>JARQAC010000013.1:0-1242185 GCA_036172945.1 Meloidogyne incognita
CCTACTGTCTACACCTATTGAATAACAACCCCTGCCTTTGGATATAACTCGGAGGTATGAAAGCCTGAACCTATGGAGAGATATTTTAAAAAGGGGGGGTCGGTCAGTTCAGTGCGGGATATTCAGTGTGGGTCATTTTTAGTGTGGACGAAATAGGGAGTGACGTTTTGTCCGGGGGCGTTTTGGGAAGTGGGGACGTTTTGTCCGGGGCGTTTTGGGGAGTGACGTTTTGTCCGGGGGATTTTGGGGAGTTACATTTGTGTCAGACTTGGGATAGGTGGAAGACAGGGGTCTTTATAAAATGGTGGCATAGACAGTATAGCACCATGTTGGACCCGGGGAGACGTTAGAGTACCGTGTCGGGGCCGAGGGACCATTATAGTCGGTGCAGCTGAAGTTGTAGACGATCGGGCAGGAGCCATTGAAGTTGTAGACGACTGGCAGGATCAGTTGAAGTTGTAGACGTTCGGCAGGAGCAGTTGAAGTTGTAGACGACTGGCAGGACTTCAGCTGAAGCTGTAGACGTTCGGCAGGAGCAGTTGAAGTTGTAGACGGACCGTTGAATTGCAGGAAGGGGGGGGGGGGTTCTAATCAAATCTAAGGTCTAAGTGCCCTACTGTCTACACCTATTGAATAACAACCCCTGCCTTTGGATATAACTCGGAGTGTATGAAAGCCTGAACCTATGGAGAGATATTTTTTAAAAAAGGGGGGTCGGTCAGTTCAGTGCGGGATATTCAGTGCGGGTCATTTTTAGTGTGGACGAAATAGGGAGTGACGTTTTGTCCGGGGGCGTTTTGGGAAGTGACGTTTTTGTCCGGGGCGTTTTGGGGAGTGACGTCTTGTCCGGGGCGTGTTGGGGAGTTACATTTGTGTCAGACTTGGGTTAGGTGGAAGAGAGGGGGCTTGTAAAATGGGGATAGACAGGATAGCACCATGTTGGACCCGGGGAGACGTTAGAGTACCGTGTCGGGGCCGAGGGACCATTATAGTCGGTGCAGCTGAAGTTGTAGACGACTGGCAGGAGCCATTGAAGTTGTAGACGACTGGCAGGATCAGTTGAAGTTGTAGACGTCTGGCAGGAGCAGTTGAAGTTGTAGACGACTGGCAGGATCAGTTGAAGTTGTAGACGTCTGGCAGGAGCAGTTGAAGTTGTAGAAGGACCGTTGAAGTGCAGAAAGGGGGGGGGGGTTCTAATCAAATCTAAGGTCTAAGTGCCCTACTGTCTACACCTATTGAATAACAACCCCTGCCTTTGGATATAACTCGGAGGTATGAAAGCCTGAACCTATGGAGAGATATTTTTTAAAAAAGGGGGGGTCGGTCCGTCTAGTGCGGGATATTCAGTGTAGTCATTTTTAGTGTGGACGAAATAGGGAGTGACGTTTCTTGTCCGGAAGTGCTTTGGGGGAAGTGACGTTTTGTCCGGGGCGTTTTGGGGAGTGACGTTTTGTCCGGTGCATTTTTGGGGAGTTATATTTGTGTCAGACTTGGGATAGGTGGAAGACAGGGGTCTTATAAAATGGGTACAGATAGTATAGCACCATGTTGGACCCGGGGAGACGTTAGAGGGCCTCGTGTGTCGGGGCCGAGGGACCATTATAGTCGGTGCAGCTGAAGTTGTAGACGATTGGCAGGAGCCATTGAAGTTGTAGACGACTGGCAGGATCAGTTGTAGTTGTAGACGTTCGGCAGGAGCAGTTGAAGTTGTAGACGACTGGCAGGACTGGGTTGAAGTTGTAGACGTCTGGCAGGAGCAGCGAAGCAGTAGAAGGACCGTTGAAGTGCAGAAAGGGGGCTCTTAATCAACGCAGTTGGTCTATAGTTCTACCTGTCTACACCTATTGAATAACAACCCCTGCCTTTGGATACATAATCCTGAGGTATGAAAGCCTGAACCTATGGAGAGATATTTTTTAAAAAGGGGGGGCCGGTCAGTTCAGTGCGGGATATTCAGTGCGGGTCATTTTTAGTGTGGACGAAATAGGGAGTGACGTTTTGTCCGGGGGCGTTTTGGGAAGCTGTGACGTTTTGTCCGGGGCGTTTTTTGGGGAGTGACGTTTTGTCCGGGGCATTTTGGGGAGTTACATTTGTGTCAGATTTGGGATAGGTGGAAGCCAGGGGGTCTTATAAAATGGGTATAGACAGTATAGCACCATGTTGGACCCGGGGAGACGTTAGAGTACCGTGTCGGGGCCGAGGGACCATTATAGTCGGTGCAGCTGAAGTTGTAGCGGACGATCGGCAGGAGCCATTGAAGTTGTAGACGACTGGCAGGATCAGTTGAAGTTGGAGACGTCTGGCAGGAGCAGTTGAAGTTGTAGACGATTGGCAGGATCAGTTGAAGTTGTAGACGTTCCTGGTACAGGAGCAGTTGAAGTTGTAGAAGGACCGTTGAAGTGCAGAAAGGGGGGGAGTTCTAATCAAATCTAAGGTCTAAGTGCCCTACTGTTCACAATTTGTTGAACAACAACCCCTGCTTTTGGATATAACTCGGAGGTATGAAAGCCTGAACCGCGGAGAGATATTTTTTAAAAAGGGGGTTCAGGTGGGATCGTCTGTGTGTGGATATTCAGTGGCAAAGGTCATTTTTAGTGTGGACGAAATAGGGAGTGACGTTTTGTCCGGGGGCGTTTTGGGAAGTGACGTTTTTGTCCGGGGCGTTTTGGGGGAGTGACGTTTTGTCCGGGGCATTTTGGGGAGTTGATTTGTGTCAGACTTGGGATAGGTGGGAAGACATGGGGTCTTATAAAATGGGTATAGACAGTATAGCACCATGTTGGACCCGGGGAGACGTTAGAGTACCGTGTTCGTGGGCCGAGGGACCATTATAGTCGGTGCAGCTGGAGGTTGTAGACGATCAGCAGGAGCCATTGAAGTTGTAGACGACTGGCAGGATCAGTTGAAGTTGTAGACGTTCGGTGGCAGGATGGTGCTGAAGTTGTAGACGACTGGCAGGATCAGCTGAAGCCGTGGACGTCTGGCAGGAGCAGTTGAAGTTGTAGAAGCGATCCTCGAAGTGCAGGAAAGGGGGGTATTCTAACGTCAAATCTATGGTCTAAGTGCCCTACTGTCTACACCTGCTGAATAACGAAACCCCTGCCTTTGGATATAACTCGGAGGTATGAAAGCCTGAACCCATGGAGAGATATTTTTTAAAAAAAGGGGGGTCTATCAGTTCAGTGCGGGATATTCAGTGCGGGTCATTTTTAGTGTGGACGAAATAGGGAGTGACGTTTTGTCCGGGGGCGTTTTGGGGGAAGTGACGTTTTGTCCGGGGCGTTTTGGGGAGTGATGCTTTGTCCGGGGCATTTTGGGGAGTTACATTTGCATGTTTGACTTGGGATAGGTGGAATACAGGGGTCTTATAAAAATGGGTATAGACAGTATAGCACCATGTTGGACCCGGGGAGACGTTAGAGTACCGTGTCGTAGCCGAGGGACCATTATAGTCGGTGCAGCTGAAGTTGTAGACGACTGGCAGGAGCCATTGCCAGCCGTAGACGATCAGCAGGATCAGCTGGAAGTTATGTAGACGTCTGGCAGGAGCAGTTGAAGTTGTAGACGACTGGCAGGATCAGTTGAAGTTGTAGACGTCTGGCAGGGAGCAGTTACGTAGTTGTAGAATAACCGTTGAAGTGCAGAAAGGGGGGGTTCTAACTAATCAAATCTTAAGTTGTTCTAATGCTCCTACTGTTTCATACCTAGTTGAATAACGACCCCTGCCTCGGGATATAACTCGGAGGCATGAGAGCCTGAACCTATGGAGAGATATTTTTTTAAAAAAGGTGGGGGTTTGTCAGTTCAGTGCGGGATATTCAGTGCGGGTCATTTTTAGTGTGGACGAAATAGGGAGTGACGTTTTGTCCGGTGGCGCTGGGGAAGTGACGTTTTGTCCGGGGCGTTTTTGGGGAGTGACGTTTTTGTCCGGGGCATTTTTGGGGAGTTACATTTGTGTCAGACTTGGGATAGGTGGAAGACAGGGGTCTTGTAAAATGGGTATAGACAGTATAGCACCACATGTTGGACCCGTGGAGACGTTAGAGTACCGGTGTTTGGGGCCGAGGGACCATTATAGTCGGTGCAGCTGAAGTTGCCAGGCACAGACTGGCAGGAGCCATTGAAGTTGTAGACGACTGGCAGGATCAGTTGAAGTTGTAGACGTCTGGCAGGAGCAGTTGGAAGTTGTAGCAGATGACTGGCAGGACTGGGGTTGAAGTTGCAGACGTGTCTGGCAGGAGCAGTTGAAGTTGTAGAAGGACCTCGTTGAAGTGCAGAAAGGGGGGTTCTAATCAAATCGCATATCTCAGTGCCCTACTGTCTACACCTATTGAATAACAACCCCTGCCTTTGGATATAACTCGGAGGTATGAAAGTCTGAACCTATATGGAGAGATATTTTTTTTTAAAAAAAGGGGGGCCGGTCAGTTCAAAAGGGATATTCAGTGCGTGTCTATTTTTTAGTGTGGACGAAATAGGGAGTGACGTTTTGTCCAAGCGTTTTGGGAAGTGACGTTTTGTCCGGGGCGTTTTGGGGAGCGACGTTTTGTCCGGGGCATTTTGGGGGAGTTACATTTGTGTCAGACTTGGGATAGGTGGAAGACAGGGGTCTTTATAAAATGGGCAGGATGTGTATAGCACCATGTTGGACCCGGGGAGACGTTAGAGTACCGTGTCGGGGCCGAGGGACCATTATAGTCGGTGCAGCTTGAAGTTGTAGACGACTGGCAGGGAGCCATTGAAGCTGTAGACGACTGGCAGGATCAGTTGAAGTTGTAGACGTCTGGCAGGAGCAGTTGAAGTTGCAGACGACTGGCAGGATCAGTTGAAGTTGTAGACGTCTGGCAGGAGCAGTTGAAGTTGTAGAAGGACCGTTGAAGCGTAGAAAGGGGGGGGGGTTCTAATCAAATCTGTTGTCTAGAAGTGCCCTACTGTCTACACCTGTTGAATAACAACCCTACTTATGCCTTCGGATATAACTCGGAGGTATGAAAGCCCGAACTCTATGGAGAGATATTTTTTAAAAAAAGGGGGTCGGTCAGTTCAGTGCGGGATATTCCAGTGTGGGCTAGTTTTTAGTGTGGACGAAATAGGAGTGACGTTTTGGTCCGGGGGCGTTTTGGGAAGTGACGTTTTGTCCGGGGCGTTTTGGGGAGTGACGTTTTGTCCGGGGCATTTTTGGGGAGTTACATTTTTGTGTCAGACTTGGGATAGGTGGAAGACAGGGGGTCTTATAAAATGGGTATAGACAGTATAGGCACCATGTTAACCCGGGGAGACGTTAGAGTGATACCGTGTCGGGGCCGAGGGACCATTATAGTCGGTGCAGCTGAAGTTGTAGACGATTGGCAGGAGCCATTGAAGTTGTAGACGACTGGCAGGATCCCAGTTGCGAAGTTGTAGACGTTCGGCAGGAGCAGTTGAAGTTGTAGACGACTGGCAGGATCAGTTGAAGTTGTAGACGTCTGGCAGGAGCAGTTTGAAGTTGTAAGAAGGACCGTTAAAGTGCAGAAAGGGGGGGCTCTAATCAAATCCTTAAGGTCTAAGTGCCCTACCGTCTACACCTATTGAATAACAACCCCGTTCTTTGGATATAACTCAGAGGCATGAGGGCCTGAACCTATGGAGAGATATTTTTAAAAAAGCGGGGGTCGGTCAGTTCAGTGCGGGATATTCAGTGCGGGGTCATTTTTAGTGTGGACGAAATAGGGGAGCAGACGCTTTTGTCCGGGGGCGTTTTGGGAAGTGACGTTTTGTCCGGGGCGTTTTTTGGGGAGCAGATTGTTTTGTCCGGGCAGGCATTTTGGGGAGTTACATTTGTGTCAGACTTTGGGATAGGTGGAAGACAGGGGTCTTATAAAATGGGTATAGACAGTATAGCACCATGTTGGACCCGGGGAGATGTTAGAGTACCGTGTTTGGGCCGAGGGACCATTATAGTCGGTGCAGCTGAAGTTGTAGAACAGACTGGCAGGAGCCATTGGAAGTTGTAGACGACTGGTAGAGATCTTCGAAGTTGAAGTTGTAGACGTCTGGCAGGAGCAGTTGAAGTTGTAGACGACTGGCAGGATCAGTTGAAGTTGTAGACGTCTGGCAGGAGCAGGTTAAGTTGTAGAAGAATCGTTGAAGTGCAGAAAGGGGGGGGGGTTCTAATCAAATTTGAGAGTCTAAGTGCCTTACTGTTCGCTACACTTATTGAATAACAACTTCGCTGCCTTTGGATATAACTCGGAGGTAAGAAAGCCTGAACCTATGGAGAGACATTTTTTAAAAAAGGGGGTCGGTCAGTTCAGTGCGGGATATTCCAGTGTTGGTCATTTTTAGTGTGGACGAAATAGGGAGTGACGTTTTGTCCAGGGGGCGTTTTGGGGAAGTGACGTTTTTGTCCGGGGGCGTTTTGGGGTAGTGACGTTTTGTCCGGGGCATTTTGGGGAGTTACATTTGTGTCAGACTTGGGATAGGTGGAAGACAGGGGTCTTATAAAAATGGGTATAGACAGTATAGCACCATGTTGGACCCGGGGAGACGTTAGAGCATCGTGTCGGGGCCGAGTGGACCATTATATTTGGTGCAGCTGAAGTTGTAGACGACTGGCAGGAGCCATTGAAGTTGTAGACGACTGGCAGGATCAGTTGAAGTTGTAGACGTCTGGTGCAGGAGCAGTTGAAGTTGTAGACGACTGGCAGGATCAGCTGAAGTTGTAGACGTCTGGCAGGAGCAGTTGAAGTTGTAGAAGGACCCTGCTGAAGTGCAGAAAGGGGGGGGTTCTAACTGCAACGCATAAGGTCTAAGTGCCCTACTGTCTACACCTATTGAATAACAACCCCTGCTCTCCTTGGATATAACTCTGGAGGTAATGAAAGCCTCCGAACCTATGGAGAGATATTTCTTAAAAAAAGGGGGTCGGTCACGTTCAGTGCGGGATATTCAGTGCGGGTCATTTTTAGGTGTGGACGAAAATAGGGAGTGACGTTTTGTCCGGGGGCGTTTTGGGAAGTGACGTTTTGTCCGGGGCGTTTTGGGGAGCACGTTTTGTCCGGGGCATTTTGGGGAGTTACATTTGTGTCAGACTTGGGATAGGTGGAAGACAGGGGTCTTATAAAATGGGTATAGACAGTATAGCACCATGTTGGACCTCTGGGGAGACGTTAGGAGGTACCGTGTCAGCCGAGGGGACCATTATAGTCGCAGTAGCTGAAGTTGTAGACGATTGGCAGTGGAGCCATTGAAGTTGTAGACGACTGGCAGGATCAGTTGAAGTTGTAGACGTCTGGCAGGGGAGCAGGCAGCTGAAGTTGTAGACGACTGGCAGGATCAGTTGAAGTTGTAGACGTCTGGCAGGAGCAGTTGGAAGTTGTAGAAGGACCGTTGAAGTGCAGAAAGGGGGGTTCTAATCAAATCTAAGGTCTAAGTGCCTCACTGTCTACACCTAATATTGAATAACAACCCCCTGCCTTCTTTGGATATAACTCGGAGGTATGAAAGCCTGAACCTATGGAGAGATATTTTTTAAAAAAGGGGGGGTCGGTCAGTTCAGTGCGGGATATTCAGTGTGGTCATTTTTAGTGTGGACGAAATAGGGAGTGACGTTTTGTCCGGGGGCGTTTTGGGAAGTGACGTTTTGTCCGGGGCGTTTTGGGGAGGGGACGTTTTGTCCGTGGGCATTTTGGGGAGTTACATTTGTGTCAGACTTTGGGATAGGTGGAAGACAGGGGTCTTATAAAATGGGTATAGACAGAGTAGCACCACAGCAATCGGGGAGACGTTAGGAGTACCGTGTCGGGGCCGAGGGACCATTATAGTCGGTGCAGCCAGTTATAGATGACTGGCAGGAGCCATTGAAGTTGTAGACGACTGGCAGGATCTTCAGTTGAAGTTGTAGACGTTCGGCAGGAGCAGTTGAAGTTGTAGACGACTGGTATGGATCAGTTGAAGAAGATTGTAGACGTCTGGCAGGAGCAGTGCTAGCTGTAGAAAGGACCAAGTTGAAGTGCAGAAAGGGGGGGTTCTAATCAAATCTAAGGTCCTAAGTGCCCCATCGTCTACACCCCATTGAATAACAACCCCTTGCCTTTGGATATAACCTCGGAGAGTTCGAAAGCCTGAACCTATGGAGAGATATTTTTTGTAAAAAAAGGGGGGTTTGGTCAGTTCAGTGCGGGATATTCAGTGCGGGTCATTTTTAGTGTGGACGAAATAGGGAGTGACGCTTCTTGGTCCGGGGGCGTTTTGGGAAGTGACGTTTCTTGTCCGGGGCGTTTTGGGGAGTGACGTTTTGTCCTGGGTATTTTGGGGAGTTACATTTGTGTCAGATCTTGGGATAGTGTGGAAGACAGGGGTCTTATAAAATGGGTATAGACAGTATAGCACCATGTTGGACCCGGGGAGACGTTAGAAGTACCGTGTTTGAAGCGAGGGACCATTATAGTCGGTGCAGCTGAAGTTGTAGTGACGATTGGCAGGAGCCATTGAAGTTGTAGACGACTGGCAGGATCCAGGGTTGAAGTTGGTTGACGTCTGGCAGTGAGCAGCTAGAAGTTGTAGACGACTGGCAGGATCAGTTGAAGTTGTAGACGTTCGGCAGGAGCAGTTGAAGTTGTAGAAGGACCGTTGAAGTGCAGAAAGGGGGGGGTTCTAATCAAATCTAAGGTCTAAGTGCCCTACTGTCTACACCTGATGGTGAATAACAACCCCTGCCTTTGGATATAACTCGGAGGTATGAAAGCCTGAACCTATGGAGAGATGCAATTTTTTAAAAAAGGGGGTCGGTCAGTTCAGTGCGGGATATTCAGTGCGGGTAACATTTTTAGTGTGGACGAAATAGGGGAGTGACGTTTTGTCCGGGGGCGTTTTGGGAAGTGACGTTTTTGTCCAGGCGTTTTCTGGGGAGTGACGTTTTGTCCGGGGCGCATTTTGGGGAGTTACATTTGTGTCAGACTTGGGATAGGGTGGAAGACAGGGGTCTTATAAAATGAAGGTATAGACAGGTATAGCACCATGTTGGACCCGGGGAGACGTTCAGAGTACCGTGGTCGGGGCCGAGGGACCATTATAGTTGCAGCATTGAAGTTGTAGACGATTGGCAGGAGCCATTCGAAGTTGTAGACGACTGGCAGGGATCAGTTGAAGTTGTAGACGTCTGGCAAGGGGAGCAGTTGAAGTTGTAGACGACTGGCAGGATCAGTTCGAAGTTGTAGACGTAACTGGCAGGAGCAGTTGAAGTTGTAGAAGGACCGTTAGTGCAGAAAGGGGGGGGTTCTAATCAAATCATAAGGTCTAAGTGCCCTGTATCACTGTCTACACCTATTGAATAACAACAACCCTGCCTCTTTGGATATAACTCGAGGGGTAAAGTGAAAGCCTGAACCTATGGAGAGATATTTTTAAAAAAGGGGGTGGTCATCGTCAGTCTCAGTGCGGGATATTCAGTGCGGGTCATTTTTAGTGTGGACGAAATAGGGAGTGACGTTTTGTCCGGGGGCGTTTTGGGAAGTGACGTTTGTCCGGGGCGTTTTGGGGAGTGACGTTTTGTCCGGGGCATTTTGGGGAGTTACATTTGTGTCAGACTTGGGATAGGTGGAAGACAGGGGTCTTTATAAAATGGGTATAGACAGTATATAGCACCATGTTGGACCCGGGGAGACGTTAGAGTACCGTGTCGGGGCCGAGGGACCATTATAGTCGGTGCAGCTGAAGTTGTAGACGACTGGGCAGGGAGCCATTGAAGTTGTAGACGACTGGCAGGATCAGTTGAAGTTGTAGACGTCTGGCAGGAGCAGTTGAAGTTGTAGACGACTGGCAGGATCAGTTGAAGTTGTAGACGTCTGGCAGGGAGCAGTTGAAGTTGTAGAAGGACCGTTGAAGTGCAGAAAGGGGGGTTCTAATCAAATCTGAAGGTCTATGTGGCGCACTGTCTACACCCTATTGAATAACAACCCCCTGCCTTTGGATATAACTCGGAGGTATGAAAGCCTGAACTCTATGGAGAGATATTTTTTAAAAAAGGGGGGGGTCGGTCAGTTCAGTGCGGGATATATTCAGTGCGGGTCATTGTTTAGTGTGGACGAAATAGGGAGTGACGTTTTGTCCGGGGGCGTTTTGGGAAGTGAACGTTTTGTCCGGGGCGTTTTGGGAGTGACGTTTTGTCCGGGGCATTTTGGGGAGTTACATTTGTGTCAGACTTGGGATAGGTGGAAGACAGGGGTCTTATAAAATGGTGGTATAGACAGTATAGCACCATTAAGGTTGGACCCGGGGAGACGTTAGAGTACCGTGTCGGGGCCGAGGGACCATTATAGTCGGTGCAGCTGAATGTTGTAGACGATTGGCAGGAGCCATTGAAGTTGTAGACGACTGGCAGGATCAGTTGAAGTTGTAGACGTCTGGCAGGAGCAGTTGAAGTTGTAGGACGACTGGTAGGATCAGTTGAAGTTGTAGACGTCATGGCAGGAGCAGTTTGAAGTTGTAGAAGGACCGTTGAAGTGCAGAAAGGGGGGGGGCTTCTCCAATCAAATCTAAGGTCTAAGTGCCCTACTGTCTACACCTATTGTCTAATAACAACCCCTGCCTTTGGATATAACCTCGGAGGTATGAAAGCCTGAACCTATGGAGAGATATTTTTTAAAAAAAGGGGGGTCGGTCAGTTCAGTGCGGGATATTCAGTATGGGTCATTTTTAGTGTGGACGAAATAGGGAGGTGACGTTTTGTCCGGGGGCGTTTTGGGAAGTCGACGTTTTGTCCGGGGCGTTTTGGGGGAGTGACGTTTTGTCCGGGGCATTTTGGGGGAGTTACATTTGTGTCAGACTTGGGATAGGTGGAAGACGAGGGGTCTTGATAAAATGGGTATAGACAGAGCAGCACCATGTTGGACCCGGGGAGACGTTAGAGTACCGTGTCGGGGCCGAGGGACCATTATAGTCGGTGCAGCTGAAGTTGTAGACGATCTGGCAGGAGCCATTGAAGTTGTAGGACGATCTGGCAGGATCAGTTGAAGTTGTAGACGTCTGGCAGGAGCAGTTGAAGTTGTAGACGACTGGCAGGATCAGTTGAAGTTGTGTAGACGTCTGGCAGGAGCAGTTGAAGTTGTAGAAGGACCGTTGAAGCGCAGAAAGGGGGGTTCTAATCAAATCTAAGGTCTATGCCCTCACTGTCTACACCTATTGAATAACAACCCCTGCCTTCGTGGATATAACTCGGAGGTATAAAAGGAAAAGTCCTGAACCTATGGAGAGATATTTTTTAAAAAAGGGGGGGTCGGTCAGTTCCAGTGCGGGATATTCAGTGCGGGTCATTTTTAGTGTGGACGAAATAGGGAGTGACGTTTTTGTCCGGGGGCGTTTTGGGAAGTGACGTTTTGTCCGGGGCGTTTTGGGGAGTGACGTTTTGGTCCGGGGCATTTTGGGGAGTTACATTTGTGTCAGACTTGGGATAGGTGGAAGACAGTGGGTCTTATAAAATGGGTATAGACATTGGTGTATAGCAAATTGCTATGTTGGACCCGGGGAGACGTTAGGAGTACCGTGTCGGGGCCGAGGGACCATTGAGATAGTCGGTGCAGCTGAAGTTGTAGACGACTGGCAGGAGCCATTGAAGTTGTAGACGACTGGCAGGATCAGTTGAAGGTTGTAGAAGTCTGGCAGGAGCAGTTGAAGTGGTAGACGGCTGGCAGGATCAGGGGAAGTTGTAGACGTCTGGGGCAGGAGCAGTTGAAGTTGTAGAAGGACCGTTGAAGTGCAGAAAGGGGGGGGGGGTTCTAATCAAATCTAAGGTCTAAGTGCCCTACTGTCTACACCTATTGAATAACAACCCCTGCCTTTGGATATAACTCGGAGGTATGAAAGCCTGAACCTATGGAGAGATATTTTTTAAAAAAGGGGGGGTCGGTCAGTTCAGTGCGGGATATTCAGTGCGGGTCATTTTTAGTGTGGACGAAATAGGGAGTGACGTTTTGTCCGGGGGCGTTTTGGGAAGTGACGTTTTGTCCGGGGCGTTTTGGGGAGTGACGTTTTGTCCGGGGCATTTTGGGGAGTTACATTTGTGTCAGACTTGGGATAGGTGGAAGACAGGGGTCTTATAAAATGGGTATAGACAGTATAGCACCATGTTGGACCCGGGGAGACGTTAGAGTACCGTGTCGGGGCCGAGGGACCATTATAGTCGGTGCAGCTGAAGTTGTAGACGACTGGCAGGAGCCATTGAAGTTGTAGACGACTGGCAGGATCAGTTGAAGTTGTAGACGTCTGGCAGGAGCAGTTGAAGTTGTAGACGACTGGCAGGATCAGTTGAAGTTGTAGACGTCTGGCAGGAGCAGTTGAAGTTGTAGAAGGACCGTTGAAGTGCAGAAAGGGGGGGGGGTTCTAATCAAATCTAAGGTCTAAGTGCCCTACTGTCTACACCTATTGAATAACAACCCCTGCCTTTGGATATAACTCGGAGGTATGAAAGCCTGAACCTATGGAGAGATATTTTTTAAAAAAGGGGGTCGGTCAGTTCAGTGCGGGATATTCAGTGCGGGTCATTTTTAGTGTGGACGAAATAGGGAGTGACGTTTTGTCCGGGGGCGTTTTTGGGAAGTGACGTTTTGTCCGGGGCGTTTTGGGGAGTGACGTTTTGTCCGGGGCATTTTGGGGAGTTACATTTGTGTCAGACTTGGGATAGGTGGAAGACAGGGGTCTTATAAAATGGGTATAGACAGTATAGCACCATGTTGGACCCGGGGAGACGTTAGAGTACCGTGTCGGGGCCGAGGGACCATTATAGTCGGTGCAGCTGAAGTTGTAGACGACTGGCAGGAGCCATTGAAGTTGTAGACGACTGGCAGGATCAGTTGAAGTTGTAGACGTCTGGCAGGAGCAGTTGAAGTTGTAGACGACTGGCAGGATCAGTTGAAGTTGTAGACGTCTGGCAGGAGCAGTTGAAGTTGTAGAAGGACCGTTGAAGTGCAGAAAGGGGGGGTTCTAATCAAATCTAAGGTCTAAGTGCCCTACTGTCTACACCTATTGAATCACAACCCCTGCCTCTGGATATAACCCGGAGGTATGAAAGCCTGAACCTATGGAGAGATATTTTTTAAACAACGGGGGGTCGGTCAGTTCAGTGCGGGATATTCAGTGCGGGTCATTTTTAGTGTGGACGAAATAGGGAGTGACGTTTTGTCCGGGGGCGTTTTGGGAAGTGACGTTTTGTCCGGGGCGTTTTGGGGAGTGACGTTTTGTCCGGGGCATTTTGGGGAGTTACATTTGTGTCAGACTTGGGATAGGTGGAAGACAGGGGTCTTATAAAAATGGGTATAGACAGTATAGCACCATGTTGGACCCGGGGAGACGTTAGAGTACCGTGTCGGGGCCGAGGGACCATTATAGTCGGTGCAGCTGAAGTTGTAGACGACTGGCAGGAGCCATTGAAGTTGTAGACGACTGGCAGGATCAGTTGAAGTTGTAGACGTCTGGCAGGAGCAGTTGAAGTTGTAGACGACTGGCAGGATCAGTTGAAGTTGTAGACGTCTGGCAGGAGCAGTTGAAGTTGTAGAAGGACCGTTGAAGTGCAGAAAGGGGGGGGTTCTAATCAAATCTAAGGTCTAAGTGCCCTACTGTCTACACCTATTGAATAACAACCCCTGCCTTTGGATATAACTCGGAGGTATGAAAGACTGAACCTAAGGAGAGATTATTTATAAAAAAGGGGGGGTCGGTCAGTTCAGTGCGGGATATTCAGTGCGGGTCATTTTTAGTGTGGACGAAATAGGGAGTGACGTTTTGTCCGGGGGCGTTTTTGGGAAGTGACGTTTTGTCCGGGGCGTTTTGGGGAGTGACGTTTTGTCCGGGGCATTTTGGGGAGTTACATTTGTGTCAGACTTGGGATAGGTGGAAGACAGGGGTCTTATAAAAATGGGTATAGACAGTATAGCACCATGTTGGACCCGGGGAGACGTTAGAGTACCGTGTCGGGGCCGAGGGACCATTATAGTCGGTGCAGCTGAAGTTGTAGACGACTGGCAGGAGCCATTGAAGTTGTAGACGACTGGCAGGATCAGTTGAAGTTGTAGACGTCTGGCAGGAGCAGTTGAAGTTGTAGACGACTGGCAGGATCAGTTGAAGTTGTAGACGTCTGGCAGGAGCAGTTGAAGTTGTAGAAGGACCGTTGAAGTGCAGAAAGGGGGGGTTCTAATCAAATCTAAGGTCTAAGTGCCCTACTGTCTACACCTATTGAATAACAACCCCTGCCTTTGGATATAACTCGGAGGTATGAAAGCCTGAACCTATGGAGAGATATTTTTTAAAAAAGGGGGTCGGTCAGTTCAGTGCGGGATATTCAGTGCGGGTCATTTTTAGTGTGGACGAAATAGGGAGTGACGTTTTGTCCGGGGGCGTTTTGGGAAGTGACGTTTTGTCCGGGGCGTTTTGGGGAGTGACGTTTTGTCCGGGGCATTTTGGGGAGTTACATTTGTGTCAGACTTGGGATAGGTGGAAGACAGGGGTCTTATAAAATGGGTATAGACAGTATAGCACCATGTTGGACCCGGGGAGACGTTAGAGTACCGTGTCGGGGCCGAGGGACCATTATAGTCGGTGCAGCTGAAGTTGTAGACGACTGGCAGGAGCCATTGAAGTTGTAGACGACTGGCAGGATCAGTTGAAGTTGTAGACGTCTGGCAGGAGCAGTTGAAGTTGTAGACGACTGGCAGGATCAGTTGAAGTTGTAGACGTCTGGCAGGAGCAGTTGAAGTTGTAGAAGGACCGTTGAAGTGCAGAAAGGGGGGTTCTAATCAAATCTAAGGTCTAAGTGCCCTACTGTCTACACCTATTGAATAACAACCCCTGCCTTTGGATATAACTCGGAGGTATGAAAGCCTGAACCTATGGAGAGATATTTTTTAAAAAAGGGGGGGTCGGTCAGTTCAGTGCGGGATATTCAGTGCGGGTCATTTTTAGTGTGGACGAAATAGGGAGTGACGTTTTGTCCGGGGGCGTTTTGGGAAGTGACGTTTTGTCCGGGGCGTTTTGGGGAGTGACGTTTTGTCCGGGGCATTTTGGGGAGTTACATTTGTGTCAGACTTGGGATAGGTGGAAGACAGGGGTCTTATAAAATGGGTATAGACAGTATAGCACCATGTTGGACCCGGGGAGACGTTAGAGTACCGTGTCGGGGCCGAGGGACCATTATAGTCGGTGCAGCTGAAGTTGTAGACGATTGGCAGGAGCCATTGAAGTTGTAGACGACTGGCAGGATCAGTTGAAGTTGTAGACGTCTGGCAGGAGCAGTTGAAGTTGTAGACGACTGGCAGGATCAGTTGAAGTTGTAGACGTCTGGCAGGAGCAGTTGAAGTTGTAGAAGGACCGTTGAAGTGCAGAAAGGGGGGGGGGTTCTAATCAAATCTAAGGTCTAAGTGCCCTACTGTCTACACCTATTGAATAACAACCCCTGCCTTTGGATATAACTCGGAGGTATGAAAGCCTGAACCTATGGAGAGATATTTTTTAAAAAAGGGGGTCGGTCAGTTCAGTGCGGGATATTCAGTGCGGGTCATTTTTAGTGTGGACGAAATAGGGAGTGACGTTTTGTCCGGGGGCGTTTTGGGAAGTGACGTTTTGTCCGGGGCGTTTTGGGGAGTGACGTTTTGTCCGGGGCATTTTGGGGAGTTACATTTGTGTCAGACTTGGGATAGGTGGAAGACAGGGGTCTTATAAAATGGGTATAGACAGTATAGCACCATGTTGGACCCGGGGAGACGTTAGAGTACCGTGTCGGGGCCGAGGGACCATTATAGTCGGTGCAGCTGAAGTTGTAGACGACTGGCAGGAGCCATTGAAGTTGTAGACGACTGGCAGGATCAGTTGAAGTTGTAGACGTCTGGCAGGAGCAGTTGAAGTTGTAGACGACTGGCAGGATCAGTTGAAGTTGTAGACGTCTGGCAGGAGCAGTTGAAGTTGTAGAAGGACCGTTGAAGTGCAGAAAGGGGGCCGGGTTCTACTCAAATCTACGGTCTAAGTGCCCTACTGTCTACCCCTATTGAATAACAACCCCTGCCTTTGGATATAACTCGGAGGTATGAAAGCCTGAACCTATGGAGAGATATTTTTTAAAAAAGGGGGTCGGTCAGTTCAGTGCGGGATATTCAGTGCGGGTCATTTTTAGTGTGGACGAAATAGGGAGTGACGTTTTGTCCGGGGGCGTTTTGGGAAGTGACGTTTTGTCCGGGGCGTTTTGGGGAGTGACGTTTTGTCCGGGGCATTTTGGGGAGTTACATTTGTGTCAGACTTGGGATAGGTGGAAGACAGGGGTCTTATAAAATGGGTATAGACAGTATAGCACCATGTTGGACCCGGGGAGACGTTAGAGTACCGTGTCGGGGCCGAGGGACCATTATAGTCGGTGCAGCTGAAGTTGTAGACGACTGGCAGGAGCCATTGAAGTTGTAGACGACTGGCAGGATCAGTTGAAGTTGTAGACGTCTGGCAGGAGCAGTTGAAGTTGTAGACGACTGGCAGGATCAGTTGAAGTTGTAGACGTCTGGCAGGAGCAGTTGAAGTTGTAGAAGGACCGTTGAAGTGCAGAAAGGGGGGGGGGTTCTAATCAAATCTAAGGTCTAAGTGCCCTACTGTCTACACCTATTGAATAACAACCCCTGCCTTTGGATATAACTCGGAGGTATGAAAGCCTGAACCTATGGAGAGATATTTTTTAAAAAGGGGGGGTCGGTCAGTTCAGTGCGGGATATTCAGTGCGGGTCATTTTTAGTGTGGACGAAATAGGGAGTGACGTTTTGTCCGGGGGCGTTTTGGGAAGTGACGTTTTGTCCGGGGCGTTTTGGGGAGTGACGTTTTGTCCGGGGCATTTTGGGGAGTTACATTTGTGTCAGACTTGGGATAGGTGGAAGACAGGGGTCTTATAAAATGGGTATAGACAGTATAGCACCATGTTGGACCCGGGGAGACGTTAGAGTACCGTGTCGGGGCCGAGGGACCATTATAGTCGGTGCAGCTGAAGTTGTAGACGACTGGCAGGAGCCATTGAAGTTGTAGACGACTGGCAGGATCAGTTGAAGTTGTAGACGTCTGGCAGGAGCAGTTGAAGTTGTAGACGACTGGCAGGATCAGTTGAAGTTGTAGACGTCTGGCAGGAGCAGTTGAAGTTGTAGAAGGACCGTTGAAGTGCAGAAAGGGGGGTTCTAATCAAATCTAAGGTCTAAGTGCCCTACTGTCTACACCTATTGAATAACACACACTGCCTTTGGATATAACTCGGAGGTATGAAAGCCTGAACCTATGGAGAGATATTTTTTAAAAAAGGGGGGGTCGGTCAGTTCAGTGCGGGATATTCAGTGCGGGTCATTTTTAGTGTGGACGAAATAGGGAGTGACGTTTTGTCCGGGGGCGTTTTGGGAAGTGACGTTTTGTCCGGGGCGTTTTGGGGAGTGACGTTTTGTCCGGGGCATTTTGGGGAGTTACATTTGTGTCAGACTTGGGATAGGTGGAAGACAGGGGTCTTATAAAATGGGTATAGACAGTATAGCACCATGTTGGACCCGGGGAGACGTTAGAGTACCGTGTCGGGGCCGAGGGACCATTATAGTCGGTGCAGCTGAAGTTGTAGACGATTGGCAGGAGCCATTGAAGTTGTAGACGACTGGCAGGATCAGTTGAAGTTGTAGACGTCTGGCAGGAGCAGTTGAAGTTGTAGACGACTGGCAGGATCAGTTGAAGTTGTAGACGTCTGGCAGGAGCAGTTGAAGTTGTAGAAGGACCGTTGAAGTGCAGAAAGGGGGTTCTAATCAAATCTAAGGTCTAAGTGCCCTACTGTCTACACCTATTGAATAACAACCCCTGCCTTTGGATATAACTCGGAGGTATGGAAGCCTGAACCTAGGGAGAGATATTTTTTAAAAAAAGGGGGGTCGGTCAGTTCAGTGCGGGATATTCAGTGCGGGTCATTTTTAGTGTGGACGAAATAGGGAGTGACGTTTTGTCCGGGGGCGTTTTGGGAAGTGACGTTTTGTCCGGGGCGTTTTGGGGAGTGACGTTTTGTCCGGGGCATTTTGGGGAGTTACATTTGTGTCAGACTTGGGATAGGTGGAAGACAGGGGTCTTATAAAATGGGTATAGACAGTATAGCACCATGTTGGACCCGGGGAGACGTTAGAGTACCGTGTCGGGGCCGAGGGACCATTATAGTCGGTGCAGCTGAAGTTGTAGACGACTGGCAGGAGCCATTGAAGTTGTAGACGACTGGCAGGATCAGTTGAAGTTGTAGACGTCTGGCAGGAGCAGTTGAAGTTGTAGACGACTGGCAGGATCAGTTGAAGTTGTAGACGTCTGGCAGGAGCAGTTGAAGTTGTAGAAGGACCGTTGAAGTGCAGAAAGGGGGGGTTCTAATCAAATCTAAGGTCAAAGTGCCCTACTGTATACACCTATTGAATAACAACCCCTGCCTTTGGATATAACTCGGGGGTATGAAAGCCGGAACCTATGGAGAGATATTTTTTAAAAAGGGGGGGTCGGTCAGTTCAGTGCGGGATATTCAGTGCGGGTCATTTTTAGTGTGGACGAAATAGGGAGTGACGTTTTGTCCGGGGGCGTTTTGGGAAGTGACGTTTTGTCCGGGGCGTTTTGGGGAGTGACGTTTTGTCCGGGGCATTTTGGGGAGTTACATTTGTGTCAGACTTGGGATAGGTGGAAGACAGGGGTCTTATAAAATGGGTATAGACAGTATAGCACCATGTTGGACCCGGGGAGACGTTAGAGTACCGTGTCGGGGCCGAGGGACCATTATAGTCGGTGCAGCTGAAGTTGTAGACGACTGGCAGGAGCCATTGAAGTTGTAGACGACTGGCAGGATCAGTTGAAGTTGTAGACGTCTGGCAGGAGCAGTTGAAGTTGTAGACGACTGGCAGGATCAGTTGAAGTTGTAGACGTCTGGCAGGAGCAGTTGAAGTTGTAGAAGGACCGTTGAAGTGCAGAAAGGGGGGGGTTCTAATCAAATCTAAGGTCTAAGTGCCCTACTGTCTACACCTATTGAATAACAACCCCTGCCTTTGGATATAACTCGGAGGTATGAAAGCCTGAACCTATGGAGAGATATTTTTTAAAAAAGGGGGTCGGTCAGTTCAGTGCGGGATATTCAGTGCGGGTCATTTTTAGTGTGGACGAAATAGGGAGTGACGTTTTGTCCGGGGGCGTTTTGGGAAGTGACGTTTTGTCCGGGGCGTTTTGGGGAGTGACGTTTTGTCCGGGGCATTTTGGGGAGTTACATTTGTGTCAGACTTGGGATAGGTGGAAGACAGGGGTCTTATAAAATGGGTATAGACAGTATAGCACCATGTTGGACCCGGGGAGACGTTAGAGTACCGTGTCGGGGCCGAGGGACCATTATAGTCGGTGCAGCTGAAGTTGTAGACGACTGGCAGGAGCCATTGAAGTTGTAGACGACTGGCAGGATCAGTTGAAGTTGTAGACGTCTGGCAGGAGCAGTTGAAGTTGTAGACGACTGGCAGGATCAGTTGAAGTTGTAGACGTCTGGCAGGAGCAGTTGAAGTTGTAGAAGGACCGTTGAAGTGCAGAAAGGGGGGGGTTCTAATCAAATCTAAGGTCTAAGTGCCCTACTGTCTACACCTATTGAATAACAACCCCTGCCTTTGGATATAACTCGGAGGTATGAAAGCCTGAACCTATGGAGAGATATTTTTTAAAAAAGGGGGGTCGGTCAGTTCAGTGCGGGATATTCAGTGCGGGTCATTTTTAGTGTGGACGAAATAGGGAGTGACGTTTTGTCCGGGGGCGTTTTGGGAAGTGACGTTTTGTCCGGGGCGTTTTGGGGAGTGACGTTTTGTCCGGGGCATTTTGGGGAGTTACATTTGTGTCAGACTTGGGATAGGTGGAAGACAGGGGTCTTATAAAATGGGTATAGACAGTATAGCACCATGTTGGACCCGGGGAGACGTTAGAGTACCGTGTCGGGGCCGAGGGACCATTATAGTCGGTGCAGCTGAAGTTGTAGACGACTGGCAGGAGCCATTGAAGTTGTAGACGACTGGCAGGATCAGTTGAAGTTGTAGACGTCTGGCAGGAGCAGTTGAAGTTGTAGACGACTGGCAGGATCAGTTGAAGTTGTAGACGTCTGGCAGGAGCAGTTGAAGTTGTAGAAGGACCGTTGAAGTGCAGAAAGGGGGGACCGCTCTAATCAAATCTAAGGTCTAAGTGCCCTACTGTCTACACCTATTGAATAACAACCCCTGCCTTTGGATATAACTCGGAGGTATGAAAGCCTGAACCTATGGAGAGATATTTTTAAAAAAAGGGGGGTCGGTCAGTTCAGTGCGGGATATTCAGTGCGGGTCATTTTTAGTGTGGACGAAATAGGGAGTGACGTTTTGTCCGGGGGCGTTTTGGGAAGTGACGTTTTGTCCGGGGCGTTTTGGGGAGTGACGTTTTGTCCGGGGCATTTTGGGGAGTTACATTTGTGTCAGACTTGGGATAGGTGGAAGACAGGGGTCTTATAAAATGGGTATAGACAGTATAGCACCATGTTGGACCCGGGGAGACGTTAGAGTACCGTGTCGGGGCCGAGGGACCATTATAGTCGGTGCAGCTGAAGTTGTAGACGACTGGCAGGAGCCATTGAAGTTGTAGACGACTGGCAGGATCAGTTGAAGTTGTAGACGTCTGGCAGGAGCAGTTGAAGTTGTAGACGACTGGCAGGATCAGTTGAAGTTGTAGACGTCTGGCAGGAGCAGTTGAAGTTGTAGAAGGACCGTTGAAGTGCAGAAAGGGGGGGGGCTCCTAATCAAATCTAAGGTCTAAGTGCCCTACTGTCTACACCTATTGAATAACAACCCCTGCCTTTGGATATAACTCGGAGGTATGAAAGCCTGAACCTATGGAGAGATATTTTTTAAAAAAGGGGGTCGGTCAGTTCAGTGCGGGATATTCAGTGCGGGTCATTTTTAGTGTGGACGAAATAGGGAGTGACGTTTTGTCCGGGGGCGTTTTGGGAAGTGACGTTTTGTCCGGGGCGTTTTGGGGAGTGACGTTTTGTCCGGGGCATTTTGGGGAGTTACATTTGTGTCAGACTTGGGATAGGTGGAAGACAGGGGTCTTATAAAATGGGTATAGACAGTATAGCACCATGTTGGACCCGGGGAGACGTTAGAGTACCGTGTCGGGGCCGAGGGACCATTATAGTCGGTGCAGCTGAAGTTGTAGACGACTGGCAGGAGCCATTGAAGTTGTAGACGACTGGCAGGATCAGTTGAAGTTGTAGACGTCTGGCAGGAGCAGTTGAAGTTGTAGACGACTGGCAGGATCAGTTGAAGTTGTAGACGTCTGGCAGGAGCAGTTGAAGTTGTAGAAGGACCGTTGAAGTGCAGAAAGGGGGGGTTCTAATCAAATCTAAGGTCTAAGTGCCCTACTGTCTACACCTATTGAATAACAACCCCTGCCTTTGGATATAACTCGGAGGTATGAAAGCCTGAACCTATGGAGAGATATTTTTTAAAAAAGGGGGGGTCGGTCAGTTCAGTGCGGGATATTCAGTGCGGGTCATTTTTAGTGTGGACGAAATAGGGAGTGACGTTTTGTCCGGGGGCGTTTTGGGAAGTGACGTTTTGTCCGGGGCGTTTTGGGGAGTGACGTTTTGTCCGGGGCATTTTGGGGAGTTACATTTGTGTCAGACTTGGGATAGGTGGAAGACAGGGGTCTTATAAAATGGGTATAGACAGTATAGCACCATGTTGGACCCGGGGAGACGTTAGAGTACCGTGTCGGGGCCGAGGGACCATTATAGTCGGTGCAGCTGAAGTTGTAGACGACTGGCAGGAGCCATTGAAGTTGTAGACGACTGGCAGGATCAGTTGAAGTTGTAGACGTCTGGCAGGAGCAGTTGAAGTTGTAGACGACTGGCAGGATCAGTTGAAGTTGTAGACGTCTGGCAGGAGCAGTTGAAGTTGTAGAAGGACCGTTGAAGTGCAGAAAGGGGGGGTGTTTCTAATCAAATCTAAGGTCTAAGTGCCCTACTGTCTACACCTATTGAATAACAACCCCTGCCTTTGGATATAACTCGGAGGTATGAAAGCCTGAACCTATGGAGAGATATTTTTTAAAAAATGGGGGGTCGGTCAGTTCAGTGCGGGATATTCAGTGCGGGTCATTTTTAGTGTGGACGAAATAGGGAGTGACGTTTTGTCCGGGGGCGTTTTGGGAAGTGACGTTTTGTCCGGGGCGTTTTGGGGAGTGACGTTTTGTCCGGGGCATTTTGGGGAGTTACATTTGTGTCAGACTTGGGATAGGTGGAAGACAGGGGTCTTATAAAATGGGTATAGACAGTATAGCACCATGTTGGACCCGGGGAGACGTTAGAGTACCGTGTCGGGGCCGAGGGACCATTATAGTCGGTGCAGCTGAAGTTGTAGACGACTGGCAGGAGCCATTGAAGTTGTAGACGACTGGCAGGATCAGTTGAAGTTGTAGACGTCTGGCAGGAGCAGTTGAAGTTGTAGACGACTGGCAGGATCAGTTGAAGTTGTAGACGTCTGGCAGGAGCAGTTGAAGTTGTAGAAGGACCGTT
Organism: Meloidogyne incognita; assembly: GCA_036172945.1. Lineage (NCBI taxonomy): Eukaryota > Metazoa > Nematoda > Chromadorea > Rhabditida > Meloidogynidae > Meloidogyne > Meloidogyne incognita. Next base: position 22,559 of record JARQAC010000013.1, read on the forward strand.
GAAGTGCAGAAAGGGGGGGGGTTTCTAATCAAATCTAAGGTCTAAGTGCCCTACTGTCTACACCTATTGAATAACAACCCCTGCCTTTGGATATAACTCGGAGGTATGAAAGCCTGAACCTATGGAGAGATATTTTTTAAAAAAGGGGGTCGGTCAGTTCAGTGCGGGATATTCAGTGCGGGTCATTTTTAGTGTGGACGAAATAGGGAGTGACGTTTTGTCCGGGGGCGTTTTGGGAAGTGACGTTTTGTCCGGGGCGTTTTGGGGAGTGACGTTTTGTCCGGGGCATTTTGGGGAGTTACATTTGTGTCAGACTTGGGATAGGTGGAAGACAGGGGTCTTATAAAATGGGTATAGACAGTATAGCACCATGTTGGACCCGGGGAGACGTTAGAGTACCGTGTCGGGGCCGAGGGACCATTATAGTCGGTGCAGCTGAAGTTGTAGACGACTGGCAGGAGCCATTGAAGTTGTAGACGACTGGCAGGATCAGTTGAAGTTGTAGACGTCTGGCAGGAGCAGTTGAAGTTGTAGACGACTGGCAGGATCAGTTGAAGTTGTAGACGTCTGGCAGGAGCAGTTGAAGTTGTAGAAGGACCGTTGAAGTGCAGAAAGGGGGGTTCTAATCAAATCTAAGGTCTAAGTGCCCTACTGTCTACACCTATTGAATAACAACCCCTGCCTTTGGATATAACTCGGAGGTATGAAAGCCTGAACCTATGGAGAGATATTTTTTAAAAAAGGGGGGGTCGGTCAGTTCAGTGCGGGATATTCAGTGCGGGTCATTTTTAGTGTGGACGAAATAGGGAGTGACGTTTTGTCCGGGGGCGTTTTGGGAAGTGACGTTTTGTCCGGGGCGTTTTGGGGAGTGACGTTTTGTCCGGGGCATTTTGGGGAGTTACATTTGTGTCAGACTTGGGATAGGTGGAAGACAGGGGTCTTATAAAATGGGTATAGACAGTATAGCACCATGTTGGACCCGGGGAGACGTTAGAGTACCGTGTCGGGGCCGAGGGACCATTATAGTCGGTGCAGCTGAAGTTGTAGACGACTGGCAGGAGCCATTGAAGTTGTAGACGACTGGCAGGATCAGTTGAAGTTGTAGACGTCTGGCAGGAGCAGTTGAAGTTGTAGACGACTGGCAGGATCAGTTGAAGTTGTAGACGTCTGGCAGGAGCAGTTGAAGTTGTAGAAGGACCGTTGAAGTGCAGAAAGGGGGGGGGTTCTAATCAAATCTAAGGTCTAAGTGCCCTACTGTCTACACCTATTGAATAACAACCCCTGCCTTTGGATATAACTCGGAGGTATGAAAGCCTGAACCTATGGAGAGATATTTTTTAAAAAAGGGGGGGTCGGTCAGTTCAGTGCGGGATATTCAGTGCGGGTCATTTTTAGTGTGGACGAAATAGGGAGTGACGTTTTGTCCGGGGGCGTTTTGGGAAGTGACGTTTTGTCCGGGGCGTTTTGGGGAGTGACGTTTTGTCCGGGGCATTTTGGGGAGTTACATTTGTGTCAGACTTGGGATAGGTGGAAGACAGGGGTCTTATAAAATGGGTATAGACAGTATAGCACCATGTTGGACCCGGGGAGACGTTAGAGTACCGTGTCGGGGCCGAGGGACCATTATAGTCGGTGCAGCTGAAGTTGTAGACGACTGGCAGGAGCCATTGAAGTTGTAGACGACTGGCAGGATCAGTTGAAGTTGTAGACGTCTGGCAGGAGCAGTTGAAGTTGTAGACGACTGGCAGGATCAGTTGAAGTTGTAGACGTCTGGCAGGAGCAGTTGAAGTTGTAGAAGGACCGTTGAAGTGCAGAAAGGGGGGGGTTCTAATCAAATCTAAGGTCTAAGTGCCCTACTGTCTACACCTATTGAATAACAACCCCTGCCTTTGGATATAACTCGGAGGTATGAAAGCCTGAACCTATGGAGAGATATTTTTTAAAAAAGGGGGTCGGTCAGTTCAGTGCGGGATATTCAGTGCGGGTCATTTTTAGTGTGGACGAAATAGGGAGTGACGTTTTGTCCGGGGGCGTTTTGGGAAGTGACGTTTTGTCCGGGGCGTTTTGGGGAGTGACGTTTTGTCCGGGGCATTTTGGGGAGTTACATTTGTGTCAGACTTGGGATAGGTGGAAGACAGGGGTCTTATAAAATGGGTATAGACAGTATAGCACCATGTTGGACCCGGGGAGACGTTAGAGTACCGTGTCGGGGCCGAGGGACCATTATAGTCGGTGCAGCTGAAGTTGTAGACGACTGGCAGGAGCCATTGAAGTTGTAGACGACTGGCAGGATCAGTTGAAGTTGTAGACGTCTGGCAGGAGCAGTTGAAGTTGTAGACGACTGGCAGGATCAGTTGAAGTTGTAGACGTCTGGCAGGAGCAGTTGAAGTTGTAGAAGGACCGTTGAAGTGCAGAAAGGGGGGTTCTAATCAAATCTAAGGTCTAAGTGCCCTACTGTCTACACCTATTGAATAACAACCCCTGCCTTTGGATATAACTCGGAGGTATGAAAGCCTGAACCTATGGAGAGATATTTTTAAAAATGGGGGGTCGGTCAGTTCAGTGCGGGATATTCAGTGCGGGTCATTTTTAGTGTGGACGAAATAGGGAGTGACGTTTTGTCCGGGGGCGTTTTGGGAAGTGACGTTTTGTCCGGGGCGTTTTGGGGAGTGACGTTTTGTCCGGGGCATTTTGGGGAGTTACATTTGTGTCAGACTTGGGATAGGTGGAAGACAGGGGTCTTATAAAATGGGTATAGACAGTATAGCACCATGTTGGACCCGGGGAGACGTTAGAGTACCGTGTCGGGGCCGAGGGACCATTATAGTCGGTGCAGCTGAAGTTGTAGACGACTGGCAGGAGCCATTGAAGTTGTAGACGACTGGCAGGATCAGTTGAAGTTGTAGACGTCTGGCAGGAGCAGTTGAAGTTGTAGACGACTGGCAGGATCAGTTGAAGTTGTAGACGTCTGGCAGGAGCAGTTGAAGTTGTAGAAGGACCGTTGAAGTGCAGAAAGGCGGGGCTTTCCTACTCAAATCTAAGGTCTAAGTGCCCTACTGTCTACACCTATTGAATAACAACCCCTGCCTTTGGATATAACTCGGAGGTATGAAAGCCTGAACCTATGGAGAGATATTTTTTAAAAAAGGGGGGTCGGTCAGTTCAGTGCGGGATATTCAGTGCGGGTCATTTTTAGTGTGGACGAAATAGGGAGTGACGTTTTGTCCGGGGGCGTTTTGGGAAGTGACGTTTTGTCCGGGGCGTTTTGGGGAGTGACGTTTTGTCCGGGGCATTTTGGGGAGTTACATTTGTGTCAGACTTGGGATAGGTGGAAGACAGGGGTCTTATAAAATGGGTATAGACAGTATAGCACCATGTTGGACCCGGGGAGACGTTAGAGTACCGTGTCGGGGCCGAGGGACCATTATAGTCGGTGCAGCTGAAGTTGTAGACGACTGGCAGGAGCCATTGAAGTTGTAGACGACTGGCAGGATCAGTTGAAGTTGTAGACGTCTGGCAGGAGCAGTTGAAGTTGTAGACGACTGGCAGGATCAGTTGAAGTTGTAGACGTCTGGCAGGAGCAGTTGAAGTTGTAGAAGGACCGTTGAAGTGCAGAAAGGGGGGGTTCTAATCAAATCTAAGGTCTAAGTGCCCTACTGTCTACACCTATTGAATAACAACCCCTGCCTTTGGATATAACTCGGAGGTATGAAAGCCTGAACCTATGGAGAGATATTTTTTAAAAAAGGGGGGGTCGGTCAGTTCAGTGCGGGATATTCAGTGCGGGTCATTTTTAGTGTGGACGAAATAGGGAGTGACGTTTTGTCCGGGGGCGTTTTGGGAAGTGACGTTTTGTCCGGGGCGTTTTGGGGAGTGACGTTTTGTCCGGGGCATTTTGGGGAGTTACATTTGTGTCAGACTTGGGATAGGTGGAAGACAGGGGTCTTATAAAATGGGTATAGACAGTATAGCACCATGTTGGACCCGGGGAGACGTTAGAGTACCGTGTCGGGGCCGAGGGACCATTATAGTCGGTGCAGCTGAAGTTGTAGACGACTGGCAGGAGCCATTGAAGTTGTAGACGACTGGCAGGATCAGTTGAAGTTGTAGACGTCTGGCAGGAGCAGTTGAAGTTGTAGACGACTGGCAGGATCAGTTGAAGTTGTAGACGTCTGGCAGGAGCAGTTGAAGTTGTAGAAGGACCGTTGAAGTGCAGAAAGGGGGGGGGGTTCTAATCAAATCTAAGGTCTAAGTGCCCTACTGTCTACACCTATTGAATAACAACCCCTGCCTTTGGATATAACTCGGAGGTATGAAAGCCTGAACCTATGGAGAGATATTTTTTAAAAAAGGGGGGGTCGGTCAGTTCAGTGCGGGATATTCAGTGCGGGTCATTTTTAGTGTGGACGAAATAGGGAGTGACGTTTTGTCCGGGGGCGTTTTGGGAAGTGACGTTTTGTCCGGGGCGTTTTGGGGAGTGACGTTTTGTCCGGGGCATTTTGGGGAGTTACATTTGTGTCAGACTTGGGATAGGTGGAAGACAGGGGTCTTATAAAATGGGTATAGACAGTATAGCACCATGTTGGACCCGGGGAGACGTTAGAGTACCGTGTCGGGGCCGAGGGACCATTATAGTCGGTGCAGCTGAAGTTGTAGACGACTGGCAGGAGCCATTGAAGTTGTAGACGACTGGCAGGATCAGTTGAAGTTGTAGACGTCTGGCAGGAGCAGTTGAAGTTGTAGACGACTGGCAGGATCAGTTGAAGTTGTAGACGTCTGGCAGGAGCAGTTGAAGTTGTAGAAGGACCGTTGAAGTGCAGAAAGGGGGGGGGTTCTAATCAAATCTAAGGTCTAAGTGCCCTACTGTCTACACCTATTGAATAACAACCCCTGCCTTTGGATATAACTCGGAGGTATGAAAGCCTGAACCTATGGAGAGATATTTTTTAAAAAAGGGGGGGTCGGTCAGTTCAGTGCGGGATATTCAGTGCGGGTCATTTTTAGTGTGGACGAAATAGGGAGTGACGTTTTGTCCGGGGGCGTTTTGGGAAGTGACGTTTTGTCCGGGGCGTTTTGGGGAGTGACGTTTTGTCCGGGGCATTTTGGGGAGTTACATTTGTGTCAGACTTGGGATAGGTGGAAGACAGGGGTCTTATAAAATGGGTATAGACAGTATAGCACCATGTTGGACCCGGGGAGACGTTAGAGTACCGTGTCGGGGCCGAGGGACCATTATAGTCGGTGCAGCTGAAGTTGTAGACGACTGGCAGGAGCCATTGAAGTTGTAGACGACTGGCAGGATCAGTTGAAGTTGTAGACGTCTGGCAGGAGCAGTTGAAGTTGTAGACGACTGGCAGGATCAGTTGAAGTTGTAGACGTCTGGCAGGAGCAGTTGAAGTTGTAGAAGGACCGTTGAAGTGCAGAAAGGGGGGGTTTCTAATCAAATCTAAGGTCTAAGTGCCCTACTGTCTACACCTATTGAATAACAACCCCTGCCTTTGGATATAACTCGGAGGTATGAAAGCCTGAACCTATGGAGAGATATTTTTTAAAAAAGGGGGGGTCGGTCAGTTCAGTGCGGGATATTCAGTGCGGGTCATTTTTAGTGTGGACGAAATAGGGAGTGACGTTTTGTCCGGGGGCGTTTTGGGAAGTGACGTTTTGTCCGGGGCGTTTTGGGGAGTGACGTTTTGTCCGGGGCATTTTGGGGAGTTACATTTGTGTCAGACTTGGGATAGGTGGAAGACAGGGGTCTTATAAAATGGGTATAGACAGTATAGCACCATGTTGGACCCGGGGAGACGTTAGAGTACCGTGTCGGGGCCGAGGGACCATTATAGTCGGTGCAGCTGAAGTTGTAGACGACTGGCAGGAGCCATTGAAGTTGTAGACGACTGGCAGGATCAGTTGAAGTTGTAGACGTCTGGCAGGAGCAGTTGAAGTTGTAGACGACTGGCAGGATCAGTTGAAGTTGTAGACGTCTGGCAGGAGCAGTTGAAGTTGTAGAAGGACCGTTGAAGTGCAGAAAGGGGGGGGTTCTAATCAAATCTAAGGTCTAAGTGCCCTACTGTCTACACCTATTGAATAACAACCCCTGCCTTTGGATATAACTCGGAGGTATGAAAGCCTGAACCTATGGAGAGATATTTTTTAAAAAAGGGGGGTCGGTCAGTTCAGTGCGGGATATTCAGTGCGGGTCATTTTTAGTGTGGACGAAATAGGGAGTGACGTTTTGTCCGGGGGCGTTTTGGGAAGTGACGTTTTGTCCGGGGCGTTTTGGGGAGTGACGTTTTGTCCGGGGCATTTTGGGGAGTTACATTTGTGTCAGACTTGGGATAGGTGGAAGACAGGGGTCTTATAAAATGGGTATAGACAGTATAGCACCATGTTGGACCCGGGGAGACGTTAGAGTACCGTGTCGGGGCCGAGGGACCATTATAGTCGGTGCAGCTGAAGTTGTAGACGACTGGCAGGAGCCATTGAAGTTGTAGACGACTGGCAGGATCAGTTGAAGTTGTAGACGTCTGGCAGGAGCAGTTGAAGTTGTAGACGACTGGCAGGATCAGTTGAAGTTGTAGACGTCTGGCAGGAGCAGTTGAAGTTGTAGAAGGACCGTTGAAGTGCAGAAAGGGGGGGGCTCTAACCAAATCTAAGGTCTAAGTGCCCTACTGTCTACACCTCTTGAATAACAACCCCTGCCTTTGGATATAACTCGGAGGTATGAAAGCCTGAACCTATGGAGAGATATTTTTTAAAAAAGGGGGTGTCGGTCAGTTCAGTGCGGGATATTCAGTGCGGGTCATTTTTAGTGTGGACGAAATAGGGAGTGACGTTTTGTCCGGGGGCGTTTTGGGAAGTGACGTTTTGTCCGGGGCGTTTTGGGGAGTGACGTTTTGTCCGGGGCATTTTGGGGAGTTACATTTGTGTCAGACTTGGGATAGGTGGAAGACAGGGGTCTTATAAAATGGGTATAGACAGTATAGCACCATGTTGGACCCGGGGAGACGTTAGAGTACCGTGTCGGGGCCGAGGGACCATTATAGTCGGTGCAGCTGAAGTTGTAGACGACTGGCAGGAGCCATTGAAGTTGTAGACGACTGGCAGGATCAGTTGAAGTTGTAGACGTCTGGCAGGAGCAGTTGAAGTTGTAGACGACTGGCAGGATCAGTTGAAGTTGTAGACGTCTGGCAGGAGCAGTTGAAGTTGTAGAAGGACCGTTGAAGTGCAGAAAGGGGGGGTTCTGATCAAATCTAAGGTCTAAGTGCCCTACTGTCTACACCTATTGAATAACAACCCCTGCCTTTGGATATAACTCGGAGGTATGAAAGCCTGAACCTATGGAGAGATATTTTTTAAAAAAGGGGGTCGGTCAGTTCAGTGCGGGATATTCAGTGCGGGTCATTTTTAGTGTGGACGAAATAGGGAGTGACGTTTTGTCCGGGGGCGTTTTGGGAAGTGACGTTTTGTCCGGGGCGTTTTGGGGAGTGACGTTTTGTCCGGGGCATTTTGGGGAGTTACATTTGTGTCAGACTTGGGATAGGTGGAAGACAGGGGTCTTATAAAATGGGTATAGACAGTATAGCACCATGTTGGACCCGGGGAGACGTTAGAGTACCGTGTCGGGGCCGAGGGACCATTATAGTCGGTGCAGCTGAAGTTGTAGACGACTGGCAGGAGCCATTGAAGTTGTAGACGACTGGCAGGATCAGTTGAAGTTGTAGACGTCTGGCAGGAGCAGTTGAAGTTGTAGACGACTGGCAGGATCAGTTGAAGTTGTAGACGTCTGGCAGGAGCAGTTGAAGTTGTAGAAGGACCGTTGAAGTGCAGAAAGGGGCGTTCTAATCAAATCTAAGGTCTAAGTGCCCTACTGTCTACACCTATTGAATAACAACCCCTGCCTTTGGATATAACTCGGAGGTATGAAAGCCTGAACCTATGGAGAGATATTTTTTAAAAAAGGGGGGTCGGTCAGTTCAGTGCGGGATATTCAGTGCGGGTCATTTTTAGTGTGGACGAAATAGGGAGTGACGTTTTGTCCGGGGGCGTTTTGGGAAGTGACGTTTTGTCCGGGGCGTTTTGGGGAGTGACGTTTTGTCCGGGGCATTTTGGGGAGTTACATTTGTGTCAGACTTGGGATAGGTGGAAGACAGGGGTCTTATAAAATGGGTATAGACAGTATAGCACCATGTTGGACCCGGGGAGACGTTAGAGTACCGTGTCGGGGCCGAGGGACCATTATAGTCGGTGCAGCTGAAGTTGTAGACGACTGGCAGGAGCCATTGAAGTTGTAGACGACTGGCAGGATCAGTTGAAGTTGTAGACGTCTGGCAGGAGCAGTTGAAGTTGTAGACGACTGGCAGGATCAGTTGAAGTTGTAGACGTCTGGCAGGAGCAGTTGAAGTTGTAGAAGGACCGTTGAAGTGCAGAAAGGGGGGTTCTAATCAAATCTAAGGTCTAAGTGCCCTACTGTCTACACCTATTGAATAACAACCCCTGCCTTTGGATATAACTCGGAGGTATGAAAGCCTGAACCTATGGAGAGATATTTTTTAAAAAAGGGGGGTCGGTCAGTTCAGTGCGGGATATTCAGTGCGGGTCATTTTTAGTGTGGACGAAATAGGGAGTGACGTTTTGTCCGGGGGCGTTTTGGGAAGTGACGTTTTGTCCGGGGCGTTTTGGGGAGTGACGTTTTGTCCGGGGCATTTTGGGGAGTTACATTTGTGTCAGACTTGGGATAGGTGGAAGACAGGGGTCTTATAAAATGGGTATAGACAGTATAGCACCATGTTGGACCCGGGGAGACGTTAGAGTACCGTGTCGGGGCCGAGGGACCATTATAGTCGGTGCAGCTGAAGTTGTAGACGACTGGCAGGAGCCATTGAAGTTGTAGACGACTGGCAGGATCAGTTGAAGTTGTAGACGTCTGGCAGGAGCAGTTGAAGTTGTAGACGACTGGCAGGATCAGTTGAAGTTGTAGACGTCTGGCAGGAGCAGTTGAAGTTGTAGAAGGACCGTTGAAGTGCAGAAAGGGGGGGTTCTAATCAAATCTAAGGTCTAAGTGCCCTACTGTCTACACCTATTGAATAACAACCCCTGCCTTTGGATATAACTCGGAGGTATGAAAGCCTGAACCTATGGAGAGATATTTTTTAAAAAAGGGGGGTCGGTCAGTTCAGTGCGGGATATTCAGTGCGGGTCATTTTTAGTGTGGACGAAATAGGGAGTGACGTTTTGTCCGGGGGCGTTTTGGGAAGTGACGTTTTGTCCGGGGCGTTTTGGGGAGTGACGTTTTGTCCGGGGCATTTTGGGGAGTTACATTTGTGTCAGACTTGGGATAGGTGGAAGACAGGGGTCTTATAAAATGGGTATAGACAGTATAGCACCATGTTGGACCCGGGGAGACGTTAGAGTACCGTGTCGGGGCCGAGGGACCATTATAGTCGGTGCAGCTGAAGTTGTAGACGACTGGCAGGAGCCATTGAAGTTGTAGACGACTGGCAGGATCAGTTGAAGTTGTAGACGTCTGGCAGGAGCAGTTGAAGTTGTAGACGACTGGCAGGATCAGTTGAAGTTGTAGACGTCTGGCAGGAGCAGTTGAAGTTGTAGAAGGACCGTTGAAGTGCAGAAAGGGGGGGTTCTAATCAAATCTAAGGTCTAAGTGCCCTACTGTCTACACCTATTGAATAACAACCCCTGCCTTTGGATATAACTCGGAGGTATGAAAGCCTGAACCTATGGAGAGATATTTTTTAAAAAAGGGGGGGTCGGTCAGTTCAGTGCGGGATATTCAGTGCGGGTCATTTTTAGTGTGGACGAAATAGGGAGTGACGTTTTGTCCGGGGGCGTTTTGGGAAGTGACGTTTTGTCCGGGGCGTTTTGGGGAGTGACGTTTTGTCCGGGGCATTTTGGGGAGTTACATTTGTGTCAGACTTGGGATAGGTGGAAGACAGGGGTCTTATAAAATGGGTATAGACAGTATAGCACCATGTTGGACCCGGGGAGACGTTAGAGTACCGTGTCGGGGCCGAGGGACCATTATAGTCGGTGCAGCTGAAGTTGTAGACGACTGGCAGGAGCCATTGAAGTTGTAGACGACTGGCAGGATCAGTTGAAGTTGTAGACGTCTGGCAGGAGCAGTTGAAGTTGTAGACGACTGGCAGGATCAGTTGAAGTTGTAGACGTCTGGCAGGAGCAGTTGAAGTTGTAGAAGGACCGTTGAAGTGCAGAAAGGGGGGGGGGTTCTAATCAAATCTAAGGTCTAAGTGCCCTACTGTCTACACCTATTGAATAACAACCCCTGCCTTTGGATATAACTCGGAGGTATGAAAGCCTGAACCTATGGAGAGATATTTTAAAAAAGGGGGGGGTCGGTCAGTTCAGTGCGGGATATTCAGTGCGGGTCATTTTTAGTGTGGACGAAATAGGGAGTGACGTTTTGTCCGGGGGCGTTTTGGGAAGTGACGTTTTGTCCGGGGCGTTTTGGGGAGTGACGTTTTGTCCGGGGCATTTTGGGGAGTTACATTTGTGTCAGACTTGGGATAGGTGGAAGACAGGGGTCTTATAAAATGGGTATAGACAGTATAGCACCATGTTGGACCCGGGGAGACGTTAGAGTACCGTGTCGGGGCCGAGGGACCATTATAGTCGGTGCAGCTGAAGTTGTAGACGACTGGCAGGAGCCATTGAAGTTGTAGACGACTGGCAGGATCAGTTGAAGTTGTAGACGTCTGGCAGGAGCAGTTGAAGTTGTAGACGACTGGCAGGATCAGTTGAAGTTGTAGACGTCTGGCAGGAGCAGTTGAAGTTGTAGAAGGACCGTTGAAGTGCAGAAAGGGGGGTTCTAGTCAAATCCAAGGTCTAAGTGCCCTACTGTCTACACCTATTGAATAACAACCCCTGCCTTTGGATATAACTCGGAGGTATGAAAGCCTGAACCTATGGAGAGATATTTTTTAAAAAAGGGGGTCGGTCAGTTCAGTGCGGGATATTCAGTGCGGGTCATTTTTAGTGTGGACGAAATAGGGAGTGACGTTTTGTCCGGGGGCGTTTTGGGAAGTGACGTTTTGTCCGGGGCGTTTTGGGGAGTGACGTTTTGTCCGGGGCATTTTGGGGAGTTACATTTGTGTCAGACTTGGGATAGGTGGAAGACAGGGGTCTTATAAAATGGGTATAGACAGTATAGCACCATGTTGGACCCGGGGAGACGTTAGAGTACCGTGTCGGGGCCGAGGGACCATTATAGTCGGTGCAGCTGAAGTTGTAGACGACTGGCAGGAGCCATTGAAGTTGTAGACGACTGGCAGGATCAGTTGAAGTTGTAGACGTCTGGCAGGAGCAGTTGAAGTTGTAGACGACTGGCAGGATCAGTTGAAGTTGTAGACGTCTGGCAGGAGCAGTTGAAGTTGTAGAAGGACCGTTGAAGTGCAGAAAGGGGGGCGCCTTCTAATCAAATCTAAGGTCTAAGTGCCCTACTGTCTACACCTATTGAATAACAACCCCTGCCTTTGGATATAACTCGGAGGTATGAAAGCCTGAACCTATGGAGAGATATTTTTTAAAAAAGGGGGGTCGGTCAGTTCAGTGCGGGATATTCAGTGCGGGTCATTTTTAGTGTGGACGAAATAGGGAGTGACGTTTTGTCCGGGGGCGTTTTGGGAAGTGACGTTTTGTCCGGGGCGTTTTGGGGAGTGACGTTTTGTCCGGGGCATTTTGGGGAGTTACATTTGTGTCAGACTTGGGATAGGTGGAAGACAGGGGTCTTATAAAATGGGTATAGACAGTATAGCACCATGTTGGACCCGGGGAGACGTTAGAGTACCGTGTCGGGGCCGAGGGACCATTATAGTCGGTGCAGCTGAAGTTGTAGACGACTGGCAGGAGCCATTGAAGTTGTAGACGACTGGCAGGATCAGTTGAAGTTGTAGACGTCTGGCAGGAGCAGTTGAAGTTGTAGACGACTGGCAGGATCAGTTGAAGTTGTAGACGTCTGGCAGGAGCAGTTGAAGTTGTAGAAGGACCGTTGAAGTGCAGAAAGGGGGGGGGGGTTCTAATCAAATCTAAGGTCTAAGTGCCCTACTGTCTACACCTATTGAATAACAACCCCTGCCTTTGGATATAACTCGGAGGTATGAAAGCCTGAACCTATGGAGAGATATTTTTAAAAAGGGGGGGGTCGGTCAGTTCAGTGCGGGATATTCAGTGCGGGTCATTTTTAGTGTGGACGAAATAGGGAGTGACGTTTTGTCCGGGGGCGTTTTGGGAAGTGACGTTTTGTCCGGGGCGTTTTGGGGAGTGACGTTTTGTCCGGGGCATTTTGGGGAGTTACATTTGTGTCAGACTTGGGATAGGTGGAAGACAGGGGTCTTATAAAATGGGTATAGACAGTATAGCACCATGTTGGACCCGGGGAGACGTTAGAGTACCGTGTCGGGGCCGAGGGACCATTATAGTCGGTGCAGCTGAAGTTGTAGACGACTGGCAGGAGCCATTGAAGTTGTAGACGACTGGCAGGATCAGTTGAAGTTGTAGACGTCTGGCAGGAGCAGTTGAAGTTGTAGACGACTGGCAGGATCAGTTGAAGTTGTAGACGTCTGGCAGGAGCAGTTGAAGTTGTAGAAGGACCGTTGAAGTGCAGAAAGGGGGGGGGGGTTCTAATCAAATCTAAGGTCTAAGTGCCCTACTGTCTACACCTATTGAATAACAACCCCTGCCTTTGGATATAACTCGGAGGTATGAAAGCCTGAACCTATGGAGAGATATTTTTTAAAAAAGGGGGGGTCGGTCAGTTCAGTGCGGGATATTCAGTGCGGGTCATTTTTAGTGTGGACGAAATAGGGAGTGACGTTTTGTCCGGGGGCGTTTTGGGAAGTGACGTTTTGTCCGGGGCGTTTTGGGGAGTGACGTTTTGTCCGGGGCATTTTGGGGAGTTACATTTGTGTCAGACTTGGGATAGGTGGAAGACAGGGGTCTTATAAAATGGGTATAGACAGTATAGCACCATGTTGGACCCGGGGAGACGTTAGAGTACCGTGTCGGGGCCGAGGGACCATTATAGTCGGTGCAGCTGAAGTTGTAGACGACTGGCAGGAGCCATTGAAGTTGTAGACGACTGGCAGGATCAGTTGAAGTTGTAGACGTCTGGCAGGAGCAGTTGAAGTTGTAGACGACTGGCAGGATCAGTTGAAGTTGTAGACGTCTGGCAGGAGCAGTTGAAGTTGTAGAAGGACCGTTGAAGTGCAGAGTGGGGAGGGGGGTGGAATCAAATGTATTGACTAAGTGCCCTACTGTCTACACCTATTGAATAACATCCCCTTCCTTTGGATATATCTTGGAGGTATGAAAGCCTGATCCAATGGATAGATATTTTTTAAAAATTGGGTGGTCGGTCAGTTCAGTGCGGGATATTCAGTGCGGGTCATTTTTAGTGTGGACGAAATAGGGAGTGACGTTTTGTCCGGGGGCGTTTTGGGAAGTGACGTTTTGTCCGGGGCGTTTTGGGGAGTGACGTTTTGTCCGGGGCATTTTGGGGAGTTACATTTGTGTCAGACTTGGGATAGGTGGAAGACAGGGGTCTTATAAAATGGGTATAGACAGTATAGCACCATGTTGGACCCGGGGAGACGTTAGAGTACCGTGTCGGGGCCGAGGGACCATTATAGTCGGTGCAGCTGAAGTTGTAGACGACTGGCAGGAGCCATTGAAGTTGTAGACGACTGGCAGGATCAGTTGAAGTTGTAGACGTCTGGCAGGAGCAGTTGAAGTTGTAGACGACTGGCAGGATCAGTTGAAGTTGTAGACGTCTGGCAGGAGCAGTTGAAGTTGTAGAAGGACCGTTGAAGTGCAGAAAGGGGGGGGTTCTAATCAAATCTAAGGTCTAAGTGCCCTACTGTCTACACCTATTGAATAACAACCCCTGCCTTTGGATATAACTCGGAGGTATGAAAGCCTGAACCTATGGAGAGATATTTTTTAAAAAAGGGGGGTCGGTCAGTTCAGTGCGGGATATTCAGTGCGGGTCATTTTTAGTGTGGACGAAATAGGGAGTGACGTTTTGTCCGGGGGCGTTTTGGGAAGTGACGTTTTGTCCGGGGCGTTTTGGGGAGTGACGTTTTGTCCGGGGCATTTTGGGGAGTTACATTTGTGTCAGACTTGGGATAGGTGGAAGACAGGGGTCTTATAAAATGGGTATAGACAGTATAGCACCATGTTGGACCCGGGGAGACGTTAGAGTACCGTGTCGGGGCCGAGGGACCATTATAGTCGGTGCAGCTGAAGTTGTAGACGACTGGCAGGAGCCATTGAAGTTGTAGACGACTGGCAGGATCAGTTGAAGTTGTAGACGTCTGGCAGGAGCAGTTGAAGTTGTAGACGACTGGCAGGATCAGTTGAAGTTGTAGACGTCTGGCAGGAGCAGTTGAAGTTGTAGAAGGACCGTTGAAGTGCAGAAAGGGGGGGGTTCTAATCAAATCTAAGGTCTAAGTGCCCTACTGTCTACACCTATTGAATAACAACCCCTGCCTTTGGATATAACTCGGAGGTATGAAAGCCTGAACCTATGGAGAGATATTTTTTAAAAAAGGGGGTCGGTCAGTTCAGTGCGGGATATTCAGTGCGGGTCATTTTTAGTGTGGACGAAATAGGGAGTGACGTTTTGTCCGGGGGCGTTTTGGGAAGTGACGTTTTGTCCGGGGCGTTTTGGGGAGTGACGTTTTGTCCGGGGCATTTTGGGGAGTTACATTTGTGTCAGACTTGGGATAGGTGGAAGACAGGGGTCTTATAAAATGGGTATAGACAGTATAGCACCATGTTGGACCCGGGGAGACGTTAGAGTACCGTGTCGGGGCCGAGGGACCATTATAGTCGGTGCAGCTGAAGTTGTAGACGACTGGCAGGAGCCATTGAAGTTGTAGACGACTGGCAGGATCAGTTGAAGTTGTAGACGTCTGGCAGGAGCAGTTGAAGTTGTAGACGACTGGCAGGATCAGTTGAAGTTGTAGACGTCTGGCAGGAGCAGTTGAAGTTGTAGAAGGACCGTTGAAGTGCAGAAAGTGGGGTCGCTCTAATCAAATCTAAGGTCTAAGTGCCCTCCTGTCTACACCTATTGAATAACAACCCCTGCCTTTGGATATTACTCGGAGCTATGAAAGCCTGAACCTATGGAGAGATATTTTTTAAAAAAGGGGGGTCGGTCAGTTCAGTGCGGGATATTCAGTGCGGGTCATTTTTAGTGTGGACGAAATAGGGAGTGACGTTTTGTCCGGGGGCGTTTTGGGAAGTGACGTTTTGTCCGGGGCGTTTTGGGGAGTGACGTTTTGTCCGGGGCATTTTGGGGAGTTACATTTGTGTCAGACTTGGGATAGGTGGAAGACAGGGGTCTTATAAAATGGGTATAGACAGTATAGCACCATGTTGGACCCGGGGAGACGTTAGAGTACCGTGTCGGGGCCGAGGGACCATTATAGTCGGTGCAGCTGAAGTTGTAGACGACTGGCAGGAGCCATTGAAGTTGTAGACGACTGGCAGGATCAGTTGAAGTTGTAGACGTCTGGCAGGAGCAGTTGAAGTTGTAGACGACTGGCAGGATCAGTTGAAGTTGTAGACGTCTGGCAGGAGCAGTTGAAGTTGTAGAAGGACCGTTGAAGTGCAGAAAGGGGGGGCTTCTAATCAAATCTAAGGGCTAAGTGCCCTACTGTCTAGACCTATTGAATAACAACCCCTGCCTTTGGATATAACTCGGAGGTATGAAAGCCTGAACCTATGGAGAGATATTTTTTAAAAAAGGGGGGTCGGTCAGTTCAGTGCGGGATATTCAGTGCGGGTCATTTTTAGTGTGGACGAAATAGGGAGTGACGTTTTGTCCGGGGGCGTTTTGGGAAGTGACGTTTTGTCCGGGGCGTTTTGGGGAGTGACGTTTTGTCCGGGGCATTTTGGGGAGTTACATTTGTGTCAGACTTGGGATAGGTGGAAGACAGGGGTCTTATAAAATGGGTATAGACAGTATAGCACCATGTTGGACCCGGGGAGACGTTAGAGTACCGTGTCGGGGCCGAGGGACCATTATAGTCGGTGCAGCTGAAGTTGTAGACGACTGGCAGGAGCCATTGAAGTTGTAGACGACTGGCAGGATCAGTTGAAGTTGTAGACGTCTGGCAGGAGCAGTTGAAGTTGTAGACGACTGGCAGGATCAGTTGAAGTTGTAGACGTCTGGCAGGAGCAGTTGAAGTTGTAGAAGGACCGTTGAAGTGCAGAAAGGGGGGGGTTCTAATCAAATCTAAGGTCTAAGTGCCCTACTGTCTACACCTATTGAATAACAACCCGTGCCTTTGGATATAACTCGGAGGTATGAAAGCCTGAACCTATGGAGAGATATTTTTTGAAAAGGGGGGTCGGTCAGTTCAGTGCGGGATATTCAGTGCGGGTCATTTTTAGTGTGGACGAAATAGGGAGTGACGTTTTGTCCGGGGGCGTTTTGGGAAGTGACGTTTTGTCCGGGGCGTTTTGGGGAGTGACGTTTTGTCCGGGGCATTTTGGGGAGTTACATTTGTGTCAGACTTGGGATAGGTGGAAGACAGGGGTCTTATAAAATGGGTATAGACAGTATAGCACCATGTTGGACCCGGGGAGACGTTAGAGTACCGTGTCGGGGCCGAGGGACCATTATAGTCGGTGCAGCTGAAGTTGTAGACGACTGGCAGGAGCCATTGAAGTTGTAGACGACTGGCAGGATCAGTTGAAGTTGTAGACGTCTGGCAGGAGCAGTTGAAGTTGTAGACGACTGGCAGGATCAGTTGAAGTTGTAGACGTCTGGCAGGAGCAGTTGAAGTTGTAGAAGGACCGTTGAAGTGCAGAAAGGGGGGGGTTCTAATCAAATCTAAGGTCTAAGTGCCCTACTGTCTACACCTATTGAATAACAACCCCTGCCTTTGGATATAACTCGGAGGTATGAAAGCCTGAACCTATGGAGAGATATTTTTTAAAAAAGGGGGTCGGTCAGTTCAGTGCGGGATATTCAGTGCGGGTCATTTTTAGTGTGGACGAAATAGGGAGTGACGTTTTGTCCGGGGGCGTTTTGGGAAGTGACGTTTTGTCCGGGGCGTTTTGGGGAGTGACGTTTTGTCCGGGGCATTTTGGGGAGTTACATTTGTGTCAGACTTGGGATAGGTGGAAGACAGGGGTCTTATAAAATGGGTATAGACAGTATAGCACCATGTTGGACCCGGGGAGACGTTAGAGTACCGTGTCGGGGCCGAGGGACCATTATAGTCGGTGCAGCTGAAGTTGTAGACGACTGGCAGGAGCCATTGAAGTTGTAGACGACTGGCAGGATCAGTTGAAGTTGTAGACGTCTGGCAGGAGCAGTTGAAGTTGTAGACGACTGGCAGGATCAGTTGAAGTTGTAGACGTCTGGCAGGAGCAGTTGAAGTTGTAGAAGGACCGTTGAAGTGCAGAAAGGGGGGGGGGTTCTAATCAAATCTAAGGTCTAAGTGCCCTACTGTCTACACCTATTGAATAACAACCCCTGCCTTTGGATATAACTCGGAGGTATGAAAGCCTGAACCTATGGAGAGATATTTTTTAAAAAAGGGGCGTCGGTCAGTTCAGTGCGGGATATTCAGTGCGGGTCATTTTTAGTGTGGACGAAATAGGGAGTGACGTTTTGTCCGGGGGCGTTTTGGGAAGTGACGTTTTGTCCGGGGCGTTTTGGGGAGTGACGTTTTGTCCGGGGCATTTTGGGGAGTTACATTTGTGTCAGACTTGGGATAGGTGGAAGACAGGGGTCTTATAAAATGGGTATAGACAGTATAGCACCATGTTGGACCCGGGGAGACGTTAGAGTACCGTGTCGGGGCCGAGGGACCATTATAGTCGGTGCAGCTGAAGTTGTAGACGACTGGCAGGAGCCATTGAAGTTGTAGACGACTGGCAGGATCAGTTGAAGTTGTAGACGTCTGGCAGGAGCAGTTGAAGTTGTAGACGACTGGCAGGATCAGTTGAAGTTGTAGACGTCTGGCAGGAGCAGTTGAAGTTGTAGAAGGACCGTTGAAGTGCAGAAAGGGGGGGTTCTAATCAAATCTAAGGTCTAAGTGCCCTACTGTCTACACCTATTGAATAACAACCCCTGCCTTTGGATATAACTCGGAGGTATGAAAGCCTGAACCTATGGAGAGATATTTTTAAAAAAGGGGGGTCGGTCAGTTCAGTGCGGGATATTCAGTGCGGGTCATTTTTAGTGTGGACGAAATAGGGAGTGACGTTTTGTCCGGGGGCGTTTTGGGAAGTGACGTTTTGTCCGGGGCGTTTTGGGGAGTGACGTTTTGTCCGGGGCATTTTGGGGAGTTACATTTGTGTCAGACTTGGGATAGGTGGAAGACAGGGGTCTTATAAAATGGGTATAGACAGTATAGCACCATGTTGGACCCGGGGAGACGTTAGAGTACCGTGTCGGGGCCGAGGGACCATTATAGTCGGTGCAGCTGAAGTTGTAGACGACTGGCAGGAGCCATTGAAGTTGTAGACGACTGGCAGGATCAGTTGAAGTTGTAGACGTCTGGCAGGAGCAGTTGAAGTTGTAGACGACTGGCAGGATCAGTTGAAGTTGTAGACGTCTGGCAGGAGCAGTTGAAGTTGTAGAAGGACCGTTGAAGTGCAGAAAGGGGCCGGCGTTCTAATCAAATCTAAGGTCTAAGTGCCCTACTGTCTACACCTATTGAATAACAACCCCTGCCTTTGGATATAACTCGGGGGTATGAAAGCCTGAACCTATGGAGAGATATTTTTTAAAAAGGGGGGGTCGGTCAGTTCAGTGCGGGATATTCAGTGCGGGTCATTTTTAGTGTGGACGAAATAGGGAGTGACGTTTTGTCCGGGGGCGTTTTGGGAAGTGACGTTTTGTCCGGGGCGTTTTGGGGAGTGACGTTTTGTCCGGGGCATTTTGGGGAGTTACATTTGTGTCAGACTTGGGATAGGTGGAAGACAGGGGTCTTATAAAATGGGTATAGACAGTATAGCACCATGTTGGACCCGGGGAGACGTTAGAGTACCGTGTCGGGGCCGAGGGACCATTATAGTCGGTGCAGCTGAAGTTGTAGACGACTGGCAGGAGCCATTGAAGTTGTAGACGACTGGCAGGATCAGTTGAAGTTGTAGACGTCTGGCAGGAGCAGTTGAAGTTGTAGACGACTGGCAGGATCAGTTGAAGTTGTAGACGTCTGGCAGGAGCAGTTGAAGTTGTAGAAGGACCGTTGAAGTGCAGAAAGGCGGGGCGGTTCTAATCAAATCTAAGGTCTAAGTGCCCTACTGTCTACACCTATTGAATAACAACCCCTGCCTTTGGATATAACTCGGAGGTATGAAAGCCTGAACCTATGGAGAGATATTTTTTGAAAAGGGGGGTCGGTCAGTTCAGTGCGGGATATTCAGTGCGGGTCATTTTTAGTGTGGACGAAATAGGGAGTGACGTTTTGTCCGGGGGCGTTTTGGGAAGTGACGTTTTGTCCGGGGCGTTTTGGGGAGTGACGTTTTGTCCGGGGCATTTTGGGGAGTTACATTTGTGTCAGACTTGGGATAGGTGGAAGACAGGGGTCTTATAAAATGGGTATAGACAGTATAGCACCATGTTGGACCCGGGGAGACGTTAGAGTACCGTGTCGGGGCCGAGGGACCATTATAGTCGGTGCAGCTGAAGTTGTAGACGACTGGCAGGAGCCATTGAAGTTGTAGACGACTGGCAGGATCAGTTGAAGTTGTAGACGTCTGGCAGGAGCAGTTGAAGTTGTAGACGACTGGCAGGATCAGTTGAAGTTGTAGACGTCTGGCAGGAGCAGTTGAAGTTGTAGAAGGACCGTTGAAGTGCAGAAAGGGGGGGGTTCTAATCAAATCTAAGGTCTAAGTGCCCTACTGTCTACACCTATTGAATAACAACCCCTGCCTTTGGATATAACTCGGAGGTATGAAAGCCTGAACCTATGGAGAGATATTTTTTAAAAAAGGGGGGTCGGTCAGTTCAGTGCGGGATATTCAGTGCGGGTCATTTTTAGTGTGGACGAAATAGGGAGTGACGTTTTGTCCGGGGGCGTTTTGGGAAGTGACGTTTTGTCCGGGGCGTTTTGGGGAGTGACGTTTTGTCCGGGGCATTTTGGGGAGTTACATTTGTGTCAGACTTGGGATAGGTGGAAGACAGGGGTCTTATAAAATGGGTATAGACAGTATAGCACCATGTTGGACCCGGGGAGACGTTAGAGTACCGTGTCGGGGCCGAGGGACCATTATAGTCGGTGCAGCTGAAGTTGTAGACGACTGGCAGGAGCCATTGAAGTTGTAGACGACTGGCAGGATCAGTTGAAGTTGTAGACGTCTGGCAGGAGCAGTTGAAGTTGTAGACGACTGGCAGGATCAGTTGAAGTTGTAGACGTCTGGCAGGAGCAGTTGAAGTTGTAGAAGGACCGTTGAAGTGCAGAAAGGGGGGGTTCTAATCAAATCTAAGGTCTAAGTGCCCTACTGTCTACACCTATTGAATAACAACCCCTGCCTTTGGATATAACTCGGAGGTATGAAAGCCTGAACCTATGGAGAGATATTTTTTAAAAAAGGGGGGTCGGTCAGTTCAGTGCGGGATATTCAGTGCGGGTCATTTTTAGTGTGGACGAAATAGGGAGTGACGTTTTGTCCGGGGGCGTTTTGGGAAGTGACGTTTTGTCCGGGGCGTTTTGGGGAGTGACGTTTTGTCCGGGGCATTTTGGGGAGTTACATTTGTGTCAGACTTGGGATAGGTGGAAGACAGGGGTCTTATAAAATGGGTATAGACAGTATAGCACCATGTTGGACCCGGGGAGACGTTAGAGTACCGTGTCGGGGCCGAGGGACCATTATAGTCGGTGCAGCTGAAGTTGTAGACGACTGGCAGGAGCCATTGAAGTTGTAGACGACTGGCAGGATCAGTTGAAGTTGTAGACGTCTGGCAGGAGCAGTTGAAGTTGTAGACGACTGGCAGGATCAGTTGAAGTTGTAGACGTCTGGCAGGAGCAGTTGAAGTTGTAGAAGGACCGTTGAAGTGCAGAAAGGGGGGAAGGTTCTAATCCACTCTAAGGTCTAAGTGCCCTACTGTCTACACCTATTGAATAACAACCCCTGCCTTTGGATATAACTCGGAGGTATGAAAGCCTGAACCTATGGAGAGATATTTTTTAAAAAAGGGGGTCGGTCAGTTCAGTGCGGGATATTCAGTGCGGGTCATTTTTAGTGTGGACGAAATAGGGAGTGACGTTTTGTCCGGGGGCGTTTTGGGAAGTGACGTTTTGTCCGGGGCGTTTTGGGGAGTGACGTTTTGTCCGGGGCATTTTGGGGAGTTACATTTGTGTCAGACTTGGGATAGGTGGAAGACAGGGGTCTTATAAAATGGGTATAGACAGTATAGCACCATGTTGGACCCGGGGAGACGTTAGAGTACCGTGTCGGGGCCGAGGGACCATTATAGTCGGTGCAGCTGAAGTTGTAGACGACTGGCAGGAGCCATTGAAGTTGTAGACGACTGGCAGGATCAGTTGAAGTTGTAGACGTCTGGCAGGAGCAGTTGAAGTTGTAGACGACTGGCAGGATCAGTTGAAGTTGTAGACGTCTGGCAGGAGCAGTTGAAGTTGTAGAAGGACCGTTGAAGTGCAGAAAGGGGGGGTTCTAATCAAATCTAAGGTCTAAGTGCCCTACTGTCTACACCTATTGAATAACAACCCCTGCCTTTGGATATAACTCGGAGGTATGAAAGCCTGAACCTATGGAGAGATATTTTTTAAAAAAGGGGGGTCGGTCAGTTCAGTGCGGGATATTCAGTGCGGGTCATTTTTAGTGTGGACGAAATAGGGAGTGACGTTTTGTCCGGGGGCGTTTTGGGAAGTGACGTTTTGTCCGGGGCGTTTTGGGGAGTGACGTTTTGTCCGGGGCATTTTGGGGAGTTACATTTGTGTCAGACTTGGGATAGGTGGAAGACAGGGGTCTTATAAAATGGGTATAGACAGTATAGCACCATGTTGGACCCGGGGAGACGTTAGAGTACCGTGTCGGGGCCGAGGGACCATTATAGTCGGTGCAGCTGAAGTTGTAGACGACTGGCAGGAGCCATTGAAGTTGTAGACGACTGGCAGGATCAGTTGAAGTTGTAGACGTCTGGCAGGAGCAGTTGAAGTTGTAGACGACTGGCAGGATCAGTTGAAGTTGTAGACGTCTGGCAGGAGCAGTTGAAGTTGTAGAAGGACCGTTGAAGTGCAGAAAGGGGGGGGTTCTAATCTAATCTAAGGTCTAAGTGCCCTACTGTCTACACCTATTGAATAACAACCCCTGCCTTTGGATATAACTCGGAGGTATGAAAGCCTGAACCTATGGAGAGATATTTTTTAAAAAAGGGGGTCGGTCAGTTCAGTGCGGGATATTCAGTGCGGGTCATTTTTAGTGTGGACGAAATAGGGAGTGACGTTTTGTCCGGGGGCGTTTTGGGAAGTGACGTTTTGTCCGGGGCGTTTTGGGGAGTGACGTTTTGTCCGGGGCATTTTGGGGAGTTACATTTGTGTCAGACTTGGGATAGGTGGAAGACAGGGGTCTTATAAAATGGGTATAGACAGTATAGCACCATGTTGGACCCGGGGAGACGTTAGAGTACCGTGTCGGGGCCGAGGGACCATTATAGTCGGTGCAGCTGAAGTTGTAGACGACTGGCAGGAGCCATTGAAGTTGTAGACGACTGGCAGGATCAGTTGAAGTTGTAGACGTCTGGCAGGAGCAGTTGAAGTTGTAGACGACTGGCAGGATCAGTTGAAGTTGTAGACGTCTGGCAGGAGCAGTTGAAGTTGTAGAAGGACCGTTGAAGTGCAGAAAGGGGGGGGTTCTAATCAAATCTAAGGTCTGAGGGCCCTACTGTCTACACCTATTGAATAACAACCCCTGCCTTTGGATATAACTCGGAGGTATGAAAGCCTGAACCTATGGAGAGATATTTTTTAAAAAAGGGGGGTCGGTCAGTTCAGTGCGGGATATTCAGTGCGGGTCATTTTTAGTGTGGACGAAATAGGGAGTGACGTTTTGTCCGGGGGCGTTTTGGGAAGTGACGTTTTGTCCGGGGCGTTTTGGGGAGTGACGTTTTGTCCGGGGCATTTTGGGGAGTTACATTTGTGTCAGACTTGGGATAGGTGGAAGACAGGGGTCTTATAAAATGGGTATAGACAGTATAGCACCATGTTGGACCCGGGGAGACGTTAGAGTACCGTGTCGGGGCCGAGGGACCATTATAGTCGGTGCAGCTGAAGTTGTAGACGACTGGCAGGAGCCATTGAAGTTGTAGACGACTGGCAGGATCAGTTGAAGTTGTAGACGTCTGGCAGGAGCAGTTGAAGTTGTAGACGACTGGCAGGATCAGTTGAAGTTGTAGACGTCTGGCAGGAGCAGTTGAAGTTGTAGAAGGACCGTTGAAGTGCAGAAAGGGGGGGGTTCTAATCAAATCTAAGGTCTAAGTGCCCTACTGTCTACACCTATTGAATAACAACCCCTGCCTTTGGATATAACTCGGAGGTATGAAAGCCTGAACCTATGGAGAGATATTTTTTAAAAAAGGGGGTCGGTCAGTTCAGTGCGGGATATTCAGTGCGGGTCATTTTTAGTGTGGACGAAATAGGGAGTGACGTTTTGTCCGGGGGCGTTTTGGGAAGTGACGTTTTGTCCGGGGCGTTTTGGGGAGTGACGTTTTGTCCGGGGCATTTTGGGGAGTTACATTTGTGTCAGACTTGGGATAGGTGGAAGACAGGGGTCTTATAAAATGGGTATAGACAGTATAGCACCATGTTGGACCCGGGGAGACGTTAGAGTACCGTGTCGGGGCCGAGGGACCATTATAGTCGGTGCAGCTGAAGTTGTAGACGACTGGCAGGAGCCATTGAAGTTGTAGACGACTGGCAGGATCAGTTGAAGTTGTAGACGTCTGGCAGGAGCAGTTGAAGTTGTAGACGACTGGCAGGATCAGTTGAAGTTGTAGACGTCTGGCAGGAGCAGTTGAAGTTGTAGAAGGACCGTTGAAGTGCAGAAAGGGGGGGGGTTCTAATCAAATCTAAGGTCTAAGTGCCCTACTGTCTACACCTATTGAATAACAACCCCTGCCTTTGGATATAACTCGGAGGTATGAAAGCCTGAACCTATGGAGAGATATTTTTAAAAAAGGGGTGTCGGTCAGTTCAGTGCGGGATATTCAGTGCGGGTCATTTTTAGTGTGGACGAAATAGGGAGTGACGTTTTGTCCGGGGGCGTTTTGGGAAGTGACGTTTTGTCCGGGGCGTTTTGGGGAGTGACGTTTTGTCCGGGGCATTTTGGGGAGTTACATTTGTGTCAGACTTGGGATAGGTGGAAGACAGGGGTCTTATAAAATGGGTATAGACAGTATAGCACCATGTTGGACCCGGGGAGACGTTAGAGTACCGTGTCGGGGCCGAGGGACCATTATAGTCGGTGCAGCTGAAGTTGTAGACGACTGGCAGGAGCCATTGAAGTTGTAGACGACTGGCAGGATCAGTTGAAGTTGTAGACGTCTGGCAGGAGCAGTTGAAGTTGTAGACGACTGGCAGGATCAGTTGAAGTTGTAGACGTCTGGCAGGAGCAGTTGAAGTTGTAGAAGGACCGTTGAAGTGCAGAAAGGGGGGGGAAGATTCTAATCAAATCTAAGGTCTAAGTGCCCTACTGTCTACACCTATTGAATAACAACCCCTGCCTTTGGATATAACTCGGAGGTATGAAAGCCTGAACCTATGGAGAGATATTTTTTAAAAAAGGGGGGTCGGTCAGTTCAGTGCGGGATATTCAGTGCGGGTCATTTTTAGTGTGGACGAAATAGGGAGTGACGTTTTGTCCGGGGGCGTTTTGGGAAGTGACGTTTTGTCCGGGGCGTTTTGGGGAGTGACGTTTTGTCCGGGGCATTTTGGGGAGTTACATTTGTGTCAGACTTGGGATAGGTGGAAGACAGGGGTCTTATAAAATGGGTATAGACAGTATAGCACCATGTTGGACCCGGGAGACGTTAGAGTACCGTGTCGGGGCCGAGGGACCATTATAGTCGGTGCAGCTGAAGTTGTAGACGACTGGCAGGAGCCATTGAAGTTGTAGACGACTGGCAGGATCAGTTGAAGTTGTAGACGTCTGGCAGGAGCAGTTGAAGTTGTAGACGACTGGCAGGATCAGTTGAAGTTGTAGACGTCTGGCAGGAGCAGTTGAAGTTGTAGAAGGACCGTTGAAGTGCAGAAAGGGGGGTTCTAATCAAATCTAAGGTCTAAGTGCCCTACTGTCTACACCTATTGAATAACAACCCCTGCCTTTGGATATAACTCGGAGGTATGAAAGCCTGAACCTATGGAGAGATATTTTTTAAAAAAGGGGGGTCGGTCAGTTCAGTGCGGGATATTCAGTGCGGGTCATTTTTAGTGTGGACGAAATAGGGAGTGACGTTTTGTCCGGGGGCGTTTTGGGAAGTGACGTTTTGTCCGGGGCGTTTTGGGGAGTGACGTTTTGTCCGGGGCATTTTGGGGAGTTACATTTGTGTCAGACTTGGGATAGGTGGAAGACAGGGGTCTTATAAAATGGGTATAGACAGTATAGCACCATGTTGGACCCGGGGAGACGTTAGAGTACCGTGTCGGGGCCGAGGGACCATTATAGTCGGTGCAGCTGAAGTTGTAGACGACTGGCAGGAGCCATTGAAGTTGTAGACGACTGGCAGGATCAGTTGAAGTTGTAGACGTCTGGCAGGAGCAGTTGAAGTTGTAGACGACTGGCAGGATCAGTTGAAGTTGTAGACGTCTGGCAGGAGCAGTTGAAGTTGTAGAAGGACCGTTGAAGTGCAGAAAGGGGGGGGTTCTAATCAAATCTAAGGTCTAAGTGCCCTACTGTCTACACCTATTGAATAACAACCCCTGCCTTTGGATATAACTCGGAGGTATGAAAGCCTGAACCTATGGAGAGATATTTTTTAAAAAAGGGGGGTCGGTCAGTTCAGTGCGGGATATTCAGTGCGGGTCATTTTTAGTGTGGACGAAATAGGGAGTGACGTTTTGTCCGGGGGCGTTTTGGGAAGTGACGTTTTGTCCGGGGCGTTTTGGGGAGTGACGTTTTGTCCGGGGCATTTTGGGGAGTTACATTTGTGTCAGACTTGGGATAGGTGGAAGACAGGGGTCTTATAAAATGGGTATAGACAGTATAGCACCATGTTGGACCCGGGGAGACGTTAGAGTACCGTGTCGGGGCCGAGGGACCATTATAGTCGGTGCAGCTGAAGTTGTAGACGACTGGCAGGAGCCATTGAAGTTGTAGACGACTGGCAGGATCAGTTGAAGTTGTAGACGTCTGGCAGGAGCAGTTGAAGTTGTAGACGACTGGCAGGATCAGTTGAAGTTGTAGACGTCTGGCAGGAGCAGTTGAAGTTGTAGAAGGACCGTTGAAGTGCAGAAAGGGGGGGGTTCTAATCAAATCTAAGGTCTAAGTGCCCTACTGTCTACACCTATTGAATAACAACCCCTGCCTTTGGATATAACTCGGAGGTATGAAAGCCTGAACCTATGGAGAGATATTTTTTAAAAAGGGGGGTCGGTCAGTTCAGTGCGGGATATTCAGTGCGGGTCATTTTTAGTGTGGACGAAATAGGGAGTGACGTTTTGTCCGGGGGCGTTTTGGGAAGTGACGTTTTGTCCGGGGCGTTTTGGGGAGTGACGTTTTGTCCGGGGCATTTTGGGGAGTTACATTTGTGTCAGACTTGGGATAGGTGGAAGACAGGGGTCTTATAAAATGGGTATAGACAGTATAGCACCATGTTGGACCCGGGGAGACGTTAGAGTACCGTGTCGGGGCCGAGGGACCATTATAGTCGGTGCAGCTGAAGTTGTAGACGACTGGCAGGAGCCATTGAAGTTGTAGACGACTGGCAGGATCAGTTGAAGTTGTAGACGTCTGGCAGGAGCAGTTGAAGTTGTAGACGACTGGCAGGATCAGTTGAAGTTGTAGACGTCTGGCAGGAGCAGTTGAAGTTGTAGAAGGACCGTTGAAGTGCAGAAAGGGGGGGGTCCTAATCAAATCTACGGTCTAAGTGCCCTACTGTCTACACCTATTGAATACCCACCCCTGCCTTTGGATATAACTCGGAGGTATGAAAGCCTGAACCTATGGAGAGATATTTTTTAAAAAAGGGGGGGTCGGTCAGTTCAGTGCGGGATATTCAGTGCGGGTCATTTTTAGTGTGGACGAAATAGGGAGTGACGTTTTGTCCGGGGGCGTTTTGGGAAGTGACGTTTTGTCCGGGGCGTTTTGGGGAGTGACGTTTTGTCCGGGGCATTTTGGGGAGTTACATTTGTGTCAGACTTGGGATAGGTGGAAGACAGGGGTCTTATAAAATGGGTATAGACAGTATAGCACCATGTTGGACCCGGGGAGACGTTAGAGTACCGTGTCGGGGCCGAGGGACCATTATAGTCGGTGCAGCTGAAGTTGTAGACGACTGGCAGGAGCCATTGAAGTTGTAGACGACTGGCAGGATCAGTTGAAGTTGTAGACGTCTGGCAGGAGCAGTTGAAGTTGTAGACGACTGGCAGGATCAGTTGAAGTTGTAGACGTCTGGCAGGAGCAGTTGAAGTTGTAGAAGGACCGTTGAAGTGCAGAAAGGGGTCGTGGTTTTCTCATCAAATCTATGGTCTAAGTGCCCTACTGTCTACACCTATTGAATAACAACCCCTGCCTTTGGATATAACTCGGAGGTATGAAAGCCTGAACCTATGGAGAGATATTTTTTAAAAAAGGGGGTCGGTCAGTTCAGTGCGGGATATTCAGTGCGGGTCATTTTTAGTGTGGACGAAATAGGGAGTGACGTTTTGTCCGGGGGCGTTTTGGGAAGTGACGTTTTGTCCGGGGCGTTTTGGGGAGTGACGTTTTGTCCGGGGCATTTTGGGGAGTTACATTTGTGTCAGACTTGGGATAGGTGGAAGACAGGGGTCTTATAAAATGGGTATAGACAGTATAGCACCATGTTGGACCCGGGGAGACGTTAGAGTACCGTGTCGGGGCCGAGGGACCATTATAGTCGGTGCAGCTGAAGTTGTAGACGACTGGCAGGAGCCATTGAAGTTGTAGACGACTGGCAGGATCAGTTGAAGTTGTAGACGTCTGGCAGGAGCAGTTGAAGTTGTAGACGACTGGCAGGATCAGTTGAAGTTGTAGACGTCTGGCAGGAGCAGTTGAAGTTGTAGAAGGACCGTTGAAGTGCAGAAAGGGGGGGGGGTTCTAATCAAATCTAAGGTCTAAGTGCCCTACTGTCTACACCTATTGAATAACAACCCCTGCCTTTGGATATAACTCGGAGGTATGAAAGCCTGAACCTATGGAGAGATATTTTTTAAAAAAGGGGGGGTCGGTCAGTTCAGTGCGGGATATTCAGTGCGGGTCATTTTTAGTGTGGACGAAATAGGGAGTGACGTTTTGTCCGGGGGCGTTTTGGGAAGTGACGTTTTGTCCGGGGCGTTTTGGGGAGTGACGTTTTGTCCGGGGCATTTTGGGGAGTTACATTTGTGTCAGACTTGGGATAGGTGGAAGACAGGGGTCTTATAAAATGGGTATAGACAGTATAGCACCATGTTGGACCCGGGGAGACGTTAGAGTACCGTGTCGGGGCCGAGGGACCATTATAGTCGGTGCAGCTGAAGTTGTAGACGACTGGCAGGAGCCATTGAAGTTGTAGACGACTGGCAGGATCAGTTGAAGTTGTAGACGTCTGGCAGGAGCAGTTGAAGTTGTAGACGACTGGCAGGATCAGTTGAAGTTGTAGACGTCTGGCAGGAGCAGTTGAAGTTGTAGAAGGACCGTTGAAGTGCAGAAAGGGGGGGGTTCTAATCAAATCTAAGGTCTAAGTGCCCTACTGTCTACACCTATTGAATAACAACCCCTGCCTTTGGATATAACTCGGAGGTATGAAAGCCTGAACCTAGGGAGAGGCTTTTTCTTTTTCAAAAAAGGGGGGTCGGTCAGTTCAGTGCG
The DNA here is from genome assembly GCA_036172945.1 of Meloidogyne incognita. Lineage (NCBI taxonomy): Eukaryota > Metazoa > Nematoda > Chromadorea > Rhabditida > Meloidogynidae > Meloidogyne > Meloidogyne incognita. The sequence goes on from JARQAC010000013.1 coordinate 51,593, forward strand.
GGATATTCAGTGCGGGTCATTTTTAGTGTGGACGAAATAGGGAGTGACGTTTTGTCCGGGGGCGTTTTGGGAAGTGACGTTTTGTCCGGGGCGTTTTGGGGAGTGACGTTTTGTCCGGGGCATTTTGGGGAGTTACATTTGTGTCAGACTTGGGATAGGTGGAAGACAGGGGTCTTATAAAATGGGTATAGACAGTATAGCACCATGTTGGACCCGGGGAGACGTTAGAGTACCGTGTCGGGGCCGAGGGACCATTATAGTCGGTGCAGCTGAAGTTGTAGACGACTGGCAGGAGCCATTGAAGTTGTAGACGACTGGCAGGATCAGTTGAAGTTGTAGACGTCTGGCAGGAGCAGTTGAAGTTGTAGACGACTGGCAGGATCAGTTGAAGTTGTAGACGTCTGGCAGGAGCAGTTGAAGTTGTAGAAGGACCGTTGAAGTGCAGAAAGGGGGGGGGGGGTTCTAATCAAATCTAAGGTCTAAGTGCCCTACTGTCTACACCTATTGAATAACAACCCCTGCCTTTGGATATAACTCGGAGGTATGAAAGCCTGAACTGGAATTCATCTGGGAGTTTCGTTCTAGAAAAAGTTCGAATTTTTAGAAAAAAGAATCGTCAAGTTGGATCGTTTTGGAGTTTAGGAGTGTCTGAAGCTCTCGGAGCTTGGAAGAGTTGGGTGTTGGGTAAACCCGTGGTCGTGAGAGGGGACCCACCCCAAACCCATTTTTAACCAATAAAAAAATAATGTGATAAAAAAATACCACTTGTAAAGAAAAGGCCTTTTTGCTTTCTTCTAAACGAATCCGCAAAAATCCTTTTTTTACAAGTGGCTTACTTGTGCTTTTCCGTTTTCGCATCTTTCTGCTATTTTGATAACATTTTGTGCTTGAAAAAAATAAAACTAAAAAATCGACGCAAACGGAAAAGCACTAATAATAATAAAAACATATTTCATTCAAATATCATATAGACCTTAAAATGTGGCGGAAGCATCTTTGCCACATTTTTTAGCATCTCTCATCCTTGTAATCATCATCAATTTTCAGTCCAATGCCAATCAGGAACACTTCTTCAAATAAATTTTCTTGTGTAGCTGTTGAAGTTCCAGAGCCATCAGATAACATCCATTAGCCACACTCGTTCGACGAACATCGTGGTGATTTAGTTGTCTGAAGGTTTTTTGAAGAATCCCATACAATTCATGTCGGACTTGCTGAAATTTAAAAATTACCAAAAGCACCTAAAAATTAAAACATACACTGATGACTAAATCTTTTGTTTGGGTACTTTTGAGTCGATCCATCTGCTTTCGAAATTGAGAATAACGTACATTGAAGGAACACACTTAAATATAATTGAATTATGCGTATAAAAAAATTTAAAAAACCTCCAGTTTTGTGAATAAGAACAGAATGAGAAGAATCACCATCAAACCATTTAGTGATATCGTCATGGAAATTCTAAAAAAAAATTTTTAAGATAGATACTAGATAAGAAAATACCTTTGCAACAAATGAAATTGTTCAATTCCATCGTCCGATAGATTTTTGAAATGCATTGAAAATCGGAGGGCTCAGTTTTTTCGATTCACCATCATTTGTAGCAGTGCATATTTCCATAGCATCAGAACTAGTAGCTTCGTGAGTGGAGGACGACTCGATTTGTTGAGTTTTAGAGCCATCATCACCGAATAGACGATTTTGTAAATCAGCATAAGACAATGGAGGCTGGGAAAGGCTATGATGAGCAGGGAATTTAACACCATGATCCAGTGCAATACGCTGAAAACGAAAAAGGAAATAAAATAAAAATCGAAATTATATATGAAACCCGATGCACAGATCTTGTACGATATGGTAGAGGAAGAGCAAATAATGCGTCACGTTCCGCTTCAGAATTGAGTAGATAACATCAGCGCCGTATATGTGAACGCATGATGTTTGACAGCATCGCTAAAAAATGTGAAGATAACATCTGTGGAATAAACAAAAAACAACCTCAATGTCAAATACGAAATTGAATTGGAGCGCTTGAAAAAACGACGAAGTTTACTCTTCTTCTGCTCTTCATTCTCGTGTTGTCGTATTTCAGAATTTCCTCTTGTTGCTCGACTAATCTTGACTGGTGATGAAAGCCAAATCTCTGAATGATGAAAGCCAAATCTCTGAGTGCATTAAGTTCAAGCACAGACAAATCGTCGCCTTAAAAGAAATTAAAAAATAAAATAAATTTATTTAAAAATAAAAACCATTTTCTGCCGTATAACTTCGCAAAAGCGAAAGAAAATAAGAAATATTTTCTGCCCGAGCAGCATTGTGACTATCAGAATCTCCAGTTGCCCCATTTCCATCACCGCCACGTTTTGCTCCCATTGTAACACGTTTAGTTAAAGGCTTCTTTTGTTCAGCTGCTCGATTTCGTTGTGCGGCTGCTGCTAACGTTCGTTGTTGGTCATCACGTCGTTCATCAGCCTGATCAGAGAGATCAACTTGATTTAAGTTTAGAAGAAAGACCCACTGAGTTCATTAAAGCATTTGAGTAGCGTAGCTGAGCTTCAGTTCTTTAAAAAAGAAAAATATTTAAAAAAAAAAGGAAAATAAAACTAACTTATCCATAATTGAAAAGAACCAATTCCATGTTGGATCTAAACATTCGTCAAATGCATCCTACGTTTAAAAAAATTTAAAGATATTCAAACAGTAAAAAGATAGTCAAACCTTAAAAACGCCAAAAATCTTTGGATCCAAATCAAGTATATTGGTGACTCCTTTTGCCTTATTGCCTTGTTGTTTCCAATTTTCATAAAAAAATAATTGCAAGAGTAATTCGTCGATCAATTTGACAATTGTCTAAAAATAAAAAAAAGTAAGAAAATCAGGAAAAAAAGAAAAACAAACCGAAAAACAAACAGATAATTATGTACTTGTATTACTTGTAGAAAAGTCACTATTATCCCCCAAATTTGCTACAACAGTGTTATCAGCAGCGACAACCGTTTTTTTCGGGCGCGTATTTTTCCGATATCTACTGCGCTCACTAAATGGGGAAATTCCTCTTAAATTAAAACGATTTAAGACGTAAATTATCAAAGAACAACCTCAAAAATATATTCCTATTTTTTGTCAAAACAGCACTATTAAACGTGCAGCAGAGCAACTTGTCGACTGGTTCAGGCATCTCAATAGGCGTTTCAGAAAGTATACGCCCAGTCTATTGAACATGAGATGTCAACAAATGATCCAACAAGGCCACTTCTGGAAAGCACAACTGCGCGAAGACCACAAGATTCGATATTAGAGATGGAGTCCTCTAGAGACTTCCAAGACTCTTGGTCTTGAGTCTTGACTCAAGACTTTTCTTGGGTTTTTTCCGGTCTTGGTCTTGTTCTTGGTCTTGGGGTGAAGTCTTGGTCTTGGTCTTGGTCTCGACTTTTTTGAGATTTTAAAATATACACCCCTAAAGATCGGTGAAATAATAGAGAAAAGTAAAAGATGGTAGGGGTAAGGCGAAAAGGAAGAGATTGAGACGGGTAAAAAAGCTTTTTTTGCTTTTCTCTCATATGGTCGTGTGGTTGACTGGTTGTGCGTTAGGTTCATCCCTTTGACAAATGAAGGTTCGGACCCTGACATAAGAAATAACTAAATAATTTTTTTCGTTGTAAACAAAATTTTTATAAAATTATTTTTTATTAAAAAAGTTTGTTAATTTTTAAATAGATGAATTTTAGCAGCTTTGGCGTCCAAAATTCCCAAAATTTTCGCCTGCGGCGCAGAAAAGGAAAATTTTTTGCTTAAGGATCTTCCAAAATTCGGAAAATTTTCGCCTGCAGTGCAAAAATCGGTATTTAGGAGACTTCGGTCCCAAAATCGCAATATTTTTTCCGAATTTTGATTATATTTCATATAAAACTCGTGTCTATGACACGAAAAATTTACCAAAAATTTGCCCTATGTGGCCAAAAAATAGCCTTGAGTCTTGTTAATTTTTGGTCTTGAGTCTTGGGGTCAAGTCTTGGTCTTGGGTCTTGGTCTTGGGGTCTAGTCTTGGTCTTGAGTCTTGGTCTCGAGTCTTGGAAAATTTTCGGTCTTGGAAGTCTCTAGAGTCCTCGTCTTCTACTTCGAAATCTAAATAAAAATTCATAATAATCCATAGAAACTCAATTTGAAATTCTATATCTACCAATAAGTAAGGTTGCGGATCCTATCCAGACCCGAAAAAGGCCGGATATCCTAAATTTTCGGTTCGGAGCTCGGATTCGGATCCAGATATCCGAACAATTTTCGGGTATCCGAAAACCGGATCCGGGTATCCAGATTTCCAACTATCCGCCAACCTTACATCTATGAGGATTCACATATGTTAGGCAAATTAATATAAAATACCAATTGATGAGAAAAGAATGTCGTTTGCAAGATGTGGAGAATTGTCTGGCTTTAAATCAATCTCCCAACTCCAACCATAAATCTTTCCATTATCAGCAAGCGCAATAAGTTCAGATTGCAGAAAGACGATTTTTACAAATTTTGTAACGTCATCAGGAAATTGAAATTTTGTTGAACCATCAGCAACATCATTGCCCGTTAAGCCCCAGTAAGTATAGCGCTCACCAAGAAAGAAATGTTCCTGGATTGACGAGGAACTGTCAGCATTTTCTTTGTTTTGGTCTTTTCTTGTCTATTGAATTGAAATGTTAAAAATAAAAAAATTTTCTTAATTTAAACCTTCACCCTTGCGTCTAGCCAAATCACGCGAAATCAAGTATTCGTAGCCATCTCCGGAAGAATAAATGCTGTCGCTATCAAGTAAAGCGGCTCCTGCAGCACCACTTCCATCGGAACGAAGTCCAGCATCGAGCAAAGAAAGCAACTCTTCGTGAAGATAGGCCTCACTTGTGTCGTCCAGATCATCCATTTCACCATCATAGCGAGAAAGTAAATTGTTCACCGCTTCGTTGACATTTAGATTAGTGCGTTGCAATTCACGAACAATCACATCCCGAGATTTGCCTTGTAAAACAACCTAAGAAGACTTTAATAAAGCCATGAAAAAGGATAGAAACCTGGCATTGCACAATTAAATCTTCTGGAACTGAAGAGGCAGGAATCATTGGTCGAGAACGGTTTCTATCAATCACAACTCCAGTGCGGCAAAATCCGCCAGAACGAGTCCCTGGGCGTGTCACATAATTCGCTACGAATAAATTCTAAGTTTGTAAAAAAAGCAAAGAAATAAACCCGAATCTTGGCAGTCCGATTTGCGGCGTTTGCAGCAGCATTTGCAGAAGCTGACGCTGGATCAGAGGAACCAGCAGTGGTGGTAGCTGGAGCAGTTGATGAACCAGGGCCAGATTCATCTCAAACAAAAAATCGTTTTAAAAATTAAAAGATTAATAAATACTTTTGTCTGTTGGAGATTCAATAGTGTAAGCAAAAATCTCATAACGAAGACGAGCGACTCGATGATCCTAAAACCGTAAAAATAGAGGTGGCGATAGTGTGAGCTAAGTCGATAGTGTGAGCTAGGTCTTCGGAAATAAGTAACCGAACCGAAGAAATCCGGATTCGAACCGACCTTAAATTTCGGATACCCGTAACCGAATCGAATACCTGACCCACAACTCCACTGTGAAATAAAACCTTGAGTAAGAAGGCAACATAATTGTGCCCAGCCGTAACTTGCAGAACATCTTCAGCTGGAATTTTTCGAAGCACTATATATCCAGGCAAAGTAGAGCAATAGCCTTTATTTCGTTTTTCTGCACATTCTTTAATCCTGAAAATTTCGAAATAAAATGAGTAAAAACAAAATTAACCTTTCAAGCAGAAGATTCTCGTTCCCCGGAAGCGTATGTCCAAATAGGAAAAGTTGTTTGTCTTCAGTCATACAATAATAGTTTATTTTTCGATAAATAAAGAATAAATTTCTAAAATAAAAAACGAGAAATATTAAGGCTTTGGCAGGTAAATTTGTCGTTTACGGGCCCCTTTTTCCTAAGTTTTCCATACTGGTCGGGCTTTCGTCCTCAAATTTCTTATTGACGACTGTTCATGAATATGCCATAGGGAAGCAGAATGGAACTGAAGAAGGGAGTCTGCATTTTAGAAAAAATTATGGGGAGGAAAAGGGTGACGCGTAAACGACAATTATATCCTTTGACACCCAAAAAAATTATCTTAATCTTTTAAGAATCAGACCAGTGTCTAATAAATACGATGAAAAGTAAAAGCAAAAATATAAAAATTCGGCGCATAGCTTACGGCGTAAAATTTCATATTCGCGAATATTCGACAGAAAATTAAAAAAATTTTAAGCTAATGCCAGAAAAATTGATGACAATTTATTTCGGTCTTTTGAAAAGGAAAACTCGTTAACTCAAAGAACGAATTTCGTTCTTGACAAAAACCATTGAACTTAGGATTATAGGATCCGTAACAGGATTAAAAAACAGGACCGAATTAGTATACGAAACAGGATTGCCTTGAAGACTGTTCACGAATCTGCCAATAGGGAAGTAGAGTGGAAGCAATAAGAAAGGAATCAAAAAAATAAAAATTAAGCAAAAGAAATGAGAATATGTAACAAGTAAAAAATCGTTACTCTGCGAAAATACAAAAATCAATAACACTCTAACTGTCTTGTAGTTAACAATATGAAACTAGATTTTCTTATCACACTTTCTCACTTCTTACTCTTTCCGGTTGGTTCAGCGTCAGTTATAGAAGGCACGTTTCCGCACCAATTATTAAAAATAAATACATATTTTACCAACCAAATTTAAAAATTTTAAAAAATCATTAATGTTTGAATCATTCTCTTTTCAAAAAAATAGAAAATGAAACATGTGGGATCTTGAAATTTAAATAGATTAAAAATGGTACTTATCGGTTGCCCACAAACTAAGTGTCAGCCAAATTTGATCGACATTAACTTATTGATGCTTGATTCAATTAAAATAAATCTTATATTATTCGAAGCCCTCGATAAGAGGAATCGTTTTTCCTACTTAAAGTCTTTTCACTTGTTAATTATAACTCGATAAATGTGAAAAACACCAAATAACCGGACTTATTGTGTTATAACTTTTAGATGACTGATCATATTTATCTATCCTATAGAAGAAAGGTACCGCTTATCGAGGGCTTTCGAATGATATAAGATTTATTTGAATTATAGCAAGCTCAAAAGCTTTAGCCAATAAATGTCGGATGGCACTCGGCGTATAACCGATAAGTATCTTAGAAATTTGTTAAATATCTCTTTAGTTCTTAATCCGACGATATCCCCCTATTCCCTCCAAAATAGTGTTTGGCAAAAGGATTTTTCTGTTTAATCTAGTGAGATTTCTAATTTAAAATGGTAGTACTTGTTTAAGGGCTTACGCCCAAACACAACAGAGCTTTTGGTAAGCTGTTCTTAGGATTTTTATACAAGTCTTTATTTTTAGGAATAGATTTTTTTAAATATATAGCGTTTTGTTCACTTTATTGAAAAACCGATCATTGTTTAATGAGGTTGTGATGGCAGATTTCTCAAATGTAACAAAACTCAGTTTAATACAAAGCCTGTCATAATAATATAATAATAAATTTTTATTTATCTAGTCCTTCATAATAGCTTAGTGCCTGCACAATATTTCTAAAATATGCATATTGGAAAATTATAATTATTTTATTTCATACTGGTCAGATTTAGCTCCTTCAATAAACTCCTCAAGTGTTAATTGGGCATCACGATTTTTATCCATTGTCGAGAATATTTTATCTACCCGCTTTTCTGGTGTACTTTCCTGATATTAAGAAATAACAAAGATTATCACAAAAAATTATTTTAAATAAACCTCTTCCGGTAATTTAAGGCTGTTTCCCAACATTTTGTAAATACTGCCGACAATTAATTCTTAAATATATTCTAATAAAAATTTTAAAAAGCATCTTTACTAAAAACTTTGCCCTTTTTTGAAATTTAATCTTACCCATTTCATTTCTCTTAATGAATCCATCCCTGTCAATATCGTAAAGTTTAAATGCCCAACCCAATTTTTCTTCTAATGTTCCACGACTGGTAATTGAAAGAGCACGAACAAATTCATGAAATTCAATTGCTCCATCCTTTTGTAATGACAATTTAGAAATAATTGACTTGACATACCTTATTTTCATCAAAAACTTTAAATATAAATGAGGCAAAATCTGACGGATCTCCTTGTGGAAAAAATTGTTTATAAATTTTCTGAAAACCCTAAATTTAATATATATTATCAAAATACAAATTTCAAAAGCTGTTTAACATACTACTTCGGTAAGTAATCCATTTGGGCAATCTCTTTTGAATCCTTTGTGCCATTGTTTTATTTCTTTTTCGGTAACTAAAATTATAAACTTATATTAAATATTTAGTAGGCAATAGACAGAGCCTTGGTCCAGGTAAAGACCGAACTCTTACTCGGAACCCGAAGGTTTCGAAAAATCATACTTTTTACTATTATCTACTCTTACTATTATAGTAAAAAGAAAGGAATAAAATAAAAAATGAGGGCCAATAATTCGATAGTACCGTTATTTTTAGTTTGTTCAATTTATTATTCATTTTTATTATAACTCACAATAAGTCTGGGTTGCCAGTGTTTTAATTTGTTCGGCACTCAATTTGCTGTGAGCTTTCCCCATACAGCATATCCAATTAGCAGCAAATTTTGCTATTTATATTAGTATTTCTACTTATTGACAAAGAAAAAAACTGTTACAAAGAAAAAATGCTTCTTTTGACCAATGAATAAATAATTAGGAAAAAAATATGTATGAGTGAGAAAGATTTTCATTTTAAAAAAAGTAAATAAAAGAAAGTTAGGAGTTGTATAAGGATCTTACTTTATAGAGAAAGGTTACTTTGAAGCGAATGAACCTACACAATGTATAAAGTTTATTTTGCGGCTTAAATTAAAGACTATTTATGTATGGATTAATTTTGACTGGATATCAATGGAACAGAAAAACAACCAGAAATCTTACACGCAAATAATGCATATCGCACTAATCCACATTAAACATGTTCTAGTTGCCATAGAGACAGGGTACATGCATTTATGAGATTTAAAACATATAATTATCCTTTATTTTTTTTATTAGATGGAATTTTTTAAATATTTTATTTTTAAAAACAATATATATACATACAAACCTTAACAAAAATAATAAAAACAATTGTCTGAACAAACAAATTAATAATTTTTAATTGTGTGATCATTTAAGGCTAAATGAGTAAAATTCAAAAAATAATTTAAATAATTTGGCCAAGTCCTAGAAAATTAAGACTAAAAGGTAATGGATTATTGTCGGTTAATAAAGAAAAGTTTTGTTGTTCATCTGTTGGATTTGGCTTCAGATACTTAAATTTATTTAGAGAAAAACCGTCCAGTACAGAATCAAGGTTTTGGTAGTATGATGATAGAGAGGATAAATCTATAAAAGCATAATTAATTTATTTTCAATTATCTGAAATATCTCATTTATGGCACATTTTTAATTCAATAAAAAGCAGTTAACTATCACAAGGCAGTTTAGTTCAGTCCCGGCTCACTCAAGTCAGAACCCTTCATTTCTTCGTGTTTTTGTAGCATTGGAAAGAGAATTAAAAATACTACAAGATATCAAAAAATCAAAAATCCCAACTAACTGATAAAAAAGTTATGATTTATAAACTAACATTTTCAAAAAATTGTGATTTTTAGGCATTTTATCGGTCATAACTTTTTTATCAATAAGTTGAGTTTTGATTTTTTGAAATCTTGTATTATGTTTAATTCTCTATCTAATGGTATCAAGAACGGTAAAAATTATCCAAACCTTCATAAGCTATAGGTGCCGAGACTGAACTGAGGTGTACCAAAACTGCAATATAATTTAGAGTTAAATTCACCTGGCAATGTATCCGAATAGTTTTTTTCTTCGTTAAATTCTTCAATATCATTTTTGTTTAAAGAAGAACAACATTTAAATATTGGATCACATAATGGTTTAACCCCAAAATAATTTGAATAAATTAAATGCCAAAACAACCGAGAATTTTGCCCTAGTGATGGATCATCAAATATATGACAACAATCCTTTAAATGTTATTAAATAATTTGTTGAAAAGTTAATTTCAATTTTTACCAAAATTGAAATTCGATTCAAATGTGCATTTTCCAAAATTGCAAAATTTTCTGATTTATCGTCCAGATGAAATTCTTTTATTACTAATTTCTGTTGAAACTCTTGCTTAAAAATTAATGCTTTAATTTGTATTCATTTTTAATTAAAAACCTGAATAAATGTTTGTTCCTCAAAATGTTGCTGTTTTTCTTGCTTAGATAATGATCCTGAAAATAAATTTTAAAAAACCGATACTTATTAATTCTAATACAAACATCTCAACTTAAACCATAGTCTCTAACGCCAAAAATCGAAGGGTAAAAAAATAACCAAGGTGGCTCTACTAGAATAAATATAATGTTTTTGATAAACTGCTCAGATAATGTAGGTAAGAATTTAAGATCATAAAATTCATAAATAATATTAATCTTCATCGCAATTACTTTTTAGAAATTACTTACAGTCAAGACTACTACCAACTGAACCAACAAAACACAAATTATCCTACGAAAAATTTAGCTTTTAGTTAGTCAACCAACCATTATATGATTGCTTAAAATCATGCATCATCTCATTTAAATTGTCAGCAAACGATAGAAAATCAATGTTTTGCTCAAAGTCTCGTAGAAGAACAAAATCATTATGGCGCTTTTTCGAGCAGCAATGGATAATCCCGGAATCCAGTGGATGCGCTTCTGTGTTGAAAATCCATCCACCAGCTGGAAATGAATAAATATAAAATTAGGAATTCAATTTTTACGTGCTTTTAAATTTTAATATGTATAATAAAGTAAACAAAGACAAACGCGCATCATTAATTTAGAGCGTAAATGAAATTGTGAATTCCGTGTGGCCACTAAGTTCGGGTTTCAAAAAAATTTCTAGACAATATTTACTTTCTTTCGGCCCAAGACATAAAACTAATAAAAAGAAAAAGCTAATCAATCATATCAAATCAATCATTCTGTCGTACGATCAATCATATATGCTCTTCCTCTCTAGTAAAAGTGCTCTTTCTTTACTCATTCATATTAGCAATACATATGCATATATGTGGCCTTTTTAGGAATGTTATAATATATTTAAAATGGATATTTTGCTTAATGTCTGTAATTATTCAATATTCTAGTCGTAAACAGACAGTCTAGACTGAAATAATTATTCTAACAATCACCCATTAATGGAATTTACAAACTGAAAATACCCATATTTTAAATTCCCGAAAGTTAAAAATAGTGACCAAAGTGAATTTTGAAATTAAAATGCCCAATATCAATTTCTCTTCAACTAACAACATAGAATATCAAACTTATAATCGTTCATTCTTTCCTTTTTCCCTTCTTTTAAACAGAATTTGTTCAACAAGGATTTTATTATTTGCTCTTCCATCTTCATTATTCTTAGCTCTTTTAGTATTAATATCATTTACAACACAAATAAATATTGGAGATACACTAGTTTCTGTTGGATCTTCTCCATTAAGAATGACTAGAAATATTCAAGAAGATGCAAATAATGTTAGAGGATCAGAACGCCCGCTGCGTGTAATGACTTTCAATCTTTGGGTATCTGGAGCCAATGTAAAAGACGGACTTGGAAAAATAGCAAAACATATAAATAAAGTAAACCCGGACATAGTGGCGCTTCAAGTAAGATAGAGTTTATGATTGATGTATAAAAACATAATTTCTTAAAGGAAGTAAGGACCTTAGAAACAGCTGAAAAATTAATCGAACTTCTTGAACCATCAAAATGGCAATATCGTCAACATCCATTAGCTTTATATCCAGACACTGCAATTCTAACGAAACACCAATTTATCGATGATCAACAATATTTACATTTACAGTTTGCTGTTAAACAAAATATTTCTTCAGATTATTCCTTACTAAAACAACAAAATGAAGATGAAGAATCCAAAAATTCTAGTACAAATCCTAGTATAACAACATATGGTATGGGAGCATCTATTTGGTTAAAAGAAGATGATCCAGAAAAGAAACATTTGATTAATTTTGTAAGTCTGCATTTGGATTGGCGCGCGTATGGTCCTTATGCGGCAAATAACAAAAAAGTAAATGAAACTACACAAATTATGGCTGGTGAACGTAACAAACAAGGATATGGTAAAAATATTAAAGAATTATAAAGCATTAGTGGTCCAAACAAGAAAAATGAATTAAAAATTAAGGAAGAGCACAAAACATTGAACAACTTATTGGCAATGAAATCTTTAAAATATACATGAAGAATGCTGAAACACAACCACTTATTGTAGCAGGTGATTTCAATTCACCTTCGCACTTGGACTGGGTCGAGGAGACAAAGTGAGAAAATAATAAAATATATAGAGATTCGGAAATAAATCAAACGTAAGTCAGACATATCGGGACGGGCATATCGGAATACTTCAATGTACGAACCATACTGATTTTAGGACCTACGGCCACCGAGTATTGGGTAGTACATTGCCCTAGGGTTTTTATTTTAAAGAACCAACGTAAACAAGCAAGAGGTTATGTTATTTTTATCATTGAAATCCCGATACATCTCCTTCCTACGAATCAAGCAGATAGAGATTAAGAAATGTTTTTAAAAAAATTTTAATTTTATAATTAATAAATAAACAAAAATTAATACTTAAAAAGAGATATTCATGGTGGTTGGGTCTTTGAATGGCCAGCAACAAAATTAATTATGGATGCTGGATTAAACGATTCATTTCGTGCTCTCTATCCAGACCCAATTAAAGAACCAGGTAATTTAATAAGTTAAAAACAATTTTTTAAATAAAAAGGAATAACATGGTCAACAGTACAAAAAACTAGCGGACCAGATTGGGATTGGACAATTCCAGAACCACAAGATCGAATAGATTTTATTTTTTATAAACCTAATGAACATTTTTGGCCTACAAATTCACAAATATATTCTGGTAAAGAAATATTAAAACCAATGCCTGAGCATTACAATAATGATTGGCCATCTGATCACTTTGCAGTTATTAGTGAATTTGTAATAAATTTTAAAGTTGAAAAGAAGAAAGATAAGACAAACGAAGAAGGTGAAGAAATGGAAGAAAAAACTAATTATTATTATGAAAAGAATAATGAAAACAATTCAGATAGCGCTTTAACTTTAATTAATAGCCCAGAAATGACAAATTTTTCGTAATTTTACCCGCCCTTTATGTTAATTAAATTAAAAAAAATTTTTTTATAAAAATATAACCTTCAATTATACAATGTCCATCAGTTGTTTCCAAAAGTTTTGCACTTGTACCATCATTGTGAATAAAATTCTTTTCATCAAAAATTAAATAAAGATATTTGATTGTCTCCGATAGAAAAAATGATTCCATCCTTTAAATTAATTTAAAAATATTTTAAAAATTTACTATAAAACCTGTCTTCCAATGTCCATTTTTGAACGTCCCGAACAGAAGCATATCTTTTAAATTTTAAATATAAATATTTAATGTGTAAATACTTACCCACATTTAGTTTTAGTAAATTGTTCAATTGTCTAAAATAGTAAACAATTTAAAAATTCAAAAATAAAAACAAACAAACATCTACAATTCCAGCAGCAACATGTAAATATGCAGGGTCTTCAGTTGCTTTATAAAGATACATTAAACTTTCAAGTATTTCAGGTCTCAATGGATATCCTAAACGTTTTTGGACTGGTTCTCTATTTGGAATATTGTAAAATTCTGGAGGAAGTCCCAAATGCCGTAAAACTTGTAAGTAAGAACTCAATATACGTGCAGCATCTTCAACTTTGCCAATAAGTGTCTTAAAATAAAAGGTAATAAGTGGGTTGTCTCCCCCACATGTCCGCAACTTTTTACATTTTCCTTCACCTTACTTTTTTCTCCTCTCATAAGGAGTAAAAAAGCCAAAAAATTAAGAAGGATAGGGCAAAAAGTAGCGGACAAACTTTGCGGGCATGAGGACATTTTAAAAGTTAATCTAATATTGCAAAAAAAAATAACCTTATAAAATTATAGAAAAATAAAAACAACCAATAATCCTGGCCAGAATGCTTCTAACGATTGAAATATTGGTAATGAGACTGTTGCTTTATCTTTATCTACCCACATAAACCAATCACCTTTACGTATATGTAAATTTATTGCCTCCTCAAATTCTATAAAAATTCAGAAATCTATTAATAACTAATTTAAAATAAACCATAAAATTGTTTGATCAAATTTTGTCGTTGAAAAAGTAGAGAACCTTTAACCAAATATTCAAAATAAGAATCTACACCAGCACCAATTCCAGAATCAGTAGCAGTAAAAACACCTAAAGTATATTTTCTTGGTACTTGTGGGTTATCCCAAACCAATTTTTACGGATATATTTATACGGACACTTAATCATAATGATCTCATGATGGTTAGAGTATCAATACTTTCGCGTTCTCTACTCAATGTACTCGCGGAAGTTTTTTGTGGACATTTTTTGCGGACACTTTTTGTGGAAATTGCTTGCGAATACATTTTGCGGTTAAATGGTGAGAATATTGCATAAATATGTCTATGAGAACTGGTTTGGGATAACTCACAAGTTCCTTTTTTCCTTTATTTAAAAATATTTATACCTTACCAGTTTGAACATCAATATGATTTCCAACCAAACCCAATTCTGACCGACTTTTCCATAAAGAATCCAAAGCTTTTAAAGCAATACGTTCATAATGCGGAATTCCAGTTAAACGAGATAATGCTCCGAATTCTAAAATAAAAGTTCCAATTCCGGCAACACTAAAATTTTTTAATTAAAATTCTTAAAAAATCTATTTTAACCATGTAACAGTATTTTCAAAATTATTGAGTCCATACCTAAAAAATTGAAAAATTTTAAAATAAAAATTAAAAAATACTTTAAATTAACAGTCCCATAAGGCATTCCTGTATTTGAACGAAATGCTGGTAATAATCGTTGGGCAAAACGTTCAGCTAACTCTAAAAGAGGTCCAGAACAAGGCCAACCATCATTTAGGATTACATCTAAATTTAATTTTTGTAAATAAGAATTAAATTTATTAAAAACCTGGAGAATGAGAAGAAAGCATATGAGCAGATAAAAGTCCACCTTCAAAATTAACAAAAGACACTGGCTTATGTATTTATTACCTGTGTAGTTTCCACCCCATAAGCCCCGCCCATTTCCCCTCTTCCCTTTCTCACAAAATTACCCATCATACCTTCATGGCAGTTATATATTGACCCTAATGGTCATTTTAAGAGGAAAAGTGGGCGGACCTTATGGGACGGAAACTACACAGTTCAAACCTATGACACGAATATTTGTCTCAAATACAGAAATATTTATATTTCTATCCAAATCCATATTATTAAGAACAATCTGAGAAGCTCTAACAAATTCTGTTTGATTACCCAATATAAGAAGAGTATCCAATGAATCGATCTAAATTTTAATTATTTTTACAAAATTAATATTAAAAAATACCAATGTAAGGCTATAACTTCCCCAAGTGTCCTGCCCAGTGCAAGAAAGTCTGGAAAAAAATGTTTGGTAAAAATCTGTTCTTGCGGACAATTTATGCAGACAGAAATTTATGTATGTATATTTGGTGACATTACAAAAAATCTTTTCCTTATTATTGCCTGACTGAATAATACATTGTACAGAGAATGGAGTAAAAATAAGGCAGTCTGCCCATTTTGTACATATAACTGAACCCGCATAAACTGTCCGCAAAAACAGGTCTGAAATAACCCACAGATACCGGAAGTTTTTAAAAATCAATAAAAATATAACTAACGGTCTTAGCTCGTCCTTTGGGTATGCATAATTTAAATAGCCATTATACGCATGATAAAACATTGACTTGACTTTTTCCCTAAAATTTTTAAAATCTATTTATAAAATAACAAAATCACCGATATAATTCTTTCTTCTTTTCAGAAAAATCAAAATTTGTTGAATTACCATGGTAAGCGAAGAAAACACAAATTATAATTAGAATTTTAGGTAATATCCATGTTGAGTAACACATTATCCATAAGAATTACCTATAGGACAAAAATTAAAAAAATATTTAATACAAAATGACAAATGCAGGAAAAAGGTTCGTTCCACTAAATGATTCGTTCCACTAAACAAAGCCCGAATTCGTCCCACCCGGATTCGCCCCACTGACAAAATTCCCGGACTCGTCCCAGTCCTAATTCGTCCCACCGCGGATTCGTTCCATAGTGCAGATTCGACAGTAGATCAAAAGGCTATTGGACTGTGACAATTTAACAGTGAAACGTGGGAAAGTGAATTTTAAATAAGGATATTTTAAAGTTACATTTGTATCAATAAATCCAAATCTACTCATAATACCTCAATCTTGGTTTAAATTTTATAAATAAAGTAATAAAATATAAATTAAATGTATTCGGAAAAATTTTTTTCTCTATCTCCTTCTATTTTTTAAAGGCTTAAACTTTTTCCCCATACATTTGTTGCATTTATATATAGAACAAATCTTTTTATAATCTTCTGGCGATGCATCTTTTGAATTTCCAATTACATCCTTTTTAAGCAAAAAATAAATCTTTTTATATTTTAAACTCATACCGTATAGCGTTTATCAAGTGTCTCCATTGTAACCAAATTTTCTTTGCGTGCTCCAGCATTCTTTTTGTACTGCATTATACTTTTATAATCATAAGGAAGATTGTAAGTTGTACTCTGGATTTGACCAATCTTGCCAAATTGATTTTCAAGTCCTGTTTTTAGGTTACAATACATATGTAGATTAGAATTTATTGAATGAGTCCACCCCTGAAAACCTACGCCCCAGAATAGCTATTGACCCTGAAGGCCTAAAACTTTTGAAATGGAATATACATAGAGGATTAACGAGGATAAATACCCAGCTTTATGTAGATAAGTACAACTTAGAATTACCTGGAATAATATTTTCCCAATGTATCTTGATATATTTATCCCTGTCATAACGCATCTGTTCATGCCAAAGACCAACTTTATGCATTAATTCATGAATTACCGTTGAATGGTCTGTACATCCAGGATAGGCTAAATATTTTTTATTAGTTTTAATAGCAGATGTAATTAACTTAATAGACAACCCCAACCACATGATTCTTCCCATCCTGATTCCAGCATAAGGACTTGACGTCCACGGATTTGGCCAACGGTTGTGTAGCATCTTTATTTGAAAAAGAGTGAATTTTAATATGTATTGGGCATTTTTATGGGTCGATCCCAGAAGGTCAGATCCAGATATTTATGCAACTAGACACGTCTAAATTTTTTGAAAGACAAATCATTTACCCTTCATTTATTTTATTCTGAATGTCAACATAATCATTTTCGTTTCTTCTTCTTGGTCGAAATTTTACGCATGTATTGTCGGAAATTTTGTCCATAGCTTTTTTAATGGTTGCGCGTTGTCTTATTGCTATTTTAAATAGAAAATTTTTTATTCTAAACACTAAAACCCTTACTGAATCTGCCAGTAATAATGAATGGAATAACATATTTCCCATCTTTATCACGTATCCTAGTCCACCGAAAATTTGAATCTGACCGCAGAGCATTTCGCATTTTCCTATAAAAGTTAAAACTTGCAAGTAAATTAATTAAATCCAAACATTTTCTCTTCATCCCATAGTTGAACAATATCACCTGTATGTCTTCTTTGTTGTAACAAATCCAATGTTTTACTTTTCTTTAAAGCTTCCATCCAAGCTTTTTCTCGTTTTTCTTCCTCTTCAGTCTCATCTGTTTCTTCATTATCTTCTGTTTCAATATTTGAACTTGATTTGGACTCGTCTGATGATGATTTTGAAGAAGAGGATGAAATGAAGTCAGAAGATTCAAGAGTATTTTTATCAAATTTAAAGGAAGATGATGGCCATAAATTAGTTAGGGATCTCAATAAATTTTTGGGGAAATTTTGGAAAGATGGGAATAATGAATAATATTCAGGGTTTCCGTCATATTTATTAACTTCTCTGGCATTTATTAAATTTATTTTTAAATTTAATATTACTAAAATTCGGGAAAGACTTAAAATTCTTAATGAAAATAAAATTAAATCCATTTTTAGTTTGGATAAAAATTTCTAAATATAAATGGAATATTTTCATCTGAATAACTCTTTAAAAACATTGACTCCGCAATTAAGTTTTTGAAAAGGTCTATGTTTGTACAGATGGCAACTACTAAATATTTCACGTTATTTTAAATAAACTTAATTAATCATCCAACTGCTTATATCTTTTGGATTATATATGACTAATACTTCCTTTCATTTTTTGAAAAAGTGGCTAAAAAATTTTTAGATGATTGTGGAACAGCTCAAAAGGACGCGTGGCCATAACGGCACAAAGCCATTCCAAATCTTACCAATTTAGTATTAAACGATTTCTCTCATCGAACTAAAGAGATTGGTTCCAAAATTAATTAAGGCAAGAAAATTGATTAAGGTAGAAAAAGACTCGCCTGATCTGAAATGTCTGACATATTGATTGTTCAAAATTTTTAATATCAACCAATATGAGAGAACACTTCAGATCGCTTAAGTTCATTATAATGATAAAATTTGCTTCTAAATTTTTTTCATAAATGTTTTTGTTTAGAAAATATAGACTGGAATATAACAAGAAATTATTTTTAAAGATATTTTTATGGAATAATTCAAAAATGTATACATTAATGGACTATTTTTGATCATTTTTATATATTTAATTTATGTATGTATCAATCTACCCTCCCATTTTTAAGGGGCAATGAATGCACAAAATGTTAGCTAACTTTTTTTAGACCACACAGACTGTTAGTTTTTTATATAAAAAATGATTTGTATTTAGGTATATTTGATTTTAGTCTAATTATTAAGCTAAAATGTAAATTTTTTAGAATTTTTTATAGCAACCATTTATGAAAAAAATTTAAAGAAATTTTATTTTAATGTTAATGAACTACACAAACTGTTAGATTCTCGATGATCTGAAGAGTTCTTTCTTATTAGTTGATATTAAAAAATTTTTTAACAAACACTATGTCAGATATTTTAGAGTTTTATATCATTAGTTTTATATCATTAGGATTTTTTACATTTACCTATTTCCAATATTATTTTTTAGTTGATTGGATATTTTTTTCTTCCTGAATATCCTTTTATTTTTTTCAATTTATTAAATGACTAATAGCTTACATTTTTTCGTAAAAATTATCATATGTATGATTATTCATAAACTAAAATTGTGACGGTTTTGGTAATTTTTTTGTAATTAAAAATTGGATAGTTGGCAAAAGAATAAATTCAAGGAATATTTATTTATAGAAAATATTATAGATTTTTAATGCATCATAGATTATTTATATATATATATATCTATTTACACAATATCACCCTATTTATTTTATCACAATCTTCCTACCTTCTTTTATCCTAGGAAAGCTTGATTTCATTTAAACCTTGATGCTCAGCTTTCAACTTAAAAAAATTTTTTAATATTGAAGCTTTCGAACTTGATTCTTATAAACTTAAATGCAAAGGACGTCGTTTTTTCATTGGTGTCAAAAATAAGTACATTAGCTATAACTAGGATTGTCAGCTCGCTCGGAAGATCGACGAGCCGAGGCTTAAAAAACTCAAAAAAATTCAAATCTCAAAAAACTCGTATGACTCGAATCGAAATAACAAGCTTAAATGCTCGGAAACGAAAACAGAAGCTCGAAATATGTACCGAACGCCGGCTCGATTCGAAAATGGCAACCCTTAGCTATAATCACAATATCATATGCCAAACATTTGTATTAAAAAAAAATTACCTCAGCCTTCTCATCAGCAGTCAAGTCATCCACAATACCAAACTTCTCACGAATATTTTCAGCCGATATTCCCGAAAGCATTCCAGCAATTGTTTTACAACAAACATCTAAGAGTCCAGGAACGTCCAAAAAATCGGCAGCCTTTAAAAAAATTTTTTTGAAGCTTGTTAAACTAAAATTTACGATTGTGAGTGCAAAAAGCTCCGAATTTGACAAATATCCAAGAAAATTCTTATCCCATTCCGGAACTGGTTTATTTCGAAGTTTGACTAATTCATGATCTTGCAAAGGCTCATCCTTACTGTGGCGTTTGCACCAACCAAGAACTGATTAAAGAAAATTATTTTTTTGTTAAATTTCAAATTATTTACCTCTCCCCAGAGTTTGATCATCAACAAATGGAATATCAATAACTGTATCTTTATTATCATTTCGAATATCAATTGACACATTAACATATCCAATCATTCGAATCTTTGAAAATTTTAAATTGGTTTTTGCTGAAATGTCTTTAGAGCAGTTCAGTCCCAACCTTATAATCACGAAAGGATGGTTACCAAGAACAGAAAGTTATCCACGCCTTCAAAAGTTATAGGTGCCGTGACTGAACTGAACCCAGACCTCGGTGAAATTTGGCATCCCTCTTAATTTTAATTATAAACTTACCATTTTCTCTCCAATGCGTTTTGTTTTAACACCTTCAACACCACCAGTTCGCAATCTAAACTTCTTTTTGAGGCTTGATATAGCGGTTGTTGTTGAAGAACTTTTTTTGATGTTTGATGACTCCATTTGATTGATGATCCTTTAGGAGATGCTTGCAAGGAAAATAAATTATAGGATTTTTGATTGGATTGACTTGAGGAGACTATAATTTTACTCACAGAACTATTGCTTTTATAGGTAAGCGCTGAACTTGTACATTATTTATTTAATTATTAATTTAAGACCAATAAATTTATCTGTATTTTCTAGGAAATTTACATAAATACATTTTTGTATTAAAAAAATCGGTAAACTGAGGTTTTTGTACGTATAAAGGAAAATACCTGGTGAAGAAGAAAGGGGGACCCTAAAACTCAGTTTAACAAAAAAATTAAATATTTATATACAGATCATTAAGAAATTTTTTTAATTCTAAGAAGTTGTAGAAGCTTCATTTTCGCCACCATCTTTTTCCTCTATAGAGTCCATCCAAACATTTCCAACATCCAAAATTTGATTAGAAGGCACAAAAAAAGTTCGAATAACTCGACCAAAAGGTTGCCGAACAAATTGTAAAATAACAGCAGCTCCACCATTTACTGCTAATTCAAATTCACCAATACTTGTATCTATATAATTTTCAAATGATGACTGGGACCCTTCTAATGCTGTTGCCGATGGTGAAAATGAACGTGATAAAGAAAAGCCTTGCTGTGGATGATCTGCCACGGAAACTCTAACTCCAGCTAATGGCCCTCCTTTTATTGAATGAATACGGCCTCTGAGCACAGAAAGGAGTCTGTAAAAATGATTAATTTTTTAGTAAATATTAAAAATTCTCTCTTATGCCCAAAAAATTTTGGCGCGAGCCTAACTCTCATATTATAAAAAACTAACTAAAAAAACTAACTCAAATAACCTAACTCCCAAACCTAACTCTCGTTTATCTAAGCAAAAGTAAATCAAAAATCTTAATCAAAAAATTCACAAACTTTGGGTCAAGCAAACGAATATCGGCATAACGCTGCACAGACAAATCACCGCTATCAAAAAGGAATCGAACACGTTCAAAAAATGGTATTTGTTCTAATGTTGTATTTCCTTGTTGTTGTTTTGTTTCATTGATAAAGGAGAGTTTTAAAAGTAATTCTGGTGAAACAAATGAACCCAGACATAAAGAATTTGATAAACAAGAATTGTGTGAACAACATTCTGTAGAATCTTCACAATCAGTTAATCCATCTTTTTTTTAATTTTCAAAGATTTTATTTAAAAAATATAAATTAAAAAAATACCTTCATCATTGTCTTCACCATCTTCACAATTACTCTCTGCACGAAATTGGCAATATTCACCATAATAACCATAATTACATTCACAATGCCACCAACCTTCTCCATTTACTTTTTTAACACTTAACATACATTGACCTTTTGATGAGCAATTTTTTGGACAAAGTTCTAAAACAATCTTTGGTAATTATGAACTTTGTGTAAGCCCTTTCTATTATCTCCCCAAATATATGGAGATAAGCACCCGGTTCTATGTGTTAGAACTTAAAATAAATTTTTTACCAATTTGACAATTAATTCCAGTCCATCCAGATAAACAGTTACATTCTTTCATCTTTTTGCCTTCTTCATTTTGATTATTAATTAAAATACAATTTCCATGTCCAGAACAATCAAGCAAGCAATCTTCTTTTTTATTTTCCTCATCATTTTTAATTTGAATTTGTTCAATTTCTTCTTTTATTTGTTGTAAATTTTGTTCACAATATTTACCAATCCATCCAGGTAAACATAAACAAGTACCATCTGGTTGGCATTGACCCCCAATACCACAATCTTTATTATCACACCTTAAAGATGATGAATTATATTTTTAAAAAATTTAGGGTAATACTTCGATTTACGCACCCTTTTTTCCTGTTTCCCTGGCCAGTTCTTATATATAATTTATTATTGGAGCTGGTTCGATCGATACCAAGCTCGGTTATATTTATGATTCTGGACAAAATTATAAAGCCGAATCCTCGCTGGAAAAGCTTAAGCCAATGCAGTGGATTAAAGCAAAGGGTCGTAATATTGTTCATTCAAGACATCGCTCGAAAATCTCTTTAGAATGTTATATAGTTTAGAAAGAGTTTGCAAAAGTTTAGCCACCGGGCAGGATTCGAACCTGCGACCACCTGCTGAGGTGGTCGCAGGCTACCGGGGCATCGACTAATGCTTTCTCTTTTTCCTTTTTAGATCGTTTTACCCCCGCCTAAGCGTTTTAAATACTGCTGGATGAATCATCCTTACAGTTTGCTAAGAAAAAATAGAAAAAAGGGGGGTGTAAACCAAAGTATTACCAAATTAAGCTTTTTAAATGTAAAACCATTCAATTGTTTCCTCACATTCCACGCCACGGAAGCCTTGGTGGCACAGACATCGACCCTTGTTAAATACGCCTTGACCAGAACATAGCACCGGGCAAGATGTTTCTATAAAATATTAAAATTTCATTTATTTTGGGGTTAGATTTTAATAATTATGTACTTTTTTTATTTACCTTCACAGAATAAACCACTATAACCAGGATGACAAACACAACGTCCTTCTATGCATTCTCCTTTTCCAAAACAATTTGAATGATGACATTGAGAAATAATTTTATTATTTTTATGTTGTTCAATATTTGAAGGTTCTTCCAGTTGGGCAATTAATTCAATATACTCTGACTTTAAAAATAAAGTTAAAAATGGATTCAGCCCAGAAGATCAAACCCAAATATTTGGGCAAAATATTTGGATCCCTTCTGCCTTATCTGACAATTACTCGAGAGAATCTCCGCTTACATCCCTTAATCCCAATAAATCCATCCGCCAACCGCCAAACCAAAAAAAATATTTTTCAAACTATTACTTCAGTTTTATCATTCAATAATCCAAAATGCCATATTCCTGCTTGTAAAAAGTGATTAACAAATCCCAATTTCTTCTTTTGTCCAATTTTTCCCTCCTTTTCTCCTTCATTAAATGTCATTTCTTTCTCCAAATGTAAATTTTCACCAAAAAATATTTTTTGCCAATCAAATTGTCCAATAGTTGGACGAATTGTCTGTCTTGCAAAAATAATTATTCGAGAAGATGGGCCAATTGTTAAATTTAAATGGAATAGAGAATTTTGAAGAATATAAATTTGGGTAAATAATAAATGATAAGGAGGGAGTTGAATAATAATTGGATTATTAAGTAAAAGTTGAGTGGGAATATTTGGCAATTGATGGGCTAAAAATAGAGAAGCTTTTCTTCAAATTTTAATTAAAAAATTTAAAATTATAACCTGAGGATGTGGAGGAATGTTGTAGTTGTTGTTGAGCATTTGATAAAAATGAGATTCTAGTATTCTTATTTTGAATAAATCGATCATTAATAAATTTTTGTGAAGAAAATGAAAAGTCTTCCCGTAATACTAAAAATAAAATTTAAAAAAAAATATTTAACAAAAAACAAACGTGTTAGCCAAACAAGTAATAAACAAAGTGAAAGCAGTAAAAGCATCGCAGGAAGTAACAAAAATAAAATAGCCGGCCAACGGCCAAATCGGTGACAACAATTTAAACATTTTCTATGCCTCTTTTGTATATGCCTATTTTGTTGAGGCCGTCTACAAAATTAAAACTTAAACGTAAGAAAAATAAATTAACCTCTTTGGTGGCGGACAATTTGGTGGTTGTGGTGGAGCAAGAATTGGAGGAGGACCACGCAACGGCACTAAGGAACCACAAGCATATGATGCGCCGCCGCCAGAACTTGAAGAGCCACCAGCACCAATAAGTAAAGGCGAGCCCGGTGAATTATTAGCTGATGGACGATTTATTGTTGATGTTGTTCTCATTCCTATTGTGGCGAAATCAAAAAGAGAGGATTGGCGTTGTTGATGACGGTTATTAGTGGTATCAAAATTGTTGTTGGAATTATTAAAAATAGTTGACATGTCATCATATTTTCTAAAAAATTATCTTTAAAAAAGTGAAAATTCAGAAAGAGGGGGTCACATTCAAAAAGGGATATCAGGGATGTCACGGGCTACCGATACCCGGACTTTCCGAATCCGAAACCCGCCCGAATTTTTCTCAGTCCGTGGCATTCCTGATGTATATTATAACTCAATTTTATTAAAAATTTGGCGCTTTCTCCAAAAAGAAAATATTTGGGAAAAAATGGTCATTCATTCACTCAACTACATACTAGTGATGTTCGAGACTCTCGGTCTCGGTTCCCGAGTCGGGAAATTTCCCGGGTTTTTTGAGCTCTCGGTCTCGGTCTCGGTCTCGGTGTTTTAGTCTCGGAAAACGAGACTAAATTTACACCCCTAATGACGGAAATTTTTTGAACTTTTTGAAGGAAAAGGGAAAGGAATATTTATAATTTCTCCCATTTGCCTTTTGATGGTCGATGGTTGAGTGGTTAAGTTGACTGACTTTACTCACTTGCATATTTTGGAAATGCTGGGTTCGAATCCTAAGGTGGAAATGAGGTTGTGAAAATTTTTCTTTTCGGAAATAAATGTTTTTAAACCTTGATTTTGATTTTAAAATTTATTTTTTCTTAATAGTATTTTAAACTTGAAAAAACATTAAAACTTCAAAAAAAATTTCGCCTGCGGCTCTGACAATTGAATTTTTTTACCTATGGCCTTACAAAATTCTCTAAATTTTCGCCTCCGGCGGTAAAAAAGAAAGAAATCTGGCTATTGGCCTCACAAATTTTTCAAAATTTTCGCCTGCGGCACAAAAAATGGAAGAATCTAACTTAAGGACATCCAAAATTCTCAAAATTTTCGCCTGCGGCGCAGAAAATGGTTGGAGGATTTATGGCTTCAAAACCTTCCAAAATGCAAGAATTATCGCATAAGGCCTTAAACAGTAGGGGGTCAATGGAGTTGTCGAATATCGGAGGCTTATGGGGATTTGAAAGGATATAGAGGGGATTAAAGTTAAGAGGAATATCTGGAAATTTTAAGGATTAAAATAAACATAAAGGGACTTGTGCTTGGAATC
Source organism: Meloidogyne incognita (assembly GCA_036172945.1). Classification (NCBI taxonomy): domain Eukaryota; kingdom Metazoa; phylum Nematoda; class Chromadorea; order Rhabditida; family Meloidogynidae; genus Meloidogyne; species Meloidogyne incognita. Next base: position 77,305 of record JARQAC010000013.1, read on the forward strand.
TGGGGATAAAGAAAATCGTTCGATTTGGAGGGACATCGAGGGAATAAGGGGATTCTATTCGATTAATGTGAATATCAGTGGATTAAGGTGGATATCGGTAGATTTAGAAAGAGTAAAGTTATATTGTGGATTTGAAGATTCAAGGGATTTGGGGGATTATGAAGGATTTATAGGGATTTTTGGGGATTAGGGAATATATCAGGTGATAACCCTCCTAATCTCTCGTCTCGACTCTCGGTCTCGACTCTCGGTCTCGAGTCGAGACTCGGTCTCGGGGTTGATTCCCGGTCTCGGTCTCGGCTCTCGACTCTCGGCTTTTTTTCACTCCCGAACATCACTACTACATACTAATAATAATCATTCTTTACAATTATAAGAATATTTAAAAAGAAGCTTCTGAATAATTGATGGAGAGTGAGTGTATTATTGTGTATAAGGGAAAACAATCTTCACAGATTTCCGCATGGGTGGAATGGCGGTTGCCACCACCAAGGTGAGAGAGAGTTAATTGCCGACCGCGAAAATCAGGTAGTATACTTACTCCATATACTTACCAATAAAGAAACGATCTTATTAAGTAGTTAGCACTTGGCATAAAAGAAAAAAAGGTATGGTTGGAAAAGGAGAAAAAATTGGGAAAAATGAAGGAATATGGCAAAAAATGGCACAAAAAATGAATAGCCAAATCTCGGTTTTAAATACCCCCTTCGTTTTTAGATACAATTTTTAAAATTGGTTTGAATACTGGGTGAGAAGAGCTCGGAAGATCGAGCGAGCCGATGCTGTTTAGCTCAAAAACGAAAATATTTATATTAAAAATTCGGCTACAAAAGAAAAGTCAAAAACATAAAAACTGAATATATTTTATGTGTGAATAAATGCTTTTGGACCAATTATTCTTACAATAATAATACACAAGATTTTTTCACCCATCATCCCCAACCTTTTTACTCTTCTCTATTGTTCTCCTAGTTTAAACAAAAAATTAAAAATAGTAGAGAAACATTTGTATTGAAAAATGGCGGGAGGTTGTTTTATAGATTTATGGGGAAATTTTGTAGAACTTTAAAAAAATTAAAGTCCTCCAAAAAATAAACAAAGATTATTTATAAATAAAATAAAATAAAATCATTATTTATTTATATAAATATTCATAATTACGTAACATCCACTATGTGAGTATTAAATGACAAATCGAGAAAAATATAAATAAATTAAGCACTTGAGGTTAAATATATCTGATTATTTGTAAGATTATTATCTTAAATAATTTTTGTAATAGATACATATTAGAATAAACAAAAAACAAAATTTAGTGGAGTACATGATGTTATATCATTTATAAATGAGTAAACTCTATCCCTCGTTTTGGGATTTGCCAGTAAGCAATCGAGTGTGCGCTGAGTCTGGACATCCCTTTTGAATCAGAATCCGAATTTGGTCAGGTCGAATTCAATTAAAAAAATAGAAAGGGTCCAGTAAAAGTTAATCTTTACCCATAAATCTTAGAAAAAAGTATATGCCTGTCTAATTCTTGATTTTATAAATATTTTATATATTAGCATAATTTGGCAAAAGATAAAAAGAGGAGTGTTTTTGATGAAGAAAAGGACAATTATTAAATGATGAATTGAATGGACACAATTTAAAGAAGAGAAATAAGCAGACTGCTGGCACAACATAAAAATTTAGAAATGAAAGAGAAAATTATAAAAATTCCAGATATACCAACAAGTGTCTTTCTAATTTGATTGCGCAGTTTTAAAATTTTTTAGTAAAGCGTAAAAGGAAACAAAATTTTAAGGGTTTATTTAATAAAATGGAGCCTTTATTTTAACCTATCGATATTTTTTATCAAAAAATATTTTACCTCGAATTTATTTGTTCATAAGGAACGAATCTTGTATGTAAATGACCATCAACAACTGAAACAATTGCTGAACAATTCTTTAAAGCACCAAAAGTTGAGCTGTTGTTGCAAAAATCTAAAAAACTTGAAAAATTTTGAACGTTTTTGACGAAAATAGGTAATTATATGAATTAAAAATCAAAGAGTAAATATAAAATGTATATACCGACAAAAAGAATAATAGTAAATAGGAGGGTATTGGTATTTTCTGGTTGAATGGTCAATAATTATAATTAAGAGAAATTGTGGTCTGAAAACAAAAAAATCAGTTTTTGGCAACGCCAGATAAGGTGAATTTCACTAATTTTCATAAAATTATCTAAAAAATATGAACACTAAAGTAGTAAATGTCCACAATTTCGTATTTCTATGCAAATATTTGTTTATTTACTTTACCCGTTAAAAGTAATAAAAACAAATAATAAAAGACATTTCCCACCTTTACTTTTTGTATTATTAATGGTTAAAATGGCCTAGTAAATATGTAAAAGTTTTTATATAAACTAAAAGTTTTGGAGAAGTTTCTAATGAGGTTAGAGGTGAAAAATGAGTCCATCCCTGAAGACCTATTGATCCTGAATACCTACAACTTTTAAAAGGGAATATCGAGAGCTTTAGAGGGCAGTAGGTGGGATAAGGACCCAACTCTGTGGAAGATAAGCTGTATTCTAGAACATTGTTGGTGTGTACCATAACTCTGGGTGTGTAGAGATCTCTACCACCTTCAATCACACCAAAGCCATCGATATCTCCTCAATCCCTCAATATTCCTTTTTGATAATCACTTTCAAAAGTTTTAGGTCTTCACATTTTAGATAATAAATAAACCTTTACTTGTAGATGTACAACCTTTACTTGTAGATGTAGGTTCTTCATATTCATTGCTGTCTGAAACTGGGGCATGGTCCTCCATTTTTTCTATTTTAAATTATATTTTGATATCTTAAATAAAAAATAAATAAAGAAAAATAAAAAAAGGTGATGGGCTAAATTTGAAAAGAGAGGGGAAAATTTGGTTAAATATTAAGCGAATAAAAGCACTTGCAGGTGGGTGGCTGCTCCTCAACAACGATATTTTTCACTCAAACATTTTTGCCTTCTCAATATCTAAACAAATTGCCCTCTCCTTTTACAATATTTTTATATATACACTAAATATTGTATCCACAAATCGGTTCAAATGTGAGATGGTTGGTTAATTTTTAATGGAGCAAGAAACAAGTTTTAAGAAAAAGAAAGTTTCATGTCTTAAAAAAGACCCAAGATTTTATAAACGTTAACTAATTAGGCTTTTTGGTTTAGTTTATGTTAAGTTTATTGAATAAAGCGGCCTCCAGCATTTTAAAACGGAAGTGGAAAGCAGAACGCGAAAGGATCTAGAAAAGCGGAATTCTGCATAGGTATTTCGAAAAAGCAGGCGTTTACAAAAAAAATCGTTATTGACCTAACAATACGGGACAGCCACCCACTTTTCAATTAAGAATTCTTTTCAACTTTTTTTTACCTCTACCAGTCAATTGTCAAAAAAAGGGTGAAAAGAATATGAGAAAAGGTTTGGCGGAAGTGAATTATGCAAAAAAATATGGGAATAAAAGAGAAAAAAGGACTTTTTGACGATTTTTGTTGTGGACAATGGCAGTAACAAAACCAAAAATTCTGGACGGGCCAAAAATGAAAATGAAGATAAAAAGGGACGTCCCGCAGTGGATTTTGTTAAAAAAATTATGTGCAAAGGCGTGAAATATTTTTAAAGATTTGTGTATGAAAATCAAAAAAATCATATAAAAATAGTGGGGAATCTTGTTTAATATTATGACAAAATTGTTAGAAAAAAAACAAAATCGTAAAATGATAAGAATAAGTATTATGAAGAATGATTAAAAATAAATGACTCCCAAAACGCGAAAAATAGAGATAAGAAATAAAATGTAAGGACAATTGGGTAATGTGATAATTGGACAATAAGACAATTGGATTGGGGGACGATTGGACATTGACTCGTGGTTAAGTGGTTTAAAAAAGGGTTTCAAGTTCGGTTACTTCTTCAAAACTTGACAAGATTGGAATTTATTTTAAGTTATCTTGTGATATTAAAAACAAGAAGTTCCCCAGGTTCAAAAATAAGAAGCCAAAATATTTTTCTCTCATTTTCTTAAATTTTTACTAAATACATAATAGCAGTAATAGTAAATTGTTTTGTTTATATTACATTGGCACTTCTGGCGATTTTTTTGGGCTAACTAGTATATTTTTAAGTTGAGAAGAAAGGCAAATATAAAATGAATAAGTTGTGTTAGGCAAACCAAAATAAAAAATAAATATAAACTCTTCAAGTGATCAATACTTTATAAAAAATCAAAAATTTTCGAATTTGCCGAAAAGTCAGAAGAAGTGTCAGAAGAATTATACTGGATGTTTAAAAATAATAATTTTTAAACATCAAAAATTGACCACAATATATAAAACATCTGTGGGGTTTTTATTCAAGAATGTGTATTAAAGTCCGTTCCAAAATAGGTTGACACCCCCTAATTTTTCCGATAAGTCAACTTAGGTTTGTCCAATTTTTATAATTTCTTTAAATATTGATTTAGCAGCAAAAATTACCCTATTTTACAAAAAATTTTAGAAAAGCAAAAATTTTAACAAAAGTTATGAAAAATTTTCAGAAAATGAGGTGTTCCAAAATACATTGAACAGTTTGTAAAACCTAATAAAAAAGCCCTTAAGCAATTACTAAAAATGAAATAAAAAATTCTATGAACATTTCTATTGATATTGAGTTAAAAAGAAAAAAGAACGAAGTCTATAACTGTTTTCTTCATCGAGATCTCAAATCTCGAAAATCAACGGGAAACCGGGGTACAGTACTTCAAAAAATATTTTAACCCCTTTAGGGCATATATAAAAATTTTCTTTTAGGCCTATCTGAAAGCCCATAAAATTTGCTATAAAATAGTCCTGGCCTTAGTGTTTCTAAAATATATCTGTTTGAAGTATGCCCACTTAATGCTCAAAACCCTCCAAAATACCCCAAAAATGATCACTTAATGATTCCACGAACAATATCTCCATGTGTTCTTTATTGTGAAATTTAAGCTTGCTCTATTTTGTAGCAAATTTTATGGGCTTTCAGATAGGCCTAAAAGAAAATTTTTATATATGCCCTAAAGGGGTTAAAATATTTTTTGAAGTACTGTACCCCGGTTTCCCGTTGATTTTCGAGATTTGAGATCTCGATGAAGAAAACAGTTATAGACTTCGTTCTTTTTTCTTTTTAACTCAATATCAATAGAAATGTTCATAGAATTTTTTATTTCATTTTTAGTAATTGCTTAAGGGCTTTTTTATTAGGTTTTACAAACTGTTCAATGTATTTTGGAACACCTCATTTTCTGAAAATTTTTCATAACTTTTGTTAAAATTTTTGCTTTTCTAAAATTTTTTGTAAAATAGGGTAATTTTTGCTGCTGAATCAATATTTAAAGAAATTATAAAAATTGGACAAACCTAAGTTGACTTATCGGAAAAATTAGGGGGTGTCAACCTATTTTGGAACAGACTTTATATTTCTTTAATTTTTTTTATAAAAAGGAGAGAATAGTCGGCTCAACAACAAAAAGGCCATTGGTCGATTTTTTCCGATCTTTTATTGCTTTTTCAACTCTTAAATGTGTAAAAATGTGAATTATTTGGCCAAAATACTACAAACAAATCAATTGTATAGCTTAGTGAATTGGGGGCGGGCGGGGAGGGAGGTGAAGTAGAGGAAGAAATTTAAAAAATATTTAACCTATTTAACTAACGAATTTTTACTATTTTCACAAAAAAATAACAGAGTAAGAACTTGTAAAAATAACAATTAAGAGAAAATAACAACAATTAAGAGAATACCTGAATTTTCAATTATCTTTGGCATCACCATCATCATAACAAAAAAATCCAAGCCTTTCAAGTGGACTTGGTGTTCGTATTTTTTTAATATAATCATCTAATTGCTTACTAGCTGCCAATAAAAAGCCCAAAAATGGAGGACTTGGTTTATGTGGAGAAGAAAGAAATTCTGGATGATATTGTACACCAATGAAAAATGGATGATCTATATTTAAAAATAATTTATTTTAATCTCTACATCCCTACATATTTTAATCCTTACATGTTCTCCCGGTAAACCCCGATCTTTGACATTCCCGACACCGAAAGGTCAGGTTGCTACACTAGTTTAAATAATTAATTCAATTTATTTAAATACCTTCTCTTGACATCTCTGCCATTTCCATCCTAATAGCAGTTGAATTAGTACCATCACCACCTCTTTTACATAATTCATCAATTTTATCAATTAACTGATTCTAATAATAATTAAGAATAAATTTTTAAAAAATAGAATTTACAAAATCTTCAGCCAAATTATCTCCTGCCGCATTAAGTAAAGAAGAGGCTGATTTTGTTCGAACATTTCTTTTAGAATCCCATGTTTCATCCACACCCATACCTAAGATTAATAATAAATGTAATTGAATTTTTAAAAACTTCAAAAACATACCTACAAAAACAAGGCCTGCACGGCATAACTTTGGAACAATTGAAGGATTAATCTTTAAAAAATTTATTTTTAGAAATCAGAAATAGCCAGAATTATAAATTACCTCATATCTATGGCGATGTCTTTCATCAACAGAAGGTTCATTATTGTATAGTTTATCTACAATTTTATAAATGAAAAAAATTTTTAAGAAAAAATTTAGAAGGTCAACTATCATAATGGCCCTGGAGTTCAACCATAAATATTTGGGCGGCTAAAATAGGATTTGTGCGTATTAAAGGGATGAACCTATATGGGCTGATTTCATTAACATTATTAAATAAATAAAACAACAAACTTAAAAGTGAATTTTTTGTTAAAAACACAGTTGTACGACTTCCCAATCTCATAGTTGCACCCATTCCATATTTTTCACCAGCATGTTCAGGCATGTTAATAACAACTTTTTGTTCTGTTGTTAATTCACGACAAAATTCTGTTGAGTTTGCACCAGGAATTTTACAAACATTTCTTGCAAATTCAATAGCAGCACATTGAAGACCAAGACAAATTCCTTTAAAAAAATTTTCTTCAATTTTTAAAATATTTTAATTACCAAGAAATGGAACACAATTTTCTCTGGCATATTTGCAAGCTAATATTTTACCTTAAAAAATATAACGTTATTTAATAATTGAAAAAATTCCATCTGATCCTCCTCTCCCAAAAATCTTTTATCACTTACCCCCTCCAAATTTATAAAAAAAATTTACCCTCAACTCCTCGATCACCAAATCCACCAGGAACAATAATACCACTAAAATTAAATATATAGAAAAATATATTTAAAACTATTTTATAAATAAAAGAGAAAGTGCACAGCAAGGATGGATACTCCCGAATTTAAAATTTAAAGAAAAATTTAAAAAAGCGGAAGGCGGGAGGTGAAAAAACGGAATTCTAAGAGCCAGAAGAGGGCAAAATGCAGAAACAAAACGGGGGAGGTGAAAAAACGGATCCCTAGCAAACAGTATAATTTAAAAAAACTTACTCGCAATTTTTTAGTAAATTCCACGCATTTTCATAGAAATCTTTAATTGCCCCATTTTTAATTGGTTCAAGATTCTCTGCATTTATAAAATTAATTTTAAGTTTTCTACAAGAATAAATTGCTGCATGTTTTAATGCTTTAATAACAGAAGCATAAGCATCATAAAAAACATCATCACTATCAGAATTTATATATTTAGCTACAAAAGCTATTTTTATTTCCTCTCTTGGTTTTTCAACACTATAAAAAATTGAAAAAAATTTTTAATTTTAAAAATAAAATTTTTACTATTCACTTAATTGACGCCATCTAGAAATATTTAATTCTGTTTTGATTTCAGACAACAATTCTGGAAGTTGAAAATGTTCACATAGTCGATTGAGCACTTTTTGTTTATAAAGCAATATTGGGACCTGTTAAAATTTTATTTAAAAATTATATCAGTAAACATATAAAAATTTTTTTCTAAAAACAAACTTGGTAAATATTTGAACAATCAAAAACATCAATAATTTCGTCAGATTCTAACTGTGAAAATGCAGATATTTTTGCTCGTAACGCATCGTTTAGTGGCTTTTTTGAACGACAAATAAGTAAGTCCGGTATAAGACCTGTTTCTCTTAAACTTTTAAGGCCATTTTGAGCAGGTTTAGTTTTAACTTCGCCAGTGTCCTTTTATAGAAATTTTTTTTAATTTAAAAAAATAATGAAAACCTCATGCAAAAGTTTCGTTACATGAACCTAAATTTTGTTATGCGTTTATTTTAATAATGCGATTTGTAACTCACAGTCATAAAACGATTTCTTTCAGTTTTTCTCCTAAATGCTTGGCTAAATGCATTTGTATAAGGCATTCCTTCTATATCTCCCACAGTGCCACCTAACTATGAAAAAATTTTCTTAAGATTTTATATTATTATAATAAATACCTCAATAATACAAACATGTGGAATTTTATTAGTACCATCCAAAGGAATCTTTGATACACGTTCAACCCATTCAATTATTGCTTCAGTAATATGTGGTACTGTTTTAACAGTCTAAAAATTAGGAATAAATTTTTAAAGACAAAAATTAATTTAAAAAAATTTAACCCGTCCAAGGTAATCTCCACGCCTTTCTCTTTCAATAACTTGTTGATAAATTTTTCCAGTTGTAATATTATTGTCCCGACTTAAACGAAGTTTCAAAAATCTTTCATAATTTCCCAAATCTAAATCAACTTCACCACCATCATCAAGAACAAAAACTTCGCCTAAATAATTTTTTAAACATTAAAAAAAATTTTCAAACCATGTTCAAATGGCGAAAATGTTCCAGCATCAACATTAATGTATGGATCTATTTTAATTGCCGAAACACGATAACCTTTAGCTTGAAGAAGAACACCAAGGCTAGAAGATATTATTCCTAAAAAATATTTTTTATTAAATAAAATTTGAAAATAACCTTTCCCAACTCCACTCATTACACCTCCAGTAACCAAAATTAATTTAACCGAATCATTAGAACCGGAATCACTAGAATCAGAATATTGCTCCATTATTAATTAGCTATATAATCTTTAAAAGCATTCAGTTAGGTTTAAAAATTATAAAAAATATTAAACACAAAAAAATGACTGTGTGTTTTGACCGCGGTTTAATAATTGTAAGGATGTGTTATTTATGGAATAGCGCGTAAGTTTGTTATAACCGACGCCAGCTCTCTCAACTCATATTGCATTTCTTGCCATAAAAATTATCTGAGTGCTCGCCTACCTTAGTAAACCGCGGATAAAACACACCTCCAAAGAGAATTTTGAAAAAAACTAACAAAATATGTATCAAATAAAAACACTATTATTGATTTCCAATATCGCTACTTTCCTAAAATTTTATCAAAAACAAACAAAAAAATATTTGTTAATTTAAATAAATCAATTTCTTTTTTGCTTAAATAAAGGTTTATAATAAGCCTTATCAGAAGACAAAGCATCAATTTTTACAGGAAACATTTGTCCAAGTAATTCCAAAAGATTGGACGGATCAACTTCATTGTATATTGAATTATTATTCAAATTTTGACTGAAAACGAAATCTTTTGTCAAACTAAAAATTTATTTTTACCTTGATTCTTTAGTTGGTTCAAATCTTTCAAACAATGAAGATAAATGTTCAAATTGTGGATCAACACATAAATCTAATAGTGCCCGTTCTTGAGGAGTATGAGTAGTTTTGTCGAGCATCTCCAGCTTTTTGGACAATTTATTCGCCAAAAGCCTCTGGAAATTTTTTTAGAAAATTAAATATAAAATATAAATTTATAAAAAAAACCTGCAAAGGAGGGATTGGAAATGAAGACGGAAGTCGAATTTTGGGCATTTTCTTCTCATTTTCAATCAATTTCTTTTCTTCGTGTTTATGAACAAGAATCCATTGTGAACGATTTAATTCGTTACCAAATTTGTAAACACCTAACGGGATGCCACGAAATGTCCATTCTCCCCAAAGAACGCCTTGTTGAAGCCAGCGATCCATTTTTGGACGGGCCTGAAAAAAAAATAAAACTTGTTTACATTTTTCGATCTTCAAAATTTTAGAAAATTTAATTGTAAGATTATATTGTAGGCAAAATCGAAAACATACCGCAATAATTTTGATATACGAAGATTCTAGAGGCCATTTTGTATTCCAATAATAATTCTAAAAATTAAAAGATCAACAATTTCTTTAAAAAATTAAACCGTTATATATCGTCCTTCACCCATATTTGTCAACTAAATTTTCAATTATTTTTAAGTTTTGAAAATATCAAACCTGTGAAAGTATTTCCCAAACGAATTTTCCCTTACTAGTAAAATCGTGTTGTCCGATAAAACGAAGAGACATTTTCTAAAAACAATTATTAAAAATTAAAATTAAAAACAAAAATATTTCTAAACATAATTGAGATATGTATTTATTTCGAAAAAAACAGAAAACACTAAGCATAAATATATTTATTAAAAAAGGAGAAAATTATAATAAATGATCAATTTTTTCGAAATCTATTGCGAGACACTCCTATTATTGGAAAGAAATATTGGCAAAGAATTTTTTAGGTGTTAATTAAAATTAAAATCGAATCGTTGTATATTTTATTATTTTTAAAATTATTGTTCGATTGGGAAAAAAATGTATAGTAAAGAGAGATGAAATAAATAGTGCCAAAAAAAAGAAATCAGACGCAAGAAATTATAATTTTGTGAAACAATTTTGTTGTTTAATCAAATCTTTTTTAAAAGTATTAACACTATTTGTCTGATTCCTGGAATAAATGTAAATAGGATATATTCTTTCAATTTGACATAATATATTTATGTGCGTACTATTAAAGAGATATGTCAAAAATTAATCCAAAAGATTAAGATAATTTTTTTGAATTTTCGACCCATATGAAAAGTATTTTGAAATTCACTTTCCAATTTATCAAAAATAATATTTTTTGACATAACTCTAACATATAAAAAAATTTTGAATTTTCAACAATCAAAGATTAGTAAACGTACACCTTCTTAATTCAACATTAAGATTATCTTCAGTTGGAATACTAGCATTTTTATTATTACTACTTGTAGAGCATAAAACCTCTTTATTAATAATAATATTACCATTAGCACTATTTAAATTAACAACAACATTTGATGATCCAACAAAATGTTTATTTTTTTCTTCGTTGCTAGGACTTTTTTTTGGTGTTCCTGGTTGTGAAGTATTACAAGAAGACGAAGAATTTTCTTTATTTATATTACTACTCATACTACGTTCAATTGATAATCTTGCTGTTGTTGTTGAAGCATTTTCTCCTTCTGTATTATTTGCAGCAGAAAAAAGTTCCAATTCAGCAATTTGCTTCTTTTGTAATTGTGAAAGTCGTTTTTCACATGTACGATCAAAGAAGGATTTGTCGTCATTAATCTGAAAAAATAGTAATATGTTTTTTAATTACGAATAACCTTTTGTTGAACAACAGCTAAACGTAAATTAAGCCTATCTTGTAGTTGAACACGTTCACGTTCAATTTGAGTATATAAAGAAGCTTTTTGTCGTTCTTGATAGTCTGTCAATAAACTTAATTCTTTATTAAGCTTCTCTGTTAATAAACGAAGATCCTCTTCTTGTTGTGAATCTAATTTAACCTGTAGAAGAAATTTTTCTAAAGATTAAATTTTAATAAAACAAAAACCGTTTGTTCTGTAACCATTTTTTCAATAGTTAATTCATATTGATCAGCTAGAGCAGCAATTTTTCTATTTTGTTCTTCTTTTAAACGAATATGTAATTCCTTGTGTTCTTCTTTAGGCACTAGCTGCAACATATGTGCTTGATATGCTTTGAATTGTCTCGATTGGATTTTGACTGCCAAACGAAATTGTTTGCGAATTATAGCTTCTTTAGCCTTAAAAGATATTTCAAAGAATATTTAAAAAATTCCAAAAGAAAACTTTTAATTCTCTTGGTTGTTGTTTTGATTGCATAGCATGTTCTTTAGCTTTTTCTTCAAGAGCTCTTTTATTATAATCTCTTTGACTTGACAATTCTGCTTCATGTTGTGCTTCTAAATGTCGTCTTTTCATTTGTTCAATTAAATTAAAATGAGAAAATTCCAAAGATTTAATAATTTCATGATGTTTATTTAAAAGAGCATGCAAAGTGTCTAATTGACGTGCACGAATGTTTAATTCCTAAAAAATTAAAAAATGAAAATGTATTAAAATTAGGTTTGCCGTTGTCGAGACAGGCCGAAGTTATGGCATTTTTGGGAATATTTTTAACAAAACGGGCCGTTCGAGTCACTTTCGAGCCAAATATCCTATACCAACTCGATCTCTCGGTCCGACTCGGTCCATTCATGGCAACCCTAGTTAAAACAAAAAGAAAACAAACGTTATTTGTGAGTTGAGTTTCAAGATTGTGAAAACGCAATAATTGTTGCTTATTTAATTCTTTAAGTTCTCTTTGCAAAATAAAACTTTGTTCATCAGCAAATTTTCGTTCAACATGTTGTTTGATTTCGTTAAGGCGCACCTTTGCTGCTTTCAAAGCTACTTCATAAGCATTTTTTGGAAGGCCTTGACTTTTAAGTTCCTAAAAATAAAAAATAATTTGATCAAAAACAGCATTCTTACCATTTTACATCTTTCTTTATTAAATTTATATTCTTTCTTTTGTGCCGCTACATAACTTTTCAAGTCATGTTTTAAAGTTGCTTCTCTAGTTTTATTAGTTTTTCTTGATTCCTCTTCATTTTCTCTTCTACGCCGTTCCAATTCTAATTGAATTTGTGTTCGTACTTTTTCAGTTTCCCTTTGACAATTTCCTTCTAATTGTTCACGTTCTCTATCTAATTTTAACCTTTGATTGTCAGCATCATTACTACAACGTTCTTCTAATTGTTTTAATTCTTTATGGTGTTGTTGCCTTAAACGTTTATAACCACACATTTGTTCATATAAATTATCTGCTTGATATTCTTGAAGTTCACGAGCAATAATTTTTGTAGTCCTAAGTGTGGAAAATTTGGAACGGCGAAGAGTATTGATATCATCCTGAATATTAAACAATAATTGAAATTGTTTTGATTCATGAAATAAAATTCTAAATAAAAACCTTGACTTGTTGTTGATCAAAATTAGTAGAATGCAAACTTAATATACCAGAAGGTGTTAATATTTGTTGTTGTTGATGTTCAGGTTCAGAAGAAGGCAATGAATCTGTTCCATTTAAACTGATTATTGTTCTGTTATTAATACTTAATTGATGTTGCAAATGTTGATTATCTTGTTTTTCATCATTTTCTTCTTTAATTTCTTCTAATTTATTCGATTGTTGTTGTCGTTGATGGTTAATATCATCTTCGGACGTAATAGAAATATCCTATAAAATATTAAAAAATATTTTAAAAAAATACAAAAAATAAACCTCATTTTGCGTCTCAATACCTTCAACATTTTCTTCATTTAAATGACCATTAGCGTCCATACAAATAAGACGCCGCAATCTGCCATATTGCGAATGATCTTGCTCTTTTACAGCATTTTTAATACGATTTATTAAATTCATTATTACATTTGGAGGCTTTTCACAGGTTATAAACGGATGCTTAAAAGACTCCTTATTTAGAAAAAATTATTAAAATTTTTCTTACAGCTAAACAAGCATTTGTAGAAAGTCGTTGTTGAGGATCTTTTCGAAGGCACTGTTCAACAAAAGAATGAAAATCTTCCGACCAAGGAGAAAGTTCTGGATCAGCAATTGGCTGTAGAAAAGGAGGATCATTTTGAGCAATGTGATACATGGCAGAATAAGCCTTAAAAACACACATGAACAAAATAATGTCTGACATAAGTCTAGATTAAAAAATAATGATTAGAATAGTCACTACCAACATTCATGTCCAAAAATGGAGGCTTTAATTCTGCTAAAATTTAATTTTTAAATCAAGCATAACAATAAGCTTCTCACCAAGTTCGATACAAGTTATACCAAACGACCAAATATCAGCACGTTCATCGTAAATTCCAGAATCCTGAGCAAGTATAACCTCTGGCGCCATCCTAAAAACAAAATTAAAAATAGAATAAGAAACCACTCACCAATAAGGACTTCCAACAAAAGTTTGTGCTGGAGAAGTAAGAGAAGCACTTCCCAAATCTGCAAGTTTAACCTGTCCACAATCAGTCATTAAAATATTTCCAGCTTTTACATCTCTGTGTATACGTTTAATTCCATGTAGATAAGCAATCCCTTGCAATGTTTGTTGACATATGGCAGCAATTTCTACTTGCAAAAATGGCTTTTTGTAAACCTTGAAAATTACAAAAAATAAAAAGGTTTATTAAGATTTTGTAAAAAAATCAAACTTTAAGAATATCTGCAGCAGAGCCTACACAGTACTCCATAACCAACCTTTAAAAATAATTAAAAAATAAATTCATAAAAAAACCAGCATGTCTGTTCCTTCAAAAAACAAGCTTTGAATCGAACTATTTGAGGATGTTGAATAGATCGAAGAAATCTAACTTCCCGTATAATATCATTCCATTTATCCAACGATTGCTTTCCAGAAAAATTCATTTTCTTTATTGCCACTGGCTCTTTAGTTTCTCTATCGAGTGCCTATAATAAATTCAGATAATAATCCAGGAATTTTAAGTATTAAAAATTTTAAAAAATACATAAAAGACAGCTCCAAATGCACCATGACCAATTTCACGTAAATCTTCATATCGGCTCTCCGGATCCTTTGTAGAAAATAGTTCAGCCACTTCAGGATCTTTTAAATTTCCTGGCTTCAATTTTGCAGGAGCCATTTAATAAACTAAATCTCTAAAAAAATTTTATTTTTAAAATTTCCATTATTTTTAAAGAATTTTAAAAGAATTTAAAAATAATGGAAATAAACGAATCAATCAAACAACTCGTTAAACGATATATAAATTGCATGCATGTGAGCACAAAAATAGAAAAAGGCAACACCACTCTACCACCATCTGAACGAACCAAAAAAGCGGTTTTATCCATTATCCACATTTGCGCGCAAAACCAACGACCCATAAAGCGGGTCAAGTATTGAAGAGATTTTGGTTAGTTTTTATAAAGACGAGATCGAGGTCTTTTTTACAAGTATTGAAAAAAATGTTTTAGAAATATAATATTGAAAAAGGCAACTATTATTGTCTTTAAAAACACTGATAAATTAAAATTTTATCTATAAAAAATAAAAATAAGGATAAAAGTATAGATTACTGGTCCCTATAAAAAATGAGCAAAAGTGCTTTTTCGATAGAGGTTTGTTAGAATCGGGTGTGCCAAGACAGAGTATTTGCTTATAATTTGTCAATTTTCGAACCCCTTGCCCGAATTCAACTTGATCGAATTCGGGTCAATGATTCGAAATAAAATTTGAACTCAGCACTCGATAACAACCTTAAAAATTTCGAGAAAACACTTCCTCATTTTAGGGACCAGTAAATAATACCCTTATCAAAATAAAAAAGGTTTATGCCCGTATATCCTCAATATTCTTCAGTTTCCTGTCTTCTTCACATTCATCTTTGAAAAATTCTTCAGTTTGAAATTTGAACAATTCTTTAATTGTTTATAAAAAATTCAAGGCCAACTTCAATCAAAATAAAATGAATAATGATCACCTAAAATTTTTGATCAGAAACAAAATAAAATTAAGCCTACAGGCATTAAACAAGGCAGTACAAGAGCATAGTAACTTAAAAAAACTATTTTAATTTTAAGAGATCAAAATTCCTTACGTATCGGCACTATTAAAAAGCTCCAAAGTTGATTCATCTACCCAGTCATCGGGTACCATGAATGTGTATTTGTTGTGCAAAAGAATCCACTTTATTAGTCTCTATAAAAGTTTGAAATGTAGAAGAAAATCATTGGCAACCCAGCGATTTTTAATTTTTTACCTTTTATAATTTACCATTTTGTCGCTTTCGCTTTTGTCAAAGTTTCTATTTTGAGGATAATTGAGTCTCGCCGGTTGAGTCCTCTGGCTATATTTGGGCCATACTTTTTCGATTCTTAATCGATTTAAATAATTAATATATCAATCGAAAGCTCTTTATGTGAGGATTATTTTTATAGCAGTATTGATTTGATCAGATCAATATAGAAAAAGTTACAGCCTAATAAAGAGCAAAAATCATGATTGCGCGCACTTATCTAGATGAAACTTTTTGTAGTTTGATCTGATCAAATCAATTCTGTTGGATAAAATAATCCTCACATTCAGAGCTTTCGAAAGATAAAAGATTTATTATGAATCGTTAAAACCCAGAAAGTTGTTGATCGAAATAAGACTCAGCGACTCAACCGGCGGGACTCAGTGATCCCCCAGCCAAAAAATTTCAGTTTTTTTCTAATTTTTCGTTTTTTTTTCGTTTTTTTTTGATTATTAATTAAAATTTCAATTTTTGTTAGGTTCAGTTAAAAAATGTCTTCTGACCAATCTCGACTTTTACTTCAAAAACAATTAAATGACCTTACAAAAAATCCTGTTGATGGTTTTAGTGCGGGTCTTGTCGATGAAAGCAATGTTTATTAATTTATGTATCTTAATATTTTTTTAATTTTTTAGATATACAAATGGCAAGTGTTCATAATGGGACCGCCTAGCTCGCCATAGTAATTTTTCAAAATCAATTTTAAGATTGTTTTTTTTATTTTTAGTGAAGGCGGAAATTTCCGTGCAGAGCTTATCTTTCCAAAAGACTATCCATTATGTCCACCTACAATGCGGTTTATTTCAAGAATTCTTCATCCTAATAGTTTGTTTTAAATTTTTATATTTATTTTAATTTTTTATATTTATTTTAGTAGACCGTGAGGGAAATGTTTGCATTTCTATTTTGCATGAGCCCGGGGACGATAGATTTGGATATGAAAAGGCAAGTGAGCGTTGGTTGCCTGTACACACTGTTGAGACTATTTTAATTTCTGGTAATGTTTTTTGGATATGTTTTTCCCTCCCCCACCCAATTTTTTTCTTAATGTACAAACTGGTCAGTCATTTCTTCCTGGTGACCATTTTGTACAGCGAAGAAAAATTGGTTAGGGGAGGGAAACGATATATGTAAGTACAGTTTTTTGCTTTTATATAAAAAATTTTTTAAAGTTATCTCAATGCTTTCTGACCCAAATTTTGACAGTCCTGCCAATGTTGATGCAGCGGTATCTTTTATTCAATAATTTTTTAAGCTATCGATTTTAGAAACTTTATCGAGAAAATCCTGCAGAATATAAGCGACAGGTTTTAAATTATTTAAATTTTGAATTAAAAAAGATTTTTTAAAGGTTGCTAGATGTGTTCGAGAGACCGAAGAATTATAACAGCACACAAACATTTCAAAATAAATTGATAACTCAAAAATATGTTTGTTTGTCTTTTTATGCGGTATAAAAGTTATTTTTAATTTATTTTTTGAATAATTAGGATCAAGTCTCATTCCCCCTTTATTAAGTCTAATATTTAAAAATTAAACTAATCCTTTAAAAAATAAACAGTTGTTGTTATTTCCCTTTCAAATTAAATTAATATATATTTTTTAATTTGACACAACTGTCGTCTCTTTATCTATCACAAACTTTCAATTGTTTATTTTTATGTGGCTAATAACCTGATACTTTCCCCCATACCAAAAACTATGGGGACATATCACATTCTATTAAATAAAAGTAACATTTGATCCATCAAAAAATTTTTTGTGTTGGGTTTTTGTGTGATTATCGAGAGCAAATCAAAAATCTTTTTTTCTATGGCAATGGCTAATACAGATAATACAACTTTAATTACTAATTTGTGTACTACAAAGTTTGCAATATTAAAATGGCTTCAAATGCTTTGTTACATTATTATTGTATTTTTCCTTATTGATGGACATAGACAATGGGGAATATACACATTTGTTTGTATTTTAATTAGAGCCCGGGATTTTGTTCTGTACCTTTTTCTCTAAATTTTAAAGATGTTTATCTGTGCAATAATTTTTGGCATTCTATGTTTGGCAACATTACTTATAAATTATTTTCTCTCTCAACCCCGCGCTACTCATCAAAAAATTGTATAATAATTAAACATAATTAGGGTCTTTAACCCCTAGATCGTGATTCTTGGATGGGCCCATTAATAAAAACATTATTTTAAGGAAATTACCTTCAATGTTATTGCATTAGTAAGCTTTCTTCATAACTTTAAAGTAATTTTAAATCAAAAAAAGATCTTTTGCCTCATCTTTTTTGGCATTCTGGCGGTTGATTATGCAAAAATGAATTCTGGCAATTACAATTTCCACAAATACTTGCCTCCACCGAATATTGGAAAGTTTGTAATTTTATCTAAAATTAATTCCTAATATGGGCCAGAGATTCGGAATTCTCGACGGTTTTTTCCTTTTGAGTAGCTCGCTTTCCGACTGACCCCTGATTTGAACCCACAAGAGTTTTTTGACTAAAATCTTGCCAATAAAATTCCCAACCCCCTAGATGAAAAACTCGAACCCCAATTCAGATTAACATTTTTATTTTTAGAGAGGGTTGGCGAAACAGAATTCTTGTTGTTCTGGTTTGTCTTTTAAATTTACCCAACTGTTGATTAACCTAATTTAGATTACTGAAGCTCTAAATGCAATTCTCCATGGACTTTCGATTTTTGGAATTAAAAAATAACCTTTCTAAATATTTTACGATATTCAAACTCTTATTTAAAATAACAAAATTAAATAAAAATTTACACAAACATTTTTCTAATCTTATAGCAACAAACCCTTGAAGAGATAAAAAACAAAAGAATATTTATTAAAAAGCTGTGGATTTTTGTTGTTTTTTAGTGATTCATCTTCCTTCCTCTTATTTTCCTAAGCCTTCCCTGTTGTTTCTTAAGCCTCACCGCCTTCTTGTTGTTTTGCCTTTTACAGTCTTTTGCTTGATCACAGCAGTTTTTCCTTTTACTTTCTTTTGTTTGGTCACAGCTTTTTTGCCTTTTACACCCTTATGTTTAACGGCAGCCCTTAAAAAGAAAAATTTATCACTGCAATATCTTATAGTTTAAAATCATACTTGGAAATCATATCGCTCGGTGGGTCTTCTATAATACTTTTAGGAGGATCTTTCATTTTCTTTTTGCAGCAAAGGACGATGAAATTGATGAAGAACAGCGGCACACATAAATGGGCACAATAGAGCAAAAGTATAAATTTCGTAGAATCGAAGCTGAGTACTTCATTTGCTGGTAACATGGCGGCACAAATAGAAGATGCTGCTTAATGCTCGGGGTTGCTTTTATAATAAGGAAATGTATAGGAAGAAATTTCACTATAAAAATACCTTCTAGTCAGCACACCATAATCTAACGCTGCGAATTAGTAAGTCAACTGACGCTGCGACTCCCAATCGAATACAATGACCGTCTTCGATCCGACGACCTTTGTGTTGCTGCTCTACTGTGTCGATCTCTGTGTGTCGCTGTTCGTCATCGCTTTTGCTGTCCAATGCTGCAAGAAGAAAAAGAAGACGAAGGATGTCAAGAGCTCTGTGAAACAACCACCGGGCGATATGAAATCTGGGTATGTTGCTCTATTTTTTAGTTTTTGTTAAACACTTAATTTTTAAGTAAAACGAAGGAAGGAAAGGACAAACCTCCGGTCAATAAGTCTATCGACAAACCTCTACTCCCTGGTGCAGATGCTGATGCCAAGTCAAGGACCGATAAAACCAAGTCAGTTGGGACTGCCGCCACAAAATCCAAAACTGAAGACGACGCAAAGACTGCAAAGTCAAAGATGGGAGAGAAGTCAGGAATGGCGAAGACTGCGATACCCTCAGCTTTAGGAGCAGGAAAACCGCCGCAAGGACCGGTGAAGCCAGGTGCACCTCCTGTACCGGCACCTCCTGGGGCACCAGCTGGACCGCCAAAACCTGGAGCGCCGCCACCTTCTGGAGTAAAGCCATCGACCGTTCCTGGAGCAGCACCACCACCAACCGGAGCATCACCACCACCCGCAGGAGCAACTCCACCTCCAGATTCTACAGAAGGCATCAAATCAAAGAAGGAAGATGTCAAATCGAAGAAGGAAGACGTGAAATCGAAGAAGGAAGAGCCAGCAAAACCACCTGAAGCGGGCAAGGGAGAGAAAGGCGTGAAGAGCGATGTTGGACTACGAGTAAGTTTTTAAACGAAATAAATGCTACTCTCTTTAAAACATTTTTTAGTCAGATAAAGCTGCACCCGATCACAGCGACAAGGAATCGAGTGGTACGGAGAAGAAGGAGGAGAAGCTACACCACCTATCGGTGACGAGCCGCCTAAGGAGGAAGACAAGAAAGGCGACGAGGGCGGTGCTGAAAAAGCTGAGAAGGAAGAGAAGGCTGAGGATAAAGAAGAAGAGAAGGAGGAAAAGGAAGAAAAGGAGGAAGAATAATGATGAAAGAATAAATAAATTTCCAGTGCCTCTCTCCTCGTAATTGTTGCCCTTTCTTTGCTAGAATATTTTGTTTTCCACTAAAGTAATTGTGTGGCAATAAATGCCCAAATATACATATTATATTCAATTGATTTCAAATAATTGTCATCAATTTATTCTCAATTATTCTTCTATAATTCCAAAAATACTTTTGTTTTTTGGAAAAATGTTCTAATATTTCGTGTATATGATCCTGTTTTTATTGTACATATTTCGATAATTATAAATTGCCATTGTTGTATTCTTTGTCAATAAATTGAGATTTTTTAAAGGTTTCTAAAGACCTAATATTTGTTGTTTCGTGCCAGTCCTCATTAAATTTTTAGTTCCGATTGCACATCTCCCCAAACAGTTCTTCAATTGCTGCTTCATCATCTTTGCTTAGTTTCAATGGTTTATTAGATGGTTGACTAAAAAGCTTTTAGAATGTCACATTTTAAAATATATTACATTGAGTTATAAGCCATTTTATAATACCGATTCATAACGGAGTTACGAAAGGTAGAATGGCGTAAACCTAGGGCATGTCCTATTTCATGGACAGCAACATAACCTTAAAAATAATGAATTCTCGTTCAAAATTCAAATTAATTTTACGCAAATCCAGAACAGTTTGTTGCTCTTCTTTACTCTTTTTAGAAGAGCGCCGTTCCCTGTTTATTTTCCACGTTTTCCTTAGATTCCAATTATTCATTGCTGAATCCTTGAACGGAAATATAGCTTCAAGTTTTAATGTTTCAAAAAACCTTTTGTTTTTCTCCTCCCAAATCCCAATATTCGCTCGCATCAAAATGTACAATTCCCAATGGTGGGTATGCCGAATGTGCAACAAGACCTCCACGTCCATCAAAACTTTCAGCATCTCCGTGTGCATAACCAGCAAAGAAAATGTCAATATCCGCAACTCGTCTAACATTCATTAAAGAAATTCGGGTAACTGGTGAGAGATCAGTTAATTTAATAAATCCTCTTTTTCCATTTTTGTTGTCATTGTTGCCAACTTGTGACCATAAATGTACTGCGTCAGCAATTACGCTCCTTTAAAAAGTAGGAAAAATTAAATTTTAAAAAAGAACAAACTTAGTTTGCGCAAAAAGCTCGTCTGATGGAAATAAACCATAAGGATCACGAAACGACCAACTTAGTCGACAAGTATTCCAACGTTGACTATGAAGAACTAATATGTATTATATGTAGTTGAGGGGAAATTGAGGGGAATATCGGCTAGTTCGGAGGGATTAAGGGGACAAGTAGGATTGGAGGATTAAGGTGAATATAAGTATACCGAAAAATAACACCGGTAGTACGATATCGTCCGATCACTAATTATATGCAACTATTTAGAACGAGTATCCTAAGAAAATTTTTGTATTACTGACCAAAGCGTTTATTTACTCTATGTTGTTTATTTAAATTTTTAGAATTAATTTTCAAAGAAGGAATAGAAATTAAAGCTGACAATGAATGAGATGATGAAAAATAATTACAAAATAAAATTAAAAATAATATTTTTAATTTAAAGAGGTAGGAGAAGAAAATCCTTCTCATGTCTTTTAAAATGAAATCCATGGTCAATTTATGAATAAAGAAATAATATTTTTTTAAAGATTTAAAATGGAGATTAATAGTCCGTCAAACATGTTTTTTAATTATGAAAGGAAAAACCGGAAGTTTTACTCACTTATTGAAAAACAAAAGAAAATTGAGAGGGGATCGGGAATTGTTTTTTTTGAAAAACATTGACTTGAAGGAAAGGGGTCAAACCTGAAGACCTACACTCTCAATGCCTATTGACCCTGAATAGGTGGAATCGAAGGAAAAATAATTTTAGTTCATTTTAAAAATTTAATTTACAAAAAAAACAACCTCATCTTTAAAATAAAATAACACAAAAACCTATCGTCTCAGATAAACAGTTTTTTCTCTTCTTTTATCACGTTTCTTCTTTCCATCAGTATTTTCATCAATTTCAGGAGCAGGTGCAAAAAACCAAGGCCCGAGCAATTTTGTCCATAATTTGTAAAATCCAAACATTGGTAGAATCAACAAAAGTAAATAAAAATAGGAAGAAAATAAACTCAGAATTTGTACCAAAACACTCAAAATAACAACATCTTTGCAATACCTTGTTTAAAGAAAAAAATTTAAAAAAATAATAAAAAAAACAATTCTCTTACTCTCCAAATGCTTGGGGATCATTAAGATCTAGACCAGCATCAACAATTTGATTTTTTTCGTTTCGTGCATTCTTCATCTAGAAATTTTTTAATCGTCAAATGATTATAATTTTAAAATTAAAAACCATAGAAAACATTAATCCAAGAGAAGAAAGCTGGCAAACGGTACTGACAATAAGACCTATCTAATTAAAAAGGCCTTTTATTTTTAATTAAAAATAGATTCGGAAATTGTGACTTATTGGGGGTCTGTAACTCGGCCCGAAACGTCGGATCGACTTAATCACCTTAGTCGACTGTCTACCGAAACCTTTCGAATGACACCACTAAATGCCACAAAATAAAAATGCTCCCTATAAGTCACAATGTCCATAAATTCACGTAAATATAATCCAAAAAATAAACCCAATCTCCACGTGCAGCATTTAATACAAAATAATTTAATATTCCAACAACAGTCAAGGATGTAAAACTAGCAAGTGAATATGCAATTAAGGTTTGTCTATTTTCCTCATAAATTTGTCGCTGGCCACGGGCTGCTTGTTTGACATGTTTCTGGCTCATTTTAAAACTACACAAAAGTATTTGGAAGGAAAAGTAAAAACACCAAAATAAAGGCAAAATTAAATGCATGGAATATGAACATAACATTCAAAAATACTAACAATTTATCAAGAAAATAAAACCAAATTTATATTGTAAATAATTAACCAAAATTTTGTGTTGTCAGATGAAAAAAAAACAAACACAAAAGTTGTACGCATACTTATCAAAAACTTAAAAAAGATGTTCATTCTTCTTTTTAATTATAATCGCCATATATATATCCTTCTTAATGGAGTATGAGACGGAAGATTTCATTTGAAATATAGAAAGATCCAGTAGTATTTGGTTTCAACACAAAACAATGATTGAACGAATTAACTGGATCATCATCAGTCTAATTTAAAAAATAAAAGTACGGTCTATCACAAACCAGTTTTTGCGGGTAAATTAAAATAAAATAGTCTCATAACGTTCAGAGCATTTATAGTTGCCCTTTATTTAATATATTCGATGAAATGACATCTATTATGAGTCTTTTTTGTAAAGATCATTTTGAGTCCGTAAAAAATGTCATCAGAAAATGGTTTGGGATAACCCACAGGTACAATAATAAGTTTAAAAAGGTCTAAAAAATCATAAAATCAAAAACCTTCAATTGCCCAATAACCGTAACAAGAATCGATCCGTCTGGAAGAGGTTGACAATCAGTCTAGAAAAATAAAATCAAATACCAATTATAAAACAAATACCATAGTAATAGCATGCTGAATGGAACGAAATTGCAACGATCCAAACTTTTCCAAAATAGCAGCCCGACCTCTAACCGGAGTCCCTTCAAAAGTCATAAATGATAGATCAGCATCGTAAAGGTCAGTAAGACCAGCAGTACGAGCAGCTACATCAGGAACGTCAAATTTGCTATAGTAATGTGCTATAAATGCCTAAAAATTTTTTGATAAAAAAATTGATAACAAAAGTGTACCTGTCCGACTTGGTCAAAGTTGGTATTATAAGCCATAGCTAATAATAAAAGAAATATTATTTGGTCAATTCCTTTAAATTAAAAAAATTAAAACATATTGAAAAGAAAATAACATAAAAAATTTTCAATGAATTACAACTTATTCCGTTAATTCGTTCAAATTTAACCATTAGAAATTTCAGAGTGAAAGACTCAAATGGAAAAGAAAATTTAATGGGATATATTGTCATTAAACAGAATGCCAAAAACAAAATTTATCAAAAATCACGAGCAAAAGTTAGACATAAAAAATCATTAGCATCCTCCCTTCAGGGTTTCTCTCAAAGTTCCTCGTTATTCCCACTAGGAGATTAACCTAAGAATCATCCGTAGATTATCCAAAATCAAAGGGAATCCAGAATTTAGGAGAAGTGACGCCAAATACATTTAAATTAAAATTTCATGCTAAAAATACAAAATTAATTTTGTTAATTTTCGTTTTGGAAAGTGTTAAAATGTCACGTTTTTATTTTGCCGATTTGTTGAAGCACTGGGAAAATTAAAATTTTCACATGCTAAAAATTTTTTTAATTTATGCGGTCTTTTAGAATTCTAAAATTTATTCTCTTTATTTTTAGATATTTATAACAATTATGGAAGTAATTTTCAACTTCGGTTATCTCCCTCGAATAGGGTTTCCAACAGTAAAGAACTATTTAATGTTCAGTTCTATACTTTTCTTCAGCGGATTTTATTATTACTATAGAATTGTTCAAACCCTTGGAACTACTTTAAATGTGAGGTTTTTTTATTTTACAGTTCTAATGGGGTCAACCCTGATGACCTGCAAATTTTGAAAAGAAATATCGGGTCTATGAGATAACCATAGACTCTATGGAGATAAGTAGCTAAGTGGAGATAAGTAGATTCTATCCCCTTCAATCACACCAAGTCCCACGATATCCTCTTTATTTCTCCAAATTTTTACGTGGCGGGCTCGTTCTAATCCTTGGGATTTATAAAGTTTAAAATTTTAGTTAAATATTGAGCACAAAGAAGATGACGTTGAATTACACGAATCTTTTACGGAAGAAAATTTTGCCAGGAAATTTATTCTTGTTGTTCAGAAGCATCGTCTTCTCTTTTATGTATATTTTTTAATTTATTTGTATAGTCCTATAATTTAATTTTCAGATCCTCCTCAATACTTGTTGTGCCATTGTTGCATTTTTTGGTAAAAAATCTATTGAATTCCTGTATGGTCGATTAACTAATCATGTATAATTTTTTATCTTAAATAATTTATTTATTACTTTTCAGGAGGAATCTACTCTTAGAAAATATTTTAGACGCTTTGTTCAAACAAAGCTTACGTTTCTAATTTTTATATCACACCACAACTTGTTGGAAGATATTCTCTGTTGGACACCTTGGTTAGCCATTCAGATTGTTTGTTTACTTATTTTGGAATTGGCGGAATTGCGCGTTGCTAATGTAAAAATATTTTAATAAGAAATTTTTTAAAGTTTATTTTTTAAGACATATAATAATGTTTCTTCAAATGTGTCCATCCGACGCCGTGTTTTTATTGCTTCTGCAACAACTAATATTTTTGCCATTTCGATGATTTTCTTTGTTTTTGGGATTAAGGACTATATTATTTTTAATTATACTCTATTTCTTTTGGCTGACGTGAGTTTTGATTTTTCTTATTTATCCATCCACAAGCTGTGAGTGGTAACCGAATTTGATCAGCCATAACTTCTTTGGGCTTGTTTTAATTCAAATGAATCTTATAGCATTCGAAAGCCCTCGATAAGCAGTAGCTTTTTTATAAGATTCATTCGATATAAGATTCATTCTGATTGCCCAAAAAAGTTACAGCCGATCAAATTCGGCTGGAACTCAATTTGTTGGTATAATGGATAAGTTTTAAATAATTATTAAACTATTAAACATATTTTAATTTTATCCAGTGTTTAATCCTTCTTATTCAATCAATTCATTTATTCTTCAAATTATTTATTCTCCAAGATTTAAATACACAAAATTTAATTCAACAACAACAGGGGAGCACCTATTATATTGATTTTATTTATGGATTATTTCGAGATTGTTTGGAATTTGCAAATTATCTACATATGATTTTTTATTCTCATTTGGCCATTACATATTGTTGTGTCTTTCTTATTATTCAAGCACAATATTATTATGGACGTATTTCTTCAAAAATTAGAAAACATTGGCAGCAGAGGGAAATACTTTTACATATTAGCAATAGGTAATCTTATCTTTATTGAGAAGATTGGAATTTATTTTCTAGTTATCTACCAGCCAATGAAGACGATTTATTAAAAAATTCTCAATGTCTTATCTGTTGGCAACATATGAAAAATGCTCGAAAACTTCCTTGTTCTCATATGTAATATATTTTTTTTAATTTAAGAAATAATAATTTTAGTTTCCATGAGCATTGTTTGCGTCGTTGGCTTGAACAGGATTCTAGTTGTGCTGTTTGTCGAAAATCTTTGTCATTTAATTTGAATAATTTACGTCAACACCATCAACAACAAAATAATATTAATCCCATTATTGCTGGTGATGATGTCGGGCAGGCAATGCAGATGATTGTAGAAATATTCTCACCTCACAATAATCGAATCATCAGATGGATATCTCGATTTGTTTATGATTCTATAAGTGAGGAACAGGTTAAAAACAATTTTTATAAACAACTTTGGGATTGGCTTCTATTAGAATATTTACGGCATATTTTTTGTAGGTAAATTCAATGGTTAATCAAGTTGCGGAAATGTTTCCTCAAATTCCTGTTGATCAAATCCGCCAAGTTGTAAATACTACTGGTTCTGTCAGCGCTTCTGTTGATACTTTATTGGCGCCGAATAATCTTGCTGGATCTATTAATAATGTACAAGTAAATCCAGATGCTCAACAAAATGCTGGTATTCAATTTGCTGAAGAAGCTGCGAGTGGTTCTGAGGATGATGATGACGGAAGTTTTATTACTAATACTTCCGAAGATCAAGATGATGGACAAGTATATATTTTTTGGTTTTCAAATTTATTTTTCAAATTAATTTAAAGCAAATGACTGATGATGAAGAGCATCAAAATCTTAATCAAGAAATTCCTCAATCATCGTCACACTTGTTACAATCTTCTTTACAACCTTCACAAATGATTCGACCACAAGGATTTATTAAAACTAAAAATGAATGGCTTAATGGTCAAATGACAAAAATGCTTATTGATAGTAGAAGGTTTATTTTTTAAGTGTTTTTTGGGTTAGGATGACTTTTGTTGGGTTGGAATGACTTTTATTAATTTAAAATCTATTTAATTTTATTTTACAATTTTCTTTTTTAGGAGATATCTTTCGTCTTCTAGAGGACAAGACCTGGCCAGATCAAATCTTAAAATATTATGCGAAGGTTCTGGTCTTTAAATATATACTATACATGTTTCTTTAAATGTTAAAATTCTATTTGATTAATATTAAATATTTAATTGAATATTATTTAAATGAAAAATGTATTAATTGGTGGCCGCATTTAATCGTTTTTATATATTAAATATGTGTAGTATATTATTTTTCTTTCTTTAAAATTGTCTATCACTCATACATTTTTCTGACATGTATATGCACTTTTATTTTTTATACATTATATTCTCTAGAAATTAAAAAACATATAATTTTATTTAATTAATGACTTGAATGTTTTTACATTTAAAATACTTCTTGTTTATGTTTTTAATATTTTATAGATTTTTTTAGAAAATTTTTAAAAATGGTTGATTCGTTGCTTGCTGCATATGGTTCTTCTCAAAATTGTCAATTGTCTTTTGTTGATACAGACGAGGAATTTCAGGTTTTTAAATTATTTCTTTTCGTTTAAATGGGTTTTGTTTTAAGGCTGGTGTTGTAACTCAACAGGATGCTTCGCAAAATGATTTTGTTGCACAGTTGTCTGTTGCATCGCAAGATGATGGAGTGTCTAGAGGAGTTCCGTCAACAACCGTCTTATCGGAATCGCAGACTGAACCTGATTTAAATTTTCAAGATGACGATGAATTTGGTGATTATATTCCTCCACATGCTTGCAAGTTTGATTTGGATTCTATTAATTGGTATTATATTTCATTTTGAAGATATTGCGGGTTATCTGACCCATCTTCCGTTGGACAATGTACTGTTTGTGGCAAATGGTTTTGTAATGGTAAAGGTAACACAGCTGGTAGTCACATTATAAACCATTTGGTTCGTGCACAACATAAAGAAGTTGCTCTTCACAAGGATGGTCCTCTTGGTGAAACTCAGGTTTGTATCTTCAGCATTTAGTCTTAAATATTCTTAAAAATAATATTTTAGCTAGAATGTTATCATTGTGGTTCAAGGTATTTTTCTATTTATTTTCTATTTTAGCTACAAATTTAGAAATGTTTTTCTTCTTGGTTTTATTCCTTCAAAGACTGATTCAGTGGTTGTAATACTTTGTCGCCAACCTTGTGCTCAACAAAATACTCTTAAAAATGCAAGTTGGAGTGCTGAAGATTGGAAGCCTTTAATTCATGTTTTTTTCAATAAAAATTAATTTTCTTACTATTCGATATTTTTTATAGGAACGTCAAGTTCTTTCCTGGCTCATTAAAATTCCTTCACAACAAGAACAACTTCGAGCTCGTCAAATAACTGCCGCACTCATTAATCGTCTTGAAGAATTATGGAAAGATAATCCTGAAGCTACTGTTGATGATCTGGAACGTCCAGGAAAATATACTAGCGAGGCCGAACATGTCTTGCTGCGCTATGATGATGCTTCGGTGTATAAGTTAGTTTTTTCATAATTTTTAAATAATTGGGTATCTACCCTTGAGATTTTAATATTAATTTAATAAGGCGTATCTTTAATCCACTAATATCAATGGAGGCAGAATATGACAAGAAAATAAAAGAATCGATTAGTTGTCCTGTTGGTCAAGTTAAATGGGAGGTTAAATCAGCAACCAAGGTGCATGCAACTTTTCAATTGCCTGGATTTCGTGATGGAAGTCTGTGATTTATTTTATAATCAATTTTTCACATATTTTCAGATATGAAATTAATGATTGGAGATGATCTTCGTTTAAAACATTACCAAACATTAGATGGTAATTAATATTTTAAAGAGGCAGTTATAAAATTTCCATTTTTAAGGAAGTGAGTGGAATTGTATGGGACGTCTCATTAAAATTCCTGACAGTGAGTTTATTTTTATTTTTTTTTGGTTTTAAAATTCACTGACTGGGAGACGGACTAAAACTATCATGGGACCCATTCCACGATGCATAACCGACTGTGCCACTATCTAACCCGATTATGTGTCATTTTTGTTCATTCATATTCCTTCTTCAATGCAAGAATCATATTTATTACAGATCATAACGAAGACTTTTCTTTGGAAATGTTTGCAAGTAGCAATAAAATTCCTACTGATAGACGCACAAATTTTATATGTGAATATGTTTGGAATTCTACATCTTTTGACAGGTCTAAGAAATTTTAAAATAAAATTTAAATTTTCTTAAATATTTAAGAATGTTTGCTGCTCTTGGACGATTGGAATCTAAAGAAAATTGTGTTTCACAATATATTTATCACAAATTAATGGGTCATGATGTTGATGATATTTTGTTCAAGGTTTAATATTGTAGTTTGATTGTTTGATTCTTTTTTTAAGCTGGTTATGCCAAAGAAATTTTCGGCTCCTGGGCTTCCTGAATTAAACCACAGTCAAATTTCTGCAATTAAAGCTGCTTTGCAACGTCCACTTTCGTTAATTCAGGTTTATAAGTTGAATCAAATATTTTGATTTGGTGATATTGTTTTAGGGTCCTCCAGGTACAGGTAAAACTGTTACATCTGCCACACTTGTTTATCATCTTGTAAAACAAACAAGCGGTCAAGTTCTTGTATGTGCGCCTTCAAATATTGCTGTCGATCAATTAGCTGAAAAAATCCATAAAACTGGCTTGAAGGTTATCCGTTTTTGTGCAAAGGGACGTGAAACTGTTGATAGTTCTGTTGCTTTTTTGGCATTACATAATCAACTTAAAGCGCTTCAATCAGGAGAACTCTTCAAATTAATGAAATTAAAGGTAATTTGTTTTTGTTTAAAATAGTTTTCTCAATTTAAAGGAAGAAATTGGAGAACTTTCACAAGCTGATCAAAATCGTTTTATGTCGCTTAGACGTCAAAGAGAGAATGAATTATTATCTAAAGCAGATGTTATATGTTCCACTTGTATTACTTCTGCGGATATTCGTTTAGCTAAAAAAGAATTTCGGTAACTTTTTATCTTTTAAATAATTTATTTAATTGTATTCAGTTGTGTTCTAATTGATGAAAGCACACAAGCTACTGAACCTGAAGTAATGGTTTCTGTTGTAAAAGGTGCTAGACAGCTTGTATTAGTTGGTGATCATTGTCAACTAGGTTGTTTAAATTTTAAAATTTTGTTTTTTATTTTAAAAGTTATATAGGCCCAGTAATTATGTGCAAAAAATCGGCAAATTCTGGCCTTGGACAATCTCTCTTTGAACGCCTTGTGATTCTTGGAAATCGACCTTTACGATTACAAGTTCAATATAGAATGCATCCTGTTTTGTCATCCTTTCCTAGCAATGTATTTTATGAAGGTTCTTTGCAAAATGGAGTTACTGAAAGTTTGTAAATTTAAATTTAAAAAATACTAAAACATTTTATAAATATATTCTAGTGGAACGAAAACTTGACGCCTTTTCTTGGCAATTCCCTAATCCTGATAAACCAATGATGTTTTGGAATTGCAACGGCCAGGAAGTAAAAACCTCATTTAAAAATATTTAAATTAAAAACATTTCAATTTAAAGGAACTTGGCTCTTCTGGAACTTCTTATTTAAATAGATCTGAAGCTGTGAATGTTGAAAAATTTGTTACTCGACTGTTACAGGCTGGATTTTCTCCCGAACAAATTGGAATTATTACTCCGTATGAAGGTTTGTAATCTTTAATCCTTATTTTAGCTGATCTATGCCTACAATTAATAGGTCAAAGAGCATATGTTGTTCAATTTATGCAAACTCAAGGTTCACTTCATAACAAATTGTATTTGGACATTGAGGTTGAGAATGTTGACGCCTTTCAGGTTTTATATTTCTGATAATTTTCTGAGAACTAATTTTTCTTCATTTCCAGGGTCGAGAAAAGGATATAATAATCGTTACTTGTGTTCGATCAAATGAGGCAGGTGGTATTGGTTTTCTTAATGATCCACGTCGTCTAAATGTTGCTTTAACACGGGCAAAATATGGTTTAATAGTAATTGGAAATGCAAAAGTTTTGAGCAGACAATCATTATGGCATCATTTGTTAGTGACATTTAAAGAGAATGACTGCCTTTTTGAAGGACCTTTAAATAATTTGAAGCCATCTCCAATAACTTTTCCTAAACCAAAACCTTTGACGGCACAACATATGCCTGTGAGTGTTAATTAATAATTATTTAAATTTATAATATTTAAGGGATCTCGTTATGTAAATCGAACTCTTGGTTTTACAATGAAAGAACTTGGTATTGGTCCATATGCTTCTATTCGTTCTGTTCCTGTTGTTCAACAGCATCCATTACAACAATTTCAAGATCCGCAGGGAATGATTTATCCAAATTTTCCTATGGGAGCTCGAGCATTAGGGTGACTTAAATTTTTTTTAATTTTAAAGAAAAATTATTTTTAAGCTCTCAATTACCTGTTCCTATCCATATGTTCTCTTCTTTTGTACCTGCACCTCCACAAATGCCTCCAATGCCGCCTCCACACCCAATTCCATTAAATTCAATTCATTTATCTGGAGTAAATAATGGAATTGGAGGAACAACGAGGAAGAAAATGTCTAAAAGATCAATTCAATCACAACGAAGTTCAAATAGTACCAGTAGTACCAATATTATAAATAATTTCAACTCGCAAGCTTCACAAGAACAATTTCTTCCAGGAGTTGGATTTATTAGCCAAAATTCTCAACTTTCACAAGGAGGATTTTACAGTGATTACGGTTTTATTTTTTAATACTAATTGTTTTTTAAAAATAAATTTAAAAAAGATGGCTCTCAACTAGGAGGAGCTTCACAATCACAACAATTTCCCTTCCAACAACCACCTCTTCCTTCAATGCAATTTAGTCAACAAAGAGATTTGGTTGAACAACAATTGCAAAATTTAATGCTTTCTCAGCAATCTGAAGCAGCCAGAAAGCATTGAATGATTTGACAAATTATAAATCAGTGCTGATTAAGGAGTGCAAAAGGTTTTTACAATATTAAAAAATTATAAAAAAATTCATTTTAGAAAATTAAACCTTTTTCATATTTAAGGACTTTGGATTCAAGCTCCAATAACAAAAAATGAAACTAATGGATGGTTAATGTTTTGATTATTGTTTAGAAGAAATAGAATTTTTGGGTGGATTTTAACAGTGAAAAAAATAAGTATTCAAATTTATAATTATTCCCTTAACAAAAATCCTTAAATATTTGTGTGTGTGGATTTTATTAGCTTATTAAAAGCTGTGATATGTTTTACTAAATATAAACGTTTCTATAAACGAAAATCTGTTAACCAAATCGGGCAGTTTTTTTTTGTGAATTCTCAATCACAGCTTTACTTTCTTTATGGATCAGATAAATATTTTGTGTTGGCTAAATTTTTTGTCTTATTGTCAGAATACTATATATTTACTTTTTAATCTTTAAAAAATGTATTAGAATACTTATAGAAATTTATTATAAAAAATATGGAGAACAATAATGATGTCGATTGTCTTCCACTAGATGACGAGGAAAATGGTTTATCCCCTGCAAAGAAATTTCCTAAAAAATCTGCTAGCCGGGAAAAGGTTTATTAAAATTTTTAAGTTTGTTTATTAGTTTTCTGAATTTAGAAATCGAAGCAAGGTGTTCGTCAAAACTATGTTATTCGGGAGATTATCCCAGTAAATGAAAAGCTTTTTTCTTTTTACCGTCAACAACAGATTATTCCAAAATCAGAATGGGACGATTTTGTAGCTGCCTTAAGGTTTGTTAGGCTAACAATAAGCTTATTTTAAAACGAAACCACATTTAAGAAGAGAGTTGCCTGTATCTTTTCGAATTCAATGCTCACTTCGGTAAATTAGAAATTTTTTAGATTATAATAAAGTAAATAATTTAGGGAAAGGGACCATTTAGATGAATATATTCAATCAAAATTTGTTAAAGAAATTGAAAACATAGCAAAAGATTCACCTGAAATTGATCCTCCAAGAAGAGTCCCTTATGTGCCATATGCTTATCAAACTAAGATGTCTAGAACAGCAATTCGAGGACATCCTATCTTAAAAGATCTGCATGAATTTCTTATTAATGAAACCGAATTGGTTTGTTTTTTAACTCATAAATATTTTAAAATTTTTACTTTAATAGGGCTATATAAGCCGTCAAGAATTGTGTAGTATGATTCCCCCTCTTTTTCTTGATATTCAACCACATCATCTGGTATTAGATGCTTGTGCTGCTCCAGGAAGTAAAACAGCACAAATAATTGAATTAATGCATGTCTCATCACCAAATCCAAGTATTTTTCTATAATTTTTTATTTTATTTAAAAATTTAAAGGTGGGATGGTTGTTGCAAATGATATTGATTACAAAAGGTTTTTATTTTTTGTTTTTTTTTAATATTGTTTTCATTTAAGATGTTATCTACTTGTCCATCAAACATTAAAAAGAATGCCAACAGCTGGTCAGTGGAATTTAAAATTATTTTATTACATTACTAAAATAGTTAATTAAGATGTTGTTGTTGTTAGTCATGATTCTGGCCAATTCCCAGTTATGCTAGATTCTAACAAACAACCATTACTTTTTGATAGAATTTTATGTGATGTTATTTGCAGGTTTTTTTATTTGCAATTAATTTGAAATTTAAAACGAATATTTTAGTGGTGATGGGACTTTTCGAAAAAATCCTGAATTGTGGAATAATTGGGAACCAATGAAAGGTTTTTATTTATTTTTAAAAAAATATTTTTTAATTTTAAGGAATTCATCTTCACAAATTACAATTACAAATTGCTCGTCGTTGTTTTGAACTTCTTAAACCTGGAGGTTTAATGTGTTATTCAACTTGTTCTTTAAATCCTTTGGAGGATGAAGCTGTAATTGCACAATTATTAAGACATTTTAATAAAGAAATTGAATTAGTAGATGTTTCTAGAAAAATTTTGGATTTAAAACGAACAAAAGGAATTAGTTATTGGAAGGTTTTTTATATTTGTCAATTTAATTTCTAAATTTTTCTAAGGTTTTTAACAAAAATTTGGATGAATATTCTTCCATAGAAGACGTACCGAAAGAAGCTTTACGTCATTTTAAGCCTTCAATGTTTCCTCCAAAAATTGGAGAAATTGAAACAATGCATTTAGATTATTGTTTTAGAATTTTACCACACCAACAAGATACTGGAGGATTTTTTGTTGCTATTTTAAGACGGAAGGAGATAGCTAAATTAAATGTAGAAAATGATTGCACAGATGAACAGCAACAACAACCCTTGAAGCTTAACCAACCATCAACGCTTATAAGGTTGCAAATATTTAGCAATTATATCCTTAGGTGGTCGGTCTTTGGTGTCAATTTATCAATTGGTCGACTCATCTGACCAACTCCTAAAAGGTCGTTAAATGTAATCTTGAGTCCTATATCCGCCCTAATATTTTAGTTGATCTTCAGGGTCAGTTGATCATTAGGCAGATGACCTAGGATGTTAACCTCCTGGAAGTCTGGGGTGGGCCCTTTATCAGGAATATAACTAAAAATTTTCAGAAAATCAACAGTTACAAGAAAAAGAAGAGGTTTTGTAAATAAAGAAGATCCATTTATTTTTCTTGCCAATCATAGTGATGAAAATGAATTAAGAGAGGCTTTGAAGGAATATTTTGGCATTTTACCACAAAATTTTTCTCATCAAAATTTACTTGTACGTTCAACAAATACTGAAAGGAAAAAAGAAGTTTATTATGTAAATAATTCTTTAAAAGAATTTTTAATAAATAATGATGGACGTTTTAAAATTGTAAATGCTGGAATGGGAATTTTAAAGAAAATTATTAATGATAAAGTATCGCCTTGTCCTTATAGAATTAAACAGGATGTAAGTTACTATGGAAGCAAGCCAAAGTACCGCTAGTCCATTATACTGCCGAGCTATAACCGTTTAAGATTATTGAATCCTAATTTTGAACGGTGTTATGACTTGAACGGTGTTGGGCTGGGCGGTACGTTGGGGTGTATTAGTATTCATTTAAATATTGAAAATAAATATTTTTTTATTTGTAGGGATTACCTATTCTTATACCCTGGATTACTAAACGAATTATTGATATACCTACCTCACTTTTCATTCGTATTTTGCATGGTGGTCAAACTAATTTAAAAGAAAAAGAAACATCACAATATTTACCTTTAATTGAACTTGGAGAAGAGGAACATTTTTTGTTCAAAGGTTTTTTAATTTTACTTTTTAATATATAATTTTTTCTGATCCTCATCAAATCTTGGTCCAGCTCCGACCTTTTTTCAAATATTGCCCGGAGCTAGCTTCCAGAGCTATATCCAGCACTGATATTTATTCTCAAATTTTTAGGTTTAGAACCAGGAACAATAATTCTCCGTCTTCTTGAACCTTTTCCAAAAGAAGTTTGTGCTTGGATTGGTGCTAATTCAATAAGTGCTTTTGTTTCACGTGAAGAACGTTTTCATTTATTAAGCATATTGGGTGAAGATATTATTAAATTAAAAAGGAAAACTGTTACATGTCGACAGGTTAATTAAAATTTTAAAATTTTCCTTCAAAAAATTTTTTTAGGAGAAAGCAGCAGCCAAATTAAATAAAGAAAAAGATTTAATAAATGATGTGGAGGAAAGTAATGAGGTTTAAATTTGTTTTTATTGTATTTTTGGTCCTTTGTTCATATTATACCTTCCCATATTCGAGTCTATGATTAATTTTCCTTTTTTTGGTAATCATATATTTTCCTAAACAAAATGTTAAGGTGTCATACAGTGAGTTGGCTTTGCGGAGAGTTTCTCAAAGTAGGGTTGGCTCCGCAAAGTTTCTCTCAATGTGGAGTTGGCTTTGCGGAGAGTTTCTCAAAGTAGGGTTGGCTCCGCAGAGTTTCTCTCAATGTGGAGTTGGCTTTGCGGAGAGTTTCTCAAAGTAGGGTTGAGAAACTCTCCGCAAAGCCAACCAATGATGGAATTTTTTAAATATATGGGAGGCCTTGTAAAATTTCGGGGTATACACCCCATAGAATCTGAGACTCAAATATGGAGGGGGGATATAAACAAAGAACTTCTTGGTTTTTGTTTTTTAATAAATATAATTTTAATTTAAAAAATTTTTATTTTCAAATTAATGTTTTTATTCTTAATTATTTTATACGTTTTTTAAATTTAATATTCATTTTTAAATAATTATTTTAGTTATTTTATTTTAAATGTCTTCAACAGGTGCTCGTGCTGTTGGTACAGATGGAACAGATTTTAAACATCGTCAACGGGTTGCAGCTTCAATTAAATTAAGGTTTTAATATTTTTAAATTGGAGGGGCTTATTGTTTTTTAAGGGGGAGGGTGATGTTTGGTGTAGGACTGTAGATAGAGATCCCAGGTGATTGATTTGGTTAACCACTTGGACGAGCTTTTATTCGACCGAACACACTAGGCCATTGATTAGAGGTTAACTAGGTTGAAATGATCATCAATTAAACTGATTTCCTCTATTTTCCCTCGACTTATATTCATCTTCCGAGCCTAGCTTTTCATGGATCACGCCTTTAAACCCTCCCTACAATATTTAAATTTTACTTTTAAAATAGTGTTCAATACAAATTTTATTTGAAATTGCTTTTTGCTCTTCACTTTTTAATTCTTCTACCATTATGGGCAAAAGTTGGTGGTGAATTAATTTTTGATCAATTTAAATTAATGAAACAGCCAAAACTTTGGAGAAGATTGGATCTTCCAAATGCATATCCTTGGGTTTATTTTAATTTTTTTATTTTAATTATTTTTAAAGGAATATGTCTGGTGCCTATCTTTTATTCCAATTATTTTGGCAATTCCTTCATTTCAGAAAAATAGGGTTTGATGTTTTTTAAATATTTTTTTTATTTTTATTTTTTAAGCTTCTTTTGCTGAAACTTAGTTATTATTCTCAATTTTTGTTTGGAATAACACCTTGCGCAATAGTAAAAATTTTTTTAATTTAAGAGTCCACCTCTGAAGACCGACCTATTCCTAAATGACTATTGACTCTAACATTTGAAAGGGAATATCAACGTATTAAGGGGGATTAGTACCCAACTATATAGAGATAAATACCCAGTTCTGTATTCTCCCTTCAATCAATCTTTAACCAAATCTTTCTTTGAGCAATGGTAAACTTTCTTGGTCTTCAGGGTTGACTCTAATTTAAAGTTTAATTTTGAAAATTATTTTTTCTTTTAAAGGGCTTAGGCAGTCAATTTCCTGAATTAATAGACTATATTCGTTTTGGAGAGCAAAGTAAAGTGCCAACATTTAGTGGAAGTTTTCCAATGGTATTTAATAAGAATTTTATTTTTTAAAATTTAATTTTAATAGGTTATTCTTTGGTATTTATTTTTTCTTGCAGTCTTTCAAGTAAAAAATTCTTTAAAAAATCTTTTAAAATTTTATTTTAGATTCAAGGATTTGCGATGTATTTCACTTTTAATTTGTTAAATGCTTGGAGAAGGGATCCGGTGATTTTAAAACAATCGGCAGACAAAACACAAAATATTGACAAAAAAGATGAATAAACTAATTGAAGTTATCTTTGAAAAAGATATTTTAATAAATAGTTCTTTTATTTATATAACTTTATTTCGAAATAAAATGTTATCGATTGATATCGATTTATTGATTTTCTATCGATTTTTTGAAAAATGAAAATTTTACAATTTTGGAAATATTGATTTTATCGATTGATATCGATTTATTGATTTTTTATCGATTTTTTGAAAAATGAAAATTTTAGAAATTTGGAAATGTTGATTTTATCGATTGATATCGATTTATTGATTTTTTATCGATTTTTTGAAAAATAAAAATTTTACAATTTTGGAAATATTGATTTTATCGATTGATATCGATTTATTGTTTTTTTATCGATTTTTTGAAAAATGAAAATTTTACAATTTTGGAAATATTGATTTTATTGATTGATTTTTTATCGATTTTTTGAAAAATACAAATTTTACAATTTTGGAGCTACCAGACTCTAGAGACTGGTACTCTACTGTCCTTTCAATTTTAGTGGATTAATTGTCATTTATTGGGCAAATTTTGCATTACGCCAAAATTGGGCATTTTTTAAATCTAAAATGCCGAATTTAAATCCCATGGTGAAAACCATTAGCAATCAGTCATTCAAATCCATTTACTTAAGTTTTGTTAAAAAAACACTACAATTAAAATACTTTAATCAAGTTTTTTATCCAACATTAAAATTTTATTATTTTTATAAATTAATCTGCTTCATAATCTTCCAAAACATGTTCTAAATGCACATTATGAACTTTTTGTGTTGCTTTCTTTGGTTGTTTCCTCTTTGGTGCTGTTCCTTCCCCAATATTTCTTCTTGGTGCCAAATCCCTCGCAGTTTCAAGTCCATGTCTTTGCAAATATTCTTCAATTTTTGTCTCATCTAAATGTTCAACGCCTGCTGAACGCCAAAGTTGAACAAATTCATCATCAAGTTGGTAATCTGTATCTTCGTCATTTAAGAAGAGAACTGTGTCTTTTCTTTTGTTTATCTTGAAAAAAAATTAAACAATGCTACTAGAATAAAATAATAAATATTACTGCAGGACTGTGTAAGTGGACTTCCAAAAATGTTATGGTTTGAGTTTATGAGAAACCCCTAATTGCCGGAGAATCACAAAAACTCCTAATTAAAAATAGTCAAACTATCCTAAAAACTTGAGCAATGAAGAAATGGGAAGTGAAATGAGGTTATTGATGACAAAAGGTGACATTCCTGCAGCTTTACTCATAATTTTATAATAATAAATTATTTTTTCAAACCTGTGTAGGTAAAGCAATACATTGTGATCCAAGTGATTTAACTAAAGCTTCAGGATTTGCCACACAATCGCCCAATTCTGAAAGTAATATCCCTCCCTTTCCATCAGAATGTTGCTTCTTTAGAAGGGCAAACAAGGTTGCCTTAAATTTGAAAAATTTTTAAAAGAAAAATATTTAAAAGAAAACCTTATTTTTAACTTTGTGTGGCGGTTTATAAATTAATTTGTTTTCATTATCAGAGTCCAATCGTGGATTTTGTTTAAGCGCTTCTTGTAACCAAAGAATTGTTTTCTTATTTAAATCATAGACCTTTAAAATAAATTTACAAAAATATTTTTTGTGAAATTAACCTGCATTTCATCAAGTATTTCATTTAAAGTCAATCCCCAATGTTGCACATTTAAATGCCGTTTACGCATATAATCCACTATTTTTGCCATCATACTGTGAGGAAAAAAAAGGTTATTGTACAATTTATATACCCCATGGAGATGGTATGCCGTAATACAACGCCGAAATACCAAACCCTCAAAAGAGACGCCGAAATACAGAAAAATGTGGATTGCTAACAACCTTGAACGTGATTGGAACATACCCGTGTGTTTGTATTTTTCCAAAGCTTGGTATTTTGACAGCTTTTGCTGTCAAAATACTCCGAAGGATTTTCTTTGGGTCCCTGAGTTAGATTTTCATGGTTTTATATGTGATTTCTTTGGGTCTCAAAGTTTTTTCGTATAAAACATATCATCGCAAGTAACATGGGACGTATAAATCTTCATGGATTGCATAAACAGGGCAGTTGAAATAACCCAAAAAATAAAATCCAAACCTAA
Organism: Meloidogyne incognita; assembly: GCA_036172945.1. NCBI lineage: Eukaryota > Metazoa > Nematoda > Chromadorea > Rhabditida > Meloidogynidae > Meloidogyne > Meloidogyne incognita. The sequence goes on from JARQAC010000013.1 coordinate 117,492, forward strand.
AATTTGCTGCATTTTGTATAGCATTATTATTATTAGCCCCAGTAGACGAAGATGCAGCGGTTTTTGAATCTTTCGAAGCAACCACTCTTTTTCTTTTACTTTTTTGTTGGGATGTTGAAGACGACGATGTTGCTCCTCCACTTCCATCTTTTTTAATTTGTTGTAATGTATCCATTGAACTAATTGCATGTCTCATAAAATCTTGTCGAGCTTTTAAAAGTGCTGGATCCATTTTTGTTTTCAAATAAATTTCGTAAAAAATAAAAATCTAAAAGTTCTTTAAATATCAGAAACGATTATATTTAAAAAAATAACTATAAAAATGATTAGGCAAAACAAAAAAGCCATCAACAAAAAGTTAAAAAATAAAAACGCAGCGATAAAAATAGAGCGAGTCTTGGGAATGCCCAAATAGGCGCAGGCCAAAAAGGCGCGACCGAGAAGGTGCAAGGCCAAAACGGCGTTCTGAATTCTATCAAAAGATTGGAGTTCTTCAGTCATTTTTCTGTTGATTCTTGTTCTTCTAAAGCATACCCATCAAACAGACGGTCTTCCCGCAACAATTCACCGGCCTAAAAAATAATCTTGAATCCAAAGTAAATAATTAAAAACCTCTTTAAAAATTTGTACAGCTTCTGGACACTCTCTCAAAGCTGAAAATTAAGTTAATGAAAAACTCGTAAAATAAAAACAACCTATCAAAAGATCAACCATTCAAAACAAGCAAATCAATGCATTTAAGCAATGGAACATCTGCTGTACGTCTTCTCATTTGACAAGAACTTGGCCACCGTTTAATTGGCTTTAACATTAAGAAAGGATAAACTTATTTAGGGGAGAAACCTTGCGGACAAAACTTGCGAATTTAATAAAGTAAAAAAGCTAACCATGTAGACGAGAGCATTGGAGTTTAATCGTTGCACTGTTTGAGTGAAGCCATCGCCCATATTTCGCCGAAGCTAACATGGGACTTGTGCCCATATTTCGCCGAAGCTAACATGGGACTTGTGCCCATATTTCGCCGAAGCTAACATGGGGCTTGTGCCCATATTTCGCCGAAGCTAACATGGGGCTTGTGCCCATATTTCGCCGAAGCTAACATGGGGCTTGTGCCCATATTTCGCCGAAGCTAACATGGGGCTTGTGCCCATATTTCGCCGAAGCTAACATGGGGCTTGTGCCCATATTTCGCCGAAGCTAACATGGGGCTTGTGCCCATATTTCGCCGAAGCTAACATGGGGCTTGTGCCCATATTTCGCCGAAGCTAACATGGGGCTTGTGCCCATATTTCGCCGAAGCTAACATGGGACTTGTGCCCATATTTCGCCGAAGCTAACATGGGGCTTGTGCCCATATTTCGCCGAAGCTAACATGGGGCTTGTGCCCATATTTCGCCGAAGCTAACATGGGGCTTGTGCCCATATTTCGCCGAAGCTAACATGGGACTTGTGCCCATATTTCGCCGAAGCTAACATGGGGCTTGTGCCCATATTTCGCCGAAGCTAACATGGGACTTGTGCCCATATTTCGCCGAAGCTAACATGGGGCTTGTGCCCATATTTCGCCGAAGCTAACATGGGACTTTTGCGGGTACCCTTTTGTGTTGTTGTTGCTGCTGCTGAAGTTTTGTTGTTGTTGCTGCTGCTGAAGACTGAAAAAAATTGGCTACATTTTTCAAAAATTGAAAAAAGCAAGTCTTGTCCGCAAGTCATTATAACCTCCCCTGAAATAACATCCCCCCTTTTTGGCCGTATCGATCTTTTTAACCAATCTATCTTTTGAGGGACTCGGACAAAGCTAAACCGAAAAAATGGCCGCCAGAAAAACCTTGACTTTTTCTCTTTTTCTTTTCCTCTACTATTTCGCTATTGATTTTTTCAAAATGTAAAAAAGCCGTTTGAACGCTGAGCATTAAACAAGCTGTTTTAACGCCCTAAGAAGAAGACGCGCGAAACTATGCAAGATAAATAAGGAAAAGATTTATACAAAAAAAGAGTACAGGAAAACTTTTTATTGTACTGTCTCTCTCTTTTTATGGCCGCGTTTTTATTGTTAGAAGGCTTGTTAACTTTTTGCTTATAGCTTTGTTTGTTTGGCCCAATCTTTTTTATAATCATCTTTACATAATCTTTTCCAATACTTTAAACAAATTATATCTTTTTTATGTGCTTTTACCTGTTATGTGTTCACTTTTTGTATCACGTTTTTTCCTTTATGGCTCATTTTCCTTTCCTTTTTGTTGCTTTTATTAAACCTCCATTTATGATTTTAACAATTTTATAGATTTATAATCAAAATTTCTAAAAGAATTTACTACCAAGTATAAAAAATGAGCGACGGAAGTAACAGCGCAAGTACAAAACCTATGTTGGAGCTGTATGTTAAGGCAAGTAAACTTTAAAAGTACTTATAAAATAAGCATTTTTAGGCATCAGGTATTGATAGCCGAAGAATTGGCGCGTGTCTCTTTTGCCAAGAATTCTGGATGGAATTGTATGCTCTCTATGAGGTTGGATGTGTTCGTGTGGAGGTTTCTTAAAGCTTTAAATTTATTTTATTTTAAGTAATTTATTTAAAGGTAAAGACTGTAAATGTCAATTCAGAAGGATTTAAACGCAACTTTTCTGGAGCTCAACCTCCTATTATGGTGGAAGAAGAAAAGTTTGGAATTTAAAAAATTTTTAAATTTAAAATATTTAGAGGGACAACTTATGCTGATAACAGTGAAATTGAACGTCGAATCTTCCATCTCTGTCAAGGTTTTAATGTTCCGCTTTTTGAGAAGGATTTACAAGTTGAGAAAACTATCCAGAATCTTTATCGAGTTTGTTTTTGCTTGCTTTTTAGGGTAGCATCCCGTCCCATGGCTCCGACGATTTTTTTGGCAAAAACGCGATCCCCGACACTCGATACCACAGAGCCGGGATGCTAACTTACTCTATATTAATTGAATAATTTAATTTTTAAAGAATTTCAAAATCTTTCTGCAAGCAAAGGCAAATCATGACAAAGGTAAAAGACATCCTAGTGCAATAGAAGAGGGCCTTCCCCCACAGGTGACATCTTCACACAATAAATTATTGGAGCAATTGGCCAATATTGACCAGGTTTTCCTTTCACTTATTATTTAAAAAATCATTTTTAGTTGTTGGCTGATCGTTCTTCTCGTTATCTTCTAAGTGAGTCAATGACTGAATATGACTGTGAGATTATGCCACGTTTGCACCATATTCGTATCATTGGAGAACGCCTTTTGAATTTTTACATTCCACGTCAATTCACTCATTTATGGGCATATATATTAACTGCATATCGAACAGCTGCGTTTATTGAATCTTGTCCGGCTGATCAAGATATTTTGCATCATTATAAGGTATATTTATTAAAAATAAGTAAACCTTGTGAACATGCATTTATAGGAAAAAAACGTGGGGAGAAGAAAGGGGCCGTAATCGCTAATTTTACCTTGAAATTTTAAGTCCTTGTTTCGTTTGTGTCCACAATATTTTATATTTTTCCAAAAATTTTAGGAACAATTAAACTTGGCAATTGATATGCGAGTGACACTTGAAGCACCAACAAAGACATTAACCATTCCAGAAGGTAACGCTTAGTTAAAGTTGATATAGCTATATTTATTTTTTAGATGTTCTTCAAGATATACGCCGGCTCAATAACGGAATTCAAATAGGAGAAGGAAGTAGACAAAATAATTAGAAGATAAATAAAAGGCAATAAGAGTAAATAAGACTTACAATTAAGAAGGAAATTACTACAAATAAAAATAATTTTTTGGAAAAAGGGATTGGGCGAAAAAAATAAAAGTTATGAGGGAAAATATTTTCTTGTATTTGGCTCAATCCTTTTATTAAATTAAATAAAAACTTGCCTATTTAATTTATATATTTAACACAAAAACCGATGCATATCTAAAAATATTTAACACTCTCTTTCTTGCTATTTTTAGTGTATTTTTCTTAAATAAAATTATTGCCTTTGTTCTTAAAATTTTTTCTTTTATTGGGACTCTTTTCCCTAACTTATATTTCTATACACGGCTGTTTTTTGTTTTCTTTTTTAAATTCCTAGGACTATTTTTAGTCTAAAAATGATGAAAATTGTTTATTTTACTTTTTAGTGATTATTTTGATAAAACATTTAAATTCAAAAATGGCCACAATTCCATATTTTACAACAAATCGTCGACAACGCAGCCATTCGCAGTTACAACAGGTTTCTAATATTTTATTAGCACGGAGAGGAAAGGGCATATCGGGATGTTCCAATGTACGAACAGTTACCCTACTGATCTTTGGACCTATGGCCATTAGGTCAGGGACGCAAAGGGTTTTCTCACGACATTCCCGATATGTTCTCCCACCATTTTATAGAATAATATTGGTAATTTAAAAATATTTTTAAGCTAATTCCACTATCATCACAACAACAGCCAAACACCTCAACTACTACTTGGCCACCAATTCAATTAAAACAACAAAATTTAAATAAAAGAGAGGAAAATACAAGACTTTCAATATTGGGAAGTGAATGTTCTTTATCTTCATATTATCGTTTACCTGGAATTCCACATGAAAATAATGGAGAGAGTGATCAAAGAGAGGATGGAATAAGGTTTTTAATTTTTAGAAGTTCTTAAATTTAAAAGAAATACCTTAGAGACTTCATCTTTTATTGTTGATTCCTGTGGAATCTACAGGACGGTTCCTGTTTCGGGGGTATCCCAACTCCAAGTTAGGGGTATTGTCTCCTAGGTTGAGATCCAGGAAAAGTCCTGTTTGGCGGTATTGCCTCCTAGGTCAGGAACATATGGCCAGCCTTGGTCTTGACTATCCATTTATTTAGATGTTTAAATTAAAAATTTTCAGGAGCCGGTGCATGCAAATGTTTGAGGAAAATTTAAAACTTCTACTTGGCTCTTTAGCTTTGGCAGTTTTTGGTACCGCTCTAATAATATTTAGTTTTTGCATAACTTTTCTACCTAACGATATGGGTAATTTAAAAATTTTTTGAAATTTTTCCTTTTAAATAATTTAAAGATATTCATGGCTGGATTTTCCTCGTTGTTGGTATATTATTTGCAATTCCAGGCTTTTATCATTTGATATATATTTGTTGTGCTCTTTGTGGTCGGCCAGGGTATTCATTTGATCAATTACCTACACTTAATAAAAACAGAAAATCATTGATTAATTATTGATGTTTGGAGTAGGGTTGGCGGTTCCGGAATCTTGAACAAAAAAATATCCGGAGTTCCCAGGTCCGATTTTTCAGGAACCCACACGATCCGGAGATTTCCCAGATAATCTCTTGTGGAGCCGCCAACCCTCGTCTGGAGAACCAACCAGCTTTGATTTTTACTCTCTTACATAATTACTTTTTTTTAATCACTCATAATAACAATAACTTTTTCCACGTATTCCATTCATTTTTAAACTTAAATTCCATAATAATCTCAAATTGTAAATAAAATTGTTTTTAAAATTTAAATATTAATAAAGACAATTTTTCAATATATTTATATCTCTAAAACTAATTAAAAAGTAGTTTAATTGAGCAAACAATAATTTAGAGATATTTAAAAAAATCCTTGATTTTGGTTGAAGACCTTGACTAGATTATTGATCTTGACTCTGGGACCTATGAAAAAGCAAGGTCTGTATCCAAATACAGGCCGATCTCTACAATAAATAATGTGTATAATTATCTTTGTTTAAACAATAACATCTTTCCCAGAACCAAATTCCCCACTTTCTTCTGGATTTTGTTCGATTACACCCCCACTGCTCGATTCTGCGATTGTTGAAAGCCTTTTTTGAGAAGAATCTGTACATTCTTGACTTATAGAATGGGAGGTTCCCTTTAAAATTGAAAATTTTTTTAAAGAATTTTTAAAATTTATTAACTTGTTCAATCTGGTCATAACTTTTTGTTAAATCTTCCTCATCGTCCATCCCTTCAGCAACCCAAGCCATTCCTCTCCATACTTGATGCATTATATGAACGGCTGGGGCAAGCATTGCTACTGTTGCTCTTGATTCTTGCCTTAAATGAAATTTTTAGGGATTTTAATATTTAATCATTCAATATTGCTCATTTCTCATAAAATAAATTTCTCTATCTACTCCTCGAAAAAGAGGATTATTATTTTATTTTCTAAAAATACCTTAACGTTAATCTTCCCCCTTCACCACTACTTGAGGTTGGTTGTTGCTGTTGTTCTCCTCCCATTTGATTCACATTTACTCCATAATGTGCCATCATTCTAGAACGAAGACCATTCATTTCGGGTGAAGCGATGGCTGCTTTAACTGAATCTTCTGGACTTGGATACATTTCCTTCAAATAAATTATTAAATTTAAATTCAATAATTTCCTAACTTGAAGCATTAAACAAAAATTGGAGTACCATCCAGGATTTGGGCATGCATTTGGATTAGCCACACATAAAGCACATGCAAGCATTGTACCTTTCAATTTAAAAATAATTTTTGACAAAAACTTTTTTTTCAAAATTATTCTAATTTTTCCTACCTACCAACAATGCAAAGTAGAACAATATAAAGACCAAAATTATAAGTTTCCAGATCAATTATAGACAAACAAACACAAGCCAATGAAATTAATAATAGTAAAAGAATTGAAAGGCACGCATAAAACATTGTTTTGTTAAAAATTTTCTTCTGAAAATTAAAAAAAATTAATTATTTTAAGTGAATTATTAGAAAAAAATTTTTTTCCTAAAAATATTTTTTTATTTAAAGCCCATTAGTCAATAACACCATAAAAATTTTTTTTAATGAGAGAAAGTATTAAAGTCAGCTTTGGCTCTCTTAATGGTCCTTTTGCTTTTACATAAAAAGTATAGAATTTTTTTATCTTCAAAAAGAAAATGAGGAGCACACATCGCGCGCCATTAGTGCCACAGTTTTTTTTAACCATGTCAGACCAGTATCATCCTCAACTATAGTATATACATAATGTTTTTTGTTAATGTGTGGCACACTACGTCAATTATTTATTTTTAGGATGGAAAAAAAACTTAGAAAAATGGTTGTAAGAGATTAAGAGGATAAGAAAAATGGGGGTAATTCTGGGTGGGATTGTAACAATTGGAATTAAGGAAAGCCTGAACATATTATATTGAAATATCCCGATATGTCCGCAAGCCGAAAAATTATTTGGAATTATACACATAATAGTGTAAATTATTTATAAGTAATATACTAATCTGATTTTCCTTTATTTAAAATATGCCAACTTGTGCGCACATGCAGTTGACATATTTTTTTTGTTATGGAAAAAAGTTTTTATTTATTTTCTATCCACCACACATTGTTATTCTCTCTCAGATTGTTAATTAGAAGAAAAAAACAGGAAGAGGAGAAAGGAAGAGTGCCAAAAAATTCATTCCCCATTTTTCTGTTTTTAACTTAACTAATCAAAATGGCTTTTTTTTTCTTTCTTTTTTAAAGTCTCGCAATTTACAAATTAGAAAAAGCCCTAACCATTTTTTCCCTTCTTTTTTTATTTGCCGGCTGGAAGAAATTTTTTAAAGAGAGAAGTACACATTTTTTTATCACTTACATACATTCTCTCAACTAATTGTGTAACTAAAAAATCCAACATAAAAAAGTTAGTCTAAATTGTAAAGTAAAAGTACAGAAATCCTTACTTAAATAAAATTCTAGTAATAATCTACATAACAGTAATAATAGAGGAAAGGAAAGAATAACTCTGGGACCTAAACTAGAGGGGGAGGGGGGATATCCATAAAGTACCATTAATAAATGTTAGAATTTTTGCTATAAAATTAAAATATTAAAACCAACCTATCTACACATATCCTCTTGCGCGCCAACTTTTGACTCTTCTTTACATGTTTCTTCTTCTTTTATTCACCAGAAAATCTTTGGAATAAAAATTATTGTCGTTTGTTTCAACTTCCTCTTCATTTTCTTCTTTTGTATCTGGTGAGGATGTTGCCTTTTTTGGTCTCTTAAAATTCATAGATGATGAAAATTGATTAAAATAATTATTTTTGTTGTTTTTCTCTTCAAATTCTTCCTTCTCCCAATCAGGATCAGTTAATTCTCTAACACTTTTGGGACGTGGCCGAGGTTGTCTTCTTGTACTTTTTTGTGCTGTTAAAAAATTTTCAGTTGTTTTAAGACGTTTAGAAGAAACAGGGGAATTAATATTGGGTGGAGATAAAGGGGAAGGTTTAAGATGTGAATCCCAAGGTTCTCTATTGGTTATACAACCTTTAAAAATTAGGTGAGATAAAATTCTAAAAAATCTAAAACCTGAATGAACTAAAGATTCAATCCTCTCCGGAGAACGTTCAGCACTTGTAATAGGCTCAGTTATTAAAGGAGGCAACCATTTACTGGAAGTTTCGGTACGTGGATTAGAATTCCATGGCTGTCGACCAGAAAGAATACAACCAGAATGAACCTTTTAATTTTTTAGCTTAAAATTTTTTTTTTTTTAAATAAACCCTTTGTTCAATATCTTCTTCAATTTGTGGAAGATGTAAATGTTTATGTACAAAATGTTGTTGATGATAATTTGAAGTAGAAGGCAAATCAGGATCAAAAATAGGCTCTTCCACAAATTGTTCATCACAAGAAGATTCAATTATTGGATGTTGTGCTCTCAATTTGAGTAGACGTTCTCTTCGTTGCCTAACAAAAATTAGAATTTTTTGGGTAATTAAATCAACCACAAAAACGTGGAGGGGAGAGTGTTCTTTAGGGGGTTCTCCCCTCCACTGGAGAGGCAGCTATCAACTGCCGTCAGGCATCGAACCTGAGTCCCCCACTACATTTTAGGAAAAAAATTTATACTTGATTTTAAGTTGAGTATTCTCCTCCTTCTTCAACTCCGTTCTTTTCTTCCCATTTAATTCAATCTTTTGTTGCTTCTGTTTTGACAATATTTTTTCTTTTTGTTTGTCCTCCCTTCTTATAGAGAATAAAGGTGTTTTCCTTTCATGTCCATCAAAAACGCGATGTCCTTTAATTAAAACAAAAACATCTTCTTTTTCATCTTTTTTAGACTTATCTTCTTTTGTTGTTTTTTCAATTCTATCCAATCTTGGAACTTCTTTTTTTGTTTTAATTAAAGTTGAAGATGAAGGATGTTGCCTGGCGCACTTTCTAATGTCTAAAGGAGGAATTGATCGAAGTTTTTGTTGTTTTTCTAAATGTTGTTTTTTGAACTCCTCAACCTTCTTTGTAGCCAATTTCGCTTCCTTTCCATCTTTTTTTATTTTTGGTAAAATTTCTATACCTTTTTTAATATCTCTTCCTAATTTTATTTTTTCTTCTTCTACTTCCTCTTCTTTCTTAACATCTTTTTCAGTTTTTTCTTCAGTTAATCCAATATTATCACCACGCGTTGTTGTATCCTTTTCATTTTCCAAAACCTTACCATCCTCCACCTTCTCTTCCTTTCTTTCTTCCTCATCCTCCCTTTTATCTTCTTCTTCATCTTCAATTTCCTCATCCTTTTCTTTATCCAATTCTTCAATAATAACTTCATGTTTTTCAATTATTGGCAATATTTGTTGTTTCTCTATTGTATCCATTTTAATTAAAATATCATCTAAAGAATCCCTTCTTTCTTTAAAAATTAAAAAAAAATATTTAAAAAATTTTATAGGAATAAACCTGTAGCCAAAGCAATTTGATCATCAGCTCCCGAATATTGTTCACCCAAAACTCGAAATTGATCCCAAATTGTTGGAGTTCCAGGTCTAGAAGTTGCACTTGAAGAACGTGGCAATTCTTCCTCTTCCATTGTTTTTTCTTTAGGTAATAATGATGGTAATTGAAGAGATTTATCAACAACTTCAATGCCTTTTTCTTCCTTTTCTTCTTCTGTTTTTGCTTCAACAATAGTTGATGTTCCCTCTGTAATTGTACTCGATTTTTGTAATTCTATTGTTGGTTTTTTCTCCTCTTCTTCCTTTTGTTTTTCTTCTTCCTCTTTCTTCTCTTCTGTTATTGTAGTTGTGGTGGTTGTTTTTGTTGTTGTTGTATCTTTCTTCTCAAAAGTTTTAGCTTTATCCAAAAATGTTGTAATTGAAGATTGTCTTCTTACTAAATCTGTTCCTACAAAATTTATTATATTATAAAAAATTTTTAATAAAAACCTCCAACAATTTCTTCTTCTTCACATTCTTCCATAATTAAATAATCTTCAGAGTCATCAAAAATTTTTGATTGTCTTTGATGTTGTTGTTGCCAAGCTTGTGCTAAACTTGCAATTCGGCCAACTTCACCAATTGTTGGAATCTTTTAAAAAAATTTTTAATTAAAAAAAATTTTTCCAAACCTTTAAAGTATTTTCATGCTCTCCTACAGAAAAACCACCACCTCTTGTTGACTCTTCAACAGATTCTGATATAACACTAATACCACTTTCTTGTGGAATAACCACTTTTGTTGGAATAGTAGAAGTTGTTAATGCTGTTGTTGCTGCAATTGTAGGTAATAAAGCTGATTGAGTTTGCTTTCCTCCCTTTCAAAAAAATTTTTTTAAGTTATTTTTTACAAAATTTAACCATTTTAAGTTTTATATTTCGCCATCTTCGTCTAAATATTGTAAAAAAATTTGAACGTCTTTGCTTTGAAGAACAACACCACCAAAAAAGTGGAAGTATTAAACAACAAAGGCAAAATAAAAATAGTAAAAGTAGGAATAACCATAACGAACTGTTTAAAAAAAATTCTTATTAATACATACCTCCCTAACCCGAAATTCATAAAATTTGAAAAAAATCAACCTTTTCTCTTTTTCATTTTCTTCGTCGGACTTGCTAGTTGTTAATAATTCTTCTGATTTTAAAGTAGTATCAACATCAATAACAATTGGCTTAGTTGACAAAAGCTTCACATTTTCAATTTCTTGTGTAGCAGATTCAGTTGCTAATGTTGTTGTTATACTAATAAACTGAAAATTTACATATTAAAAATTCTAAAGAATTTTTAGAAAAAATATTTATTTACATTATTTATTGCAGGAACTGTTGTTGTAGTTTCTCCTTCAAAACCTTTTGTTATTATTGCCGTAGAAGTCTCTATTAATGCTGTTTGTTTTTCCGTTATTTTAGGCCCCCAAATTTCAATATTTTTTGATTTTTCGACTTCTAATTTTGATTCCTCTTCACTTTTCCCACCAAATTTTCTATTATCCTCAACATTCAATTGTGGTGATTTTGAGGAGGAAGTAAATATTTTTTCAAATGGATAAGTTGGTGTTGTCACAAAAATATTATTTTCTCTAAGCTTTTGTTGTTGTGATGGTTCAATATTATTATTGGTGTTTTTTATTGGGTTTAAAATCTTTCCACGTTGAGGCCACACAAGTTGATGAATATTGGTGAAACTATTGCTTGTATAATCAACAATTGTTTTTGTACTGGTTGATTGAGTTGTTAGTCTTTCAGGATTATTAGATGTAGATGGCAATGACAAAAATGGACGGTCAAAGCTTGTATTGAACAAACCCTTAAAAATAATTTTTTTCTTAAATAAACTTAAAAAATACCACATAACCCGGATCCTCATCAGAACTATCCAAACAATCCTTTTTCCCATCCATAAGCCATCTGGTTAATATACATTGACCATACCCTCGGCAAGCAATTGAGTTATGTAAATGGCAGAGACGGCGACGTGTTGATGCTTAAAAAATTTTTTAATGAATAGTTTGGGTTTTTACCATTTAAAAATTCACAAAAGGAAGGAATAGATCCAACACCTTCCATTTTATTTTTCGAAGTACAGTTTGAATTTGAACCCAAAAGAAGGCAATCTCCTAAATGTATTGGTTCTGCACAAAATTGCCCGCCACATTCAATTTGACCAGGAAGACAAACTTAAATTTATTTTTTGAAAATTTCAATTTAAAAAATTTTCCTTACATTCATCGCTTCCATCCATACAATCCTTCTGACCTTAATTAAAATTGTTTGTTTTCAAATTTTTATTTATACCGACCATCATGAAAGCGTCCAACAGGGACACATTTTCCATCACCACAGTCAAACTCGGATTTTAAACAACAGCCAGAAAAGCGTTGTTCAGCAGCTTAAATTAGATTTTTGATTAAAACTTTAAAAAATTAAAATTTGCCTGGAAGTGATCCCCAATAACCTGACACCACAAAACGAGGAAAAACTGTCGATATAACCAATAATAAATAATAAAAATTAATTTTAAGGCAATATTTTATTTTAAGAGTTTTTATATTTTTCAAAAAAAAATTTTCTCCTTTTTTAATGATAAAGGCCAACATATTTTTCTGCCAAGTAGCAGTTAACGTTCTATAAAGATATAATATATTTTCTTTTTCCTTAAAAAATTTTTTTAAGGAAAAAAAGGGAAAGGAGAAAAAAGTGGACAATACTATAATTTAGTTGTAGAGCTAATGGCTAAACTAAAAAATGGACAAAACATAAAATTTTTTCAAAAAAGAAAGGAAATGTGTGTTTTTGTTAGCTCTGTCCAGCAGTGTGTAGTAACTAACTAAAAGTACTCACCACCCCCCAAAAATCTTAATACACTTCCTTTTGCGGCAAAAAAAGGGGGAAGAATTTATATATCTCCTAGTTTAATAGTCTGAAATCCTTAAAAAATCGAAAAAAGCAAAAATTCTTTAAATTTATATTTTTATAAAAAAATTTTTTTAACTTACAAAATTCAAAAAATAACACAAAAATTCAACAACTAATCTCAAAAAAATTTCAAAAAAAAATTCTAGAATTTTGCCTGAATCAAAAACGGAGCATAAACGTAAGTGGAAGGTGGAAGTGCTTAAAATAAATAATTAATTTAAAAATATACTTTTATATTTTAATCACTTGAACAATGCTGAAGCCATTTATTTAACAAGGATTGCATACTGAAAAAAATTTGTTTAAAAATAAAATAATTAAAAAAACCTTTCAGCGTCCATTTTAGCATAATTAAGTTTTCGAATGTAAAGGTGCTAGAAAAAAATAAAAATTAAATTTGTAGTTGAAAAAAAATTTTAAACAATATTAATTGTCAAAAAATTATTTTTAAATGAAAAAATCAGAACTAGAGCTCTAACTTGAAGGGTCCTACATGAGAAACGAGACTTCGAAAAAAATCTCAAAAAAATTTTGTTCAAGGTCAATAACCCAAATTTTTGACTGATGTGAGATCTCGTCTCGGTCCGGGATTTAATCAAAACGAATTACCAATTTCAATTGATTAACATCTAATCCTTTGAGCTCTTTCTCCATATCTTCAGCCATTTTTCTGTCCAATAATTGTAAAATTAAAACACGCTCCTTTAATGATTTAGTGCCAAGAGAGAATGGAGAAACTTTGTGAAGACGTTTTAGATGATACTTTAAAAATTTTTATTTTAAAATTAAAAATTATTCAAAAAACATACTAATTGTGAAGAAGACAATTCTTCTAATTTTGAAAGATTAACAGTTGTTGACGGCAATTGATAAAACTTCAAAGGTAATTGAGTTGATAACTAAAAATAAATAATGTTAAACTCTTAAGTGAAATTAACGGAACTGGGTGAGAAAAAACGACACCCCCATCCATTACCACATTTTTAAATAGGGCGGGCCCACTATTTAAACTAAAAATAAATATTTAATTATCTTACATTTTTATTTTTCTCAGATAACTGTTGCAAAATACATGGAAAATTAACATCTTGAATTTTCTTCAATTCATTTAATTGAACAGAAGTAGTTTGTTGAGGTGTCCAAAAATGTCTTGTTAAAACAAGTTGAGGGCGAAAGATCCTTAAGTAAAAAACTTAAAAATAATTTTAAAGAGTTCTCTGATGTGAGTGTATTTTAAAATTAACAAAAACAAAAATTTTAAAAATGTCAAAACCCCAAATAAAGTCAAAACCCTAAAATTTTTGCCCGTCATAATATAATAATAAAAATAAAATCACACATTGTTAAAATAACCAGGGGAAGACCAAGAGGGACTACAAAACTGACAAACAATAAGGAGACCATCTTTGCTATATTCTCGTTTGTCTAAAAAATATTTTAGGAAAACATTTAAAAAAATTTTTTTTTAATTATTTAAAAAATTCCTTGAGAATTGGAGGGCTTCCTTGGAAGGACTGAAACTTAAAAATTTTTTTCCAAATAACCCAAAGTATTACAAAAAATAAAACATTAAATTCCTCTTACCCTAATGCAATAATTATTTCTCCGATAATTGGGATTTGAAGTAAAAACACAAGAAGACAAATATGGACCAATTCAGCAGGGAACTTTTAAACAATTTTTTAAACTTTTAAATTAAAAAAATAACCTGTAAATAAATTAAAAGCTCTGGGATTGAGAAATCGGAAAATGTGCGTTCCTTCGAAAGAATCTGCTTGCGAAGTTTAAAATAAATTTTTGTATCGGAAAGGCACGATTTACTTCCTGAAATTGATAAATTTAGTACTTAAATCATTTTACTTCCCCCACTAGTTTCTTTAAAATGTGCATAATGGTCAGGCACTTGTCCTTCCAAAGAAAACTTTTCTCATGTATGCAAAAGATTGACTAATTGAATAATGCTACAGGCAAACATAAAAGGAATCCATGGAAATGTCTGACCATTATGTACATTTAAAAAAATTTAGGTAGGGGAGGGAAACAACATAAGTACACAAAATTTAAATTTAATCAAATAATTGTTAAGAAACCTGAAACAGACATAACATAATAAGAATAAACTTTTGGATGTTTAGTAGCAAAATGCTGCTCAATTTTATTAAATAGAGATGAATTTAAATTGCTTGAAGAAGAAGCCTGTCGTTTTAAAAGCAATATATTCGCATATTTTAAAGTCTGATTATTCAAAATGATGGAATAAGCCAATTTTTTATTCACAATTGACAAAAACATTCCTGAAAAATCAAATCAATATTTTAAAAAAATCAAAATTTGAAAATGAAAATTTTTTTAAAAAATTTAAAACTTTTTGTGCGGCCTAATGGCATATTTAACGCAATTTACCGAAACGAAAAATTGTTTGATTTTTACATATTGAAATTTTAGTTTACACTTTGAAATTTACATTTTTAAACTTCGCGCGGCTTGTGTTTTTGTTTAAAATGTGGCGTGGATTTTTCCAAAATTTTAGAAAATTTTCTAGATAAAGGGTGCCGGAAAATGCTTTACGGTTTTTTGTTTATTTATTTTTATTAAATTTATTTTTTAGACTTCACATTCCTCGTTAATATCAAAAAATGGAGCTGCTACAAATATGGAAAATAAACTAGAATTTCATCACTTCCAAACAACTATTGCTTCAAGAATTTATGACCAGGAATTAATTGCTTAAACTCCAACTTCTACTTTTATGTGTACCTTTAAATGAAGGTTTTCAACAAGGTTTTTGCTTTTTTAATTTAAAATTAGGCTTAAGTTTAATAGGCCTTCCTTAAATGTTTCTGCAAGTTAAAAACGTGTTGCCCCTTCCTTCCCCTTTTTAAAGAAATAATCAGAAAAATCTGATTGTCCATCTTATAGTATATAATTTTTTTACTCTTTCCGGATTTTTTCCTTCATTTTTCTTCAAGGTTGAGAGCGTTGCCCCACTCCCCGTCCTTCTTAAAAAAGCTAACCATTCTACTGTTCATACTTTTTTTGTCTTTCCGATTTTTAACTTCAATTCTTTCTTTAAATTTTGTCATCAATCTCATACGTTTCTGTTGTTTAATTTAAAAATAAAGATAACTTCAAAATAAAAAGTTATTTGTATTTTTTTCTTTAAATTTGTTTGTATCACTTTAACATTCCATAAATTCCAAAGTTTTTAAAAAATTTCTTTCATTTAAAACTTAAGTTCTATATTGTCAGTTCTATTTAAAATCTCTTTTTCTTAAATGCGCTCTTAGATCAAACAAAACCAATTAAGTAACATTCCTCTCCGTTTCTCTTTCCGGTAACCTTTAAAAGAAAATTTTCTTAAGGTTAGTTTTACTGCTTGTTTAAATAAAAATCTTTTCGAAAAGTTTTTTGATAGCTAGTTAAATTTTCTGTAAAATTAAATTAAAGAAAAAAATTCAAAAAACCTCAATATATAAAACACGCAATGAAACTATACCAACATTTAAATTTGTCAAATATTCCACTTTTAAGACTCATTCTCTCTCCCAAATTCCCACGCTTTTTTGCACATTAAAACAAGACAAATTCCATTCATTTAATTGACAGAAAAATTGTTTTCCGCCATTTGATCCACAAAAGTATCTCTCAAAATTATATATTTATTCCCTCTTAAAATTCCTTTCCACAAGGTTTTAGCCTTGCCCTCTTTCTTTTTTTTGAGAGAGAGGAATTTACATAAATATAAGTAAAAATCAACCAATTTTTTCACTTAACCTATTTTTCTTTTTTTCACTATTTTTAAAAATTAACAAATTTTTTTAATCAATTTATTAACAAATAATCATGTAATATTGAAGATTAAAGATCCCCTTCCTCCCTAGATTTTTTTATCTAGGAGACATGTTGAGACATTATTAAAGATTACTAAATAGTGAAGTCTGCCCATTATGTACATACATTTAAGGGAAAAATCTCGGGAGGAAAAAGGGGTCTATAAACTTCAATACTACCAATAATCTTTTATCAATTTCATCCAAATATCAGCACACATTTTTATTGATACAATTTGCTACTTTTTTTTAGCAAATTCCATTGCTTCCTCCTTTATTTTTAACAATCCCCAACTATTTTATTTATTTTCCCCCAAATAACCGTCAACTCTATCAAGTAAAAAATCGATTTGTTCGCTCCAATCGGTAACGACTTTTTTCCCTTTCACATTTTTTAGTAGTACATTTTTAATGTTTATTATAATAGATAGAGCTTGAGAATTTATTTATTAAGTAGAATTTATTTTACAAGATCTGTGTATATCCTCCTAATATTTTTAAGACTCAATTAAAATTTTTGGGGAAACGATTAGAGAATTTTTAGTCAAAGTGTTGATCTCAAGTGATTTGATCTTTTAGAAATTTTAAAAGAATTTGTGGCGGAAGACTGGCGATTGACATCGATGGGCTTTTTGAGGAGTGTCTCTTCCCCTTCCCCTGTTTTTTATTCTTTGTCTCGAGGAAAGAAACGACTAAAAATTCCTCTTTCCCCCCATTTTTATCATTAAAAGAGTTTTTGAGAGAGGAAAGAATGGAATGCATTGTAGAAAGGGGGCAACGCGTTTTGGGGTTTTGGTGGTTGTGGGGGTGAAGTAGTTGTACAATAAAAATATTTTTTCTTTTTCTTTACACTAAGGGGAGAAAGAGTCTTTCCCCCTTCAAATTTTGATGCCTTAAAAGTGATTCACCATAAAGTGTGTTGCCGATGGTTAGCGGCGTTCTCTCACACCCACTCCCTTATTTGTCTTTCTCTTTTGCTTTTACAAAACCAAAAACAATTTCCGTTTGATTCCGCAAACTAAAAAAGAATTTAAATTTAAACTAATCAATTTCTAAATTTTATTTTAAAATTTTATTTTTTTAGTTTTCCTGTCTAGAAATGCCTCAACCACAACAAAATAATAATATTAATAATAGGCAGCAACAATTAAATGCAATTCGTTCTTCACTTTTGCCATTTCAACAGCAACAACAAAAATTGCCACAAAAATTGGAGAATGGTTTAAATGAAGAAAAGTTTGAAAATAAAGACGAAGATGATAGGTTATTGGATGTTAAAAAATTGGAAATGGTTAGGTCTATTGTGGATGCTGGATATGATCAGGTAAGAAAATTTGTTTAAATTTTAAAATTTAAATTAATTATAGGAAAGTGCTTTCTATGCACTAAAGTTGGTCAATTTTAGATCGGCTGCGGATGCTTTGCGTGTATTGCATACAATTAAAACTGTAAGGTAAAAAATGTTTTTTAAATACCCTATTTTATTTTTAGGATATAATTCAACAACATTCTAACAACATTAACAATTCTTCTCATTTGCCAATTGTCACAGTTACTACAACACCAACTTGTAGTTTTGTTCCAACAACTTCCCCCTCGTCTTCAAGGAAACCCCAAAGCAATGCTTTGCCGTTTACAAATCGACCAATTCACAGAACACCAACACTTGCACATAGACCTACTCCAATAACACAAACACTGTAATTTTTTATTTATTTTTCCAATTCTAACAATGTTCTTTTTTAGTCGTCAAAGTCAATCTTTTGGGCCTTCTGATGCTCATATTGCCACAGCTGCTTCCGTGGCTGCTACAAAACTAAATCCTCCCCCTCCTTTTAATGCCCATCATCCTCCTTTGAGTGCTTCTGGAGGGGGTGGTACAGTTATTCGAATAGAAAGAAACCAAACACAACAACCATTATTAATAAAAAATGATAAAACAACTACAAATTTTCCTCCAAATTTTCCTTCTAAAAATATTGATGAATCAACAAAACCTTCTACCTCTTTATTATCATCTCAAAAACATTCAATTTTGCCACAACAACCGCCACAATGTGTTCAAAGAATTTTTATTGACCCGAAAGTTGCCAACAACAACATTTCAAATAATGCCATACAAACACAAGAAAACAGAAGAAGACATACAGAGGAGGTTTAAAAAATTTATTATTTTTTTTTCTGATTTTATTTTTTGCAGTTAAACCGTAAATTTGTTGTTGTTTCTTCCTCTTCTGCTGCTACTACAACTAATAATTCATCTTCTTCCTCTTCCACCCAATTTCAATCTTTTCCAACTCAACAACAACAAATTAAGCGTTCTACGTCTCCATTGCCTGAATCTGTAGCTAAACGCTTAAAGTCGGGAACTTATGAAAGAGGATGTAAACCGTATGTTTTTTAAAACAAATTTTTTAACAAAAATTTGTTTTTTTAAGTTGTCGGCCTTCCATGTTTCGGTTTGTTTTTCCAAATAATTAATTGGAAACAAAAATATTTTTCTTTATTTTTAGATTTTTTATGGAACAACATATTGAAAAATTAACTCAACAATTTCATGAAAGAAGAAAGCGTGCTCGGCAATTAAGCCATGAAATGGAAGCTGCTGGGTTAGCTGATAATGTTAAAGATAATATGCTGAGGCTTTTAAAGTTTGTTGTTTAATAAATTTTCAAATTAATTTTAAATTTTAAAAATTTTAGAAATAAAGAATCAAAATATTTACGTTTACAACGACAGAAGATGAATAGAAGAATGTTTAGAGTAAATTTTAAAAAATTGCTTTTAAAAATTAATTTAACCTTCTTTAAGCTCATACGCCATATTGGAATTGGTGCTTTTGGTAAAGTCACTCTGGTAAGAAAAAAGGATACTGACCAAGTTTATGCAATGAAAACATTGATTAAGGCTGATGTTATTCAGGTTTACATTTTAAATGAAAAATTTTTTAAATTTTATTCCTAGAAACAACAAGCAGCCCATGTCAAAGCAGAAAGGGACATACTTGCTGAAGCCAACAGTCCGTGGATTGTAAAGTTGTTCTTTTCGTTCCAGGATGCACAGAATCTTTATTTTATTATGGAATATGTACCGGGTGGAGATATGGTAGTCTAAATATTTTTAGAAATTTTAAATACTTCCTAAAAATTTTAGATGCAATTACTTATAAATATGGGTATTTTTCCAGAGAGTTTGGCAAGGTCATTAATTAAAAATTTATTTTTTAGTAAATTTTTTATTTTAGATTTTACATTGCTGAACTAACATTGGCTTTGGAGTATGTACATTCTTTAGGATTTATTCACAGGTTTATTTTATGAACGATTTTTTAAAATTTGATCATTTTTAGAGACATAAAACCAGACAACATATTGATCGACAAAGGAGGACATATTAAACTTACTGATTTTGGTCTTTGTACTGGACTTCGGTGGACACACGATAAACGACATTATGTTGTCTATGACAATCATGAAGATGGAGCTACACATTTACGTGAAGATTCGTTTTCATTGCCTCCTGGATTTGATCAACGTTGGAAAGTTTTGGAGATGAGGCATCATCATAAAAGGTTTTTTAAATATTTTCTCTACTACTATAAAAAGTTTTTTTTAGAAATCGTGCTCATTCTGTTGTTGGAACAGGAAATTATATGGCTCCCGAAGTAATTCAGAGAACTGGTAATATTTTTTAAAACCTTAAAAGTGTAATTATATTTTGTAGGACATACTCAACTTTGCGATTGGTGGAGTGTTGGAGTAATTCTATATGAAATGGTTTTTGGACGTGATTTTTTATTTTTCAAATTTTCAACAAAAAATATTTTAAGGTCCTCCATTCATGAGTCGTGTCGATGACCCCGCTGAAACTCAATACATGATTGTACATTGGTATCGTTTCCTTGACTTGAAAAACCCTATGGGTGCACGTCTTTCACGTCAATGCATAGAATGTATTGCCCGTTTATGTTGTGATCAAGGCATTCGTTTAGGACATAGACAAGGAGCTAAAGATATTAAAGAACATGTCTGGTTTAAAGTAAAATATTTTTTAACTTTGAAAATTATTTTTTCTATTTTTAAGGGTATAGACTTTTTGAATTTACGAAACATTACGCCTGAACATGTTCCTCGTGTACGCCATCCTGAGGATACTTCCAACTTTGATACATTTGAAGTTTGTCGTACAGATGAGGAGGAGGATGATGAAGATAATGAAATAAATCGAATAAATGAAGATAAAAATATTAAACAAATGGCCATAACTCCTTCAAATGCTTTGCGTGAAAACAAAGAAAATGGAAAGAAGCACTCTTCAAATATTCAGCAGCAACAACAACTTCCTCCAAATTTTATAGATTTTACTTTTCGACACTTTTTTTCTGACGGAATTGGTGGAAGCACTAGTGGTAAATTTTATTTATTTTCGTCATTTTCAACCGACCCCTGGTGTGAGGAAATCTAAAAAGTTTCAAATTTTAAGGCATTCCCCACTCAGCAATTCGGCCAGGTGGTCACCATGGTCCATTACGACCAAGTTTAGCCCCTTTAATGGAATCTGCTGAAAGACAAGCTGCTGCCATGAAAAAGGCTAACGAAACCAAAACTACCAATTCAAAGAACAAAATGGTACAATCACCTACAATTCCTATTTTGTCATCACCCTCATCTTCAAATAATCAAACAACAATTTTGCAAATTGGAGGTCTGACAATGAGCAATATTTTTAAAAATTTTTGATTTATATTTCAGAATTTCCAAGAAAAGAAGATTCAAAATTAAAAGAGGAAGAAGAAAAATTATTAATTGGGCAGCGTAAAAAATTCCAAGTATGTTTTCAAAGGAATTAAAATTTTCAAAAAAATTTTTATAGGCACTGAGGCTAGCTGACAATAACGACAATTGGTCTACTAGTAATGAAGAGGAGGAAGAAGAAAATGAATGGTCAACTGCGGCAAGTCGTTGCTAAAGGAACATTTACGTATTTTTTATTTTTAAGTTTTAATATTGTAATTTTGTAAAAATAATAATAAATACTTATTATAAATGTATTTATTTATATTATTACTAAATAAAAATATATAATTTTAGACATCTGTTCATACAAATTAGGGGAAAATTAAAAAATGTTTTTTGTTGGGAGAGAAGTGAAGAGGTCTCCTTTCCTCTTATAAATTCTCTCATTTCCCTCACATTTCCTCATTTCATGGACGCCCTTAAAGTCAAAAAATCTCGCGTGAATAATCGATTATTTTACGTTGATCGAACGGCTAAAGAAAAAAGGGATAAAGCTATATTTTTAGCCGAGAAAATCTCTGAATGATTTAATAAATACGTGTTTATAGCTTCTCCCTTTTTCCTCTTGTTTCTACTAGTTGTTTTGATGTAAAAATCACTGTGTGTGTGGTTAACACTTTAAATGCTCGAACACGTTTTTCCTTCTTTTTTACACTTTTTTTTCAAGTTCCCCTTTTCCCGATTGAATTTCCTCCTGTGTCTTTATTGAAATACTTTTGTAAAACAAAACAAACATAACAAATTAATTTAAAAATGTTTGTTTTTAAGACTAAGGTTAAGTTTAAAAAATTTGTTTGTTTTGAATAAACCTGAAATGTTTTTGATAAGTATGCCTAATCTAATTATAATATTTTCTATTCTTGTTTTTTCGTCAAAACAAGAAAAAGGGAGTATTTTACTAAATATTATTAAAGGCCGTTTATAATAGTAAAGTGCGCGAGAGAAGAATTAAAGCAAAAAGAGAAAAAAGAATTTTTGCATGAAACTATTACATGAAAGTTTGCAACAATACAATGTCCTTTATTTTCAGGGTTTTTTTAGTTATTTTGTAAATTATTTTTAATAAGTCTTAGAATCTCGAATGACTCATATCGGTCTTTTAAATCGTTTCCATCTCCTCCTAATATTTTTACTCTCAATTTTATGTCCCAAATTTCATTTTTTAATTATAGTGCATATAACCCACCCCCAACAATTCCCGTCTAAAATATTTTTCTTCTTTTTGTCTTACCGCAAGTAAAAAAATAAAAAATGTGTAACTGATTTGTCGCTTTGTTTTTGTACGTTTTTTTCAATGCAAGTTTTCGATTATTTTCAACCTTCCGTTTTCTCTTTTATTTTTTAAATTATTTTCAATCTCCTCTCTTTTTTTATAATTTGCCAAAGAAAGTAGTAAAAAAAGAAAGAAAATAACACCCCGACAACAATTGTGTGTGCGCATTAAGATTTCAAAATCGTTTAAAATTACGTGATCAATTTAGGGCGGAAATTGGTATTTTGTTTTGAAAATGGCTGATAAAATTTTTAAATTTAAATTGATAATAAAAAATATACCAAACTTGAGTCATAGTTAATTTTTTTTATTGTTAAAATTAAAACAAAAAAAGTACTGGGAGACAAATGGAATCGAACCTTGTGATTGATTGTCATATGTTTTAGCACGTTATACCACTAAACCACAATTAACATAAATTGTTTTAATTGTTTATTTTGTACGGCCTACAAACTTAAGTTTACAACATCTGGTTTTACAAACTTAAAAAAATTTTCCAAGCATTAAATAAGTTTTGAGCAAACTCCCAACATGCTGGGTTCTCCCTTACACTATTTTGTTCACGGAAAAATCTGGGAGGGAGGAAAAAAGCTGAAAAACATATGTTTTCCTGAACTCTGAGATTAAAAATAACTAAATTTATTTTTATAAACTTTTCATGAGTTTTTTCTTTAGTTTATTTGAGATAAGTTTTGAGTTTTTAATTATTAAATAAAAAATAAAGAACGTATGTAATTAAATGTGTTCACCTTCTAATGAGTTAAACTGCATAAAAGATGCCCTACATTTACCTTTTTAATCCCCTTTTTACAATTTTTTAATTCTCTATTTTTCTATTTTTATTTCCTCACTGAAAATAAAATCAATCCGCGCTTAACTAAAATAAATAAATATAAATTTATGCTCTCAATTTCTACATATTCATTTCCTTTTTGGAAGCTAAAAAATTATTTATTTTAGCTAAAATGCCATTTAAAAATACTTATATTTATTTAGTTTAATAATTTTTAAAAAATTATTTCAGAATTTTAAATGGCGGATCCAAATAATTTACCGCCTAGGCCACCCCAAAGTACTACACCTAGAACAGGTTTGAGATTTAATTAATTTAAATATCGTATAAAGGTGTTCCACAATGGTCGATTACACGGAGAGAACGAACAGAAATGACTCCTCCAGGTAACTTGTCCCTCAAAAAATATTTCTCTTCTTGTTTCTCCCTTTAATAGGTCGTAGTAGTAGTCGAAGTGGAACAGAAGGAGGAGATTCCGACTCTGACAGTGGAGGAGGGATTTATAGAGCTAGAACTGTGACAAGTACAGAAAGAGTTCAAATAGTACAAATGCCAATGGAATTGAGCCAAGTTAGCTCAGAACAATTGGAAATGATTTCATTATCGCCAGAAACTGAAGCGAGCAGAGAAGTAGATAAATAAATTTTTTTTAATTAATTTTTATTTATAAGGTTTGTACAACTACAACAACTATTGAAGCTGGAGCTGTACCTATTGTTGGAGGTTTAACTAGTTCTGGGGTGAATTTTTCACATTTATGTTTTTTTCACATTCCGGAAAAGTTTTT
This sequence comes from Meloidogyne incognita, assembly GCA_036172945.1. NCBI lineage: Eukaryota > Metazoa > Nematoda > Chromadorea > Rhabditida > Meloidogynidae > Meloidogyne > Meloidogyne incognita. The sequence continues at coordinate 141,615 of JARQAC010000013.1, forward strand.
ACAATTTGTAAAATATTTTATTATATTCCGGAAAAGTTTTTACAATTTGTAAAATATAATATTTTATTATATTCCGGAAAAGTTTTACAATTTGTAAAATATTTTATTATATTCCGGAAAGTTTTTACAATTTGTAAAATATATTATTAAATTACGGAAAAGTTTTTACAATTTGTAAAATATAATATTTTATTATATTCCGGAAAAGTTTTACAATTTGTAAAATATTTTATTATATTCCGGAAAAGTTTTTACAATTTGTAAAATATATTATTAAATTCCGGAAAAGTTTTTACAATTTGTAAAATATATTATTAAATTCCGGAAAAGTTTTACAATTTGTAAAATATTTTATTATATTCCGGAAAAGTTTTTACAATTTGTAAAATATATTATTAAATTCCGGAAAAGTTTTTACAATTTGTAAAATATATTATTAAATTCCGTAAAAGTTTTTACAATTTGTAAGATATATTATTAAATTCCGGAAAAGTTTTTACAATTTGTAAAATATATTATTAAATTCCGTAAAAGTTTTTACAATTTGTAAAGTATTTTATTAAGATCCGGAAAAGGAAGTTATTCAAGGATTTATAATTATTTTTTCTCAGGTCCCCATAGTCAGCGGCATTTTCTTAAATAGAGAATCTCGCCGAACAACAACAATAATCACAACAACCAAAACAACATATAAAATATTGGAAGATACAAGCGATGATGATTTGGAGTTTGTACAAATGCCAGAATCTACAATATCAACATCCACAGCTACCACAATAAAAGAAAAAGATGATTTCCTAATAATTAATAAAACAGATAGTTCAATAACTTCAACAAGTGAAGACGATGATAATTACGATTTAAAATCTTCAACATCTTCACTTTTATTAAAACAAATCCCTTTAAAAACCAAAAAGGAAGAGGATGATGAAGAAACTGTAATAACTACAACTAATACAACAATTGATAAATTAAATGAAAATAAAGAGAAGGAGGAGGAAGAAATTATTGTTACTTCGTCTAATATTGTTGTAAGTTTACTTTTTTTGTACTAAAAAATAAAAATAAAAATTAATAAAAAAAAATAAAGCAAAAAATAAAAATTATTTTGCACAAAAATAATCCTTTTTTCATTCACACTTTTTAAAGGTAATCCCCTCAGAAATCCGCTCACCGCCCTATTCTCCACATTCTTTTGCAAATACATCTACATTTTCCTCTCCAAATAGTGAAGGTATTATGCATACATTTGATGATGAAGAATTTTGTGCTCAATTGGCAAAAGCGGCTGAAGCTTCAATGTCACCTTCTTTTAAGACTACAACAACTAAGCCCGTTAGGGAAATTAGTGAAGAACCTTTAGAACATTGGGTTATGTTGCCGGACAGTCGGCAACAATTAAAAGAATGTAGTACACAAACAACAGAAGAAATTGAAGAGAATCATCCTTCAACTAGTTGTTGGAATGAAGCTAAAAGTGCTGAAATTGATAATTATGTTAATGTTTATTCTAATGGATATTATTCAAAATTAGTAGAAGAAGATGAGGGAATATTAAATGGGACTAAAAGAGATTTTTCTGAAACAAATAAATCTGAATTGGAAACAGTTCCATTGGAAGTAGAAAGGAGGCATATTGGCTATTACAAAAATTTGGCAGAAGAAGAAAAGAAGCCTGGAGCAATAGAAAAACTAACTCAGATATTCAAAGAGAGCAAGAAATCCGAAGAATATCCTGTCAAATCTGATCCATTTACTGGCCAAATTGCTAGTACTAGTGCCATGATTGAAGCTAAAAATGAGCCAATCCAATCTTTTGTCAACATTTATTCCTCTGGACGTTCTGATGAGGCTCCAACAACAAAAACTACAGAATTTCTTTCACTTGAATCTCCATTTACTGGCAATGTTTCTGAATCAAATCGACGCTTGGAACTTACTCCAATACCTTTAGAGGTTGAACAACAGCATGCTGGTTATTACGATCATTTACCTTCAACGAGTAATGAAGAAGTGAAGAAGACTGGGGCGCTAGAAAAATTAACACATCTCTTCAAGAGATCCAAAACAGATGGAGATTATCCAGTTGATTCTGAACCCTATACAGGACATTTATCGTCATTAAATAAAATTTCTGAGACAAGAGAAGAACCAATCCATTCTATGGTTAGTATCTACTCCTCTGGGCGTTCTGATGAGGAACAAACAAAAAAGCATTCAGAATTCCCTATTAATGAAACTCCATTTGTTGGTTATGTTCCGGAGTCAAGGATAGTACCGGAATTGGAAGGAATACCATTAGAAATTGAAGATAAACTTGTTGACTTGCCTGGGGAAATTTCAACAAAATTAACAGAATATCCAAACTTTGAAGAAATATTTATTGGACATATTCATGAGTTACAAAGAAATGAAGTAGAAAATGTGCCATTGGAAGTTGAGAAAAAGTATACTGGATTTTATGAAGGGACCCCTTCAACATCAAGCGAAGAGAAAAAGCATGGAACGCTTGAAAAACTAACAAGAATTTTTAAAGGAAGCAAGAAGAGCGAAGAATTTCCTGTCGATTCTGAGCCATTTGCAGGCATAATTGCCACTACTAGTGCCATTCCTGAAGCTCAACCAGAACCGATTCATTCATTAGTCAATGTCTACTCTTCTGGTCATTCTGATGAACAACCATTAACAAAACCAACAGAATATCCACAAATTGAAGAGCCATTTACTGGACATATCACAGAGTCAATAAAAGAGGCTGAATTAGGTGTACAACCCTTGGAGCTCGAGAGGTTACATACTGGCTTTGATCAAAATCTGCCTACAATTCATTCTGAAATGGAACATATGCCTATTGGATTCGAAAAGAAGCACATAGGTTATTATGAACAGCTGCCCTCAACATCAACAAAAACATCAGAATATCCCATACTTGAACAACCATTTACTGGCCACATTCATGATTTACAACAAAATGAAATTGAAAGTGTGCCAATCGAGGTTGAAAATAAGCACGTTGGATATTATGAACATCTTCCATCTTCAATAACTAGCAAAGAAGAAAAAAAACCGGGAACTTTGGAAAAATTAACTAGTCTCTTCAAAGGAAGTAAAACGGAAGGAGACTTCCTAGTTGATTCAGAGCCTTATTCTGGCCCTATCACATTGAGTAACACCGATACTGATCTGAAAACTGAGCCAATCCATTCAATGGTTAGTGTCTACTCTTCAGGACGATCTGATGAGGTTCCAACAAATAAGATGTCAGAATTTCCAATTAATGAAGCTCCATTTGTTGATTATGTCCCAGAGTCAAAACTTCATTCTGGAATGGAACATATACCTTTGGATTTGGAACAGAAGTATATAGGGTATTATGAACAACTACCCTCAACATCAACAAAAACCTCAGAATATCCAGAACCTGAACAACCATTTATTGGCCATATTCATTCTTTACAACGGAATGAGGTGGAAGTTATGCCATTGGAAGTAGAGAACAACTATATTGGGTTCTATGACCATCTACCTTCAATAACTCTGAAAGAAGAAAAGAAGCCTGGAACACTTGAAAAATTGACTAAAATCTTTAAAGGAGGCAAAAATCATGAAGATTATCTTGTTGATTCAGAGCCGTATTCTGGCCAAATTGCTAGCACAAATACAATGCCTGAATCCATAATGGAGCCACTTCATTCTCTCGTCAATGTTTATTCTTCTGGACGTTCTGATGAACCTCCTTCAACAATAAAAATACCCGAATATCCAAAAGAACAACAATACATTGGTCATGTCCCAGATTCTTCTAGACAAAATGAATTGCTTCCAACTCCCCTTGAAGTTGAAAGAAGATATATTGGTTATTATGAACACCTTCCTCTACATCCAAAAGAAGAATCAAGACATCATGGGGCACTCGAAAGTTTAACACATTTTTTCAAAAGTGAAACAAAACACGATGTTTATCCCAAAGATATCGGTGAGTCTTTCAGTAAAATTCTTTCTTAACCTCCCTTAATTTTAGCTCCATTCTCTGGACATTTATTTGAGACCTCACGACATTTAGAATTGACTGAAGCACCGATAGATAACCAAGTTTCCGTTTACTCTTCTGGACATTATGACGAAATTCCAACAAAAATAATAAAAATATCAGAATTTCCATTTAATGAAGATCCATTTATTGGGAATATCTATGAAGCAAATAAACTTGAAGAAATTAAAGAAGTTCATTTGGAAGTCGAAAGGAAAAATGTGGGTTATTATGAACATCTACCTCCTACAACAACAAAAACATCAGAATATCCAAAAATTGAGCAACCGTTTATTGGCCACATTCATTCCACGCGAAGAAATGAGGTTGAAGATTTGTCGATGAATATTGAAAATAAGCATATTGGCTTCTATGAACATCATCCTTCTAAAAATCAAGAAGAGAAGAAGCCTGGGGCTCTGGAAAAATTAACTAGCCTCTTCAAAGGAAGCAAAACAGAAAGAGAATTCCTTGTTGATTCTGAGCCATTTTCCGGCCTAATTTCAACTACTAGTGCCGTGCCCGAAGCTCAAAATTCCCCAATCCTCTCTTGTGTTAATATATACAGTTCCGGACGTTCTGATGAACAACCGTTAACAAAACTGATAGAATATCCACAAACTGAAGAGCCATTTATTGGCCAGATTCATTCTTTACAACGAAATGAAGTTGAGAATTTACCATTGGAAGTTGAAAATAAGCATATTGGGTATTACGAACATCTTCCGTTCTCAACAGCTGTCATTGAAGAAAAGAAGCCTGGAGCTTTAGAAAAGCTAACAAAATTCTTCAAAGGAAGTAAAACAGAAGGAGAATTCCCTGTTGATTCAGAGCCTTATTCTGGCCCTATCAACTTAACTAACACCGTTACTGATTTAACAACTGAACCAATCTATTCTATGGTTAGTATTTACTCTTCCGGGCGTTCTGATGAGGAACAAACAAAAAAACATTCAGAATTTCCCATTAATGAAGCTCCATTTATTGGCAATATCCCAGAGACGAAACTTGGGGGTGAATTGGATTCATTACCCATTGAAATTGACAAGAAGCATATCGGGTTCTATGAAAAATCGCCTCCACCATTAAAAAAGGAAGAAACTAAATATCCCAAAATGGAAGTCATAGGTAGTATTTAACGCTTGATACAAGTTAACATTTCCTTTATTTCAGAGGATTATTCGGAGCCATTTACTGGAACATTTTCTGAAATTACTCGACAACTAGAATTAACTGAAGCACCGATAGATAACCAAGTTGCTGTTTATTCTTCTGGACGTTCTGATGAAATTCCAACAAAAATAATAAAAATATCAGAATTTCCAATTAATGAAGATCCATTTATTGGGAATATTTTTGAAGCAAAGAAAGAAGAAATTGAAGGAGTTCCTTTGGAAGTTGAAAGGAAACATGTTGGTTACTATGAAAGTTTGCCTTCTACAACAAGTGAAGAAGAAAAGAAGCCTGGAGCATTGGCTAAGTTGACACACTTTTTCAAGAGTGGAGAGTCAAAGGATGAGTACCCCCATATTACCGGTAATTAATAATTATTTGTACTAAAGTCTCGACTTAATTAAGATCCATATTCTGGGCATGTATTTGAATCCGTTCATACCGAGTTTATTGAATCACCTTTAGTGCACCATACTAGTGTTTATTCTTCTGATGAAACTCCAAAATCACCAAAAATATTGAAAACAACAGAATTTCGAATAAACGAAGAGCCTTATCTTGGTTACATTCCAGATTCAAGACGTCAAAATGAATTGAATGAAGTCCCCATGGAACTGGAGAAAAGACATGTTGGTTACTATGAACATTTACCTTCTACAACTACAGATGGAGATGGAAAAAAGCCTGGAGCATTAGAAAAATTGACTCAGATATTTAAGGGAAGCACTAAAGATGGAGATTTCCCCATTGATAAAGAAGCTTATACAGGGCATGTTGCAATGACTAGCACAACAATTGAAGCAACAAACGTGCCAATCCATTCTTTAGTTAATATTTACTCTTCTGGAATTTCTGACGAACATTTAACAACAAAAATGATAGAATTCCCTAAAATTGAAGCACCATTTGTTGGATACATTCCTGAAACTAAACGGCAGTCTGACTTGGATGCAGTTACTTTTGATGTGGAAATGAAGAATATTGGATACTACGAACATTTGCCTACTTCAATAATTGAAGAGAAACATGGAAAATTAGAAAAAATTACTCAATTCTTCAAAGGAACCAAAAACGCTGGAGATTTTCCGTTAGATTCAGAGCCATATTCTGGCCCGATTGCTAGTACAAGTATAATGCCTGAATCTAAAACGGAACCACTTCATTCTTTGGTTAGTGTTTACTCTTCAGGACGTTATGATGAAGCTCCTTCAGAAATTCCATCAGAGATTATAAAGCAAACAGTAACTGAAACTCAATTCGCTACCAAAGTTCAAGCTGAATTAGAAGGCATACCCTTAGATATTGAAAAAAAGCATGTTGGCTATTATGATCAACTTTCTCTAGCATCAAGTATGAATGAAAAAAAGAAGCCTGGAAGATTAGAAAAATTGACAAACTACTCTTCCGGAAGGTCTGATGAAGTTCCAACAGCTAAAATAACAGAATTCCCAATTAATGAAACTCTGTTTGTTGGAAATGTTCATGAAGTAAAACGATATTCTGAGATTGAAACTTCACCAATTAAAGTTGAAGCGCAGCATGTAGGATATTATGAGCAGCTTCCCTCGACATCAACAAAGACATCTGAATATCCAAAACTTGAAGAATCGTTTATTGGTTATGTTCATGAGAATAGACTTCAGTCTGAATTGGGTGCATTACCTCTTGATGTGGAAAAGAAGCATTTAGGCTATTATGAATCACTATCAGAAACATCAGAATATCCAAAAATTGAACAACCGTTTATTGGCTACATTCATTCCACGGGAAGAAATGAGGCTGAAAATTTACCATTGGAACTTGAAAATAATTATACCGGGTATTACGAACATACTCCTAAAAATCAAGAAGAAAAGAAGCCTGGAGCCTTGGAAAAATTAACAAAATTCTTCAAAGGAAGTAAAACAGAAGGAGAATTCCCTGTCGATGCTGAACCTTATTCTGGCCCTATAACATTGACTAACACCGTTAATGATATGACAACTGGACCAATCCATTCAATGGTCAGTATCTATTCTTCCGGAAGGTCTGATGAAATTCTGAAAACAAAAACAACAGAATTTCCCATTAATGAAGCACCATTTGTTGATTATGTTCCAGAGTCAAAACTTCATTCTGGAATCGAACATGTACCTTTGGATTTGGAAAAGAAGTATGTAGGGTATTATGAGCAGCTTCCCTCAACATCATCAAAAACATTTGAACACCCAGAAATTGAACAACCATTTATTGGCCATATTCATCCACTAGAACTAAATGAAGTTGAAAGCATGCCAATGGAAGTTGAAAATAAACATATTGGATATTACGAACATTTGCCTTCTAAAGAGGAGGAAGAGAAAAAGCCTGGCACTTTAGAAAAGCTGGCAAAGCTCATTAAAGGAGGGAAAACACACGAAGGGTTTCCTGTTGATTCTGAGCCTTACATTGGTCAACTATCGACAACTAATATCCTTCCTGAATTACCAGAACAATCTTTATATTCTGTTGCCAACATCTATTCTTCTGGACGTTCAGATGAAATTCCATCAAAACAATTCCCAGAACATCCCAAATTTGAAGAGATATTTATTGGAAATATTTTTGAAACAAAACAATTTTCTGAACTTCAAACCGAACCATTAGATATACAAAATAAGCATGTTGGTTACTATGAAAAATTGCCCAGTACCTTAATAGAGGATGGGGAGGAGAAGAAACCTGGTGCATTGGAGAAGCTAACCCTTCTTTTTAAAGGTGAAGAGACTCGAGATAATTATCCAAAGCTTACTGGTAAATATCTAGCTATTTATTAGAGGAAATTTTATATTTTAGAACCATACCCTGGGCAGATTTCAAGTACCTCTATCATGAAAGAAGTACCAATGGATCCAATTCATTCCTTGGTTAGTATCTACTCCTCTGGACGCTCGGATGATGTCCCAACAAAAATGCCAGAATATCCAAAAATTGAAGTTCCGTTTATTGGACATGTTCACGAGTCATTTAGACAGAGTGATTTACATTCAATCCCTCTTGAAGTCGAAAGAATATATGAAGGTTATTATGATCAATTACCCACTTCTAAACCAGATTATTCTGATCGTTCTGATGAAACTCGAACAACGAAAATTACAGATCTTCCAAAACTTGAAGCACAATTTATTGGACCTGTTCCAGAGACAATGAAGCATTACGACATCCACCCTCTGCCATTTGAAGTTGAAAATAAATATATCGGATACTACGAACACCTTCCTCTCATAAATCAAGAAGAGAAGAAGCCTGGAGCTTTAGAAAAGCTAACAAAATTCTTCAAAAGAAGCAAAACAGAAGGAGGATTCCCTGTTGATTCAGAGCCTTATTCTGGTCCTATCACTTTAACTAACACCGTTACTGATTTGACAACTGAACCAATCCATTCAATGGTCAGTATCTACTCCTCAGGACGTTTTGATGTGGAACAAACGAAAAAACATTCAGAATTTCCAATTAATGAAGCTCCTTTTGTTGGTTATGTTCCAGAGTCAAAAATTCAGTCTGGAATTGAACATATACCTCTGGATTTGGAAAAGAAGTATATAGGGTATTATGAATATTTGCCTATAACAACAGAATATCCTAAAATTGAAGAGCCATTTATTGGTCACATTCATGAGAAGAATCTTCATCCTGAATTTGGTGCATTACCCCTAGATGTAGAAAAGAAACATATTGGCTATTACGAACATTTACCTTCAGTAACAACAGAAGAGGTGAAGAAGCCTGGGTTGTTGGATAAAATAACACACCTTTTCAAAGAGGATGTGACTAGTAGTGATTATCCTCAATTTACAAGTATGAATTTAGAATCATTAGACTTTCCAAATCCCCTTTATTTAGCTCCTTTTTTTGGACATGTATTCGAAACCAACCGTCCTACTGAACTCTATGAATCTCAGCTAGAACAGCATGTTAATGTCTACTCTTCCGGACGTTCGGATGAACCTTCAACAACAAAATTAATAGAATATCCAATGGATAAAGCCTCTTTCAATGGCATTATATTTGATACAAGTAAGCATTCTGAGGCGAATATTTTACCTCTGGAAGTTGAAAGGAGGCATATTGGTTATTATGAACATTTACCTCTATTAAAAACTGAAGGGGAGAAGGAACAAAAGCCTGGAGCATTAGAGAAGATTACTCAGTTATTCAAAGGCAGCAAAGCTACTCATGAGTTTCCTTTCGACTCGGAGCCGTATAATGGGAAATTAACAAGCACCGGCATAGTTCATGAGTTAGCAACTGAACCAATCCATTCAATGGTTAGTATCTACTCTTCAGGACGTTCTGATGAGGTTCCAACAAAAAGGATATCAGAATTTCCTATTAATGAAGCTCCATTCGTTGATTATGTTTCAGAGTCAAAACTTCATTCTGGAATGGAACATATACCATTGGATTTGGAAAAGAAACATGCTGGTTATTATGAACAGCTGCCCTCAACATCAACAAAAACATCAGAATATCCACAAATTGGAGAGCCTTTTATTGGCCACATTCATCCCCTCAAACTAAATGAAGTTGTGAGTGTGCCAATGGAAGTTGAAAATAAGAATATTGGGTATTACGAACATCTTCCATCTTCAACAAGTGTCAAAGAAGAGAAGCCTGGAGCTTTAGAGAAACTAACTAGCCTCTTCAAAGGAAGTAAAACGGAAGGAGAGTTCCCTGTTGATTCTGAGCCCTATCTTGGCCCTATCACATTGACCAACGCCATTACTGATATAACAACAGAACCAATTCATTCTCTAGTTAGTATCTACTCTTCTGGTCGTTCTGATGAAATTCCGACTTCTAAAACAACAGAATTCCCCATTAATGAAGCTCCATTTACTGGCTATTTACACGAATCAATCCCACAGACTGAGCTGCATCCTTCTATGCTTATAAAATCAGTTGAAGGTAGCTCAGGATTTTTTAATATTCTTTAAAGTTTTCTTCATTTTTAAGAGCCATCTTCACAATATTTATTCGAAACTGAAAGAAATACTGAATTGATTGGATATCAATTAAATAATCTTGTTAATGTTTATTCTTCCGGGTATTCTGATGAAATTACAACAAGAATACCAGAATTTCCGTTAAATGAAGAGCCATATTTTGGCATTATAAATGAGGCTAAAAGACGATCTGAATTTAATACAATGCCTTTGGAAATTGAAGGAAAACATGTTGGTTACTATGAGCATTTACCTTCTACAATAGATGGAGATGAAAAGAAGCCTGGAGCATTAGAAAAATTGACTCAGATATTTAAAGGAAGCAGAATTTCAGATTTCCCTACTGACAAAGAAGCCTATACTGGGCATGTTTCAATGACTGGTAGAACAAATGAAGCTAAAAACGAGCCAATCCACTCTCGTGTTAATATTTATTCTTCAGGACGTTCTGATGAAGCTCCAACGACAAAAGTTATAGGATTTCCCGTTAATGAATCACCATTCACTGGCAATGTTTCTGAATCAAATCGCTGGATGGAACTTATTCCAATGCCATTAGAGGTCGAACAACTACATCTGGGGTATTACGATCATTTACCTTCAACAATTAAGGATGAAGAGAAGAAGCCTGGAGCGTTAGAAAAATTAACACATCTCTTCAAGAGATCCAAAACACATGGAGATTACCCAGTTGATACTGAGCCTTATGCTGGACATTTAGCGCCATTAAATATAATTCCTGAAGCAAGGGAAGAACCAATCCATTCAATGGTTAGTATCTACTCTTCAGGACGTTCTGATGAAGTTCCAACAATAAAAATGACAGAATTTCCAATTAATCAAACTGCATTTGTTGATTATGTACCAGAGTTAGAACTTCATTCTGGAATCGAACATATACCTTTGGATTTGGAAAAGAAGTATATAGGATATTACGAACAGCTGCCCTCGACATCATCAAAACCATCGGAATATCCGAAACTTGAGGAACCATTTATTGGCCACATATATTCTTTACAACAAAATGAAGTTGAAAGTGTACCATTAGAAGTTGAACATAAACATATTGGATATTACGACCATTTACCTTCAGCTAAAGATGAAGAGAAGCCTGGAGCTTTAGAAAAAATAACTAAACTCTTCAAAGGAAGTAAAACAGAAGGAGAATTCCCTGTTGATTTCGAGCCTTATTTGGGACCAATTGCGAAGTTTGAAGTCTTTCCAGAGGCGACATTAGAACCAATACATTCCTTAGTTAGTGTTTACTCTTCTGGAAGGTCTGATGAACTTCCAACAACAGAATATCCCAAAATGGAAGCTCCATTTATTGGCTTTATCCACAATTCGAAACCTCAATTAGAATTGAATCAAACACCTTTGGACATTGAAACAAAGCACATTGGCTTCTACGAACAACTACAGGAATCTTCACATGATGAAGAGAAGAAGCCTGGAATTTTGGAAAAAATGACAAAACTTTTGAAGGGAAGCAAAAATGAAGGAGAATTTCCTTTTGATTCTGAACCTTATATTGGCCCTATTTCAAACACCAATATAATTTCTGAACTCTCAGAAGAGCCAATTCATTCTTTAGTCAATATTTACTCTTCCGGGCATTATAATGAACAGCAAAAATTAGATAATATTTCTGAAGCAAAAATAAAAACTGAATTAATTAATATACCCTTGGATGTTGAAACTAAACATGTTGGTTACTACGAAGGTTTACAACAACCTCCAAAAACAATTAAAGAAATAAAAATTGAAGGTATTTTTAGTTTGAAATAGGGTAGCAACCCTAAGTTTGAAATTAAGATATTTATTAATATTCAGGGTCTTTATTCCAAACTATTCGAACTTCCGAAATGGAAGCATTAATGCTGGACAATTATGTGAATGTTTATTCTTGTGGATATTCTGATGAAATTCAGCCAACAAAAATTAAAAAGGAATATCCTCAAATTGAAGCTCCTTTCAAAGAAAACGTTTCCGAATCAAAACGTCAATTAGAAATGGATTCATTACCTTTAGAAGTAGAGAAGAAGCATTTAGGTTATTACGACCATTTGCCTAAAACTGAGGAAACAAAGCTCGGATCTTTGGATAAATTGACACAAATCTTTAAAGGAAGTAAATCCATCGAAGAATTTCCTTCAATTTCTGAGAGATATACTGGCCCTGTTAATAATACAAACATATATGAAGCTAAATATGAACCAATCCATTCTTTCGTTAATGCTTACTCTTCTGGATTTTCTGATAAACAGCCAACATTAACAACAAAATTATTAGATTATCCAGTAAATCAAGCACCTTATCTTGGCCACGTTTCTGAAACTAGACAACAACGAGAACTTAATTCTTTAACATTAGAAGTTGGCAACAAATATATTGGTTATTACGAACATTTGCCTTTAACAACAACAAAAATTCAGGAAGAGAAACCTGGAGCATTGGAGAAGTTAAAACATATTTTCATAGGTGGGGTTAAAAATCAGAACAAAATAAAACCGAAAATTTTTTTATTAAGACAGCAAAGCTGTTGAACAATTTCCTTTCGATCCTGAACCTTTCAGTGGCTCAATTGCAAACACCAAAATCATTTCCGAAGTCAAAATGGAGCCTATCAACTCATTTGTCAATGTTTACTCTTCCGGTCGTTCTGATGAAATCCCAGCTTCAACAGCAATTCCAGAATATCCGAAAATTGTATCATCTCCATTCCTTGGAACTGTTTATGAAGCTAAACGTCAAGGTGAATTGACTGTTACTCCATTGGAAGTTGAAAATAAGTATGCTGGCTATTACGAACATCTTCCGTCTTCAACAACTGTCAAAGAAGAGAAGAAGCCTGGAGCAATAGAAAAACTCACTAAACTCTTCAAAGGAAGTAACAAAGCTGAAGAATTCCCTGTTGATTCAGAACCATTTGATGGATATATTGCAAGCACTAATTTATTGCCTGAACCTCATTCCGAGCCAATCCATTCTCTAGTCAGCGTCTATTCTTCTGGGCGTTCAGACGAAACTCCAACAACAAAAACATTAGAATATCCAAAAACTGAAGAACTATTTGTTGGACATATCCCAGAGACAAAACATTCCGATCTTCATCGTGTTCCATATGAAATTGAAAATAAGCACATTGGTTATTATGAACAACTACCCTCAACATCATCGAAAGCAGCAGAATATCCAAAACTTGAACAACCGTTTACTGAGCACATTCATTCCATGCGAAGAAATGAGGTTGAAGATTTACCATTAGAAGTTGAAAATAAACATATTGGTTACTACGAGCATCTTCCTCTCACAAATCAAGAAGAAAAGAAGCCCGGAACTTTGGAAAAATTAACTAGCCTCTTCAAAGGAAGTAAAACGGAAGGAGATTTCCTAGTTGATTCAGAGCCTTATTCTGGCCCTATCATATTGACCAACACCGTTCATGATTTGACAGTTGAACCAATCCATTCTCTAGTTACTGTTTACTCTTCAGGACATTCTGATGAAGTTCCAACAAAAAAACATTCAGAATTCCCTATTAATGAAGCTCCATTTGTTGCTTATGTCCCGGAGTCAAAACTTCATTCTGGAATGGAACATATACCCTTGGATTTGGAAAAGAAGTATATAGGGTATTACGAACAGCTGCCCTCAACACCAACAAAAGAAACATTTACTGGTTATATTCATCAAAATAAACTTCAGCCGGAACTGGAAGTATTACCCCTCGTTGTGGAAAGGAAGCATATAGGCCATTATGAACAGTTGCCTACAACATCTTCAAAAATATCAGAATATCCACAAATTGGAGAGCCTTTTATTGGCCACGTTCATTCCTTACAACAAAATGAAGTTAAAAGTGTGCCATTGGAAGTCGAACATAAACATATCGGATATTACGAACATTTACCTTCTAAAGAGGAGGAAGATAAAAAGCCTGGCACTTTAGAAAAGCTGGCAAAACTCATTAAAGGAGGGAAAACACAAGAAGGATTTCCTGTTGATTCTGAGCCTTATATTGGCTCTGTTGGAGAGTTCAACAAATTTTCTGAGATGATACCAGAACCAATTCATTCTTCAGTCAGCTTATACTCTCCCGGACATTATGAACTTTTGCCAGTTAAAATAATCCAAACTTCTCCAGATACTCAAGAAATGAAAAGTGTGCCCCTCGATGATAATTTTGTTAAAATTAAAGAAGTTAATGGAATTTCTGATAAAAAATCGCTCAAATCTGAAGAAGGGTTTTTACGAGGATCTGTTGAAACAATCGTTCCAGCACCTTTAAAAGAAGAAATGAGAATCGAAGAAAAGCCTATTTTGGAAGAAAAAGAATTTTTAATTCTTGGATTAAATAAAAATGAAATTAAAAATGTTTTGATTGAAGATTTTGTTGAAGTTTACAATAATGGATATTCCTTTGTTGAGGAAGAGAAGGAGGAGAAGAATATTCCATTAAAGAAGGAAATAATTGAAGTTAAAACAGAAGAAAAATTAATTAAGAATGTTCAAGATAAAAGTTTTGAGTTGGATTATATTCCAATTGAAAGAAGTGTTTCTTTGTATCATCATGGATGGTATGGAGGAAGACTTGCTGAAGTTGATGATGAAAAAGATGGGGTAGATCAAAGACAAATATTGCCTCATATGAATGGGACATTGAGCGATATTGAACAGAAAAGGGATGTTATTGGAAGTGTTGGTGGGTGGATATATTTTTTAAAAGAATACTTGGGATAAAGGAGGAATACAAGTGGGGTAAACTCTAAAATAGGACCAATACCTTTGGCACTGTAAGGAGAAGGGGATTCAGCTGGCTAGAATAATTCAGCTGGCCTTGGTGGCCTTAGGCACTAATTACTTTATAAAATTAACTGAAAGATTTTTTATTTTAGACAAAACGCTTACCAAACCCAAAGAAAACCAAACTTTAGAACCCGTTGAATTACACGTTCGTATAAGCGAATTAAAGAAGAAGCCTATCATTACTGAAGATAATGAAAAGAAAAAATTAAAACAATTATCGTTTCCAACAACATTTCCTGTTAAAGAAACTAAATTTGAAGAAAGAACCCTTGGAGAGGATCAGTTACAAAGTATTTATGCAAAAGCGGCATCTTTTAGAGATGGTGAGGGAAAGATAATTAATCTTAAATTAATCATGTATTCCAGAAAGACTCCCTGTTGCTGCCACCCAAAGAATGAGACGTCCAATGGTTATGAAAAGTGAAGATCTGAGTATAGATTCGAAACGTATGTTTCATTATAATTCAGCATCTTACGGTTTAAAAATAAGGGAGTGAAAAATTATTAGCCCCAAGCGAATCCGAACCCATTTATGTTTTAAATTTATTGACCAGCGCCAAGGTTATTGACCAGTTTTGGCGTTCTGACGTTTGGCGTGTTTTAAGAATTCGATTTAAGAAGCCCTGGTTCAACTATCTCATTTTCCAATTACATTCTCTATAAGGGAGTTTCCCCAGAATCCTGGTAGAATGTTTCTCGAGTTCAACACTTTTTATCATTAATATATTTTCAGCAAAACCGCTTCCCCGTACTCAATATACTTCACAATATTCTGACCAACTCTATAAATATTCCTCACCAGGGTCTATTCGTAGACCAGTAGGTGCTTCTCCTAGAGGATGGACTAGTGTTACTGAGGCTACTACAATTACTTTTGCTAAACGTCATTCATTTGATAGAACAACAGAAGAGGGGAAAGTGCAACATGTTGTTGAGGTGTTTTTAGTTTTGGGGCTGTAAAGAAAAATTATAATTTCAGGATATAATTGTCTATAGACATGGAGGAGGGGGAAGTGCCGGTCCTGTTCGGCGTATGCTTCCTCCAGGCCTTCCCAAAGCTCCGGCAACCAAAAAGAGTATTTTGCCAAGCTCTTATTTGGATGAACGTTATCATAATATTAGTCAACGTTACAATTATTACAGGTAACTTTCCTAACCTTCCTAACCATTTGTTCTCCTTTTAGAAGCCGTTCCCAAGATCAAGAACAAAGAGGACAACGAAAACATGATAAATGGTTACAGACTGATCCAGAAGAATTAATGGAATTAAATAATGCTCCCTTTGAACACACTTCACGAAGTGTGGGGAGAACAACAACAACAGAAAAAAGAAGTCATCATTTACGTACTTATCGTTCATATTCTTCACACCTTTATGACAGGTTGAAGGATTTTTTAAAAATTATTTTTAAAAAATTTAATTAGGCATGCTTATGCTCGAGATTATAGCAGTCCAAGAAGGAGTTGTGATGCAAGTCCAGAAACATTCGCTTATCGTACTGAACGCTCTACACATTCACTGGGCAGGTTAAATGATGATTCTCCAATGCGGAGTGGTAATGTTTTTAAAATTATTTTAAAAATTTAATTTCTTTTTTAGGCTTTCCACGCGCCACAACCGCGCCAATTGCAACACAAACACCGCCACTCCAGCAACGTCGAACTTTTATGAACTATGAAAGTTCAGTTAACAGGCAACAAGTCCCTGATCAATCGCCTAGAATGATGGTATATTTATTTTTTTATTTAAAAATTTGGGGATTCCGAGGTTTATGCCCCTAGGTTTCTCCGAGATTTCCCTTTTTTGCCTTTGCAAAAGATCCCTTTTTTGTCTTTTCCTAAAAAAATTCCCTTATAGCAGAAGCAACTCAAAGCGCAACGTTCCAATATTGAAGAGACACCTCTTTCTATTTACCCACAAAATGGATTTGAAGAAACTCGAACAACAATACAACGTTTGATTTTCAATCTTCCAAAACAATTTTTCTTTTAATCTTCCTTTTTTAGATTCAAAAACCCTGCCATTAGAAACGCGTATACTTCCCCCAGGTATTCACACACCTCCCCCACCTCTTCCACACTTTTCAACAATAAATGGTGGAAGTCATGAAATAGACGAAGTTAAACAGGAGAAACATGAGAGAAGTCGAAGAACTTCTCGAGCTTCCTTGCGCCAAGCACGGCAACGTATCCGAAATTATTGTGGGGTGCTATAAGTTGTGAATTTTTTTAATCAATTTGTGATAACAAAAGATTTTCTAATTAAAACGGTGCTAATTTCGATGCCTTTTATTTTCTCTCAAAGCCTTCTGATACCGATATATCCGGTTTATTTGTTAAGAAACGCATTTTTATTTTATCTTTTTATATTTTTAAAATGCTCATTTTTCAATTTTATATTATTTAATGTATGTAGAAATTTATTAATTTTTTTTATTATTGGAATATTAATTTACAAATTTTTAAAATTTCCTATTGAGAAGGTCGGGGGCATAAGGAAGGGATGACAAAATGGGACACAAGGAGAGACTTTATTTTCTGACATTTTTAAGATTTTATTATCACCAAAATAAAATAAAAAATATTAAAAATAACAACAATTGATTGTCAATTAATACAATTGCAGAACCAGCTCGAAGATCTGGTTCATAAACAAGCACCTAATCAAAATAAAAATTTACTTTAATTTAAAAAATTATTTTTACCCCATCTATTAAATGCATAAATCCATTAATTCCAGCAATTTCACCTCCTTCAATAATTCTGGCCACTCGATTACCTCTCGGCCAGTAAAGTTCAAAATCTATTAAAATTTAAGGGAAGATTATTTATAAAAATTAAAAAAAATTATACATCTGCCACGTCGTCTAATGATCACTTTTTCATCATTCATCATTACATAGGTTCTCTCACGCAAATCTAAAAAAAATTTAAATAATAGAAAAGTAAAATATTAACCTGTATACATAAGTGCCTGTCCTTGGAGAATGTGTCGCTAAAAATTATTTTTATAATTATTTAAAAAATCAAAAAAGAAAACAATAAATCAGAAATGGGTCCGAACAACTAGAAATTTTTTTGGAAATCTTAAAAATATTTTAGAGATCAAAAATGCGAGGAATTCCAATCCTTCTGATCAAAATTTAAAAAACAAAAAAACCTTATAAACATATTGCAATGCTTGCCAGTGATTTCCGTCAAGCAATCTATTTTTCATTGACGGGCTGACCTTTTTAAAAATTGTTAATGTTGTTTATCCATAAATTTTATAAAAAAAAACCTTATCCCAAGCTTCATCAACCGGCACAAAGAAGGTCATATTCTGTTCTGGAGTAAGCACTTGCCACGGATCAAGAGTGTATTTAAGCTTAAATTTAAATGATAAAATAAATTAATTTATTCTAATAATAAACCTGTAAATTATTCAGCATTTCCATCGATTGATGAGCTCTAGTCTCATTACGAAGTACTTCCCACAAGGACTAGAATATTTAAAAAATAAATTTAAAACCCCAAAAAACTTTTTAAATAACCTGATAGGGAACACCCAATACTCTATCAATGTAATGGATTATACCATTTGTTGCTGTTACATCCTCCATTTGTATCTGTTTAAAAAATAAATTTTCAAAATTAAGAATTATAGAATTACAGCTGTCCGAATTCCTCCACCAATAACATAATAAGTTATGTTATTTTTAGGCCATTCAGTTTTAGAAAAATATCTGTTTTTAAGTAAAAGTAGAAACCTGTTTTTTACATATTCAATTAAAATTTCCCTTACAAATGTCTCATATTGTCCACTGTAGCAATTATTGTATCATTTGTAATTTCTTCACTAACCAATTCCTTTGCCGGGATAATGTGCAATTTAAGTACTTGTTCTAACCATATTCTATCGCGCAACAATCTTCTTTCAATTGGTTCAGGAATACGTTCAAAGGCTTCATTCCATGGAGCAAAAAATGTGACAAGACCTCCAGTTGCTGAAATGTAATTTCTGACAATCTTTAAAAAATTTAGAAAATTTTAAAAATATTTATAAACCTGTCCAATAGTAGCCATATACCTCATTAAAGTTGTACATCTATAATTGTCCATAAGCATCTAAAAAATAAAAATAAATTGAGGATCCTGAGGAAGAAAAGGTTAACCTGATCGATTGTATTAGTTACTATCCCGAGAACATTATCAACAATATGGACAACCTGTAGAAAAAAATTTCTAAAATTTTTAAAGAAAAAACAAACCCCGTTTTGGACAGGAATATTTGGAACGAGTATTTTGGCCCATACAGCACCTCTCCTAAATTCTCCATAACGCTAGAATTTTAAATTTAATTCAAAAAATATTCTTTAAAAATTAACCTCATAAATAGTTGATACTGCATACAAATCCCATTTTCCAGTTCTATGGTCTGTAATGTTCCTCATACTCAATTTGAGTTTGTAATTATCCTCAATTATGTTTGAAGAAAATCTGAATTAGTTAAATAAATATAAATTTAAATAAAAATAAATTAAACCTGCCTAATTGAAGGATAAAAATGAATTCCTCCATCAAATAACCAGGGATAGGTGAATAAAACCTGAAGAGGGGAATGAATTTTTATAAATACTAATTGATATCATAATTGTATTTCCCGATAAATTTCGGACTATTTTTTACGTTTATTCTCCCAGTTCGCCTTTCCCAATCCAACAATCAACTAATTGTGAGAGAAAAGTCAGCAAAAAACCACTTCAATCTTTACAAGTGTTCTCAAACAACGCTCTCCAGAATCCATATTTGTATTAAATTTTAAGCTCACCCACGCGATTCATTCCAGAAACATGAGCCAACAAAACTTCACGATCCACCCGATTTCGATCAATCACTTTGGCGAATGCTTTATTTGTTGGAAGAAAAAAGGTATGGAAACCATTCCATGCTGAACTTCCATAAATTACTAGAGCTAAAATTTAAAAATTTTTAAAAAATTCTTTAATAATAAAATAACCAATATCAGGCACTCGATCGAGTATATTCCTCAATTCACTAAAAAATAAAAATTTTGAATTATTCAAAAAATTAAACAAAAAATAAACGTTAAATCTCTATTATCATAATGTCTGTCCACAAAAATAGCATTTTCATCATCTCGAACAAAACTTAAGGCTGTTCCAGGGTAAGGACGATGACCCATTGGAGTGCACACTTTGTAGAGATACCAAAAATAAATTCAAAATTTTGTCCAAATTTAATTCTTTTCTTACTGTTCACCGCTGATAATTCCCCATTGATTGGAAACATGGTTACAAATTGTACCAGCATTTGCAAAGTAGGACTAGAAAATTAAATTGATTTTCTTCAAAAATTTTAAAAGATTTTTACAAAATTCCCAGGTGGTCCAGGATTCTCAAATTGAGTTATATAAACATAACCACTATTTATTGTTGACCGTATAAGTGTTTGCTTCTCCCAACGTCGACCGCTGCTAAGTTCTGGTACTTGAGTATCCACTAATAATAAAAAAATAAATTTAACCAAAATTTTTATAATTAAAAAATACCAATATGTGAAAGAACCTCTTTTTGATCCATTGCTCTAAGATCTGGATTATACAGAAAAACATCATTTACAGGGGCAAAAATGGTCACTCTTGCATTGACGTCCTCCATATAGGCTTGGGCAACTTGATAACGGGAGCAAAGGAGACGCCACTGAATTTTAAAAAATAAAAGAGGAATAGGTATAGAATGACGGATAAAAAATTCACAGGTTCAATCCTACCCTGGCCTCCCCCCGAAAATTCTTATGGCTACGGGCCTGGTAAATTTTTAAAAAAATTAAACAAAAATAAAAACCTGTTGCATATCACTCATCCTTCCTGTTTCTGACCAAAGACTTGCAAAGGCACGTTTTAACAAGATCAAAACAAAAATAAATATAATTGAGAAAATATTACAAGCAAAATTCATTTAAAACCTTTCGATTGTTGCTTATTTTAAATTATTCCCAAAAATATGTGAGTCAAATAAATAGGACCAGTAATGAAAAAATAAGAGAAAACTAGATAAGAATTTGAGCAAACATAACCATCGATTGGCCGAAAACAGAGGAAATGGCTGTAAACGCTTGGCGCAAAAGATGACTAATTCACCTAAAAGGGCCCCCTAACACCGATTGTGAGAATTAATAAAAAAAAAGAATAACCTCAAATTCTTCCTGGCCTGATTTCTGTTGTAATTCATCCCAGTATTTGTAGACCAAAAACAATTAAAAACGCCAAACTTCAAACGACTTTGTGCTGTACAATAATAAATTCCAAATTTTTTAATTGGAAAAACTGATAAACTCATAAATTACTCCAAAGATTAAATGCCCCCTGAGCAGGGGACGGGTCCCATGTACAAAACGGCACATGGACACTCCAAAATTCTTCATGGTCACCAGCGCACTGCCACCGCACAAACACTATTAGCAGAGCCACCGAAGCGCACTGCCACCAATAGTGCTGCCAGCCCGCACAGCCACTAATGTCTACCTTCCAGTAGTGTCCACTGGTCGCACAGCCACACGAAGCGCACAGACGACCAGCTTTCTTCTACTGAAGATAGTCCGCCGAAGCGGTCCATGGATAAATTGTGGAAGAATTCCCAAAAATAAAAGATTTGAGCATAAGTAAATCTTAGACGGTTAATAGAAAGGGTATAGAGAACACTAATTATTCTTCAATTTTTTAATTATTTCCCTTTCTCTTTTTCTTCTTCTCTCCTCTACTTTTCTTCTCTCTCCTTTACTCTCTCTCCTTTACTTTTCTTCTCTCCTTACCTTTACTATTTTTTATAATTTTTCATAATAACAAATCGCTTAAAATAAACAAAATATCTACAGCGCGTTGTATTTAAAAATGGTCAAAAAAGGGAATTTTTATAAATCGTCGAAGGACTAGTTTAAAAATTTAATTTTTATGTACATCAGGGATGGGACGGGTTACCCAAAACTTAATACCCGAAACCCGGACCTTTTTCGACCCAGAACCCGACCCGAGAAGTTTTCGAAAACTCGACCCGAAACCTGGCATTCAAATCACGTTGATTCTGGGGTCATTCGATGCAGATCGATTTTGAATATCTTGAGAAAGAAAAAAGAGGGGGGTACGAAACCGAGTATTACCGAGATACGTCTAAATCCGCAAGTATAGTCCGGAGATGTTGTGTCCGCAAATAACACAAATTTTTCTTACGTTATTTTAAATATTAAAAAATGGCAAAAATTCATTTGTTTTTCCTAAAAAAATTTTTTTAAGTTAGGGATGTGAAAGTTAGGGATGTGTTTGAGTTGCTTTGTTCTTTTTTTTGTTTTGTGCCCGTAGAATGCTAATGCACTCTGGGAATCTTTTACAAGGATAAAGCACTATTTCTAAAGATTAAATGCCCCCTGAGCAGGGGACGGTCCCAATGTACAAAACGGCACATGGACACTCCAAAATTCTTCATGGTCACCAGTGCACTGCCACTGCACAAAGCACTACTGGGGCACAGCCACCGAAGTGCACTGCCACCAATAGTGTCTGCCAATACGCACAGCCACTGATGTCTATCTATCAGTAGTGTCCACTGGCTGAACAGCCACCGAAGTGCACAGCCAACCAGCTTTCTTCTACTGAAGATAGTCCGCCGAAGCGGTCCATGGATAAATTGTGGAAGAATTCCCAAAAATAAAAGATTTGAGCATAAGTAAATCTTAGACGGTTAATAAAAAGGGTATAGAGAACACTAATTATTCTTCCATTTTTAATTTCCTTTTTTTCTTTTTTTCTTCTCTCCTTTTATGCTTCTGCATGTCTAAGCATCGTTGCAGAATAAAATCAATAAATACAGAAAGAGTGTGGGAAATAGTAGATACATTAGACAGTTAAAGGGTCGAGGTCAGTTCAGTGCGAAATAGTCAGTTCAGTGTGACAGACTGACTGTCTTTGGAATTCTAAAAGATTCCTTCGAGTGTTAAACTCGAAATACTCATAATCTAATCAGTCTCGTCGGATGTTCATTTCACACTGAACTGACTACACCGAAAATTTTTTTGGGCTCAGTTTACCGAAGATTCTGGTGAAGCCGACAACCCTACTCCTGACCATTTAATCATTACTCTATTTAGTATTTTAGATTTCTAAATTAAATACAAAATAAATTCTTTTGTCTTCAACAACAATGCCTCCAATTTGTAGCAATATTTTTCGTCCAATGCTGCGTCCTCTTTGCCGTTATGCGCACTTGAATGGAACTCCGGGAATTTACAATACTGTTCCGAATTGGAAGCCTGGACCTGGTTGGCGCCCACAGAGTCCACAAGGACCTTATCTTGATGGCTGGGCTATGGGGGTAAATTTTTGAAAAATTTTCTCATTCTTTCCATTTTTTTAATTTTTAGTATTGGCATTATACTCGACCACACAATCTTCCATTACTTTTTGCTAAGGCGGCAATCTACCTTGCTTCTGCATTTTGGCTTCCATTTTTGTATTCTTTTAAATTTATTTTTAAAACTTTTGTTCATTTATAGCGTTGTGGAATATCAATTGAAGAAGTCAAAGGAAGGAAGTTGAGAGCCAGAACGTACTCTATAGACGCTTGATAAGAAGAAAAATGTTTGGAAAATTGTCTAGGAAAATATTAAAGGTTTAATTTGTTTATGAAAATTGTTTTTTGGGTGATTTTGATTTAAATAATGTTTTTTAATGTCGGGATAAAAATAATTGTGTAGGCTAAAGTTTTGTTGATTCAAAAATTGGTTTCTTGTTTTTCTGTAGCAGAATGGCACGTGTAGAGAAAAACGTTGGGTCGGGTCTTTAAAATTTTCTACGGAAAGGTTTCGTATCAAAAAATCCGGGTTACGAGTCAGTCAGTGGGATTAGGAGGGAAAAAGTCAGTTTCGGAAAACTTCTCGGATCGGGTCAGAAGGAAGTCCGGATGGCGGGTAACTCATAACATCCCTGTCCCGTACCTAGGCAGTTAATTGCTGAGCTTCTAGTTAAGCGAAAATTCGAATTTTTTGTTTGTTTGATTGAGCTGGAGTGACGAAAACTTTGGAGGAAGGTCAAAGATAGTGCTTGATTTTTTCCCTATAAAGTATTCTATTTGCCTTATAGTTAGCCTAGGCAGTTTCGTAGTTTCTATGTTCCTATATTTTTCATTAGGGGTTTCTTTATAAATTCTAGATAAGTTTTCTCTCTCATAAATAAATTTTTATCATCAAAAATAAAACAAAAAATAAACCAAAAATAATTTTCTTTTCCAATCCCCTCATCTTTTCTCTTCAAATTTATTAATTTCTGCTTCCAATAAACAAATTAAATATTTTTGTCTCGAAATTAATATTCTTTTAATTCCTTCATTTAATTCCAATTCTTCTAATAAAAATATATTTTCTTCAATTTTAATTAATTTTTGTTTAATTGTTGGAATATATAAATGTTTTAATTCTTCAGAAAATTCTGGGTATTGACGTATAATACTTTTTGTTGAACGCTGAAATTTAAAATTATTAGAATTTTAAAAATATTTTGTGGTTCAGTAAGGGCTCCCAGGAAGTCTGAAACGTTTGATTTCCTCTTGTCTCGTTGCCAAATTGATTGACACGATTTTTTTCAAATTTTCTTTCCACCTCAAAAATTTGCGGATGACATTTCCGGACAAAACTTAAGCCTAATGAAGTAGGGACAAACGGCCCGATGGGCCATGTACTCAATATCATAATCATATATGAATAATTTAGAGAATTGGCCACAACACTGGTTTATAATGTCCGCAAAAATTTTTTTCAGAAATTTTTTCTCAAGCAAAAATGTTTTCTACCCTTCCCTCTTCCCAATAAAGTAATTAAAAAAATATCTTTAAACCTCTTACATTTTTTAACATTTCTTCCAAAACAAAAGGAGAACAAAGAGGAACATCTTCAGCCATTTTAACACTTTCCTCAAAAAACATAATTAAAAGTTTCGGCCCTCGCTGTTTAATCCAAAAATTTTCTTGTTGATTTTCATCCATATTTTCTTTTAATTTTGAAGATTTTAA
Source organism: Meloidogyne incognita (assembly GCA_036172945.1). Classification (NCBI taxonomy): domain Eukaryota; kingdom Metazoa; phylum Nematoda; class Chromadorea; order Rhabditida; family Meloidogynidae; genus Meloidogyne; species Meloidogyne incognita. The sequence continues at coordinate 166,649 of JARQAC010000013.1, forward strand.
GGCTAATTGAACTTTACAAAATAATTTGAAGATTATTTGTTCGTCAGAAATCCAATGGGAAAGTGCCGAATTGGTTTGTTGTGAATTTTCTTTTTCGAATAAATCGATTTTGTTTATTCTAAAATTTAAAAAGAAATATTAATTTAAAAATTTTTCCACCACTCCACACTTCCATAGAAACATTTTTGTGAAAAAAATTTCACCGGGGCAGCCAGCCCTCCTAGAATCCCTACTCCCGCCTTTATAAAAAATATAAAAAATGTGGCAGCCAAGAGCTACAAAATTTTTTTTGATTATCTCCTTGGAGTTAATCTATCGTTAATTTAACGGACAAACCCCCTCTAACCTCCCTCATAAAAAATTAAAAAAAAACTTTGTTTCTTCCCTTACATTTTCTCCAAATCAAAAGAAATCAGCACTAACGAAGCAACAATTCTAGCACAAAAAATTTCATAGAAAAATGGCTGATTCTTCATAAGTAAAACAATAATTAAACGTGTTTGATCAACAAGTTCTGCTTCCCATTTAAGTTGTTCCTGCAAAAAAATTTTTTGATTAGGGTTGACCGCCTCGGTCCAAAAGATCGAGTAAGGCATAGGATATTTGGCCCGAAAGTGACTCGAATGACCCGGTCCGATAAAAATAAGCCTGAAAAATGTCTCCAACACCGTCCCGACTCGGAAACAGCAACCCTAATTTTAATTAAAAATAAATTTAAAAAATACAATATATCTGTCACAAATAGTCATCATTGCATAGAAATTTTGTTGTTTATTTTCTTTTTCCAATTTAAATTCAAAATTGTCTCGACAAGAAATTATTGTTTGGCCTTTAAATAAGTCGTCGAAAAAGTTTGAAAGTTCAGCAATTTCTTGATTTGTAACAGTCTTTTTAGAGGTGTCGTTAATACGTTCAGCTAGAGTTCTTGATAAATGCTGACGTAGTTGTTTCTTTAAAAAAAAATTTTTTTATTAAACATTTTTAAAACGAAAAAAAATTTTTTTGACGTAAATAAATTCAGAAAACAAATTTTAATAATTATTTGAAGATAAAATAATAATAAACACATAAAGGGATCGAACCCTAGACATATTGTCGGGGAAAACCTAACACTATCCAACTTAACCAAAACGACCACTTTGTCGAAAAATTTTTATAAGAAAATTTTTTTGAAGTAAATAAAGTCAAGAAAAAATTTTATTTATTATTTGAGGTTAAAAATAACCCCTCAACGGGATCGAACCCGAGACCTCTCATGGGGGAAAACCAAGCCCTATTCAACTTAACCAAAAGGAATATATTAAAAAATTATAATTTTTAAAGGTAAACCTGTGTCAGATCTGCTTGAAATTCCATCACTTCTTTTACCAATTCAGAATTAAAATTATCAAAATATTCTAACCATTTAAAAATTGGAGATGAATTGGTGGAAGAAGCAATATTTTGGCTGGAAATTGTTGGCGACTTTTTACTAAATTCAAAATTTGTTTGTTCAATTAGAGGAAGAGAAGAATTGTCAACATTTTCTGTCAAACTATTTCCAAAAGTTTCAACATCAACAAAACTATTTTCATCATTTTCGGCTTCTTCCTCTTCTTCATCACTTATTTCAATAAAATCTTCTGGTTTAAGTTGCGAATAGTTTATTTTTCTGAAAATAAAATTTAAGTAGTTGTCGATCTTAGGAATTTTGGCTGTACTTTAGTACGTGGGTGCAGGCTTTAATTTACAAATGTTATACCATTCGAAAGAGCTCGTCGAGCTGAGTCGAATGCCACCAAAATTAGATCTAGGAAAAATTTCTGGACCGAGATATAGGTCCCTGAAGTTTGAAAAACCATAGGGGGGACCAAGCACTTTTTTGGGGTGAAAAATTCGAAAATGCAAATGATACCTCATTTGAAAGAGCTCCTCGAGCTGAGTCGAATGACACCAAAATCAACAAAATCCGACTTGATTGGACAAAGTTCTGATCTTTTCTTTTAGCTCCTTACCTATGGCATCTGTGGAGATTTTTGCTGCTACAGAGGCTCCAAATACGTCCAGAACAAGGGAGATAAGAATAGGTTTATGTTACGAGCCCAGACCCATCGCCCGTAGACTCCCCGCGAGGCGCGTGCCGCAAAACCCCGCGCGAAGCGCGGGGTTTTGCACAAGCGCCTCGCCGACGCTCCATAGGTTTAGGTTTTTTGTTTTTTTGTGTCATAACTTTTTCTAATCTTGTTCAATCATGGTGATATTGGTCTCATTCGACTCAGCTCGTCGAGCTCTTTCGAATGAGGTATTATTTGTATAAAAAATTTTTTATTTCAAAAATCGCCCCTTTGTATCTTAGGTTTTTAGGGGGTTTATATCTCGGTCCAATCAAGTCGGATTTCGTTGATTTTGGTGTCATTCGACTCAGCTCGATGAGCTCTTTCGAACGAGGTATAATTTGCATATTCGAATTTTTTACCCCAAAATTGAGCTTACTCCCCCCTATGGTTTTTCAAACTTCAGGGACCTATATCTCGGTCCAGAAATTTTTCCTAGATCTAATTTTTGTGGCATTCGACTCAGCTCGACGAGCTCTTTCGAATGGTATAACATTTGTAAATTAAAGCCTGCACCCACGTACTAAAGTGACCCCGGAATTTTTTTTGGACATTCGGAAGGGAATCCGAAGGTTCTAGGAATAAAAAGTCCGCAAAATTGGCGAACTTCAAAAATTCCTTTTAGAGATTAGAAAATAGGGAACTCGTTAATCTGAAAATCCCTTTTACGAAGAAAAACAAACCTTGTATATTTAAACAAATCTTTATTTTTATTAAATATAAATTCCTCATTTTGTATAATTTTTTGTTGCTGTTGTTTTTGTTGATATTTATTAATTAAATTAATTTTATTCTCAAATTCTTTCAAAAAATTTAAATTTTCAATTTCCAAACTTCTTTTTAATTTTTCATTTTCATTTATTAAATTATTTGTAAAAGAATGCCTTTTTTTGTTTTTCAAATATTTAAATGATTTAAAATCTGCGCTTCTTCTTTGATACCAATCTCTGAAAAAAAAAATAAATAATTTTGTAAATATAAAACAAAAAACCTCAAATTATTCAAGTGATCTTCAGAATTTTTGTATTGATGTCTCATTTTATTTTTGAAAAAACTAAATATTAAAAGTTAAAAAATTTAATGGAAAAATTCAAAAAAATTTTTTCAAATACTCCAATGTACCATTTTGTCATATATTATTTTGTCGTAAAACCATTTTGTCAGTGTACAATTTTGTCCAATTACCATTTTGTCAATGTACCATTTTGTCCGTGTACAATTTTGTCGAGGTACCATTTTGTCGTGATACCAATTTGTCGTAACTTCGAAAGAAAAGAGAGAAAGAGAAGGAAAAAATTCTGTTGTTGTGTCTAACAAGTTTTTCAATTCCACGTTTTTTTGTTTTATTTTTTTTTAAAATTATTTATTTTATAATTTTTAGTTATGGCAAGCAATAACGACATAAGTAGTTTAATTTCTGCATTTTTTGTTTTTGTTTGTATTGGTATTGGACAATTATTTAAACAATTTTTGGCTAATTCGCGTCAAGGAAATTTGTGTGCTGGAGGTTTTTTTGAATTAAAAATTTTTTTCTAAAATTTAATTTAAAGTTTTGGGTGCTTTTATATTTTGTTTTACATTGACAACAATTAGTAATATGGTTTGGAAATTTTTTTATTTTTAAAATTAGTTAAAAAATTAATTTTTATTGTAGATTATTCCCCATTCCTCTCCCAATATTATTTAGCATATTGCCTTCCCGTCTACCCCGTATAAATTCTTTTCCAGTGTAATATTATCATATAGTCATCCAAATCTTAACACAGCATATGAATATTAATAGTTTTGACTGATAAAACCCTGAGCGGGTTCGAACCTTTGCCGTGTCTCACCGTTGCGTAACTTACCAGATCGGACACCCCCACTGATTTTTTTCTAATTTATTTCCTGTTATATGGCTGACCTGCTCTGCTTATATATTGATTATTTAGGGTTATTTTAGTTGTAGTAACTTTGAAAAAATTCCAAAAATCTTCAGAAATATTTAAAAAATAAAATTTTCTAGAAAATGGCCCAATTTGGAATCAATTCAAAATCTGGACTTTTTGATTGCTTCATTTCCTTAATTATATCAATTATAGCTTCAGCATTAATACACAGAATTGCAATAACTTTAACAATTTTGTTTTCTGGAGTTTTTCTTTTCTTCTTAGTTGGAATTTCACACAAATATTACGATTTGAATGCTTCAATTAGTGTTGGTGGAGGTGTTGGAGGGAGTGAAAAGAGAGGCAAAAAACATTGAAAAGAAAAATAAATGGTTTTTAATTATAAATTAATAATTTAAATGTTATTTTAATTTTAAATAAATTTTAAAAGAATTTTTTTTGTATTTAATTTTTTGCGGACAAAAATTTTTTTGCGGACAACTTTTGCGGATTTTCTCATTTTTATTCAAATCCTTTACAATTCCGTGGAATAAATAATTTTTTTTATTAATTCCTCAAATTCCGTTTTCCCAATTTTCAGCTCTTTTCCCATTTAAAAAACATTTTTCATTAAATTCTCATTGTTTTTTTTTCAATTTATTTTTATGCCAAAAACAAACAAAAAATAAATAAAAATTCATTCTCAATTACTTTCTTCTCATTTTCACGAGAATTATTGCTTTGCTTTTCACATCCCTAACTTAAAAAATTTTTTTAGGAAAAACAAATAAATTTTTGCCATTTTTTAATATTTAGAAAAAACGTAGGAAAAATTTGTGTTATTTGCGGACTCAACATCTCCGGACTATACTTGCGGATTTAGACGTATCTCGGTAATAGTCGGTTTCGTCCCCCCCCCCCCCCCCCTCTTTTTTCTTTTTCAAGGTATTCAAAATCGAGCTGCATCGAATGGCCCCAAAATCAACGTGATTTGAATGACGGGTTTCGGGTCGAGTTTTCGAAAACTTCTCGTGTAGGGTTTTGGGACGAAAAAAAGTCCGAGTTTAGGATATTAGGTTTCGGGTAACCCGTCCCATCCCTGATATACATAAAAATTAAATTTTTAAAATAGTCCTTCGACGATTTACAAAAATTCCCTTTTTTGACCATTTTTAAATACAACGCGCTGTAGATATTTTGTTTATTTTAAGCGATTTGTTATTATGAAAAATTATAAAAAATAGTAAAGGTAAGGAGAGAAGAAAAGTAAAGGAGAGAGAGTAAAGGAGAGAGAAGAAAAGTAGAGGAGAGAAGAAGAAAAGAGAAAGGGAAATTATTAAAAAATGGAAGAATAATTAGTGTTCTCTATACCCTTTATATTAACCGTCTAAGAATTACTTATGCTCAAATCTTTTATTTTTGTCTAATCTCCCACAATTTATCCATGGACCGCTTCGGCGGACTATCTTCAGTAGAAGAAAGCTGGTTGCCTGTGCACTTCGGTGGCTGTTCAGCCAGTGGACACTACTGGTAGATAGACATCAGTGGCTGTGCGTATTGGCAGACACTATTGGTGGCAGTGCACTTCGGTGGCTGTGCCCCAGTAGTGCTTTGTGCAGTGGCAGTGCACTGGTGACCATGAAGAATTTTGGAGTGTCCATGTGCCGTTTTGTACATGGGACCGGCCCCTGCTTAGGGGTCATTTAATCTTTGGAGTAATTTATGAGTTTATCAGTTTTTCCAATTAAAAAATTTGGAATTTATTATTGTACAGCACAAAGTCGTTTGTTGGCGTTGTTAATTGTTTTTGGTCTACAAATACTGGGATGAATTACAACAGAAATCAGGCCAGGAAGAATTTGAGGTTATTCTTTTTTTATTAATTCTCACAATCGGTGTTAGGAGGTCCTTTAGGTGAAAAAAAAAAGTCCTTTAGGTGCTCCTTCCTGTTTAGTTTCGACTTTTCTAAAAAAATGTATTTTGTCCAACAATTTAAATTATTAAAAGAAATGATTTTTAGCCTAAAAATATTTTGTTAAAGTTTTGAAATGATAAATGGATTTATAAATATTTAAATGGGAGGAGCAAAAAAAGAAAGAGAAAGGGAAGGGTCATTTCATGTTTTTAAAAGAGGATATGAGCAATTTTGGCTGTCTCTTAGTAGAATAAATAGCCATAGAAAGTATGTATATTTTTAAAAAGCATTTTTCTCTTTCTTAATTTTTAGTTTTTTTTTTCAAAAATCAAATTTATTTTTCATCTCCATTTTTTGAAAAATTTATTTTGTCATTTTTTTCTCTCTTGAGAAATTTTTTTGAAGAAATTTAATTTTATTTGTTGACCAAAAATGCTTATTTCTTAAAGAGTCCACAATAGTGAGAATTTACTAAATAGAAGGTTGATTATATAGGATAAAAGCATTTAACTATAATCAGAACTTACTGTTAAAATATAAACAGGGGATGATTTTAAGCGAAACTCTAAAATTAAATTTGCGGACAAAAAATTTTTTGCGGACAACTTTTGCGGACAAAAAATTTTTTTAATTTTAAAAAACTAAACCTTATCTCTCTTTGTATTCACAAAATTTATTTTATTATTATTCACTCAATATATAATATATCCACTTTTTCATCACTTATTCATTAAAAACGATTCACGCAGAGTCTGTCACCATAAGGTATAAAATAATAAAAAGAAAAGACTTTCTCCTTTATTTTTTTGAGGTTGAATGATTTTGAGTTGAAATTTTTATTAATTTAAATAAATTTTATTTTTATTTCTTTAAGTGATCTAGTATTTTACTTTAAAAATCAAAAAAATAATTTTTTGGGATGAAATGTCACCTCAGAAAAAATTTTCAAAGGACAACAATAATTAACTAGAAATGACATCATATTTCTCCTATAATCCTTCATTATCTTCAATTGTTTTATTAGTAGCTGTGTTTTTAAATTGTTCACATTTTAAATTTTTTGGTAGAAATTTTTTAAAATTTTTAGACCTTTTCTAGTTGTTAAAGACGGACCAGGGAAAAAGCAGAAGACGGAAGAAAACGGAAGGGAGACTTTCGGGACGTAACCCCAAAAACAGCCCTTATTTAAATAAAAATAAATTTCCAAAACATATCAACAATAACCCTTTAAAAATCCAATTCGCGGTCACTGATTTATTTGCGCACTTTTTAATTTTTTCGTTCCAATCCAGAGATTTGTTTTTGTATTAAATAATACAATAACAACAATAAAACAACAAACTTTATATTTATTTTAAAAGAGGGAAAAACAAATTTTCCCCCATTAATTATAAGAGTAATTTATATATACAAAGTTGTTTTTCGAGTATTTTCTCTCATTGACTTTATTCCCGAAATAACACAAAGTTTTTTTTTAATTTTAGCAATGACCCTTTAGAGGAAAGTAAAGTGTGAATAAGTAAAAGTATAACATTATTTTTCTATTTCCATAAATAACTGAAATATGTGTCCCACTAAATTTGTGAAGAAAAATTTGCGGACAAAAAATTCTGCGGACAAAAATTTGCGGACAAAAAAATTTTTGCGGACAGAAATTTTTGCGGATAAAATTTGCGGACAAAAAATTTTTTCGGACAAAAATGAAACTTGAGTTTGGAAATTGAAACAGACTTCCTTATTTCAGCACAATTTAATGCTAAACCAACACATTTCCTTATTTAAAAAATATCCGCAAATGTCGCCTTTACTAAAAATGTTGTTTAAACTAGATAATTTAAATTCCCAAGAGTATAAATGAATATTTTAGCTAGTTAGTAGTTGGCTAAGTTTGATAAGTACATCCAAAAATGTTAAAAACAAGCTTGGAGAGATTAAAACAAGAAAAGGGGGATTGACCATTTTGCGTCTTTTTAAAAAATAAAAAAAAATTTTTAAAGTCTCCAGTCTTCGCGCAAACCGTTCACCTTTAATTTTGGAAGAATCTATGAACAATATAACAGGAATGCGTGGAGATACAATTGAATTTAGATGTAAAATAGAAAATGCTGGAAAATATAAAATTGCATTTTTTCGAGAGGGAATACCCCCAAGATTAATTGCTTATGATGGTTAGAGTTGAAAATATTTTTGAAATTTATTGGAAATTTTTTAGAATCTATATTTCGTCGAACAGATAAATACCAACTCTTATCTAAACTAAATGGAAATCAGTGGCTTTTGAGGATTAAAGATATACAAGTAAAAATAAATAAATTAAAATTTGCGGACAACATTTGCGGACAGTAAAAATATCTGCGGACAGAAATTAAAAAAAAATATTTTTAATTCCCATTTTTAGTTCTATTTACTATTTCAAAATAATTTAATATTCGAATAATTAAATTAAAAATTAGCAACTTTAATTTTAACAAAGAAAAAAATTATTTTTAAAGGAAGACGACTCTGGTGGTTATATTTGCCAATTAAATTCTAATCCGATTTTAACAAAAACTGGTTATTTAAATTTGAAAAGTAATTTTAATTTTCAATAATAAATTTAAATGATTTAAAAGTTCCTCCAATAATTTTAAAAAGTTCAACTCCCGCGGTTAGTTTATAAATATCAATTTTTTAAAATTTAAAAATAATAAGGCTGTTGAAGTACGTGAAGGATTAAATGTCACCTTGTCTTGTAATGCTAGAGGCAATCCTTTACCTACCATAGTTTGGAGGAGAGCTGATAAACAAATTATTAAATATGGAAAAAATGATGGGTATGGAGGTGAATAAAATACTATTTATTGAGAATAAATTTTTACAGACAAAAATTTTTTTGCGGATAGAAAATATTTGCGGACATTTTTTGCGGACAAAAATTTAAAAAAAATTTTAATTATTTAAGATAGTGTACACAAAGGACCAGAATTGGTGCTAAGAGGGGTTTCTAGACAACATATGAGTGAATATATCTGCACTGCTTCAAATGGAATATTTCCAGATGAATCTTGGACAATTAAATTACACGTTCTCTGTAAAATATTTTTAAATTAATTAAAAATAAAATTAATTAAAAGTCGAGCCAGTTGTTGTTCCCCAAAGGTTAATTGTAGAAGCACCTTTAAATGCCACCTTTGTAAAAATGGCATGTACAGTAGAAGCTTGGCCTAGAGCCAATTTAGTTTGGCTATTTCAGAATAAACCGTTACATGATTCTGAGAAATATTCAACGGTAGGGGAGAAAAAATTTGCGGGCAAAAAAAATTTAAAAAATTATTTTTTAAAGGAGCAATTAGTATCAGAACGTTACCGTTCTGTTCACATTCTAAAAATTAAAAATGTTAAAAATTCTGATTTTGGAACTTATAAATGTGTAGCTAATAATGATTATGGAAGCCATTTTGGTGAAATTAGACTTGTTGGTTTGTAGATTTTTTGAAAAAATTTTTCTTTAATTAAAATTTAAATAGAATTGCCTTTAAATCAACAATATTCTTATGTAAATAATTATCATTCAATCAGTGAAGGTAAAAATATTTTTTGAAAAATTGCGGACTTTTTAATTAAAATACAGTGTTTTATTAATTAATTAAAAAAGGCTCAGGTATTTACCCAAATATTGATGAAGAAAATGATGAAGAAGAATGGGGCGATACAGGGATTGAAAACCCCTTCGGAATACTCACAACAACAACAACTTCCTCTTTGTGGTTACAGAAACAACAGGCAATTTCTGATAAAGGTTTTTGGAATTTCAGAAATTTATATTCAAAAATCAGAATTCTTTTTAAAAATCAGAATTTATTTTTAAAAATCAGAATTTTTTTTTTAAATTCAAAATTTTTTTCTTTTAAATCAGAATTATTTTTTTTCAGAATTACGAAGAAGCATAACTCCATCATCTTCTGTTTATTTTCGCAATTATGACCAGATAACAACTTTAAATAAAAGTTTAAATAATAGAAGAGCTTTTAATTATTTTATTTTGATAGAAATTGTGATTATTTTTATATTTTATTTTTTATTAAATTTTTAATTTAATTTTATGGCTCAATAATTAAATAAATTTTTTTAATTTAAATAATTTTTTATTTTTTATTCTTTTTTATTTTTCGTTTACGAGTTTTAATGACGATTTTGATGATATTCATGATCGCCAAGGTCACTAAGGTGTTGAAGGGAATTTTTAGATTTGCGCAATTTAAGTTGGGCATTTTTTGATATTTCTATTCATTTTTATAAATACACAAATACAACATGTATTTAGAAAAAAGACAAAATACAAATCAGAATTTTAAATTAGAAAAAAAACAAAACACAAAAACAGAAAATACAAAATTCTGAAAAAAATTACAAATCAGAATTTTAAATTCTGAAAAAATACAAAACACAGAATTTTGAAAATAGAAAAATACAAAAATCAGAATTAAAATATGTACATAAAAGAAAATACATTAAAAATCAGAACATGTATTTTAATTAGAACTGATAATTCTGAAATTAACTACAACTACAATTTACAAATTGTAATTCTGATTTTTTATCTCTTAATTAATTTAAAAAGTATTTTTATTCCCATATTGCCGCCTGCTGTGCTTTCTTCTATTAGAAGTTTTGTGTGAAAATACCTAGATATATAGCAGATAAGGAGAAAATACCTTTAATAAATCGCGCGCAGCAGTGTATATAAAAATACCTTTAATTTATTTATAATTGTGGCTTATGATTGATATAAAAAGAGAAACATCATCTTAAAAATAATTAAAAGTGAAAGGATTAAATATTAAAAATTTTTCTTTAAAAAATTCCTTTTAAAAATATTAAATATACCCCTTAAAAACAATATTTTACCATAAACTTTACTAAAAATCACCCCAAAAAATTAATTTTTTTTCTGACAAATAAAAATAATTGCTAATAAAACACTAACTGTTTTAGAACAAAGCAATTAAATATAAAAAAAGAGATCAACGAGGGCGGGAAAAATGACAGGTAGAGAGAGGAGGATTAATTGGAATTGTGTAGAGAATCGCCGAATTTTATCCATTCACTCAACACACAAAACACATAAAAACCTCCGCAAAATGGCGGTGGATGCTATTATACTTTTAAACTTTTTTTTGATATAAATAGTTGTATTTTTATTTCTCTCAATTACAACTAATAAATTAAAAAATACAAATCAGAATTCTGAAAGAAAAATCAGAATTATTAAAAATACAAAATATCAGAATTTTTCAGAAATACATTCAGAAAATACAATTAGAAAATACAAACTATCAGAAATACAAATATCAGAATATTTATTAAAAATACAAGTTACAAATCAGAACTTTTAATTGTAAAATTCTTAATTGAATTTTTCTAAATAAAATAATTGTTTTGTATTTTACAAATAAAAATTTTGTTGTATTTTATTTTGTATTTTTAACAGATATTCTGATTTTTTTAATTAATTAAAAACACAATCTCTTGTATTTTTCAACCGGAACTTAAAAATTCTTCTGCTTTTCCTTTATTTTTATGGGCGGGATTTTTCCTCTAAATTATTTCCCTAGGTTTTATTTCCTTCAGTAAGGCTTAGAAACATTTTCGCTTTTTTCTAAAGGCTTTTACTCCAACAATACACAGTTTTAATTAAATATATATTTTTTAATATTTTATTTTAATTAATTTTTTAATTTTTTTATTGATTCTAAACCCCTCCCCTTCCCTCGTATTTTTCTTCATTTTCTATTTATTTCCTAGTCATATATTTTATATTCCCTCCTCATCCATTATATCCTCATCCAATTTTGGCACTTCATATTTCTTTTACTGGCCAATTTTGAGAGGGTTTTCCCTTACACTTTTTACCTCTTTTTGGTAAACAAACAATTTTCTTTCATTAAAAAATAAATTTAATTTTTAAGATGTATTTTTACTTTAAAATTAATTTTTTATTTTATTTTTCTTTTTTCCTTTTATTTTTAAAATTTTATTTTTATTTATTTTAATTATTTATTCACAACAACAACAAATTTTTCAAGAACAAAATATTCGATCAGAACTTGTTGAAGGTAAGAGAGAATAATTAAATAAAAAATACAAATCAAGAAAATACAAATCAGAATTATAAAAATTAAAAAAAATCAGAATATGTATTAGTTAAAAACACAACTTAAAATACAATGAAATACAATCAGAATTTGTAATTGTAAAAACAAAGCAGAATTTAAAATCAGAATATTAGTTAAAAATACAAAATATCAGAATTTTTTCTTAAATACAAATCAGAAATACAAACAAAAATACAAATATCAAAGAAATATCAGAATTATTAGTTGTAGAAATACAAATACAAATCAGAATTTTACCCTAAAGCTTCAGTTTAAATCAGAATTCTCACAAATTCACTAAAAAAAGATAACCTTGCTTTACTAAAATAAAATCTTTTTTATTTTTTAAATCACCCTTTACCCTAAATAAAAAGAAAATTGGCCAATTTGTTCTCTTTTGTTATGCGCGCATCTTTTTAAATATAAAATTTTTTGCCTTTCATTTTACAGCTGCAAATAAATAAATGGAGAGAATAGACTAATTTCGCATAATCGGCTTTAAATAAAAATTTTTTTCGGCGATTTTTTAAAATCTTTTATATAATTGAGGGATTTGAGAAAATGAAGAGGAAGAATTAGAGTAAAATTTGAGAAGAGGAATTTAAATTTTATAAAAAAGATATTTTCGTGACCTTGTCACGTAAACCCTTCGATTTGTGTGGCCTGGGCAGAGAAGGTGTTTTTAAGTTTCGAGATTGAGATTAAAAAATAAAATTAAAAAATAAACTTTTTAAACTCTCAAAAATTTATTTTTCCATCTAATTTCTTTTAATTTTTTAAAAAGCTCTTCTAACGGACTCTTTACGTCTTCGACTCATCCAAGCATGTCAAAATGACCGAGTTAATTTACAATGCCCCAAGAACACTTATATTTCCCCCCATAATGCTTTCTTTGGTCGTTTAGTGCCAAGCAGTGAACTCTGCCCTTTTACTAGCAATTTAAAAATAAAAGAAAATTTTGGGGGAAAGGAAGATACAAGCTGTGACTTTGCTGAAACACTTTCTGTGAGTTTTTTGTTTTGAAAAAAGTTTTTTTTCTAATTTTCTAAATGGAACGAACTCTTCTAAATTTAAAAATAAAAATTGAAAAAAAATTAAAAAACTGGAAAAAGTTTTACAGAATTTTTTAAAAAATTGAGTTCGCAAATGTCGTATGCCCGCAAATGTTGTACAAAAAATTCCAAAATTTTTTAATTTTTTTAAAATTTTTTTCTTTAAACTGAAAAATCTCTTAAAATCCTTAAAATCATTATTCCTTCTCTCTCTGTATATTTATAATATTAAAAATGCGAAACAAAAACATTGCGTGCCAAATTATGCAAAGCTCATAAAAGACTAAAAATAGTAGTTAAATTAAAAAAAAATATTTTTTTTTGTTTTTATGACTGGGGGTTTTTAAATAAAAATAGAAAAATTAACATCTTTTTATTAGTACAAAACATTCGAGAAAAAACGGAAAAAATATTGTAATGATGTAGGTTAGTTGAGGTGATATTTAAGTAGAAGGTTGCTTGCTGGGTGCTTGCTGGGCTGGGGAAAGGTTGCTTGTTCAAATATGTACCTCTCCAAGTGACTTAAACTCGGGCTTAACTCTTCATATAATATTCAAAAAAATTCTAAATTTTTTAAAAATATTTTTTCATATTTTTCCCCATTTTCTTTCCTCTTTTAAGCTCCCAAAAGGCTAATTTTCTCAATTCTTATCCCCTTGTAAGTACATATATACTTTTACTATATACACATAGTCAATCCCCATTAACACACACCAACTTCACTCATTCATTGACCAACGTCCATTTCCGTAGGGAAATTTTTGCGCGCACCGTCCAAAAGCTTTTCAATCTATTTTTGCTTCAGTGGCACATTCCTCCTTTCTTCCCCTTCATTTTTAAATAAAAAAGAGGTAAAAAAGAGAGGAAAGGAAAATTCATTTTGCGCCAACCAACTGTGCCAGCCACATAATATATTATTATCCACAACACTCATCTCTTTCTCCTTTTAAATTCATTTTGTGGCCAAGAAGGGGATGTTGGTGGTTGTTAGGTAGGTAGAAAGTGGTCAATGGCCTAGTTACCTTTTTTAAGAGGGGAGAGGGGAGTAAATGGATTTTATTTTTAAGATTAGAAATATCCTTGAAAATTTCTTTAAAAATTTTTGATTAAAAAAATAGAGAAGAGAAAGTGTCATAAAAATTCTTCGTGGTCACTTCTCTCTAATTTCTCTTGGGAATTTATAAATTAAAAAGATATACCTCTCCTTTCCCTCAGTTTCCCTCAATGGAAGCGGAGGGGGAAGAGGTTTTAATTTTGTAAAGGATGAGTGATGAAATTGAGTAAAAGAGACATTAAATGAGAGGAATTTGGAAGTGATGAAATTGAGTAAAACAGGAATTGAGTGAAGAAGATTAAATTGAGGGGATAACTAGCAAAATTTAGGGGAGAATTAAAAAAATATTGGTGAGCGACAAAATGCCACCACACCAAAAATTCGACAAAATGCCTAATAAAGCAGTTACTGATTATTTTTACAAGTTATTGAATTATCACAATACTAGAAGCTTTGTTTTATTTTTGTTTATTTTTCAAGTGTTTATCTCTCCCTTTTTTCCAATCCCCCTCCAAATCCTTTAAACAAAATTCTAAAAAAAAAGAAAAAGTCTAAATATCCCGCGGGGCCATATACCCTTTCTCTTTTACATTTTAAGTAACGGTGTATTAGAGTGGTCATTGTTGTTTCCTCTCTCCCTCATCAATAAAATTGTGTTGAAAGGAGGGAATAAAGAAGACTAATTGTTGTAAAGGGGAAGAAAATCCCCCAAAAACTTGCCGTCATTGAGGGCTTGTTACAATAAATAGAGGGAAGGTTCTAAATGATGAATGGGTTAAAAACAGATAAAAATAAAAAAAAAGAAAGAGGATATCTAAATACTCGACAAATTGGTATGTAGTAAATAAAGGAGATGTTGTTGATTGAATAAATTATTTAAAAAAATAAAAGAGAGAGGAAAAAAACTTTTAATGTAGCCGCCGGGTTGGGATCTGTGGACCCCGACATTTGTGAACATAAATAAGCCTAGATTGGACTCCTTTCTGGGATTTAGGAGTGAGATAACAGGGGTGAGTCTAAACTGATCTTAAAAATCAAACAGGGAAAGACGAAAGTCGAAACACGAAAAAAGGCGAAAATCGGTGAAAGACTAAAAGTGAAGATGGCACACATCCTTGTAGACAACTAAAATTCCTTAATTTCTTTGATTAAGCTTTTGCGAGAAAAATTTATATTTTTCTTATATTCTCCCCTCTAATTTCCTAAAGAAAATTAAAAAATTTTTATTGGCATCCTTATGCAAATAATAAAAAAATAAAAACAATAGAAACCCCAAATGTCTGCTACCAAAAAATATTTTTTTCTATATTATTTGACCTATCATTCAACAGCTGTGGCCTTTTTTGAAGGAAATAATTTGGACAAAAAAAAAAGAATATCCCTCAAAACACACAACAATAGGGAGTGTGCAATGGCCCAAATTTTTAAAAAATATTTTTGTCAATAAATATATACAACTTTAATGATTGAATGAAAATTGTGGAGAGATTAATTGTTATTTATATTTTGGACAAATTGGGGGAAAGATAAAATGAGAGAGAATTTAGGGAGACTTTAGGGATATATTGGGTTAGCGACATTTGCGGACATTTATGGGTTTAGCGACATTTGCGGACATTTATGGGATAACGACATTTGTGGACTATTCGCAAAATTCATATTAATTTTTAAATTTATTTTTAGCGTGTAACAGACCTTTGCCGTGCTAAAAGAAAATGTAGGCTTAAGGTAGAACCGGAAGTATTTGGAGAAAAGGACCCTTGCCCTAATACAGGAAAATATTTACAAATTGGCTATAAATGCACGCCAGGTGTGTTTATTTAAAGAAAGAATAAAAAAATATTTTTTAGTCTCCTTCGAGGACCAAAACTTTTGTGAAGGCCAGCAGACGAGATTAGGCTGTGCGCGAGGCCAGCGTCTCTCTATTTATTCGGCACACTATGGACGTTCATCGAACGGACAACAGCAAACTTATTGTGGGGGGAAAGGACAACAAAAACAAGAAGGAAATGTTGTTAGGGGCAATAAAAATGTTCGGCAACTCTCCTCAAACGGTTAGAGTTTGTTTAAATAAATTGAATTTTATAAAAACATAGGTTTGTTTTGGCTAGGTAAATAAATGTTTTTATTAAATTCTGAGTTTTAAATATTCTGATTTGTTTTGGCTGTGTTTCTATTAAATTCTGATTTTATTTTCATGTTTGTCAAAAATTCTGTTTCAGTTTAAGTGTTTAATTCAATTTATTATTTACCAACAAAAAGAAACTAAAATGGAAATAATCTATTTAAGTAAATAGGAGGAAAGAAAAAGCTTTCTGTTTGTCATCTTGTTAGCATAATTTGCCTAATTATAGGATTGACACTAGTAAAATGTGAAAATAAATTTATGTAAATTATTTATTTTTCTAGAGAAAATGGCAAAGGCTTTAAGTAAAAATTATTTTTAATTTTGGGTCAAAAATTTGCAGAAAATCCGCAAGCCCCCCCCCCCTTCCCCCTTCATCTACACAAGTGTCTGAATCCTATTTTCAATATTAAATTGTCAATTATTTTCTATTTAATTTCCCTTTTTTCTCCCAGCCATTTAATTGCCAAATAAAAATGTCGGCAAACATCAAGAAAGTTGTTAAAACAAATTATAAGAATAAAATAAAAAGAAAATTAAATCGCCGGAAAATAATTGTGTGTGAATTGTTTTGAGGAACAAATAAAAGAAAATTATTGGCCTATTGTGGGAAAAAACAGAAGAAAATAAAAATCAGAATTATTTAAAATTAGAAAAAAATCAGAATTAATTTAAAAATCAGAAAGGATCAGAATTGTTTTAAAAATCAGAAAGAAATCAGAATTAATTTAAATTTAGATTGTCTACTCGATGTACTTCCTCAAATAGCCAGTCATTGTCACGCTCAACCTTGGTGTTCATTTCAAGTAAATGATTACTTCTTAGGCAATCCATGTCAACAACAACAAAATAGTCTAAAATATTTGAGTGTTATTTTTGCTTGTGTTGACGAAGAAGTATTTAGTGAAGGGGCGTTAAGTGGAAGACTTGAAGCTATGGGGCAATTGAAAAAGGTACTTGAATTTGTAAAATTCTGATAAATTAATAAATCCACTTTTAAAATGAAGGAATTAGACTCCTTCCAACGTCAAAACAACAATTCTAATAATTTAATCCCTCAAAAATCAGCCAATCCTCGAATTGAAAGACATCCTCTGCTAGCTGAGGATGAAGAGGAGGAAGATGAAAATGAAGATTTCGACCATGAAGAAGATGAGGAAGATGAATATGGTGATAAAAAGAAAAAAAAGGAAGAAGAGGGAAATAATTTGAATAAATTAGAAGAGAAAAATGAAGAAGTGATACAAGTTAAGGAGAAGGAAACTATTGAGAATATTAAGGAGAAAACAATTTCGGTTAAGATTCCGGAAAAAGAAAGCAACAATCAGGAAGAAAGGGATATAATTAATATTAATAATAATGTTGATTGGAAACCTGCTTGGCCTTTATTAAATGATAGACGGCATGAAGCTTTATTATTCCTTTTGCTTCTATTGTCCTTCTTTCTGAGCATTCTTATTCTACTTTGTGCTTGTCTTATGTGGCAATGTCGGGCACGTGCTAAAGAGCGCCGTGATCGAAGACGGGCAGAAGAGCGTGAAGCAGCCGCTAACTTACGGCTTTGTCATGGATTTGGATGTGGTAGTGGAGGTAATATAGAAGAGAGAAACTTAAATTCAAAAAACATTTCCAAGGTGTTGTCTATCCAGATTCATCAGAGGGTGGGAGTAGTCACCGTCTCATTTCTTCATTTCAACCACCACCCCCTCCCCCAATATCTTTGCCATCAGCAGCAACTCATTCATTTGGTGGTGGGCATTATTCAACAGATATTTACCATGGATGTTATGGGCCAACAACAGGAAGTTCTGGACCTGGAAGTATTTATGGAGGTGGTGGTGGAGGGGTGGTAAATTGTCATCAACACTGGAATGGATTTATTGGTGGAAATAATTTATTAGATAATGAAGGGGAAGAAAGTACTGAATTATTAAGAAAATTTAATAATCAACAATCTATACAACACCAACAACAACCCTCCTCCTTACATAGATATAGCTAATTAAAATTAACATATATGAATTTTTAATTTAGTTATATTACCTAAATATTTTTTAATAATACGCGCATATCTATGATCTCAACAATTGACCATGTTTTATTAATTTTTCCGGAAAAGTTTTCCGGAAGATGTTTGCTTCCTAGTTTACCTTATTAAAACAAAAAACAAAATAGCCACAAACATGTTTTTGGGAAAATATTTGTTCGGACAAACATTTAAACAGGAAATGTTTTTAGGCAAAAGACACTAAAATTCATCAGTCTAAAGTAAAAATTAATTGGTCAATTTTGTTTTATTTTTTATAATTTTGTTAAAATTTCAATCTGCTTAATATTAATTACATTATATAATTAAAATAATTCACAATAAAAACAAATAAAATTCTAAATTAAAATTATTTTTCTTATTTTTCACTCACATATTTATCCACAACAAGCCCTCCAAAATAATCGTAAATGTCCAACAGATTCTGATACTGAAACAACTGCTTTACACATATTCCGAATAGCTGGTACAGTTTGTTGAGATGACTGGTTGTTTTTGTTGTTGTTTTGATTGTTGGTTTGCTTAAAAACATTAATAAATTAAAGTACTTGATGTTTTTGTTTTTATCTTTTTCCGGATTGTTTTTATATAATGTTTTCGTTTCTGTTAATGTTTTTGCTAATGTTTCAGTTATTGTTAATGTTTTGTTGTTTTTGTTTTTATGTTCCGGAATGTTTTTACTAATGTTTTTGTTTCTGTTAATGTTTTTTCTAATTTTTATGTTTTTCCGGAATGTTTTGGTGTTTTTGTTTTTATGTTTTTCCGGATTGTTTTTCTTATGTTCATTTGTTTCCGGAAATGTTTTTGAGAATCTTTCCCATTGTCTAGTTTTTTCCGGATGTTGTTTCTAATTTGCACCTTATTTATGTTTTAATAAAAATAATACCGTGTGACTTTTAGCAACTTTAGCATTAGACAAACATTCATTTAACAACAAGTCCAACTTTGCGCACTCATGTTCTATAAAAGCATTTAGTGGTCGATGTTTTAAGACAACATCATCTCGACATATTACACGTCCAATTCCAACCAAAGAATGGCCTTCAATATATACCTAAAAAAACAACAAATAATTTTACTGAAAAAAATAAACAAAATTACCATTTGAATTTTTTGAAAACCTGCAGGTGTTGGTTCTTTATTTTCTTCGAGTAAAACAAAAAATTGTTCAATAATAGAGCAGATTGTATCAATATGTGTCTCTACTTGTGGTTCCCATATTCTAAATAAATCTCTTTGTTCAGGTGCCAAAGAACGAGCCAATTCAGCATTAACTCGACAAATCCCAAGTTTTGAGGATAATACTCCAGTATTATATAAATGTCTATTTGGTGGTGATAATTGATGTTGTTGTCCACCTTCAGTTGTTGTATTAGAATCAATGCTTAATACACTAGCCAAATCATCTTCTTCTAATACCAAATCAGTATTTTCAATATTATTATCTCTCTCATTTGCAATTTGTTCTGGTTGTTGTTGTTGCTGCTTTAATTGTTTTTGTGGAGTTGTTTGTTCAAGCGTTGTTTGCACTGAGCTTGTTGTACTACTTGTTGATTCCCCTCCATCCATTATATCAGCCAATCCTTTTGAATTCTAAAGGTTTAAAATAGTTAAAGAATGTTTTATTTTATTTTAATACCTTCTCTCTCATCTCTTCTTCCCCGCCAGATGATGAATAATAAAAATTTTGAAGTGAAGAAGTTGGAGAAGGTTGTCGATAAAGTGGAAAATGCGGAAGGGGAAATAAACCGTCATTACTATTTTGCTGCCTTTGAGGTTTAGAAGTATTTGAAGAAGGTAAGAAAACAACTGCTGGAAGTTGTCCAGGACGTTGCGGATCTGACCAAGCAGAAAGAGAGGAAACCCATTGGACAAGTTTGGCACAGTCTCTGGGAAGCTACAAATTTAATTTTTATATTTAGTTAGTTATTAAAAAAATTACTTGAGGAAGAAGAGCCACAACTTGATCGAGAGCATCATGTCCAACAATATTACCACGAGGGCGTGCTAATGTCGAAAGTAGCCAACCGGTAGAATCAAGAGAAGAACGCAATCTATTTTTGAAAAGAGAAAAAATGAAAAATTAAAAGTAGTTACCGTCTCAACAAAGTTAAAGAATATTCACAAGGTTGGAATAATAGCCTTAAATGTTCTTGTCGAGGATCTCGCCGATGTAAAGAAATTCGTCCCAATGTTTCAACTAACTCGTCAAGAGCAATTTCAACAGTGTAACTGAAAAAATAATCTTTAAATTAAAAAATAAAAATTAAAAAAAACATTGTGTCACGTATAGCACCCAAATTATGGCGGAGAATATGTGGTTGCCTCCATCCACCAATTTCTAAGCTGACATTCACAAATTGTCCCATTTTTAACGCACCAATTTCAATTACTTTTGCACAGTCATTTAATTGAGAACAAAGAAATCTTTTACGAAGTTGTGCTTTCGCCTCTAAAGCAGCAGAAGATGATGAAGAATTTGGCACAATTTTGTTATTTATATAAAATTCTTCGCTATCTGTCACGCTGTCTAAAGCATCTATTTCATCATCTGGTAGCTCTTCAGCATTGTAAATATCATCATCCAAATCATCATTACTATCACCTCCACTTTCACTGTAATCAGGAGGAGGACTGAAAAAAATTTTTTTTATAAATTCTAAGAATGTTTCAGCACAAACCCATCAAACGGAGCATAAAAATGTTGTACAAGATTGTCATTGAATGTGACACCTCTTCTAAAAAAATTTTTTTAATGCGAAAATATAGAGGTAAAACCTGGGTGGTGCTTCAGAAATAACTTTATTTTGTTCCTCAGTTGCCTCATCATTTTCTTCAATAGTTGGGGAATTAGCTCTAGGAGTATTTGTAGTATTTGTAGGTGGATTATTCATGCAAAATTGGTTGTTATTTTGATTGTCATCCATTGAAAAATTAAACGAGGACGATGATGGCTCTAAATAAAATTTTAGTTTACACAATAAAAAACAAATAAACCATCCAAAACAAAATTAGTAGCAGTTTGTGTTGGTGTTGCAGATCCAGAAGATGAAGAAAATGCTGTATTTGTAGAGGTACCTCTATGTAATATTGATGGAAGTGAAGGTGGTAGAGGTTTATTATTATTAAATTGTTGATCTTCGATGGCAGAAGGAAGGGAAGAGAGTGAAGATAGATGGCTGGGTTGCTAAAAAATATTTTAAATATTCTTTAATTTAGAAAAAAAATTTTTTAACCTCAAAAACAATTGGAGAAGCCGTAACAGAACAACAATATGGCTGACTTAAATAAATAGGTTGTTCTGTTTTAGCAATATATAATTTTGGTTGTGGTGTAGTTGATTGAATTGCTATTATTTGTTGTTGTTGTTGTTGGTTTTGAGTTTTATTATTATTTTCAGCATCTTGTTGATATTGATAATGAACAAATTCATTTGGATCTGAAAATAAAAATATTTTTTTAATTAATAAAAAATACCAAATTGTTCTAAACTGCGTATTGCTTCCTCAACAGCATCCATTTTCTCGCTACTCTCTTTATTTTTAGAATTTTTATTCTGATTATTTGTTGCAAATTTTGTTAAGCAAAGTTTTGATGGAGTTAAAAACATTGAACGTGACATAAAATTTTTTTGTTGTTTTGAATGTTCGTTTGAATCAGAATTTGATAAAGTGTCTGTTGATGTTAATGAAGTTGTTTCTTCTAATTTGCCTTTTGTTTTTGCTAAATAAATTGTTTATAAAAAAGAAGAAACCAACAACCGAAAAGTTTGTTTGCGGAAAAAAGTTTTCGTTGTTTTCGTTTAAAAAATGTTTTTAAAACCAGAACATTTTTCCAACCAGAAAACATCCTTTCCAAACCTAAAACATTGTTTTCGTCCGGAAAAACATTCTTTTCAAACGTAAAACATTCTTTCCGGTTATTTTTAATTTTTTAATACAACCTGAAACATTTTCTTCATTATTGTTGTTTCCACTATTATTACTACTTGTGCTATTTTTCCGTAAAGGTCGATAACGCAAAAGTGATTGTCTTAATGCTGCAAGACTTGGAGATTTTATACGTTGACGTGATTGAGGTAAATTATTAATATTATTTTTTATTGTTGATATATTTGAGGAAGATGAAGCTAATGGAGAAGCAGAAATTGAAGCAGAACAAGAAGACGATGATTCTAATGATTGGGTAGTTGATAAAAGACTGGAAGAATCTTCTGAAACTATTTTTGTTGTTTTGTCATTTTCTTCTCGATTTTCTTGCTTCATATCTTTATTATTTGGTGATTGAATAGAAGAAGAAATTTGATGCTTTTCTTTTTGTTCAGAAAATTGTTGTTGTTGTGGTGAGGATTCAGCAGCAGCAAATAAAATAATTGAAGGTTCAGAATCACGACGAGGAAGTAAAGGAAGTGTTTTATTTAATCCATTTCTTGAAGATAAATCTGTTGCTTCAACACTCCTATTTCGAATTTGTTGTTGGGTTGAATTATTATTGTTGTTGGAATTTATATTAGCGGTGTTTGGAGTAGAAAATGCTTAAAAAGTTCGTTTGAATTAAATGTTTTGTTTGTTTTAAAATTATATGTTTTTAAGATGTTTTTGAATGTTTTAGAACAAAATGTTTTGATTGTTTTAAAATAAAATGTTTTTGTGATGTTTTTGTTTGTTTTGAAATAAAATGTTTGTAAGATGTTTTTGATTGTTTTAAAATTAGATGTTTTTTAAAAAAAGTTCGTCATATGTTTTAATCAAAATTTAAAAACCTTGTTTTTCACTTGTTTGGTTACGCCTAAACAAATGGTGTAAAGGAAAATTGATGTTATTGTTGTTGTAATTAGTTTGTTGATGTTTTGTTTCATTTATTAATTTGTTTGAATTTGTTGGGAAAGTTGTTTGTGATGTTGTAATTGTTCCAGTATTGTTTAATTTATTATTTGAAAGATTGGATGGACGGTTAAATTGTTGTTGTTTTTTCATTAATTTATTATTTTTGTCAGAGTTGAAACTAGAAGAAAATAATTGCGTATTAAAATTTTTTTGAAAATTTTAAAAATTAAGAAAAAATTAAATTTTAATATGACCTACTCAATATTTTGATAATGAGATTTTGGTTTATCTTCTTCATCTTCTCTTTGATGAAATAGTGAAGGTGTAGAAATTGCACTCATACTTTAAAAAAATTTTATTTTTATTTTTAAAAAAGAAAACCTTCCCAATAATCCACCAATTCTTCTACGAAAAGGTATAGCAGAATAATGAACATTTTGTTGTTGCTGTTTATTTAAATTATTATTTGACAATTCTAACTTTCCATTTTTTTCTTTTTCATTTTTTAGTAAATTTTTATTTTCCGCTTCCTTTTGAGATATTGGTATTGAATAAAAAGTAACTGTTGATCCATTACCAAAACCAGACGAATTTGTTGTTGTATGTTTATTGGAAGGACGAGATAAAGAATTATAATTATTAATTTCTTTTGATGAATTAGCTTGAAAAAAAAATTTTTTAATTTAAAAAATATTTTAAAAAATTATTTGAAAAAATCAGAAAATCTCGACCGCAAAAAAGTCGTTTTCAAAAATTTGTAATTTTAAAAGAAAAAACCGTAATGATTAGCATCTTCAATAAACTCTCTATTATTCTGTTGTTGTTGTTGAATAGGAACAACAGGAACATTTTTAGAATTTTCTCTTTCAGCAATTCTCTTAGCTTGTTGTGGGGTCCAAAATAAAGAAGAAAATTGACGGCGCAAATCAGGTGAAGAAATTGGAGAGAAATTTTTATTATTATTATTATTAAAATTGTTTTCTGATGACAATGAAGTTGACAAATCCATTCTTTCAGGAGTATTTAATGAAGATGATGATTGTTGTTCAAATAATGGTTGTTGATGGTGTTCTCTTTGGTGCTATAAATTAAAAAATATTAGTTTTTAATCAAAATAAAAATTTAGAAAATTTTTTTAACAAATTCAGGGTTAACCCGAAACCACGGATTTTTGGAGAAAAAGGATTTCGGAAATAATAGGGGGTTTGAGAAAAAAATACTCACAGGCTTTTTGGCTAAGTACACTTTATTTTATATATAGACTTTTTTCAAAATATTTTTTCCAAAATTTTTTTTTCTTTAAAAAATAATTTAATAATAAAGGAACGAGTTTCCTCCTAAAAATCACACACACCCCCAACAAATGCTAACTTGTAAAAATATTAGCAAAATAAATAAAAATATATCCCTTTCATCTTGAGAGTGTATTTTTATATATTATTGAGGAAAAACAAAAAAATAGAAAAAGGAACAACTAAAAAGATTTTATCGAAAAAAAAGCTTGATCCTCCCCCCTCAAAGCTTTGGGGCTGTGTGTGTGCACTTTTATTTTTTTGCAATTATTGGCGTTATGGCGTTTTTGCAAGAAAAAATCTTTTTAACGCTCAACTAGGCTTACTTCTTAAAAAATATTTTTTGGTGTAATTTTTTGGGCGTGTTCGAAAAAAAAAAGAGAGAGAGGCACTTTTGCTATTTTTATATTTTAATTGATACGGATGCAACAAACGGAAAAAGAGAAAAGAAAAGGGAGAAAGAATTTCCCGTCAAACTTGATTAATTGGGAGCTAATTAAATATAGAGAAAAAATACATTTAAAAAAATATTTTTTTTAAATAACAAGCAAAAAAACTTAACAATAGACTCAAAAAATTTTCAAAAAAAATTTCCCACAAAAATTTAATTAGTCTCTCCCCCCATTTCTTAACCAAGTTTTGTTCTTTCTTTCCTTTTTTATTAAAAAAATTTTTTTAAACCTTTGATGATAAATTAACGGGAGTATCCAACACACGAATAGGAATGTTTCGAACAACGCTTCCGCTGCCGCCATTTCCGGTGACCCCTACACCACCCACAACACTTCCTCCACCTCCTTCCCTTCTTCCTCCGCTATCACTTAAACGATTGTTGTTGGGTAGTAAACCTTTTGTACCTAAAAATTAAATTTTAATTAATTAAATTAATTAATTAAAAACACATACCATTGCTAAAAAGTCCTTGAGGTATTCGTTCATTAAGAAAAGTTGGAGAACGAAAGAATGGAGGGGGTGATGAAATTGGACAGTTGCTGTTGTTGTTGTTATTGTTGCTTATTTTTTTGTTATTATAATCTTGCATTAAAAAAAGCTCACAGACCCGTTCTTGAAGGCACTAAAAATTTTTAAAAAAATAAATTTTTTTAATTTGAAAATTTTTTTCAAATTTTTTGGTACTTTTCTGTTATATCCCCACAAATTCCACAAATTTATTTGCTGTACTTTAGCAAGTGACCAGACCCAAAGTCCTATTTATAAAAACTAGAGGAGACCAAGAATCAGCTCCAAAGACTCGTCGTGGAAAACAATTTGTGTGGGCATATAACGGAAAAATATAAAAAAATTTTGACTTAAGGTCCAATAAAATAAAAAATAAATTGGAGAGACCTTTCTCCTCCATAAAAAAATAAAAATTTAAAATACCTAAAAATAAAAGGTGTGATTGAGAAAAAAGGTTATAAAATAGCAGCGCTATTCTTCTTTCTAATAAAATTTCTGCTGCGCGAAATTTTGTGTCTTTTACTTATTGTTTTTGGTTGTTTTGGGTTTAAAAGAAAGAAGAAAACCCCGCGTAAAAGGTGTGTGGAAAAAAGAAGGAAATATAAACACAAGGTCGAAAAGTGCACATAAAAATAAATTTATTAATATATAATTGAAATAGAAAATTGTTTGAAGAAAGAAGAAAATGGTTTAAAAAAGTCTCGCGCTAAAAACAAAAAAAGATATTGATAAAAATTAATTTAAAAATAAATAAAAGGGGAGGGGGTCAAGTCATTTAAAGGATTAAGAGGGAAAAAAGTTGGATCGGCTTTAAGCTTCGTGTCGGAAAAAGTTCTTGGATTCGGGTAAACTTTAATATCCCTGGTAGACGATGAATCATTTATAAGGTGAATTGTATACTAACAATAAAATATACAAAATTAAATATTTAAATTGAAAGGGAAAAAAGTTGGGGAAGAAATAATTAAATAAATATATAAATTCAAGTTTTAAAAGAAATACAAAAAATAAAAGTTTTGGCTGACTGCACATTATATGTGTGTATTTATAAAAATAATATTATTACTTTTTGCCTCTTTACTTAATTTTTTGTATATTTAATCGAAAAATATTTTTTGCAAAAAAATATTCGAAACCCCCAGCCAGGTTTCGAACCACCCCTCGGTCAATTAAACTTTTTCTAAAATTTTAAGCATTTCACAAGAAAATAGAAAAATGCCCCAGCTACACAAGAAAGGGAGAACACCAAAGAAAAAAGAGAAGAAATAACTAACTAATTAATTAATTAAAAATAAAATTTAAAAAATGGGATAAAGAAAAGAAGAAAAAAATATTAAAGTAAAAATAAAAAGAAGAAAATTGAAATTGTTTGTTTAATGATTTTTATTTTTGAAGAATTAATCATATTTAAAGAATTTTGATTTAAAAATAAAATTAAAAAAAATTATTTTTTCTATTTTCTGGTACTTTTCCTTGGGAAAGGGGGAGGATATCCAAAAAAATACCCAAATTATTTTTATTTAATTAATTTTTAAAGTTTTTTGTCCAAAAAATATAATCAAAAAAATCACGTAATAAACCAACGATGCATAAAAATAAATAAAAAAAAAGCTTGAAAGAAATTAAGAGGAGGAGGAACTGATTGAAGAAAGACGAGGAACTGAAGGAAGATGAAAAAAGAAGAAAAATAAAAAGCATTTCCCCCTCCTCCTCAACCACCATTAAAAGAAAAAAGGAAGGCGTAATTTGGCGCATACAAAACAAGCAGCAACCAACAACAGTTATAAATACAAATTTAGTTATATTTACTTGTTTGCGCAAATTGTGTATATTTAGTTAGTTAAACAAGTCTCTAGAAAAACATTAGGAAAAGATCAAAAAAAAGTTGTGTTTTTTTAGATGAATTAAGAAATGGGGAAAAAATAGGAGAAAAAAGAACTACAAAAAAGTTTCCCCTATTTTAGGTACGGACTGTCACAAATTGAGAAAAGGGGTCAGGAAAAGCCCAGGGCTTAGGATTCCCTGATGGAAGACAAATAAAAAATTTTTGAAGAATTTAGCCAAGATTTTAATTAAAAAAGAAGCAAGGTCTGATTCAACACAAATTTAGGTTAATATTAAAGTAAAAATAAAAAGAAAATAAAGTAAGAAAGATAAAAGAGCTTTTAAAGCTGTGCATTATGACCTTGGGATTACTTAAAAGGATTAGGGGAGAAATATTGTAAAGAAGGAAACTTTTGGATTAATTAGGGAGAGATGAAGAGAGGAAGACATTTGCGGGAAGCAGAAAAGATAATTGGGGGATAACTTTTTAAAAATAAGATTTCAATTTGCCCTAACAATAAGAAAGATTATGATGTTTAGAATGTGATGCCGGACATTTAGGACGTAAAAACAGTCAGATTTCAGGGGCCACCGCTAGATACGCCCCTACTAGATAATTCCCAAAATACTTATTAAAAAGAAGCAAACCTTTTGTATTAAACTTTGTTTTTGTCCTTCTTCCAGCCCTTTTCTCCATTTACTTCCACTTGCCGACATCTGTGTTATTTAACCAAGTTTAACTAATCAAATTTTGAGGGCTCTGCTAATTGCTTGGAGTTGAAGAAATCCAAAGATATCCAACAAATCAGTCGACTTTCATAAACTAAAATTTGCCGTTGATTTTTTGATGTTTTTTGAATGTTTTTGTTGTTATTTTTGAATTAATTACGAATTAATTGAATAAATATTTATTTATGTAAATCTAGAAAAATAATGAAAATTAACTTGTTATTAAATAAAACTGGAAAATAACGAAGAAAAAATTTTATTTTTTATTAACAAAAAAAACAAGGTTAAACTACAAAAAAAATTATTTTTTAAAGTTGCTTTGATTATTTTATAATCATTTTATTATTTTTTCCTTTCGTTATTTTCCGTTAAAAAAGAGTTGCCCTACTTTTTATTAAAATAAAAAAAATGAGAGAGAGACTTTCCGGAATTAAGAGCAGTTATTATTTAATATAAAATGTTTTTGGGGGGTTTGTTGCGGTTTCTTTTTTGTTTTTGGGTGAATGGGAGAAAATAAAAAAATAAAGTAAATAAACCGGGGATGTGCACTACTGGTTGTTAACCGGTACCCCGGGTTTAGGTTATGAATGGTTCTCAAATCCCGGGTTTCGGCTTCAGTTAATTCACCAAATACACCGAGGCATAAACCAGAGATGTCACGGGTTGAGAAGAAAAGTCACCCCGGATTTCGGGTTCAAAAATAGGGGTTTTCGGATTTCCCGATTTTTGAGTTTTCGGATTTCGGGTCGAAAAAATCTGGGTTAGTATTTCAGGTTGGAAAAAAGTCCAAGTTTCGGATAATCCGTGGATCCCTCGTATGAACGAAAAAGGCTTTAATATACCCATAAATAATTTAAAAAAAGAAAAAAACCTGAGTTTAAATAAATTACCAAAAAAAGTTGTGTCATCTTTCAAGTAAGAATAAAGTTGTTGGAGGAGTATATTAAAAGTTTTGGGTGGTGATGGACGTTGTCGGAAGTAGCTATTTTGTAAAAAATGATGATGAGAGTAATAAATTAGTTGTAACATTCCAAAATTAAAAATAAATTTTGTAAAAATCATCTAAAAATAAAATTGTCTTTTTCTCATGGAAATAAAAATTTGGAGGGAAATAATGTGGGAAATTAAAAGAAAAACTTTTTTTAACTCTTGAGAGACGGGGAGAATAATTAAAAAAAATTTTTACATATTAACGCGGCAGGTTTTGTGTTCGACTTCGATTTTAATACTACTTTGGGGTTGGAAAAACTGTATTTTAAAAATTCGTTTAGGCAGTTAGTCTCTCCCAATGGCCAACAAAATTTAAAAAATGTAAATGTCGCGTGACCAAATTTAATATTTACTATTATTTACCGAAATGAGAAATGACGACATAAAATATTTTAAAATTTGCTTATGTAAAATATTTTGTTTTGGGATCTTAAAATATTTTTAATTGGTTTCCATTTTGAAATTTATATTTTGAAATTTACAAAAAGAATATTCTTGCGAGAGAAAAGCCCGCCAGTTTTTGTTTTTTAGTCTTCTCTCTATGGTGTTTTAAATTTTTTTCTCTAATTAGTACATAGTATTTTGAGTGTCTTATCGAGTTTACATTTTGAAATTTACAAAAAGTAAAAAGCCCGCCATTTTTGCCCGCCACTTTTCTCTTCCGCTAGTGTACTTTTAAGTCTTCTCTTTACCTTTCTTATAGAAAATATATAGAATAAGACTCTAATAATCCCTCAGAGAGAATAATTTTTTTCTCTAATCAGTACATGTTTTTGAGTTTCATTTTTTGCTTTTGATAGAGAAAAAGATTGTATTGATTTGTTTGCGTCTCTTGTTCATCGATAACCTTTTTTGTTTGTTTGATAAACACTTTTGTGGACCGAGTCCAAAAGTGAATATCACAATTTATTTTTTTTCTAAAATCAATTTTTTAGAGACAAACAATTCAAAAATCGATGATGAATTATTTCATCAAAATGCTTCAACAAGTTCTTCAATAAACAACATTTTATTTCAACGCCCTCCATTCAATGAATCATTTATTTCTCCATCAAAACAACAATGTAAAGGATTCTTGTCTTCCTCTTCTTCAAATGTCAACAAAAATTGCTTGAAAACACCTTCACTGGCTCTAATGATGGAACAATCTGCTATTTGTAAAAATGTTGGGAACTTGTTGCTGATGATTTAAGGTTTTGTTTTTTTATTTTTGTGGTTCCTTATTGGGATGGGGTTCTTTTGTAGACTTGTAAGAGAAAGCATCCGCTGTCAAGCGTCGATCCTTAGTCTCGGTCCTGGGGCCTGATACATTTGTTATGCACCTGATCACCTGTTGATGGTGCATCAAGGTTTTAGAAGTCCATGTTCCCTCGCTCTGTCCACCGATTTTTTCTTTTGTTGACACAACGGATAAATGGGGAGTCAGGTTTATCAGTGAACGGGGTGTTCTAGGAGCGTTTTTCCTGGCAATAAAAAATTTTTCTTTAAATTAATTTTTTTCCTTTTATAGAAACTGCGCACAAAAAAAGCAAGAAGGAAGCAAATACGGGGCGACATTGGTTGGCATTCCTACAACAAGTTCACACTACAACAACACACAAGAAAAGAAAGGGTTTAATCCTTGAGGGGGAGGGGGTGGTATTTGCGGACAAAACTTGTCGGTCAACCATTAAATCAATTTAATTTTTTTTATTAGCTTCAGTCTCTTCATGGTGGTCTGCTCTTCTGGTGGCTGGCCTTTGGGGCCCCCATAGGTATCCGCCTTTGGGAGTCCCATCGGTAGTGCTCTTCTGGTGGCTTGCCTTTGGGGCCCCATAGGTATCCGCCTTTGGGAGTCCCATCGGTAGTGCTCTTCTGGTGGCTGGCCTTTGGGGCCCCCATAGGTATCCGCCTTTGGGAGTCCCATCGGTAGTGCTCTTCTGGTGGCTGGCCTTTGGGGCCCCATAGGTATCCGCCTTTGGGAGTCCCATCGGTAGTGCTCTTCTGGTGGCTGGCCTTTGGGGCCCCATAGGTATCCGCCTTTGGGAGTCCCATCGGTAGTGCTCTTCTGGTGGCTGGCCTTTGGGGCCCCCATAGGTATCCGCCTTTGGGAGTCCCATCGGTAGTGCTCTTCTGGTGGCTGGCCTTTGGGGCCCCCATAGGTATCCGCCTTTGGGAGTCCCATCGGTAGTGCTCTTCTGGTGGCTGGCCTTTGGGGCTCCCATAGGTATCCGCCTTTGGGAGTCCCATCGGTAGTGCTCTTCTGGTGGCTGGCCTTTGGGGCTCCCATAGGTATCCGCCTTTGGGAGTCCCATCGGTAGTGCTCTTCTGGTGGCTGGCCTTTGGGGCCCCCATAGGTATCCGCCTTTGGGAGTCCCATCGGTAGTGCTCTTCATGATGCAAGTGGATGTCCTAGCAACAAGTAGTATTTGTTTTTTAATTTTTTAAACACCCTCGAGTTTTGTCCGCAGATACGTTTTCCATTATTAGGGGTTCCTTGGTATATCCGTTTCATAATCCTTAGCGTTTTTCACCCATCAATCACTAACCTTCGTGGGTAGGGAGTAACTGGGAGACACTGCTGCAGACGGATGGTTTTTAAACGAACTTGCTCGGCTTCCAACTTGAATGTCTATGGATTCGAACTCAAATATAGAAGAGAAGCTGCAGAGTTCATTCAGGTTCTTTATTTGTTTTTTTTGGATGAATTCCATTTTTTAGGAAATGGCTGAACGGTTGAACCACAACATAGAGGACAACTGGCAAAGTGCATCGCTTCAACAAGAAGACAATTGCTTGGTTGCATTTATTTGGCTTGTACATGTGCAGTTTATGAGGTTTGAAAGGTTATTAATCCTTTTTCGGGGCTTTGATTTCAATAATTAGAATTAGATCCCGCCCAATTGATGACGACGACCCTTTGGACAATTTTTTGATGTTGCTTTGGATGCAACACTCCTGAAAACTTGGCTTGAAAGGTCATTTAATAATTTTTAGAATTTTTTTAAAAAATTTTTTTAACTTGTTCAACTGCGGGCGAACACACTCCTTGGTTGGGCGTTCTTGGCGGCGACAGACAAGCATTGGCGGCTTTTGGTTGTGAATGTTTGGAAGGGAGAGGAAGGAGGCGTGATTGAGACAATGTTAGTTTATTTATTTTTTAGTTGAGGGGTTTTTCGAGTGGATTTCTGAATGATTTGGGGGTTTCAAATTTCCGATTCATTGTCTCAACACCGTTTAAACCCCTCGGGGACATACTCGCATTCCCCGGAGAACATTTGAAACCCTGTTTATTTATAACAGACTGTTTTCTTTGGATTTTGTAGGGGTTCTCCTTATACTTTAGGTAAAAGTAGGGAGAATACATTGTGTAATCCCCCCTAAGCTACCCTTTGCATCAAAAATTTGCGGAGATTCTGAGCTTAAAATGGGGTCTAAAATAACTCAAAATGCTTTTTTTTCTTTCAGACTTGAACACTTCCCAGCAGCAACAAGATGGACAGATGTCGCTTGTATTGGATTACAAGCGAGGTGGTGGTTCTACAACAATCTTTTTTTGAATTTTTTTGTTTTTTTTCTTTTTTTTTTGTTTTTTTGGTTTTTTTTGGTTTTTTATTTTTGTTATATAAAGTGTTTCGACTTTGTTTTTATTGTTTTGTAGAAACTTATGTGGGACTCAGTAGGCGTGACTAACTTGGACGTTCAGTAATAAACGGACTAGTTGAGTCAAACTCGAGTAAATGAAATCCTGTTGTTTAGAGAAATTATAAAAACGAAATAGTGTAGTTAGAGAAAAAAAATAAATATAAGTATTTATGGCCAGTTCGCTGCTCATTTTGAGAGCGGAATGGCAAAAGTTGAAAACCCGATTTTTGGGAAAATTAAGAATTCATTTAAATAAATTATCGATTAGTATTGATTTTATCGATCTTTTTGGAAGGAATAAATCTTTTAAAAAATAATTATCGATTAGTATCGATTTTATCGATTTTTGGGAAAATATAAAATTTTTAAAAGTAAATTATCGATTAGTATTGATTTTATCGATTGATATCGATTTTTTGAAAGTATAAATATTTAAAAATTATTTTTGAAAATAATTATCGATTGGTATCGATTTTATCGATTAGTATCGATTTTTTGGAAAATAAATTTTTTCAGAATTTCCTTCATCGCTCTTAGCTGCCGCACCCAACCGTCCACTAATTTCTTCAATTTTCTGTCGCCAGACTCAACTGTCCTATACTCAACAGAATTAATTTTTGGGATAAACTGTCATTTATTTGGCGCATGAGACATTACACCAAATTTTGGCAAATTTTTAAATTAAATAAAATTTAAAATTTCCCATAAAAGAAAAACTTTCTTTTTGTGAAATTTTTTGTGATTAAGCAAAACAATTTTTTAATGTTTATCATGACTTTGAAGAGTTTATAAATATAAAATATTGAAGAGTTTATAAAAATTACTCTAATTGTTACTCTAATTGATAATACAGTAACCATCACGCTCTCAACATTCGGCACTAAACTGGCCGTAAACAAACGTATTTCTTTTGTTCTCTAACTACACTATTTTTCGTTTAATTTTTCTCTAATTTTGAGGATGATTTTTTCCAATAAAAGTAAAGGGGACGTTTGAGTCTTGTCGATAAATGATGGGTTTTTACGAATAACATTTTCTGATATAAATGTTACAAAAATTTATGTAATTTACGATTTTTATTTTCTTAAATTAAATTATAAAATTATTAATAAAAAAATTCAAAGGTTATAAGCCACATAAATAGGATCTAATTGATCACGCATAAATAATTCCCTCAAATGTGCTCTTTGTTTTTCTCCTCTACTGTTAATTGGAATAGTTCCAGGGTCTAATAATACAACAATTCCAGCAATTAAATGTTGTTCTTCCAACAAAGCAGAAGTTATTGATGGAATTAAATCTAAAGCATCTGATTCTGGAGATGTTGTTTCTGCGGCAATAACGAGTAAATTTGTCCAAAGGAAGGAGGCACTGTTAGGGAAAAGTAAAGTTTTTAATTTAAAGTTTGGAGGCTGATGTTGGCATATGGAAAGTATAAAACTATGCAAAAAAATAGTGAAAATGTACATAAGAACCCGTAGAACTTTGTTTATAATTTTAGAATTCTGAACGATTCTATAGTATGGTTCATAATATAATTTCCAGAAAAATTAAAAAAAATTTTTTTAATTAAAAACCTTTCACATATTTGACGATTAGCTTTACATACACATAATTCAATATCAACAGGATGATATCTCATTCCACGCAATAATATTGTTTCATCTAAAGCGCCAACAACAAATAATGCATCGTGCAATTCTTTAAAAAAAAGAAAAAAATTATTTTATCGAAATTTTCTATTAAGGATAGGGCGGGATGAGAAAAAAAGTCTGGTCAAGTTTGTGATGTGTTCCTGCTTCCGGGTTGAAAAAGTAACCGGATTCCGTGTCGGGTCAGAGTTCAGAGGAATTAATAGGGGAAAAGACGGACGCGGTTGGAAAATTTCTCGGATCAGAGTTTCTGATTCCGAAATTTAAAAAAAGGTCCAGGATTCAAGTAGCCCTGCCCATCCCTGATCTCCCTATAAAAAATTTAAAAAACCTCCATGAGCTGTAATTGCTTTTGTTTGCCTCAAAAATCCCAAATAACCAGTTCGTGCCCATAATGTTTTTGTATCACCGGTAGTTAAACGGGCATTGAAATGGTCAGTTTGTTGCAATTCACCAGAAAGACAAGTAAATCCATTTGCATTGTGTCCACTAGATACCCAAATCTTTTTTAAAAAAAATTTTAGAAAAATTTTAAAAATAAAAATAAACCTCGCCTAAATGTGTATCTGCACATTGACCACGTGTTTTTGGATTGGCAATAGCAACCTTAACGCCAGGTAGAAGCTGAAAAAAAGAGAATTAATTTAAAACAACCAACAATAAGAACTCAAGTAAGTGTATGAGACATATGGGATTTTTTAAAAAATTTTCCATGTGTGAAAACAAACGAGGAGCCTCTGACCTTGGAGGTAAGTATATTTCCGTTGACTATTTAATCCTATCAATTAAACCCCTTCTTTTGGAAATGTTTAATCTACAACAGGGGTGGGGGCGAATCGAATCCATCAAAAATTAGAAAACTCGATCCAAAACCCGACTCGACATTTTTTCTCAACCCATCCCTTATCTACACATTAAAAACCTAGTCCATTAACACCCATACTTAACAAAAAAATTTTTAAAAAAATTAAGAAAAAAACCTTTCCACTCTCCATTAAACAAATACTGTGTGGAGCACCTTTCTCAACTAAAGTTACACGATCATTTCTCAAAGCTCTAGCATCAACATAAACTGTTGTTGGGTCTGGACATGAAGCACTTTGCATACAAATTGCAGGATTTACACGACAACCAAAAGCTGTACTAACTGATCTAGATGATAAACCCAATGGTGCAAACAATTTAACAAATGCATTGCACAAAGAAACACGTGGACGTTCTTCAGCAATAATTATACAATTTCGAAGACTGAAAAAAATAATATTAAAAAAATTTTTAAAGCCAAATTTTCAAAAAATAATTCTTTAAATGAGAAAGGGAGGTTTTTTAAATTAAAAAAGAAAAAAATTTCCCGAAGGGGAATCGAACCATGCCACAAATAATGTCATGGTCGAGAACACTAACCACTACACCATCACCGCTATTTGTGGAAAAATAATTTATGAGTATACAATTAAGGGAATTGAGGTAATTAAATCAATGAAAATTATAACGGAAAATTTTATATAGAAAAATTTCCTGATGGGAATCGAACCCATAGGAGTTTAGGGGGGAGTAGTTGGTTTCTATAACACTACACCACCACTCCCATTTAAATCAAAAATAAAATTTAAATAAAATAAAAACCTGGATAAATTAATTCCTTTCTCCATAAGTTGACAAAGTTGTGGCGCAAGTTCTGAGCAACACAATTCTACCATCTAAAAAATTTTATAAAAATTTTTACATAAAAATCAAACAAACATTTGGTGAGCAAAATGTATCACGCGTTCTCCTTTGTGTTAAAGCTTGTAACCAACAAAAAGAATTTTGTTCCATTTCTTGCGGTGGAATAAGTGTTGATTGATGACCGGAATAAACGCTAAAAATAATAAAGAAAAAATTTTAAAGCCAATTTAAAAAAATAAAATTTTTAAAGTTAAAAATTAAAATGAATAAGATCGAAGAAGAAAATGTTCTATCGAAGGAATAGAACCCATCAGGAAAATGGGAAAAGTCAAGAACTATACCACTACACCACAACTACTTCGATCATAAAACTTATTTATGCTTATACAATTGAAAGAATAAATGGGATAAAATAAATTATTTCCGTTCTAATCCATAAAATAAAGAAAATTTAAAAATTTCTAAAATTAAAAAAAAATAATAAGAAAAACCTTGAAAGACACCAAAGAGTAAATGAAAGACCGCCTGAACAAGGATCAAGACACAATGTAACATTTCTTGATGGATAAAGTTCACATGCCAATTTAAGACTTCTACATTGATTTGCTACTGCTAAAACAGTCATTTGTACACCAGAAAGTTGTCCTGTTGTAGATACAACAAAATCCTTTTTAAAATAAAAAAATAAAATCAGAGAAAATAAAAGGGATGTCCTTTAGATTGGAAAAAAATTTAATAATTTGAATTTCTGCGGCTTTTCCACATTTTTGGTATTTCGACAAATGGCACAGGAATAACACGGATTGAGAAAAAAAAGTCGAGTTTCTGGTTTTGAGTTGGGTCAGATAAGGGAATTAAGATGGGAAAAATGTTAGGTCGAGTTCAGGAAAGTTTACTAATAATGTTTCGGGTCAAAAAAAAGTCCGGGTATTGGGTAACCCGTGTGACATCTCTGGTTTGGTATTTCCTGGGGCATACCACAAAACTGGAGAAATTCAGAAATTTAGCCAGAAAAAACCCCCCAAAAAATTTTTTTAATATAAAAAAACAAATACCAAATAACATGTAGATGTTGCTGCTGTCGCTGATTTTTCCTCTTCTATTCTTTCTGCGGACAATTTTCTTTTATTTAGCAATTTATTTCTTGCAAAAGATAAAGAAGGAGCATCATCAATATCAAAAATTATTGGCCAAGAAGAAGAAGAAGAAGCTTGGAATTGTGTTGATGGTTGTTGTGATTGTCGTCTTCTTTGATGATTATTTGGAGGAGGAGGGCATTCTCTACTTTTTAATAATTTAATTATTAATCCATTAGAAAGAATTGCAACAGCTTTACTAACTTGTACAATCATTCTAAAAAAATTAAAGAAATTTTTTGAAATAAAAAAAATTAGTTTTCAAGGAAAAAGGTGGTGGGTGAGGAAGGCATAGTTAGACGAACATACAGGGACAAGGACTAATCAAGGACCCAATGGTGCTATAAAAGACCTAGTGGTACTAATCCAAGACACAGTAAAAGAACCATTTCGACATGTCCGGCTTGGAATGTCTTGCCAAGGAGTTGGGTAGGAGTTAAAACGCTTAAGCGAGGGCTTAGGATTCATAAAAGAGAAAACAGAGTACTCCTAGATCTTCTAGCAGTAACTACCAGTAGAAGATCGCAGCTTCAACTGTCTGGCAGGTAAAAGTAAACCCTTTCTTGCTTAACTATATTGTACCTATCCTCTTTATTTTCTAAAAATCAAAGGTTCAAACCTTATAGTAAGCATAGAAGTTTGTAAATTTTGAGCAGAAGGTGGTCTAATACAGACAGGCACAAGTGAAGCACAAAAACAGCCAAAAACTGCCTTAAAATAAATTAAAATATTTGACAATTATTTTAAAAATTAAACCGCAATTAAATCAATTCCTGGAGGAAAAATAATAGCAACATGATCACCACTTGCCAAACTTCCCTTTTCAAGTAATAAAGCACCAACACGTTCTGCCCTTTTTAAAAGTTGAGCACAAGTTAGAGATTCTGTCTATAAAAAATATTCTTTTAGAAGAGTGAATTTATAAATACAAAAGGATCTGACTAGAAAAAATAGTTTTTAGGGGTAAAAATCTTATAGTACATTGAGGGGGTACTTTAAATAGCATTTCGATGGCTTTTGAGTTTAGGAGGTCAAAAGCCATCGATACAGCCCATCGAGACAGTTTCTCCAATTAGTAGTGTGCCAAACCTCCAACGAAAAGCCAAACTTCCCAAAAGCTGACGAAATGCCAAACTGGAGGAAATAAAATTAAAAACCCTCCTAAACTCAAAAGTCATCGAAATGGCAACAGTTAAAAAATGTATCAATCTCTGATGGTATTCTCTAATATACAAAATCTGATCGTTTATGCCCAAAAAAAGAGGATAAAATTTAAAAAAATCCAAACTTCAATTCCACGTGAATTCAAAAGAGAATATAGCACATGATCAGGAGTATTCTTTGCTCGTTGTTTCAAAATATCAATTAAGTGGCAACATTGTTCCTCTTCAGTTATTGGTGAAGGCAATTCCATTCCTTGTGCTCCAGCAATTCTTACACCCTAGAAAAAGAAGTTTTTAGAAATTAAAACAAAAAAAAACCTGTACAATATTTCCAACAAACATAGCTGCAGGACCAACATCAGCAGGTGGTTCTCTAATAAAAATATAAAATTACTATATTATTTTAATTTGAGTTTTAGAAGGTTAATCATTCACGGAAGAATTAAGTTATTTTTATGTTTACAAAAGTCCCCCTTTCCCTCATTTCGGGGGGGCTACAGCCCCCCTCGGCTACGCCCTTGACAATAAAAATCTCATTTTTTACCTAGGCCTTGGAAGATTTAATACGCAATGTTGAGGACACATTAATAAAGTTGTAGGATGTAAACAAGCATCAATAAATCGTTGTCTAGTTTCAGTTACATGAATTCCACCGAGAGGAGTCTTTAAAATTAAAAAAAAATTTATTTTTAAATTAAAAAAACCTTTGGTAATTGATTTGGAAGAACTAAACAAATACAATAAATACCAAGTTGGTTATGTACAGAATCAATTGCTTGAAGAACACGAACCTTTGAAAAAGATTTTTTTGTTAATTCTTGTTTTGCTGTTCCCTGTATGCCTCAAAGGTACGCAAGTGCCGAAACCTATTTTAAAAAGCGAAAGACAAAAAAGCAAAAAAGTGTAAATTAGGCGAAAGACGGAAGACGAAAAATGCACAATCTTACGTACTTTTGGGAAAAGAACCCTTTTTTAGTCAAAAAATTATAATTTATGTAATTTATATACCATCCAGGGAAAAGCATCTTCTTCATTTACTTCAGGTCTTTGTTCAGCTACAACACAAATACGTTCATCTCGAAGTACTCGAATACTGAACACAGCAATTCTACCTTTAAATGGATGAATTAATAAAAAAATTTTTTAATATTAAAAAACCTCTATAAATAAATTTTTGTGGTTCCACAGCAAGTACAGTTGCTATTATCTATAAAAAATAACCTTTAAAAAATTCAAAAAAATCTTTACATCATCAGAATTGTGTATTCTTCCAGAAACATATAACAATGATTGTTTAGCTCCAACAGCAAAAATCATTCCATTTGGACCCAAAAAACCAATTAATCCAGAACGGACATAACGTAAAGGTCCAATAGGTTTATCGTCTATTCCCAAAGGTAAAACATCAAATATTTTTGAAGAAAGTCCTTTTAGGCCGTAAAAACCATTTGAAGTTGATGTTGAATGTAAACAAATTTCTCCAATTTCATCAGATCGGCATAAACTTGGAGGGCCATTTAATTTTACAACAACCGCCATACCTCCAGGAATTACTTGACCTGTATCCTTTTAAAGGAAAATATTATCTTATTTTAATTTATGAAAAAAAAGTTGCGGACAGAACAATAAAATTATTTTTCAATAAAAATATGTCCAAAAATTTTGTCCCAAAATTATTAAATTTAAAAAATAAATTTAAACCTGTATTGCCAAAGAATTGATAGAATTTTCAGGCTCTAGACGAACAACACAATGGCTAAGTGCCAACATTGAAAGAGTTCCTCTACCACTTCCCCATTTTGGTTGTTGCTCGTTATTATTAACATTTTCATTATTTTGTTGTTCATTTTCTTGTTGTCTAAATGGCTGTCTTAAAGCAACTGTTCCAGCTTCAGAGGAACCTGCACATGGACATATGGCTGTAGGGGATAGACCGCGCTTTGAGAAGACGGCACAAAATTGATCACAAGAGGAAAGAGCCCAAGGATTGGCGCTATCACTGACCTTGAAAAAAATTTTTTAAGAAAAGAAAAAATGCTGAAAATTTTTGAGGACATTTTTCATCGCAAATTTTGTAAAAAATCATTAAAGGGTCTCAAAATTTAATTTAAGAAAAAATAAACCAAAATCCGTTCTAGAGAGCCAAGTTGTAATTGAGAATGATCACGAACTGCTAGTAAAGACCAATGTAAATCACGAGATTTGACTAAAGCAAATTGAGCAGACTAATAAAAATAAATCAATTAAAATTAAATTTAAAAATTAATAAATAATGCCGTCATACCAAATGACGAAATACCAACCTCCAAAAAACATGTCAAAATAATATTTTTTAACCGCCAATTATGCTTTTTATTTTTCGACATTTTGGCCGTTTCTAAGGGTTTGGTATTTCGGCGTTTTGGCATCATAGCGCGCTCCAAAAAAATTTTTTTAAAACAAACTTGTTGAGTTGCTTGTAAAAGCCAACATGTAGGATTAATTTTCAACAAAGAATATGGAACAAATATAACACGCATTCCAGCATATATTGCTGCTATACAAGAATGCCAAAGCCCAGCTTCTCTTTTAAAATCCAAAACACAAATTAATGTTTGGCCTTCTTTGTAATTTAAAGCTAAACAAAGGGATCTTGCATGGGCTAACATTGATTGACGAGAAATTTGAACACCTCGAACAGAACCTTCCCGGTCTGTACTATATTCTATATAGGCGATAGATTCATCTGCTCTATAGAAAAAATGAGTAAGTAATTTAAGGAAAGGAGGGGGAATTTTTGTGGGCAAATTTCTTTCAGATTTTCAGCAAAACTTTTCTCCAAACGTCAAAGCCGAAATTTTTTTAAAAAAAGCCGCAAAAGCGCCCAAAAAGAATTGCCGCACCCCTACCTATGGAAAAATACTAGAAAAACCTTCCAAAAAATAATTAAATTAAACACAAACATTAATGAAGGCAATGTCCATTCTCTTGCTGGTTTAGGTAAATGTTCAGAAACTACCCAATGAAGTCTTGGCCAGCACTAAAAACAGAAAAAAACAATTTTCCAAAAAATTTAAAAAACACCTTAAAATCAGCCAAATCTCCCAAATTTTGTTGTTGTCGATTTGGTGCTGGTGATTGACTAGGATCACGGTGGATGGAAGTTGGGGAAAGTGTAGTAGAATTT
Organism: Meloidogyne incognita; assembly: GCA_036172945.1. NCBI lineage: Eukaryota > Metazoa > Nematoda > Chromadorea > Rhabditida > Meloidogynidae > Meloidogyne > Meloidogyne incognita. Next base: position 207,967 of record JARQAC010000013.1, read on the forward strand.
GCACTACTAGAAGGTGAAGAAGGCAAAAAGTTTTGAGAGGTATTGCTGTTATTATTTTGTTGATTTGATGATCGAGGCAATCCTTTTAAACAACGTTCTGTTGTTAAAGCAACACGAACACCTATATAATTAGAATAGAAACATAAAAAAATTTGCATCCAGATATTTGGGGACAAAAGCAAGTCCGTTTAAATTGAAAAAACGGCAACAGGGTTTGATGATCGAGGCAATGCCTCGATCATCAATCGAGGCAGGTTTGATGATCGAGGCAATCTTATTTTCTCTAATATGATACCCTTCTCCAATAGACCCCTTTTGTAGGCCATTAAAAATATACCCTTGTATTTAATTAAGGAGTTATATATTTCGTCTGGGTATTAGTTTAAAAAATTTTTAAAATTCACAAACCACAACTTCCCAGCAAAAAACCAAATTGTTGAATTCCAGCAGTATCGCTACGTTTAGCTGTTGGCACTTCAATAGGCACAGGAACAACACCGGCCAACAGGCATCCATAAAAGGCACAAAGAAATGCTGGAGCTTCATTATTTGGATAAACCAAGGCCACACGATCTCCAGGTAAACATAAATGAACACGTTCTTTTCCACCACTACCAGAAGTCGAAGGAATAACAACAGTTTTATTTAGCAAAGTATAAGCTATTTTTACGGCACGGCTAAGAAGTTTAGCTAAAGAAAAAAATTTTTTTTTAATTAATGTTGAAAGAATATAAGTCTTCCCAGGGCCCTGCCGTCTGTCGAAAAAAACGGAAGAAAACAAAAACAAAATAAGAGACGGAAGAGCCAAAAAAAGACTGAATTCAGTGGAAGACAGAAGGGGAATAAATTCCATCCCAAGTTCTTAAGTCTCTCATAATTAGGGTTAGCGGATCGTGGAAAATCCCCGGATATCCGGATCCGATATCCAATCCGAAAATTTTATCGGATCCGGATCCGTTAACCCTATTCAAATAAAAAATTTATTTTACCATAAGTTAAATTGTTTGAAGGTTTTGAAGAATTATTATTTGCGTCTAATTGTACAGCAGCTATTGCTTTAGGTTGTGTATTTGCCCATTTATGAGGTGCAGTCTCAATTGAACGAGGTAATGGAGGGGGAGTTGCACATCCAGGAAAATCAGCTCTGCAAGGTGTAATTAATTGGCCTGAAGGGCGAGGGGCATTTGCGTCGACAATGTTTGCCATAACTAAAAAAATAAGGTTAAAAAATTTATTTTAGTTCTCCTGGATTGAGGAGGATTTTGTTCTTTTTAAATTATATTTCTAATCCCTCGAATTTATTTCGTGAGTCAAATATTTTTAGTTTTTCCAACCAGGAGTTTTTGAGAGGCAAAAAAGGTAAGGGATTAGAATTACCCCCTAAAATATACCTAGTAATTTTGAACAAAAAGATTTGTTGGAATATAATCAAAAGGAACCTGTAGGTAGGAGGTAGGCGGTTACGGATATCGGAATAAAAAGTTCGGGTATCAGGTCCGAGTATCAGAGGAATTCCCAGCAACCTCCAAGATTATTGGATTACATTTTTAACTAATTAAAAAATTTTTTTTCCTCACAAACCTTCCAATTCAGCATCATCATCATTGTAATATTCCTCCAATTCCCTTTGTTTTGGTTTCTGTAATATTAAATAATCAACATTTTCATTATTATTTTGTTCTTGTTCTTTTAACAATTTTTTATTTAATAACAAATTTTCAACTCCAATTAGGTCAGCGACACAAATATTTTTTCTGTATCCCTTTCGTCTACCCAAAATTAAAGCTCTCCGTTCTTCTATACATTTTAATTCACGTTGAACTCGTATAAATGAATTTTCTTCTAATTTTTGATTATTTGAAGAAAAATTATTATTTTTCCTTTCCCAACATTTTTCGACAAATTTTAAATTTTCTGTAGCATTAAAAATGTTTAAAAAAGCATCAAAATTATTTTTATTTTTAGTTTTATTTAAAATTTTTGGTGAATAATATGAAGAAGAATTGTTGCTGTTGATTCTGTTTTTTGGTGATTTTCCACGAATTAAACGATGCCAAGAAAGTGAAGATATACTTGATTCTCTACTTCGATTTGTTGCTAAATTCGTTGCTAAATTTGTTGCTGTTTTCGATCTACTCATAAATTTTAAAAAATTATCAGAAGCTTTTTGTTGTTGTTGATTATTTGAAGTTATTGAAGATGAACAGCATCGGGACTGTGATAAACTTCTACGTAAAGAATTCTGATGATTTGTTTGGATTGAAAGACGCTTCTTTTGTTGTTTCTTGTTGCTGCTTATTGTTGATTTGTTGCTCGTATCTTGATCTATTTCTTGCTTCATGTTTTGCTTTACTTCTTTCCTCGTTTCCTGCTTAAAATTTTGCTTCATTTCCTGTTTGATTTCTTGCTTCACGTGCTGCTTCAATTTGCCCTCATCAAGCTTCAAATCTCTTTTCTCTTTCTTCAAATCTCCCAATGTTTCAACCCCTTTCTTTACATTATTTTGCTTCATTTCTATATCTTGCTCCAAATTTTGATTTGATTCTTCCTCTTGTTTCGTTTTTTGTTCCAAATCCTTTTGCTTCAGATTTAATTTATCATTATTTTCTATCTTTTCATGTTGCTTCAAATTCTTATCTTGCTTTTTATTTTGCTTCACATCCTTTTCTTGTTTCAGTTTCACTTCCTTCAATATTTTAGTTTCTTGCTTCAATTTCTTCGCTTCTATCTTCGAATCTTCTTTATTTTGCTTCAACCTCTCCTCTTTTTGCTCCACTTTTCCATCACTTTTTAATTGTTTCACTTCTTCATAAACTTCATTAATTGGTCCAACTTTATTGTTGCCGTGAAGCATAACTTGTCGATTTATCAACTGTGTTGAGCGGGGAATAAAGCATTGCTGAGAATTATTATTTGAAAGCATATTTTGATTATTCAAATTATTAATAAAATTATTTTCTTTCCATTGATATGGAGGATGTTTTTCTTCTTTTGCTAAAAGGTGAGGGCGAAAACGATATCTAATAGGTGGAGGAAGTTGAGAATAATCATTGGTATTATTAGTATTATTTAAACTTGAAGCAAAACTTGAAGCAAAACAAGTTGGAAAATTGTTTTGTTGAGCATGTTTATTTAAATGTTTTGATGTTGTTGCAAAACAAGTTGGATTGTTTTGTTGTTGATGTTTTGCTGTTGACAATTTTCTTTCGTTTGCCAAATGTCTTTGTTGTTGCTGTTGTTTTTTATTTTCTTCTGCTATTTTAGAAACAAATTGTTTAAACTTGCTTACATCCTCCCCTTCCTCCCTTTCTTTTAATATTTCATTGTCTAATGATTGACATTTAACATTTTTAAGAGGAGACTTTTGTTGCTGTTGCCCTTCTAAAGGTGGAGGCGATTGATGTTTATGTGCACGAGCACGTAAAACAGCTTTAGGATGATGATGATGACGACGGTCGGGTGGAGGTGAGTGAAGCCGACCCGAATGTTCCATTAAAACATACATTATTATTTATTTTGATGAGTTAGAAAGATGATCAAATATTAATGATTTATAAATGCTGTAATAATAATAATAAAATGATAAATAAGTGGACAGAAAGATGAGGTCAAAAATTTGACATAGAGTTAAAAAAATTATTTTAATTCAAAATTAAAATAAATATTTAAAAAATTATAACAAAAATTAAGAGGCATTAATGAAAAAGTAATGATAAAAATAAAAAACAAAAATAGTTTAAAATTTAAATTATTTTTTAAAATTCTGAAAAAAATGCCATTCAAAACACAAAAAGTAAAAGTTGGAAAAAAATATTTTAAATAGAAATTAAAAATAAAAATTCTTTTGATAACTTAAAAATTATCAAATTTCAAATTTTTTTATCTAAAAAATATTTTTCAAAAAATCCTGGAAAATAAGAAAAAATTTATATTAAGCAAAAAACTTTCTCTCTTTAGAAGAAGCATAAAAAATGTAGCAACAGCCGTTTAACTCTTAATAGGTAAAAAATAAAAAGGAAAATTAAAGAGATTAATATACCTAAGCTTTAAAGTGTAGAGAAGTGTGAAAAAAATTTTTTTAATAAAAAAATTAATCTCCTTACAGACACCTCGACACTAATCCAAAAATAAATATATAATCTGGCCAGAAAAATTTTTTTTTGAAAGGTCAAATTTCTCTTAATTTTATAGCCAATAGAGATTGGATTGAGACAAAAAAATTATCGTGATATCTCGTATATTTCTCGTATGGCACTCCTAGTATGGTTTCTAATATCCAGCTAAACTTCAAAAAAATAAATCTTTCAAAAAAACCTACAAAAATAAAATAGATAAAATTGAATAACCTACAAAAAATAAAAAATTGCCAGAAAAAATATTAACATAAAAAAATTATTCAGAAAATTTCCTAATGGAAAAATAAAAAAAATTTCTTTTCAAAAATAAAATATTTGTAAAAAAAGATTTTTGTAGAAAATTTAAATTAAATTTCCTTATTTTTGCAACAACAAACAAGACAATAATTTCCTTAGTTAACGAGAAAGAAGAAAAAAAGTTAGAAAAATGTTAAAAATGCAAATTTAAATATTTAAATATATTTATTTATATATTGTTGACAAAGCTGTTGCTGCTTTTGGCCTTTAAAAACAAAAAAATACGAGGGATATATAAATATGCACATGGCGCAAATCTACATAAAAATTAGAAAAAGACACAACAGCTGTGCAAAAATATAAATTTTGTGTTTAGTGTCAGGAGGAGAGGAAATGTGACCACAACAAAATATATATAAATTTTTAGTTAAATTTTCAAATGACAATTAGAAGGAAAATTCAACAGAGAAAGGATTGACACGAGATAAAACTAGAAAAAGACCCAAAACACGCTTAAAATAAAAAAATTTGAAGGACAAACATGTTTGCAACAATAAAAACTAATTTAAAAATATTAGAAACATTCAAAAACAAGTTGGAAAAACATTCAAAACAAGTTTGAAAAGATTTTAGAAATTAGATTACTAATGTTTTTGAGTGTGATGTTTCAGAATAATTAACGAGATAAGCAAAAATGCAAATAAATAATTAAAAAAATCTTTTATTTAATTTCCATAAATTATGCATGAGCAGCTTTCCTTTACTAGAAATTATATCTTGCTGTGAAATAAAAAAAAATTGTAAAAAATTTTTTTGAAAGCCAGCAATTTCCCTACTATCAATCCTAGAGAAGAGAGAGAAAGCGTGGAATGTGGTGTGGTTGGAAAATAAAATTAAAAAAAAGAGAGGAGATTTATGAGTTTACAACAACCACACAAATAAAGTGTTTAATAAATCAGAAAATCAGAAGAGGAAATGAGTAGTATAGTGATGCAAAAATATGTAGGAAGAAAAAATGCGTGAAGATGAAAAGGGAATTTTTTTGAAAAAAAGTAAAAATAAAAGGATAAAAGAAATTTGAAAAAATTAAAAAAATTAAACTAAAAATTCCTTTTCAAAGTAAAAAATAAATAAAAATAAAATAAAAAATATTTTTTCTCAATTACCTACGTTTTTTTTAAAAAATAGTGCACAAATTTAAAAGTAAAAATATCAGCTGAGGGGGCGCTCTTCTCCCGAAATTTAATGAACACCTGACTGGTGTGTTATTTTTTAAACGGGTAAATAATAAAAAAAAATTTTTTATTAAATGACGGGGAACTTTCTTAAAAAAATATAAAAAGTTAGCAAAATTCCATAAAAAAAAATTTTTTTAAAAAATCAAAAAAAATTATTTTGGGAAAAAAATTATTCAATACCCGGTCGCTGACCCAATAAAATTAAATAAAATATTAAAATTTAAAAAAAGCTACCTGAAGAGAATGCAAAACTTGCTGGATTTTTTCAGATATTCTCGTTGTTTTTACTGCTGAAATAAAAGTATTAAAAGGGTTTTGAAATTTAATTTAAAAAATTTTTTTAGAAAGCTACAAGGTCGCCAACAAACTATTCAAGTAAAGTTGTTAGTGAAAGGTTAATCTTCGCCTGTAGCAGTTCAAATGTTTTAAAGTGCAACACAGGCTAAAAGTAACCGGTCGTAAAAACTCAAAGCTCCTAAGCAAAATTTTTGCAGAAAAATTTTTTGCGAATTTTTCAAAGATATTTCTGGGTTCCAAAAATTTCCAAAAAATTCCCAAAAATATTTAAAAAATTTCCAAAAATATTTTAAAAAATTTACGAGTTTTCGAAGTATTTGCATAATCCTTTGGAGCATTTGAAGAACATCCTCCCAATCCAGAATCATTTGTAGAATTTACATAAACTGGAGGTTCTGGTTCTCCTACCAAATCTTCTTCTAATTCTTCTTGTTTTTCATCTTCAATTTCATCATCGTCTGAATTTGTTGAAAATTGTTGTTGTGGTGGTAATTGAGGTAAGGGACGATCTTCCAAAAGTAAAACCTGCCAAAAAAAGAAAATTTAAAATAATTAAATTAATTAAAAAAATTTTATTAGTTTAATTAAAAGGGTTTGTATGTAACAGGGGAAATATAAAAAAAATTTCCTTCGTTTTTGGACACTAATTTACGTTCCCAAAAAATGAAAATAATGGCTTATGTTAGACGATATTTCGAGAAAAAAATCTCGGTCATCGAAAATCTTTATCTTCGAGATAATGATCTCAATTCCCATATGACACCCCTAGTCCTGTCTCTAATATTACCCAATTTTTGTAATTTAAAAAAAATTTTTTACAGAAGTCCGATTAGCAATTTGTGAAGGTTTATGTTGTAATTTATTGTTGTTATTATTTTCTTTTCCTCTTCCATTACTTCCATTATTAAAATTTCTTCTTCTAAGGAAAGGTAAATGATGTTGTTGTTGATTATCTATTTTTTCAGAAAATTCTGTCAAATTTTTTGGAAGTGGAGGAAGTGGGGAATTTTTTGATGACAAATTCATATTTTCTTCTTTTTTAGACAATTTTTGTTTATTTTTTGCTGAAATTGGAGAAGATAAATGATTTTTTGGTTCGTTAAATATTTGTTGTTGTTGCTGTTGTTGACTAGGTCCAGGTTTTGGTTCAAAATTCTAAAAAATTTTAAAAATAAATCAAAATAAAATTTAAAAAATTAAAAAAAAACTATGAGCGATTTAAGTTGTAAGTTTTTCAATGACACAAGCAAAAATTAACAAGATCTCCAACATCCTTAATTTTTTTGTTTCAAAATTCCAAAACTTACATTATTTTGTATTTGAAGCATAGAAATATATCCTGATGTTTCTTCTATTAAATTGTATTTTTGTTGAGTTAAAGATGACGATTCTTCTTAAAGAAAAAATAATTTTAAATGTTGTGGTAAAATTAAAAAATTTTTTATTTCTTACCATTTAATAAAACATTTTTTGTTAATATTTTGCCATTAATTTGATCTTCTTCTATTTTTTCTTCTCCATTTCTTCCTTCTCCTTTCCCGCCATCATCATCAACAATTTTTGTTTTTTCTTCCTTTAATTTTTTGTCGCGACGACTTTTTTTGCTGCTGTTTTTAGCACTGTCACCAGTCCCACTATCAAATGTGCTGCAATTCCCTCCTTCTTCCATTTGATCATCTTCGTCATTTGAACTGCTGTCTATAATAAAAAAATAAAAATATTTTAAAGGGTGTGATTTTAAATTATTCAAAAGAAAAATTTTTTTTAAATTTTATTTTTAATATTCTTAAAAAAGCTAAAAAAAAGAAAATTAAAATTTTGAGGATAATCAGAGCTGTTTCTAAACAAAAAAATCTTCAAAAATGGAAATCGAAATTCCAAAACAGTTCTGTTGATGATTAAAATTAAAGACCGGGAATTGGTAGTGCCTTACGAGAATTGAGATCGGTATCTCTAAAAATACCTCGAAAATTTTATTTTCAAAATCTCTTCGACTCTCTCTGAACTCTAATTAATCTATAATTATTATTAATCCAAAAAAAATATTTTTTAGAGCTTTCTTACAAATTGTCAAATATGCAATGTGTCTATCCGTTTCTACCGTCAATTTTTCACGCATTTTTAATTAAATTAAATATATTTTTTAAAAATAATTTCCTAAAGAAAAATTATGTAGAAATTTATGGAAGAATAAGGACATTTTATAAATATGCAAAAATAAAAAAATTAGTAAAAATATAAAATTTGAAATGAAAATTGGTAGTAGCGCGCAGTGTAAAAATGTTGCTAAAAAAGTAAAAGAAATTGTAAGGAGGAGGGTTTCCTGTCCATCCAACACTTTCTAAGCTTAAGAAAGAAACATGTTAGTCTCAAGCAAATCCCCGTTACAAGGCAGAAAGGAAAGAAAAATTCAATTGGCAATTTTATTTAGAAATTTTTACTTAGTAAATGACCAATAAAAATATAACATTCTCTCAATAAATATAAAGGTAATATAGAGGAAATAAATAGAACAAAAAATATTCTTAGGGTCAGCTTAATTGCCTAAATTTTTTAAAAATATGAAAAATTACAACGAATTCTATAAAAGAATTACAAGGAAAAATTCAGAATTCTAAAGAGAAAACAAGTAAAAAAATTATTTGAAGACAAGGATACGAACAAGGGCTGTCCACAATTTGCAAGATTGCCTGGTGCGGATTGTGTAGAATTGCATGTTTATTTTTTAGACTTGCGCGATTGCGGATTTCAAAATTAAAAATGCAGTTGCGGAAAATTTTTTTAATTGAGGACAGTCCTAATATGTACGGATACTCAAGAGTTACACGAATATATCCAGATGGGGATATTGTCCAAGTCTGGTATAAATTATTTGGAAAAAAATAAGTTGGGGAAAAAAAGAAGGGAAAAATATTTTTTAAATTAACCTTAAAAATTCCTTAAAAATTTGGGTTGTCAAAATTAAACACACTTAATTCATCTCTCTTTCACCTCAACTAAAAAAGGGAAGAAAAAAATAAAAATATATCGAGTAACTGAAGGACAAAATACAAAAAAAGACATAGATATTTATAGGGGGATATAAATATAAAATTATTTTCTTTGTTGTCAACTGTTGAGTGGCCACTATAACTATATAACGTCCAGTGTCGGTTGCCGTCACACACAAAAAGGAGAAAAATGGACAACAAAAAAGTCTCAATTTTTATTGCCCAAAACAGAGAGTCCATTCATTCATTCCCTTTATTCCTTCCTTTTTATTTCCTCAACCCCCCCCCCCCCCCCCCCCCCCCCCCCCCCCCCCAAATATCTACCTCACTTAGTCAGAGCCAGATGCTCTATATATACTTGCTGATGATGCTCAATTGTTGTAGAGTGCGGTAAAAAAAAAAAGAAAAGAATAATAATACTTACTTAGAAGGTGTAGTAGGGGATACGACATTTGGTAAAAGAAGAAAATGAGTGGGTGACAGAGTGTTGGGGGGAAGAAAAATATTTATAAAAGATAAAGAAGGATATATAAATGATTTAAATGGAAGATATTAAAAGAGAAGGAAAAATTAGGCTTATTAAGTTTGGTGAAAAAAGTGATTAGAAGAAAAAAATTGATGAAAAAAATAAATAAAAATATGTGAATCATATAAAAGGATGTTAGGATAAATCAAAAAAAATTTTTTTGCAAATTAAATGTGATCAAAAAATATTTTAGAAAATTTATGTTCTGATTATGTACACGTGAATAGTAAAAAACAAAATTTAAATATCTAAATTCCTGCTATACAAATCCGGTTAATTTGTAAAATCCTACATCGACATAAGGATCGAGTTGAGTCGCGTATGATGATTAGGGAGCTACACGTATTAGCGAGAATACGCTGTGTTAGAAAAAAATTAGAAAAAAGGGGGCCTTATTGCCTGCGACCTTATCTGCCAATCTAGCCAATTTTATAACATATTTTTTGATTATTCAAATGATGCGTAAACTCTCAAAGAACAAACGTCGATAGGCAGCGCGCAATCATTAGATCAGTTATTTGGAATTTAAACCCCCAAAATGTGTCATAATAAATTTAATTTTATTAGTTTATTTATCAAAAACCCTCAGAAAAAAATTAAAAAAAACCTAAAAAAATATCATAACCTTGACACACAAAATTAAAATTAAAAAAAAATTTTTTTTTAAAAAGGGAAACCGGTTGCGAGAAATAAAAAAAAAATTATTTGCGCATAAAATATTAAAAAAATAAAAAAAATAGGGCTCATTTTGTGACAATAAAAAAAGAGAAAATGAGTTGGTTGGGAAAGGTTGTGTTTGTTTGTAAGGTCCTAGGCTGATTATAGATATATTTACAATAGAAGAAGGAACAAATAAAAAAATATTAGTAGAGGGGAAAAGTTCTCGAACAAATAAAAATAAATATCGAGAAAATATCGAGAGAAAAAATGGTGGTGAAGTATTAAGAAAAGATGTGCGCAAGTTTTTTAAGGTTGCCAAAAACTTTTTTGAATGAAAATATTTTCAAGAAAAAATCTTAGGAAAATTTAAAAAAAAATTTTCTTTGCCACGCATTAGGTAAGTTAAGTTTTCAGCCTCTTTAACAGGGATTCGTTTCCAGTTAAGAGAAGTCTCAAATCAGAGACAAGCCATGTTAATAAAAAAAAGCCGGGTTTCGGATCGGGTTTTCAAAAAAATTTTTTTCGGATCAGATTTCTGGTCATAAAAAAGTTCCAGTTTATGGGGTTTTTAATACCCTAACCCAGCCTTGTTTCAAATTAAACCAGGAGCTTTTATCAGAGAAAATACAAGGATATCTAGTAAAAAACGGAAAAAAATTATTTAGAATATTACTACCTATAATGATTTAAAGACCAATATATAAACAAATAATTGTTAAAAAAAGAGAAAAACAAGAACAATAAATACATATTAGAAAGTAGTAAAAAAATAAGTAGTTAGTACTAATAACAAACAAAAAAAGAGAGAAGATGAACATGTTTTTATGTTTGCAAATATATTTTGAACAAACAAATATTATAATTAAACTTTTATTATTTCCCTAAATCTCTTACTTATTCTTTAAAAAAATTTTTTGAGGGCCTAAAATAAAAATTAAGGCACTTGCAATAATTAGAATGATTAGAGAGGTTGGCTAGACGTAACAATTATGTAAAACAGGACAGATTTGAAAAAAATTCTTCGGATCGGGTTTCGTGTCGAAAAAAAGTTTCGGTTTTCAAGTAACGGGTCATTTAAGAGATTAAGACAGAAAAATCAGGTATCGGGTTGAAAAAATTTTTTTTCCGATAATCCATGATATCCCTGATATAAAAACAAGGGGGGTCTACAAACAACACCACATCACTTTACAAATCCCCAAAATCATAATTAAAGTAAAAAAATAAACAAACCACTAGTCTGTGTTCCTTGTAATTTCCTTGAATTTCTAGAACCAATTCGTTGTCTAAATGAAATAAATGAATCTGTTTTGGAATTTTGTTGTTGTGTTGGCAAAATTAAAAAATTATTGTTGTTGTTGTTCTGTTGCTGTTCCTCTTTTTTGTTGTTTTTATTTTCCAATTTGGATAAAGCTTGTTGGACTGCTTCTTGCCGAATTTCTGTAAAAAAATTTTTAAATTTTATAAGAATAAAAACACAAGGGGTTTTCATTTAATTTTTATGCCCAAAAATAAAAAAAAACAAAGTGAGGAAAACTTTGACTTAAAAATGATTTTTTTGGGTAAGGTGGTCACCTCATGTCTATTCTTAAAAACAATGTTGACTTTTGGTGGAATCCCAGTCAGAATGTCTCAACACAAAATGCAGCTCGTTTAAAGTGACGAGTCACAGAAAAGCTGACCAGTAAACAACAGACCAACCATTGTCCAAAAGCTTTGAGGGCAATTTTACAAAAAATGTGTGGACATTTTCCCGGCATTTCCTAACATTTTTTTGACATTTTCCATTTTTTTGAGACATTTTGTTCAAAGAAAATACACAGGTATCGGGACATTTAGGATATTTCCCCTTATTAGTTTACCAAAAACCTAATCAAAATAAAAAATACCCGAATGGTAGCGCGTCTCAGTTCGAGTTGTGCGACGCCTATGTTTTTGGACTCTGTCGTCTTTCTTGTTCGATTCTTAAAATAATTTCTAATAAATTTCTAAACAATTTTTAACTTAAAAAACCTTTCTTTGACGCCTTCTTTAAAAAAGGTTCAATCAATTGTTGCCTCTTCTTTTCATAACCCTTTTCTGTTATATCGCCTATAAATTGTTTAATTTTAAAAAATATTCTTTAAAAAAATTCAAAAAAACCTTCAGTTAATTCCAAGTCAAGTTGAGCTAATTTTTCTCTAACTACTTCAGGTAATTTACAAATATCAATGGAATAGGTAGAAGTTGAAGTCATTTAAATATTTATACAAAAAATTAACTGAAAAAATTGAAAAATAAATTAGAATAAAATTTAATTTAAAAAAAGGAGCGCAGGTGCTGAGGTCCAGTCTCCAAATATTTTTATTTCTGGCCTGTGCCTAATCGACCATTTTAATGGGTCGGGGTCGACCGAGTGTCGTGAGTGCCAACTACTTACGGAGCAGTTCCTTCCCTAATGTATACCTCGGTTCAGACACAATGGATATAGAGGGATTAGTGATTAAAGGGTATTTGGAAGAATTAACAGGGATATCCAGGGATAATGGTCCGTAAGGAGTGAAAATAAGTGTGGAAAACTACAAAATTTCTAAGGTAAAAGAGAAATGATTTGCGATATAATCAAAAGAATGCGCAACTTTTTAAAACAAAATTAAAAACGCGCAGCAGAAAATTACCAAAAAAAAAATAAATTTTTCAATTCTCGAATGATTCATTTTCAATATAAACAAACCCCCCGTTAAAATAATAAAGAGGAAGGAAGATGAATTAACTACTAAAAACATTCTCTCCCCCAAACTCTTCACCAAAATTGGAGGGGAAGTATAGAATCGATGAATGTTGTGACTGATGGGTAGAGGATATTCTGCTGCTCTTTTTTGTTTTGATGGAAATATTGTGGTTATTTTTGGGGGTGAAAATAAGCTAAATAAATAATGTAAAAAGGTGGAAGAATAATTGCATTATACTGGGAAGGCAAATAGGATTTATTTTAAAAAATATTCGAAAAGCGAGCGAGTCATCGAACGAGATTAAGGAAAATAATAGCTTAAGAAATGTCCGAAAAAAGTCCGGATATCTCCGGATATCCGGAAATACCTAGAGAACACGACAATTGGAACGTAAGACAATAAGATGACAATTGGACATGAAACAATTGGACAGAAGACAATTAAACACCAACTAAGTGACAGGCTCAAATGTACTCTCGACTTCTAGAGAAATGCGACAATTGGAATTTAAGACAATAAGCCAGCGGACAATTGGACACTTAAGACAATTAGACAGGAGACATTTTATATCGTCAGACTCAAGTGTACTCACAACTTCTAGAGATTTGATCTTTAGGATAAAATCAGCCCGTGATCATGTTTTCATTCTTCAATCAATTTTTTCCTCAATGCCAACTCATAATTTTCCCTCTTTTATTTTTCCTCTTATTGAACGAAAACCTAGTAAATACTTTTTGAGGGTCACTAGAACAATTGGTAACAAATTTTGGATGCAGCTATAGCCGCATCCAAAAGCTTAGCGCTGATTGGTTGAATTTTTACACCTTTATATTTTTTTTAGTTGTTAAATTGCTTCTTTCACAAAAATAATTTTACAAAATCTCTGCTTCATATTTAAGCTTTTTAGAGAACATTTTAAACTTAAAATCTCTTGAGCCCAAACCCCGTTAAACTTCATTTTTTAAGGTTGCGATAAACTTCTAGTTTTAAAAAGGCCGTCTATTTTTATTCTGGTCACGAAGCGTCCACTGGGGAAAAAAATCCCAAAATGTCACATTTCACTTCGGTCAGCAGGGCAAAATTTCGCATTTCGTCCGACACACATCGTTTTTCGGGTATAAAAGCCGATTTCCGCGTTGTTTTTATTCATTCGATATTTTTTTGATTCTTTTTTTTCTAACATTTTTCTAAGCTCTCAAATTTTTGTTTATTTTCAGAGACTCTCTTTATATTTTCTTGCGACCAAAAAACTTTTTGCCAAAGAAAAAAAATGGGTGATAGAAAGGCAGTTATTAAAAATGCCGATATGACGGAAGAAATGCAAACTGAGGCGATTGATTGTGCAACTCAGGCTCTTGAAAAGTAAACGAGAAAAAAAAAATTTTTTTTGAAAATTTTTGAAATTTTTAGGTATAATATCGAGAAGGACATTGCTGCCTATATCAAGAAGGAATTCGATAAGAAGTTCAACCCGACATGGCATTGCATTGTTGGGCGCAATTTTGGATCATATGTCACGTTAGTTTTTTTTTTGAAATTTTTTTGAAAATTTTTTCTAAGCCTCCGGGCATATGTCAGAAAATTTTTTACATTCTGACATTTCCTTGACTTTGACATTTCTTTAACATTCAACAATTTCAGGCATGAGACCAAGCACTTCATCTACTTCTATTTGGGCCAAGTTGCCATTCTTCTCTTTAAGAGCGGTTAGAGGGTTAAATAATTGGTAAGAAGCGAGAACATAAAAGTAAAGAATCGATAAATAAAAAAAGAAATCCAATATCGCTATTTTCCTCAATATCATCATTTTGATTGATCATATACTTATTTTAAGTGTTAGTTGTTTTGTGAATAAAAATATTTCTTTTTCTCTCTTTTGTTTAAATCTTAGTTATTTTGCTGTTAATTATTTTTGAAATTTTTTAAAATTATTTTGTAGTAATTTTTTGAATATTTTTTTGGGTATTGTGACTTGTTGGTGGATGGGTTTTTTGTTCGACCGGGCTCTTTTTAATGAGCTGTTGCGTCTTTGAATTTCTGGCCCAAAAATCAGATTACTCCCTTCCTGCCCTCCTCCCTCATGTTTTTTGACTTTTTCGAGCCTTATAACTCGGTCCACCGCTGACTACACTGACCTATTACTTTCATTTTGAACTTCCCCACAAATTGCCCCTATGGGGTTTCTCGATCCCTGAATGTCGTATTTACTTCATCCTCGCCTCACCTTTTTACAAATCACACTATTCGAAATTTCTTATTAATTTAGAAACCTAATTTATTTAAAAAATGAACTCTCAACAAAAAGAACGGGTGATTATTGATGATGTAGATCAAGCTCTTTCACTTTTGGACGGCAAAATTAAAAAAGAAGGGACTTCTTGTACTCATGGTCCGAGACAGAAATGTGTTGGTTGTCTTCCTCTTGATGTTCGGTTTTCTTTTAATTAATTTTTTGCTTATTTTTGACATAAGAACTGACCTTTAGTTAGGGAAAATCCTTGTAGATGACCCAGGAACCAAAATCTAGTTTTTTTATTAATAGGTCTAGGTTAAGGTGGGCGAATCTTGTGAGCTCCCTCGGATATCTGAACTGAAGATTTTCGACATTCAGACTTTGGTATCTGGAGGAACGTATCCACCTACCCTAGCCCAAAACCTAACCCGACATTTTTTCTGGCCCAGCCCAACCCTGTCTCAATTCTAGAGATTTAAGATTTTTTCTCAATAATTTCCCTCTTTTTTAGCCATATGATGAAAAATATTTGGCAGATAAAGGCATTAAACACATGTCCTTTCATTCTTATGTTCACAAATTGTCTGATTTGCATGGAAAGGGAACACGTTCAAAAAATATGCTTGAAACTTTGAATTACAAAATTAATTTGGATTGTCATCGTCACAGGCCTTTTCCTGAAGGAATTTGTACTGAATGCAGGCCACCTACTGTTACGCTTAGTCGACAGGTAATTAAATTTAATTTTTAATAATAGTTAGTCCATCAAGTTTTTCGGATGATCTTCGGGTTAAATTAAATCTTTAATGGCCACCTCATTCTTTTAGTGCATTCTTTTAGAGGCTTAGAGGACCGATAACAGGAACCAACCCCAGAACTGAGAGAACACTGCTCCAACCAGTGTTTTTCTGGTTAGTCAAATATTGAGACGAGAACCATGGAACATTCGAAAGTGGAACCAAGAGACTAGTGTTTTCCTAGTTTCGGGGACTGAACCGATTTCAGGAACCGTCGAAAAGTCAGAACCTAGAGGACACTGCTCCAACCAGAGATGTCTCTGATTTCTCGGACTTCGGCCGAACTTGACCGACTGTTTTCCCATCCCTTTCCATCCCTGTTTCCTATATTAATTTTTTCCTTTAAATTTTATTTTTAAATTTATTTTTCAAGCCATTTCGTCATGTTGACAATATTGAATTTGAAAATGACTCTATTGTGAACGAATTTTTAAATTTTTGGCGCAATTCAAGTTGTCAACGTATTGGATTTTTAATTGGAAAATATGAACAATTTAGTGAAGTTCCATTGGGGATTAAAGCTGTTGTTTGTGCAATTTATGAGCCTCTACAAAATTCAAATGAAAATTCTGTTGGATTTGAAATTAATGAAAATGGGGAGGAGAAAAGGAAGAATTTAAATGTTAAAGTCGATCAACTTTGTTCTTGGTTGGGAATGAAACGTGTTGGCTGGATTTTTACTGATCTTTGGAATGAATCAAGGACTTTGGGGACTGTTAAATGTATTAGAAATGAGGTTGTTTCTTTTAATAAATAAATTTTTTTGGGGGATTTGGAGGGCTGTCTCTCCCATTTTAAACTTTTCTTATTAGACTATTTTCTTTTTTAAGAAAATTATAGTTAACCTACCTAAGAAAGCATTGGCGTGTCGGGTTGAGAGAAAACAGTCCAGTTTTAAGGAACCCAACTCATCCCTGATTCGGCGGTGCTATTCGGCTATTCGCTCCAGGGAGGGGACGAGTTACCCGTAACCCGAACTTATTTGTCGTCGACCGCTCTAAAAGTCGAAAACTTTGAAGCCCTATAACTTTTTGAAATGGGGGTCGGAGCCAAAAAAGCCGGATACACAATAGGTTTTCGACCATGCTCTACACGATGGTATAACTTTTATTTAAAAATATTTGGTCACAGTTAATTTTTAGGATTCATTTTTACTCTCTGCTTCTGAATGTATAACTGCTGGCAATTTACAATCACATTTTAAAAATGCTACAAATTATTGTGATACTGGCTATTTTGGTTCTAAATTTGTTACTGTTGTTGCGTCAGGAAATTCTGTAAGGAAAAAATTTTTTCATAAAAATTTTTGAAAATTTTCTCTTCTCAAAAATCCTTTTTTCAAGTCAAAAGGAATTGATTTGCATGGATATCAAGTCTCCAATCAATGCACAGCAATGGTTGAAGCTAATATTTTGTGTCCAACAAAAACCCATCCTGAATTGGCCTGGGCTAGAGAGACGCCATTAAATGAGAAGCATTACATTACTTCTGTTCAATATACGGTTTTTCTTTTAATTTAATTTTTCTAAAAATTAATCAAAATTTGTAAGGAGAAAAATGAAAGAGGTGAAGAAGTTTTTCGTGATGGGAGGCCTATGCCTGTTGAATATTTACTTGTTGATGTGCCATGTGGGGTTCGAAAAGTGCTGAATTATACATTCCCTCGTGGAAAGGAAGGAAAAGAATTTCCTGTTGAAAATCGTTCAGAAATTGGACAGACACAGGTTTTTTAAATATTATTTTGGGGAGTAATTGGCTCGGGTTATCTGGTATCCAACATTTTTTAGATTCAGAATTAAATCCTAAGGAAATTTTGAGAACACCGATCAAACCTGACCCGAGTTTTTTCCCTGCCCGTGACATTCTTTGATCTCAATCTAAAAGGGTGTAGGTATTTTAACTCTTGACGTGTTGAGGTTGTCTGGGATTCGATAATGCTACTGCATCGGCTCTGTGGTGAATCCCTGGGGACATCCCTCTAACCAGGAATGTCTAAAAAAATGTGGCCCGCTATCCGAAACCCGGTCCATATCGGCTTTGTGGTGTATCCCTGGGGATGGGGTTAAATCCGGACTTTTTTCAACTCCTTCCCATCCCCTATTAAAAAATTTTTATTATTTTTTAAAGGAATTAAATGACATCTCAAAATATTTTAATTCGTTTAAATTTCCTGAACAATTTCTTGAAATGGCTTCAAATTTTCATTTTCTCCTATTCCTATATACAAACAATTTTGTTCCATTTTCAAAAGAAGAAATTAAAAATTTGGCTCAAATTGTTGTTAAAAAAGATGAAAATGAAGCTAAAAAATGGTTACAAGAAAGTACAAATTTGGCAACATTAATTATGTTAATTGGAGAAATTGGAAGGGAAATACCTCGAACAAAAATTAAAACAACAAGTAAAACAACTACTACAAGTCAAACAAATAATAATGTTTCTGGAGTTGGGGCTGCTGGGGGAAGTAGTAGTGGAAGTAATAATGAAACTAGTGGACAACAACAACCTGAATGGACCTGCAAGCATTGTTAGTTTGGGGTTTTGGGGATATTTGGGAGGATTTTGGGGATAATATATAGGGGATTTTTTTAGGGATTTTGGGATTAATAAATGTTAATGCATTAATTCCACCCCCTTCCCCCAATTAATCCTCTAGCTTTTACTAGGCGCTGTTGGATCCAGCCATGTTCATGTACATTCCGCCATACCAGAGTCCTAAAAGTATTTTCTAAAACGGGTAATCCGTCAAAGAAGGGCTCATTGGAACAGTCCTCTCTACCCCAACCTATAAACTTTAATTATTATTTTTTTAATAGGTACAATGTTAAATCCAGAGAATTTGGTTGACTGTTCTATGTGCAGTTTGCCTCGAAATTGAGAGAGTTTTTATTTAAAAAATTGTTTTTCTACCTGACTGGTCTTTTTTTCAATGTGAAAAAATTTGATGAAAAATATTTTTTTTCTTTTAATTTATTTCATAAAAAAGATAAAAAATTGCAAACAAATACATATTTTTTTGGTTTATATATTTAAATAAAATTTTAATAATTTTTTTTCTTTGGGTATTTTTTTAATGAAAGGCTGCCCCTTCATACTTATTTTAATATCCTTACTATGAGAGTTCCAACTTTTCACATGGCCGGGCCAATCAATCCAATTATAAAAAAGATGCGGCATCACGAGAGCTTTCGAAAGATTTGTAAATTTATCCGTAATATTAATATTAGAAAAAGTTGAAATGTATAAACTTTTATGAGAAACTTTTATGAGATAAAAATTGTTATCAAAATTAGAGAAAAATTAAGGGAAAAATAGTGTAGTCGGTGAACAAAATAAAAAGGGTTTTTGCGGTCATTTTAGTGCTGAATATTGAGAGCGTGTTGGTTACTGTAATAGAATTGAAAAATAATTGGAGTAAATTTTAAAATCAGAATAGATAAATTAAAACAGAATAAATCGTTTAATAAATATATTCTCTTTTTAAGTAAGCATCAGACTGGTGATTGACGTTCCGTAATCATAATCTCAAGAAAATGATTTCCTGATTTTTAGAGAAATTATAAAAAAGAAATAGTGTAGTTAGAGAAGGAAGTATATTAGTAATTGTGGCCAGTTCGGTGCCCATTTTGAGAGCGACTGGCAAAAGTTAAAAACTGACTTTTTAAAATTCCTTTAAATATATTATCGATTAGTATTGATCTTAAAAATATAAACATTTGAGAATTATTTTAAAAATAAAATCGACTGTTATCGATTTTATCATCAGTATCGACTTTTTGGAAATATAAAATTTTTAAGAAATTCCTCTGCACCCAACAGTCCTACTTATTTCTTCAATTTTCAGACGTCAGACTCAACTATCCCTTTACTCAACAGAATTATTTTTTGGGATAAACTGTCATTTATTTGGCGCATGATACATTTCACCAAATTTTTAAATAGTATGAAATTCTAAATTTCCCAACAAGAAATATTCTTTTTATGAAATTTTTAGTGATTAAATCAAACGATTTTTCGGATGTTTATCAAGACTGTTGCTGTTCTCGAAGTCGATGAATACCCAGAAATTGAAGTATTTGACGAATTATTAGAGCTGGATGAAGGAACGAAACATGGCAATACTGTTGCTAATGAATTTATTTTACAAGGGGAATGCAAAAAAAAAGCTATATTCTGATGCTGGCTTTAAAGAATATATTTATTAAGAAATTTATTCTCTTCTGATTTATCTATTCTGATTTTAAAATTTATTTTTTATTTTTAAATTCAGTTACAGTAACCAGCACGGTCTCATTTCTCGGCACTAAACTAACCGCAAACAAACGTATTTATTTTGTTCTCTAACTACACTATTTTTCCATTAATTTTTCTCTAATTTTGAGGAAGATTTTTACCTCATAAAAGTTAAGCGGACGTTTGAGTCTCGCCCTCAAAACAGGGTTTTTTGGCCATAATTCTTTATAATATTAATATTACGGATTTATATATCTTTCGAAAGCTCTCGTGATGCTGCATCTTTTTTATAATTGGATTGATTTGATCTTTGTATCATACAAAATGTATATTTAAAAAAACCATCTTTAAACCAGAAAAAATTAGCTTCATCTGTAATTTTTTGCAGCATTAGTACTCATTAAACTTTACAAAAAACAAAGAACAAACACATTTTATACAACAAAAATAAACAAAAAAATATTTTTAAGCATCTTACCATGAATAAATTTCTTCGTTTTCTTTTTCTATTAAACAGGTATTCTTAAACCTGCGTAGGGTCGGTTGTTGTAGCCCATATAACATATCTGCTTAGGCTCCACAAATTGACTAATTGAGTTAAACTTACAAAGGAGAGGCTTCTGGGTGTCTGTGGGACTTCGGGATGGGGGGACGAAATTAGGGATGAAATTCTGCGGACAAAACTTGCGGGTGACTACAAAATAAAAAAAAACAAACCATATGCTGTGAAAATCACTGCAAACTCTCTGTTACGCACCAGTGAGAGACTCTCTGATTTGCAACAGTGAGTAAAAACTCTCTGTTACGCACCAGTGAGAAACTCTCTGATTTGCAACAGTGAGTAAAAACTCTCTGTTACGCACCAGTGAGAGACTCTCTGATTTGCAACAGTGAGTAAAAACTCTCTGTTACGCACCAGTGAGAAACTCTCTGATTTGCAACAGTGAGTAAAAACTCTCTGTTACGCACCAGTGAGAAACTCTCTGATTTGCAACAGTGAGTAAAAACTCTCTGTTACGCACCAGTGAGAAACTCTCTGATTTGCAACAGTGAGTAAAAACTCTCTGTTACGCACCAGTGAGAAACTCTCTGATTTGCAACAGTGAGTAAAAACTCTCTGTTACGCACCAGTGAGAAACTCTCTGATTTGCAACAGTGAGTAATAAACTCTCTGTTACGCACCAGTGAGAAACTCTCTGATTTGCAACAGTGAGTAAAAACTCTCTGTTACGCACCAGTGAGAGACTCTCTGATTTGCAACAGTGAGTAAAAACTCTCTGTTACGCACCAGTGAGAGACTCTCTGATTTGCAACAGTGAGTAAAAACTCTCTGTTACGCACCAGTGAGAAACTCTCTGATTTGCAACAGTGAGTAAAAACTCTCTGTTACGCACCAGTGAGAAACTCTCTGATTTGCAACAGTGAGTAAAAACTCTCTGTTACGCACCAGTGAGAAACTCTCTGATTTGCAACAGTGAGTAAAAACTCTCTGTTACGCACCAGTGAGAGACTCTCTGATTTGCAACAGTGAGTAAAAACTCTCTGTTACGCACCAGTGAGAAACTCTCTGATTTGCAACAGTGAGTAAAAACTCTCTGTTACGCACCAGTGAGAAACTCTCTGATTTGCAACAGTGAGTAAAAACTCTCTGTTACGCACCAGTGAGAAACTCTCTGATTTGCAACAGTGAGTAATAAACTCTCTGTTACGCACCAGTGAGAGACTCTCTGATTTGCAACAGTGAGTAAAAACTCTCTGTTACGCACCAGTGAGAGACTCTCTGATTTGCAACAGTGAGTAAAAACTCTCTGTTACGCACCAGTGAGAAACTCTCTGATTTGCAACAGTGAGTAAAAACTCTCTGTTACGCACCAGTGAGAAACTCTCTGATTTGCAACAGTGAGTAAAAACTCTCTGTTACGCACCAGTGAGAAACTCTCTGATTTGCAACAGTGAGTGACCCAACGTTTCGAAACAGCTGTAGCTGTTGACGATTGTTGAGCTAAAATAAAAAAAAGATAAAAATTGATATCAACTATAAACCGCAAGTTTTGCCGAGATTCCCCCCTAATATAAAAACCCTTCTGTGTCCTGAATTTGGACTAGGATACCGATAAGATGGCCAAGAGGGAATGTATAATTTTGCACTTTTCGAACCCCACACGGCACATCAACAAGTAAATATTCAACAGGCATAGGCCTTCCATCACGAAAAACTTCTCCTCTTTCATTTTTTTCCTTAAAAATTTAATTAATTTTTAGAAATTAAAAAATTAGAAAAAACCGTATATTGAACAGAAGTAATATAATGCTTTTCGTTTAATGGCGTCCCCAAGCCAATTCAGGATGTGTTTTTGTTGGACACAAAATATTAGCTTCAACCATTGCTGTGCATTGATTGGAGACTTGATATCCATGCAAATCAATTCCTTTTGACTTGAAAAAAGGAAAAAAAATTTTTTTTTAATTTTGTAAAATCTTTAAAAAATTCAAAAGAATTTTCAACAAATTTTCAAAAAATTTTTATGAAAAAAATTTTTCCCTTACAGAATTTCCTGATGCAACAACAGTAACAAATTTAGAACCAAAATAGCCAGTATCACAATAATTTGTAGCATTTTTAAAATGTGATTGTAAATTCCCAGCAGTTATACATTCAGAAGCAGAAAGCAAAAATGAATCCTAAAAATTAAAAAATGCTTTAAAAGTTAAAAAAACGTGCGGGTAGATTTTGATTAGGTGTTTAAAAACTTTCGTAGGATCGGGTTTCTGGTCGAAAAATAAGTTCGGGTTACGGGTAGCTCGTACCATCCCTGGAGCGAATAGCAGAATAACACAGCCGAATCAGAGATGAGTTGGGTTCCCTAAAACTAGGCTGTTTCTCTCAACCCGACCCTCCAATGCTTCCTTAGGTAAGTTAACTATAATTTTCTTAAAAAATGTGAGCAACGGGAAGAAAAAAAAGAATAATAAAAAGAGAGACAACCTAACAACACCGCTTATTTATTAAAAGAAAAAACCTCATTTCTAATGCATTTAACAGTCCCCCATGTCCTCGATTCATTCCAAAGATCAGTAAAAATCCAGCCAACACGTTTCATTCCCAACCCCCAGCACTTACACCAACATCACCAACAACATTATTATTTGTTTTACTTGTAGCAGTTGTTTTAGTTGTTGTTTTAATTTTTGTTCGAGGTATTTCCCTTCCAATTTCTCCAATTAACATAATTAATGTTGCCAAATTTGTACTTTCTTGTAACCATTTTTTAGCTTCATTTTCATCTTTTTTAACAACAATTTGAGCCAAATTTTTAATTTCTTCTTTTGAAAATGGAACAAAATTGTTTGTATATAGGAATAGGAGAAAATGAAAATTTGAAGCCATTTCAAGAAATTGTTCAGGAAATTTAAACGAATTAAAATATTTTGAGATGTCATTTAATTCCTTTAAAAAAAATAAATTTTTTTAATAGGGGATGGGAAGGGTTGAAAGAAGTCCGGATTTAAACCCCACCCTCATCCCCAGGGATACACTACAGAGCCAATGTGGACCGGGTTTCGGATAGCGGAACACATTTTATTAGGGGATGGGAAGGGTTGAAAGATCTAAAAAATATTGGATATCAGATAACCCGTGTGCCAATTACTCCCCCAAAATAAAATTTAAAAAAACCTGTGTCTGTCCAATTTCTGAACGATTTTCAACAGGAAATTCTTTCCCTTCTTTTCCACGAGGGAATGTATAATTTGGCACTTTTCGAACCCCACACGGCACATCAACAAGTAAATATTCAACAGGCATAGGCCTCCCATCACGAAAAACTTCTTCGCCTCTTTCATTTTTCTCCTTAAAAATTTAATTAATTTTTAGAAATTAAAAAATTAGAAAAAACCGTATATTGAACAGAAGTAATATAATGCTTCTCGTTTAATGGCGTCTCTCTAGCCCAAGCCAATTCAGGATGTGTTTTTGTTGGACACAAAATATTAGCTTCAACCATTGCTGTGCATTGATTGGAGACTTGATATCCATGCAAATCAATTCCTTTTGACTTGAAAAAAGGAAAAAAAATTTTTTTTTAATTTTGTAAAATCTTTAAAAAATTCAAAAGAATTTTCAACAAATTTTCAAAAAATTTTTATGAAAAAAATTTTTCCCTTACAGAATTTCCTGATGCAACAACAGTAACAAATTTAGAACCAAAATAGCCAGTATCACAATAATTTGTAGCATTTTTAAAATGTGACTGTAAATTGCCAGCAGTTATACATTCAGAGGCAGAAAGCAAAAATGAATCCTAAAAATAAAAAATGCTTAAAAAGTTAAAAACGGGTCAGTTTTTGGTCGAGGTTTACAAAACTTTCGTCGGACCGGGTTTCCGGTCGAAAAATAAGTTCGGGTTACGGGAGCGAATAGCAGAATAGCACCGCCGAATCAGGGATGAGTATGTTCCCTAAGACTGGACTGTTTTTTCTCATCCCGACCCGCCAATGCTTTCTTAGGTAGGTTAACTATAATTTTCTTAAGAAATGTGAGGAATAAGAAGAAAAAAATCTAAAAATGGTAGAGACAGCCCACCAAAAAACCCCAAAAAATTTATTTATTCAAAGGAAAAAACCTCATTTCTAATACATTTAACAGTCCCCAAAGTCCTTGATTCATTCCAAAGATCAGTAAAAATCCAGCCAACACGTTTCATTCCCAACCAAGAACAAAGTTGATCGACTTTAACATTTAAATTCTTCCTTTTCTCCTCCCCATTTTCATTAATTTCAAATCCAACAGAATTTTCATTTGAATTTTGTAGAGGCTCATAAATTGCACAAACAACAGCTTTAATCCCCAATGGAACTTCACTAAATTGTTCATATTTTCCAATTAAAAATCCAATACGTTGACAACTTGAATTGCGCCAAAAATTTAAAAATTCGTTCACAATAGAGTCATTTTCAAATTCAATATTGTCAACATGACGAAATGGCTTGAAAAATATTAAAAATAAAATTTAAAGGAAAAAATTAATGTAGGAACCGGGGACGGGAAAGGGACGGGAAAACAGTCGGCCAAGTTCGGCCGGAGTCCGAGAAGCCAGAGAAATCCCTGGTTGGAGCAATGCCCTCTAGGTTCTGACTTTTTGACCGTTCTACAGTTCCTGGAATCGGTTCATGTCAGTCCCCGAAACTAGGAAAACACTGCTCCCTCGGTTCCATATCCTCCTCTCAACTGTTCTAAGGTTCCTGTCTCACGTTTTTTTCGTCGACTAACCAGAAAAACACTGGTTAGAGCGGTGTTTTCTCATTTCTGGGCTGGGTTCCTGATATCGGCCCTCTAACAATAAGCCTCTAAAAAAATGGCTTGGAGGTGGTCATTAAAAGATTTTTGAGGTCTAAAGGACAATTTAACCCGAAGATCACCCGAAAAACATTGATGGACCACCTATTATTAAAAATAAAATATAAACCTGTCGACTAAGCGTAACAGTAGGCGGTCTACATTCTGTACAAATTCCTTCAGGAAAAGGCCTGTGACGATGACAATCCAAATTAATTTTGTAATTTAAAGTTTCAAGCATATTCTTTGAACGAGTTCCCTTTCCATGCAAATCAGACAATTTGTGAACATAAGAATGAAAAGACATGTGTTTAATGCCTTTATCACCCAAATATTTTTCATCATATGGCTAAAAAAGAGAGGAAATTATTTTAAAGGAGGCGAGTCTCTAGAGCAGAACAGAATCGGTTGGGTTGAGAAATGCCGGGCCTGGGGTCCGAATAGGAAATTTCTTATTAAATTAATAAGACGAAATTTCTTATTAATTTTAGAATCAATATTTATTCAAAAAATGAGCTCTCAACAAAAAGAACGGGTGGTTATTGATGATGTAGATCAGACCTATGTCCTGCCCTTGGGCAGGACATAGGAACACATTTATTGGGCGCGTGCCGTGACCCAATAATTAAAAAATCACATTCGGTTTTTGGTCAGGATCCTTATTAGAGCCAGAATTTTTGAAAAGCCTGAGCCTGGGTTTGATTTATCGACCTGGGCTAAATTCTGGGCCCGTAGTCCAGGAAAAACCCAGGAAGGTCAAAGAATGCCTGGGCCTGGATACAGGAAAACCCTAGGCCTTGGTTCAAACCCAGGCCTATCTCTAATGCTTATTTTGCCACCCTACATTGGAGGGTATTTTCCCGCCCAAATATCAGGCCCTATGGTAAACATAATCAAAAAATTTTTTAATTAAAAGAAAACCGAACATCAAGAGGAAGACAACCAACACATTTCTGTCTCGGACCATGAGTACAAGAAGTCCCTTCTTTTTTAATTTTGCCGTCCAAAAATGAAAGAGTCTGATCTACATCATCAATAACCACCCGTTCTTTTTGTTGAGAGCTCATTTTTTGAATAAATATTGATTCTAAAATTAATAAGAAATTTCGAATATTGTGACTTGTCGAACAGAGTGAGGGGAGGACGAAGTTGATAAGACATTCAGAGACCGAGATATAGGTCCCCGAAGAAAGAAAATCCATGGGGGCAACTTGTGGGGAAGTTCAAATATAATAGCTAGATGCAGCTGTGGACCATTTTTAGGGCTCGAAATGGTCAAAACCCCAATCACTATATGGAAAATACGCAAAATCTAGTAAGAAATTCCCCACAAGAAATTTCCTGATTCAATTACTAGAGGGAGGTCAAGAAACAATAGGAAAATTGGACCAGAGCTCAAAATTCCCCAAAAAAATTCTCAAAAAAACCTTAAATAAATCCATAATTAAAATAGGTAGTGATAATCATCTCCAGGCTTTCTCAAAGGTTTTCCATTGTAGCCAAAACCAAATCAAATGTCTATCGCGCACCATCTTCTAAAATCAATTGTTGAAATATTAAAGAAAAATAAGACATTGATTTTTAAAAAATATTTAACGTCATTTAAACGGATAATACACAAAAAAATTAAAGATTTATTTAAAAAATTTATTGAAAAAATAAATAATAAATTAAAATTTAATAATAAAACTTATAAATTTTTAAAATTAAGTCAAAGGATAAAAATGTATGTATGGGAAAAATATATACAGTGTGTAACAATACTATGGCCCCCCTAAAAATTTTTAATTTCTTAAGGTTCTAATGAATGAAAAAAATTTTTTATTGCATTTCCGATATTTGGTAAAAATTTTAAAAATTTTCAACCATTATAACCTTAAGAAATTAAAATTTTCTAGGGGGGCCATAGTTTTGTTACACACTGTAGGAACAAAAAAAATATATATGTATGGGACCAAAAAAAATATATGTATGGGAACAAAAAATATATAATTAAAATAGGTCAAAATTCCATAAAACTGAGAGATTGTCATAAAAAAAATTTGTCATGAAAACTGAGAGAATAGAACCTTATAAACAGAAAATGTTTAAAGACGCAATATGTCCAAAATTTTAAATTCCATTAAGGACATCATGGCTGTATGTTGGTTGGCCTTGGGCCTTTAAAAATTTTCAAAATTTTCGCCAGCGCTGCAGGAAAAAAATAAAGTGGAGCCAGCGCCGGAAAAAGTTGGCCTAAGGCCTTAAAAAATTTCTCAAAATTTTCGCCAGCGCTGCAGGAAAAGAATAAAGTGGAGCCAGCGCCGGAAAAAGTTGGCCTAAGGCATTCAAAAAATTTTCAAAATTTTCGCCAGCGCTGCAGGAAAAGAATAAAGTGGAGCCAGCGCCGGAAAAAGTTGGCCTAAGGCCTTCAAAAAATTTTCAAAATTTTCGCCAGCGCTGCAGGAAAAGAATAAAGTGGAGCCAGCGCCGGAAAAAGTTGGCCTAAGGCCTTCAAAAAATTTTCAAAATTTTCGCCAGCGCTGCAGGAAAAGAATAAAGTGGAGCCAGCGCCGGAAAAGCCAGCGCCGGAAAAAGTTGGCCTAAGGCCTTCAAAAAATTTTCAAAATTTTCGCCAGCGCTGCAGGAAAAGAATAAAGTGGAGCCAGCGCCGGAAAAAGTTGGCCTAAGGCCTTCAAAAAATTTTCAAAATTTTCGCCAGCGCTGCAGGAAAAGAATAAAGTGGAGCCAGCGCCGGAAAAGCCAGCGCCGGAAAAAGTTGGCCTAAGGCCTTCAAAAAATTCTCAAAATTTTCGCCCGCGTCGCAAAAAAATTTCTAGCGTCTTCAGAACCGAACATTATTCCCCCTCGCTTCCGAAAAAAATTTGTCCAAGGCTCGATCTTTTTTCGACTTGACCCAAAACTCGGACTTTTCCTTTGAAATTTTCAAAGAGCCCCGACTTTTTTTTCTCAACCCGTTAAAGTCCTGTTAGGTTTATATTCTCTCTCAAAAATTAAAATTCTACCTCAAAAATAAAAAAAATTCACTTTTTTGCTTGTCCATCCTTCTTATTTGCTTTATTGCCTCCTTCCTGCTGCTTCTTCAATGCAATCTTCTTTCGATTTTTTTTTCCAGGGTTCTAAAAATTTTTAATTAGTTTACATGGATTTTTAAAAATTTACCCACCGGTCCATATCGTTTCCTCTTTTTTTTATCCGGCTGAAAATAAAAAATAAATAGAAATTTGAAATTTTGACATAATAAAAATATTGATTCTTTGGGATGTATTGCAGTATACCAGGGAACGATTTACAAATTAAACTTGGTGAAATGATACTAAATGGATTACGCTAAAATCACCTAAATTGACCTCTATCACTTTTTGAAATAGATTTTAAAAATTAATACCAGGAAAACCAGAGGATATTTAATTATAATCTTGGCTCAACCAATTTAATCAATCAAAGAATGTCATAAGGACCATGGGCTTCAAAATCTTTTTAAATAGTAAACAAACTTTAGTAGAAGCATCCACTGTAGTCACATTTTTAGAACAACAAGCTTTATCGCCTCCATTTTTGTTAACCTCACCAATATCCTAAAAAATATTTTTCATCTTTAATCAATCAAAGAATGTCTTAAGGACCATGGGCCTTCAAAATCTATTTAATAGATAAACAAACTTGAGTAGAAGCATTCACATTAGTCCCAGCAGTAGATGAGCAAGCTTTCTCGCTTCCATTTTTATTAACCTCGACAATATCCTAAAAAATATTTTTCATCTTTAATCAATCAGAGAATGTCATAAGGACCATGGGCCTTTAAAATCTTTTTAATAGATAAACAAACTTTAGTAGAAGCATTCACTTTAGTCCCAGCAGTAGAAGAGCAAGCTTTATCGCTTCCATTTTTATCAATTTCAATAATATTCTAAAAAAATATTTCTCATCAAAAACAATTTAAAAACTAAATTAACCTCGTTGTCACCCCAGAAAGCAGCAGCCAGTTTATCTTGTGTCCTAAAAGAAAATATTTAAAACTGTTCGTTAGCAATCGATTATTTGAAGGTACATGTGATTTTCGGAAATCTAGATTTAAAAACCCCGTTTTATGTTTTGAATTTTAGTTAAATACTGGTTTCATTTTGGAAGAATTTTTTAAACAGTTATTTCAAAAATTCAAGGCTTTTAAGGTTTCATAAAACGGAAACTTTTAGCAAATCTCAAAATTTTCGGTTTTGTAATTAATCTATTTAATAGAATTTACTCACTCTTTCAATTCCTTACGGCAGCTAAATAAATCATTTTTGTATCTTTTCAAAACATTTTCGTGTGACTTTTGTATTGAATTAATTTGTTGTTCTTTTTCTTCTTTCAATTTTCTTTTGAAATTATTATTTTCTTCTTTTTGTTGTTCTTTATATTTGTCAAATAAATTTTGATGTGTTTCCTTCATTTCTTTAATTTTTTCGCTGTAGTCTTGATGAATCTTGTCAATGTGAATTTGATGTTTTTCCGCCAAAGCGTTGTTGTTAGGCATTTTTTGTTGTTGTTTAGGCATTTTTTAAAATTATAGAATAAAAGCTAAAATCTAATAAAATCTCAAAATTAAAAAAAATAAGCAGAAAAATTTGGAAATCCAAATAAAAAAATATTTTAGAATTAATCTTTTTTAAAAAATTTACGTAAAATAAATAAAAATATACAAAACAAAGATCTTCAACAAAAATTTTCATTCAGCAATTCATTGAGGTAAATCATCATATTCACAAGCAAAAAATTGTGCTGCTTCCAACAATTGTTCAACAGAGTTGAGATTCTTTAAAAAATGTTGATAATTAAAGAAATTATGAAACAAATAATGTATGCTTAAGAACTAAGAGGAACTAATCGAGATAGAAACATAAACGCCAGACCCGGAAACTATAACACTACCCACACAAGAACACCATTCATAACCATAGTGGTTATTAAGCAGTAATCAAATAACAAGCAAATTATATACACTTATTGCTATAACTCCCTTAATCAAACTTGGATAGTTAGAAGGAACCAAGAACCTAAACATTAACCGAATGTTTCACCACAATATCCTACTTTCACTCAATTTAATGTCAGTCCCCATTATTGACGATGATACAAAAGATGGGATCAGATGGAAGAGGAGAGGAAAAGCAACCGGAGAAATCGAAAATCATCAGATGGAAGAACCGCTTAACTAACGAACTCCACAAGTGGTCTCATATCTAACATCAAAATATAAAGTAAAAACCTGCTTCTTATAAACGACGTCCACGACGACCTCCTTTGCGACATGTAGTGTCAGTTGGTATTGGTGTAACATCCTCAATACGTCCAATCTTCATTTCAGATGGAAGAGCACAAAGCGCCGCCTAAGGGAAATGAGAAGTTAATTTTATAAATAATTTTATTTAATAAACCTAAGCTCCAGAGCCCGGATTTTAGTACCACCGGTTGCGCGAAGTTTAACATGAAGAGCAGTAATCCCAACCTGAATGATTAAACTGAGGTTTATCTTCTAATAAATAAAAACCTGTTTGCAACGTTCAGCAACGTCCTGAGCAGCAATCATCGCCTCATCCCTGTCAGCTTTTACACGCATTCCACCAGTAATCTTCACAATAGTTTCGCGTCCAGAAAGATCAGTGACATGCACAAAAGTATCGTTGAACGAAGGGAAGATGTGCGCACCCCCAAAGACATTCTCACCTAAAAGTTGATTGACGAAACGAAAAGGTAAACTAAAGATAAACCTTCGCGAACTTGTGGGCCAAGTGTAACAACAGCCTGTTCTTCTTTCTATAAAAAATAATTTTTTAATCATAAAAAATTTAATTAAAAACCTTTTCAACAAAAGGATCATTTCCAAATTAATATAGCCATATTTTGGATTGAAGACTTGGGAAAGACTGGAAAAAGAAAAAAAATATATTTAGTAAGACTTCTAGAAAATATTTTTATTATAGAATGATTTCCCAGCCCCAAATTTATCAATCCAGCAAAATATGCGACAATTGAAAGAAGTTTCCACCTTGGTGTAGTGGGATAGTGCTTACTTTAATATGGAGAATGAAGAGGGTTCGAACCCGTTTAGTGGGAAATAATTTTATTTATGTCTCCGTCGAATATTTTCCCGTACTAATAAGTTGCCACTATGGTTTAGTGGGATATTTCTCACTCTATTGGTGGAGAATGAGCGAGGTTCGAATCCCTTCAACAGAAAATCTTTTTTATCATAACAAATAATTCAAGTCTTGCATGTTTGCAACCTCTCAAAATAGAAATGGGAGGGGGGGGGGGGGATGGGATGCCAGGGATGTCACGGGTTACCTGACACCCGTTTTATCGAAACATGACTTTTTCTTCCACATAATCCCCCTAACTACCCGATCCAAAACCCAAGGTTTTTCGACCCGATACGAAGAAAATTCTTAAAAGCCAGCCCTCTTCTCAAACCATGAAACCCTGTACAGACTCGTAAGAATCGAGAAACCAATTTCTCTTAACTAAACTATAGTCTACAAAGTTATTTTTATCCCGACATTAAAAAACATTTTTTAATCAAAATCACCCAAAAAAACAATTTCATAAACAAAATTAAACCTTTAATATTTTCCTAGACAATTTTCCAAACATTTTTCTTATCAAGCGTCTATAGAGTAGATGTTTGCTGGCTCTCAACTTGCTGCCTTTGACTTCTTCAATTGATATTCCACAACGCTATAAAATTAAAAAAGTTTAAAGAAATTTTTTTTAAAAGAATACAAAAATGGAAGCCAAAATGCAGAAGCAAGGTAGACTGCCGCCTTAGCAAAAAGCAATGGAAGACTGTGTGGTCGAGTATAATGCCAATACTAAAAATTAAAAAAATAAAGAAAAAAAATTTTCAAAACATATACCCCCATAGCCCAGCCATCAAGATAAGGTCCTTGTGGACTCTGTGGGCGCCAACCAGGTCCAGGCTTCCAATTCGGAACAGTATTGTAAATTCCCGGAGTTCCATTCAAGTGCGCATAACGGCAAAGAGGACGCGCAACATTGGACGGAAAATATTGCTACAAATTGGAGGCATTGTTGTTGTTGAAGACAAAAGAATTTATATTTTGTATTTAATTTAGAAATCTAAAATTGATTAAATTCAGTTAGATTGGTCAGGAGTAGGGTTGTTGGCATCATCAGAATCTTCGGTAAACCGAGGCCGAAAAAAATTTGTCGGTGTGTAGTCAGTTCAGTGTGAATTGAACATCCGACGAGACTCGTTAATCAGATTATGAGTATTTCGAATTTGACACTCTAAGGAATATTCTAAAATACTAAAGACAAACAGTCTGTCACACTGAACTGATTATTCCGCACTGAACTGATTATTTCGCACTGAACTAAACTCAACCCTTTAACTGTCTAATGTATCTTTATTTCCCACACTCTTTCTGCATTTATTGATTTTTCAGCAGACATGCAGAAGCATATACTGGTTAGAGAAAAATAATTAATTTTACCACGGCAGAGTAGAGATTATTAGCAGAGTAGAGTGGAGATTTAATTATTATATTTTTAGGTACAATGTTAAATCCAGATATTTAAATGAAATTTGAATAAAAAATCTTAATAATTTTATTCTCTTTGGGTATTCTTTTAATGAAAGGCTTTTTTTTGATTGGAAAATAAAAAAAGAGAAATATATAATGGATAAAAATTAATCAGGAATATTGGGAATATTTGATTAGAATAAGAAAAAAACAATTTTGGATGAGATAGTAAGTCCCTCTGTTACGAGCTACTTCACCCGGCCTTGCAACTCTTTTGACTATTCCTCTTCCATCTCATCCTTGTTAAAAAATCAACAATTTAAAATCCCTCTCCCCTCTATTTCTTCATTGTTTTTGTAAAGAACGCAATTCTGCCCCATATAAAACATCCCCAATCGCTTTTCGAGCCTCTAAAGCATCCAAAGCTGAATGTGCAGCTATCTTTCTTAAAGTAACGGCGATGAAACGGCCAAAACAAG
The DNA here is from genome assembly GCA_036172945.1 of Meloidogyne incognita. Classification (NCBI taxonomy): domain Eukaryota; kingdom Metazoa; phylum Nematoda; class Chromadorea; order Rhabditida; family Meloidogynidae; genus Meloidogyne; species Meloidogyne incognita. Next base: position 241,368 of record JARQAC010000013.1, read on the forward strand.
TGAATTCGTCGTTGTTGGTGTTGCTGTCTTCACAAGGAATATAAGAAATATGTCTTGGCTGTTGTTCAATTAGTAAATCGTTGTTGTTTTTTGAAGTTGAAGTGTGGTTAAATGAAGCTATGGCGGCGTCTGCGAGATTATCCAGGGGAGTTTGTTGAACTGTCGAGTAGACTAAAAGAAAAAAATAGGGTTAAAATTGAACGAAACGTCTAAACAAAGGAAAAGACAAAACGCCCATAAGGGAAAATTTTGACAAAATGCCCATAGGGGAAAATTTTGACAAAACGCCCATAAGGGAAAATTTTGACAAAATGTCGAACGGAAAATTGAGAACCCCCACCTTTATTCAATACATCACTATTAATGTTTTCTGGTTGTTGTTTTTGTAAGGATTCTAGTAAAGATGATGATGGAGTTTTGGAGTTATTATTGCATTCCTCAACATTATGTTGAAAATTCGATTTAAATTGTTGCTCGTCTTTTGAATAAGAAAGAATTAATTGCTCTTTATCTGTTGTTGTTGCTCTTTCTATTTTTACGGGAACAAGAATAGATTTACTATTTTCTGGTGGTTGTGGATCAGTTTCTAAAGGTGTAGGTAAAGACGAGTCGTCAACAATTTTTCCTTTCTTTTTGGGAGGAGGTAAAGACGGAGCAGGGGAAGGAGATTCGTTTGGACTTGAAAATGAAATAATTATTTGTAAAAATTCTTAAAAAATCATGGTACTCTTCCTGTACCTTATAGGGATACAATGAGTACCACTCAGGAAAATGGACAAAATATGTACCATTTGAAGAGATCGTCATCAATACTCATGAGAGGCTTGCATGGGGTAAGGTATGGGCTCGAAATAGCCAAAAAAATAGAGGGCTCGAAATGGTCAAAACTCGTGAATTTGAACAAAATATCATCTGAATGTCTTTAGTCTCCTTGTTATATTTATGGAGGGAAAAGTACGCTGTAAGGACAACGGAAAAGCACCCAAACTGTTAAAAAAGGAACGTACAGTCCAAAATCAGCATTACTAGTCGTTGTAGCATCATCTAGAAACTTTAGTCTATTAAAATAAATCCAGCCGGGTTCATCCAAAACAACTCCAGGATTAATTTCTTGTTGAGACTGGAGTCTTTTCCTCTTCCGTCGATACATGTCGCGAAGATTTTTGAATTGGGTACGGATTTCATCTTGCGAGAATGGCCTTTCTTCGTATTTATTTAATTCTGTTGTTATTAAAGTTAAACATTCCCTTCTTTTTTCGACATTTTTGATGTCCTCGTCTCTGCTGGACCTTTAAATTTTATTTAATTATAGGGCAACACCCAATAGATCACCACTGCCTTCTAGTGTTGATCTTTAGGGTTCGCTTTTATTTTGTCGACTTCCGACGGAAATGACCTTTAATGGTTTTGATCTTTAGGGGGAAGGTTTGGGGGAAGGGTTACAATTTGTTGTAAATTTAAAAAGGGGGGTTGCTGGATTAAAAAGCAAAAATAAATAGCATTCTCACCATAAACATGGATATTTCTTGTATTCCTGAATAAGCCTCTCCCTTGAGAGGTCATTCCAATTAGACATACAGAAGTCTGAGAAAAGAAAAACAAGTACAAATTTAAAGCAAAATTCTGTGAGGATTTTGTAAAATAAAAAGGGACTTTCACAAGGTAATGTTCTTTTCGCTTTGCAGTTAAATCAATCAATAGTCGCTTGGTTGGACGAAAATTGTGCTTCCGCTAAAAACTTGCAAAAGCAGTTTTGTTTGAATTTTTTGGGGGCTGATTGAGGAGCTCCTCTAGGACACACTAAAAGAAGAATCAACTCTTTGCCCAATGATTGTCTTAATAAGGAACTTGGGTCCATTTCTATGCCAAAATGGCGATTGACAAAAAGGAGCTGACAGACATAAAAATGACAAAATCCAAAATGCCAATCAAAAAACGTGCAAAATCTAAAAATTGGCCAGAAATAACCTTGTCTGCATATACAAAATAATAGACAAGTTTTACAGACGCCAGCGATAGACGACTCTAAAAAATCGTCAGCCGTTAACGATGGACGAATGAGAGAGAGAAGAGGCGAAAGCCGCCGCCACTCGCCAGCGACTAACTACTCAAATTTGCTCGCCGCTACGCGCGAACAGAGGGAAAACGAGAAATAGCTCGCAGCGAGCAGACATCATAGACCAATCTATTTTAAAATGAGCGTAGGTCGCCACTAAAAAGGACGGCGAATGTGTACGTTTATTTTTAGAAAGTGCGAGCGGCGCTTTTCTCGCTTCTCTCTTTTATCGAATTAATTATAAATTTCTCTAACCATTTTTAGTGTTTTGTTACACTATTTTGACTTTTATTTTTCTCTGTCTAACACGTAACATTGCAGTCTAAAAAATACAGAAGCAGAAAAATAGTGTGAAAAAATGAGAGTTTTTAGAGAAAAATGATTTGTTCGATTTTCCAGGGATTTTCTTCGTTTTTCGACTAAACAAAAATTTTGTTTTGATTTGAGTAATGGCAAAACTTGAAAAGCTGATCATTTCGAAGGTGATTTTTTCTTATCATCATTTTCTTATCATTTAATCACCTCAAATTTCAGGAGAATATATACAACGGATATGGCTATTTTTTAATCGTCTCCCTCACATCACTATTAATTTTGATTGTGTACGCATTATATGATGTATATTTTGAAGGCGACGAGGATGAAGAAGAAACAGAAAAAACAGAAAAAGTGTTGGAAAAGAAGGAAAAGAATTAAAAATTTGTCAAATTAATTTTTGTTTTGATCTCACAATCAGTTTTCTTTCTACATATTTGCTTGATTTTTTTACATTAAATTTTTTTGAAGAAATTTTTGGGTGTTAATTGCTAATACGGGTTCAAACCCATCATTATTTTCTCATTGATCATTCTTTTGGGGGAATCAATTCCAATAGTGAGGGATGACATTTTGTCCCACTCTTTTGGGGTGACATTTTGTCCCACTCTTTGCAGCTTTTGTTTTCTCTTCATTCCCTTTATTTTGTGACGTTTTGCGTTACTTGCCATTCCTCCCTCGGACTAACTGTCATATTTTTTAGAACTTTTTGCCAAGCTAAATTTAAAGGGGAAATTTTAAAACTTTAGTTACTTTTTTTTAGCTTTTTTTGAAGAGATGAATCACTTATGAGATGAATCATTCCAATCTAATAAATTTGGATCCGGTGGATTCGCAAGGTTTTTTTGTTCTTTAAAAATTCGTTTTAAAATTTATATTTTAGCTCAATGGTTCCACAAGTCTTTGTCTCGTGAAGAAACTGAAAAGTAAAAAAATTTTATTTAAATTTTATTTGTTCTTTATTTTTTAAAGGCGTTTGCGTCCATGCTCAAATGGCACTTTTTTGATCAGGCGATCAGAAAATTATCCAGGTTTGGGTTTTTATAGGGTTTTCTGGTGGCAGTCTATCCGCTGGTTGCCAAAGTCGATTTTATGTTTCCGATACATAATTGAAAAATAAAGGCCCGGGGCTTCTAGTGAGCATTTACGGTATGTAGAGCCTCGCCAAATTGACTATAACTGGATTCTATAAATCTCTCTTGACTTTCTCAATTTTTAAATTTTAGGCGATTTCACCCTCTGTGTAGCGCACAATTACAAAGTTGAGCACTACAGGTTTATTTTCCTTTTAATTTTTAAAAAATTCTTTTTTAGAATCTACATTGTTAATGGCCTTTTCACTTGCGATAAAGAAGAGTAAGTTTTTTCGAAAACCAATTTATAACTAACCGATCTATTTTAAGATTATTTGAATCCTTAACACAACTTGTTGCTGTGAGTTTTTTTAATTTTTTATGTAAAAAAATTTTTTTGGGCGTGCCCGAGTAAAGCGCAGGACCTTCTATTGTTCCAACAAAATTTTTTTTGAGGAGAGTGGTTTGGGAAATTTGATTTACGCCCACTTTTCCTGCGCCTACTCGGACACGCCAACTTTTTCTGTACCCTTTTTTTAGCATTACAAAAGAGATGCCGATGGCCTTTGTCACAGACTTATTTCTCCTTTACTTTGTGAATCTTCAAAACATGTTTATGAACCCAAATTTTTTGAAGAACGCCGTGCAGAATTTGCTAGAGCTGGAGTTTTACTTTCAATAAATGAATTACGTCTTGGATCGGTTATTGGACATGGAGAATTTGGAGGTTTTTTTTCTAAAGAGTTTTAAGAGGATCGATAAAACTAAAAAAATTCGATAAACTAAAAAAAAACGGCCGCGAAAATGCCCTTAAAAAACCGAAAAAATGTCCACAAACCTAACCCCTATTCTTTAAGTTAAATATTTACCTTTTAAGATGTCCTTTCCGGAACATACAGAGGCCGCAAAATTGCTGTAAAAACATTAAAAGATGGAATGGGTTATGAATTATTAATTGAAGCTCGTTTTATGATGTAAGAGAATTTTTTTAGATTTTTTTTTAAATAAAAAAAATTTTTTTTAAAGAGGTTTGGATCACAATAAATTGGTTGCATTAATTGGTGTTGTAATGGTGGAAGATACAAAAGAAGTGTTTATGTTAACTGAATTTATGGCAAATGGAAATTTGGTCGATTTTCTTCGTTCAAGAGGAAGGCAACAAGTTGAAAGGGAACAACTTTTACATTTTGCAATGTTTGAAATTTTTTTAAAGTTTTTCTTCGGATGGGGACTAGGCTTGATTTAAAGGTTAAATCGAAATTTCTAGGGACTGGTCCTGATCTTCATTGTTAATTATTTCTGTTGCAAACAAGGGACGGCTGGGTTGGAACCCACTCTCGCCTGTGTATAGTTCCGGGATCCGGATCGGGAGCCAATATTTGAAGAAAGTCGATGGCAAGATTTTTGGACCTCAGTTACAAAACGTTTAATACCCATTACTGGTGCGGTCCTTTTTTATCCTTTATTTTTTGGTATAACAAAGCAATAGACGTTTAACTTCCATAACTCCGAATTTTGGAGGTGGAAGTGATAAAAAAAGTTTCTTTTCTAGAGACGTAGCTGAAGGAATGGCATACATAGAAGCTCGACGTTTTGTCCATAGAGATTTGGCAGCACGTAATATTCTTTTGGATGATCGTCTAATTGCAAAAATAAGCGATTTTGGTCTTGCTCAGGCTGCACAAGAACCCGCAAAGGATTCAGCAAAAGGAAAATTTCCAATAAAATGGAGCGCTCCGGAGGCTTTGAGGCATAATGTATTCTTTAAATTTTTTTGAATAATTTTTTAAAAATATTTTTAAGCTTTTCACAAACAAAAGTGATGTTTGGTCTTTTGGTATTTTACTTTGGGAAGTTTATTCATTTGGTCGTGTTCCTTATCCCAGAATTGTGAGGTTTATTTGATTGTAAAATTTTTTAATTTTATGGCTTCCCGTCGGGCTCCTGGCATTTTCGGAGCTCATACTTTCAGACCAAAGGTTCAACAAGTCATATATTGATATCCACACATTGGTGTCTACCGGGGGTGAGACATTTTAAGCCACCAGGGATCGGGTTTCTTGTCGAGAAAAGGTTTGGGGTTCTGGTAACCTGACCCTTAAGTGGGTGTCTACATCATTATGAGTGTCCTAAATGTCTGTGTTAGTCTATCAATTTCAATTTTACAAATCTTAAACATTTTTATTTTAAAGCCAATTCAAGACGTATTGAGACTAGTAGAGAAGGGCTATAAACTCGAACCTCCAGAAGGCACCCCAGCATTTATTGTGGATTTGATGCGTGATTGTTGGCTTTTGTCTCCAACAGCTAGACCTACGTTTGCAGAAATTTTAAATATTTTAACAGAAGAATGTGACATTGGTGGGGAGAATGGGTCCTAAATCTTTGTAAATATTTTTTTTGGTTAGTGTGAGAGTTTATATATATTTTTTTAGTTTTTGTATATTTGAATATATAAGTAAGCATTTATCCGAGGCGGGTCGGAATTCCGATTTCCGACTTTTGAGCGATTCCCGATTTCCGACAGTTCCGGTTCACGGCACCTTTGTCATTTCCGATCCACCTCTGGTATATATCAGGCCCGTAGCCAGAGGGGGAAAGGGAATAACCCCAGAAGAATTCTCTTGTCTTTGGGCCTGGTATATTTACTAAATGGCATGGCGAAGAGTCCAGTACGAGAGTCCTGTATTCAGTATAGATTGGACCGGGTCTATATTCCTCTCCCCTTCATCTCGGTTATCGATAATCGAGTTGTTTAAAAGATTATTGCGAATTTTTCGAGAACTTGGCTGTGCCACGCTGTGACCATTTTTTTAAAAAATATACTCGACCGTTCAAATTGTTTCTGTTTGCCTTTTTTTTAATTTTTGCGCAAAAATTTTTCTAAAAATATTTTTCACTTTTATGTATTTTAATCAATTTTATTTTAAAAATTTATAAAATTTTTCCCTTTTTTTCGATTTTTCCCTTTATTTTCTGATAATTTTAAGTAAAAATTCTTTATTTTTAAAAAGTAAAAAATTACTTTTTCACTTGGGAATTTTTTAAAAAACTCAAAAATAAATTTTAAACATTATGAGCCTCTAAAAACATTAAAATACTTGTAACAAAAACAACCCAACAACTCATCAAAAAACTTAGAAAAAGCCCTCCCATTCTTTACCAAATCCTTGGGGAATTTCGATGTAGCTTGTTGGTGCAATAACGAGTTAAAGAGATGTTTAGTAGTAGATAATGTTTGACTCTCCCTCTCGTTTTTCTTTTTAATTCTTCTAAATTGTGGGTATGGAAAGGGGGGGATAGAAGGATTTACAAGAAAAGTGTAAGAGGGGTTTACAACAAGTGAATTGAAAAAATTAATGTTTGATAGAGCTTTTATTGTTGACAGTTGACCGATCAGTATTTTAATAAGAATTTAATAAATATCCAAAACTAGATGGAATTTATAAAAGTAGAAAAAATTCTGCGCATCATCCAAGTTGAAGCCCTCCATCCGAATACAACCGTTTTAAGTGGCACGGGGAGGTGGAGGTTTAAGAGTTCAGCTAAAATGCTCTTGAGTGATGCTGAACAAATTGACTGTCTGTGATATTACCAGAAACGATTTTAGATGCTCCAGGAAAGTGTTTGGTTGTAGGTAGTTCTAGTTTCTACAGCTCTAGGAAAGGTGGAAGGTGTTCGGTTCAGCAAAAAATTAAAGAAAATGCCCTTTAAAGTAGCCTTTCTCCTTTTCCTTTTGCTCATTACTCGATGTAACACCCACACTAATCGCTGCCTAAGGGGGTGGTAAATACAAAAAAAGAGTAAGAAGAACTCTTCCCAAGAGAATTTAAGAGTGTGTCAAAAATGCAAATATTATTTTTATCTATTTAAATAAAGGACTTTAAAATGACAGGAAATTAAAAAGTACACACAATTCTTAACACTTTTTACTTTAAAAAGGGCCGAAAGGGAGAGGGAAGGGAAGAGGATATAACCTTTTTTTAATAAAATATTCAAAAGCTTATTCATCCAAAAATTTGTGTTTAAGTAAAAAAGAGTGTTAAAAAGAAGGAAAAAAGGAAGGTATTTTGAATATTGTGGCCAATTAAGCAAAAACCTGTGTTGTGTATAATAAATGCGCTTGTTATGAAAAGAGCCTAAAAATAAATATTTGTGTGTGTAAATATTTTTCTTTTTTCCTCTTGCTTGCTTGAAAATTATGAATAACTAGGTGAGGTAATATTTTGTAAAACTAAAATAATTTTTAATAATAAATATTTATGACTGGGGTTTTAAAATAAATGGGAGGGGATGGAGGGTGTCTAAAAATCAGAGACTAATCGAGAAAAAGGAGGGAGGGTATCTAAAGGAGGACAATCTTGTGGAATTCCTTGTAAACTTAAATTAATTTTTTTATTTTTCTGTGTTGGTCTATAAATAGGAAAATCCCAAGCCCTAATGAGGCTCCAAAAATTGTAGGATAACAAGTCCGCACTCGCCATTGTTTTATCAGGGGAAGGGCAGTTGTTTGGAGCTTTTGGTCTATAAAATTGAAAAAAAATTATCGTTAATATCCAAGACGAGATTCCGAAAAGCCTAGGTTAAAGAAGCTCATTTCTTCACAAATTTCTGTCCGCAACTGCTTCTAATTAGTACAAATTTTATTTTTAAATCCTTTCATTAATTCCTTCCCTTGTTTTGCAATTTTTAAATATTCATTCTCTTCCCAAAAATTAAAAATAAAAATGTAAATCTAGGATTGCCCCAAATTATTTTATTTTTAATTTTCTTGTAAATTTCCTTTTGCATGATTTTCGTAAAAATCTTTTTCTTATTTTATAATCTTCTTCCCTCTCTGTTTCCAAAAATTTAGTGCCAGCCAATTACTTCCCCCCTCCCTTCCTTTTTAAAATCATTCTTCCGCTCTTGATCTATTTTTATTTTTCTTAAAACCTTTCTTTTTAGCCTATTTCCTGTTGTTTTTCTCTTTATTTTTCATTTAGTTTGCACGCAAAAATGTAAAAATCCTGAAGAAAACTAAAAAAAGGAAGGGGAGAATTGCACGCTTATTTTTAGTGTTAAAGCGCCTTTCAATTTTTTTATAGTTGTTACTATTTTTAAAAAAACAATTTTTGAATAATTTATTGAGGAAAAAGGGGAATTGTGTATAGTAGTTATCAGACAATTTTCTCGAAATTCCAAAACACATCCCCTATTTAAATACGATTATTTGCACGCAAACTAGAATAGGCTTCTCTCCTTGTGCCTGAAAAAAATTTGAACACTATACTGATGGATACACAATACTGAGGGGTTATTGCTTGGACAGCCTCCTACCAGGGATGTGCCAGAACAGATTTTAAAAGGCAAAACGCGAAAACGAAAGACGAAATCGGAGAAAGGCGAAACTGGCACACACCTCTGCCCAGTACCTAGCGTTCGACGACTTTATTAAAACTCAGTTCACATAAATGAAGTTCGACTTATTAAAAAATAACAACACATTTTTAAAATGAAATATTGACCAAAGAAAATTTTTTAAAGGACTATTTAAATTTAATTTTCTCTTTATTTTCCCACACAAAAAAATAAATTTTCTTCCTTAATTGAAAGAAAAAATAAAATTAATTTTTGGAATTTTCTAATTTAAATAAGGCACAAACTGGCATTTTTCCTTTTCTTTTTTAATTTTTTAAAAATTTCTTTTTTTAATTATTTTATTAAAATATTTCAATTAATTTAAAATAAATAGTCAACCCAAAAGATCACCACTAAAAGACTGCTGGTCTTTCCGGAAGAGTTCCGGAAAAGATAAATTACAGTGGTGATCTTTTGGGGTAATTTAATTTTAAGTTGCTGATTTTGTGTGATGTCCCCTTACATAAAAAATAATTTTATAAAAATATTAACTTGAAAAAAAAATTCTGGAGACTTTTAAAAATTTCCCAACACCTCTCTTTTTTCTTTTAAAAAATATTTTTTTTTCATTAAAAATGCCGCCTATACTGGAGATCTTTTTTCATTATAAATGGCTCTTATTATTATTATTTATGGGAATTTTCATGAGAACAAAAGAAAAAAAATTTCTGAGTGTTTAAGGGTGTTGATTAAAGGGAAATATTCCGGGGGAGGGACACAACACCTTCCAGACAAAAAATTGCGGAAATTAGAGTCAAAAATGTTTTTTAAGCTAATGCTGTGATAAAGGGGGATAAGTGGTGATCAGTCTATTGATTTCGGTTGACTAGTCTGTTGAAAATGGCCTGTCACATGGTCGTTGATAATAAGCCTAATTAAAGGCATTTTATAAACGTCAATGGTTTTTCCTTTACGAACATTATTTTTGCCGGACGGTGTATTGTCTAAGGGTGTTGATTGTTGTTCTTTGTTCTTTTGGTAAATTAAAGCTCCCTGATCTTAATTTAAAATTTAATTTTAAAAATAAACCTATTAGAATTTTCAGGACTCTAATAGCCAAAATATTTTAAAAAATTATTTTTCAAAAATTTTTTAATGTCTTTCCTTTAAAGTTAAAAATATTTTTTTATTATTTTTGACACTGTTCACATAACGCCTTTTTCTTTTTTTTTTCCTTTTTAAAAGATGTTCATCCATGCAAACATTAAGAAAAAAAATATTTCATATAAAAATGCGCGGCCGTTTTTGGCCGTTAATATTCAAAAAAGAGGAAATTTTTTATTTGAATTATTTTTTTTTGTTCGGTTTTTCCCACAATCGCGCCCCTTTTTCATCTTTATTTTTCACACTTATTTTTCTTTTTTTGGTTAATAAATAACGGAAAGAATTATTTTTTAATCCTTTTTTGGAAAATTTTTGGTTTAATCTTTTTCTAGGATTTATTTTAAATTAAGCAATAATTCTGATTATTTTCTGACTCTAGTGTCCGTGAGGTATTATTTTTGTTGGATTTTAATTCTGATTTTTTTTGTAATAATTCTGATTTAAAAAATAATTCTGTTTTGTAATTCTGATTTATATAATTCTGATTTTTAAAATTAATTCTGATTTATATTTCTGTTTTTTAATGATTCTGATTTATTTAATTCTGATTTTTTAATAATTCTGATTTTCTTCCTCCTTATCACCTTTTCTTTTTGATTGTCTATTAAGTTCGTTGGTGGTGTAGTGGTTAGCGCTTTCGACTCTTAACTGTTTACCCATCCAGGTTCGACTCCTTTCAGTCCGGAATTTTTTCTTTCTTATTTTATCAATTAATTTTTATCTTTTCTTTAAAAAAATTAAATTTCTATTATTTAATTTATTTTTTTCTAAAATTTTAAACTTTAGTCTAAAAATATAATGTTGCAATTTTAATAAAAACACAGGTGCAATTAAACAAATAAAAGTCTGGTAGAGAGTAATTTGTTTTTATGTCATCCATCTAAATAAATTTATATTTATTTATTTCTTTTTTTTTCTCAATTTTATTTTCTTTTTTACTAGCTTTAATACCGCTCTTCTTTGCTAACTTTAAACTTTTTTTTGTAGATCGGCTTTGGCCAAGGAAATTTTTTTTGTTTAAAAAGAAAGGATTGAAAGGAGAGGTTTTGATATTAAAACGAGAAAAAATAAAAGAGAAGGGGAAGGAGTATATATTTAAACCAGAGCAATTGGCCATAAAGCGCAAAGACCGACTTAATGGCACTCCTTTATTTTTTCTAAATATCACTTATTTTTTCCGCGAAGAATAAAGAAAAATCTGAAATTTTTTTAGGTATTTTCCGGAGGGGGTCGTTTGAGTCTTAAAATTGAATAAATTTTTATTAGTTAATCAGAACAATAAAAAATCAGAATTAATTCGAAAATACAATTGAAAATACATTTTTTAAAAACAACAGAATTTTTGTATTTTTTTCAGAATTTTTTGAGTGTAAGACATTTGCGAACCGACATTTGCGGACACACTAAAAGCCTACGTATTTTTCAATACTAGATCAGAATTAATCGAAAATACAATTAAAAATACACCAGAATTATTTTTCAGAATTTTCAGAATTATTCAGAATTTTTTCAGAATTTCGACAGTTGTGAACCGACATTTGCGGACAGTCACTAAAGGCTTTTTACTCTTTTTGTTCCCAAATATCGGCCAAACAATTTATATTAATTTTTAAAAAATTTTTAGTTTGTTTAGGACTCAAAAATGAGTCATTTAATTTTTCTTTCATCTTTTTTTTTTGATCCTGAATAGGCAATTTCCCCTCTTCTCTCAATTTATCCCTTCCTGATGGCCCTAAATTTGCGGCCCGCCCTTCTTTTAGTTTTATTTGCTTCTCTTATTTTTATTTTTTATTTTTTTTTGCAAAACACATTTAAGGAGCGCAAACAACCATGGAATTATACTAAAAAGAACTGTCTTTTACACACTTAAAATTATGTATATCCTCCTCCTTCCCTCATTTTCTACTTAAAATCACAAAAATACTTAAACCAGTCGACCTGTTTTTTAACGAGTTTTTCAACAATGAGTTATTTAAATATTATTTTCTGCCTTAAAGTTCAATATATATTATCCTTAACATTTTTTAGAAACAGTACAAAAAGAAGGGGCTTGTATTTGCGCAGAAAGACAATAGAAAAAAGAGAAAATCTCAAGTGCCTTTCGAGAAAATTACGAGTTAAGCAAAATTTATATTTGAGGATTTTTGTGGTCAATAAATTATAAATATATTGGATTTTATCTAAATTGCTTTGATTTTTATTTAAAAAAATTTTTGAATTTTTCCTAAAATTTTCTATTTTTTTTAAATTAATTTTAATTCTCAGACTCTATTTACCCCTTTTTAAATTTGTATTTCCGTTGCAATCAGAATTTTTAAATAAAATACAAAAATCAGAACAAATAATTTCGAAAATCAGAATTTTGTATTTTTAAGAAAACAATTAATTGTATATCAGAATTATATTTGTTTCAAAATCAGAATTTTTAAATAAAATACATTTCAGATATTCTGATTTTTTCTTCCCATAATTAAAAAAATACAAAACTAAAATTCTGATAATTTTAAAATTTTATACAGTCAATTTATTCTGTTAAAAAACTTTTTCTCACGACCGGAATAGCCAAAAAATATTAATCACTAGCGATAACAACTAAAAATAAATAAATAAATATGTCTCTCTTCATTTTTTATATTAATAAATTAATTGCCTTAATTGGATTGTCTCCTAATTTGCCCCCTATTTAAAAATTAATTCCTGCTGCTACATATTTCTTTTTTTTTTTGAAAAATCTTTTTGTTATGGGAATAATGCCTTGGGTTTTGATTTGAAAAAAGATTTTTTGGAAGATAATTTTTTAAAATTTTTTTATTTAAATTTTAACAAGTAAATACCATAAGAAAACACAAAAACTTTATTGTTTCAGAATTATTTGTTCTTCACAAATCAGAATTTTTATAAAATACAAAAATCAGAATATTGACTATTAAAAACACATATTCTGATTTGTTCTTTTCTCTTCCCAAACATTAAAAATACAAAATCAGAATTCTGGTAATAATTCTGAGACTCAAATTACCCTTTTTTCAAGACCAGTGTTGATCTTGTGGGTTAAACTTTAAATTTTTTTAATATTCATGCAAAATACATTATATTTATTTAAACTTTATTTTGTTAATATTTATTTTTACACGTTTTATTTTTAATTTGCACGCAAACACAGAAACCAAACGTTATTTAACAAAAAAACTTTTTTTTTTGGTTGAGTGAATAAATTTATTTTTTATTTTTTACTTGTTTTTCCATTAATTATCACTTTTATTAATTTACAAGTACATCACTCATTTTTTCTTTCTTTAAAAAATTTTCTTGACATGCTCTATTGGATAATCAACGATTTAATGGGAGAGTGACGAGATTGGAGAAAATTAATTGAAGTAAACCGTTTGAGTCTGAGTTCTTTCTTTTAAATTTGTATTTTTTTTGCAATCAGAATTTTAAAAATACAAACAAAAGAATTAAGATTCTGATGAATCACAAATATTCTGATTTTTATTTCTTCTTATAAACTTAAAAATATAATCAGAATTATTTGTATTTTAAATCAGAATTTTTATTTTTAAGCAAACAATTAATTGTATATCAGAATTATTATTAAACAAAATACGATAAAATACAAAAATCAGAATTTAAATTATTAAAAACACACAAATATTCTGATTTTCTTCCTTTAAAATTAAAAATACAAAATCAGAATTTTGTATGTATTTAGTAATTTTTAATACCGTCGTTGATCTTCTGGGACAACCTTTATAATATTAAAAATAGACATGTTACGCCATTCACTACCAAAACTTCCCCTCATTCAATTTTTATCACTTAATTTCATCTCTAAAAAGAGGAAGAAAACATTGAGGAAAGAATGAGTGTTCCTCTTTTTCTAGTTCTTCTAATGCCCTCTAGTCAAATCGCTTAATAATATCCTCTTCTTTAGAAAAAAGGCTTGTGATGAGTTGACATTAATTTAAGTCAATTAAGACACAAGTACCTAACACAAAAATTTTTTTATATTTTTTAATAAGGGAAGCGGAAATTTTTTTGGAAACTTAGAGTATGTCAAGATTTTTAAGGGTCACAATTTTAAATAAATTTATTTTAGAAGAAGCTTGTAGAGTGCTTCGGATACCCATTGATCTCCAGTACTTAACACAAATTCTGATCCAAATTTTCAGAATCGCTAAAGGGGACACTTGAGTACCAATTTAATTGTTCTAATTTGTTTTTTTAATTTTGTGTTTTTTGTGTTTTTGTCTCAGATCGGTCACTCCAAGTCCGGTCACTATATTTTTCTAATAATTTTTTTTTCTAACTAATAAATATATTTATTTTTCTATTTTTGAGGACATTCATCAATTGTCAATTGTCTTTTATTCTCTTTTTTTAACAAGCACTTGTCATGAATATTTTTATTTTTTTTTGTGTGTAAATCCTTCTCGCGCTTGTTATAATAGAACAACAAAAACACACAAAATATGTAATTTTCTTTTTTTAAAGAAAACAAGAAAATGTTCTTGAAGATTTATTTTTATTTTTCTTAGAATTCTTTTAAATTCCTCCCAAATTTTTATTGTTCCCATATGTCGTTTGTTCGCAATTGTCGTATGTTCCCAAATGTCGTATATTCCCATATGTCGTTTGTTCGCAATTGTCGTATGTTCCCAAATGTCGTATATTCCCATATGTCGTATGTTCCCAAATATCGTGTGTTCCCAAATGTCGTAAGTTCGCAAATGTCGCCAAAAAATTTTAAAAATTTTTCCTTGTTTTTTAAAAAATATTTTTTTTAATTTTCTAATCTCTGTGCGCGAAAAACTTAATTTTTTTTTTATTTTTTCGAGACAATTTTTAGGGGTTTAACAAGTAAAATGACCTTCCCTTTCCTCCTTCCCATCCTTTTTTTTATTTTTCTCGATTCTTTTTTTAAATAAGGAGAAGGGGAACATCTTTTTTACAATAGTCTTCTACTGACAAAAGAAGAAAATATCCCCCCAAAAATAATTTGTTTGGTTGTTACCTTTTTAACTCATTTACATTCATTTTATTTTTTGTTTAAAGGGAAAATCTCTCCCTTCTTTTCTCTAATACTTTTGTTATTTTTCCCCTATATTTATTTATTTTTGGTTCAGCAACATTTTCAGTCAAGTCCAGGAATATTAATATATTCTACTGAATAAATCAAGACTTTTTGTGTCCACAAATGTCGCGTGTTCTCAAATGTCTAATGTTCCCAAATGTCGGGTGTTCCTAAATGTCGGGTGTTCCTAAATGTCGTTTGTTCGCAAATGTCGCCAAGAAATTTTTTAAATTTTTCGAGTTTTTTAATTTTGTGTTTCGTTTTATTTTTTAAAAATTTTGTTTCGTTTTAGCTACAGAAAAAATTAAAAAGATGCCATTTTCACAAAAATATAATTTATTAACAAAAATTCTTAATTTATTATTAATTAATTTAATTATAATTATTTTGTTGCTTTCTCCACAATTAAAAACAGAAGAGACGATAAAGAAAAATACAAAATTAATAAATATTAAAAATATTGAAAAAACAATAAAAACAATGTTTTGGCTTTCTGTAGAAATTAATTCTGTTGAGTTTAGAAAGGGCTGTTTGAGTACGGCTTTGTGTCATCGACCAACGTTTAAATTGGTAGGAAGGGGATTGAATTTTTTTGATTGAAAAAAATTTTTTTAAGAGTCAAACAATGACTTTAAATGGCCAAACTGTTATGATGAGTTGGCCGATGGAGGGAGGTGCTGAAACTCTTTTACAGGCAAATTTAAAAAATTTAAATTTGGATTTTTAACTATTTTTATGAAATTGGACACTTGAGTCTGGGCATATTTATGGCCATAACTTTCTTAATTCTTAACCGATTTGAATAATTTTTGTATCAATCGAAAGCTCTCGGTCTGCTTAACCTTTTTACTAAAAGGATGGATTCGATCAGATCATTCGCTAAAAAATTAGGGCCGGATAACGACCGAAAATCACGATTGTTCGCACTTAACGGGTTGTAACTTTTTAGTTCTTGATATGATTAAGATGACTTTGTTAGTTAAAATAATCTACACATTCAGAGCTTTCGAATGATATAAAAATTATTTTAATAGACTAAAAATCAAAAAAGTTATGCCTAAAATATGATTGGTGTCCCCCTTTCCTTATTTTTCTTTTATTTAAAAGTAAGGGGTAGTTGAGTCGGTTGGGGCTCTTCTTGAAAAGAATGGTGGGATTTAAGACTTCGTTTTCATTACTGAAACAGTCAAAAATTTATTTTCTTCTCTTAATGCTTTTTGTCAATTAAAAAAAAATTTTTTTTAACTGAAAATAAATTAAAAATAAAAGACCGACAAACTAATTGCTGTAAGTAAAATTAGTCGGAAAATTAAAAAAGAAAAAGAGAAATTTCCTCAATTTGTTTTTTAATGGTTTCCAACCTTGAGGCGACAAAAGTCTTTTTTTACCTCCTTTAAAAAAAGTAATTTTTCATTTCCTCTCATTTTTCTCCCATCTGGAATATTTTTATTTTGTTCTGATTTTTTAATTTTTACCGAATGGGTATTTTACCGGAAATGACATTTGCGACTATTGAAATTGGAACATATCGGCCATTAGGTTCTCTTGGCTAGTTGAAATATTTTTGTTGGGATATCAAGACTAGTTGTCATAATATAGAAAGCTTAATAGATGTTCGCAAATGTAAGTGTTCTCAAATGTCGCTTGTTCGCAAATGTCGATGTTCGCGAATGTCGCTTCTATTAAATTCTATTAATTTCTATTAAAAATATTGGGACTCCAATAAGCCTTTTTGTTTTATTTATTTTCTCTTTTCTCTCATTTTTTCACTCAAATTACTTAAACTAATTTTTTTTCTTTTGTATTTTTACCGCTTTTGTAAATTTTCTTCCGTTTTTTATTTAATATGTGTTTGTGAGAATATCACATTTCTTTTTTAAAAACTTTCATTTTATTTTTATTTTGTTTGTTTTTCTCTGTTGGAGATATTCTGTAATAACAGACTTTTTGTTTTTAATATTTTGACCTGAAAAAGCTGTTCAAATAAATTAAATACGCAATTGTCGCGTGTTCGCAAATGTCGCTCTTACCAGAACACTACGAGTTGTTGGTACTTGATCGACTGTAACTTTAATAAAGTTGTTCTGATTTAATAGGTCCTTTTAGGAAAAAGATTAAGCACATCTAGGGCTTTCGATTGGTATAATTTCTGTTCAAATCGGTCAAGAATCAATAAAGTTATGGTCAAAAATCGGGCCAGACTCAAGTGTCCTCTGCCCACAAAAATATTTTTAAAATTTTTAAATTTCTAAATTAAATATTTAGAAAGACATTCTTCACCCATTTATTTCCCATTGGACAATTGGAGAACCAGAAGATGTCTCCTTTGGTTGTCAAATTGCTGGAACTGATCCTTCTTTTGGATTTGCGCGTATTTGTGACGAAGCTTCGGCAAAAAGAATTTTTCAAGAAGAAAATGTTAAACAAAATATTTTGGTAAATTAATTATAGAGAGAAGAGATGCACAATCCGCAATTTTTTTGAGCAAAAATTTGAGCAAAATCCGCTAAATTTTGCGGACATCTGCAAATTTTTTGCGGACAAAATTTGCGGATTTTTTAAATAAAAAATTAAATTTAGAAAAAAGGAGTGTCTTCAAAATACCAAGATATTAAAAATCTTTTAAATTTATAGAAAAATGTTAGAAGAGAAGAGTCATCGTTTTATGAAGAAAATCATCCAAATTCTCCAATTAACAACCAAAATTCTCAAATAATTTTAATTAAAATGAATGGACGTTGTTTTAACGCTACACTCTCAATTAAAAAATATTTGGAAAGGTGCCCATGGTGTTTAGATCCAAATTTAGATATTAAAGTTGTTGGAGAAAATAGTGAGGAAGGAATTGGACAACAGGTAAAATTGAAGGCCGTTGACAGTCTTAAGAAACTTGAGGCTATATTTTGACCCATAACTTTTTTGTTCCTTATCCGTTTTAAATAATTTTTGTATCAATCGAAAGCTCTGAATGTGAGGATTATTTAAGTTAAGGGGATTGATTTGATCGGATCAACGAATAAAAAGTTATGACCGAATAAGTTGCAAAAATCACGATTGCGCGCACTTAGCGGGCTGTAACTTTAGGTAGGATGATCTGATCAATTCAATCTTGTTAGCTTAAATGATCTACACATTCAGAGCTTTCGAATGATATAAAAATTATTTAAATCGTCTAAGATTCAAAAAAGTTATGGGCCAAAATATGATTGAAATGGCTAGGACTCAAGTGTCCCCTACCCTATGGAAAATTTGTCTAAAAAATTTTTTTTCAGAATCAATTAAAAGGAAATATTTCTGAAGAAAATGGGAAGACTATACAATTACAAAATATATTAATTTTAATTTTGTCTGGTGCTGTTGTTTTTTCTTTAAGTGGTAAATTTTCCTAAAGATTTTTTGACAGGACGACTATGAGAATTTTTTGGCCCACAACTTTTTTATTCCTTAACCGATTCGAATAATTTTTGTATCAATTTAAAGCTCAGGATGTACCTATTCTTTCTTCCAAGGGGACCGATTAGCTCAGATTTTTCCTAAAAATTCTACAAGTCGGAAGTGCAGAAAATCGTGATTTTCGATTGTTTTTCGTCTCTAACTTTTTAAATATTTGTCAGACCCTATAAGTCTTGCTAGGAGAAAGAAGCGGCTCGTCGAGAGCTTTCGATTGATATAAAAATGGTTCGAAATGGTCAAGGAACAAGAGGGTAATGGGACAAAAAAGGGGCATGGTCGTTGAGACTCTAATGTCCCCTTTTCGTTGAATAATCTTTAAAAATTTTTTAGGCCTTCTTGGTGCCTTAATAATTCATTGGCGTTACCGTAAACAAAAGCCTAATTTAATCCATTCAAATCGAAGAAGAATAAATACAGCAATAGGCTGTCATCAAAAGGATAAATTATTTTCTCCAAATAATTCAAAAAATAAAAAAATTTTAAAATTAATTTCTCCCCCACGTGCTCAACGTTCTCTACCCTGTTCACCAGAAAAACAGAGAGAAAAATATGAACAACAACAACAATTTATTTGTGGAGAAAATTGTCAGGGAGAGCAAAAGTGAGGAGAATTAAATTATTATTAAATTAGTGCAGAAGATCACCACCCTAAATATCAACAAAACGTTTAGTATTGATCTTTTGGGTAGTCGATCTTTGGGGTTTAGCTGTCTATTTTTATTCTGTGCCCAGGACTCTAGTGTCCATTTTTAAAAATTTTAAAAATAAAAATTTGTTTGTGAGGGGCATTTGAGTCCCAAAATAGACAATCTCTTCAACTCTTATTTTTCAGTAATTATGACGTCCCTTGGGACAACAAATTTTGTCTGGTCCCCCGTCAATGGCTTTTAAACAACCAAACAATTTCTTCAAATCACCGCCCTCCTTCACTTTTCTTTAGCGGTAAAAGTGAACCAATACCTTCTTTAGGACAACAACAACAAATTGTCCATCCCTACGCTACTTGTTATGAATTTAGCCGTAATGCTTCAATTAAAGTCCCTTCTTCAATGACGATAAGTCATCAAGTAATTTTTTTATATTACACCTTAAAATTAGAGAAAATAGTTGATTGAGAAACGGTGAAGTTATCAGGGATTATTAGATTGAGGAAATTAATAATTTAACAGTTATTTAATTTGGCATAATGTAGATTACATACGACAAAATGGTACATAAGACAAAACGGTACATGAGACAAAACGGTACATGAGACAAAAGGGTACATAAGACAAATGGGTACACAAGACAAAATAGTACACGACAAAACGTTACAAGACAAATTGCCAGAAATAAAAAAAAATTTATTTTTAGTCAACACTCCCTCCTCCTCCACCACCTCCAGCTTCATTTCCACCAATACAATCACAAACACTAAATAGAAGACAATCATTCATAATACCCCAGCAACAAACATTTATTTCCCCAAATACTTCAACAACCGCTAATTGTTCGTCTTCTTTTGGTAGACATGATGATAGTGGATTAGATTCTGTTTAAAATTGAAGGAAGAAGAAAGGAAAATATTAGGAACCCAGTGATTTTACTAGAAATTTTTTGTTAAAATATATTAAATATTTAATTTAAATGATCTCATATCCTAATCTTTTAACAATTAAATTTTCGTCTTCTTTTGACATTTCTATGGAGGACATTTCCTATGGGACTTCTGCCTAGGGTTTTCACGAAAACGACATTTGCGTAGGGGACAATTGCATAGGCGACATGAGTGTGCGAGACTTTTGCGTAGGTGACATATGCGAAAAAGACAATTATGAAGACTATATATATGTATTCGACAAAAGCGCTTTTAATTCTTTTAAAATAATTTTTTAAATATTGTGTGCCTTTGTAAAAATCCTTTTCAAATAAACTTTTATTTTATTACATTTAAATATTAACTATATGTATATTAAATTAATAGATTTAATAAATAAAAAAGGAAAATAACAAATTTTAAGCCCTAATCTAAACAAAAATTCCTTCTTACAACCCTTTAGAGGAGAAAAATTGGAAAAAAAGGCAAAGCAGAAATATTAGAAGAAAATGAAAAAGAACCCATTAAATTATGCCTTAGAGAACCTTCAGAAACTTGTGAAACAGAGGAAAGAATAAGGGAGACCCGCAAAAACATCTACTAAAAATTCTATTTTCTCTTCAATTAGAGATCGGCGGAGTGAGTGTGACCGATCGAGAATATTGGCAAAAAAATAAACGAAAAACTTTTTAACTAATCTCATTCCGATCTCTAGAAAATTTTGTCCGCAATTAATTTTGCGGACAAAAAAATTTTTTGCGGACAATATCTCCAAATACAAAAATAATACACAATTAACAACACATTCCTTCTTCTTCATTATCCTCTTCATTCCCAATTTCATTAGCTTTTAACAAAATTTTTTGTTGTCCTTTTAAACTTCTTTCTTCATTTGATTGAACATGCATAGGTTTGCTATGACGTAATTTATGTACTAAAGTCATAAAAATTGCTTCTATATGGTCAGCTTCAGAATCAGCAAATGCTGAGGTTTCGAATAATGCCATGTCGTTCTCGTCAGCAAAAATCTATTTAAAAATAAAAAAATTAAATTTGCGGACAACATTTGCGGACACGGTTCTGAAAATATTTTTCGAGTCGGAACAGTCGAAGATCTGTGGGGACTGGAGGAAAGAGTCCTTTGAGACCAAAATAGAGGATATTTTAGATTTTAAATTGGAAGTAGTCTCCACCAGAGCTGCGTCGAAATAAAAAAATCTTCGAAATTCGGAAATCGAAAATCGAAAGAAAACCAAAAATATCGAAATCGAAAATCGAAATTTTATAAAAAAATTCGAAAATCGGAAATCGAAAATCGGTAGAAAAAAACGTCGAAATTCGAAAATCGAAATTTCGACGCAGCTCTGGTCTCCACACAAGAAAAAAGTGGATATGAGCATGTCTGACTATTACGTACATCTTAAGGAACAAAACTAGGAGGGTGGAGGGAACAAAATTTTAAAAATTATTTTCACAAACCTGTGCCTGCTCAGTTTTAATTCTTTCATTATTCGTTGTTTGTAAATCACATTTATTTCCAATTAAAATATGGGGTGTATCATCTCCAGAAGTTAGGGCATGGTTTTTACATTCCAATATCCAGGCAGGTAAAGATTTGAATGATTGAACGTTATTTATATCATAAACAAAAACAACAGCATTTACATTTCTATAGTAATGGGCTACAATTGATTGACGATATCTTTCTTGACCTGCTGTGTCCCACTAGAAAATAAAAATTTGATTAAAAAATAAAAATTAATTTTGTGGACAATCTTTGCGGACAGTCCTAAAATCATTTTCGAGTAATTTTTGGCCTTCTATGTCCAATTAAAAATATTGTAAAAAAGCAAACTTTTCTTTAAAAAATTTCTGGATTTCAATTACTAAAATTTAATGGAACTCCTATAACAGAATAAAAACTAATAAAGCTAAAATGAGTAGCCATTCAGCAATGAACACGGTTGTTGTTTAGGCTGTAACATTTATTAGAATAATTGATCAAATCAATCCTGTTAGCTAAAATAATCCTCACTTCTAGCGCTTTCGATTGGTATAAAAATTGTTTAATCGGTTAAGATTTAAAAAAGTTATGACGCAAAATGTCGTCATGATGAGGCGTTTACCCAGAAAAATAGGGAAGGAACCCCTTTTCCAAAAAATTAAAAAATAATACCAATTGTATTCTAATCAATTCCTCATCAATAATTATAGAGCGTTCACGAAAATCAACACCAATTGTAGCCTCGGTTGGCCCAGGAAAGCGTCCATTACAGAAACGATAGCTTAAGCAAGTTTTGCCCACACCCGCATCTCCAATTATTATAACCTTTTTTAAAGAATAATTTTTTAAAAATTCAAAAAAAATAAAAAAAAAACCTTAAAAACCCGTTTAGATTTATAACTTCCAACTCCTTTAAATTTTAAATTTGCCATTTTATTTTTATTTGTGTCGTCTTCCAAAACTTGTTTTGTTGCTTCCGCAGCACCAGGGAAAGGTTGATTGTACGGATATCTTTTTATTTGAGTCAAATCTTTCATTTCTTCTTTATTTTTTGAGGGAGAGGCTTTGTTATCCTCATTTTTATTGTTTGTATTTGTTGCAGTTTGGTGATCCTGTGGTCGATATTCAACTGTTTCAACGACAGGATTCATAATTTAAAATATAAAAAAATTAATTTGTAATATTTTTTGCCTTAAAAATTAAAAGAAAAATTTTTAAAAATTAAAAAAAATTTTTTTAGACCCCCAGTTTTTCTAAAAAAATTTTTTTAAATATTTTTCATCAAAACAAGGCTATTTTCCATAAGTTGGATTCGACCCCACAACCTTTTCGACGAAAAACACGGTTACATCCGACTAAACCAACAATCACAGCACTTAAAATTTAAAATAAGTTAAATAAAGTTAAATAAAATAAGTTAAATAAAAATTTAATAAAAAATTTAAAAAATAATTGAAAAGCCAATTTAAAAGGCTTGAAAAAATTTTAAAAAAATTTAAAAATTTTTTATCAGACATTTTCATTTTCAAAAATTTAAAAAACAAACACCAGAAAAAAAACAACAAAAAAATATAAATATATATTTTGGTTTTCAAAGGCAGTTTACTGGCAAGACACTTTTAAAAAAGAGACAAGTGTATATATGAGGCATGTGTTAATAAAAAATAAAAGGCCTTTTTATGGGTAAAAGATTGCTTTTGTGTTATATTTTTTTTGTGATTAAAACCGAAAATTTTTGGAAAATTTATGATTCTCAAAAAAAATTTTTGAAAAATTTTTTTGTCCGCAAATTTTTGCGGACAAAAAAATGTTTTGTCTGTTTTTTTTTTTTCTGCAAGTTTTGTCCGCAAGTTTTTTCGGGTCTTTTTAATCACAAAAAAAAATATATTTACTTATACAAAATAACCAAAAAAATCAAAAGAAGCAACAAGAATGTATTTTTGGGCCTTGAAAGAATTTTTTAGTAGTAGAATATATAGCATAAATCTCCAGTATAAATCTCTTAAAATTCTCTCTTTGTCGATTCACCTTTAAAAAAGGAAAAAATTTTTTATAAGAAAATCCTTTAAAAACAAACTAGAATATATTTGAACTAATACGGCAAGCATCCCAACCACTTTGACGATATTTTTCGATTGCAGCAAAAGTAGAACGAATATCATCCAATTGCATATCAATTAAAGCCCAAAGTCCATGCAAATCACCAAGCAAAGTTGGTTTTTGATTATTAGCTGTTGGATTCTTTAAAAACAGAAAGGTTATTTTTTAAAGAAAAATAATATAACGGCAGGAAAATACATAAAATTGTAAGGGAAAAGTAGAGAAAAATTTTGCGGACTATTGAACTTCTATTAAAAACACAAGTATAATAATTAATAATGTTTATCGCCAAAAGGGATCATAAAGAGTCACATACATTGGAAAAAATGTAAGTGACTCCCTAGAAAAGCGAAAAGTTCGCAAAAGTTAACCGCCGAAACATGGCACCGTAAACCCTTAGGTCACTTAAAACAAGTTAATCGAAAAATAAAAAAAACTTTTCAAAAAAAAAATACCAAATGACGTTCCAATTGTTCACCAAATTGTTTCAATCTTTTGTTTAACAATAATTGAGTATGTCCAATTGCAACACGCAACAATTCCTTTAAAATTAAATTTTTTTTAATTTTCTAAAAAAATTTCAAAAAAACCTGAGCTTTCTCTGTTAAATTTTTGTCTGTTGAAATTAATCGATTAGCATTCCAAACACGTTCTTCCAAACATTTGGTCAAAGAATTAAACAAATTTTGAAAATCTTGACCATTTTCAGGTTGTTTACCACCATCAAGTGCAAATTTTGGAACAGAGAAAGAAAAAGAATTTGCTTCAACTATTAGAAATTCGGGTGCTGGACACCAATTAATTTGTGAATCGTCCAATAATTGTTGTTGATTTTTGTTTAAATTCTTTTTGGTGTTGTTGGTGGTTTGAGCATTATTTTTTTGAGGAAGATTTTTTGGTTGAGCAAAAGTATTTTCCACTGGCGGCTTTTTAGGCTGCTAAATTTTGAAAAAAAATTTTTTTTACTAAAGTCCGCAAGTTTTTAACTTTTACCAAAATGTCCCAAAAAGTCCGCAAGTTTTATCCGCAAGACAGAGGAGTTAATTCAACATTTAAAAGGGCTAATGCTCACAAAACTTCCTAATTTCTTGGTATTCTTTTATTTATCCGATTGAAGAAATAGACGATTTGCAGACTAATGTAAATTTGCGGACTTTTGGAACAGAACAGAAGAGGACCCCTAGCCGACAGCAGACCGGGGTTTGGAGTTCCTCCTCCATTCCATATACACCCATCCTAATCAAAAATTAAAAAAACCTTGGTAGTAACATGAGAATTAATCTTTCCATTAGAAGTAGTCGTCCCATTTGAACTTGACTGAACTCGAACAACCGAAGTTTTGGATTTTGATGGTTTTGAAGTAGTCCCATTAGTATTGTGTGACGGCAAAGAAGTTGTTGATGGATTACGAAAGCGATGTCCAGTAAAAACTAAAGTTTTTGTATTTTTCATTTTTCTAGCTGTTTTTAAAAAAATATTAAATTGAAAAATTTTAAAAAAATATTATTTTTTGAAAATTACAAAAAATTTAAAGAAAAATTTCTTTCAAAATTTTAATAAATCACGACAAAAAAAATGATAATAAAATGATATTTTTGACGTAAGCAGAATTTTTAAATAATTGATTGAAACAAAAAATTGTGGAAGGATTGGAAGGGACGTCGTTGTGTCAAAATAAGAGAGGGGGAGAATGTTGAAAAAAAAAATAATAAATTTTTCTAATAAACCTTTGACCTCTCGTTAACTTAAAATGAAGGAAAAAAGGTGGTGTTAGTCAGTCCTTATATTGTCGAGGAAGAAAAATGAAAGACGAGGAAAAGGGCAATTTTTAAATAAATTACCTACATATTTGTTTAATCCCCCCTCTTAATATTCTTTGTTTTCTCTCCCTTAAAAATTTGATTTTTTCCTTTAAGCATGGTTAATAAAATAAAGTTTTCTTTCTTTAGGAGACAGAAATATTAAAAATAAAATTTAAATAATTTTGTCCGCAAAAATATATCCCCTTCCTATTTTTTAGAAATTAATTTATTTCAACATCCCCCCATTTAATAATAAAATAACAAAAAAAATTAAAAATTTTCGGGAAATCAATTTCACCAGATCAATTTGGAAAAAAAATTTTTTAGGGTTTATAAAAGCCACAAAACAACATTTTTTCAGAAAAAAGTGTTTGGTACCCGATGAAAAATTTCTTTTATGACAAAAGTGGAATATCGCTAATACATCCCCAGGCACAAATCATTCTGATTCATAAGCCAGCTCAAATATGACCCAGGGACAAAGTATTAGCGAGATTCCGACTATAAAGTTTCAGAGAAAATTGAGGACAATATTTGCGGACATTCACAAAAGCCTGCTATATTCTAAAATAAATTAGAGTTTTGATACCCAATACTAATATACCTTAAAGACATTTAAAAATACTTATGTCAAGGTTCTGGACATAACCCAGAAAGGTGTTTGTTCCAATTTCAAAAAAGGCCTTTAAATTTTGTCCGCAAATATTATCCCCTCTCCACAAAAATAAATTAATTAAAATCTCAAACCTTATTTTACTCTCTTTTCTAATTTATTATTCCTCCTCTTCCTCCTCCCCTTCCGAAGATGATGACGCTTTTGAAGAAGCTTTTACACCAATTTTCTTTTCGTCGGAAACGTCATCAC
This sequence comes from Meloidogyne incognita, assembly GCA_036172945.1. Classification (NCBI taxonomy): domain Eukaryota; kingdom Metazoa; phylum Nematoda; class Chromadorea; order Rhabditida; family Meloidogynidae; genus Meloidogyne; species Meloidogyne incognita. The sequence goes on from JARQAC010000013.1 coordinate 267,690, forward strand.
ATTTATTGGATAATTTATTGCCACCATCATTTCCTCCCTCCATTTCTTCTTCTTCTCCTTCCTCTCCCTCGTCATCCTCCTCCCCAGTGTCCGAATGAATTGCTGATTTATTTGTTTTATTTTCTTCATCAATAATTTTTGCAATTTCCGCTTCAGCAATTCGACGGGATTCCACATCGAGAAATTCAACATCTTTAACATGTTTATTTAATATTCCCATCATTCCAAAAGCCTAGATAAAAAATTAAAAATAAATCAAAATTCTTGTTATATAAATATTTGAGAGAAAACCCTCCCAAGAATTTATATAAAAAATAAAATTAACTTTCACAAAAGAAATCCCCATTTTTTCGTTTTTTCGGACAAAATTTACGGGCATTCTTAGTTTATAATTTTGCTTAGGTAAGAAATTTTTCAAGCGATTAAAGCATTTTCTAACAGAAAAGTCCGCAAAAAGTTAATGTTGAAAGAAAAGGTCTGCAAAAAGTTGTCCGCAAGTACCCATATATAAATTTTTTCCCCAGCAAAAAATTCCCCAAATTTTCATTTTTTAAATAATTTTAAAAATTTACTAACCTTAAATTTAGTTTTTGAAGAACCAAAAATTCTTTTCAAAGGATCATCCAAAAAATAAAATTGTTTTTTCTTCGGATCTTGCAAATTATTTGATTTTAAATAAGTCCAAACACCTTTAACAACTTCAGAACGACGCATATAACTTTTTCCAAGTAAATCAGACAATTCTGGAGATAAGGCACAAATTCTAAAAAAATTGGAAAAAAAATCTTAAATGGCAATGAGGTTTTTTTGTAGTGAGATTTGCGGACTAACATTTGCGGACATTCACTGATTAGCTTTCTTTATCATAAATAGTCTTGAGGTATAATAAGCTGCCGAAATACTAGGGAAAACAAGAGAATACACCGAACTATAACCAAAAATTTTGCGATGTGTAGAGCGAGATCGGTTTACTATTGACAAATTTTTAATCATAAACCCAGAAACTAAAAAGTTATAGGCTTCAAAGTTTTCGATTTTTAGACAGCACAAAATTTTTGGTTAAATTCGGTGCGCTCCCCTGTCAGCGATCATTTATTCCAATTTCAAACACCTTCGGTTTTGTCCGTAAATTAAGAAAAAATTACTTTGTAAATTGAGTTTGGCGTTTAGTCGAAGAACCCTTTTCTTTCTTCTTTTCCTTTTGTTTTGAAGTTCGTTTGGGTAAAGGTGCAGCAGAACGACGTCGTTTAATAGAAGAAACCATATCATCATTTTCTTCATTTAAAGAAGTTTTTGATGTTGATGGCTCATTACTAGAAATTTTCCGTTTGTTTCCTTTTTTAGTTTGGCTTGAATCTTGGACTATTTTTGAAGATCTAAAATAATTTTTAATAAAAAAATTTTGAAATAAAAAAAATTGATTTTTTTTTCTTAGGGGATGGGACCTCTTCAAGCCATAAATTTTACTAAAAAGAAGTTGACAGAGCCCAAATAATTTTTTAAAAACTCCCAAGATTCTAGGACACATTTTAGTCGTGTCTAGACAATGCGTCCAGTTGATTATCGGTCAGTGAAGTAAATTTTAAAAATGTACCAAGAATTTTTTCTTTGTCAGTATACTTTGACTAATAGTCCACTGAACGATAGTATACTGACGCAAGGTCCTTGAGCCTTTTTAATACCTAAACCTATACAGCAGGGCTGCATAACTTTTGAATTTTAAAAGGCGAGACTGGGAGCGGAAGACAAGAAGCGACAGAAAACCCAGCCCTACTATACAGGACAAATAACCTAATAACTCTCGAGAATGCTTAAAAACAAATAAAAAAGTCAACAAACTTTTCAACATTATCCACATCAGAAAACTCAGAAGATGATAATTGCGAATCTTCTACTTGTTTTATTGACTTCTCTTGAATATTTTTCTTCTCAATTTTATCATTTCCCTCTTCCTCCTTCTTCCCTTCATTTTTAACAATTTCTTTCAAATAATTACCAATACATTCCTCAATTAAATTATCCAAATGACTTTTGTGTTGCTCAAAGTCACAATTAAATTTGGTCTGAAAAATAAAAAAAATTTTTTTTAATTTAAACTGCCCTCAAAAATAAATGCGGATTTTAGAGAGATTACAAAAATAAATGGAAGAATTAGGGAATCCCGGATCAAATCAGTCTTGAGAAAAAACAGCAGGGTGTCAAGCCACCCCAGTGCTTCTTAAAAAAGGCTTGGACCTTTTGAGGGGGTTTCTCTCGAAAATTTTTTGCGGATTAAAAGACAAAACTTAAATCCGCAAAAAATTGTAGATAAATCCGCATAAAAATTTTTCTGCGGATTAAGCCATGCACATACTTTTGGAAGAAATACAACTAGAAAAAATTTAAAAAAACTTCTAAAACCCCTTAAAAATATTGCCTAAAACCTCCCATTAGAGGACTTACGTACATAAACAACCCAGAAATACCAAAAAAAAATACCCAAAAAATTAAAAAAAATTAAAAAAAACCTCCAGATGATTTCGAATTATTTTGCTAGTAACAACTTCTAAACCTTTTTCATTTATTAATTTTTTAATCTCTTCGGTTAAATCAGTTTCCTCAACTGGAAATTGTTCCATCAAAAATTTTAAAATAAATTTATAATTAATTTATAGTTGTTGAAAAAAGCAGATAAAATCTCTAAAATAAAATTTAAAATTAAATAGAAACCGGAAGTTGGAAATAAATTATAAAAATATAGAAAAAATTTTTTTGCAAAACAAATCAAAGGGAATTATAGGGGAAGCATAAGGGAAGTTCCCAGACACTAATAGCCCTTTTCAACAATTTTCGTTCTTGTGGGTTTTGTTTATTCTAGCAAGTACGAAGAAAGCTTTAAAGTACTTTAATAAAAACAAATCTTTCCTTTATTGATCCCGAAACAAAGTAAAATCGATTTGTCTTTTTACAAAAAGGTTTGGAATGAGCTAACCCCAAATTCTCCATGAAGAGACCCAAGAGATCACCTTTTTACAGATCAATGGAATAATTCTCTAGGAGACCCACCCAAAAGATCACCTTTTTAAAGATCAATGGAAGAATTCTCTAGGAGACCCACCCAAAAGATCACCTTTTTAAAGATCAATGGAAGAATTCTCTAGGAGACCCACCCAAAAGATCACCTTTTTAAAGATCAATGGAAGAATTCTCTAGGAGACCCACCCAAAAGATCAACGCTGTCAATCGGGACAAAGGAGTAAATATAAAAAATAATCAATATTTTGATCAAAACAAGAAAATATGAATTAAATAACAATATTTCTAACAGTTTTAATCAGAAAATATACAAAAAACAAACAAATATATATAACCAAAAAAACCTTCTAATTTTATATACAGACGACATCTTTATAGCCACCTAATCACATCTTTATTTAGCGAAATGTCCCTGTTTGTTGAGAAATTGTTGGCTGAGAATGCTCTATTTTAATATTCTCATCCTTGATTCTTTTCTAAAAAAATGAGTGTAAAAAATAGAAAAAATTTTTGATGGACAATTCACCGTACAATTCAGGACAATTCACCGATTCCTTAAAAGCTCCCACACGGTGAATTGTACTTACGGTAAACTGCCCTTTAGAAAGTAAAAATTTACCGATTTTAGATCCAGTCTAAAGCTTTTGGGTGTAGGAACTTCTTTACTAAGATCCTATAAAGAAAAAAAAATATTTTTTTTTCAAAAAACCCCTTCAAAAACTCACAACATCGTCTAAGCTTCCAAGGTCAGTCTCGTTGGTTTCCTCCAGCGGATTCAATCTCTGAAAGAAGGCTCTCGTTTTAGATCCTTTTATCATTCGATCGTTGTTGCTGTTGTTGGTGTTGTTTTTGTTGTTTGCCCGACGAGCCTTTAAAAAAATTTTTTCAAAAAAATTTTCAAAAAATTTTTTTCAAAAAAATCCTTACATGACGACGCCTCCGTTTCTTCTTTTTGCAGCAATTTACTCCCACAACCAATGAGCAGACGAACACAATCGAAACAGACAAGAAAAATAGTGTTGCTGTTGAGAATCCGGTACTGACCTTTTGTAGCTGTTGCATTTTTGACACTTAGAGACATGAGAATTTTATGTTGAAATTTGTGCTTTTATACCATTTTTAAAAGGCGACGAAAACTGCGGACAAACATTTGCGGACAAACTTGAAATCCGAAAAAAAAGAAATTTGTTGAAATCTCCGCGGCGGTCAATTAGCCGCGTTGAAAAGGCCACCCAATAGGAATTCACTACAAATTCGTCCCACTCCAATTCGTCCCATCCCCAATTCGTCCCACTGCACAAAAACGCCCAATTCGTCCCATTTCAAGTTTAGAGGACTTCTTATTTTTTAATCGTTCCAGATTTCAAGGATTTCTTGTTTAAATTTTCAGGATTTTTAGCTAAAAAAATGCTCGATTTCACACCTTTGAACTGGAACGAATTTTTTGACCGAAAAGAACTTTTATCGATAAATGAAGACAAATTTAATGTTTATTTAAAAGGATCAAAAGGCCCCCTGTTTTGTTTGCTTCATGGTGGAGGATATACTGGCTTGACTTGGGCATGTTTTTCGGTTGGTTTTTTAATTGATTTTTCTTAATAAAAAATTAAAAGGAACAAATTTCTTCTCAAATTGAATGTCAAATAATTGCCCCAGATTTATGCGATCATGGAGAAACGCAAGTAGAAGATAATAGAGACATGTCTGCTGAAAGAATGGCAAAGTAGGTAAATAAAATGAATTTAAAGTGTTTAAAGCATTTTTGAAGACATTTTGGGAAATTTTGTGATTTTTGGTGTAGTGGGAAAATTTTAGGTTTACCCCCAAAACGGACGATGGTTCGAACCCCGTCGGGGGAAAATATTTTATTTTGAAGAAAACAAAACTTTCTAAGCAAATTTTTTCAATAAAAGTTTTCTAAAAAAAATTTTTCCCATTTTAAAGAGATGTTTGTTCAATTTATCATCATTTATACGCTGAAAGGACTACTCCACCTCCTTTAATTCTTATTGGGCACAGGTTTATTTTTCTTAAAAAAAATTTTTATTTTAATTTAAACCTTTAAAGTATGGGAGGTTCTATAGCAATAAATATTGCAAATTTGTCTCTACTTCCAAATATTTTGGCAGTTTCTGCAATTGATGTTGTTGAAGGATCAGCAATTGCTTCTTTAACCTTTATGCAGCAATTTTTAAGGGACAGGCCTCAAACATTTGTTTCGATGGAAAAAGCAATTGAATGGTGTATGAAAAATAGAATTACATCTAATTTGAGAGCAGCTAAAGGTTTTCTTAAAATAAATTTGGAAAAAATTTTTTTTCATTTTTTGCGGACTCTTTTTTGCGGATTTTCTGCAAAAAATTTTTTTTTAATTTTATTTTTTAATTTTCTAGTTTCAATGCCGTCTCGACTTGTTTATTTTGAAAACAATGGCAAGGTAAATATTTTCTAATTTTTAGTTAAAATTTTTTTCAAAGAAAATGTTAAAATGGAGAACCAATTTGTCCAAAACAGAGCCTTACTGGAAAGGATGGTTTAAAGGCCTTTCAAAATCGTTTCTTAATTGTGAACCTGTAAAAATTTTGATACTTGCAAATATTGATAGATTGGATAGAGAATTAATGGTATAAAATTTTTTTCATTTTTTTTGCGGATCCTGGCCCTCTTTACTGACTTGAAATTTTTCTGTCCTGGTTTTGGCCCCCGAACTGCTCCCCTTATCGATAGGAATTCTGACTTCTTTCTTCTGGGTTCTGATTTGTAAAATGATTTTTAAAAATTTCCCAGTTCCGAAGTTTGGGTTAACAACAAGGGCGTATCCAGGGGGGGCTGGGGGGGGGGCTAGAGCCCCCCCCCCCCCGAAATGGGGAAAAGGAAAAAATTTGGGGAAGGGCTGGGGCAAAAAAAGTGAATTTTTTTGGCCTACGGCCTCTGAAATTTAAAAAATTTTCGCCTGCGGCGCTAAAAAAGGAAGAAATCTGGCTTCTTGAGCTCCACAATCCTCAAAATTTTCGCCTGCGGCGCAAAAAAAGTGAATTTTTTTGGCCTACGGCCTTCTAAACTTCAAAAAATTTTCGCCTGCGGCGCTGAAGTGATGAAAATTTATGTACAAAAAAATTTACGTTCAGAACGCCAAAATTTTGGCGCACACCCAATGTTAGCCCCCCCCCCCCGAAACCGACCCCCTGGATACGCCCTTGGTTAACAAGCAGGGATCGACCGGGTTACCCGAAATGAAAATTTTTTTTCGTAAATTTCGATCGAAATCCGCACGGACTTTTTTCTCCATCGAGTCCATCACTGCTACCAAGCTGTATTAAAGGTTTAATTGATCCTTCTGATTTTACCCCAACCTCTCCCCTAAATAAGAATTAAATTTTTAAAAGACTGGCCAGATGAGAGGACAATTCCAATTAGAAGTTATGCATAAATCTGGACATGCAGTCCACGAAGACAATCCTGAGGATGTCGCAAAAATTTTCTCTAGAATTATTGAACGATACCGAAAAATAATGAATTTTTGAAAAATTTTCTCAATTTTTATAAGGTATAATTTTGTAAATTTTTTCTTATTTTAATTCTAAAATTTTTGATAGATTAAATAAAATAATAAAAAATCAAATATTTTTTATTTCGTTGTGTGAAAAAAATTGTCGGGCCTTGGTAGGAACCGAACCCCCCTAAAAATAGGGTGTAGTCGGCGACGCTACCACTGAGCCACAACAGTATATGTGAGGATTATTTAAAATTAGCTTTATAATTAAAGGGAAAAATCGCTTCATTTCTCCTTTATTAATGTGTTGAAGAAGCACTGCTCCCACTCCCAAATTTGATGACAAGGAAGAGAACAATTGCAATTAAAACAGCCAAAACAATTATCAAAATGCATACTTGTTTCTAAAAATTTCTCTTAAATTAATTTCTTCTGATTTTTTAATTAGCAAAAGCATTTTAAAAAATTCTAGCAAATAATATAAGCTTTATTCTGTTAAATTGTTAGTGAAATAAATTTGAAATGAAAAAAAGGAATGTAAAGAAAAAATTTCAAAATATGAACAAAAAAGTTGAAGGAAAAATGAAATGAGATTAAGACGAGGCATCAAAAATTAGTGTAATATATTAATTACGCACTATTAGAATCGTCAGAATTAGAACTCGAAAATCCCTAAACAAAAATCTTGTCTTTTACCATTTTATTAACTAGAGTTCTTTTAGGTTATGATAGAGACCGACACTGGGAGGGTCGTCCGAAAATCGAGATTGAAAAATCTCGACTCTTGATAATCGAGAATTTTGTTCGATGATGTGTCCCCAAAGTCCGCTAACATTGTGGGGAATAATCCTTCCAAAAAAGACTTGCGGACAAAAACTGCGGATTTGAGAAAAGGACTCAAAATGGCCATAAATAAATTTATTGCAAAGTAAAAATTTAAAAAAGTGCCCTGAATTTTTATGTTAAACTCCATTTCCTCTGATGACATCAAAATGGATTTGGCACAAAAGAAAGTATAAAGAGACATGCAATAGCAAGAAGAATAAGCACGCAGATGATTACAATGATTTTTTTCTAAAAAAATTTTTTAAATTAAAAAATTTTCTTTTTAGACAAAACCACAAACACGACGTTACTGATACAACAAAAACGACGAAGAGAAAACAACAAAAAAATACTAAAACAAAAATTTATTATATAAACGACGTCCAACCAAAGAGCAAGTTGACAAAGACTTGCGGATTTTATTTTGCGGATTTAATTTTTAAGAATTTATTTCTAAGAGTATAAAACTCGTCCAAGAGTAAAATCAATCCAGAGATTTATCTGGAACATTGTTCGTGATTTACCTTCCTACTACCCTCTTTAATTTGGTGGGTGATATGATATTTGCGGATTGTCCGCAAATAAAAAAATAAAGATTTGGATCAATAAAATTTAAACAGAATTTGTTTTATGAATAAAATGCAAAGAATCACAATTTAAAAAATTAAAGAAATAAATTTTAAAGGCACAGGAATATTTATAAAGAGACACCCAAAAAATACCAAAAATTCTCACCTATTAAAGGATTTTGAAAAATATATTTACAATTAATTACAAGGGAATTTAAAAAGGCAAATAAGGAAATAAGCAAAGCGAGTAGGTAGTTTTAAGAAAAATTTTCAAAAATTAAAATTTTTCCCTATAAAATGCAAACAAAAATTGAATTTTTGGGTAGAGCAAAACTTGCGGACTAATATTTGCGGACATACACAACTTAACAATTTTTAGAAGATAAATACCCAATATCTCTTTTTTCATTTTTTTCAGCCCCAGAAATGACCTAGTAATTGTTTGTCCCAATTTCAATTAGCTCTCCAAGTTTTGTCCGCAAATGTTTGCCCGCAAAAATTTTTCTTGGTAACCCTTTTTATAAATTTAAACCTTTCTCTCTCTCCCACTTTTTCTTTCTCTCAATTCTTTGGTGTTTTGTTTAAAGTTTTATTAATTTGATGGCGGCTTGAATTTACATCATTTGTTTCATTTCGAGAAACAGAAGAAGAAGACTCATGCCCTTCATTAACTTCAGGGAGTCCATGCGGCATCACAGCAAAATTCATAACAAAATATAAAATAATTCCACCAATTAGTAAAGCCAACAAAACGATTGCAACAATTAGACAAAAAATTTTCTTCTAGAAACAAAAAATAAAATAAAAAAAATAAGGGGGAGGGGGGAAAGCAAAACAAAAAAACGAAAATTTTTTTGAAAAATTTTCAAAAAAAAATTTTTTTGAAAAAAAATTTAAAAACCAAAAAAACACAAAGACTAACTAAACACAGCAAAAAACAAAAATATAAATTTAAAGAGAAAAAATTTTAAATTTTTTAAAACCTACTCTTCTCGCTTTGCTTTGATATTGAACAGCCTTTTTTGTATCAGCCACAGCTCTATCTACAAATTCTTTTGCATGTTCCACATTATATTCTATTCTGTCAACCATTTCGCCCTGTAAAATATTTTTTTGAATAAATTTTTTTTTAATTTTTAAAAAATTAAACCTGAGATTCAACAAGCATTGCCATGTCCATAAACCTATGAGAAGAAAATATATTAAATTTTAAAATGAAAAAAATTTTTTAGTGGAGGAATGGATCAATAAAAGTATAAGTAAAATCAGAAATAAAATTAATCGAAATAATGATCCTAATTTGCTTTGAGGTAGTCGGGAGAAGTCCCATAGTTCTAATTTGCTTCCTAGTTCTTGTATTGGTCTACAAGACTCATAGTTCCTGACTCGAGGTCGAGAATTTGGTCAAAGTCATCCCTCCAAATCAAAATCCCTCAAAACCCCAAAAAACAAACTAACATATCATGTAATTCTCTTATACTACTTTCTAATCGCATAATATCATTATGTCTAGCCTCAATATCAGCCAACGTTTGTTTTGCTTGTTGTGTGTCAGTAATTATTCCTTGAGTAAAAACACCAGGATTTCCAGATTCAATCATTTCTTCAAGATCTTCATCGCCAACTTTTTTACCCGCTAAAAAATTAAAATATAATTTTGACCTTTTATAATTACCCCTAATTCTCTCCCAAATTCTGGGAGTTTTTCTTAGAAATTCAAGGTGGTCCAACAATGAAGGATCTAAAATTCTGATATCCCCCAATAATGTAATGAAATTCCAAGTAGTGGAAAAAGTCCCCACAGGTCGGAGGAACATTGACAGAACGAGTAATCAAGTAATTTTGTAATTGTTTATCTCACAAAAATTGCTTTTCTTACTCTTGTCAGAAAGACCCCCGTTCTCCCCCTAATATTCTTAAAAAATTTAAAAAAAATTCAAACCAATATCCAATTGTCTCTGAATTCTTCCTTTACAACGCTCTCTATAATCTGTTTGTGTTTTATTATAATCCGTCATTACTTCAACAAATTTTCTTGAAAGTGTGGCCTGTTGTGTTTTTCGAATACGCAAATCAGCGCTAGTCATACCTCCACTTTCATCATGTTCTATACTATTTTCGATTACTGAAAAAATATTTTCAATTACTAAAAATTTGTTTTAACTAGCTTATAAGCATCATAAAACTGATAAATATAAAATCCGGTCAAAGAAAATTCCCTCATAAACGAGAGTATTTATTTCCCAACCCTCCCAAAAACTTGAATTTCTTTTATATCTTTCGAAGTTTTAGTCAATAAAATCCCCCAAAAAATTCTTAAAAGCTTGTAAACCTGTTGTGCTTGTTAATTTTACATGTTTAAATATTTAAAAAGCAAAAATAAACAAGTCAACCACTAGCGGATTCGAACCTGTACCTACCAAATTACCCATACAAACGCTTAACCCAATTAGCCACTCGGCTTCTTATATCCGATAATTTTAAAATTAATAAAAACAACAAACATTTAAGCTTTCCCCGCACTTTGTTTGCAGTCTTTTTAATTTCTGCCATTAATTCGTCCAATTCTTCCTTGGTTTCTTTAAAAAACAAATATTCAAAAATCTTTTAAAAAACAAACTTGGATCATTCACAGGATTTGAAAGAATCGCAGAATGTTTCTTTTTTACTTCCTCAACATTCGAAGCAATTAAATCAATACTTCCACGAATTTCCTCAACTTGCTCAAAAAATTCTTCCATAAATTGGCTTTGACTAGCTTCCATTGCTGCTGCAACATCTTCATGTTCTTCTTCTGATTGGACCTTTTAAAAAAATATTTTTAATTAAATTTGACTAGAAAAACCGCTTTAAGTGCTCCAAGGCGATCCTTCATTTTTCTTCAGACTTTTGGAATGTTGTTAATGTTGAAATAGGGAAGAATTAAAGAAAGCTCGTTAGTAATACAATTAAATTCAGATTAAAAAATATTTTTGAAGAAAAAATAAAAGCATATATTTTAGTTGAAATTTATGAAAAATTTTTTTTGGTAATCTAAAAAATAAAAATTATTATTAAAGAAAAAAAGACATTTTGCCAATGCGACATTTTGCCAGTTAGGCCAAAAATCAACGTTTTGCCAATAAGTTTGTTGGCAAAACGTGAGTTTTTAGCCTTATTGGCAAAATATGGAAGAGACGAAGAAAAAAGAAAAGAAAAACAAAAAAGGATTTTTTAATTGCCAACTTGTAATAAATATTTCAAAATATCAAAAGACAAAAGAGTACAAAGGTGGAAAATTTTCAACAAAACTAGGCGTTTAAAAATTGTTAAAAAACTTTTAAAAAACATTTAAACAAATTTTTATTTAATCGAGAAATGACAGGGGAGGTAATAAGCAAAAAAAATTATTTTAAAAATTCCCTCAAACTCCCTTCCCTCTTTCACTCTCTAGGCTTTTAGAAAGGGAGAATAGTCATTCATTTGTATAGGCTTTTTGGGGTTTTATTTAAATGATCATCGACCTTCTCCTCGACTGTTTTATTGATTTTTAAATTTCAAAATGGAAAAGGGATTTTTATTTTTTTTAATAAAAAAATTAAAATTGAGAGGGAAAACAATAAGCATAATGTTTAAACAATCAAAAAATCAAAGGGGTAATAATTAAAAAAAATTATTAAGGGGGAAAATAAAACCCAGAAGATCAACACCTTAGAGGACAACAACAAAGAGAAAATATCCAAAGGGGGGTTTTTATTTTTTTTTCCAAGGGGGTTTTTTTAATTTTTCAATTTTTAAGGCCAAAAGATCAACTCACTAAAGGACAAAATCTAGAAAAATTTTAAAAAAATAAAGGAAGTTTTTTGAACGAATATTAAGGGATGTTTTAATTAATAACAGAATGCGCGTGAAAAAAAGGGGGAAATGAGGAAAGGAGAGGAGAGATAATAAAAATATATAGTAAATACACCTACAATATTTATATAAAGTTTGTTCATCTGGCACATATTTTTTTAAAAATGTTTTGGATAAAATGAAAAGGAAAAATAATATTTATGTGTTCCAAAAGATCACCTTACAACAAATTAATTAGTCAAAGTTTTGACAAAATAAACAAAACTTATTTTTAATTTTTATTAGACAAATATTGATAGGGGAAGTGAGGAGGGGGATTAAGAAAATAAATAAAAAAAATATTTAAGGGGATGATGTAAAAATGGGGGGATGTGGAAATTAAATAGACAGAGGAAAATGCCAGACAGGTTTTAAGAAAGAAGGGGGAGAATAATTAAAGCGCGAGAAAGCGCGTGTCAAAAGGTTGATAAGCAAGAAAATAGACGATTGAGTGCACTTCTATGGAGATTTTTTTGAGTGCGGGACTAAAAACTGAGGTCGTTGCGGGACGGGATACCACGTGGAAGTTTGCGGGATCCTGTCCCGCAATCCCGCATTTTTTTGAGTTGCGGGATTTTGCGGGATCCCATCCCGCAAATATTTAAAAGAAGAATCCAGCATGCGGACTCCCGCAAACACGATTTTACCGACCTCTACTCAAAACCATGTTTTGTTCGTCCAAGAATGTTTTAGTTAAAGCTTGTTTTTTCCCGTTTGCAGCGCCTGTTTTGCACATTCCTCCTTTAAAAAGAGAAAATCTTCAATGTGCCGATTGCTCTGTGGCAGTGGTCTGCCTATATAGATAGGAAGGGGTGGCACGTCTGAAAAAAAGAAGGAAAAAAAGCTTTTGGGGCCACAACTCCTTCCTCTTTGCTCTTTTTATTAGCCTTGCTCTTATTTTTTTTACTTCACTCCTTTTTCTTACAACTTCTTAATCTCGCCACCAAGAGCCAGCCACCAAAGAAAGAATTTATAAATAACAGATAAAACAGCTCTACCAGCCAACATTTTCTCTTCAATTTGAGTAAGTATAAAGCATTCAATATATGCATGCTGCTTTTCAATTTTTGTTTTCATCCCCTTACCCCCCCCCTCCAAACATTATAAATATTTCATAATGGCTACTACATACAAGGTTTTTTATTTTGCCAACAGAGCAAGCTTAGCAAGCCAACCCAACTTATCAACACTAAAATACCCTCAACACTAAAAGTACAAAATACATTAGAAAGATTGGAATTGGGTCTCGCGCATAAATGACCAATTTTTTAAAAGATGGGGGTGTCTTGCTTGGATTTTCTCCCTTTCTTTCCTCCGCATGAAGCTGGAAAATATGAATTTTTGAGCGCCATTATTTAAAAAAGAGAGAAGTTTATGGCCATAAAAATAGGAATAACGTAGTCTTTCAATCCTGTGGTTTATTGAAAAAGAATCGATATACAGACATGGGAGAAAGCGCCAACAACAAAAATAATGGCAACTATAGCTACACAAAAAAATGCAAAAAAAATAAAATCGGCCAAACGAGAGTATCGAATAAAGGCGTGAAAAAATATGTGAGGATAATTTGGTGAAACTCTATTGGCCTTTCTTCACCTCCAATTCTCTCTCTCTCATTACATTAGAGACCGGGAAAATACATGGAGAGGTGAATTATGTAGATATTCGGTGCTCCCGTTTTCCTACCTTTATGAAGAAAAACCTTTGGACATATTCTTTAAGCCATGTTGTTATTGCTTTTATCATTTCCTTTGACAATGTTCGTCATCCACCTGTCAAATTTTCTTCTCCTTGTTGGTACATTGCCCATATGTTCATTAAATGAGTTCATCCATAACAATATGTGCTCATTAAAAATATTAAAAATAAACAAAAGAGCAAGCAAGGCTATAAATATTTGAAAAATGCTTAAAATAACATTTATTTTAAACAGAAAAGGTAAAAAATTGAAAATCTCAAGCCCTAAAATTTTAATTTTTAAATTTTTTTTTTATTTTAAAAAATATCAGCATTGCACATAAGAACAAAAAAACAAAAAAAGCAAATAAAAAATTATAAAAATAAAGGCCACAAATATATTTTGGGAGATTTATAATGATTTTTTTTAAGTTTTATGATTGAATTTGGTCGAAGTAAAGTCTTTTAAAAACGGCTTTTAAAATTCTTCAACAATAAAAAAAGGAAAAAGTGAATGTATGAATTGTTAATATATTTATAGTAGTTACTCCTGTTTTAATATTTGACTAGATTTTAAGTCTTGACATTTTTATTAGACTAAAGCTTCATCACTTCTGAAGGTCTTTGTAGGTTTTTCTGAAGAGCTTGACCAACAGGACTTGAAGTTTTTCCGGAGTCGGATCCAAATTTACCCGAAAAAATCCTGAGACTATGAAAAAAGCCCGAACTTGGGACCCAGACTCCAGAAAAGATTGGCCGGTTCCAGGTCCGACGTCGGTCACTATTTTTCATTGAACTTAAAAACCCAAAGAAGTAACATGCCCAAAAGATACAATTATTAAGACCTTGCCCTAATGCCAAGACTCATCTATAAAAGAATCCTGTATATTTTTATTTTTAATCTAAATCATTCGGAATGGTGAGCATTTCCTCCTCCTCTTCCACCACTTCCTCTTCGATCGCTTTTACTACTACCTGAAAGCAAGTGTAAAAAACAATAGAAAAGTAGAATGTTGCCGAGTACTAAAATTAGTGGAATTCGCCATTGAATGAGCCAATTCTGAAATAAAAAAAATTTTTGTGGAGGATTTTTGAATTTTTAAATTTCCTACTCTAAAATTAGGATGAGCCAAATATCTTAACGGATTCTGTCTCAATCTTTCTTCTTCCTCCATTTGTTTATGTACATCTTGACGTCGTTGAGAAGCTAATCTTGCAGCTTCTTCTCTACCTAATTGTAATGGTTGTCCAGCTAAATCTTCCAAATTGGGGAGAGATCCACGTTCTTCTCTTGTTTGATTTTGAATATCAACAGAAGAGGATGGCAATTGTTGTTGTTGTTGGTCTTGATGACGAAGAGAATCATCTGCTCCATAAACTGAATGAATTGGAGGAACACGTTGACGGCATTCCCTTGGGTTTACAACTAATGTGCTTCTTCTGTTAAGTGTCTAAAAAATAGAAATTTTCTTTAAAATCAATTTTTAATTCAAAAACCCCCTACCATTGAGCCACTAGGAGATTCACCACAGCTACTCCCACCAATTGTACCACTAGCTCCGAGAACCTCACATTGTCTAATTAATGAGGGTCTGTTTCGTCTAAAGTGGTGAGGGGTATCTAATCCACTACTGCTGGTTCCTGAAAATAATTTGAACACTAGAAAGATTTTCCCCCTCTCACCGGGTAACAATTGATGTTTTGAAGCCTCTCTTCTCGAAGATTTCAACAAATATTGGTCCCAATGATCATCACTAAGGGACATAGTTGAAGGACTTGAACGACCACGCATATTAGTCATTCCTCTCAAATGATGTGGAGGTTGTGGTTTTTGAAGTGTGGCCATTTCTGAAGAAGATTGTTGTCGAATATGTGCAGCGGGGAGGGGAGGAATAGCAGCTGCATAACTAACAATATTGCTGTGTTGAGCACTTTGATGACCGCCGCTCTTAAGATAAAAATATTTTAAAAATAAAATTAATTTTTCTTACAGCGGAGGCAGCAACCAACAATCCACCACCTTCTGTATCAGAACCGCCTTCATTAATCATTTGGGGATGTGTGCTATACTCTTGTTGTTGCTGTTGTTGAGAACTCTATTTAAATTAATTTTAGAGGTTTGAAAATTCAAAAAAAAATTTTTTTCCTCTTACATGGCCAGATTCACTCGATTGTTGATGAATTAAATGCCTCTGTTG
Organism: Meloidogyne incognita; assembly: GCA_036172945.1. NCBI lineage: Eukaryota > Metazoa > Nematoda > Chromadorea > Rhabditida > Meloidogynidae > Meloidogyne > Meloidogyne incognita. The sequence continues at coordinate 283,340 of JARQAC010000013.1, forward strand.
TTGACCAAAATTCCCTCCACCACCACCACCTCCTCCTCCAACAGCAATTCCACTATCTGCAGAATATTGTGGAGGTGAATGTGGTTGTTGCCCTCCCCCCATTCCTCCAATTATTCCACCATTCCATTCAGAAGTATTTGAAGTTTGTTGTAAATGTCTTTGACGTAATTGTTGTTGTTGAGCAAATGGAGGGAGTGGGGGCATTTGATTAAATGCAATATTTTGTTGTCTAGAAGGGAAAATAAAATTTAAAAAATTAATTTAAAAAATATTAACGATGAAGAAGAGATTGGACCAACTGCAAAAGCATTAGAATAATCATATTGTTGATTTTGTGATGGACTAGAATAATTAGTTTGTGAATGTGGTTGTTGCTGTTGATGATTAAATTGAACATGGTTGGCCATTACATGATTATGAACCGGTGTTAGCATTGGAATGGCGGCAGATTGTCCAGGAGTTCCAGACCTTTGCATTGCTGCTCTAGCACGTAATAATTCTACGCCGGGTTGTTTAAAACTTGGATCAAACTGTGCAGCATAAATACGGGCAGTGTCACCATCATCCCTTGCTCGATCAGCAGCTTCAACGCTAGCATCAGCGCGTTCCTAAAAAATTATTTTTTTTTAAATTTTTCCTATTTTTAAATAAATACTTGTGCTGTCATTGTTCTTGATGTAGCAATTTCAACACGTTGCCCAGCTAAATTTAATTTTATTTAAAATTAAATTTTTTTTATAAAAAACCCATGTCAGCAGCCTGCCTAGCATGTTCAGCATAAATTTCTACCCGATGCCTCAATTTTGTTGAACGGACAAAAAGTATGCCTTTCCGTCTTGCTGAGCTAACAAGAACATTGTGTTTGTATCTTCCTTCTTCTTTACTACAGAAAAAAATTTTTTCTTAGACTTTAAAAAATGAAAAAAAACTAACGTTCCATCCCTAAAGAAGGTTACTCCATATCCATGTTTTCTATTATCTAACCATTCCCCAGCATAACGAAGACCGTCTGAACGTTCACAAACACCATAACCGGAGCGCATATCATTTTTCCATTCACCTCTGTAAATCTCAACGGCGTTAGCGTCGATTGGTGGTTCTTCTAATGTTGCTGCCTATTTTTTAGAAATAAAAATGAAAATCAAAGTAAATCAAAAAGGAATGACGGAGGAGCGGAATAATTAAAGGGAGCGGAATAACTTAAAAGGGGTCAAAAAAACTTTTAAAAATAATTCCGCCCCTACCTGCTAGTAGTACCAAATAGGGGGTTTGGTTCGGAACCGATCCGAAGAACTGAGGATTTTCAGTTCGGTTTCAGATATCCAAAAATTTTCAACGAACCGACAGCCTAGTGCTAACTAATCTATGTTCAAAATATAAAAAAATAAAACCTCAGCAGCAACTCTAGAACGTTGAGAATTTGGAGGATGCCTCAAATCACCCGAATCATCTTCATCAGAAGTACAACTTAAAGTACTTCCACTAGAACGAAGTGAAGAAGCGCCACCAGCAGAAGAAAATACTCGTTGTTGGTGAATAATGTCTCCAGTAGAATTTTGTTTTCTAATTCGTTGAAGAATGCCTTAAGAAAATTATAAAAATTAAATAAAATTAAAGCAACAAATTCAAACTTCTTTTAACTGCCAATGAGCGCTCTGAGAGAGAACGGCGTCGTTTATTAGTACCCGAATAAGCTTTAAGCACAAAACCGCCTCTACTTTCATCTGAAAAATTTATTAATATAAAAAATTTATTTTTTAATTTTAGACAAGAATCATGGCTCAGAAAATAAAAAGAGGTTCTCTGATTATCAGCAGAGGCCGGTTAGCATTCAGAATCCCGAGATCCGACTTTTGGACCATTTCCAGTAGTTCCGAGTTCCGGCACATTCGTCATTTCCTACCGACCCCTAATTGTCAATTTTACTCACAGGTCCTCAAAAATTATCCGCAAGTTAATTTTCTAATAAAAGGGATTTAAAGACTTTCGAACCAAGACAGTTGATTTAGACCTCTAAAAAGATAGTCTTGCGGACAACATTTGCGGACTTTTATGCTTTATTGCAATGAACCCAAAAATAAATATAAAAAACTTACCCAGTTGACTTGTTTGTTCACCCCTCCTTTCCCTAGAATGTGATCTGCCGTGATGATTGGGAGGTGTATCCATTGCTGTTGCTGCCCTTTCATCATCCAACATGGCAACACTTCCATAATTTGAACGTAGAGAGCTTAAGGACGTATGTCCTCCTCTATGTTTTTGTTGCTGTTCTGAATGGTGTTGATGGTTATTTGGGGTTGCTACACTCCAAGGGGCGCTAGTTCGAATTCCATAACCATGCCGCATACCGCGCAACCATTGGCCCTTATAAGAGCCTGGAAATTTTTTAAAGAGTGGTAGAGGGAATAAAATAAAAAAACCTCCATCAGAATATATTTCAGTTCCATAACTAAAACATAAAAAAAATAAAATTTTAAACAGAAAAATATAATCAAAACCCATCGTGAAGTCCACTGGACCAAGTCCCCAGATAATGAGCACCAGAGTTGAGCGCTTCTCGTCGTCCATATCGGCCTTTATATCCCTGTGTCCATTCGCCTTTATAGGTCCACCGGCCACGCTGTTCAACACCAAGGCCGTGACGCTTTCCGTTCTGCCACTGACCAGAATAAGTACTGCCAGAAGGCCAGGTATAAACGCCAGAAACCTGGAAAAATTAGAAAAAAATTTTCTGATCAGAAAAAACCTCAAATCCATAGTGCCATGCTCCCGTGTATTCTCCCTGTCCATCAGGCCCTGTACAAACGCCATGTCCATGTGCTTTTCTAGAAAAACAAAAAAATCATTTCTCTATAAAAAATCACATTTTTTACCCTTCCTCCCATCCACCACAGTATGTCCCGCCATCGTCAAAATCAAAACGGCCACCGTTCATGTGCTGGTTGCTGGCCGCCCCCAACCAACTCTATATAATTATATACAGAGTTTAATAATGAAAGTTGTTTTTATTGTTGCAACACAAACAATTATTTACTGTTACAACAACAACAGAATAACAAAAAAACTGAAATTTAATGTTAAAATTATGATAAGCAAAAATAAAATTTAAAAAATGTAAAGGTCTTAAAAATCCAAAAAAGAAGAGAAAAAATTTTCAAAATAATCAAACACCTCAGATTTAAAGATAGAAAATCAAAAAATACGGAGGAAAACTCAAGAGACCCAAAGATAAGCAAGAAAAAATAAAAAAGAGATCAACACAATAATTTACTGTTGATTTTTAGGGTATTGCCCCTAAGGGTATTGCCCCTAACCAGAAAAAAAATCTGAAAAAGTTTTTAACAAACAAAATACAAAAGGAGCGGAAAGAAGAAACTTGGATGTGCGTGTTTTTGCTGGTTATTTTAATTTAAATTGCGTGTTTAAGGGGCTTTTTTAGGGAGAAAGGAAAAGATTCAAGGAAGAGTAGGGGAACAAATAAAAAAATTTTTTGGAACTCCATTCTCTTTAAAGCCGGGTAGCTTCCAATTCTGGGCCGAGTGCCGGGGATCGGGGGTTTGACGGGCGGGGTAGAGCCTTCGGGGTTCGGATCAGGGAGGGGGGGGGGGGGGTTGCCAAAAAAATCGTTGGGATCGGGGTGCTGCCCTACTTTAAAGCAAAAAAAAAAATATTTCAAAATTTTCTTTAAAGAATTTAAAGAAGGGCTAAAGCATCAGAAAAGTAAGCCATTGAAAGAAAATAAAAATGCGCGAAAAATGAAGAAACAACAAACAAAAAAAACACAAAAGTCTAACGAAACTTTTTGGAAGGGTAAAAAGGCAAAAAAAGTAAGTAAAGCGTAGGAGGCAAAAAAGAAATATATAAAAGAGAAAAGCTGCGCGAGAAGAAGTTATAATATGTTTTTTAGTAAATTAATACAAAAATGTGTGTACATATCCTTTCTCCCAAAAAAAATTTTTTTTCACTCATCGGCTTTAACGCATTCATCACACAAAAAACGAGACTCTCTCAAGCAAGTTACAAAGTCGTTGCTTATAAGCAATAGATATATATTACGCTAACAAAAGGATGTTTTTTTTCTGTTAGCCGTAAACTATAGGACTTTACTGATACGGATGACGAGGGAAAAAATAAAAATAAGAAGCTTGGAAAAGAAGCAAAGAAAAAACACAAAAAAAGAAGAAATCTCCATATTTTGCCAATTCGACATTTTGCCAATAAGGCTAAAAACTCGCGTTTTGTCAATAAGCTTATTGGCAAAATGTGGGATTTTCGCCTTATTGGCAAAATATGGTTTCGGCAAAATGTGTTTTTTCTCGAAAAAAAGATAAAAGAAAAAGGAATTCACACCAACCCCTAAACAAAAATATAAGCCTAACTGTTGTTTGTAAAGCTAGAACAGTGTGCTGCTGATGACATTGCCCCCAACAACGGTTTCGTATTTTTTTTTGAGTTTTTTTTCTTGTTTCCTTTCGCTCTCGATCCGTCATGGACGGCTGGGAAAAGCAGGAAAAGCAAAATTTTGGTGAGGGAAAAAAGGAAGGGGAGGGAGGAATGTGAGGGAAAAAGAAAAGGAAAAGGGAGAGAACTGCTGACAGACAACAAATAATTCATTTGTGGCCCCAAGCTTTTCACTGGGCTATAAAAACCAGGCAGGGAAAGAAAAATGGGGGATATATAGATGAAGCCTGTTGATAAAAAGAGAGGGGGCATAAGAGTCGAGGAGTTCTTTTACTTTTTGAGGTACAATTCGGGAAAAGAGCTTTTCAGTCTTGACCCGATACAGTTTTAGAGTTTTTTTCTGGATTCGTTAGATGCGAGATTATTAGAAAAAGACTAGTGGTTCCTACACTTTTTAGAAATTATGAATGGATTTTCTGACTGATTTCGATCCTCCATAAAAAGTATACCTTGTCAGGTTGGAAATCAAAATATTCAAAATTTTCATATTTTTATCCACAAAACGAATGGTTTTACAATTAAATTTTGATTAAAAAAGAGATAAGTAGCAGGGAAGGGCCCTCCCGTATTTTAAAAATTGGAAGGTGGGAAAAATGGAAGATGGAAGCGGAAGAGATTTTATCCTTGATATGTAGCCAAAATAAGCTAAAAGCCCAGAAAACCTTTAAATTTTGGTCTAAAAATTCAAAACGATCACAAAAATTATTTTACAAGAATTGATCAAGCATTTTATTAAAAATTGGTGTAATGATCTAATAAATAAAAATATTTTTGTGTAAATGCAAGTAAGCAATCGATGAGATTTTCTAGCTTACACACACAATTAAAGGCTTATATATCCCACACAATGATTTTTAAAGCGACCGGGATCAGCGGCGGTTTATTCTTCCTCTTTTTTCCTCCTCTTTCTACTAATTCCCACCCTCACAAAGTTATCTTTCTAAAGAACTTTAAAACACTAAAAAGCAAGAAAAAAATGAAAGCTTTAAAAGAAAGAGATAAATGAGGGAAGTAAAAATAGAAGAAAATCGACGCCGAATTGATCAACAAAAAAGTTATCAGGCTATTGATAACAGGCAGATCTCGATGTCAGTCTCCTCCTGCTGAATATCACCCCTTTCCTTATTATGTACAATTGATCCCAAGCAGGGTTGCGTCGTAATTACGAATTACGATTACGAATTACGAATTACGGCATTTTTTCAGTTACGAATTACGAATTACGATTACGAAAATTTTTTTAAAATTACGAATTACGATTCCGAAAATATCGGGAAAAATTACGAATTACGAAAATAAAAATTATATTTCAAAACAGACAAATATTAAATTTTTGAAGGAAAATGGAAAGAAATATTTATATTTTCTCTCAGATTCCCTTTAGTTGAACGATGGTTGAGTGGTTTAATAGTAAGGCTTCACTCCCTTTGATATTTTGTGGGCTTTGGTTCGAATCCATGATTGTGAAATGAAGTTTAAGCACTTTTTTTCAAAAATAAATGTTTTTAAACTTTGATTTTGATTTAAATTTGTAAATTTATTTTTTTTTAATATCTTAAAATTGAAAAACTTTAAAAATTCTTAATTGGTCATGAATTTTTTAAAATTTTCGCCTGCGGCGCAGAAAATCTAAGAGTTCTGGCTGCATGACCATCTATACTTCAAAAAGCTTTTTGCTTCCTGCTTTAAAAAATGAATTTTTTCTCCTAAGGTTTCCAAAATTCTCAAAATTTTTGCCTGCGGCGCAGAAAACTTATCTGAGATTAACGAGGATATTAAGAGATTAACAGAAGTTGGGGTTTAGAAAATTTCACGGGTCGTTTTATTTTTACTAGGATGAGTGAGAGTGATATCACATGATATCAAACTTTAATCTGGGACGATGATTTCGCATGAATGATTGAAGATATATAGGAGGATTAAGTGTATTAAGAGGGATGGATATCAGGATATTAATTAGGATGTGAAATAATATTAGAAAAATAAGAGAACTTTGAGGTATTAATGGGAAAAACAGCAATTATTGTAGATATTTGATTTTTTTAATTAATTTAAATATTTTTTTAAAAATTACGAATTACGATTACGAATTACGAATTACGGCATTTTTTCATTTACGAATTACGAATTACGATTACGAAAATTTTTTTAAAATTACGAATTACGAATTACGATTCCGAAAATTTTTTAGAAATTACGAATTACGAATTATGATTACGAAAAAAAATTTTCAATTACGACGCAACCCTGATCCCAAGGGATGTGCCCCATAGGATGTGTTTATTAGTGATGTTCGGGAGTGAAAAAAAGCCGAGAGTCGAGAGCCGAGACCGAGACCGGGAATCGACCCCGAGACCGAGTCTCGGGTCGAGACCGAGAGTCGAGACCGAGAGTCGAGACGAGAGATTAGGTGGGTTATCACTTGATATACCTCCTAATCCCCAAAAATCCATATATATCCTTCATAATCCTCCAAATCCCTTGAATCACCAAATCCTCATATAACTTTACTCCTTCTAAATTACCGATATCCACCTTAATCCACTGATATTCACATTAATCGCTTATAATTTCCTTATATCCCTCGATATCCCACCAACCCGAACGATTTTCTTTATCCCCCGATGCCAAGCACAAGTCCCTTTATGTTTATTTTAATCCTTAAATTTCCAAATATCCCTCTTAACTTGAATCCACCTCTATATCCTTTCATATCCCCATAAGCCTCCGATATTCGACAACACCATTGATGCGATAATTCTTGCATTTTGGAAGGGTTTGGAGTCATAAATCCTCCAACCATTTTCTGCGCCGCAGGCAAAAATTTTGAGAAGTTTGGAGGCCAAGAGCCAGATTTCTTTCATTTTCTGCGCGGAAGCTGAGATTTTGAGCTTATAGGGTGGATTTAAGCGCCGCAGGCGCTTAAATCCTACATTTAAATTTAAAACTAAATTTTAATGTAAAAACTACATTTAAATTTTTAACGTTTTTTCAAGTTTAAAAAATTAAAAAAATATGTTTACATATTTAAAATCAATGATTAAAAGCATTCATTTTAGAAGAGAAGTATTTTTCAGATTATTTCCATGCCTAGAGTCGAACCCCCTCCTATCAAAATATCTAAGTGTGCAAAGTCAGTCACCCTAACCACTCAACCATCGACCAACAAAAGGAAAATGGAAAAAATATAAATATTTCTTTCCCTTTTCCTTAAAAAAATAAATGTCAAAGTACGCAAGGTACGAGTAAAATTCAAAAAATTTCCGTCATTAGGGGTGTAAATTTAGTCTCGTTTTCCGAGACTAAAACACCGAGACCGAGACCGAGACCGAGAGGTCAAAAAACCCGGGAAATTTCCCGACTCGGGAACCGAGACCGAGAGTCTCGAACATCACTAGTGTTTATAAGGCACCCATGGAGGCTGAAGATCGTATCTTATAAGGAGATGTACCTTAAATAGAGGGTATCATTTAGACAGTCCTCCAAACTAGTGGCCAACTCACTCTTAAAAAGCGTACCTTAAATAGAGGTGTACCTAATATTGGGGTCTCTTATAATGAGGTGTACATTAAATAGAGGGTATTGCTTAAGTCAGCACCTCTCACCCAGTGGCCATCCTAAAATGAAAAGATATCTTAAATTGAAGGTATCCTATAATGAGACCCCACATCGTTTGTTGATATTCTGGGTCAGAGCTTAGAAGATATACCAAAGGGCCAAATCTTTTAAAGAACTTGGTGGGGTGGTTGTGGCTTATTCCTCTTCCTTTCTATCCTCTTCCCTTGTTCCCGCATTCTTTAACTTTTTCCCTTTCTTCCAGTCTCATTGTGTTCTGTGGGGCTATTGGTTGCCTTTTATTTTATAGACAAAAATTCCAACTTTAAAAAAAATAAAAAGAAGTTAACTGACACCCAGAGAGAGAATGGAGAGGAATCTGCAAATAAATGGATTTGTGTTGGTATGTGAAAATAAAGCGCTTGTTGGTGGTAATAAAGAAGAAACAAAAAAAAACCTTGAAAAATAAATTGAAAAGATTTTTAAAAAAGAAACGGAGGAAAATTTTATTGATCCAAACAGGATCCGAACCCCTACTCCTTAACATAATGCTAAACATCCATAAAATCCACTTGACCACAAATCACTGTCCAATTGTTCGTTGGCCAAACGTCGTTTGGCCAACTGTAATTTCGTTGTTTTTAGGCCAATTGTTAGTTGGCTAATTGTCCGTTGGCCAAAAGTCGTCTGGCCAAATGTCGTTTGGCTAGTTGTCCTATTAGCACTTGAAAATAAATTGGCGTTTTGTTTTATTATTTTTTTTTTAATTTCTGTCAAGATTTTGTTAATTCTTTCTCAAGATTTTGTAATTTTATTTTTAGATTTAGGTATCTTTAATTAAATTTCCAGTTAAATTTTGTGTTATGAAGCTTGATAAAACCAATGAAGGTAGTTGCTAATTTAACGAGTTTTAATTTAATATTTTTTAAAGTCAATGAAAAAGATGAACAAGTATTAAAACAGGATTGGCTTTTAAAGCAAGACCTTTCAAATTTGGATCCTTCAAAGTTGACACCTTTAACTGAAGAGGTTTGAAGAGTTTTAGATAATTTTTTAAAAATTTAATTTTAAAGGTGATAAGTCGTCAGGCAACAATTAATATAGGTAAATAAATTTTAATTTTTTCTTATTGTTTCACCAGTGGTGTAGTGGTTAGTACGTTCGGTTTGCACTTAAACTGGGACTTGGGTTCGATGCCTGATTATTGTTTTTCGAGTCTGTCTGCTTTAGTCATGTCTCAGTATACTAAACGAGTGACATCTCCTTTCTAGAAAACCACCTAAGAGTTTAAAAACCAATATTTTGCTGTTTTATTACACCAAAAAATTTAATCTTAATTTTTTAAAGGTACAATTGGACATGTAGCTCACGGCAAATCTACTCTTGTAAAAGCAATTTCTGGTGTTCACACTGTTAAATTTAAAAATGAATTGGAAAGAAATATTACAATTAAACTTGGATATGCTAATGCAAAAATATATAGATGCTCTAATCCTGAATGTCCTCGTCCTCATTGCTACAGGTTTCTTTTAAATAATTATTTTAATGGAAAACTTTAAAAATTCAGGTCAGCAGGCTCAAGCACCCCTGATCGTTTTAAATGTGAACGGCCAAATTGTACGGGTGATTATGTTTGCGTGCGTCATGTTTCTTTTGTTGACTGTCCTGGGCACGATATTTTAATGGCTACAATGTTGAATGGAGCTGCTGTTATGGTTTGTTAACATTTAAATCGTGGATATACCTCATAGGAATCGTAAATTTATAATTCTTTCTTATATAGTAGTTGTCTTTATAAGCATCCCCCATCTTGGTATGATGCCTTAATCAAAAACCCGAAATCATAAAACTCCGAAATACCAACCCAAGGCCGTCAAAATAGCAAACTATGATTATCTGGAATTTCGACGCCTTTTCCACAAGTTGGCATTTTGGAACCTTTTGGGGTTTGATATCTCGATATTGGTAATATCGGGCGCTGCGGCCTCAATTTAGGCCAAAATTAGAGAAAAATTTTTACTTACAAAACTTTTATAGGATGCTGCTCTCCTTTTAATTGCTGGAAACGAAACTTGTCCACAGCCCCAAAGCTGTGAACATTTGGCGGCTGTTGAAATTATGCAATTAAAAAATTTGATAATTTTGCAAAACAAAATTGATTTAATAAATGAAAATCAGGCAAATGATCAACATGAACAAATTAAATCTTTTGTTAATGGAACGTGTGCTGAACAGGCTCCAATTATTCCAATATCTGCACAGCTGAAATATAATATTGATGTGAGGTTTTGAAATTTGTTAAGGAGGGTCTTCAAAACTTTTCGATTTTCTGGCGGGCCACGGGTATTTGAACCAGTATTTGAATTTTAAAACTTGTTTGTACTCGTATAGTACTTTCGTACACAGATAGGGTAAGAATTTTGGTACGAGCTCTACGCTTGGGAACAATTTTTCGAACATAAGCAGAATTTATTTTTACGTGGCATTTTTTCTGCCTTATTTAATTTAAAAATTTATTTTAGTTTCCTTTGAATTTTACAAGGGATATTTTTTAAATTAACCTTGATTCCTATTTTTTCCAAACTTAAACGGGAATTAAACCTTGTAATAAATTTTTAATTATTTTCCAGGTTCTTTGTGAATATCTTTGTAAAAAAGTTCCAATTCCTCTTCGTGATTTTACTTCAGAAGCTAGACTTATTGTTGTACGCTCTTTTGATGTAAATAAGCCGGGTGCTGAAGTTGAGCAACTTAAAGGGGGTGTAGCTGGTGGTTCAATCCTTAAAGGTTTGGAAATTCTTTTTAATTTTCACAGAATTTCTTGTTAATTTTTTTGAGGAATTTTCTGAAATTTTTTTTATTTTAAAAAAGGTATTCTTCGTATTGGCCAAGAAATTGAAGTTCGTCCAGGAATTGTTAGTAAATTATCTGATGGAAAAGTTCAATGCCGTCCAATTTATTCAAAAATTGTTTCTTTATTTGCTGAACAAAATTTACTTCAATATGCAGTCCCTGGTGGTTTAATTGGTGTTGGAACACAAATAGATCCAACACTTTGTCGTGGTGATAGATTGGTTGGCCATGTATTGGGTGCTGTTGGAACTTTGCCTGATATTTATACGGATATTGAGGTTTATTTTTGTTTTTCATGATAGGTAACAAGTCGGTTAGAAATAGGAAAACCGAGGTTATTTCGGTCCGGTTCCGAATGTCCTAAATTTTCAATTGCGCTTTGGTTTCGGATTTTGTCGAATCTTTTAGTTTTTTTCGAATCTTATAATTCTCCATTTTTTGTAATTTTCTGTTCTTGTCAGTATTTAACTAATTTTATTCTAAAGAAAACGGGGGGGGGGCCGCAAAAATTTGTTAATTAAAAATAATAAAGTCTAAATTTATTTAGACTTTTTCCAAAGAATTAGAAATAAAAATAAATAAATAAAAATATTTATTTATAATTTTAAATTAAACAAAAATTTAATTTATTTTTAAAGTTGTAGAAATTAATAGAATGAATTAAAAATTACATAAAACGAAGAAAAAATATAAAAATTTATTTTTCCTTCTTTTCTTTTGTTCTTTAAATCGCGCCTGGCAGGTGCAGAACAAAAACGATAAAGAAGAAACTGAAATTCTATAAATAAAAATAAAATTAAGGGTTAAAGATTAAAAATAAATTTATAAAAATTAATATTTAATAATATTTAATAATATTAATAAATATTCTAATATAATGATAATTTATCATTATATCAATTTTTTACAATTCGAAAATTAGGTTGCCTACTATTTGTTGCGTCGTTTACTTGGTGTTCGTACTGAAGTAGGCAAAAAAGCTGCAAAGGTTGCAAAATTGTCAAAGGGTGAAGTACTTATGGTAAACATTGGGTCTCTTTCAACGGGTGGACGTGTAACTGCTGTAAAAGGTTTAGAACTTTTTTAAATAAATTTGGGGGGTGGGGGGTTTCGGCCCAGCTCTGCCCCGGAGGGATACTAAGGAGTATCTAAAAAATCAAATTTTCATTTTCCACTCTATTTATTTTTAAAGGAGAAGCAGCAAAAATATCTTTAACCGATCCAATATGTACTGAAATTAATCAAAATATTGCTTTGAGTAGACGTATTGATAAACATTGGCGTTTAATTGGATGGGGAACTATTAGAAGAGGAACAAAGATTCCAATTTAAATAAGCATAAAAAATTATTTTAATTATATTTTTCTCGTTTTGTGTGTTATCCAGTGTGTTATTTTTAAATAAAAATGTTAAAAAATATTTTTCAAAAAAATTTTTAGAGGTTAAATTCCTTTAAATATAAAATTTTATTTTTATAATATTTTTAGTTTTTTACAGAATTTTATGCAAAAAAGTGTTGCCACTTCAAACTTTCTTCATCCTAGAGTTGTGCATTGTAGAAGAAATTTGGCAACTGCAAAGGCAGCTGTCGATCAAATTCTTCGTGCTAATGAAAGGACAATTATATTTTCTGGTGATGAACAACAAGCAATTGGTACATAGGTTTAATTTATTTTAAGTATCGTTTTTGGGATTTTTTGGGACTACTTAAGCGACGGGGCTTCCTTGTAATACGTATTTTGGGTGGATTTTTGCAGACCTTATGTTGTTAATGTCAATTTTTGTTTCCAATGCAGATTTATATTTTGGAATCATTTTTCTTAAAATTTTATATTTAAAGCTCGAGTGGATGTTGGCCAGGTTTCAGCAAACAAGCCTATAGAGGTTTATTTTATTTTTAATCCGTAGAATTTTAACATCACTATTCAATTTCCAGGATTTCTACTCTGCTTCAAAATGTTTAAATTCAAATGCTTTTCTTCTTGGAGTTTTTGATGGACATGGAGGAGCGGTTTGTATTTTCAAAAAAATTTTATTTATCGAATTGTTATTTAGACTTGTGCGAGGCATGTCTGTACACGTCTTTACGACTATATTTGTTGTTCGGTTCTGGATAAACATCGGTTAGTTGGGGGGATAAAATTGATTTTTAAGTGTTGTTTTTTTCAGTGTTGTTCACATGCCAATAGGAGAACAGCTTCAATGGCTTTTTGGAAGTGCTACTCCATCCCTCCCAGCAGATATTGACCAAGTACATCAGCGAAATATAAGAGAATATTTTAAAAGGTTTTTTTGGGGGTTTGGAGAAAATTGAAAAAAAATTTTTAGGATTAAAAAGAAAAGCAATTGTCCACTTACAACAGTTCGAGATACTCTCCAAACTTCATTTTCAGTTTTGGATGAGGACTTGGCAAAAAGTGCAATGCCTGACCAAAATGGATTGGTTTGCAGGTTTCTTCCTCGAATTTTTTATAAAAAATTTTTTTTATTCAAATTTAGAATGTCTGTAAATGCAGCTGTTAGCGGATCATGTATATTTTTCTCTTTTTTTAATCTTTTATAAATTTTTAGGTGCTCTTGTGTCTCATATTCGAAAGAATAATTTGTATTTTCTAATTTAAATCCGGCAAAAAAATTTTTTTAATTTAAAGACATGTAGCATCCTGTGGAGATTCTGCAGCTGTTCTTGGTGTTCATTTGGCAAATGATGTAATTGCACGACAATTGACAAGGCCACATACTGTTGAAAATTTGGATGAAATTGCTAGGTTATTTTTTAACTTTTGGATGACTTGGAAAACTTCTTTAAATTTTAATAACTTTGTGAATCTAGGCAATCCTTCTCCTCTTGTTTAAGAGATTGTCTAGATTCTCTCCTCTCCCTTTAACATTAAGTGTTGGGGCTCCACCCTAATTTAATTGGATCCTTTCATAATTCCATTGAAGGATGCTAAGGTAGGTAATCCGTAATAAGTGGGGCAATTCGTCGTAAGAGGAGTACTCCATTATCTAAGGGCTACTCGACACACTTGTCATTAAATTTGTAAAACTCATAATTTCTCTTTTTAGAATTCGTTCTGCACATCCCCCTTCAGAAAATCGAACAATACTTAAAGCCAATCGTTTACTTGGAGAACTTTATCCTCTTAGAGCATTTGGCGATGTTCGGTTTAAATGGCCAAAGGAATTACAAAGTATTTTAAAAATATTTTATTTTTGTTTAAAAAAAATTATTTAGAAGTTGTACTTGATCCCCTTGGAATGCCTGCACCTCAACATTTGTTAACACCTCCATATTTGACTTGCCTGTTATTTTTTAAAAATTTTTTTTAATTTTCTATTTTTTCTAAATTTTTAGCCCAGAAGTTTTTTATCATCAATTAACATCCAATGACCGTTTTTTGGTAAAAAAATTTTGTATGATAAAAATTTTAATTTATTTTTTTTGTTAGGTGCTAGCAACAGATGGTAAAGCAATCGCAGATTAATTTTTAACTTTAGAAAAAAATTTTTTTGAGGTCTTTGGGAATTCTTAGATTCAGATGCAGTTGTTAGATTAGTAGAAGATCATATGACTGGACATTCAACACTTAATGTATTTAGACCAGAGCATAAACAACCACTTGGAGATGTAAATTAAAGTTTAATTTTAAAATTAAATATTTTTTTATTATAGGCGAGCCTTCACTATAAGATACATCCAATAATAGATACATTACAATTTAAGATAGGCTTTTAAATTTGGTTACCCACTGGGCTAAGCGATATCCACACTAGAGATGTCAGGATTTACTCGATATCCGAAACCCGGGCTTTTTCGATCCGAACCTCGACCTGACTTTTTTTCTCAGCTCGTGACATCCCAAATTCACATTATAAGATACTCATTTTAGAATAAGAGTTTTAAGTCCCAAGGAGGTAGCTCATATTGAAGTCCGACTGTATTTTAAATTATTTAAATTAAAAAGAAATTTTTTTCTTTTTTCCAGATTCTTAACAATTTGGAAAAAAGGCAATCTGCTGACAACAAAAAACCTTTAGACGAAAATTGTGCTACTCATTTAATTAGAAATGCATTGGGTGGTGTTTCTGGTGATGTAGAATTACAATATGCGAGATTAGAGGTTTATCTGAATTTTTATTTTATTTTTAATTCTCCAAAAAAAAGGAAATGTTAATGTTACCGCCTGGAATGGCTAGACACTACAGGGATGACATGACGGTAAAAAAAATATTTTTTGAAAATTTTCAAAAAAAAATTTTTTCATTAAAAAAGGTTGTTGTAATCCAATTTAATGAAAAATATTTATTAGAAGACCACGAAGATGATGGTGGTCATTTTTGACTTACTCTTTCTCTCAAACTTGTAGCCATAGGTTAAAAACTGCTTTTATTTTTTTTAATTAGTTTTTCAGCTTTAGAAAGCTTTAATTATTTTTAAGAGAATAAGGCTTTAAATTATTTTTGGGAAGGGAGGGAGTCCGCAAAAAAAGTCCGCAATTTTCGTAAAAATCCGCAAAAAAAGTCCGCATTTTTCATAAAAATCTGCAGAAAAAAATCCGCAATTTTACTTAAAAAAATTTTTAAATTTAATTTCTAGCCTTATTTTCCTTAGGTAAAAAAGACTTTTTATTTTTTGTTAAACGGGCCAAAAAATATATATTTTACAAAATATAACTCAAAATATTTTTTTTTATTATTTTTGTAATTTTATTGTATTAAAATGCCCTTATAATATTTTTAAAAATTCAAATTATATTTTATTTTCTTTTAGCGGTCCATAAAATTCCTTTCCTAATAAATTACAAATAATAGGAAGTCGATCACTGCCCCAAAATGAGAAAATCTATAAAAAGAAAAATTAAAAAAATTCTTCTAATAACTCAGCCTACTAAACATTTAAATTAAAAAACCTCTTCATTTCCAGATATATTCCTTTTAAGTGTTATCCACGGAAGTCCAAAAGCCCCTAATTTAAGCACTTCGTTTGTCCTCTCCTTGAGCAAATTACTTGCATCTGCTGACTGTGTTGTTTCTAACAAATTTTTTTCTTCAGGGATGTTTAATTTCTTACAAATCTGAAAAAATTTTTTTGGTGTCACGGGTCATCCGAAACTCGAAAACTGAAACGCCGAACTTTTTCTCGACCCAAAATCCGACTTTCCCTCTTAATCCCCCTAACTGAAACCCGGGATTTTTCTCAACCCGTAACATCCCTGATCTTAGCTCCAAAAACTTTACAATATATATTTAACCTCTATAATCGTGTCAGTTCCATAAAAAGGCTCATGCCGACTCCATGCCTTCATCCAATATTCGCGCGATGCTTTTATTAAATATTCAGGAGCATTTAATTTAACAGCCGTTAAAAAACGTGGCGGATTTAATGTTGAATTATTTACAAATTCCTCTTTGAAGTCCTAAAAATTTTGAAAAGTTTAGATAATTAAAAATTAAAAAAAAACTTTGGAGGGTTGAAGAGGAATTCCCCAATAAGCGCCAACCAACATTAAATCTTTTTGAAAGTAGTTAGCTTTTTGAGGCATTTGCATAGCATTTGGAATATTTTCTATAAATTTTTAATTAAATATTTGATTAAAAATTAATTTTTGAATGATTAAAAAATTATTTTCCACGAGTAGGATTCGAACCTTGGACCCCTTAGTGAGGAAACCGAACACTATCCAACTACACCAACCGAAAAAATTTTTTGAATTTTTATTTTAAAAACTTATAGTAGCTTTAAAAAATAATTTTTCAAATATTTAAAATTATTTTCCACGAGTAGGATTCGAACCTTGGACCCCCCCTAAACCGAACACTATCCAACTACACCAACGAAAAAATTTTTAAAATTTTCTAAAAACTACTAGTTGCTTTAAAAATATGCCCAATCGAGACTGGCAATAATTCGAGTTGAATATTCAACATTTTTTCATAGCGAAGCAAACTCTAAAGAGTTGAAAATTTATAAAAAAATTTATATTTTTAAAAAACCTCAAAAGCAACCCAAGAATAAGGAGAACCAATATCATAATATAGTTTTAATAGAGGCTTTTGTATTGAAGACATTTTTTGGTTTAATCTTTCACAATCCGATTCTTTACAATAAAATCAATCAAAAACATCGTCTGCAAAAATAAAGGAGAAAAATATTTTTGAGGGGCAGAAGATCACCTCCTTAAAGGACAACACCATTTTTAACGGTGATCTTTAGGGTGAGGCGTGTTATAAAAATAATTCCAATAATTGCTAGACTCTAGTGGTCTTTGATATTTTATTTTGGCTGTCTTTGATTCTGCACATTTTTTCGTTCCAAACAGGACACATTTCACTTTAGTATTGATAAAATTAATTGACAAACATTAGTGCAGAAAAAGTGCATAAAAAAGACATTTAAAAAAAATTTTTTCTTATCTAAATAAATTATCAAAAAGTTACTTTAAAATGTTTGTGTTTTTAAGATTAGTATACAAAATTTATTCGATGTTTTTTGTTTTTAAATTTCGCAAATCCTTAAGAAAATGAGGGAAATTAACTTTACATAATTCAGACTCTAGTGGGGATACTGATAAAAATAAAGGGAATAAAATTAGTCAAAAGGGTACATTAGAGTCTGAAATAATCTAGGAGAAAATTTTGATTTTTCTTTTCCTAAAGAGCAGAGGTGGGTCGGAATTCCGATTTCCGGCGTTTTTTCTTTCGATTTCCGAAAAAGTTTGATTTCCAAGTTCCTACTTTTGAGCCAGTTCCGATTTCCGGCTCTTCCTATTTCCGACACCTCTGACTGTTCAGACCCACCTCTGCTAAAGATCAACACCCTATAGATTAACACTCTTCTGTCTCTGAGTATTCAGACTCTAATAGCTTTTTCCCAGACTCAAGTGTCACTTTTTCAAAAAACTTTTTGCTGATCTTTTGGGTTGTCTTGTATTTTACAATGGGAAATTTTTGTAGGCAAAAATGTTTTATGTGCTCTCCATTTAGAAAAATTTTTGAAGTTGCGTTTGTTTGTGTACATTTTCAAAAATAAAAAGTATTTTATTTCTTCAGTAAAAGTGCAGTCCCAGACGTGTTTACGTTATACAAATATATTTGTAATCTATTGACTTTTGGCAAAACAAGGAAGGGAAAATTTGAAAGTGAAGAGACTAGGTGGGGGTTTAAATAAAGTTTTTTGGTGGAATTTTTCATTTTTATTTTTAGTTAAGTTTTTTAAAGTTTTTTGATTTTTCTGAGGTCGAACGGAGTGTGTTTTGGTGATAGAAACACACTAGAGATCAACCAACACCTTTGTCTCTCCAGACTCTAATAGCCCTCTTGAATATTCCAAGGGGATGTCACAATTTTCGAAAATTCGAAAGTCGAAATCCAAACAAAATTTCTAAAACCTGATTCAAAATCCTACCCTACTTTTCCTTTTTTTCTCTACCCTGATATCCCTAATCTTCCACAGAGTCTGGAGATTAGTCCAAGGAAAGTTTTATTTTTATTTTCTTGTCCTCCAAAACCTCAAAGAATTGAATGAACCAAACTTATGACATTTTTTTGCAAATTTTTGTGTTTTGTTCGACTACAGAAAAAATTTTGTTGGCAACTAAAAACTTTTCTATGTCACACGCAAATTGTGTTCTTTGTTTCTTTACGTCTCTCTCCCTCTTTTAATAAGCTTTATGGCTATTTATATATATAAAAATCCCTTTTTTGGTCCAAATATCGTTAAAAATCATATGATTCACATGTTAAAAACGTGAAAATTTTTTTTGGAAGAGAAGGGGGAGGGGGGAGTTCCATATAAATAATAGCAGTCAGGAGACAAGAGGATGATGAAAAATAGGGGAAAAAGGGAGGAAAGAAAAGGTAAGAAAATAATTGTGACTACACATGTTGCCAATCCCACATTTTGCCAACAAGGCTAAAATTCCACATTTTGTCATAAGCTTATTGGCAAAACGTCTACTTTTAGTCTTATTGGCAAAATATAGTTTTGGCAAAATGTGTAAGAGCCGAAAATAATAAAGAGAGACCGGTCTTGCGTCTAACTATTCCTTTTCTTTTTTTTCCTTTATTTTTTTTATTCAATCGAAATTTCTTTTTTACTATCAATAATTATTGTGAAGACTTTGGCCTTTTAAAAATGATTATTAATTTTATAATGATCATTTTCTGATATTTTTTAGTACAATTTTTAGAAGGAAATAGTAAATTACAGGAATATTCCCCTGTTGATTTTTGTAAAGTTGATCTTCTGGGGTTTCCAAAAAGTTTTAAGGAAAGTTTTCTGTGGGCGACTCAAACTGCCCTTTAATTAAACTTGAATACCCCAAAAAAGTAAAAAATTTTTTTAAGACTCTAATGGTCTATTGATTTTATAATTGTTTATTTTTTTTTCCTTTTTTATTTTTTTTAATCTTGTTATTGATAGTAAATATTTGTATTTTTTTAAGGGGACTAAGGCGCAAGGCCCAGATATCTTCCTCTTAAAGCTTGTCGAGAATAGTACCATTCACGGAAAAAAATTTTTTTTTCGAAAAGGGAAGAGGTTTGCGCCTTGGTACCGTCCCACTTTTTTCCTTGTTTTTCTGCTCATTTTTCTGATTTTTTCTAAATTTCCCCCGCTTTTTTAAAGGTCAATTTATGAATGCTAGAACAAATCAACTCCAATTGACCGCAGAATATCGGCAAATTAAAGATGCCGTTTCAGTGGCATTTCATTCAATTATGGTACATCGGGTACTTGGAAAGGTTTATTTTTTGAAATTTCTTCTTTCAATTTTTTCTTTTTTTTTTCAGTTTAAATTTTCTTCTGACAGTGATTATAGCCTTGGCTCTCTTGGGCATGAAGAAGTGCCGTGCAATCATGTCGATCTCACTTATGTAAATTTTGTTTTTTTTTATTCCAGAGGGTGCGGAGACAGGTTAAAAATGGGATTAACTGTTTGGGTTGGCCCCTGAATCCAGAAAGCTTAAAGTTCAGAGGTCTGAAAACGACTTCGAAGTCCCTATTTACCCTGCTTATTCATTTAATTATATAGAACTTTTTAAATTAAAATAAGCAAGTGACAGGGGTAGTGTAGTGGTAAAATTCCTGACTACATCAGTCATTGGGTCGAGGTTCGAATCCAACGCTGGGCAAACTTTTTATTTTTCCTTTTTTTCTAATGTCCTTTTTTTAATTGAACGTTCTATGTTTCCATTTTGAACTTTTATAAATTTTTTGCGGACTTTTTTTTTTAATTTTTTAAAAATATCTGCAAGAAAAGCAGGTCCCATTTTAAATGTTTTTCTTCCCTTTCCACCATTCGAGAGATAAGATAAAGGCTAAAATTAAAAATATTTTTTAACAGATACGAGTCAACAGTCGCGAATTTATCGACGACTTTAATGAAAAGGTTTTTTTGTAATTTTTTAATTAAATTAATTTTTTCGTTTTAAGGTGGACTTATTTGTCGAGGCGGTAACCAAATCATTGAAGGACGGGTATTTTTTAAGTGGAAGTGGAAATCATTTAATATCGCCTTCGTCTGCTCGTGAAGGAGGGAGAATTTATGGAATTGGTTTTTAATTTTTTTTAAATTTAATTTAAAATTTATTTTTAAAAGATTGCTGGGAGGACTTGATATCAACACAAATTAAACTTGAATTTTACCAACGTCGGAAACGACAATGGCCAATTCCAGAAGATACTGCTCCGTGGGAAGGTTTTCTTTTTTATAATTTTAGTAAAGTTTGGGTGTTGGTAGAAGGGGGATGTCGTCGGGTTGACCGAATCGTTGTTTTTTTCGACTGGGCCTATTCCTGGGATTGAAGTCGCTAGATTGTACTCCACGAATCCCTTGTGATTATTCGTTGGATAATCCCGTTCTCGAAATCAAACCATTAGTTATTTGTTGATTTATTTCCCCTCATTCCTCCCCCACAGTAAAATCCAAAGACTAGTTCTTGAGCATTTGCTTGACTGTTTAATCTGATTGTGTGGGGGAATAGCTGAATTATTTTTTTATAAGTTTTGCTTAATCCGCAAAAGTCTCTGTCCGCAAATTTGGACATTCCAATAATTTGATAAAATTTTTTTAATTTTCTTCAAATTTAGTTTGGGAATTACATCTAAATCTTGTTCGTACATTAAATAACGGTTTGCTTTTAAAAATTATTTTCTAAAATTAAAATTTATTTTTTTAGAAGATTTTTTTCGAATGCGAGAATATGTGGCTGAACAACTTTCTGATAAAGTTTTGACAATTTGTGAGCTTATGAATAAACCGCAATATTTGCCAAAAATTCCAACACGACTGGAGATTACTTCTGTTTTTGATATTCGTTTTCCAAATTGTGACCCTTATTTGTGGCGATTGGATTCGGAACATGGTTTTCTTTTTATTTTTATTTAATTGAAAAATTTTAAGAGAAATTCTTAGGGAAGATTTTTTGGGGGGTTTCTTCTACCTTTCTTAAATTTTTTTCTCATTTCTGGGGAGGGAGGGAGTCTTTGTTCTACTGAATGTCCGCAATTTTTGTCTGCACGTCGCATATTTTCTCTCAAAGTTCTGAGTATTTCTATATATGTAGCACGTAAATGAGTGTACAGCAAGGATACCACGGGTTGGGAAAGAAGTCGGATCGGGTTTAAAAATTAAATTTGGTCGGATCAAATAAAGTATTTCAAGAAATCAAGGGATTCCTTTTTGGGACTGTCAAGTTTTTGGGTTTAGATTTTAGTTTTTTTAAATATTATTTATTTTAAGGTCTCCGTTCAACAGAAAATATCTCTTCAGGCACAAGTTTTGTGAAGAAATTGTTCAGGGATGGACTTGCTTTCAATATACAATAAAAAATAGTTTTTTTAATAATTTAAAAGTAAGGGGGAGAAAAAAAAATTAAAATTTTTGCGGCCAAAACAAAATTTAAAAAGGTCTTGTAAACCTGCTTAAAAAACACAAGCCTTCTAAAAGGTTTTAGAAAAAAACCTTTTTTTTAAAAAATCACTGCCATTACAAAACCAGAGCACAAAAAAAAACAACCGCGCACTTAAAACAAAAACCCCAAAATTTTGGTTTATATTTTTGATAAGCCTAATTAGGGAGTATATTTTCTTTTTGTGTTAAATTTAATGGGTGACTTGAAAACTTTTTTTTCTTTGGGGTTGTCAAGTTTTTAGTTCTAAATCTAGGCGGTCAATGGGTTCTGGTATGGTAGTAAAGGTCTATTACTCGAACATTTTCTGTTGGGTGTTTGTTGATCTCTCCAGTGTCCAAGAAGTTTCCGAAAATTGTTCCCAAAAAATTTGTTTCAAAAAAAATTTTTTTTTTGAAAAACCCAAAGAACTTATTTTGTAGTTTAAAAACAGACAAGAAAAATCTAGAGAAAACTTTTTTTCAAGTCACCAAAATTTTTTTTTCAATTAAAAAAATGCCACTTCTCTCTACCTACTTGTACTATGATTCTAAAACTCTCTCTCAAATTTTATGTTCATGTATTTTCTCTCCGATCAAAAAAAATGTTCTCATATAAACACCTCAATTTTAGCAACCTTTTTTTTTAATTTTCTTCAAAAATTTAGGTTGCGTTATGTACATTTATATTTTATTTTTTTTACAACAATGTTAGACAAACACTCGTCTTCGCGTAGTTTTTTTCCTTTGTTTATTTTATATGTACTTTCAATTTTAAATAAAAAATAAAATGAATTTTTTTGTGTAATAATTTTTTGTAATGAGTACTTTCCGTTTTTAATGACGGTGAATATTTTTTTTTAATTTTGAAAATTTTTATTTTTATTTCACACTTCAAATAATGGAACAATTGATTTGATTTTAAAAAATGGGACGCTGATATGTGATTTGGATTTGGCTACAATTGAAGAATAAACTGAAAAAAGCCTGGAGCAGATATTCTCGACTATTTTTATGGATTTATTGAAGGTTTTTTTGAAATTTTTTTTCAATTTTTTGGTTTTTGAAAATTTTTGGTGGGAATTTTGAACTTTAAGGGTGGTTTGTGGACGATGAGCGTTCTCAGCTTCATCTGGAATGTCTATGGATTCAGCTACTGAACTAAAATATAGAAGAGGGGCTGCAGAGTCTTCAGGTTTTGGGGTTCCCTCTTTGGGGTTTCTTTGGGTGAGTTGTGGGGTTTCTTTGGTGAGGTATCTCGATGGTCAGTGCCTGTGAGTATCTCGTAGGTCAGTGCCGTTGAGTTTTCTCGATGGTCAGTGCCTGTGAGTATCTCGTAGGTCAGTGCCGGTGAGTTTTCTCGATGGTCAGTGCCTGTGAGTATCTCGTAGGTCAGTGCCGGTGAGGTATCTCGTCGGTCAGTGCCTGTGAGTATCTCGTAGGTCAGTGCCGGTGAGTTTTCTCGATGGTCAGTGCCTGTGAGTATCTCGTAGGTCAGTGCCGTTGAGTTTTCTCGATGGTCAGTGCCTGTGAGTATCTCGTAGGTCAGTGCCGGTGAGTTTTCTCGATGGTCAGTGCCTGTGAGTATCTCGTAGGTCAGTGCCGGTGAGGTATCTCGTCGGTCAGTGCCTGTGAGTATCTCGTAGGTCAGTGCCGGTGAGTTTTCTCGATGGTCAGTGCCTGTGAGTATCTCGTAGGTCAGTGCCGTTGAGTTTTCTCGATGGTCAGTGCCTGTGAGTATCTCGTAGGTCAGTGCCGGTGAGTTTTCTCGATGGTCAGTGCCTGTGAGTATCTCGTAGGTCAGTGCCGGTGAGGTATCTCGTCGGTCAGTGCCTGTGAGTATCTCGTAGGTCAGTGCCGTTGAGTTTTCTCGATGGTCAGTGCCTGTGAGTATCTCGTAGGTCAGTGCCGGTGAGGTATCTCGTCGGTCAGTGCCTGTGAGTATCTCGTAGGTCAGTGCCGTGGAGTTTTGTTTCCTACCTTCGGGGACTTCCCGTTAATTTTAGCATTAGACCAGCACCAACAATAACAACAGAACCGGCAACAGCAACCGACGATCAAAAGAATGGTTTGTTTCTATTTTTTATAGTTAGTGTGATTTTTATTTGTTTTTTTTCTGATAAATCTTTATTTAAATCGTGTTTAATTTTATGCTCGGGGATATCAGAGATTTCAAGGAGTTGGGATGCTGTCGGTGAAATTATTCTATATTTCAAAATCACTTGCTATCCCTTTTAGTCCTCCAAATCCACATACCCATGTTACTAACTTTAAATCTCTCGAAATTTACCTAAATCATCCAATATCCCCCGTAATTTAAACTTTTTCAATTTTCAGCCGTGAGACTCAACTGTCCGGTACTCAACAATAATTTTAGGTGGAAAAGATGTTTTCCGGCTTTATTTTTGTTGAATCCTCCGCTATCCCTCTTAATCCCTTTAAATCTCATTAAACTGTTGAGTCTGAACTGAGGTATATACAGGAGAGAATGTACCGTGCAGACTGAAATGGTACCGTCGAATAGAGGATACTTTGTCGTGTTATTTAGAGAAACATTAAAAAATAGTGTAGTTAGAGAAAAAAATAAATATTAGTAATTATAGCCGGTTCGGTGCTCGATTTGAGAGCAAATATACCGTACCGATTTTCACAAAGAAATAAAATTTTTTTAAATAAATTATCAATTAGGATCAATTTTTGAAAAATATAAAATTATTATGAATGTTTTAGGACGAAAAAATATGTTTTCCGTCTTTAACTTTTAGTTGAATGTCCAAGTATGAAAAAAATGTGGAATTCAAGGATCTATCAAACGATATAAGAGTTTTTTGAAACGGACGAAAAACAAGAAAATTATGGCATTTTTCTGAGTCGTGCATATTTATGAATTATTTTTTAAAAAAATTAATGATTTATATCGATTTTTAAAAAAATAAAAATTTTATGGATTTCCCCCATCGCACTCAACTGTCGCACCCAACTGTCCTGTCTCAACAGAATTAAATTTTGGGATAAACTGTCAATTATTTGGCAGATGAGACATTACGCCAAATTTTGGCAAATTTTTAAACTGAAGAAAATTTCAAATTTTCCAAAAAAGAAAATCTTTCTATTTTTGAAATTTTTTGACTAAACAAAACAATTTTTTGGATGTTTATCAACCTTGAAGAGTAAAATATTATAAACTAAAAAACTATAAAGTATTTATCGGGGTTTAAAAAACTGGAAATTTTACAAAATAACAAAGGATCAATATTCTGATACTGACTTAGAAACAAAATATATTTATTTAAAAGTTCATTCTGATTTATTAATTCTGATTTTTAAACTAATTCTGATTTATTATTCTGATTTTTGAATCCTGATAAGTTTGTTTCCCCTTCTGATACAGTAACTATTTCGCTCTGAACTTGGGCACTGAAACGGCTGTAAACGTCCGCATTTATTATGTTCTCTAACCCGCGAATTTTCTATTTAATTTTGTTGTCTAACTCACTATTTTCTCTCCTTATTCTTCTCTATTTTTGTAGACGTCATTTACTTTTGATCTCATAATAAAGGTAGAGGGGACGTTTGAGTATCATCAACGGAAAAGCGTTTTATGGCCATAAAACTTTCTAATATTAACAATCGAAAGAAATTTATATATCATTCGAAAGGTCTTGAGATGCCGCATCTTTTTTATAATTCGATTAATGAGATCTACTCATCCTACAAAAGGTTATAGGTGATATACCAATTTCAGGGAGGAAAAAAAGCAATTTTATGGCTGTAACTTCTTTTTGGATGCTCATCAGATTAGATAGGTCCAGTAATAAAAAAGTTGCAGAATCTTGGAGAGCTTTCGAATAATATGATAATTATTCAATGTTGAAAAAAATAAAACATACAAAAATTTATACAACAAAAAATAAATTTTTTTGAAAATCTTACCATGAATAAATTTTCTTTTTTCTTCAACAGCTCTTCTTAAACAGCAAAAAATCCCAAGGAAGATTGTTTTAGGAACTGAAAGAAAAAAAGCTATTAATGGATTTTGTGGAATTTGAACCCCTTATTTAAGCCTAAAATCTCAATTAATTTTCTGATACAATAGGAAATGACCTTTTAAGTTTAAATGTTCTTGGAGACTACGAATATCTCCCTATGAGTTTGAACTTTGGATGTGGAATCACGGAAAGAAAATACATGGAAAAACCCATTGTATCAGAATTTCAACTTCCAAACCCATTCAAAATAAATAAAAATAAATAAAATAAACCATTTCTCAATCACGCCTTCCTTCCCTTCTAAAAGATTCACAACCACGAGCTGCCGTTCTTGACTGCCTCTGCGAGGAAGGCCCATCTAACGAGTGTGTTCCAGTTGACCATGTTAAAAAAAAAGATTTTATTGAAAAAATTCAAAATATAAAAAAGAAACCGTCAAACAGGCACACGTGATGCATCCAAAGCAACATCAAAAAATTGTCCAAGAGGGCTGTAGTCATTAATTAGCCTCAAAAATAAAAGAAAAAAATTATTTGAGTAAGAATAAAAAATAAAACCCACAAAGAATACCGAACCCGAGACCTATCATAAATAGACCAAGTGACACTACCAACTTAACCATCAATGATCACAACGAAATCAAATTTTTTCTCTATGTACAGATGTGAATTTTGGTAGTTTAGGGAATCTAACTCTATTTTATCAAGTAAATTCAGAAACCTTAAAAATAAATTGAAATACCCTTTGAACTTCATAAATGACCCAGTAACAAGCCAAATAAATGCAAAGACAGGCAAGTCTGTCCTCTTGTTGTAGCCACCAATTTGCAATGCTAACGTTCAGCCATTTCCTATAAACAAAATATTATCTCGTCCAGACAAACAAAAAAACCTGAATAACCTCTGCAGCTCCTCTTCTATAGTTAAGTTCAGTAGCCGAATCCATAGACATTCTAGATGGAATCTCTTGGGGTTTTATCAAAGAATCGAGGGAAATAACCTTTACTAGCGGATTAATCTTAGGGCGAAATATTTGCGGGCAAAACTTGCAATTTTATTAAAAATATTAAAAACAAACCATCTCTTGATCCTTGGTTGCTGTTAACGGTCCTGTTGTCGTTGTTGTTGGTGCTGATCTAATGCTAAAATTAATGGAAGGACCCCCAATGTTAGAACCGAAAACTCATGGAAAACTCCGCCGAGACTCATTGAAAAGTCAACTACGAGACTCATGGATAACCCTCCGCCGAGACCCATTGAAAAGTCAACTATGAGACTCATGGATAACCCTCCGCTGAGACTCATTGAAAAGTCAACTATGAGACTCATGGGTAACTGAACAGTCAACTACGAGACTCATGGGTAACTGAAAAGTCAACTATGAGACTCATGGGTAACTGAAAAGTCAACTACGAGACTCATGGGTAACTGAAAAGTCAACTATGAGACTCATGGGTAACTGAAAAGTCAACTATGAGACTCATGGATAACCTTCCCCTGAGCTCATTGAAAAGTCAACTATGAGACTCATGGATAACCCTCCCCTGAGCTCATTGAAAAGTCAACTATGAGACTCGTGGATAACCCTCCGCTGAGACTCATTGAAGTCACCCATGAAAGACCCACCCAAAGGAGAAACTAAAGTGATACCCCTAAAACTTGAAGATGAAGAAGCATGTTGATGACGAACACTAAAAAAGAAAAATTGTAGAAAATGCTTCAAAAAACAGCAAGTTTTGCCCGCAAAAACCCCAAGGTTGAAATAAAATGATGGTTGCCCGAATTCTTTAAGGGGGCAGCAACTCCAACATCAGAGATTGTTCTATAAATGAAAATATTTAAAAAAAATTTTCAAAATATAAAAGGAAACCTTCTAGCCACGATTGTTATCAGCAATAGTTTCATTTTTTATTTGTGGTTAAATTGATGTAACAGGAAGTGAGTTGACTAGAAATTAAAAGAAATGAAAAAATTATTTGGGGGTAGGAGAAAAAGTCTTGTAAAATGTAAAAATCAGTGATGGGCACTGCCTTATTTTAAAAAAAACTAATGGGAAAAAGAATAAGTAAACCCCAAAGCTTTCGATTGGTATGATAACTTAACCCGGAATCATAAAAGTTATGACCTTCTTAAACGGGATTCCGCACCTAGGTTTTTACTAAATAAACCCAAAAATAAAAATAAAAAAAGAAACCGTTTTTATCTGCTCTGTATTTGTATTGATTATTGGATTGGCAATCCATTGTAGCCGCATCCAAATCATCTATCAGCATTCCATCTGTTCTTAAGCTGAAATAAAGAATAAACAAAATTAATTATTTAAAATTAAAAAAAAATATCATCGTCATTAAACGCATATAATAGACAAAATAAATAAATAAAAAATTTATTTAGTCTCAAAATCATCTGTAAAAGCAAAATTTTTTAAACAATAATAAAGGAAAAAAATTAAAAAATATTATCGAAATTAAAAAAAAAAGAATTAAATAGGAGCTGCTTGAGGTTCTATTAATAACTCGTTAATTGCAGCATGTTGTGGTTGTGTCAGTGCAAATAGAACAGACTGTAAAAAAAGAATTTTGATTAGAAAATATTTAAGGGGTCTAAGGTTTCTATTTTCCCCATAGAATAGGGGGGGGGGCATTTTTAGTTTGTGAAAATCCTTGGGAGAATTTTTCAGGCATTTTTGCTAGGCATCCCTTCGAGTTTTCGAGCCTGAAGAAGCTTTTCAGGCAAATCTTGAAATAGGGCCGTTTGAGTCTCAAAAAGGCAGAATATGAATCCATGGACCGTTCATTTTTTCGACCCGAGCGCTTCGAGTTTGTTTGGAAACCCTTCTAATCCAAATTTTCTCAAGAACATACCCTTGCAATATCGTCTCCAGACAAAATTTTGTGTCCAGCCTCGGATCCATCATATTTTTCACGTGCCTAAATTCAAAAAATATTTTTAATCAAAAAATTAGAAAAAAAACCTCAACATCAGTTGATCGACTAGCCAATTTTGTAGCAACATCCCCAGGTTGTATATTTGTAAATCTAATTCCATATTCAACAAGTTCTTGACGTAAAGCAGAAATGAAGCCTTCCAAGTAAAATTTTGTGCCAGAATAAACGGCTAAACCGGGGAAGGCCTAAAAAATAAATTTGCTTCTGGACGTTTAACTTTGTTTCCAAAAGTCCGCAAGTTTTGTCCGCAAATCATTAAAATTTATTTCATGGGGAAAGAATAAATAGAGACGACTTTGGAAGCAAAAATCAACACAATCTTTTATAGAAAAAAATAATTCTTTTTGGGAAGAAGATAAAAATCTCTGAAACTTGCGGACTTTTGGAAGAATGTGCGGAAAATATTTAAAAAAATTTAAATTCAAAAAAAATCAAACCCTTTTTCCAGCATCAGAAGTAATTGTAAGTATATGACCAGAATGGTGTTCAACCATATGAGGGATTATTTCACCAATAATGTTTGTTGTTCCATGAATGTTGACTTCAATTTGGCGATGCCATTCCTAAAACATTAAAATGTTTTTTTTGAGTCTACGTTAGTTAAAACAAGGTCTGAAATAAGGTGTGGACCTTGAAAGGATCTTCTGGTTCAAGTACAAAACTTGCGGACAAAATTTGCGGACTTTGCTAGATTACAGAAAAGAAAATCCGGGTTTATTGGAATACAATCTTAAACTTAAAAAAACCTCAGTATATCCTTTATAAGCCATTGTGTAGTACATAGCACCAGCACAGTTAATTAAAATATCAATTCGCCCAAATCTGTGAATTGTCTGACGAACCAATTCTTGAACATCGGTCCTTTTAGTAATATCACATTTTGTGGCGATAAATCTAAAAGAATAGATTATTTAGTTAGTAAAAAATTTTTAAAAAAATTTGCGGACAAAATTTTGCGGACTTTTTTTTACTAATTAATTCATAATGATATACCGATCTGTTGGAAGTCGTTTAATTGTATCCTCCAAAAGGCTAAGTTGTCTAGAAGCCAAAACAGCAAAAACGCCAGTCTCTTGAGCCAATGCTTGAGCTATTGATGCACCAATACCTTCACTTGCTCCAGTTATAATACAAACATTTCCAGACAACGATTTTGGGTCTGAAAAGAAAAAATTTTTTTGAGATTATTTTTGAAAAAAAAATTTAAAAAATTTTAAGGTATCAAGATAACCACTTTGTTTAGTAAAAAGTGAAGTGAAATGAAAGCAAGAAAAAATGAAAGAAAAAAGTGAAATAAATCAAGACTCAAATATACACAAAATAAAAATTAGAAATATTTAATACGCGTGCAAGAAAGGTATTCCCATTCGAGAAAAGAGGAATCCCTTGAAATAAGTCCCATCCCCTCAAACCAAAGAAAAATGAGGGATTGGAAGAGGGGGATTCCGCAAAATCACTCGTTGCCCTCTCTTCTCAACTAAATAATTCAAAAAACCTGTCCTCTCCTCAAAAAAACAAAACTCACAACCAAAAATCGATACTTGTTCTTCAGCCCCAACATTAAAATCTGACAAAACAAAATTATCATTATCAACATCGGCAGATGAAGAATTTTGTGCTTGTTGTTGTAAGTATTGGAAATCTATGCGATGTTTTGGAGATGATTTTGTAATTATTTTGGGTGGTTTTCGATCAATATAACGAGCCCTTTGTACAACTTTTCTTAAAGCATTTTGATTGGGCATTCTTCCTAAAAAATTTTTTTAAAAGCTGATTGATACTCAATGGGGAACTTATATGGTTTGGGTATGCTTTTTTTAGCCACGCCCCTTTTTCCTTTTCCATGTGTATTCTTTTACCATTTTTCCTTCTCACCTATCAATCAATTCAGTTGAGGACAATTTTTTAGGATGTAAGTAGATCGATAGAGCTCAACGAGATGGGTCGAATGACATAAGAATCGGTCCGTGATATCTATGATTTGAGTTAAAAGGTTCAAAAATGTCTAAAATATATCGTAAAAATGGTCACTATTTTAAGCAATATGATTTGAGACACGGTAGAATACCGGAAAACACGAAAAAATACCGAATCATTAGATAAAAACGGTCCATTTAAATAACTGAAATAGATAGAAATAAGAATATTGATTCAGTGTTAATGTCTATTTTGGTGACTTTGGGAGGAAAAGTCTAATCTTTTCTTTGTTAATGTCTCACATAGAACATGCCTCAGGAAAATTAAGTGAAATCAGGGAAGAAAGGAAGGCTGACCATTATGTCCATATTAAGGTTAATTGATGATGGAAAAGGAAAAGGGGCGTGGCTAAAAAAAAGCATACCCAAACCATATAAGTTCCCTCAATGGAACTTTTTAAGAGTGAGTTGGTATTTTGTAGATTTTTTTCTTTATAAAAAATTTTTTAAAGTCCGCAAATTTTTTGCGGACAAGATTTTTTAATCCGCAAAAACTTTTGCGGACAAATATTTACCACACTAAAAATCTGTAAAAAAAGTCCGCAAAAGCAACTCTACTCTTAAAAACTTTAAAAGATAAAAAAACCTAAAATAGCTTCCGGAAGTTCTTCAACAACAGACGCCCTAATTTGACTAGGCACCATATCCAACGATTCTCTTGCTCGACTTCTAACAGCGCTAACTGCTTTTTGTACTCCAACTCTAGCAGCATTTCCAGTTAATGAACAAGTATGTTCTGTCACCAATTTTATGAAAGTTCTTTCAATATCTGAAGCTGTGTGGATTCTTCCTTTGAAAAGAGAAAAAAATCTTTAAAAATCCTTCAAAAAAGAAACCTTTACATCCATGATTTAACAAATCACAACGCCAAAATATTTTGTCGCCTAAACTGCTAATTCGATCTTTTACATAAATAAATCCATCATGAGAGTATTTTTCTTGATTTTTTTGTGAACGAATTTGTGACATTTTTTGATGAAGAAATAAGAACAAAATAATAAAGAATAAATGGCGCTTTTAAATTTTAGTTATGTATTGCTTGCTAAAAATATTATCGAATGATTTTATAGACAGAGACGCGAATAACTGGAAAATTCTTTCGTAGCGATTATGTGGCGAAAGAAAAATGATAGAGTATATGTAAACGATTAGAGAAAAATAAAAAAAGAAGAGGGACGGTTGAGTCCAAGTCAAAAAGTGGAAAGAAATATTAACAGAAAATGGTAACTAAGGGAAAATATTTAAAAAGGGTAAGCCAGCAAAAATATTTAAAAAGGGTAAGCCAGCAAAGACATTTAAAAATGGTCAACCAGTAATAAAAAATGGTAAAAATTAAATGCCCAGTCATTTAGCGCCAATTAAAATAATATTTGTGGTTTTCTTGATACCTTAAAAAATTCCCCTTAGAAAACTTAACCATTACAATTATTTTTTGTTGTTTTTGGGCGTTCTATAATATGGGATTTGATAAGTTGTTCAATCCATTCACGAATAATTGTTTCACAAATTGTTGGGTATTTCCAATTAAGATCATCAAGTAATTTATTTGTTTTAGTTCTCAAAAATTTGCTTTGAGTTAAATTAATTATTCCATTATTTCTTTAAAATAAATTAAATTTTTAGGGGAAAAATTTAAAAAAATTACTGAAATAATCCTCCTTGAACTAGTTTTTGTAATTGTTGTATACAAACTTCCTCAGATGAGGATTCATTAATCCTTAAAAATTAAAATTGTATAGAGTTAAAGTCGATAAAATCTAAAATCGTGTTTGCGAGCCCCCCATGTGTGGAATTTTCCAAAAAAATTTTTGCGGGACCTGATCACGCGGGATAAGTCAAAGTCTGCAACATTCGTCCGCAAATCATTTTTGTTTTTTCAAACAGAGGTTAAATTCCGAGCCCATAACGATGTGAGTAATTTAACTCTCTTTTTGTAAATCGTCCTTATAAAAAATTTTTGAAAATCTGCTTTCTAAAATAGTTGCGGACAAAACTTGCGGACATTTATTTTACTCCACGAAAATTTAAAAAAATTAAAAAAAATAAACAAACATTTTAATCCATTCATCAATTTCAATTTCTTTAATTTCTTCAAATCCAATAATTTTTAACCATTCAATTATTTGTTTCCATTTTACTATTCCTTCTCCAGGATTAATTAAATGAAATATACGGCCAGTATTTTCACAAAACATTTCACTTAAAATACGAACAATAAATTGAGCAGAAAAATCGACCGGAGTTAATTCAACCTTTAAAAAAAAATTTTATTCTAAAGGTTTAAAAATCAAAAAACAACCCAGAATCAAGGTTCTTCCCCTTCGTGTTCCCTAAAAAGTCCGCAAGTTTTATCCGCATGTCATACATTTATTTTATCTAAAGTTGGTTCCGACCCATCAGGGAGAACTCTTCGGGGAAAATAGACTGTTAGGAGGCAGTTTCAATAAAACAATTTCCTGTCCTAGATTTCCTGAATTCCCCTTCCATTTATATTTCTTGAAGGAAATGTTTAACCGCAAGTCATTTTAGAAAATTAAAATTTTTAATATTTTTGCGGACAAAACTTGCGGATACTTTTTTTGGAGAAAATTCTAACATCAAAAATTAAAAACAAACAAACCTCCCATTCTCCCAAATTTGGTGCTATATTCATTTTTAATGTTGACAATAATAAAAGATAAGTAAAATCTTGTGGGTTCCAGTTAGAACCATTAATTGGTGCTGCTTGATTGCCTAGTCGGTAAATAATGGTTGGCAAACCACGATAATTGGCTCTAGAAAAATAAAAAAGAAAATAAAGTATTTTTTGGCACTTGTCCGCAAAAGATTGGGAGAAATATCCAAAATTTGGTGCCTACTTTTTTATAAGAATTCCCCATATTTCTATCACAAATGACTATCTATTGCCATTTTTTTAATTTTCCCCTTAAGGAGCATTTTCGGATAGTTATGGGGACCTCCAGCAGTTCGTGCTACTCCCTTGTCAGTTTAACTCCGAGTTTTTTGAACGATGGAAAAGACAAAGAAAGGGAGAAGAAAAAGTGATGGCATCTCACAATATTTTTACAAAAAAACCTCAAAACTAATTGTTCAGCAACATATTTAGTTTGACCATAACCATCAACAAGTTTTTCAAAAGTATCAGTTGGAGGAGTGTCTTCATCTACATCAATTAACCCACTAGGAAAAACTGCATCCGTACTACAAAAAAATTATTTTAAACAAAAAATTCTTCTAAAATTAAAAAAAACCTGATATAATGCAAAGGTTTAATTTTATTTTTAAAACAAAATTCAATTATATTTCTTGTTCCAACTACATTACAACCATGTAGAGCCTTAAAAAAATTTTTTCTAATTCAAAAAAATATTTACCTGATAAGGATAAATTAAATTGACATAGGCTGCCTTAAAAACGAAAAAAAATTATTTTTAAAATAATTTAAAAACTAACCGCGTGTAAAACAACATCAATATCATACGAAAGAAAATGGTAATCCTTTAAAAAAAATTTTTTCAAAATTAAAAAAAATTTAAAAAATTATATTTTAATGGTATAGCGACATTTGCGGATTTTATTTTAAAAATTAAAAAAAATTTTTTAACAAGGTAAAAAAACACCCTAGCTGCTTCTCTTATTCTCTATAACATTTATTTTTTCTCTTTTTCACTTTACTATTTTCCTTCCTCTTTTATCTTCATAAATAAAAAAACATTCTCTCTCCCACATTTTCTCTCAATAAATTCTGTACCTTTTTTACTCCCCATTCATTTTAGCTTAAAAGAAAATTCATTTCATTAGTTACTTAAGCCATTTAACCATCGCTTCTCGGCCTTTTGGCTAAGATCAAAGTGTAGTATCTGTTCTTTACGGCTTAATCTCCGTAACGACCCCTACCGGGGTCAAAGAGATTAACCAATTTTTGGAAAAGGGCGTGAGGTGGAAGCTTGCTTCCCCTCTGCCGCGCGTCGGCCCGGTCTTGCACTTACCTCCGGGAACGGCGCATTCCTCCCATTTATGGGAGGATCAAAATCTTGTGTGTAATTCTTTAACTAAGACCTTGCACACTAGCAAGTTGGTCTAGTCTTGGTCGAATCTTTTACCCAGACACTTTTATTCAAATTTGGGGTATTCAAAACTAATTTTGTCAGCAAAAGTTTATCCGCAAATGTCAATAAACCATTAAAAAATAATTTTATAAAAACCTCATCCGATAATCCAAACTGAACAAGTGCAATATCACCAGAAACAACACGAACTTGTTCTCTTAAAAATAATTTTTAATTCAAATAATTCCATTTCAAACCTGAAATTTTCTTCTCCAATATTTTCATTAAATAAGCCATTTCTTTTCATTGTAGATAAAAGCCTTTCTTCAACAGTTTCATTAATATTATTTGATGATTCTCTAATAAGACAAGTTATTTTTGTTTTTGAAGATGATAGTAATTGAGCTAATAAATGAGAGCCAAGAAAGCCTGTTACACCAGTTAAAAAGACAGTTGCGGCATGAAAACGTTTTTTCCATTCCGTTGTAGCACGCCAAAATGCTCGAAGGTGAAGGTCCATACTCCAAAATAAAATTTAAAATTTCTCGTTTCTGTGGTTTAGTGGTTAACACTCCCGACCTTAGGATACCCAGGTTCGATACCTATAGGAAGATATTGGTTGATTTTTGGTAGTTTTTGATTTGTTTCACTTCGGGTGACATGCCAGAGTGGGAGAGGTATTTGCGGATTTTTTCGTTTCCGTGGTTTAGTGGTTAAAACGCCTGACTTTACGGACACCCAGGTTCGATGCCTAGAGGAAGATAATAGCCTTTAAAACCCCTCAACAAAAAAGAACAACATACATATCTCCTTTCAAATCATTTGCCTCAATTTGTTGTTCCAAATCAATTATTTGTTCAGGTGATGATCTTTCTATTGTTTGGCTACCATCTAACAATTTGGCCATTGCGTAAACTGTTGGAGCCGTAAATAATTCACGCATTCCCAAATGTGAACCAAATCGAGTATTTACAGCATTTAGAAGACGAGCAGCCAAAAGAGAATGTCTAAAAAACGAAAATTAGTTTTTGCGGACTTTTCTCAGTTTTGCGGACATTTCCCACTTTTGCGGACATTTTTCAGTTTTTGCGGACTTTTCTAATTTTTGCGGACATTTCACACTTTTGCGGACTTGTCCCATACTATCTCTCTAATTGATTTGTTTCCATTTCATAAGTCCGAAAAACTCCGTAAAAGCAGCTTGTGAAAGCAATTCGCAAAAATTAGTCCGCAAAAGTTTTCCGCAAATTTTCCATTTTTTGAAAATTTTTCATAAAAAGACATACCCTCCCATATCAAAAAAACTTTCTTGTATATCCAAGTGCCCATTACTCCCCAAATGTAATATTTCAATCCAAATTCTAGCCAACTCCTTTTCATTTTCAGTTTGAGGTAATGCATCTATTTCAACAACATCACGAGCAAAATTAACTGAAGGAAGTGCTTTTTTGTCAATTTTTGAAGATGCGGCCAATAATGGAAGTCTTTTTAAAATAAATTTTTAAAAATATATTTAAAATTAAAAAAAATACTTTTCCATAAAAATAAAATATTGAGGCATCATATAAAATGGTAAAACTCGTTTCAGTTGCGCTCTCAATTGTTTACGAGTAATTTGTTTATCTCGTAGAACGATATATGCAGCTAACTAAATTTTGAGAAATTTTTTTAATCGTTTAAAGGGGACAAAACACCTTACAGACAAAATATCTTTAAGTAAGAACTGAGTTTATTTGCTCGCAAAAATGATTAAAAAAGTCCGCAAGAGTTGTCCACAAGATTTCCTGGTTAAATTTTTTATTTATTTTTGATATTTTTGAATAACTAAGCAAAATATTTCTTGATATACCTTAACCAAATAATTTAAATGACATTCAATAATAAGACAATTTTTGCGGACAACTCTTGTGGAATATAGTTGCCGAAAAGTATTTTTGTCTGGAAGGTGATTTTCCCATCAATTCAAAAAAATTTAACCTGTTTATCTTCTCCTTCATTTCCAATAGAAATTACAGTACAAGAACGGACATGGTTTAAATTTAAAAGAGCCGCCTCAATTGCTTGGAGTTCAACGCTGTATCCTCTAATTCGAACTGTTGTATCGCAACGTCCACAAATTTCAAGAACCAAATTAGGCAATAAATAACCCCAATCACCAGTTCTATAAAAAAATTTTTTAACTTTTGCGGACAAATCTTGCGGACAAAAATTTGTCCGCAAAATTTTTTACTGAAAAAATTCTTTTTTAACCTGTACATTCGTTGAGATCCCATTTCTTTTTGATATTCTTCAGGTAACGGAACAAACCGTTCAGCATTTATTTCTGGACGGTTAATATAACCAATTGCTAAAGTTGGTCCTGCTACGTAAATCTGATTTTTAAAAATTTTAATTATTTAATAAAAAGTATTTAAAATAAACCTCTCCAGGAACACCAATTGGAACACGTTTCATCGTTTTTTCGTCCAAAATTAAAATTTTAACTCCTTCAATTACCTAGAAAAATAAATAGAAATTATGTCCCTATCAAGGAGGGCCGGGGTTCGAGTCGGGGGTTCTAAAAAATTTCTTCAAATAAAAAAAAAGTCCAGGGGTTCGGATATCGGTTTTGGATAACCCGTGACAGCCCTAGTCCATACTTAATTCTTAAAATAAAAAAAAATTTTTCAAAACAAACCTTTCCAACAGGCGCAAATTGACGCCTTTCATTTTTATTATTATAAAATTCATTTAAATCGGCTACAGCAACATCATGACATTCTGATATACTATAAAGATTAATGCAGCGAACATGTGGAAAATGACGAATAAATCTTTCTAATAATGCACAAGTAACTACTTCTCCGCATAAAATAACTATTCTAAACAAATAATTATTATTATTTTTAAGTGCGATATATTTTTGCGGACAATATTTGCGGACAACATGATATACCAGCAAAAATATGATTAGGATATGGCACTCCAATCAATGACCCTTCAAATCCAAAATTCAGTGTTGTCTGCAAATGTCGCTCCGCAAGTTTTGTCCGCAAATGTGGACACTTTAAAGGTCAGAAATCTATTTACCTTATACATTGAAATGCTCTTGTAAGTGTTTCCTACGAAAATAATTTTTCTTTAAAAAATAATTTAAAAATTAACTTCATCTTGTGTATCCAAAACCATTTCCAAAAGTGAAGGAGTAAAAAGCATTCTAGTTATTTGATTTTTTGCCAAAAAATTGCACAAACTGTGAGGGTCATAAATAACAGAATCTGGGATTATTACCTAAAAATAGACAAAATTAATAAATTAAAAAATACAAACTAAAGTAGTTGCTTGCAATATTGGACGAAACATTTCCCAGACAAAGAAGACATTACAGGCTGGAAAATTAAAAAAGACTTTTTTTGAAAAATTTTTTCTTCCACAAACTTGCGGATATTGTTTGCGGACATTCAATTTTTATTTAATTAAAAAAGAATTTAGAAGTATTTGCGGACAAAAATGTCAGTTTGCGGGCAAGAAAAGTGCGCAAACATTATCCCCAAGTCATCCTTCACAAAAAAATTCTCACAAACCTTCAATATCGTCATCACTGTAAGGATAGTTGAGGAAGCGCCATTTATATCTTTTAAAAAATGAATTTTTGGTGAAATAAATTTAAAAAATACGATATAACAGCTCCTCTATGTGGGCATTTTATTCCTGTAAAATTCATTTTTTAATCGAAAAACAAATCTAAAAGTATTTGCGTACAAAAAAGTTCGCTTAAGTTTTGCGGACGAGAATTTTTTGTCCGCAAAACTTTTGCGGACAAAATTTTTTTGTCCGCAAAAAATTTTCCCAAACCTTTAGGCTTTCCAGTAGTACCAGAAGAGTAAACAATATAAGCTAAATCGTCACAATTTATTTCTTCAATTTTTTCCTGCCTTTCTTCTTCAAAAGACAATAACCACTTTCCATCTTCATCAAGTAATAATAACGGAGTATTTTCAGGAAAAGTATTTAAAGAATTTGTTGATGTTATACAAACAACTTTAAAAGATAACACATTTTTATTTAAATGTTAAAGGACCCAAGTTCAGAATTCAATGAGGAAGTGATTAGGTTTGGGTTTCTTGGTGTCTGAAGGAAAGATGGGTCGAGTTGAATGAAAGTCCACAAATATTTTGCAGACAAAAAATACGTCGGATTGAAATTCGAGCCGAAAAAAGTCCGGGGTTAGCTATAAACCTTCAGGATAGGTCTATCCTATCAAGGGACTCTTCTAAAACCCATCAAATAAAAAGAAAACAACCTGCAGGCTTAACCTCATCAAGTACAGATTTAAGCAATGAATCAGGATAAGTAATATCCAGCGGTAAATAAGCAGCACCTTCAAAATAAATTTTTCTTTTAATCTTTAAAAATTCAAAATTTAACCAGCTTTCAAGGCAGCAATGTAGGCAAATACATATTCAGCACATTTGTGCATATAAATGGCTATACAGTCACCCTTTTTACAAGAAAATTGTGTGACAAATAATTGAGATAATCTGTCTTAAAAATATAAAAAAAATTCTTTTAGAAAATTTAAAATTTTGGAAAATAAAATTTTGGGGGTCATTAGAGTCTGAAAATTAAAAAATTATTTTGGGGCCACTAGAGTCTGAGTCTTAAAAATAAAAATTTTTTTAAATTTCCGACTTTAATACACCTAAAAATTTTAAATTTACATTCTCTTACCAGTAATTTCATCCAATTGAGCTAATGTCCATTGTCTGTCGTTGTGTTTCAATACAATTTTATCACGTTTATTCTCGTCAGAACTTGAAAAGAAAATAATTTAAAAAGAAACTTTAAAATAATTAAATGGAGGGAGTAGTCTCGGAAATTCCGTCCTAAATCCCGAGGATACCCACCCTTTATTCGTAAACAAGACCAAATTTATTCGTGAGACATCAACACCCCAGCAAATCACCAACACAAAAATCAACACTAAAAAAAGTTTATAACTTACCATATTCGTCTAAACATAGCCACAAGAGTATCATCTTCCAAATGTGGGGATAAACGTGATTTTAAACTTGCAGTGGATGGAGAGGAAGTTAATGATTGGGGATTATTTAAATTTTGTTGTATTAGTGTTGGGGGTGTCATTTTTTATTTTTTTTTTAAATCTAAAATGCAAAAATTATTTAATAAAAATTGCTACTTTTCTCATCCTAAGAGATAAAATTTAAAAAAATAAACAAACAAATATTCAGTAAAATAAATAAAATTTTTTGATAAAAGAACACTTAAAATAAATCCTCTCCCAAAAGATCACCACTATAATTTAATTAAATTTAGTGGTGATCTTCTGGGTTGGTTCTGGGGGTGGTGATTTTTAGATAGGCACTAAAAAACAAAAAAAAAGTTGATTGTGGAAGGGAATAGATTTAAATTTAGAGAATTTTCAAGTTGAAAAAAAGAAGAAAAAATTTAATAAAAAAATTTAAAAAAATTCTAAAAATTTAAAAACGGGTAGTCCAAAACGGCGCGAGGCCATAACGGCGCAAAGCCATAGCTTGGTGGAAAATTTCTGGCCTTTATCAATTTTGGTACCATTCTCTTTATCTCTATGAGTGTAATCGTCTAGTACTAAATAAGGAAAGATTATTTTGAAGCAAGTTATGGCTTTGCGCCGTTATGGCCTCGCGCCGGGGCGTGTCCCATTAAAAATACTCAACCCAAAAGATCACCACAAGTAATTAGTGGTGATTTTATCGCTAAAAGGTAGGACATAAAATTAATTTAGACATGTAAAAATTAATAGATAAAGTGTGCAAATAAAATTAAAAATAAAAATTTATAAAGTGCTATCGAAGCATTTTTTATCGATAAAAGATAAGAGAAAAAATTGTAAAAAATTTAATAAATTAATTTTTGGGATCAAATGTCTTTTTTGTTAAAAAATAATTAATTGGCAGGTATTTTATAAAATAAATTCTTCAGTTTTTGATTAAATTAAAAGACACTTGAAAAGACAATTGGCAAAAATAAGCTGGGGGTTTTATGATGCACTTTTTACGTTTATTTTTTGACGTTTTTTTATTTTATAAGGACATTAGAGTCTTGGTTAGGTAAAGGTTGTAGGTCAGTAGAAGAGGGATAAAGGGGATATATGGAATAAAAGGGGGTAAGACTTCTTTAAATCAATCCTACAAAAAATCGTGTAAGGGACCATATGAAGGGAGGTATTGTGTACGAGGTGACATTTTAGAGAAGTTCAACTGTATGTATATCTAACCAAAAATTAAAAAGAATGATTCACACATTTTTATTTAATAACCACACTGTATGCACTGAAAATTAAAATTTTACTAATTTTCATTTTCCTGTTAATTAATTAAAAATTAATTTCAAAAATAAACTAAAAATGTTTATTATCCCCTTTATTAATTTAATTTTAATTACCCCAATTATTGGTAGTAAATATGTAGAAAATAAATTCATTACATGCCCGGCCGTGAACACTAAAAATGTTGGGGATTTTATTTCTGAATGCCAAGGGTACAAAAAATTTTAGCAAAAAATTAAAAACTTATTTAAAAATTTAAAAATTAATCGACATTTGCGAACATCGACGTTTGCGGACAATGACATTTGCGAACATCGACAGTTGCGGACCACGACCTTTGCGGACACCGACATTTGCGGACAAAACTGAAGTTTGTTGAAATTGGAACAAATGGCCATTGGGCCATGTCCACTACTATAAGCACAATCATTTGGTCTATTATATTGTCATAATGCCCAAAAATTCTACTTAACAATAGAACAGCTTTGTGGATGTCCGCAAATTTCTGTTCGCAAATGTCGTTTAAAAATTAATTAATTTTTAAAATTAAAAGACTGCTTATTTGTTATCAAAGCCAGCTTGGACCCAATTCAAATAAAAATTATAAATTTAACAAACTTTATGAATTAACAAAAAAGACAATTGGAGACGGTTTTTGTGAACCTTGTATTAAAAATGGGCAGTGTCAAAAAAGTGAAGGAATTGAATGGAGAGGAATTCGAATATTTTATAAAGGGAAGAGAGAGAAGAAAATTGTGCAGATACAAGCGGATATTTTTAAGCATGGGTTTGGAATTTTGAAAAATTTTTTGAAAATTTTTTGAAATTTTTTTAATTTTAGAGAAAAACTAGAACTGTATTATCCAATTAATCCAAACGAATTTTTAACTTTTCTGGCTGGCCATGATGATGAAATTAATAGTAAATAATTTAAAATAAAAAAAACGAAATTTGCGGAAAAATTTTGCGGACTTTATTTATGCCATAATTTCGAAAATTTTAATGAATGTTCGCAAATGTCGCTTTCTCAAATGTCTTGTCCGCAAATGTTATTGTCCGCAAATGTCGTTGTCCGCAAATGTCGCAATTTTTCAATTAAAAATTTTTTAAAATAAAAAAAAATTTTTTTTAGAAAAACTAATCAAAGCAGACGATATTTCTTTTGCTTATTTCAAACAAACAAAAATGCATAAATCAATTCTATATCCATTACTTGACGATTATCCAGGTGTGTTTGCCTTGAAGTTGGATATAAATGTTAAGACAATTAAAACAAATAGTAATCCAACAAAATATATTTTGGCTAAATTAAACGATAAAAATTGTCAATTTAATAATACAAAAACTTGAAAATTTTTTAAATAAAAAAATAATTTTTTTCCGAATTTTTATCTTTCCCCTTTAATAGCTAGCTACTCGACATTTGTGTACCGACATTTGCGGACAAACACTATTGAATATTGAAACTGGAACAAACGATTTGTCCAGTATATGGCCTAAGCATATATATCAATCAGATATCGGTTGTACTTACACACAAATTCAAGTACCCTCTCTATTTGGACGGACAATTTTTAAAGTTGATCGGTGAGTGGAGGAAGCTGTCTATTGGAGGAAGCTTCCTAAACGATACCTCCAATTTTACGTACACCTCTGTTTTACGTACATATTCTTCAGACCTAAATGTGCACGTACAATCGAGATTAGACTTTTTTTTTATTATTTTTGTGTCTTTAAATAAAGCTATAAGATAAATGTTCGCAAATGTCGCCTGTCATCAAATGTCGCACAGCTTCATTATTTCCCTTAAAATTAAGAAATTTCTTTTTTAATTTAAAAAAATTTATTTTTTTTTCAAATAATTTTTTCTCCCACGCAATAACGCACACATTTTCTTCCTTTTTTTATTTTTTCCTTTATTTGTAGCATAAAATAAAAGTAGCTGTCAGTCAAAGTAAATAAGAATATTTTTTTATTAAATTATTTTATTCTTTCTTGCTTCCGGAAAATTCATAACAAGAAAATACGTTTCCGGAAGGTTTTTCTTAAAAATAAAATATAGTCTAGTGCTTTATTTGGTAGCCAATACCCTCACAAAACTTCATTTAATTATAAAAACTAGGTGGGTGCTCGCAAATGTCGTTCTTTCGCAAATGTCGTTTTTTGGTGAGTGTACGCAAATGTCGTTCTTTGGTGGGTGTTCGCAAATGTCGTTTTTTGGTGGGTGTACGCAAATGTCGTTCTACAATCCTTATTGTTTTATTTTCCCTGATATTACTGTATTAATTTTCCAAAAATTGGTAATTTAATTTTAAATTTTTTTTATTTTCCAAAATTTTTCCCTTTAAAATCCTTGTCAACTGCCATTTTTCACCCAAATTATTCTTCCAATCCTTCCCGCCCAAAAAATATTTTTTTTGGAATTGCTTGAACAATTATATTTTTTTACTTTTTAAAAAGGCCTTTTATTCCTCCATAAATTAAATTTTAAAAAATCCTTATTTTCTCTCCATGTTTATTCAAAAATTACACGCACATAATTTTCCCACCTACACACATAATTTATCTCTTTTTTCACTCTAATTGGCTTTAAGCTTGAATAAGTTTTTTTTAAAATTCATCTCGTATTTCCTAAAATATTTCCGTAAAAATTATGCAAAAATAAGCTAATGAGTCTGAGAGTGTATTCGAACTAGTTGTTTTCCTCGGGACTCTAATGGCACTAAATGCACATTAGAGTCAGCGTTAACAAACAATGTCATTGACTCTAAGACTTAAAGGTGAGACTCTAGTAGGCCCTAATATGAAACTCCAGTGTGAGACTCTAATAGACCTTAATATGAGACTCCAATAGGCTGACTCTAATGAACCCTAATATGACTCTAATAGGCTCTGGTATGAGACTCTACTGTGAGACTCTAACGGAACCTTTACCAGACTCTAACCGTCAGAATAATTAAAAAGTTGATCTTCTGGACTCCGAAAAAGCCGGGATTTTTAGGTAAGAGAACAAAAGAAAGAAAGAAAACATAAGGCAAATTGATGTGCTACTTGCCGAGTTTCTAAAAAAAATAAGTGAATACTAAAGGTTTTTTGTGGCTAATATAAAAAAAAGAGGAAGAAAGGAGAAGAAAGAAATTTCCTGAGAAAATGTGCCCTAAGGATTTTTTTATTTTATTTATTTTTTCCTCTGACTGACTGGATTGCCTTTATTTTTTCTTCTTTAATACACTCGACCCTTAAAGCTTCTCTCCAGAAAAGCTTAAATAAAAAATATAAAATTGTGTTGTTTTTTTTGAAGGAATGTCTAAAGGAATAAAATATGGGGAGAGATCGATTAGGTACACCACATCCTTTTTAATTTATTTTTTATTATTTTTTGGGGGATTTTTTACTTCCGTCTTTTTTAATTAAATTTATAGGGACGTCCAAGCTAGAGATCGGCCTGGTTTTCCTGTACCCAGAGTCCAGGCCCTGGCATTTTTTGAACTTGCTGGAGTTTTTCCTGGGCCTAGGATCCGGCC
Organism: Meloidogyne incognita; assembly: GCA_036172945.1. Classification (NCBI taxonomy): domain Eukaryota; kingdom Metazoa; phylum Nematoda; class Chromadorea; order Rhabditida; family Meloidogynidae; genus Meloidogyne; species Meloidogyne incognita. The sequence continues at coordinate 327,893 of JARQAC010000013.1, forward strand.
CGCCCAGGTCAATAAATCAAACCTAGAGTTCAGGAACAGTTTTCCGTCTTGGGCCAATTTAATTTTTTGACAGGATTAATTTTGATTGAACGCGTATACGGTGGTTTTTCGAGACATCATTTTTGGGAAACATCTACTAGTCTTTAATTTATTAGTTCATTTTTACCTTAAGTTTTTTTCACTTCCTTTTTTAATTTAATTAATTTTACACAAGAGCGCATTGATTTAAGACACATTTAAGACATTTAACTTTTTTTTCTTTTAATATTGAAACAATTTAAAGTTCCTTTTTAAAGTTAATTTAAACCACCCACTATTGGAACTAATTTTTAAATTTTAATTTTTCTAAAAAGATTTTTCTAAAAAAAAATATGGGTAATGAATCAACAGAAACTTCAAAAGGTGCTGAAACTTCAACACAAAATAATAATTTAAAACACCCACAAAATGAAGAAAATAAGAATAAAATAATTAATAATAACACTATATTTGTTCCAACTACTCAACAAGATGTTGATTTTAAACAAATTTTGGTTCCATCATTAAAATCGACACATGAACAAATGGTAATTGAACGAGAAAATTATTTAAAATTTAATTTTGTGTGGTAGGGAGCTCGTAGACTGAGATTGTTTCTGGGCTTCTGGGAAGGTCTGATATAGACCTGTCTTTAAGCTTAAAAATCTTTTAAACGCGAAATTTGAAACACGAATTTTCAAAAAAAATTTTCCATTCTGCGCGTTAAAAGTGTACATAGACATATTGCCTATAAGGGCAAAAAATGACATTTTGACAACTAAAAATTGTCAATAGATTTGTGTCAATAGAATGGCCAAAAAAATTTTCAAAAAAAATTTCCCGAAAAAGACAAAAAATTTGGAACGCTTCACGAATTTGCGTGTCATCCTTGCGCAGGGGCCATGCTAATCTTCTCTGTATTGTTCCAATTTTAGTATATGTCCATTTGGAATGAACACTTTATTACTAAAATTTCCACTATATATAATAGGTTGAGAAATTGTTAGAGAAAAGTGTCGCTGTTCTCGCATGTATATATTCTTTGTTTGTTTACCTTTCTCTCTCATTTTTTATTTTTCTCTTTTCTACTCTCCTCTATTTCTTCTCTCCTCTGTATGCGTTAAATGCGTACCTAGACAAATTGCCAACAAGGGGAAAAGCGACATTTTGCCAAGTAAAAATTGCCAATAAATTTGCGGAGGAAGGCTGTCTTTTCTTAAAATTTCACCGTAACTCTACATTTAAAAATAATTTTCAAAAAATTTTCCGGACCTTATTCTATTAAAATTTTTTAATTAAAAAAATTTTTTTAATTTTCAGCGTAACTGTATAACAATAGACTTACTAACTGCTTGTCAACGAGAAATAAACTTCCTCAGAATGATTGACAGAAAAGCACCTGTACTTTATGACCGAATTGTTGTAGCTAATGCAATTAGAAGATATGAATGTTTTTGGTTACCGGCACAGGTTTTTTTGAAAATTTTTTGAAAAATTTTTTTGAAAATTTTTTTGAAAAATTTTTTTCTTGAAATTTTTTAAGGCGTCAAAGCCAGATTTACTTAACATTCCCCCATTGGATGTACATTGGGTTTGGCATGTTCATATGCTCTCTCCTGTTTCTTATAGAGAAGATTGTGTAGCAATTTGTGGTACTGTGGTAGACCACAAATTGTTGAGTGCTGATGAGGTTATTTTTTTATAATTGGGGGAAGCTTTTTGCGGACTCCGATATTTGCGGACAACCGTCAACTTTTTGCGGACTCCACTAAGTTTTACTTTGCGATAAGACACGAGAATAGTACCGTATGGTTGAATAACCAAAGGCCTTTTTCAAGAGTGCATGTTTGTCCGCAAATTTTTTGTCCGCAAATTTTGTCTGCAAATTTTTTCTGTCCGCAAATCTCAAATTCACATTTAAATAAATTTTATAAATTAATTTTTAAGATTCAACAACGTTATGAACAGGTAAATCTTTGTAATAAAAATATTTTTAACATTATTAAATTTAGTCAGTCTCAGCGTGGAACAACTTTTGCCCTGAAGAGCCTTATGAATTTTTATCAAGTTCATCTAAACCTTACAAACAAAAAAGTAAATATGATATTGTTGAAGCTGTTCAAAGGCAGAGGAATTTTAATTATCAAGTTTTTTTTAAATTAATTTTTTGATTGACGAGTCTCGCTATAAGATAAATCCGAAATTGGACACATCTACCTCGATTTAGATACGTTTTGGGTTTGCCACTGTGATGCGCCCACTGGCCATTTCGAAGGACTGCATGTTTGTCTGCAAATTTTGTCCGCTAATTTTTTCGTCGTCCGCAAATTCCTAATGTCATTAAAATAAATTTCCCAGATCCGCCAATCCTTGGTTGTGAATCTATTTAAGACTCCCTTTTTAAGGGTAAAATTTTCAGCTTCAATGGAATATCTATCTTATAGCGAGGGTCGACTATCTTTTCAAAATATCTACTAAATTATTTTCAAGATATCTTTACCTCATTATACTTCTCCACGTTTTTTAAATGATGCAATTGATCGTTATGTTAATTTTCTTCAACTAAAACAAACATATTCTGACCAATTTTTAACTCCTTGTTATGATTTTGATCTTGTTTGGCATACACATCAAGTTCATCCAGAAGATTATTTTAGGGTTATTTTTTAATTTTAAAATTTTTTAGAAATTTTTTTTGGCTAGGGTTGGCGGCCCCAGGACCTCCGGAAATTTTCGGGTCGGTTCTTAACTCCGGCAAAATTCATTCGGGCATGGATCCGGATAATCAAAAATTTCTTAGGAACCGCCAAACATGTAGAGAAACTGTTAAAACAGGAAATGTCCGCAGGTTTAAGTCCGCAAATGTCTGCGGACTTAAATATTTAATTTTCATAATTTTTCGGAGGATCCCAGTCTCGGTCAACTCCAATTAAAAAATCTGCTCAAATAAATTCTAAAAAATTTTTTTTAAGAATTGTGTAGCAATATTTGGTTCTCTACTTAAACATGATGATTCTATTAATGACCGTAACAAAGGAAGTAAATTACTTCGTGGCGAGGCATTTACTAAAAAAGCTTGGGCTTCTCATTTTAAAAATAATTTTTGGCGGAGAGGTTGTATGTTTCGGTAAATTTTTTATTTAAAAATTTTTTGCGGACAAAATTTGCGGACTTTTTTTACAATTATTTTAGTCTGTATAATTTACCAAAAAACTAATGTGTAACGGAAACTAAGAATATTTTTAAGAAAAGTCCGCAAAACGAGTCCGCAAAAAAAGTCCCCAAAATAAATTTTTTTATTTTTCTCAAAAAAGTGGACACAATGCACCAGCCTTTCTTTGCCTTGAATCTGATGACGAAAGTAGTAATAATGCTTCTAATCTCGCTTACGGAAATATTCATATTCCCTCAATTGTACTAAAAGAATTGCCTGTTCAGAGGGAACAATTACGACTAAAGCTTCGTTATGGCGGGAAGAAGATAAGCACATTTAGTGCTCAATTGTGGGATAAACAGGTTTTTATTTCTTATTTTAATGATCTTTATATTCTTTCGAGGACCTCCGACTTCCTATTTTGAAGGAAGTCGGAGGTCTTTATTTATGCGGAGCAGCTCAACTGAGTCCTGGCCCTATAACTCAGGGAGGGGTGGATAATTTTTAGTGTTCATGGTACCATTGGATAGAGCATTAAATCGACTACATGATACTAAAAAATCAAAATTCTCGATTGGTTGATAAAAAAGTTATGGTCTAAAAACTAGCGTTTTCAAAGGAAACTGATTTTTCGGCACTTTATCGTTCAGAACTTTTATATCAATGAATCGAAAATTCTGATTTTTTGGTATATTGTAGCCTATTTAATGCTCTATCAAATGGTACAACGAACATAAAGAAGTAACAATCCCCTCATAGATTATAGGGTCATCGGTTGAGGTGTACCCATTTTTATAAATTTTAATAATTTTTTTAACAAAAAAAGGTAACAAGACCTTCATTTTCTCTTATTTGGCAACCAAATCCATGCGGTTTAAAATGTATACAAAACAACAAAAATGTCACAAAAACGCAAGCAACAAACGGACATTCAAAAAATTCGACAGGTTCAGCTTCCTCAACATCAACAAGTTCATCTACATCCTCAACATCTTCCCAACAACAACCCTCAACATCTTCTTCAAATTATTTATCAACAATAATTAATTCTTCGTCCTCAACACAACAAATCCCTTCAATTGTTAAATTCCCTTTTGAAAGAAAAACGGCAAAAGAATTTGTTGTGGAACTGGAATTGTTTGATAAAGTTTTTTTGCATAAAAGGGATTTGGTTAAACTTAAAGTAAATTTCTTTTTTTTTAATTTATTTAGGTTGAGGGGGAGGGGGATTGTCGAGAGCCGGGAAAATTTTTTTTTGATATTTTAAAACACAAAACAGTCGTTCTGTCACAGCCTATAACCTCTCCTCTTTTAGAGGTTTTGGCCTCTTTAGGAAAAAATCGTACCTTATAACGAAGGGTGCCTTAATTAAAAACCTCACTTTTAAACACACCCTTGGGGTCTAGAATTTATTCTCTTCCCTTTGATTTCCTTTTGGGGTTAATCCTTGGATTTAAGTCCCCCAATCCCTCTAGGGTTTAAGGCTCTAAGGGATTAACCTGGAAAATTTTTTAACGACTAATTTGTATTTTTTTTATTTTCAGGGTCGTTTGCCACTCGATAAGGTAAATCTCTAAAAAAATTTTTTTAATTAAAAAAATATTCCCCCTCATTTTTTCAAGTTATTACCCCTCCAAATATCATCAAACATAAATTTAAAATCTTCCCAAAACGTAGTCCAACTTCAATTAGAAAATGTAAATGGAGAACATGCAAAAATAAATATAACAACAAGTGTGTCCTTAAACCGTGAATTGGAATTACAAGCTGGGGAATATAGAGAACAACAGTTAACAACAGAAGATTCTCGTCTTTGGACTTTGTGTCAAGCTGCAGCTTTAAATCGGGCCCAATTACAGCCTGGAGCAAAAATATATGTTGCGCTACATAAGTAAATAAATATTTTTTTGGATTAAGATTGTACTAGGTTAGGGAGTTTTGACGGATACGTCGATGTCTTGAAGGTAGACAAAATGGTACATAACGCAAGAAACGACAATATGGTACGTACAGGGAAAACGGACAAAAGTAAACAACTTCAGTCAGCAAGTGGATTTCCTTATCCACAAGACCTCAAGATTTTGATCCTCCTATAAGGGAGGAATGCGCCGTTCCCGGAGGTAAGTGCAAGACCGGGCCGACGCGCGGCAGAGAGGAAGCAAGCTTCCAACTCACGCCCTTTTCCAAAAATTAGTTAATCTCTTTGACCCCGGTAGGGGTCGTTACGGAGATTAAGCCGTAAAGAACAGATACTACACTTTGATCTTAGCCAAAAGGCCGAGAAGCGATGGTTTAAGTGCTTAGGAAACTAATGAAATGAATTTTCTTCTGAAATAAAATAAATGGGGAGTAGAAAATGTAGAGAATTTAATGGGAGAAAATGTAAGAGAGAGAATGTTTTTTATTTACAAAGATAAAAGGGGAAGGAGAATAGTAAAGTAAAAAGAGAAAAAAGACAGCTAAAGATTTTTCTTTATGAGACAAAATGTAAAGTGAGTGCTATTTTGTCTTTTTCACCTATGTACCATTTTGTCTGTTTTGCCCGTATGTACCCTGTTGTCGTTTTTTACGGGAAGTACCATTTTGTCGTATATATCCTCTAATTCAAAAGTTACCCCAAACACTACAAAATATTTTTGTTAATTAAACGAAATTTTTTTTCCAGTTTGGTCGATGTTCGAGATGGCACAAAATATTTTGTGCAAGTTGTTCATAGTGCTCCTTTACTACTTTGTTTGTTTTTAATTTTTAAAATTTGTGAACAAAAAAATTTTTTAAAGCAATGATTTTGGTTTTTGGAGCAGAACAACGTCTTTTATGTATGGCACATTTAATTGGGGCAGATTCTCTACCATCAAAACAACAATTGGATGAAAATTTGCAATTTCTCCCAAATATTTCTCATCCAGCAGCAGATGAAAGGGCATTTATTGTTCTTAATCGTGATGGGGATTTTGCTATTTTAAAAGGGCGTTGGCAAGGATTTGTGAGGAAACAGGCTGGAGACCGGTATCATAAGGTTATTTTTATTTTATTTTCTTTTTCTTGAAGGTGTGGTGAACCCCAACCTTAATAATTAGAGTTCCACATTCGGGCCGGTATCCGTGTTTTTTCTTTCAAACCTATCCGGGCCAGGGTTTCCTTGTTAAGCCCAAGGAAGTCTCTAAAAACCAAATTTTATCAAAATATCCGAAACCCTGGTCTCGGCCCGCGAACTTTTGTTTTTGTCCGGAAAACCAAGTTACTGTTTTCTCGATTTGTCCTTTGGTCATAGAACCTAAAAATGGACAAATGTCAAAAAATCGAAAATAAATTTTTCTTTAATTTATAGGGTATAAGCGGCGCTCCAGGCGCACTAAACGTAGAACTTTTCAATTTATTGAGGAATACTGTACAAAATTTCCAGCTCCCTGGAGCAAATGGATCAACAGTCTTCAGCATTGGAGGTTTTTTTTGAAAAAAAATTTTGAAAAATTTTTTAAATTAAATTACAGATGCCCAAGCACAATTAAACGGTCGCAGAATGCATTGTCGTTCAACTCAGACAGCTGAACATTTGGCGTGTATTTTTGGAATTGGAACACTTTTTATTCTTTGCAATCCGGGTATATTATTTTAAGAGGGAATTATTTTTAGATTTGGGGTTTAATTAGAGAGGGGGTAATTTTTAAAAATACGCCTGGTCCAGGTCGATCTCTCTTGTATTAGGCATTTTATTTTAAGAGAACCATTATGTCTCTTTTGCCCAATGTACCATTTTGTCTTTCTCCCCCTAATGTACCATTCTGTCTATTTTGCCTGTAGGTACCATTTTGTCTTTTCTGCCCTTAGACACCATTCCGTCTGTACTTCTACTTTATTAGGCAGCAAGCAAATTTTATGGAAATATTTTTCAGATAAGGTCCGCAGTGTAAAAGATACCAACAAAATTGGCCATCAATGTCAACGTTGGCCTATGACTGTTGCATGCGGCTATGGTTTAGAAAAATTTTTTATAATTTTTTAAAAGAATATTTTCAGGCCGTTCATTACCCACAAATCGTTTAATTAGTGCAGCACAAAGACATCACCACGATTTTGGCGGAACAGAATTTTTGCCACTTTTGTTGATGAATATGTGCAGTGGTGCTGAAGGAGGAAGTGGTGGTTGTGATGGAGGGGGAGATGGGGCTGGCGGATCTGCATGTGGTACGATTTTTATTAATAAAGGGTACTAACCCAGTCGTCCGACTCATCTGTAGATGAATAGGGTGTTGATACATTTAGGGGCTAATCCGTTGACCTTATAGATATCCCAAGGGGGTGAAATTAAAAATATAGAACTCAAAATTTCCAAATTAATCTAAAAACCTAATAAAGGTGCATGCGGTGCTTGTGGAGCCTGTGGTGCTTGCGGCGGTTGTGGTAAATTTTTAATTTTCTAGAATTTTAAAATTAATTCTAACTTTCACAGGTGGTTGTGGAGGATGCGGTGGATGTGGTTAATTTTATTTTTCAATACAAAAAAATAATTTTTAATCTTTAGGTGGTTGCGGTTAGTGTTACTTAAAAGCAGAAAAATGTCTTTTTTAAGAGCTAAATTTTTTTGTTATCTTATTAATACTTGCTACCTGCCATAATATTTTTAAAATGGAAAAAAGTTGTTTTTTTCATATTAAATAACGAAAAAAATTTTTTTAATTTTATCACAAATTTAGAAAAAAAATTTTTTGAAGAATTAGAAAAATTTAATTTAAAAAAATAGCATCTAAAAAATTTAAAAATATTTTAAAGAGTTAGTTACACAGGTATATTTAAGTTGCCCACAAAAATTTAAATTCATCTTTGATGTTGAATCCCTCCACTAGTTTGCGAGTTTTGTTGAATATTTGAATGCGGAGAAGGTGCTACTTGTGGTTGATAATGATTTTGTTGTTGCTGCTGCTGTTGTTGCATCATATGATGATGATACATTTGTGCTTGTGCTGAAGATTGAGGATTAAAGCCTTGTGGAGTTGGTTGTCCTCCATAAAGGGCGTTTGGTTGACCTGGAAAATTTTATTTTCAAAGTATTCACGTTGTGGAAAAATTCATTGGATGGATGGGGGACCAGAACCATCATGGAATGAGCCCAGACCAGCCAGTACAGACACAACCAGGCCCGTAACCGGGGGTAGGCCTTCCCCCCTCCCGAAAAAACCCTAGTCTTTAAAAATCTTAAAAAGAAACCAGAAAATCCATAAGGAGCAGCCATTAAAGAATTTTGTTGATTGTGAGAATGTTGTTGTGGTTGTTGTTGGGCAACATAAACATGAGGAGGGACAATTCCATAAGGAATGGATCTCTGCTGTTGAATATATTGTTGTTGTTGAGGAGAGACAGGATTTGGTTGTAATTGTTGCTGTTGTTGACGTTGTGAAGGCTATAAAATTGAATAGGAGATTTCTGAATAGATTTTGGAGAAAAAATCAGAAAATTCGTAAGAATGGTCTAGAGGATTTTTTGTGAACTTTCGAACAAAAAATACTACAGCAGACCAGAAAAGGAAAAAAAAGTGGGTTAGGGAAAAGACTAAAAAATGGTGTCCAATCTGGTAAGTTAAGCAACCCTGGGGAAATGAGGAGAGAAACTTTAGAAAATTGAAAAAAATTAATTTACAGAAAAGTGTTGTTGTTGATTTGTTGGCATATTTGCTTGTTGTGCATTAATATAAAGTTGCTGTTGTTGTTGGGGTGGCTGTAATAATTGTTGCTGTTGTTGAATTTGATTAATATTTTGTTGTGTTAATTGTTGTTGGTTTGGAGAAATATTTGAATTAATTAAAGGTTGAGAAGGTGTTCTTTCATTTTGGGGAGAAGACTCAGGTTGTTGCTGTGGAGGAGGGATAGAATTATTTGTAGAAGATTGTTGTTGAGTTGATACAGGTGTTGGTACTTGTTGTTGTTGGACTGTTGTAGACGGCCCTATCTCCTTTTAAAAAAATTTTTTTGGATTGATTTGGAGAGAAAAAATTTTGAAAAATTTTTTGAAAAGATTTTTTGAAAATTTCAGAAAAAAAGATTCAGTCAGAAAAATTTTGACAAAAAATAATTCAAGAAACCTGAATTATTTGGGCACCACAATATGGCTCAACTAACTTTGCTAAAAGTATTAAATTTTTGCGAAGCGTTTCCTGACATTTTAACGACTCCTGAAAATTAGTGTAATAAAAATGATTGTCAACTTGTAAAAGGAATCGAAAATGAAATTTTTTAAAAATTTTTAAAAAAAAATTCCAAGAATTTAGAAACCCAAAAAATAATAAAAGGAGATATCCAAATCCCCCGAAAAATAAAAAAACCTCAAGACGTCCCATCCTCTGACAAGTAGCAGCAGTTTCAATAAGCTGTCCATTTTCAATTAATAAATTTTTTACACTTGTTTGATCAGATCCAAAATTATTTAGAACCTCTGAATTATTTTCTGTAGACATTAAAAACAAAATTTTTGTTAATCTAAAAAATAAAAAAATTTTCTCATTGGGTTGAAAAGAAAAGTCGTCGGGTCGAAAAAAGTCTGGGTTTAAGCCCTCATGTATCGGGAAACCCGACCCATCCCTAGCATAAAAGTGTCAAAAATTAAGAAAAAATTTAACAAAAAGAAATATTTTAGTTGATTAAAAATCAAATAATTTTTATAAAAAAATATACAAAAAAATTTTATTTATAGAAAAGAAAAATCCGGGAAAATACACTAACAGAACCTTCTTAAACATATTCCTATATTTCTTAGAAGATTATTTAGTCGAAACCCTCGTTCGTTTATTCCAATGAAAATTAGAACCATACGCCTTTGGAACAATTTTTCTCTCTTCAGGTTCGCGTATTTCGTAGGCCCAACGATTTTTCTCACAAAAGTTAATTGCATCATCTTTAGAGGCAAATGACAAAGCCATATTGATGTTACTCAATGGATCTCCACTAGAAAAATTTTGAAAATTAAAAAATTGATTTGAGAGGATTCCAAGAACAAGTATGTTTAATTTAGATTTTGGTTATATTTATCTGATTGTGAGTTATTTTAAGCAGCGGGAAGAGAAAATCAGATCGGAAAATTGTCAGGGTTTCGAATTTCGGGTATTGGGTAACCGTGACATCAGTTCAGCGACCCAGTGGTAAACGAAAGTAGTCAGTCATAAATCCCTAAAACGAGGAAAAATGTGTAACGGAATTCAAAGTAAACTCCAAAATCCAAAAATAATTTTGACGCAAGTACTAAATCAGAGGCCATTTTTGAACTTATTAAAAAATTACCTGCTACACCAACCAATCGTCTGATCCTCCCAACGTTCTCGATTGTCTAATTCAATCTTCCAAGCAGTAACATTATTCCAACCCGATTGCATTGCATTTCTGGCAGGTTTATAAATCACTGCGCGTCTTCCCTATAAAGACGAGATTAATTTAAAAAATTTTTAAAAAACCTCTCGATGCTCTTCAGGCACTCCCCCAATATCCATAACTTCTTTATTCGAGTCAACTTCAAGTGGAATAACTTCAGGCAATTTGTGTCTTTCACCGAGAACGTCTACAGTCTCCTTACCACTGGATTCAACAGCTGGGATAACAGCTGGTCTTTTCATATATTTCCCTTGACCCTGAAAAAGTAAGTCAAAAATGATAAAAAAATTAAAAAAAACCTCAATAGGAGAATTCAAAGGAGCTGCATCAGGAGGTCCTATTTCAATAAGCGTACGAGTTGAGAATATTAATGGTTTCGCACATCTTTTTGCAATGGAAGAAAAAGCAAACATTTTTAACTTTAAAATTAAATACAGCTAAAAAGAAAATTTGAAGATTTCTAAAAAATAAAGAAGAGTGTAATGCTTAATACGAGAGACCGAGCTAGAGAAAACGAGAAAAGAAATTTAACTAGAGAGAGCCCATTCTGTTCGACTTTTTGTGAAAAAGTCAACTGTGTGTATAATTGGTATTTGGTATTATGAAAAACCAAAACAAAAATCAAAAGTGACATTTGAGTCTGGGACTGTCAACTAACGAATATAAATTTTTTGGTTAGACTCTATTAGCCTTTTTATTTTTTGTTGAATTTTTTCTTTGTTTGTTAGAGTCTAAAATTAAAGAAAACCAAAAAGACTCTATTATCCCGTCTGTCTCGTTCCGTCTTCCTTTAATTTCTCCTCTACTTTTTCCTCCTGCAAAATTTAAAGATAACAAGATGAAAAAAAGCTGCTGCACAGCTAAAAAAAAGAGTTGAGAGGGACACTTTTGCTAGGACATCTTTTCTTTCTTTTTTTTCTTCCTCATCATCGATTTTGTTGCTCTTTCACATTTCCGTCTATTGTTGTTTTGTTGTTGCTCTCTTTTTTACACTTGTTTTATACCCCTTTCCCCCTAAATTGCCAAGTCTTTCTCTCCCAAAGTCGTCAGAGTCAGCAAGAAAAATATTGGCAAGACTAAAAGAAAAAAATTTTTTTTACTTTATATGGCATATTTCTATAATAATCTCCCAAGCTTTCCTTTTTTGACTTGCTTTTTTTGTTGCTTGATTCCAAGTTTTTTTTATTAAAAATTTTATTTTTTTTGTTAATTTTTCTTTTTAATTTTCGAAAATTTTTTTCTCAAATTTTCTCTAATTTTTAATTTTTTCTTTTTCAGTTTTTTACCTTGACGGTTCTTTTAACTAAAATATAACAACACTTACCAATTCACAAAATGACGTCACTGCCTTCTTCGAGTACTGCAGCACCTTTTGTGCCTGAAACTAAAAACAACATTTTGCAGAAGGTTTTTTTTAATTTTTGAAAATTTTTCTAAAATTTTTCTGTCTAGAACAGGGGTGGGCGCAACTGAAAAAATTTTCTGCAGCCGCAGTCCGCAAATTTAATTTTAAAATCCGCGGCCACAGTCCGCAAGTCCAAAAAACACGCAATCCGCAGTTGCGTCCATCCCTGGTCTAAAATCCCTCTTAAAAATTTTATTTTTAGATGGACACTGTCCTCCTTCGGATTCTCAACTCTGCCCACCTCAAAACTCACAAATACTTTCGTGTCTCAGTGCCTCAGGCTATTACTGGCCAAGTTTTAGTTCAACATATACATAATGCTTTCTATGCTTCTTCCTCGCCTTCATCTTCAAACCAGCCCTCTTCAACTGTTATGACGGCTGAGGATGTTGGGGAAGCTGTCCATTTTGCAACAATGCTCTTGCAGTATGGTTACATCTTTCCGGTTATTGATGTGCATGCGCAGAGTGTTAAGGTTTATATAATTTTTGATCCCCACACGTTAGCCACCCTGTTTAGCCACCCCTGTCAATAGGGGAAATTATGGCTATCCTTAACTTGAAACCCTGACTTTTTGTTCCCCCCCCCCAGTCAGTTTTTTCGAAAAATATATAAAAATGGTCAGTCTGAACAACAATTGTAGAACCCATCGAGCTGTGTCGAATGACACCAAAATCAACAAGATCCGACTTGATTTGACCGAAATACAGACCCCTGAAAATTGAACAACCACAGGGGTGATTTTTTGAAATTAAAAAAATTTAAGCAAATGATAGCTCATTCGAAAGAGCTCGTCAAGCTGAGTCGAATGACATCGAAATCAACGTAATCGGACAAGATTTGACAAAGTTATGACATTATTTAGACCTGCCGGAGTCGACAATTTATGTCATATCTTTGTCAAATCAAGTCGGATCACGTCGATTTTGGTGTCATTCGACTCAGCTCGACGAGCTCTTTCGAATGAGCTATCATTTGTATAAATTCTCGTCCATAAGATTTTACGCCCCAGTGGTTCTGGGGTCTGTATTTCGGTCCAATCAAGTCGGATTTTGTTGATTTTGGTGTCATTCGACACAGCTCGATGGGTTCTACAATTGTTGTTCAGACTGACCATTTTTATATATTTTTAGAAAAAACTGACTGGGGGGGGGGAACTAAATAAGTACTGACTTTTTTGACCACATACCCGCCTGAGAATTTTTTAAAAATCTGGCCCGGAACCTGGACCGATTTTTTCCCAACTCGTGATAGCCATGCTTTAAATGTAATCACTATGCTCTATTGGGGGAGAGTACGATTAATGTTGATTGTTCCAAGTTCGTTGGTGAATTGGGGCTGAAGTCGACTAGTCTAGCTCGTCTTCCCCCATTAAATTGAAAAAATTCTTACCAAACCAAATTTACTTCGATTTCTCATTTTATTTATTTTTAAAGGAAGATGGGACTCTATATAGGATACAACTTCCATATTTTTGGCCATCACATGCTCAACAAGCAGATAATGTTGAATATGGTTTTCTTTTAATTTTTAAATTTTAATTATTTATTTTTCCTTTTTTAAAGCCATATATCTTTCAAAACGTCTTTTACGTAATGAACTGAAACATGGACTGGACGAGGAAGAAGCAGATGCTTACAATAGGTCTTTCGAACTTTTGAGCCATATGTGGACTTTCATCTCTGCCCAAGCAGAACTTCAACTTAAGGCTTTAAAAGAACGCAAAAAGGCCGAAAAAGTTGTTTTTGACACTGAAGAAAGAGCTTTTTGGAGGACGAGGAGACCAGGTTATTTTTATACGAATTTTATAAAGGTGGGCTTTCTCTAGAAATTGCAATAAACGAGAAATAAATTAAATTAGTGTTTTTTGAGATATTTAATTTGACATTAATTTATTGGCGTTTTAGGGTGAAAGGCTCGGGTTGGTGTTACAATTACAATAAGTTCAAGTCCTGTTTTTGTGGAATAATTTTAGGGTGGGACATGTTTCTCATGTGTATGTTTCTTGATCCTTTTCCTTAATTTTTTTTTCAAAATTTTTTAATCGTATCCTTTTAGGTCATTCAAACATGGTCTTTGAAGAAGGTTTACAAAAGCTTGGTTAGTTTTTATGTTAATTTCTTTTATTCTTTATTTTTTTTCTTTTAGACCGCAAAATTCGGAGGCCTACTATTAGCCATGTAAATTTAAAAAATAATTGGTTAATATCATTAATTCTTTTTATTAGCTTCACACAACAATTGAACGTCTACGATTAGCTCTAAAGACTAAGCCTTGGTTAAAAATGCTGAAGGCTAGTGAAATGTAAGAATTTTTTTTCTGATTTTTTATAAAAATTTATTTTTTGAAGAATGACTAATTGGACGGAACAATTTGCAGAATATGACCCATTTCTTTCATCACCATTGCCTTCTAATCCTTGGATTTCTGATGACTCTACACTTTGGGTTTTAAATGCTGACAAGTTTACTTTTGATTTTTTGATGGTTTAATTAAATTTTCTTTTTTTCAAGTGTTGAAGTGCCTACGGAAAGACGTGTTAAGCGTTGGGGATTAAGTGTTATTGAGTTGGTTAGAGATCCTATTGGAAGACAGGTTTTATTTTTTTAATTTTTTAAATGTTAAATTTTTGACTAAAATTTGAGAGCTAGTTCTTTATAGAAAATTTTAAAATTTAATTTTCTTATAAATGCCAAAAAGCCGAAGTACCAGCCTTCAAAAACTGCCAGAGTACCAAACTTACTTGGGTCTGTTTCAACAACTATGAGGGTTTCATAAACGTGTGAGGTTGTTAACAATCCGCGTTTTGGTATTTCTCTGTCATTTGGGAGTTTAGCATTTCGGCGTTTGGTATATCAGCATCGTATCCTCCATTTTTGCAGGCCCTAATAAATTTTTAGCTCTTGAAAAATTTCTTTAAATTTTTCTTTAATTTTTAAATAATTTTTTACATTTTTCCAGGTGCTAGAATCATTCCTTGATTCCGAATTTTCTTCCGAAAATCTTCGTTTTTGGATGTCTATTCAAGATTTGAAATATTCGGCAAATTCACAAATAGAAACTAAAGCTCAATTAATTTTGGATGAATATTTGGCTGCTGGTTCTCCTTGTCAGGTTTTTTTTAAAAATTAATTTTAAAAGTTGAAAAAAATTTTTTAAAGGTTAATGTTGACTCTCGTACTCTTGATGAAACACTTAAATGTATAAATGAATCTCATACTTCTAGACGTTTTGCCTTTTCGCTGGCTGAAGAACACGTTTTTACTTTAATGAGTAAAGATTCATATCCACGGTTTTTTTTCAATTTTAAAAATTAATTCGAATTCATTGTTTTTTAAAGTTTTCTTCGCTCTCCAATTTATAAAGGTGTATTGGATGCAGCAAAAGCTAAAGGTTTGAAATTTTATTTATTTTTGACTTGGAAATTGTTACAGAAATTACCAAGGTACTGATATGAGAGTCTAATGAGCCGCAAACTATTTAACCTAGTTCAAGTTTAACTAGTCTCGGACGACTTATTTTTAGATGATTTATGGTTGGTCACTGACTCCCCTCTCCGACCGACTATTGTTTTTAGGCTATTCTCCGACATCCCCATTTCCCGAGAATGTTTTTCCTGACAGATTGGGGACCAAACCTAATATCTCGTACTCTTGATAAAGTGATTTTCGTTGAGCTGAATCGAACCATTTCCAGGGTTTCATATCTGGGATTAGATAATGTTGAGCAAAGTTATATATCTTGTTGATATCTAACCTTGTTAGGGTGTGCCCATTAACAAAACTTTTCCATCAAAAATTTTTTCCAAATTTTTTAGGCAAAAAACGCATTTTTGATGTTATAAAAGAATTAAGCAACGTTAGTGTAAGCACCAAACGTACACCAATTCAAAAACATCATAAAATGAGTAGAAGTAGTGCTTGTGTAGATGTAATAGAAGGAGGAGGAATTCCAATAACATCATCTTTAACAACACAATCACATCAAACATTAAATACTGGAACAACAATCTCACCACCACCAGGAGGAGGAGGTGGATTGACAACTTCATCAACAATATCAAAACAAATAAGCTCAGATTCTCTTCCAATAATTGCTGCTAGTAGATCACCAGTTTCATCTTCATTAAATTTGTCTCCTCCAATAATAGCTGGTGGTGGAGGTACAACTTCGTCGACTACAACTAATACAAGTGATACGTCTGGTACTTCTAATAAGGAAGGAAAGTAAATTTTGTGTGAATTGGTATATTTTTTTGAATAATTTTTTTTTAATTTTTTAAACTTAAAAAGAAATAAGCCAGTTCTCTTTTAAATAATTTTCTTTATGTTTAACTAATTCTTAGAATCTCTATTTTATCCCATCCTTTGTTTCCGTTCATAGAGTAATATTAAGGGCTAGATTTTTTGAAGGTTAAGGTTAGTTTTTAAATAATTTTTTTGGGTCCACCGTTTTCTGACAAACCAAATAGGAGAACCGAACCAAGAATTTTCGGATATCGGAAACCGGCAACCTTACCTGCGACTTAGAAACTAACTATAATAAACTTCAAGCATACTATAAGCTAACAAGATCCACAGTGGCTTTAAGTCTCGAACCACCAACAAAAAATGTTAGGGAACATAAGCATTACTGAACAATTTAACTAGTTCTCGGACGTCCTAATGTAACTCAGACGTCTTGAAATTTAAAAAAACTTTAAAAATTAAAATACCTTTCATTGGGACGGATACACAATGTCCATAATATTTCTTAAAAATTTGGAAAAGGGATATATTTTAGAGATTCTATTTTCTTTAAATAATTTAATTTATAAATTGTTTACAATAAAAAAATCCTCAAACTTTCATTTTTTAACAAATCTCTTTTTTAAAAGAATTTTTTTGTTGTTTTTTTTTTCATTTTTAAATTTATTTTTAAATTTTATTTTTTTTTCATTTTTTTGTGTGCATAATCGACAAAGAAATTTTATATTTATATATTTTATACATTTATATACAGAGAATGCACAAAAATATATATAAAGAATAAAAAATTAATTTATATAAAAATTTTTTGAATTTTTTATGAAATAGTAAAAGGTTTTTAAATAAATAAACCAGAAATATTTAAAAAAAAATTTTTCTTTAAAATTTTTTAAATTTATTTTAGTTATTTTGCACCAAAAAATGCTTCCATTAATTAATATTTGCCCATATTTTATTCTTTTATTTATTTTGGACATTTCAAGCGCCTTTCGTGAATTCTCTGTACCATTGGAATATGCAATAAAAGGTTTATTTTATTTATTTTTTAATTTCTTGAAAAAAATTTTCGATAAAAAAAATTTTTCCCGATAAATTTTAGTCCGCAAATATTGTCCGCAAAAATATTTTTTTCCAAAAATTTTTTCCAAAAAATTTTTTTAATTTTTCTCTTTAAAGATATTTACTTCCAAATTGGTCAAATCCGTATAAAACCTTTTATTGGAAGTCAGAACATGGAAAATATTCTTCCCGCAACAGCAGAATTTATTGCAACGTCAACAGAAGTAATTGCTCAATGGAAAAAAGATTTGGAAACAAATCCTTTAAAAAAAGAATATAAAATGAAAAGTGGACAAATATTTAGCAGTAATTCTGTTGTGAGTTTTTTTTGATAATTGGGAAGAGGTTTGCTTATATTTTTTGTTTTAGGGGTTAGAAATTTTATTTTTGTCGGTTAGGAAAGGATACTTTTCCGAGACCAAAATACCTTCCACGTGAAACTAGAATTTCGAAGAAGTCCGGAAACTTGTCTGAAAAAACAGAAACTTGTCTTTTTTCAGACAATCCAGTTCAGACATGTCCGTAAAAGAAAACAATTTTTTGTCCGCAAGCTTTGTCCGCAAAATTCTTTCTGTTCTACACTTTAGGTAACAGACTCGTAGTAAAATTCATGGCCCACTAGAGTGAAAATCTAATAGACATATCGTTAGATTTATATTTACGACCCACTGGCTGTTTAGTTTCAAAGTGGATTTTGCGGACAATATTTGCGGACATCCACATTTTAATACCTTGATTGATTCCAAGTTTCTTTGGAATGTATTTTGGTTCTTGATGTTTGTTTCCCAAGTCTTACTTTTTTTTATTTTAAAGGAGGGTTATATTCAATCAAAATATGTTCATTTATTGGTTATTACTGCTGATTTGGACAAGCAACGTATCCATTCCTTGACGCATTCTCCCGCACCTCTTAGCGTAATAAACAATTCTACCAATATACAAATAAATGAAAAATCGCCGTCTCCATTGATTCTTATTAGAGTTCAAGGAATTGTTGATCTTCCAGGGTAATTTTTGTAAAATTGAAAAATTAAGGTAAAATAATTTTTGCGGACAAAATTTGCGGACAAACCTAAAAGCGTGTTGAAATTGGAAAAAAAACGTCCAGTTAGTGTCCTGCGCTATTGTTTAATTATATGATTTTTTTGAATGGGCAAAAAATTTTGTCCGCGAATAATGTCCGCAAAAAAATTTTTCTTCCGCAAACGTTGTCCGCAAAATTTTTTTTGTCCGCAAATGTTGTCCGCAAAATTTTTTTTTAAATTTTTTATAAAAATTCTAGTCCTGATACCGCAACATATTTGCGTAGAGTAGAAGAAGAAAAACGTGCTCGTCAACAAGGTGCTACACAAGACAATCGAAGCTTTCTTCAAAAATATTGGATATATTTTGTTCCAGTAATTGCTTTTATGGTTTGTATTTGCTGTATTATTTTAGCTGTATTATTATTAATTTGGCTAATAAATCAAATTAATGAGGATATGATAGAACACGCTTTTATGTATGAAAATAATGAAGAGGAAAATTTTTGAGATTTTTTTAATTTTTGACTGACTTTATTTTTTTAAAGGACCCAGAGACTTTACCCAGACTTTTTTTTTAATTTTTTAAACTATAAAGAGTTGCTCGTCAAAAAAATTTTTTGTGTCCAGGACTCGGATATGTGCGGATTTTTCCTAATTTTGTGGTTTAGATCGATGAGGATTATTTTTGTGGTCTTTTGTAAACTTGCGGATTTTTAGCTCAAATTTGCGGATTTTTAAAAGAGATCCAATTCCTGATCTAAAGTTAAAGAGCAACTTAATATTTATTTATATTTTGACTTTTTTCACTTTTAAAATGCGCGTTTTCCAAGATAAATTTTAATTTTGCAGGTCTTGTCAAATGTTCTCAACCCAGAACCTCAAGGAGCTGAATAATTATTTAAATTTTTAATTGGATTTATTTCCTTTTTCTTTTCTTTCTTGAATATTTTATTCATTAATTCCTTTTTAATATTCCTTTTACAAATAACTGTGTTAACACATTTTGCCAATACGATATTTCGCCAGTAGGGCTAAAAATAAAGGTTTTGTCAACAACCTTGTTGGCAAAACGTGTATTTTTACCCTTATTGGCAAAATATGTTTTTGGCAAAATGTCGAGTCTTCCCTAATAGTGCGACGAATTTTGGGCACTCAACCGTCTTTGATTAGAAAAATTTAATTTCACATTATGCCAAGAAAAATCAAGTTATCGTATGATGCTTTATCTTTCTCGTATTTCTCTCTCTAGTGATTCGAGAATTATAAAAAGATTTTTTCTATTGATTATTTGTTTCAATTTCGTTGCTAACTAGCGAGATTGCTTAAAATGTTAAGTGCACAAACTAGCTTTTTTTCTTTAAAAGTTATATTAGAGTTTTGCTTGAAACTCTTGTATTTTTTGCTTAATTTGAAAAATCTTTTTAATCATTTTTAGCTTTCAAAAAATTTTTTCTTCTGTTAAAAAATGATCTTCACAAAAAAGTTTGTTCAAAGTGCAAATTCCATCATAGCAGGATGTACTATGAAGGCTGCTGCTCTTTCAACATCTTCAAAATTGTCGGCTTCTAGTGCTGAAGTTTCTCGAATTTTGGAAGAAAAGATTCTTGGACAAGAAGCAAAGATTAATTTGGAAGAGACTGGAAGAGTACTTTCTATTGGTGATGGAATTGCTCGTGTTTATGGACTTAAAAATATTCAGGCTGAGGAAATGGTGGAATTTGATTCGGGAATGAAGGTTGTTATTTTTTATATTTTTTGGGTTTGTAGTTGGGAACTCTCTTGGGCTCGCTCACATCCGCTTTAGGTAACGGGACTTGACTAATCTTCGAGCCTGTTGGGGCTCCAGCTCATGAGAACTCTGGCCTCGGAGAGACCCAATAATCTCAAAAACTTCCTGGTCTGAATACAGAAATACCCCGTCCATATCCAACTCTAGGGCTGGTATAGGGTGTCCTCCGCTCATTTTAGAAAGGCGGGCCTGGATTTTCGATTCTACTGGCTTATTGTTAGTTGGGTTATGGGCTGCAGCGATGAGAAACCCGGGCAAACTAGACTTCTAAATCTCTAATTCAACAATATTAACCTTTAATTTTTTCTCTAAAAAGGGAATGGCTCTAAACTTGGAACCTGACAATGTTGGTGTTGTCGTCTTTGGAAATGACAAGGTTATTCGTGAAGGAGATATTGTCAAACGGACTGGGGCTATTGTGGACGTTGGTGTCGGTGAAGAATTGTTGGGCCGCGTTGTTGATGCTCTAGGAAATCCAATTGATGGAAAACCTTTAAAAGTTTCTCAACGTTCGCGTGTTGAAGTTAAAGCTCCAGGAATTATTCCGCGTCTTGGTGTGCGTGAGCCTATGTTGACAGGAGTGAAAGCAGTTGACTCTTTGGTGCCAATTGGAAGGGGACAGCGTGAATTGATTATTGGAGATCGTCAAACTGGGTTTGTATTTTTTGCTGATTTTTTGGGTTAGATTAGGCTGACAAGTGAGAAATACCCCCCCCCCCCCCCCAATTTTCCCTAACCACGTGTTTTCTGTAGCTAGACCAATAAGGTTATTAAAAAGGAATTTTAATTAGGATATGAATGATCAAGGGCGTTATAGCCCTCCTGAAACCCGATCCCTGGATGCGCCCATGATTATTAATTCATCCCCAAACATTTTCAGTAAAACTGCAATTGCTATTGACACAATTATCAACCAAAAGCGTTTTAATGCCAGTAATGATGAGAAGAAAAAGCTTTATTGTATTTATGTTGCTATTGGTCAAAAGCGTTCGACTGTTGCTCAAATTGTGAAGCGACTTACTGATGCTGATGCTATGAAGTTTGTTTTTTTGGGTTACAATTATTATTCACTTCAGGTACACAATCATCGTTTCGGCTACCGCTTCTGATGCAGCACCTCTTCAATTCCTTGCACCATATTCGGGAGCTGCGATGGGAGAATTCTTCCGTGATAATGGAAAACATGCATTAATTATTTATGACGACCTTTCAAAACAAGCTGTAGCATATAGACAAATGTCACTTTTGTTGCGTCGTCCTCCAGGACGTGAAGCTTATCCAGGTTTTTTATATACCCATAACTTTTTGGAAACTTGCAGACGCCAACTACTAACACCTACTGGCATGAGTCGGGTTGTGTTTTGGGTTTGGGTCTTTTCCATGATTGTCCTATTCCATCACCTGTTCATCCAATTTTTCTTTAAAGTCATTTATTTGGCTAATATTAACAATCGTTATTTATAGGAGACGTTTTCTATTTGCACTCTCGTTTGCTTGAACGTGCTGCCAAAATGAATGAGACACACAAGGGAGGATCTCTTACAGCTTTACCAATTATTGAGACCCAAGCTGGTGACGTGTCTGCTTATATTCCAACAAACGTCATTTCAATTACCGATGGACAAATCTTTTTGGAGACTGAATTGTTCTATAAAGGTGTTAGACCTGCAATTAATGTTGGTTTGTCTGTATCTCGTGTAGGATCTGCTGCACAGACGAAATCTATGAAACAGGTTTTCTTTTGAATTTTTTGGTATGGGAGGGGTTGGGGATTTATTATATTCTAATCCTGACACTTCAGGGTCGGAAAGTTTGGGATCGGGTTTGCCAGAATCATTCTGTGTCCGAATTGAAACTTGTGTAGGGTAGTAGGGTCAAGGTTTTATTAGTCAAATTTTTTTGGTTAGACGAGGTCGGGCTTTGGGGTCCTATTTAAACCCTAAAAATTAAAAAGGTTGCTGGTTCAATGAAATTGGAACTTGCACAATACCGTGAGGTTGCTGCTTTTGCTCAATTTGGTTCTGATTTGGATGCTTCGACACAACAACTGCTCAATCGTGGTGTTCGTTTGACTGAGTTGCTCAAACAGGTTTTCCTTAAAATTTTTAGAATTTTATTTAAAAAAATTTTTCCTAAAGGGTCAATATGTTCCAATGGCTATTGAAGAACAAGTTGCTGTAATTTATGCTGGTGTCAAAGGTTATCTCGACAAAATTGACCCTTCACAAATTACTCGTTTCGAAAAAGAATTTCTTGCACATATTCGTGCTCATGAGCAAGAATTGCTAAAAATTATTCGTGAAGAAGGCCAAATTACTACAACAACGGATGATAAGCTTAAAAATTTGGTTCAAACATTTATTGCAGCTTTTAAGCATTAGGGAAGTATTTTGAAATTAATGAAGTGAGGAAAGAAAATTATAGAAGACATAGGATATTTTAAAATATAAATGTTATTGTTTTTTAATTTAGAAAAAGTAAAAAATTAATTTTGTTGGGAAAATGACTCCCTCTAAAAAATGTTCCTCCAAAATTTTCATTTGTTTAAGTTTTTTGTCTTCTCTTTTGTCGTTAAAATCTGTTGTTTTATTGGTTTTTTAATAAATTTTTGAATGAAGAAATTTTTTTTGAATCTAATGCGTTTTCAAACGTTTAATTTCTCGTTGTAAAATATTTTAAATTAATCAGATTTTTTGTAATTTTTGAAATTAGAATATAAAATGGACTCACCTGGAAATTCGCTTATCAGCAATGAACAAAAAGACGAGCTTCATTCTATACCTCAACAGATGTATCACAACCAGATTGGTAAAAGAGTTATGACTGATGAAGGCACAGGTTTTTAATTTTTGATTTAAAATTTTTGAGCTTTAGTTTTAAAGGAGGTGTGGGGATAAGAGTGGCAGAGAGATATGGATCTAATGGCATTTCTAATAACGATCTTAATGGTCCAAATTGTTTTTAAACCCTCTTTGTTGTTTAATATTTTGAGATAATATAAGGTCAGATCCAGGGATCGGATTTAAAGTGGTTTAAAAGGGCCGTGCGCCGTCCCCTTAACCCTTTTGAATTCGCTTTTGTTGGATAAAGAGGTTCAAAAACAACTTCCCACCCAAATTCCTTTGATACTTCAATATATCACATTTTCAGTTTCCATGGAAAGCCTTGAAAATCCTAATGAACCTCGTCGTCGTTCAACCAGAGACATTAAAAAACCAAAATTTGATGATGAATTGGTTGAAAGTGTTGTACTGAATAAACAAACACCTAAACGACGACATTCAAACGAAAAACATATTGTGACAAATGTTAATAATAATACAATATTAAATCCATCTGTCAACACATTTCCGAGCAGAATTCCTGTTACTTGTAATAACAACAACAATAATAATATTGCTGCGTTAGGTGGAAATGTTCAGTTACTTAATGCTCCTTCAAATGAGGTTTTTTTAATGTTTTTTAACTTAGGAATAAATTGGGTGGTGTCTTTGGAACATCTTATAATGCCAAGAAGCCCTCCTTACAAGCCCTCGAAATACCAAACTTGTGGTGTGTTGGTCTAGGGATGTTTTTTAATGACAGGAAAAGTTGTTCCAATAACGGGAAAAAAGTTGTTGCTGCGGGGGGAGCCGGTCATGTTGAGGAGAATGACGGTCAGTGTTAGGACTGAACCATCCCCTACCCATTCTTTGTACTTACCTTATATTAGCTTCCAACAACCTTTTCCCCCAGTATTTTACTCTTTTTTCCAATCAATTTTATATTATTTTAAAATTAAGATGGATAAAACACAACAACAACAATCAAATAAAAATAGAAGAAAAACAACACCAGAAGTAAATACTTCAATTATTAGAAATTTACAACCTTCTTTGGCTTTATTAAATCAATGGACACCTGAAGATGATATTGCTCTAATTGCTGCTGTGACACACGTTAATTAAAGATTTTTTAAAATTTTTATTCAAGTTTTATTTAGGTTGCTGATCTCTGGATTGTGTATACCCAAATGCGTTTTTCTCGGCGTTATACGCTTGAACAAGTTAGTTTTTTAATAATTTTTTTTGTTATAATTTTAGGGATTTAAGAAAATTTTTTTAATTTGGGTCGGGTCCAAGGATTATATTAAGCAAGAATTGGTCGATTCTTCAAAATCTCGGACTTTTCTCGGCCCGAAACTCGATCCAAAGGGAATTTTTGAAAATTCGATTGGACCTGACCCAATTTTTTTTCTTATTAACCCAGTCCATTCATGTGAAAGTCTACCTAAAATAAAATGGACTCACACACAACTTCTGATAATTCCTAAATTCCAAAAAAAATTTTTTGTTAGCTTTTTCCCAGTCCATTTAAGACATTTGATTCTACGAAAAAAAATTTTTTTAATAAATAATTTTTATTTAATTTTTAGATAGAAGAGCGTTGGTATGAACTTTTATATGATGAAGAATCAAGTTTAATTGCAAAAAGAAGAATGGAACAAATGGAAAAACAAAAAATTATATCAATACAAGAACGAATTCCCTTCTCTTTATCAGAAGAAAATTTATTGAGACAAATTCCTTCTTCTGCCCCACAACCTATAAGTTCAATTCTGTCAAAAATTTTGGAACAAAACAGGGATACTACTTTTCATTATGCTAGAACAGTTAAAATATTGGAAGAACATTGGAGGGAATTGAGGCTTTATGGACTTTTAAATGATCAAAGGGTAACAACAACAACACAGCAACAACAACAACAATTACAACAAGATGAAGACAATTTTGTAAGTTTTAATGTTTTTGCGGACCTGTGGTATTTGCGGATAAAATTGAAAAAAATAGGAGGTGTCCGCAAAAATCGTCGAAATTTGCGGACAACAAATCAGCCCCCTCTATTAATATTGAGGCTTAACGGTCACCAAATGATTTGATATGCTTATGGCTCCATAAAGCCATAAGCATATCAAAACCCTATGTTTGATGAAAAAAGCCTTAGAGCTGTGTCCGCAAATGTTTGTCTGCAAAAAAATGATTTTTTTTAATTTAAAAATTAATTTTTAAAATTTTCACATAGACTTTTGATCTCTACTCATTAGGTTCTTCAACAGATGTTAATAATGGTCAACAACTTCCAATGGTTTCTTTTTTAATTTTTTATATTTCTTTTTATTTCCAAAAAAGGATGTGGAAGAACGCCAATTTACTCGAAATGCAGCAATTTGTGAACGAGAAACAAAAGAATGGGAAGGGGCGGCTGTTTTAGTCTCTAATATTATTGGAATAATGCCAAGTGAACCAATAATGTCGCCTGAAACTGTTGGACTTTTTTGTGGACGTTGTACAACTTTTGATGTTAGAAAAGAGAGGGTATTGATTGGAAGGAGTACAAAAAGTTTGTTTAATAATTTTTTTGAAATTTAAAAAAAATTTAAATTAAGGGCACAATGTTGAGGTCAATTTAACGTTGGAAGGACCAACTTCTTATATTAGTAGAAAACAGGTTTCTTTTTAAATAAATTTAAAAAAGAGGGTTGGGTCTAGTTTTTATAGGTTTTCTATATGTAAGAATAGAAAATAAGACAAGACTCTTGCTTATTTGTTAATTCCTCCCGTGGAGAAAGATGCACTAGAAATGTCACGGGTTACCCAAAACTAGGACATTTTTGGACTCGAAACTAGATCCGAAGAAAATTGTTGTGAAGACCCAACCCGAAACTCGGCTTTACATATAAAATTTAGTCAAATAGATAATGAATGGTCCTTTTCCTTTATAACTTTTTTGGTCTTTCTCCCTCAAAAGTCCGCAAATTTTGTCCGCAAGTTTCTTTTTTACCTCATAAAAACTTCGTTTTCGTTTCCCGTGGAGAATTTACATTTTTTGTATATATTTTTCTTGAGAGAGTTGATATATACCTAGGAATATTTCCCCAAAAAATAATCCTTTTTTTAATAAATTAAATTTTTGCGGATAAAACTTGCAGACATTCTTGTAAGCTTAAAAAACAAATTTAAAAATAAATCCTAATTCTCTTATTTTTAAAGGCAATATTTAAACTGACAGAAAACAATAATTGTTTACTTCGAAATATTGGAAAACGACATATTAATGTTAATGGAAGAGCTCTTTTACAAGGAGAAGCAATTGAATTAATTAATAACTCAATTATTGTTATTGCCCTAATTCATTTAAAATTTTTAAAAAATTTGAATTATCGAGGAAAAGGAGGAGGAGGAGGGGGAAGTAGCAACAACAGCACTAACAACAATGGAGCTATTGAAGGAGGAAGTAATTCTAATATTAAATAAATTGAGATTATTTTGGAATTTTGTCTCTATTTATGAATAAATATTTGGAGTATTAATTTGTGTGCATCATGAGGAAATCGTTGGTAGGGCTTATGACGTGAAACAGGGTAATCAACATTTATTCAATTTAAAGTTTGCCTAATTTTGGTAGTGTATATTGTTGAAAACTTATTAAAAATTTCCGTTCAATGGGTGAGACGAATTTGGGTTTTTCAGAGGGACGAATCTTAGGAGGGACGAATAGAGGCGCAGCCCGGTCGGGTATTAGTCAGAAAAGAGGCTTTTTTTAAATCGTAAAATCATTGTTAATCGATTTTTCGAGATCTAAGAGTATCAATTTTATATTTTTAGAACAGTTTAAAATAATACATTAAAGTCCCTATGCAACATAAAGTGAATAATAATAAAAATATATATGTATTAGGATTAAGTGTATAATAATCTATCTTCTTATTTAATAAAAAAACTGTTCTTTCCTTTCTATATTAATTGTCCAAGCACATATTTAATAGGCGTGTTTAGCCACAAACAGAGACTCAGCAGCGGAAGCAGCGCCTTCTTCACCAGTATATTTGCCCAGTTGAGCGTCTCCATTAGCCTTTAAAAATAAGAAAATTATTGAAGTTTTAGAGAAGGCTAAGGACAACTCCTACGGGTTATATTCCAGAACTTGACCCATCAAAAAATTAGAAGCCTCGAACCCATTACGGGAAGTGGCCAGGCTAATGGATCCTTTAAAAGTTCTTCCCACCCTAGTCGATAAAGACAGTCACTAGGATAGGCAGTGGGAGTTGATCAGGCCGTCTCACTCAATCATGGTACCGAGGTATCCTACAATAATGTTCCCAGCCGAAAAGAAGTCCCCCTACCCCATTCTAACTTTTCCCCTCCAAACCTTTGCACGATGAAGCAAAACTTTCTGCGCCTCAGCAATATTAGCATCAGATCCCTTCCAACTCTTCAAAACAGAAGATTGCAAAGCACGACCATAAGAGAATGTCAAAGTCCATGGACGAGGGCCCGGCACACTGTTGATTGCATTCAAATTTTGAGTGGCTTCAATTTCTGATTGACCTCCAGACAAGAAAACGACTCCTAAAACAGATTAAAAATTAATTTTCGGAAAATATTTAAAAAACCAGGGACAGCAATCGGAACTCCACGTCGAAGAGCAGTAACGGTAGCCAAGCCAATTTCCTCTGGAGTAGCCTTTTTTGGATTCGACTGGCCGGGAGTAACCATATTGGGTTTAAGCAAGGTCCCTTCAAGATAGATGTGATGATCGGCCAAAGCTTTGTAGGTATAAGCAAGAGTCATTTCAGTAACCTAAAGAAGTAAAGAGAGAGATGTGTTTGTTTTTAGACTGTGTACAACCCAGTACCGGTCCAAACTCTTAGGCTAACTCAAATAATGTAAGGAGGTGTCAGGTGTGTGTGGGGTCTAGTACAAAAGCAGCCAGCGATTAGTCTTGGTCGAGCAACTTGGCCGACCACTTATTCTTGCCTATCGCCACCTTAAAAGGTTGGAGCGGACCCTAGGACACAACCGAAGCTATCCAAAATCGAAGTTAAAAACCTCACGCTCCCTATCACTTATCCCTCCCTCCAAATTAAATCAGAAATAACTCTAAGAAACCTTAGCACATCGGTCAATATCATGATCACCATCACACAAAACTTCTGGCTCAACAATAGGAACAAGACCATTTTGATGACAAATACTTGCATAACGTGCAAGAACATTTGCATTCTCCAAAAGAGCCAAATGAGAAGGTTTGTGAGGGCCAATGTTGATGACACAACGCCATTTTGCAAAGTCACAACCGCCCTTTTTGTATTCAGCACAACGTTGAGAAAGATTGTCCAAACCTTTAAAAGAGGTTAGAAGGTATAAAATTTTTAAGTTGCCATTCTTGATCAACCACAAAACCTTTAATTTCAGGAACTCTGAACCGCTGTTCCTAACCCTTCCAACACAAAGTTTTGGAACCAGTCAAAAAACTCAGGAATAGCCGAGGAGACCCGAACGAATTTTTTAAGCAGGGAGAAGACTACTCCAACCCCTTCACATCAAATAGATTAATCAAGCATTCCTTAACGAAAAAGAAACCTTGAGTTGTCCCCTCATCAAGAGTTCCAGCCAACTTAACAACTCCAGTATCCACTTTAATACCAGCAACTGCCCCATTCTTTTTAATCAGATCAACAAAGCGTTCTCCACTATCTGCTTTCTAAAAGGCTTTGTAAAATACCTTGCTAAATCTTTAAAAAACCTGTCTGAAGGTTTCATCAAAGAGAATTACTCCACTAATGTTCTGTCCAAAATTTGGAGTAGAGAAGAGAAGTTGACGATATTTGCGACGATTTTCCTCATTGTTCTCAACACTAATGCCCTCAAAACGTTTACCAATAGAGCCTAGAATTGAAAAAAAAATTATTTTGGATTTTCTTGGCTTCATCAAAAAATCAGCGAGGACGAGGTATCGAACCCGAGACCCCCTTTACCCACAAGTCGGGAACGTTAACCACTACACCATCGAGGTATTTGCTTAACCCAAAATCATTTTTAACCCAAAATCATTCTAAAGAACCTGTGCTCTCATCAGCAGCCAAAATTCCCTTCCCGGGCTGAAGGATCTTCTGGGCAATAGCACGCAACTCATCCATTTGCTCTTTGCTGAGAGGATCTTTATAAGAATCCATTTTAGAATTTAATTTGAAATTTAGATTTGTTTAACTAAAAAAGAATTATTAAAAATGTAAAAATGGACCAAAAATAGGAAGATAGAGGAATGAAAGAACAGAAAAACGCATCCTCAGAACTCTTCAAAAAATCAATAAATTTCACAAGTTTCAAGGAAATGAGCAAAAAAATCGGAGATAACGTTCCTATGGTAAATAAATAAAATAAATTCTCTCTCGAAGAGCAGAGAATAGGTCAAGGCTATAAAAACAAAAGTAAAAGAGAGAGGGAACGTTTGTTGTTTGTATAGGAGAAAAATGAATGTTTGAAAGTAAATTTGACGTTCTTTTATATCTTTCGAGAAATAAACCAAAAAATCAAGGACAAAAACAACCAAAAATGTGACAGAAATAAGAAGATTAGGGGAAAATACAAAAATAAAATGGCACAAAAATAATAACAGTAAAGTGTTTACATTATAAACCACCAGAGAATAATATCGAAATTTTCGTTAGTTTACGAAAAAAAAGTTAAAAATAGGAATCAGAGTTTAAAACAAAATTAATAAAAATGAAAAATTTCCTGCGATTAAATGGCTTACGAATAAACAACTCCCGCGATTAAACGGCTCTTTTGGCTTAACGTCTCGCGACTAAATGGGCTACCATAACAGACACCAAAAAGAACAATAGAGTCTGGGTTTTTATTAAATTTAGTATAAAAACTTTCTTTTGTATTTTTTTCCTTTTTTTAGTATTTAAAAGGAACCTGATCATAGGCAAAGATTTAATCGCCTTACCATAATAAAAGAGAATAGTTAGTAACTAACTCTTCAGAAAATACTCCAACGCCTATTAGTCTAGTCGCGACTAACTAGAAAGTCTAGACTAGCTAGACATTTAACTGAAGAGAAATAGCGTGTTAATTTAAGAGAGACAGGTTATACACTCAATGTAATTTTGTTGGAGAGGGAAAGCCCAATTAGGCGCGCACCCATAACGGCGCAAAGCCATAACTTGCTTCAAGTTTTCCGAATCTTACCAAATTTAGTATTAAACGATTCCTCTCATCGAGCTAAAGAGATTGGTGCCAAAATTGATAAGGGCCAGAAATTTTCCAGCAAGTTATGGCTTTGCGCCGTTAAGGACGCGCGCCTAACTGGGCATGTTCTTTGTTGGAGACTGCTCAAAAATCGTTTTCCCCGTAGGAACGCGTTGATTTATTTGTTTGTTTTAGATTTTTTAAATTTATTTTTTGTTGTTTTTCAGTTGTTTTTAGTTATTCTAGAGTAGATCAATTCTCATTTCTTCATAAATTATTTTCTTACTTAAAAAATGTTTCCGCGACGTTCTCGTTCAAAAACGCCTGGAGGGAATGGTATGAATTTAATTTAAAAAACATCAAATTTTTAAAATTTTCAGCAAAAGAAGGACTTTATGTGCAGACGTTTAAGCCTCTTCCTCCGATGAATAGTAAACAACGAATTAATGTACATTTATTTGTTTTGTTTACAATAGGTTTATTTATTGTTTGTCCTTTTTTGGGCTTGTAGAGTCCAAAAATAGCATTTAGGGGGGGGGGGTATGGTATGTCTCTCCTTCTTTTCAATACTATTTTTAGTTACCTGACAAGTTTATGTAAATAAGGATTGATGGGGTACATTTTCTCTCTACAGGCGCCTTTAACGTCTCCCATACCTGTCCACTCTCAAAAAGGGAAGGAAATTGACCAGTGGCCGGTTGGGGGTAGGGAAGCGCCCCTTTCTCGCTCTGGTAATGCTGTTTCCTTTTTATAACGCGGAAGAGCTCCCGTGCTCTAGTGGTTGCGTCTTGTACGTTGCGCCGAAATACCAAACCCCCAAAAGCCGTCGAAATGCCTACGCCTCCTGATCACTCCCATGTGAGGGTGATCGATCAGGCGCTTTGGGGAGAGTCTCATAAATAGTCCCGTTGCCAGTCAAGTCCCGAACTTTAAACTCAATTTTTTTTCAGATGCTAAAGAATAAGACTACAGTAAATGCTTTTCATAGCAGTCATTCAGCTGGTGTTGCTGGAAAAGGAATTAATACAACGGCGAGTCTTTTAAAGGTTTTTTTATTTTTTTTCTTATTTTAGGCCCCAATTACTACTACTCAAAGTGCTCCTAAGCCACGTGTTGTTCCTACACAGACTTCTACACAACAGACTCCAAGAGCTCCAGTTGTTCATCCACAAACTGTTAGACCTTCAGAGGCTGCTGGTGTTCAATCTTCAAATAGTATGGGGAGGCAAAACGTGCGGAAGGATCCACCGAGTGATCCAAGGCTTCAGAGTGCTCCTAAGCCACGTGGAACTCCTCTTGTACATGAGGCGACCTATTTACAGAGAGGGGATCAACGTACAGTTGAGGTTTATAATTTTCTTTTAAATTATTATTTTTGAGGATTCTTGCTTTCCTGGGATTTTTAGCAAAATTTTTTGTCCGCAAATTTTTTTTATCCGCTAGTTCCGTCCGCAAAATTTTTTTCCTTTTCAAGGCCATTTCTAGTCACATGACAAAGTTTAAGTAAATAAGAGTTGAGGGGGTATTTGTCTGCCTATAGATCCGCCTGTTATTGTTTCCCTTTCTGTCCACTCTTAAAGAATACAAGAAGACTAATTGTGGTCAATTGCAGTTTTCTTTAAAGAGTCTTTTTTCAATTTCAGTCGCCAATTACTCAAAGTGCTCCTAAGCCACGTGTTGTTCCTCCGCAAACGTCTTCACACCAAACTCCAAGAACTCCAGTTGTTCATTCGCAAACTGCTAGACAAGTGGCTTCTGCTGTTCAACCTTCAAGTAATGGAACTTCTACTCAAAGTGAGCCTAAGCCACGTGGAACTCCTCTTGTACATGAGGCAGCCTATTTACAGAAAGGAGATCAACGTACAGTTGAGGTTTATAATTTTCTTTTAAATTATTTTTGAGGATTCTTGCTATCTTGGGATTTTTAGGCAAAATTTTTTTGTCCGCAAGTTTGGTCCGCAAATTTTTAATTTTCTAAAACAACCAAAAATTAATTGTTTTTAAAGATATCTTCATCAACTTCAAAAAAACGGCAACATGAACGTCTTCCACCAATGGACAATAATGTTATTCGGCACCAAGAAGTTTGTCCGCAAATATTGTCCGCAACTTTCAAAAAATTATTTTTAAAGGTATCTACTCAATCACCACCTTCCAAACGTCAAAATCAATCTCCACAACAACTTCCACCAACCCCAACATTACAACAAAATAATGTTGGTGGTCAGCAACAGGAAGGTCAAGGATCATTAACTCCTCAACAAAATAGTGGAGAAATTTTAAAATTTATTCAAACTATTTCTGATCAGAAAGACCTCGTTAAAGAAATGTTGGTTTATTTTTTTTATTAATTTTTTAGAGCTGATTGTTTTTATCCCTAATTTTTATTGACTAGTAAGTGTGGGTTTTTAGCTTAAGTGAAAATTTTTATGGACACTGTTAAATTTAAATTTGTCTTTAATTTTGTGTACAAAATTGACAAACACTCGCCCCTGGATATTCCTTTGTCGGAAACCCGGATTCGGATTCGAAAAATTTTTTTGAAACCCCAACTTGAAATTTGACTTTACTTTTTTTTTCTCAATCCGACCCATCCCTCTGCCAGTTTTACCTTACTTATCCCTCCGGCCCCCACTCCTCTCTACCACATTAGGGGACATATTATAACGAGATTCCACTTTATTCTTTTTAATTTTTAAGAAACAATCACTATCAAATCGTGGTGCCAAAAAAGATGCAAATGATTAGTGAAATTACTGAGAAGCTTGCAAAATTTGCGGAGGCGGTTAAAACGAGAATTTAATTTAAGGAAGAATATTTTTATAATAAAAAGAATATTATTTATTTTAAAAAATGCTTTTTTGGTCTTTTAAAGAAAATATTGCCATAAATTTACTTTGATGTAAATGTGAATAAATATTGAAAAACTTTATTTTCTTTAATTTTTTTTTTAAATTATTATTTTTTTAAATATCTAAAAAAATGGTTGTCCGCAAATTTTTTGCGGACAAAATTTTTGTCCGCAAAAATATTTTTCCTTTGTCCGCAAAATGTTTCTCTTTTTTTCCGTCGTCCGCAATTTTTTCTTTCGTATGCAAGCTATTTACTATTTAATTTTTATACTAAAAAATTTATTTTTTTAGCTTCAAACACACCTTGAAGTTTGACATGTCTCGAATTCACAAGTGTGATATTTGTGGAAAACGTTTTAAAAAACGAGGAGATTTAATACAACACAATCGAATCCACACCAATGACCGGCCGTATGTGTGCCAGTAAGTCTTTTAAAAAAACTTAAAAAAATTTTTGTCTGCAAGTTTTTGCGGACAAAAATTTTTGTCCGCAAGTTTCGTCCGCAAAAATTTTTTTCTTTTTTAGATATTGCCCAAAACGTTTTAAGCAAAAGAGCCATGTTGAACAACACGAAAGAATTCATACTGACTCTAAACCTTTTGCATGTCAATTTTGTGGCCAACAATTTCGTCAAATATCTCAACAACTTGTACATGAGGCAACCTATCATGGAGAAAATCAACGTGAAGTTGAGGTTTAATTTATAAAAATTTTTTTGAGGATTCTTGCTATTTGGTGGAAGACTAATCGGTGGTCGACCGCGTTTTATCTCTTTAAAGAATTTTTTTTTTTAATTTTAGGCACCAATTACTCCTCGAAGTGCTCCTAGGCCACGTGTTCCTCAACAAACTTCTACACAAAGCACACCAAGAACTTCGGTTGTTCATCCGAAAACTACAAGACGTGCTGTGGCTTCTGCTGCTGTTCAACCTTCGACTAGTAGTAGAAGGCAAGATTTACCAAAAAATCCAAGGCATCAGCTTCAGACAGGTTTACATCTAATAATCACTAAAATTGAGTGGTGAACATTTAGCCTGGGCAAATCTCCCAAATTAAGTTTGTCGTCTCCATAATTTCCGAGCGGAAAATTTACGGTTAAATTCCGGAATCTAAAGAAATTTATTAGAATCAACAGCCCTAATTCCAAATTTGGTAATTTTGTCGCTTAAGGGTACTTTTTCCCCTGACCTTTTCGGGGTTTCTTCCACCAACTTGGAATCGGATCAACAGTCCATAGCGTTATATTAACCCGAATTTATTAACATCTATCTCCTTAAAATATTTTCTAGAAAAACGTCGTTCGCCAACTCGTTTCATTCCAATGCCTCAAGCGCCGCAAACTGCTCCGAATCTTAATCTCAACAAAAATTCCAGTCGTATACAGAAATTTGAGGTTTTTTTTTAATTGACATTTTTAAAATAAAAAATTTTTATTTAAAGTCTTCACCGCCTCCCAAACGGCGTCGAGAACGACAACGCTCTGTGCCTACACCAATTGTGCAAAAAATTGTTGTACGACGATTTGAGGTTCGAAAAAAAAATTTTTTTCATTCGATTGTTGACCCTCCCCCCTCCTCCCCCCCCCTCTTTTAAAAAACATTGGTTCTCTAATTTAATTTAGAATCGGTCTGAAAGTCCATCCAAAATATTTTCTACATCCCAAAACATCCTGGCAAATATTTTATTTTTTTTTGTCCGCAAATATATATTTTTTA
The DNA here is from genome assembly GCA_036172945.1 of Meloidogyne incognita. Classification (NCBI taxonomy): domain Eukaryota; kingdom Metazoa; phylum Nematoda; class Chromadorea; order Rhabditida; family Meloidogynidae; genus Meloidogyne; species Meloidogyne incognita. The sequence continues at coordinate 362,532 of JARQAC010000013.1, forward strand.
AAACTTAAAAATCATTATTTTTAAAGATATCCCCATCGACTTCAAAAAAACGGCAACATGAATGTCTTCCACCAATGGACAATAATGTTATTCGGCAACAAGAAGTTTGTCCGCAAATATTGTCCGCAAATTTAAAACTAAAAAATTATTTTTAAAGGCAATTCAATCACCACCTTCCAAACGTCAAAGTCAACCTCAACAACGCCAACCTGAACAGCTTCCTTCAACTCCAACAATACAACAAAATAATGTTGGTGGTTGGCAACAGGAAAGTCAACAAAATAATGGAGAAATTTTAAAATTTATTCAAACTATTTATGATCAGAACGACCTTATTAAAGAAATGTTGGTTTATTTTTTTAATTTTTAGATCTTGATCTTTGGGATGTTTCTTTCGATTTTTGAGAACTTTTACTCTAATTTATTCATTTTTTGGGGCCTGTCCAACCCTACTTCCCACCTTCCCAAGGGAACGAAGTTTCGTCTTTATTTTTTTTTGCTTTAAGAAACAACCACTACCAAATCGTTGTGCCCGAAAAGATTAGAATTATTCGAGAAATTACCGAAAATCTTGCAAAATTTGCGGAGGCGGTTAAAACAAGAATTTAATTCATTGAAGAATAACAAAAAATATAACAAAACTGCTTTTCTGGTCGTTTAAATTAGGGTTTAAAAGTTTATTTTTTTTTATCGTTTAAAGCACCCCGAAACCCTGAAACGGACCCACGATGAATTTTTAGGCAAAAACTTCCCGACCCGAACCCCGAAGGCTCAACCACCGACAAATCCAGAAACCCGACTCGGGGTGCTACCCTAATTTAAAGAAAACTCTCGCTACTTCACTTTTATTTTAAATTTAAATGTAAATAAAAAAAGAGAATATTCTCTCTAAAATTTATTAAAAATTAATTATTTTTTAAATACAAAATAAAATTTATTTTTTTAATGAATATCAAAATGAATCACAACAACCCTGAGAAGATTTAAATGAGAGAGAAGAATAAATTTGATTTTAGAGAATTAAATGATGATCTGTAGAGAGAGTGGATTGACTATAAAAATATATGGGGATATTTTAAGTATTTTTTATGGATATATATTGAGAAGATTGAGAAGAATTTATGGCCCTAACCTCAAGTTGAGATTTCGAAAAAAATTTTTGAAAAATTTTTGTTTCCTCAACATTAAGGGTAGGCCAGTACGACGCAAAAATTTTTTTTTGGCAGGAAAATTTTTTCCAAAATTTAAAATAAGTCAATAGGCCAGCCCTAGAGATCTATTTGATTAGTCCGCAAAAAACTTGCGGACTATTAATTTTTTGCGGATAAAATTTTCGGACTAAGAGAGAGTGACCGTGAAACCCTGAAAAACACCCTAGCAATACTCCAGAACACTAAAAATGTTAATTAGAACTCTAGGGTTATGGCTAACAAAATTAAGGGTATGCCAGGAAATTTTGTTATCTTTCTCCACTCATTATACGCAATTGTTCATCCAAATGTTGTTGTTGAAATTGTTGTTGGTGATGTTTTGACATTGCAGACATTGCTAGTAAACTATCAACTGCTGCATTTCTAGGAAAAAATTTTTTTGAGTATTTCTTTAGTCTGCAAAAATATTTGCGGACTTTTTTATTTGTCCGCAAAAAACTTGCGGACAAAAATTTTTTTGCGGATAAAATTTGCGGACTAAGAGAAAATAACCAGGAAACCCTGAAAAACTCTTCATTTACCTTTCCATCTGTTGGTGATGATGAAAACCTCCTCTTCCCCCACCACCATTTCCATCTTCAACAGCAGCTCTAAGCAATCCATTAAAAGAAGAAGCCATTTGTTGTTGGGCTGCTGCAGCTATAGCTATTGTTGAGGTTGAAGGGGAAGAATTTAAAGAAGATTGTTGTTGTTGGTGATGTTGTTGTTGTAAATGCCCTCCATTTAGAGATGATGCCGCTGCTGCGGCAGCTGCGGCGGCGGCTGCTGCTGCGGCTAAATGGTCGGAAGATGAAGAAAGTGGTGAACTCTGTGTTTTAAATTTCTAAAAAAATTTTAAAAATTTTTTTGAGAGAAATTTTTGGGACGTTTCTTAGGGTTTTCTTCGGGTTTGAATTTTATGGACAAAAAAATTTCAAGTTGTTAACAAATTAAAATTTGCGGACAAAAAAAATTATTTGCGGACAACTTTTGCGGACAAACCCAAGTTTTTAGAAATTGTAACAAACAGCCTTATAGGCGTTATTCTTAGTTACCCACTTTCAAATAAATCCTCCTCTTATTTTTTAACACAAAAAGTTCAATATAGTGTCGGTGTCCGCAAATATTAGTCCGCAAATGTTACTATTAAAAATTTTTTTTAAATAAAAAAACCTGTTCTGAAGACAACGAATTATGTAAATCAGACGCAGCTGAACTATTTGCCCCATTCATAACTATTTGGCCAAATGTATTATTAGATGAGTCTGCAGAATGTTGCTGTTGTGTTGGTCTCTTTAAATTAATTTTATAAAATTTTTAAATAGAATTTAAATAAAGCTTGAAAAAAATTTTTGCGGACAATCTTTGCGGACAAAAAATATTTCATACTTTTGCCTTTCCACCTCTTTTAATAAATTTAAACATCTTCCAAGTATTTCAAAAAAATCCCAGGATATCAAGAATCCTCTTAAAAACAATTTAAAAATTAATTAAATACTTCAACACGTTGATCTCCTCTGTGTAGATGTGTTGCCTCATGTCCAAGTTGCTGAGATCTTTGACGAAATTGTCTGCCACAAAATTGACATGCAAAAGGTTTAGAACCTGTATGAATACGTTCGTGTTGATCAACATGGCTCTTTTGTGTAAAACGCTTTGGGCAATAACTAAAAAAGAAAATTTTTGCGGACAACATTTGCGGACAAAAATTATTGTCCGCAAAAAATTGCGGACAAAAAATTTTTTCATTTTTAAAAAAACTTACTGGCACATATAAGGCCGGTCATTAACGTGGATTCGATTGTGTTGTTGTAATCCTCCTCGAGCTTTAAATCGTTTCCCACAAAGATCACACTCATGAACTCGAATCATACGACAATCTTCAAGATGTAATTGGAGCTAAAAAATAGAGTTTAAAAGTTTAGTTTATTTTTAAAATTAATAAATGAGTGGTCATTTTTTGAGGACAAGAATTTTTGCAGAGAAAATCTTTGTGGAGAAATGTTGGGAATAGAAAAATTTTTGCGGACTAAATTTTTTGTCCGCAAAAAACTTGCGGACAGGAAAAAAATTTTTTGCGGACATAAATCTATTTTCAAAAAACTCACAGCATTTTGTCCCGGCAACTTTTTCGGACAAAAAGAACATTTAATCAAATCCACACCAGATCGCACAGTTCTTTTAACTGTAGAAGAAGAACTAATTGACTGCCTCTGTTGTTGTTGTTGACCAGAAGAAGCACTATTACACGTTCTATTTTCAACAACATTATTTCCTCCAGGACGTAAATGTTGTGAATGTGAATATGGAGTAAATAATGAAGTTTGTTGTTGTTGTTGTGAATCTTGTTGAGAACGTATAATTGTTGCTGTTGTTGAATTTGTTGATGGAAAGGCAACAAATGAGGCAGCTGCTGCAGCGTTTGAACAACCAAATAAATTATTCATTTCATCGGGAAAGTGGGCTAAAAAATTAAGAAAAAAATTAAGCAATTGTAAAAATATGTTGGTATTTTTGCGGACTATATTTGCGGATTAAAAAAAAATTTTGCGGACAAAAATATTTTTTGCGGACAATTTTTGCGGACAGTTTTTGCGGACAAAAAAATTTTTGCGTACTATTACTTTTTGCGGACTATATTTAAATAAAAATTTTAAAAAATGTAAAAAATTTTGCGGATAATATTTGCGGACAAAAAATTCTTTTGAAAAAAATTATTTATTTTTAATACACACACTCTTAAAACCAAAAAATTTTTTTAATGTAACATTTATTTTAATTAATTAAATTATTTATGTGTGTTTTATTTATTTTGTTTTTGTGTCTATTTAAGACCAAAAATTAAAAATTGTGGAGGCCACAAAAATAAATATTATTTATGTAAGTGATTGAAAAATTTAATTTTTTTAAAGAAGACAACCTTTAAATTTTTTTTTACAAAAATTTGGGAGACGAAAAAAAAATTTTTTTTTCAAAAAAAATTTTTTTTACAGCGCTTATCAAATTAAAAATTAAATTTTAAAGGAAAAAAAATGTTGCTAAAAACTATCATTTTTAAAAAATACTGAAAACGACTGAAAAATATTTTAATTAAATTATGACACTCTCCCCCATTAGAGGTCACACCAAAAATCCCTATAGTTGTTCTAAAGAGTGTTGATCTTTTGCAAGGTGCACTTTTTTGAAGTTAAATAAATATTCAAATTAGAATAGGACTGGGAGGGTGTCAACCGAGATAAATATCTCGGAAAAAAATTTATCTTGAAAATTATCGGAATTGTTGTTCGGGATCTATATCGGTGTCCGGTCTCTAATTCAAATATACCTATATTAAAAATAAAAGGTGTAGAGTATCTTAGATTGGGAGGTATTTAATTGAGAATATTATTTAACTAAATCTCTTTAATGCTTATATAAAAAAAGATTTTTGTGTTAAATATAAAAATAAAAATGTCACAAGAAAAAAATATTAAAAATGTCTGGAGAGAAGTAAAATTACTGTAAGATAATAATATGCATTCTGCCGTTAAGTAAGGCTCAGTCCCGACATTATAACTAATGAAGGAATAGTCACTTCTTCATGTTTTTGGTACCATTGGATAGGGAATTGAAAGCACTACAACATATCAAAAAATCAAAATTTTCGATTGTCTGATAAAAAAGTTATGATCTAAAAACTAGTCTTTTTTGAAAAAATGTGATTTTCGACACTTTATCGAACATAACTTTTATATCAAAAAATCCAAAATTTTTATTTTTTGATATCTTGTAGTGTATTTAATTCTCTATCCAATGATACCAAGAACACTAAAAAATATCCGCCCCTTCAAAAGTTATAGGGCTCGGAACTCAACCGAGTCGGTGTACTCTACAGAGGTGTACCAAATAAACTTATTTAATTTTTACAGTAAAAATAAAAAAAAATAAACTTGAATTTAAAGTTTATCTTTACTACCATAAAAAGAATATTTATAGGTATATATTTATATAAAACAAGTTTATTTTTTAATTAATATGAATAATAATTATTATATGGTATGTACTGTTAAGGTATAAATATTAATTTAAATAGTCACGCAAAAATATATGTGCCATATAAAATTAATTTTTTTGGGATACTTTTTAGGTAAAAAAATATTCTTTTTTCTCTAATAAACTTTAGATTTTATGTAGTCTACATACCAGGGGTGGCGCTCGTCTCGTATCTCGTGAAATCTCGCATTTTTTGAGAATCTCGTATCTCGTGAATCTCGTGTCTCGTATTTTGTGGCATTTGCGCCACCCCTGCTACATAATCTCCATTTTATAAATAACTCCCCTCATGGGATTGGAAAATTGTGTTAAAAAATGGTAGACGCCTTAGTTTAGTATTCCGAATCGGTTGACTCCGGAGCCCTTTAACTTTTGAAGGCGTGGATACTTTTTAATGTTCTTGATACCATTGGATAGAGAATTAAGTAGGCTACAAAATATCAGAAAATAAAAATTTTCAATTGATTTATAAAAAAGTTATGATCGATAAAGTGCCGAAAAAATCGAAATTTTTTTTCAAAAAGTTACTTTTTTTTTTATCAATCAATCAAAAATTCTGATTTTTTGATATGTTATAGCGAGATTAAATCAAAATTAAAAAAGAGATCAGCACCATAAAGATCAACCTTATTTTTTTTCTAGTATTAATTTTATGCGCAATATTAATGGGAGGGGGGGGGGACTAAAGACTCGCAATAGGTAATTAAAAAAAATTTTTTTCTAAATTTAAAATTACCTCCAGCATAACTAGCAGCAGCTAATTGAGATTGCATATTAGCAAAATCTATTAATTGTTGTTGGGGAGGAGGGATCATTTGAACTACTCCTTGTTGTTGTTGTTGATGATGTGGATGCTGTTGTTGTTGTTGATGATTATTTTGATTAATTGATCTACTTCCTAATAAATTGTTGAGCTGGAAAAAACAAAAAAAAATTTCAAAAAAATTTTTTGGACGTTTTGGAACTCAAAAAAAAAATTTTTTTAATTTTTAAAATTAGAAAAAAAGATATTTTAGGAAATTATTTTTTTGAAAATTAAAAAAAAAGTAAAAAAAAATTTTTTTGGCTCAATAAAAAAATTTTCTCCCAAATTTTTTCCACATCCGAGAAAAAATTTAAAAAGCTAAACAAACGTTTAAAAAATTTTTTCCTTAATTTTATATATTAATAAAAATACATAAAAAAATTTTTTTTGAAATTTTGAGTTTAAAAAAATTTGAAAAAAATCAATTTTTAATGAATTAATTTTTCGGGTGGTAAAATTTAATTATTTACTATTTAATGTGTATTTAAAATTTAAAAAATTAAAAAAAATACAGAAAAAAATTATTGGACCCTCTAATATTGGACCCTTAAATTAAGAGGCCCTTACCACTCTACAGACCCTAGAGGCAAAAGAAAGTGGAGACTAGAGACAAGGGTTGCCGAATCCTGGGAAATCACCGGATATCTCAGCACCAGATATCCAATACGAATTTGGATGTCCAAACTTTATTCGGATCCGGATATTTTTAAAGAAAATTTTTAAAAAAGTCTTAAGCATCCGAAAATTCAAATCCGCCAACCCTAGCCTACCTAAAAATTTTTGAAAGTTTGGTCAAGTGGATAAAGGCGCTGACTAAAAATTGATTTAAAATAAAGGGTCTAAGGTTCGAGTCCGTTCACTGGTATTTATTAAATTTAATATTTTAAAATATTTTTTAACTAATCCTAAGTTCCTAAACGACTTTTAAAAATTAAAAAAAAAATTTTTTTTACCAAAGTAGTAGGTGATTGACAATTATTTAAATTTCCTCCTCCACTAACTGAAAGTCTTCCTCCTCCTCCTCTTCCTCCACTATTATTTTCTTCCATTTCTAATTGTTCATTACTTCCATTACTACATATAGATTGTGCTGAACCAGTAGAATGTAAAATACGAGAAGATGAATTTGTTGTTGAAGAAGAAGAATGGTGCTGGTTGTGTTGTTGTTGTAAGGCCATCATTGGCCAAATAATTGAAGCAAAATTAAATTTATTTATTTATTAATTAGAAATATTAATAAAATTTTTTGGAGCAGTTTTTTAAGTAATAGACTTGAGTAAACTTGAAGGTCTGTGTTTATCTTAAAAATTAAAAAAAATTAGTTGGTAACGTGTTAGAAAGGGGGGGGGGGAGTAAAAGACTGGACTGGTAGGGTCGTAAGAGAATCGAGCTAGCTATCTCAAAAAAAAAAATATGGATACTCGATAATTTAAAGTTTTGTTCGAGATTTCGTCTAAATCTGTTCTCTGTTGGAACCAGATCTGGTCATGGATACGGATATAGATACAGATAATACCAAAATGCCCGTGGATATCCGCCTGTATCCGCCGTAAATATCCGAATACGGATACCAAAATTAATATCCGTGACCAGGTCTGGTTGGAACAGCATTTAAATAAACAATTAAAAAAAATAAATAAATAATCTTTTCAATTAATTTAATTACAAAAAATAATTAAAAAACGGAAAACACACAAAAACATATAATAAATTTAAAAATTAGCATTTAATACTGCTAATTTAAAAATTTTAATTTAAAACATTAAATGAATAAAAAAAATTTTTTTTTAATTTCTACGTTTATTCCCAAAATATTGTTTTTATTTTTAAAATAAAGAATTAAAAATCATTTAAAAAAAAATAAAAAAAATTTTTTTATGTTGCTTCCTAAAAAATTTTTGATTTAATAAAAAAATTAAATTCAAACAAAAAAAATTCTTGCAAAATTTAAACAAAAAATCCTTTTTTCAAAATTTTTTTTAATTTTTTGCTTATGTCATCAAAAATCTTCTTTATAGATAATAATAAAATGGAACCCAAAAAGCTAGGAAAAAAGTGTTAAAAAAATACAGAGTTAAAATTTTCTTAGAAAATGACAAAAGTAGAGAAACTGGACTGGAGAGGTCCGTAAGAGAATCGTGCAAAATATCTCCAAAAAACTCAACCTCAATTATCAAAATTTTTGTTCGAGATATTCGTTTCAATCCCGTCTCTAGTCAAATACCAAAAAAAAATAATTTTTATTAGGGTAAAAAAAAATATAAAAAAAAATAGGAACAGGAATTTACAAAAATTTTTACAGAACGAAAATTTGAAAAAAAAAAAGTTGCATAAATCATTTAATTTTAGGCGTAGACAAAAATTTTTAATTTAAAAAAAAAGAAAATAAAAATTAAAAAATTAAATATTTATTTATAATTTATTTGGTATTTTATATTTAAAAAAAATTTTGTATAAAATGGGAAAAGTCAAAATGCCAAAAATAGAAAAAAAATTTTTTCCTTCTTTTTTCTTGGTTCAAAAAAATAAAAAAAAATACTTTGAATACTCTACCATTAAAATCAAAAAAAGAACAAAAAAAATTCAAAGAAAAAAATTTTTTTGAGAGGATAAAATGTCATCGTGTCTAATTATAAAATTTATAGTTAATTTCAGACATTTTATCCCACACGAGAATACAAAAAAAAATTTTTTTGGTAGAAAAAAGGTAGAAAAAAGTAGAAAGAACGACTTAAAAAAATTAAACTATATATTTATTTTTTTAAAATTTTTTTAGAAAAATTTTTTTTTGAATTTTTCAATGAATTATAGTGTTAAAATTTCGTTGATTGGACAAAGAAATTAAATTAATTTAAAAAATAAATTAATTTTTCAAAAAAAAAATTAAAAAAAATTTTTTTTGGGACAAAATGGCTGAATAAATACATTCAAATCTCCTCGATATGGGAGAGAGAGCTGCCAAATTTCTATCCACAAATTTACGTATATATCCCAGTTTTATTTCCAACATTCAGGGTTTCATTAGCACAATCGGGCATAACCAATAAACTACAACTTAAAATTTTTTAAATCCAAAGGACCTAAGTTTAATCGAGGATACAACTCTAAAAATGTGAAAGGACCTGAGGATAGATCTCGAGAAGATATTCCAATAAAAAAATTTCCAATAACGGAGGCAAAACTTAGTTCCTTCGTACTCCTCAAAGGGTGTAAAAGTATAATAAAATTTTTGAACCACAATGGCGCAGGTATAGTGAAAGGACCTAAGGTTAGGTCTTATGAGTTTTCGAGTTATTGAAACTCGAAAATATTTCGAAAAAAAAATTTCTAATAATCCAAGAACTTCGTACTCCTCAAGGGCCTCAGTATATAATCGAGGACATGACTGTAACGAGATTCTAGACAGCAGAAAGAACCCCCTAAAAATCCCCTAATAACTAAAGACTTTTAAAAAGAGACTAATTCCCTTCCCCTGTCTGGCACTTAATTTTTAAAAATTTTTAGTCTGCAGAAAATAAAATCTTTTTTTAATCCCTTTTTTTATAAGAAAAGCTATTAAAGATATTATAGAAAATTGACGTAAACTAGTAGACAGTAATACAATATATTCCCCCAAAAAAAACGCATAGCAACTAAAAAAAAATTTTTTTTTGCAAGAACAAAAATTAAATAAAAATTATTTTTAAGAGTATTTAGAAAGCTGCCGTCGTTTCTAAATTTATATATAAATTTATATAAATACAAAAAAATAACTTCCTTAATAATAATTTAAAAAATTATTATTTTTAAATTACTCACGTGTTGGGGTAATTATTTAATAGGTATTAATTAATTCAGAATTAATTTATTATTTAAATCAGAATTATTAATTTATAAAGGCTAATTAAAGAATTAAAAATTAAATAAATGTCAGAATATTTAATTCTGTTATTTAAAATCAGAATTCTGATTTAATGTTATTTTTATATTTAAAAATCAGAATAATTTAAAAACCAGAATTATTTAATGGTCAGAATTATTTAATGGTCAGAATTATTTAAAAATCAGAATTATTTAAATATCAGAATTATTAACAATCAAAATTATTTAATATCAGAATTATTCAAATATCAGAAATATCTACATAAAGATCAGAATTAATTAATTATCAGAATTCTGATATTTAATTATTTAATAATTCTGATTATTAAATATCAGAACTAAAAATAAAAAAATTTAAAAAAAATTTAATTCAGAATATTTAATTCTGATATTTATGCGAGCAAATTTATGGGTTTATTAGAGTCTAGGTTATTTTCTAAAAATTTTAAAATATTAGAAAAAATTTTTAATTTAGCTATTATTTTTATTTAAAAAATAAAAAAATGTAGTATGTATGTGTATTTATATTTTTATCTTTTAGCCTTTGGACTTTTTTTTTATTTTTGGTCTAAAATTGAGCTTTGCAATATTTTTAATGCAAACGGAAAAGCCTTCTAAAAAAACAAAAAATAAAAGAGGGAGAGCACAATCTTTTTTTTCTTATATTATTGAGGGTAGGACACACTTCTGCAGGTTATCGTAGAGAATTTTTGTTCGAAAAAAAAATTTTTAAGAAATATTTTTTTGAGTTTTTCAGGTCCTATTTCATATTGACATATAATTATTTTTCCTAAACGGCCAAGAAAAAAAAAGAGAGATTAATTCCTCTAAAATAGATAGGAAGAGGATGTTATTACTACCTGCAGATTTCGAGCTGTATAAATTTTAGAATTTTGAAAATTAAGGATAGCGACTAACAAGTATCCAAAAAATGGAAAAATGGTTTGCTCAGAAAAAATTTTTTTTTCGTTTTTCGATTATGGACAGTAGAGATGTCCAAAACTCTTGGTCTTGATGAGAGAGAAGAGATTTTTCTTGGGGTTTTTTCGGTCTGAGTCTTGGGATGTAGTCTTGGTCTCGAGTCTTGGAAAGGTCTTGGACATCTCTAGTGGACAGTATCTTGGCCACTAACCCTCTAAACAACTAAAAAAAAATTTTTTTTTAGTTAAAAAAGGAATGAAAGCTTTTATGATTGAAAATTAAATTTTAAATTTAAAAAAAAATTAAAAAAAATGAATTAATAAAATAAATAAATTGTAGTAAAATATAAATATTTAAATACTCCAAGTCTTTAAATATCAAGACTAAAAAATATATTTAATTTTTATATATTAAATTTAATTTCCATTTAAAAAAACTAAATTTATATGGGTCTCAATTTCTCCCCTAGCCTTTAATTCCTCTAATTAAATCTAAGTAGAAAAAAGGGGCGGGGCGTTGTTTTTCTCGACATTTATAATTTTAAAAAGGGGGATTTAAGTAGAAAAAAGAGATCATTTTCTCTTCTCTTTTTCATGTCTAGCCGGATTTGCAGAAAAAATTTTTTTTTTCTTTTTTTTTGTAAAAAGTAATTAAGAAAATATTTAAAAAAAAAATTTAATAAGCTGAGGCTAAATGGAAAAAATTTTTTTTAAAGAAGCACAAAAAAAGAAGAGAAGAAAAAGCTCATGGAAAAAAGAGAGCACAAAGAGCAAAGACAGCAAAAGACATGGCGGCGGGGGCCGTAAGTAGAATAAAAAAATGATGACGACAAATGTGCACAAAAAAAAGTTTTTTAAGCAGAAAAAGCACTCTCCTCCAAGTAGCATTTTAAAAAAAAGCTGGTAAGAGAGAAAGGGTTGTTTGAGTACAAAACTGAAGTGGACAAAATTGAAACGGACAAAATGGTACTGGACAAAAAGTCAACAAGATAAAATGTCAAAATGTCAAGACTCAAACGTCAAGGAAGGGTTGAAAGAAAGATAAGAGTCTAATCATAGCTAGACTCTAATGTCTATCCTTAGACTCCAATGTCTAACTGCAGACAATAGAGTCTAGACTAGAGAAAATTGGTACAAAGAAAACCCTTAGGCAGAGATAGACATTTTGTCGAAATTTGCCCGTGTTGGCATTTTGTCGCATAAGCATTTTGTCGAAAATACCCTGCCTTGGCATTTTGTCGTATAGACATTTTGTCGTATAAAGAGTTAAAGGAATTTTTAAAATTAGTTAGACTACATACTACAAAAATACTCTCTGCTGCTGCTATAAATATGCTGCAAAAACAGCAGACAGAGAACAATTCTTTGAAGTATTTATATAGTATCTAAAAATGTCTTTTTTTCTTTTTCATAGAATTTTAAATTTTTTAATTTATAGTTTATTTATAGTCTAACATTTGAGTCTAAATTTAAATGGTCTGTTTGATTTTAGAAAAAAAATTTTTTTTTTGGAAAAAATTTTCGAAAAAAATTGAAAAAAAATTAAAAAGGGACCATTACAGGACCGACAACCCACTGAAAGACAATTCACTGAATGACAGTTCACTGAAAGGACAATTCACTGAAAGGACAATTCACCGATAAGAGTTACCTAAAAAGGTTCCAAAATGGTCAGAGAATTAGAAGGTCTGCCCATTCCGCAAAAAAGGATAATTTACATTAAGAACAATTCGGTGAAAAAAAATTACGGCAAATGGACAATTCACCTAAAAATGATTTCGAAAGTGATCAATAAATCAAAGTTAGGAAATAATGAAATAAAGCATATGAACAAGTTGAAATAAAGGTAAAAATAAATAAATAAACAATCAACAACCTACCCCAAAAATAAGAAGAAAAAAAAAAGTTCCAGTCATTGACCGAATAAATAACCAAATTATTTAAAAATGTGTACACACAAATACTCCTTCCCCTCCCTCCCTTCCACCCTCTCTACTACTCCTACTATTAAATCAATTATATTTCTGCACTTGTGTTGAAGCGAAAAAAGCAAAAATTATTATTAGAAAAATTCGATTAGAGGAATTTTATAAAGTAGCAAAAATAAGAAAGAAAAAAGGAATTTAACGATCAATCAACTGATTTTTGGGACTCTAATGACCTGTTGCTTATTAGAGTCTTAAATGGAAGGACCAGTTGAGTCTGAGTATGAGGAGTCAAATTTTAGAAAGAAATCGAGAGATCTAGGATTAGACCTCTTTTTTAGATACCCCCAATATTAGACACATACCCTCTATCAAAAACCAGATACACACACTTCATTCAAGTAACGGGTTTGTTTGGCTATTAGACTAGGGAGCTGCTTTAAAAGGACCGTCTTTCCCCTATACCGTGTTATGATTAAATTAAAAAAAATAATAATAATGAAGCCGATTATTTAAAAATAAAATAAAATTTTGGAAAAATAAATGAATATAAAATAATTATAGAAAAACAACTGTTTCCATGTTGTCAAAAAATTTTTTTAAAATAAAAAAAAAAACTTGCAAAAATATAATAAAAATAGAAGCATTATATTATTTTATTTTTTAAAGAAGAAAAAAATATTACAGTAATTATTTATTAAAAAATTTTCTATAAATTTAATAAGCTAGTAGTGTGATGATATTTACATAAATATTTAGATTATTTTTTATTTTTTCAAAAAGCAATTAAAGGATTTTAATATTTTTTAAAAAAATATTAAAAATGCCAAAATTATAGATAAAAAATTAAATACAAAATTTTGTAAACATTTTTTACTGATAAAGTGGAAAAAATTTTTTTTTAATTTCAATCAAAAAAAAATGTAAAAAAAAATTTTTCTTAAAAAATTTTAGAATTGAAAAAAATTTTTTTTAATTAACAGAGATGTCCAAAATTCTTAGTTTTAAGTTTTGAATTAAGACCCATATTAAGACCCATATTAAGGTTCAAAAAACTAAAAATCGTATGGGGCCTTCCAAAATTCTCAAAAAATTTGAGCCTGCGGCTTAAAAATAAAAATTTTTGAGCACCATCGGCGCCAATACGATTTTTTCCCTAAAATTTTAGTTTTTGCACTACATATATAAAGTTAATTTCAAAAAAAAATTTTTTAAAAAAAGTTCCTTAATTTTCCTTAATTGCTTTAGCAAAAAAATAGATATTTATTAACGTCAACACAAAAAAATTTTTTTAACTCTATTAATTAATCTTAACATTTACGTTAAGAAAAAATGAAGAAAGGGATTTTTAGATTTAGTATAAAAAAGATAATCTTCAAAAGAGATTTATATATTAAATTAAAAGGGGATTTCCCACAAAAAAATTTTTTAAGCTTGGCTTAATTCTAGAAGGTGTGCGCAATAAAAAAAAGAGGGAAAGTTTTTTTTATTTTCCTTTTAAAAATTTTTTTGAAGAAAATTACACAGTCAAGCCTCATTATAAACATAACATAAAAATATTATTTAAAAGTATAGTATTCCCCAACGGGGGAGGGGGAGGGGAGGTTTTCAAAAAAAACTTTTAAATTCCCCGACTTTCAGATCATTATAAGAGATGATTTTTACCCTAAGGGCAGATGGAGTATGAATGTATTTTCTTCAATAAAAAAATTTTTTAAATTAAAATTTTTGACGTTTTTTATTGCGTGCACAGTTGAACATATATTAAAAAAAAGATTTTCTTTTTTCCTCAATTTTTAATTTTATAACGGCATATAAAAAATTCAAAAATCCAACACAAATTAAATATAAATATTTTAATTATAAAAAGACGTTATATTTTAGAGTAATGGAAGGAATAAATATTTAATAAATTTAAAGAAATTTTGGGAGTGAAAAAAAAAGATAGGGGATTAAATAAGAGAAGAAAAAAAGATTAGAGAATCCTTAAAAAATTTTTTTGTGCCAACTCCAGGATAAAAAAATTTTTTTTTATTAATTAAATAATGGCATTTTTAGAGGGATGTCTGAAGAATTTTAGAAAAATAAAAAAAAAATTTTTTGAAGAGGAAAAGAGGGGATTTTTTTTAAGTTATATAATTGAGAGGAAAAAGCGAGAAAAACTTTAAAAAAAATAAAAAAAAATTTTTAAAAAATTTAAAAAAAAGACGGAATTTAAAAAGGTGTCCCTTGTAGCATGCGCAAGGCGTAAGAACTTAAGTCGCAAAAAAATTTAGAAAAAAAAATTTTTTTTAATTATAAAAAAATTATTATTAAAGAAGGATAAAGATGGAAGAATTTTTTTTAATAAATTAAGGATAAAGTAGATTAACAAATAAATTTAAAAAAATTAATTAAATATACTATATCACATGGTAATTTACATAATTTA
This sequence comes from Meloidogyne incognita, assembly GCA_036172945.1. Classification (NCBI taxonomy): domain Eukaryota; kingdom Metazoa; phylum Nematoda; class Chromadorea; order Rhabditida; family Meloidogynidae; genus Meloidogyne; species Meloidogyne incognita. The sequence continues at coordinate 377,696 of JARQAC010000013.1, forward strand.
AATAAAAATGTCATATTTTAAAATTAAAAAAATTTTTTTATTAAATCCTTCCAATTTTAGAGCAACAAAATCTTTGTACTTTAATTTCAATTAAAGACACCACTTGGACAGAAATTAGAAAAAAAATTTTTTTTAATTATAAATACTTGGACAGACAGGACTAGAGGGTGTTCGCAATTGAGGACTGCGGATTTTAAAAATAAAATTGTGGACTGCGGCTGCGGAAAAAATTTTTTTCATTTGCGGACACCCCCTGGACAGGAGCAATAATTAAAGCAAAATTTGTAAAAAAAAATATAAAAAATAAAATAAATATTACAAAAAAAAATTATGCTTACAAAATATTAAAAAAAATATTTTTATAAAGATTAAATATTTAAAAAAAAATAAAAATTAATTAAAAAAATTGTGTACGTTTATGTACGCGCTATTAGAGACCAAAAAATAATTTTTTTTTAATTTTTAAAAATAATATTTACAAAATAAATAAATACATGCAGACAGATTAAAGCAGCAGGAGAGCTTTTATTTATTAAAAAATATTTTTTTATTTTGTAAGAAATAATGTAAGAATTTATTTAAAAAATTATTTAAATGCGTAAATAAATAAACAAAAATAAAATGATAAAAAATAAATAGAAAGCTTTTGCAAAAATTAAAAAAAAAATTTTTAAATGTGCGCAAGAATACCCTCATTTAAAAAATCCTTAGCTTTTATGGACACGTTTTTTTTAATTTGTTTGACTACTTGATAGGGAGCAGGGCAAGAGCAAATGGATTCTCGACAATTTTGAACGAAGTTAGAGTTCGGTGGTAGGTTGGGTTTGTAGTTTTTTGGGGAAAAAAATTTTTAGGGGGAAAATTAAAAAAAAATTTTTCCTTGGGGGAAAGAATTCGAAAGAATTCTTTTTTCAGCACCAAAGGAATAAATAAAAAAATTTAAAAAAAAATTTTTTAAAAAAGATCCGAATCAAAAATATTTTTAAATTATATAATTGTGGGCTAAAGAATTGTGGGCATCTATTTATTTTAAAGAATCACGAAAATATAAAAATAATTTTTGAACGTTCAAAAAATTATATTTTTTTAATAAAATTAAATTAATTGTTATGTGTAAATAAATAAATTTAAAAATAGGTAAAAATAAAAGAAAGGAAAGAAAAAAGAAATAAATAATTAATTAAAAAATAATTAAATAAAAGAAGAAAAAAATAATAAGGAAATAAAAAATTTATTTTTGCAATTTTAGTTAGCAGAAAAAAATTAAAAATTAATTGAATAAAAATAAAAAAAAACAAAAAATAATAAATAAAAATAATAATTGTTTTTGGTCTTTAAAGTTTTTTTTTATTATTTTTAAAAATTATTTTATTTATGTAAGGAATTTTAATGGACGTAAATATATTTTTTCCCCTCCCTTTTATTAAAATTTTTGCAAAAAATAAAATAAAAAAAAATATTAGTTCCAAAAATTACCAAAAAATATTTTTTTATTTAATAGTCGAACCTCATTTCTAGCTACCTCCAATAATGGATACCCTTCTTTTTAAGGAACGCTTTTTAAAAGTTGAAGTGGCAAATGTTGGGGGTCTTAGCCCTGCCTAAAATAGATTTTTAAACCTCGAAGGGACTCCGAAAATTGGATCCGTTATTTAAAAAATTCGTTTTAAAATTTAATGATGTGACGTTGAAAGCGGGTTTAGGAAATGCCCTCTTATTAAAATAGAACTCATTATAGGATAAGTTTATTCGTTTCCAAGGATTTCCAAGGATAAAGCGGTCCGCCTAGATGAGATCCGACAAAATAATTTAAAAAAAATCACCCACCTTAACGATCCACGCATTTCAAAAAATTTTTGTTTGAACACAAAATACGAGCACATACATTTTCTTTTTTAATAACCATATTTCTCCAACTAAATAAATAATAAATTAAAAAAAAAATTTTTAAAAAATTAAAAAATAAAATAAAAACATTTTTAAAGTTTTTGACTTTTTCAAAAAAAATTTTTTATCTATTTTTTATAATCGAAAAAATTGTAAAATAATATTAAAAATTTTCAACAACAAAATTAAACAAATTTAAAAAAATTTTTTTAGTTCTAGTCTAGATATAGAGTTCAATGAACCTCTATATGCTACAATAAACCCCATTATTAGTCCAATAAAAATTCTAAGTCCGAACTAGGGATGTAAGGTTGTCGGATCCGAAAAAGGACCGGATATCCGGAAATTTTCGGTTCGGATATCCGAAGATTTCCAACTATCCGAGAACTCAATTGCGGATTTTAAAATTAAAATTGACTCTTAAATTGACTCCACCCCATAGACCAAACAAAAAAATTATTTGGACTCGTAAACTAGACTAGCGCCACACATTTTTTCAAAAATTTTTTTCTATTCAATTTCCCCTTCCATATTTTCTCTCTTTTCTTTTAAACGACGTTCAAAAGCTTTACGTTGTGAAGGTTTTATTCTTTAAATAATTTTTTTATTAAAAAAATTTTTTTAAATAAATTTTTCTTACTTTTCATAAGGTTCTTGTTTATCTTCCAATCTTCGTTGTTGTTCACAGAGTTCTCGAAAAATTAGCCATTCCTCTAAAAATTAAAAAAAATTTTTGGGTAAAAATTTTAGTTTGTGCCCCCTTTTTTTCTAATTTTTCCAAGATTCAAAAAGTAGGTTCATAATGGTCAAAAGGCTCATAATAGTCAGACTCGAGATCGAAAAATTATAAAATCGAAAATGAAGGCCAATTCAAAACGAATACTTCGAATTCGAAAATTATCTAATTTTACAAACATGTCGGTGAAGTTCGAATTAGAAGTGTTCAAAATTATTCGAACGAAGTGTCCAATCTTTAGGTCCTTTCAGATTAAAAGATCCCAGAGAAAAATTTTTTAAATGTAAATATATTTTTTACCATGTTCAACATCAGCAACCAAACTAGCAAATTTATTTTCTGGTGTATCAAAAATTAATTCGGGTGACGGATTTTCCTTTACAAAAAAAATTATTTTTTAGACTTTAAAATTCATTAAAAAAACCTTTTTTAATTGTGGCCTTTTTGGATCAGGATAAAAATATTTTCCAGTTTTTAAAAGTAAAGAATGTCTATCAATTATTGTAAATAAATCCAAATCCATCCAACATTTACTTTTTGCTAATTCTTCACTCACAAAACCCATATGGAAATAAATGTACTTTAAAATTAAAAAAAATTTTTTATAAAAATTTTTTTTCTAAAAATTTTTTAGAAAATTCCTAGAAAATTTTTTTACTAAAAGAATTTTAATTTTTCAAAGAAAATTTTTTCTCTGAAAAATTTTCAAAAAAATTTTTTTTCTAAAAAAATTTTTACCTCATATTTACTTTCCAATTCTGTTGGATCTAACAAACAAATATGTGGAGTATTATTTACAATTGTTTTTAACTTGAAAAAAAAAATATAAAAAAATTACTAAATTTAAAATTAAATTTAAAAAAAAATAAAAATTTTATCTTAGTGTTAAATATCTGTTTGAAAGCCCCACCCCATAATTTTCAGTTTCTCTTCTATTCATATTAAAATTCTGATACTTAATTTTCTGAAAGGTATTTTAAAATTCTGGTTTTTAATAATGACTTATTTTGGTCTCTAATTCTGATTTTTAATTCTGATTTATTATGGTTTTAAAATTATGATCTAAAATTTCTGATAACGCATTCTGACTTTAAAATTCTGAATTTCTTAAATTTTAAAATTCATAAAGGATTAAATTAAAAAAATTTTTTCAGAATTAAAAAAAAATTTATTACTACTCACATCCCCAGATTCAAAAAAATTGCTAATTTGTTCCAAACAAATATCCATTTTCTGCACTTCAGAACCAAATAATAATTCTGGGCATTTTTCGAATATTCTTCTTAAACCAATTCCTGAAGCTAGTCCACGTCCACTAAATAAATTAATTCTGCTTTGGATTGATTGGGGAGTTTCGTTTTCAAGTAAGTCACACCATCTTAAAATTAATAATATTAGTGATATTTTTAAATTCTGATATTAAAATTCTGGTTTTAAATTCTGGTTTAAAAGTAAGGTCTTTAAATTCTGGTTTAAAAATTCTGACATTAAAATTCTGATTTTAATTATTGGTTTTAAAATTCTGGTTGAAATTCTGATATTAAAATTCTGATTTTAAGATTCTGATTTTAAAATTCTGATTTTAAAATTCTGATTTTAATTTCTGGTTTCAAAATTCTGATATTAAAATTCTGATTTCAAAATTCTGATCTTAATTTCTGATTTTAAATTCTAGTTTAAAAATTCTGATTTAAAATTCTGATATAAAATTCTGATATTAAAATTCTGATTTAAAAATTCTTATTTTAAAATTCTGATATTCCAAATTCTGATTTTTAGTAGCTATTTTTAACAAAAAATTATATTAAAAAATCTTCCCTTACTTTGCAAACATTCTAATAGAATCCTCATAATTCATTATAAAATTCTCAACAAAAATTGTAAGCATTTTATAAATAGATTGACCATTTTTAATCATTGAACGAAAAAGTTTTTCCTCGTGTAAACAAGCATCTTCTAAAAATTCTGGTTGAATACCTTCAAAAAAGAATTTTTATTTTGTTTAGTGTAAGAAAAAAACTAACCAAGATTTAATAATTCTTTGAATGGATAAAGTGCTGAATTAATTGCCTAGAAAATTTTATTTTGAATTAAAAAGCAGAAACTTGAACGTAAAAAGCAGAATTAAAATCAGAATTTAGCATATCAGAATTAAATCATAATTAAGACATCAAAATTACAAATCAGAATTTCAAAATACGAACTTGAATATCAGAATTAAAATTCTGAATTTTAAAATCAGAATTTCAGAATCAGAATTAAAATTCTGAATTTTAAAATCAGAATTTCAGAATCAGAATTAAAATTCTGAATTTCAAAATTAGAATTACAAAATCAGAATTAGAATTCAGAATTAGAAATCAAATTTCAAAATCAGAATTAAAAACCAGACAATCAGAATTAAAAAATCAGAATTTAATATCAGAATTACAAAATCAGAATAAATAAAAAAAACTCACATGTTGATCCACCCAAGGTAATGTAAACATTTTCCCTTTATTTTCATATTCTTCAACAATTGATTTAACTAATTCTGTAGCTGTTTCATTTAACACCTCAGAATTTTTGCTTAAAGTACTTGCTGTTGTTAAAAATCTAACTGCTTGATTTTTATAATTATTTAAATAATTAAAATTAATTAAAAATTTTCTCATTGCCATTATGCTACTACTAAAAAAATCTTAAAAATTACAGAAAAATTTTAAATTAAAAAAATATTTTTTTCCATTGATTAAACAAAAAATTCCAAACAATCAACAAATAAATTTAATAAGATTTTATACAAATTTTTGCGGACAAAATTTTTTGTCCGCAAATTTTTTGCGGACAAAAAAATTAAAATCAGAATAAATGAATGCAAAATGATGAGAGAGATCATTTTAGTAAATTTAAATATTTTCAAAATTAAATTAAATATATAAAGCTGTCAATACATGTAGTATATGATTTTTAAATGCCACAAAAATTAAAAAAAAATTTCTGAGATTTCTTTTTAAAATTAAAATTAGTTTTATGGGATTCGTAATTGATAATCTCCATTTGTTGTAATATAACGAACCCATGGAAGTGCCTGATATCCACTCTTTTCAATAATTTTTAGATAGCGAACCTTTAAAATATAATTCGAGTTAAAAAACGAAAATTTTTTGTCCGCAAATTTTTTGCGGACAAAATTCGGAAAATTGCGGACAAAATATTCGTCCGCAAAAAATTGCGGAAAATTCGAATTTCAGCAAATAACCCCCATAATTTAAAAATTATAAGAAATTCAAGAAAAACAAACCTGAATTCCAGATGTAGTAAAATAAGGAATTTCAAATCTAATTTTGACTGGCGGTTTTCTTTCAGCTTCTTCACTAACAACACTTGGCAATTTAAATTGTGCTCTCATTAAATATTCTTTACCGCCTGGGAAACTTTTAATATTCCAAATAAAAGCAGTTTCTTCTGGCACATAACGGCAATGTCCTATTGCTGCCTTAAATCGAGGAGTGTCTGCATCACGCGGTGCTGGTATAATAATTTCGACATTATTGGCTGTTGAACGACGTTTAAATTGGGATTTTGCCTTTATAAAAATAAAATTTTATTAGATAATTTTAAAATAAATCTTTGAGGACAACTTATGCGGACTTTGTTAACATTGAAAAAAAAGTCCGCAAATTTAAAATATTTTGCAGACTTTTTTAAATCGGAAAAAATCCGCAAATGTTGTCCGCAAAAATATAAATAAATTTGCGGACTTTTTTATATCGAAAAAAATCTGCAAATGCTGTCCGCAATTTTCTTTTGAATAATCCCCCCCCCCTCCAAGAAAGGTTTAAAATATACATATACCTTAATCATGTATTCAATACGTGAATGTGAAAAGCGTTCAATTACCTTAAAAAATAAATAGAAAACAAAATTTTTTAATAAACTCACAGTTTCAATCCAAATCAAAGGTTTAACAACTGTACTCAACCTATAACTCATCAATTCAAATTCTCCATCTGGCGGAACGAAACTAATTGTACGATCATTCTCTTTTGAGAAAAAGATTTTTTAATATATTTTCAATGAAAATGCTGTCCACAACCGATTTTGAACTCACTCAGAATCAGTCAGTTTGTCATCTTACAATAATATTCATGGGAAAATTTTTAAAAACCGAGGAAGGTAAAGTAAAAAATGAGTAGGATTTTTCAATTCCCCTCCTCCCTGCCTTAAAAATAAATATGACCTGAATTTCCGAACAAAAATCGAAACTTGTGGACAAAATTCGACATTTGCGGACAAATTCGAAATTGCGGACAAATTTGAAAAATCGCCCAACCACAAAAGCATAGGTCAAGAAATCGGCCTACTTGAAATTCATCGGTCGGTCGTGGACAACCTCTTAGTAAAATTAAAAAAAACCAAATCTCGATAGACGAACACATTGATGAAATTTAATATCTTCCAATTCAACAGTTTTGCTTCTTCCTCCTTTAAAAAAAATTTCAAAAACCAAATAAAAAAAATTAAAAAAAAAGCAAACTTCCAGTATTCTCAAATTGAACTTTATCATTTAATCCTAAACGAAGTTCAGGCATTCCAGTTAAAAATACACGCATTTTAACTGAACCAATTATTTCACTTTGTAAAACAACACCATTAGCATTTGCCTAAAAATTAGTTTATTATATTTTTTAAAATTGGGATTTCTGCGGATAGAACTGTGGACCTATTCGTTTTTTACTACCTATTTTTTCTATTAACCTATTAGTGGTCGAACCAAAAAAAATTCAAAAATTCAGAAATCACAAGGTTAAAAATATTGGACTCGGAAATATTTTTCAATTATTTACTAAATCGAAATATCGAAAATTCTATTGAAATTGGAATAAAAATTACAGCGCCAAATAATTTCTTATAGAAAAAATTTTCCTTTGTTTTTGTCCGCAAATTTTCTCCCATCAACGATTTTTTTAAAATTAAAAAAAATTAAAAAAAAACAAACCAGCAAATTTAGCGATTCAATAACATCCAAAAATACTTCATTTTTTCTATGTTTAATACCCTCAGAACGCCATGAAACCGCATTAGTCACAGCCATAGGAGGGCGTATTTGGCTCTTTTCTAATTTATATCCTTCCTGTGTTATATACCTGAAAATTTAGAAATTAAACAGAAAAAATTGATAAAAGTTAACTCTCTCAAAATTCTCCCTTCAGTAACTTGAGGATAACCAAAATCCATCATTTCATCTAGCAATTCATAAATTATAACAAAATTGTCTTTAACAGATTCTTCCTCAACATCTTTAAAATATTCTGAAAAAACTCCAACAAGTTTGTAAAGAAATGTTTGCATTAAAGCTACCTATGTATATAAAAAAAAATTTTAATTTTAAGAAATTTAATAGTGTTAAGGTTGAACTGAAAAAAATAAGAAAAAAAAATACAAAAAATGTAAATAAGTGTTAAAAACTCTTCTAAAAAATCCAGAATTTTAAATTAAAGAATTGTAAATCGTCAAAAAAAAAGTCGATAAATTTTCCTAATATTTTGAAAATTAAAAAAAAATTTCAAAATTTTTTTCCCTAAAATTTCAAGAAAAATTACTTGGAATTTTAATTGAAATTAAATTTTGGAATTTTAAAAAAAATCGGACAAAAAATGCTCAAAAATAAAAAAATTACAAAAATTTTTGGAACTCAATAATCTATCTTTATAAGTGCTCCCAAATATCCGTCACCTAACAAAAAACCCTAATTAAAAAAAACTCGAAAACCTACATTAACATTATGGTCAGAAACGGCAACAACTTAAAATTTATTAAAAATTATTTAAAAAAATATTTTTAAAAATACCATAAACATTATTGTATTTAATAAACACAAAAATAGCATCAGCTACATCCACAATAGGTGTCAATTTTCCTTCCTCTTCCATATCCACAAGAAAAGGAATAAATTTTTCAATAATTGTCAAGTCAACATCTCCACGATAATTTCGAGAAATTAATACCTTTTTTTAAATAAATATTCTATAAAAATTTTTTTTTAAACTTTTTTCAATAAAGGTATTTTCGTTTTTACAGTATTACCGATATTTTTGGACAATTCCATAATTACATCTAAAGCCTGATCCTAACACCAGGCATATTTTCACCACAATAACCGAATAAAAAATCCTATAATCCTAAAACCATTCGGGATGACCCTCTATTTGTAAGGACTTGTAAAAAAAATCAAGCTCAAATAACAGAGATGCTTGTTCGAGATCTCGTCTTAGTACGATCTCTAATAAAAATGCATACTTGAAAATTCAAAATAACCAAAAACAAAATAAGAAAATTAACCAATGTTTTTGTACCAAATTAAAATTTTAAAAGAAACTTTATGTACAAAAACAAAAAGGATTTAGAAAACAGTGCAAACAATTTGGACAAAAAAAATTTTTTTAAAGAAAATCCCAGTATGGAAAAAATGGGAAAGTGCCAAAAACAAAAAACAGAATTAATTTAAAATTCATTCATTTCACTTTTATACTTTCTTCTTTTCTCCTCTTCCAATTCATTACGTAAACGTAAATTTTCCCTTTCCAATTCCATCACTTTTTGTTGCAATAATTGTTCTCGTTCACGACGTTTTGTTCGAGAATGTTTTGCTGCTTCATTATTTTTTGAACGTCGTTCCCAATATTTAAGTCTTTCCAATTCTGTTCGAAATTCTTTTGTTGTTGCTGTGGATGAAGGACATTTAAGGATATTATTATTTTCAGTTTTTATAAGAGAACTTGAATGTTCTAATCCTTTTTCTAAATTTATTTCTTCAACCAAATTATTATTTGTTAAACAAGAAAAAGGTTGACGCGGTGTTCTAATTTGTCCTATGTTATTGTTGTTAGTTTTTACAAAATTAGAAAAAGATTCTGGACTTGAATTTTCATTTAATGTGTTATCGGTGTTATAATTCGAAAATGCTGTCCAACAATTTGGATAAGATGATAAATGTTGTTGGGACAAGTTGGAGGGACCTATTAAATATTTCTTAGATTTCTCTACATAAGGAAGAAAAAAATTTTTTTTTAATCGAAAGAGAAAGGGTTACTGGGGACTAAAAAATCATAATTAATTCGGAAACATCCCCAATCTATAGACATGGATTTTAGTTAGATCTTAAGCAAAAAATTCAAAAAAAAATTTTTTGAAGCACCTTCAATATTATTAAAACTAGAAGCTTCTGAAGCAGTACTAGAAGAATGTTGTTCCCAAATATTTGACGAATTTATTGGTGAAGATAAAAATGCTGAATCACTATTATTATTTTCTGCAACAGGACAAAAAGCTAAAGCATTTGAATAAGCTAAAATCCCTTGAGATATAGCTGTAGCTGATGTATTGTTGTTATTAAAAAAGGTATTAGCGAGAGGTATATTATTATTAGAGTTTTGTTGTTGTTGTTGTTGAAATAGTTGATTTGAAATATTCAAAGCGTTAATGTTGAAATCCATTTGTTTTTGATTAATTAATTTTAGGATAAAAATAGGGGTAGTATCACACTAGATAATTAATTAATAACAAATAAAAAATGAGACTGGAACACTGATAATGGGAATATGTGGGAAAAAGAAAAAAATGTGTTTATCAACAGAGGGCAGATTTATATAAATAGATAAATCACTGAAACGACCCTGCCCGCGAACTGACTTCTCTTTTTCCCTGGTTATGAGACCATGGTTGTTTTAGTGCCTCATTTCAATATAAATCCGCCTTCTGTTTACTAACTATTGAGGTCACAAATTTATAAAAAAATAATTAAAAAACTCCCGAATTTTAGGCAAAAGCTTTAGATTGCATGAAAAAGGAAATTGATTGCATCATAAGAAAATGGAAAGCAAAACGGAAATAAGAGAGAGGTCGCTAGCGGGCCACAAACTCTCCCAAAAAAAACAAACAATATGAAAATGGTGCAACAGAAGGTAAAAAAAACCACAAAATCATCATTATTGTGACTAATGGCATTTGGCGTCGCCCATCCACCTTGTGTGTGCCAACAGAAAAAAAATTGTACAACGAAAAAAGAACAGGCGACGCCAATGTGCAAGTAAAAAAAAGGAATGAACAAAAAACACAAAAAAGGCTATTATTTTTCTTATTTTGTTTTTGTTATTTTTTATTTTCAAGTAGCTGATATAATCATATGTTTAGGCTATATCGATTTACCCCAAAGTTTTAATAAGTTTAATTAAAAATAAGGTTACTTTAAGAATTAAATTCAAGTTTAACGCAAAGTTTTAAGAAATGTAAGTTTATTAAAAAAGTAAGCTTAAGTCTATAATAAACCTAAGTTTACTTAAAAACCACAACCTTACGTCTACATAAAAACAAACTTAAGTTTTCCAACTTTTATTATAAACTTTAATAAAAACTTTAGTTCTGCTTAAAAAAGAACTTAAGTGTAATAAAAATAAACTTAAGTCTACCAACTTATTAAGAACATTTTCATAGACTTAAGTTTTCGACAAACTTGTTTTCTTAAAAACTTAAGTTTGCTTGCTTGTTAAATTAAAAAATCATCGCTAACCTTTCCCTTCATATCCAAAAAGAAAATTGCTGAACAAGCCATTTCTTCTTCTTTTATTTTTTTTTTCAGTCAAATGTTGTCAAAGTCAAAAATATATTGTTGTTTTCCTTGTAATTTTATTTTTGAAAATTGTTATTTAATTTTATTTATTTTCGTTGTTTGTCTATTAGAATATACTGAACAATTAGAAGAAATTGGAGAAGCAACAAATAATTTAACAAATGTAGGTCTTTTGAGATCTTAAAAATTTTTAAAATTAAAAAATTAAGAAAAAGACAGAGTTCAGGAGGCCGAAATAAAAATCACCGAAATCTGCCAAAATACCAAACTGCGGAAAAATACAAACACATATATACCGGGGATGTGTCACGGACTTTTCTGAATTTTGATGGTTACTTTTGAAAAAAACTTTTATAACTTTTCGGACTTTTCTCGACTAGAATCGAAAAATTTCCCAAAACTCAACCCGCCTTTCTCTTAATCCTCCTGGCCCGGACTTCTTCTCGATCCGAAACCCGATCCCAAAAGTTCATCTATTATTAGAAAAATAAAAATCCTAACTTATTTTTTTAACCTTTAAAAAAATTATCCTAAATTACAGATTACTCAACCACCCAGTAATGAGACAAATATTAATTTAATAGATGAACTTTACAAATTAATAATTCAGAAACCTTTGTGCGAATCTTCTTCCACAGGTAATGATGAACACAATTGAGGCGGCTAGTTCAAAGCTCCTTCAACAAATCACAAAGCTATCCTGTCCTGTTTTAAAAATTTAATTAAATGATAAAACAAATTTAAAAAATATTTTTTAAATTAAACAAAAAAATATTTTTTTGAAAAAAAGAAAATCAATTTTATTTAATACTTTCTTTTTTTAAATAAAATCTAAAATAACAATAACAAAAAATAAATTAAAATTAGAGACCAGAGACCGGTCTCTAATTAAAATAACACAAATTCAAATAAACCTAAAATATTTTATTCATCTTCATTGCTGCTATAATCACCACTTGTTTCATCATCATTATCATCATTAATGGCCGCCGGTTTATTTAAATTTATTTTTCCATTCATCTTGGATTGCTTCAACTCTTTTGATTTTTCATCCTTCTCCTCTTTCTTCCTCGCCTCCTTCTCCTTTTTTTTCTTCTTCTTCTCCTCCTCTTTTTCTTCCTCATCTTCTTCCCCATCCTCTTCTTCATTTTCCTTCATTTCTACATTTTTAATTTCTTCTTTAACCTTTAACTTTTCCTCTTTTTTGACTGTTAAATTATTTTTATTTCCATTTTTCATCATTTCAAAAAGGCCTCCATTTCGCAAAAGTTTTTTTTGAGCTTCAATCTCTTTATCTAATATTTTTTGAAGAAGGCGAACAGCATTGCGAACATCTCTATGTAAAGGTTTCTGGACATAAATCTCTTAAAAAACAAAAGAAATTAGAAGAAAATCCTCTTGGTCCGAGTGGTAAAGCTAAAAACTATGAAAAAAAATTCTGGAGAAGCTTCATATTTTTATGAGGATTCTATGAGGTTCCTACAACCAGTTATATTAAACGTTATTTTTTAGTGCCTAATTTTAGAATATAATTTTGAATTAATTTTGGAGTTATTTTTTCGACAAATATTAGACTCAATTTTCGGGTCTAGAACTGAAACTGACACGCAGTAACCCCCCCCCCCCCCCCCCACTCCCAATATTTACTAAAATGTATGCCCATGCCCTCCCCCCAGATCCACTAAAACCCCCAAAATATCTCCTCTAAACCCCCCAGGATTCCCTTTAAAAAAATTAAAAAAAAGCAAACAAAACCTAATGTAACAACTATCACATCATATAAAATATCAAAAAATTGTTTGTTTCCAATATTATTTGTTAAAAATTGAAAAAGATTAACAAGTTCAAATCTTTCAAGATTAGAAATTGCAAGTTTAAGTTGTTGTCGAATACGAATTTGATGAAAAACGGCCACAATATATTCAAATGAATAATTTTTTATTTTTAAAAGTATAGTTGAAACAAGTTCTTGAACACGGCCTTCACGCAACAAATAATCATGGTCACCAAGTTTCATCTGTGGAAAATAGAATTAATAGAATTAGAAAAAAAACTGAGAAATAATAAGCCACAAGCCTAAGGGTTTTTAATAACTCTAAAATGTGACTTGATCACCGTTCAAAGCAGATGAAACTTAATAAGAATGGCTTGGTATTACAATTTTTATTTGAAGCGTTAAAAATTTTGGAATATAGGTATTTCGCCAAATCTACTCTTTTAGTACCAAGCCAATTTTTTAAAAATCCTCTATCCACTCCCGTTACGCTCTCCCCAAAAACTTCCCAAATCTAGACAAAAATAGATTTAAAAAACCTGTTCTAATTGCCTTTCAGTTAATTTTAATTCAACTTTTTCTTGTTCACCATCCCTTTCTTTTCTAAAAATAATTAATCCTTTAGGCCTTTCTTCTGGTTCTTCTTCTTCAATATTTTCAGGTATACCAACATCATTATTATTAGTAGTAATTGTTTCTTGTAAAACATCTTTTGATTCATTTCGTTTCCTTTTACGTTTTCCAGATTTTGTCTTTTTAATCGTTTTTTCAACTTTTTCTTCTTCTTTTCGCCTCCAAATAGCCAAATTATTATTTCCTAATCCAAAAGCAACATGATTATCTGAATGGTCAATAGCCAAAGATTGTATTGGTGCATCCAAATGCCAAGTATGAACTAAATCGAAATTGTCCAATTTAACAATATTAACTCGCCGATCAGTTGAACCACTAATTAAAAACGTTTCATCTTTTGATAACTTGAGGGAAGTTATCTAAAAAATTGATTTTTTAAAATGATAGTAGGAAAAGAAATCTTTAGTCTGGTTAGGGACTAGACTAATTTTTGAAGCCAGAAAAACCTAGGATGTCCGAATGCCGAGATCTGGGCTCTGGCTATCTGAAAGAATCAGGCACACAGCACCAGCCCAATCCTAAACTAAAAGATCGTTCCTCGTCAGCAAAATGTAAATGCTCTCCAATAGGGAAAGAAGCTGATGCGAGGCAAGAAGAAGTTCACCCAACAAGAATTACTCACAAAAAATTTTTCTTCACTTAAATAAAAATTGAAAACCCAAACCGTTTTCTTATGAAGTTGCAATTCTTTGACAATCTGGCCATTATTTAAATCCCAAAATTTTATTAAATTTCCACCAGCTGAAGCAAGTAAATTATTTTGTGAAGACATAAACAAAATTTTTTCAACTGGCAAACCATGATTAAATTCACGAACAAAACTGCTTCCATCTTGCCTAGTATCCCATAAATGAATTGTGTTGTCATAAGATCCTATTTAATTTTATTTAAAAAATTTTCTTTATTAGAAGGAAATAAACCTGTCGCCAATAAAAATTCATTATTTGGAACAAAAGCACCCGTTCTAATAAAATCCATATGTGCCCCACAATTCCAAATTGGAGAAGCATTTTCGGTCGCCAAATCAAATAATTTTGTGTAACAATCATCAGAAAAAGAGGCTACTTTATGCCCACCAGCATCAAATTGAAATGAATAAATTTGACTTTTGTGTGCTTTGATTGTTCGAATTGGAGTACGTAATCCTTGTTTACGAGGCTTTTCACTATGAGTATCAAAAAATTGAAGAAAACCATTTTCTGTGGATACACCTTTAAAAATTAATTGTGTTGATTTATTTTTACCCCGGGTTAATAATATATCTTATTTTTAAAGACTAAATAATCGACAAAAAGTTATTCTGACATGGGACAACCAATCTAACGAAATTGAACCAGTGATCTCCCAAAACAAAATTCGTTAGAGAAACGCTACCCCACAAGTGTTGAAGTTTAAAACCAGCCAAGGACTCAAAATAAAAAAGGTCAACTGGTCCAGTTTCCAAAACTTAAGTTCATAACCCCAACAAAATCTCTCATTTTTCGGTTATCATTCAAAAAATTTTGAAATTTAAAAAAATCCAAACCTAACAAAGCGCCATCATGCCTATATTTAATCGAACATATTGAAGTTTTAAAACGAGAATAAATCGCAGACTGCTCCGTTGTGGCTGTATCAAATACAATAACCTGTAATTTTTTAATAAGATCGAAATAAAATTGATTTTATATTACTCTGCTTCCACCAGCTACAGCCAATGAATAAGGAGTTGAAGGTTTGAAATCGCAACTGCAACATGATTCTTCAAAAACAGCAGCTTCCTAAATAGAAAAAATGTGTGTTGTTCCCAAAAATGTTTCATCAGATTAGAAAATGGGTCAAAAAATGGGTTTAAAGTTAAAGTTATTTTACGCATGATCTAAAACTATCAGGTCCCCGGGACCAAAAAAATGTAGATAAAAATTAACAGGCTAGGAAGGATTCTAGTCCAAATATTTTAATTTCATCCGTAGCCTAAATTCGAGGGATAAAAAATAACCACGCTCATTTAAACCAAGTATCCAGACATAAACCCTTACACGGACATAAGAAACATATGCCCTAATTCTTATTTGACCCAATTCCCTAAAAATACCTCTAGTCTCATCCAGTATTTTTGTTCATCACTAAAACCATCCTCAGCATTCGCATCTCGTAAGGGTTGAATAGGCTTGAAATGAGTAGTCATTTTCTTTTAAAATTAAAAAAAAATAAATTTTAAAAAATAATTATTAAATATTATTTAAGTAAAATAACAAATTTTTGACAAAATTAAAATAAATTTCATAAAATTTTAAACAAAATCAAGAACAAAAAAAAAACAATATATTAAAAAATAAACAAATATTTTTTGGTCATTTAATCATTATCTTCATCCGATTCAGCAAACCTTTTTCTCTTTGCAATACCAGAATTGCCTAACCTCCTAAGCATTTTTGATGCCAAATGCGTTTTTGTTATAGCTTTTTTGGAGGAAATACGAGCAAGAATTTCTTCCTTAAAAATAAATTTTTTTAGAAAATATAAAAATGGGCATTTTAAATAAAAATGTGTGCTAACAATAAGAACCAGGTGACAGAAATATATTAAAATTAAATTAACCAAGAATTAAAAGAGAAACGAGGTGGGTTTGGCATTTCGGCGGCTTTTCCACGGTTTGGTATTTAGGCGATTTTCGGAAGATTGGTCTGGTTTACCTTATACCAAAAAATTTTAATTGCAAAAAAATAATAAAAATAAACCTCAGGTTTGACTTCCGAAACTTCATTAAAAACATCCCTTCGCGTAATTTTAAGAAATTCATCTCCAACATCTTTCTCATCCTTTTCTTGTTCTTCATCTACATCAAAAGCATTAGATGATGCATCACCACCAAGCTTAACTTCATCAGCAACAGTCTTTTTCTTATTATCAGAATCGCCAACATTAACACCTCGCTTGCGAAGAAAACGAATTCTTAGAGTTAAAGGTAGACCATAAGATCTGTAAAAGAAAAATTTAACAAAATTAACGAGAAAATGGCTCTGGTCTAATTTATGAGTCCAATGAACCTTTATATTCATTAAGAGATCGGCATGGATCTGGATCCAGACCTTAATTTTTCCTGGATACAGAGTCAAAATCAAGGCATTTCCCAGTGTTCCCTGACTTTCCCCTTTGACCTTGATTTTTCCTTTGACTCAAGGTTAAGAATCTAGACATGACCATCAACCAAAAGCAAGATAAGGGTTTTTTTTAAATTTCCAAACCCTACTGTCCAATGAAGAAAAAATTTTCATTGGACTCATAAACTAGACTAAAGCCCCATAATTTTAATTTACTTTGCTAATGCCTCAAAATTGATTGAATCAACATTAAAGACTGCTTTTAATTGTGCAAAATAAACAGCACGGGCATACGCAACAAAAGCCTAAATTAAAAGAAATTTCTTTTATTAAAAAATAAAAAAATTCCTACACTTTGTGCAAAATGTTTAACTTCAGGAAATGGAATCATTAAATTGGCCAATTTCATTTGAATAGAAAATAATTTTTGTTTTTCAACCCTGAAAATTAAAAAAAATTTTTTAATTAAAAAAAAATGAAAATTTAACAACTTACTCAACTTTATTAATTGGTATTTGACGAGCTTTTAACATTTCAACAAAAGAATCTTCTTGATTACTTGTCAACATAAGCATAGCTTCACCACTTTTGTTCATACGTGCAGTTCTTCCAACTCTTAAAAAAATTTTTTTTTTGTTTGACTGTTAAGTGACTAAAAAACTCATTTTTTAATTTTTTGATTTAAGTTTCGAGCGACTAATAGGACAACCAAAAAGAAGAAATGATTTAATAAAAAATAAACATTTACGAAGATTTGTAAAGCAGAGCAAAATTCACAAAAAAAAATTTCGCTCGAAAAATCCCCTCAAAAATTTTCTTCTCAAGGAAAAATTATTATTGTTGGCGATCGGTTAGTTTTCGCCTTTAGCGATCCAGACGAGGGAATTTTTAAAGACATTTGACCACCACAGGCGAAACTTAACCTATCGCTAACAACTCTAATTTCAATTTTAAAACTCCAAATAATTTCTTTACCTATGAATATAATCATCAACAGACGGAGGACAATCCATTTGTAAAACCCAATCAAGTCCAACAAAGTCTAATCCTCTACTTGCAATATCTGTACAAATCATCGCTGCTCCTTTATTGACAATTTCATCAAAACGTTGAAATCGTTCCATACGTTTTCCTTGTTTTAAACCTCCCCAGAGGCCTGTAAAGAAAAGGCCTGGACGTAAATGGGTTATTGCTTCGGTAAGAAAACGAGCCTAAAAAATTTTTTTTGAAAAATCCAATTAAATTTAAAAAAACCTGTTTACAACTTGTAACGAATATAAGCGTTTTCTTTGTTTTATGATTTCTTAGAAAAGACCAGACAATATTAATTTTATCCTCTTCTTCACATACTAGATAAGACTAAAAAATATATTAGGTAAAAAGAAATTAATTTATTAAGTGAAAATTAAGGTAAAAAAGGGAGTTAACAGAGATAAAAAAATCTGAAAAAAACTTAACCGCGAATTGCCGTAAAGTATAAAACTTGAGCATACTGATATAAAAACTGGATCAGTTAATGAAAAATCAAGGAACCTTGCGGAATAAACCCACTTATTCGAGAAAAAATTGAATAAAATCGCGTGTAGCAGTAAACATATTTCCGACCCGGGATCCAAAACCCGATTCAAAGAAGAATTTTGAAACCCCGATCCGAAACCCGGCCCCATTTTTTCTCAACACGGACCATCCTTAAAAATTAGTGTGTGTCAATAGTATCTCACCCTTCGAATCCCCAAAAATAAAATTTTTAAACTAAAATTATTAGATTTAACAAAGCCAAAATTAAAAAAAAAATAAACAAAAAATATATACTTGAGTTAATTGATCAGGCGTTGAATTTTTAGCACCTTCATGGGCAGATACAAATACTGGATCATTTAGCGAGACACGAACTAGATCTTCTACTCTTTTTGTTTGTGTTGCAGAGAAAAGAAGAGTTTGTCTTTGCTTTGGCAAATTTTCAATAATAGCATCAATCTTAAAAAATTTCAAAAAATTTTTTAAAAAAAGGTAAAATCGAAATTAGTTCCTCTTCATCTTTCCTCAAAACTATGGTTGCCAAAATGGCCAGACTCGGACCGTAAGATCGAGTCGGGCCTGAGATTTTTGGCCAGAAAAAGACTCGTATAGGCCCGCCTCGATAAAAACAAGCCCGAAAAAATGCCCCGACCGTCAGCCCAACTCAAAAACGGCAACCATGCTCAAAATATAAAAATGGACAGACCTAAGCTATACTTATCTCCTACTTTATGGATAAAAGTACTAGTCCTGCTTTACAGAATCAAATAACAAACTTAAAGTCTGACATTTTTTAATACTTTGAGAAAAGACAGGGGGGAGGAAAAATTCAATTTTACAAAAAAATAAACCTGTTGTTTAAATCCCATATCCAAAATTCTGTCAGCTTCATCAATAACAAGCATTTGAAGTTGATCAAAACAAAAATAGCCGTTCTCATCCATATGTTGTAAAAGTCGTCCTGGTGTGCATATTACTATAGAAATGCCGGCAAGACGTTCACGTTCAAATTCGACGTCAGTACCTTAAAAAAGAATTATTTGACAAAATTTATTTCGAAGTCTAATAAAAATTGAAAGTCCGCAAATAATGTCCGCAAATATATTTTTGATTAAAAAATGAAAAATGTTGAAACCAAGGGCATATTTAGGGGTCGAATTTCAGGAAGGGGACTAAAAACAGGGTGTACACTAAAAGGATTCGAAAGAAAATGGAGAAGCTCAAGGTCAGTAGTGCAGCCACTATAATTAGTTGCTAAATCGAGGAGATTAAATATAGCTCAATTTCAAGTTTTTGGAAGAAAAAAATATAAAAATGTAACGCTTTTCAAAACGCATTCAACTGAAAAACAAGCAAAAAAGCTTTGTGTTAAATGCGCTTTCGCAAAGCGTCTCAATTAATTTATTCCCATTAGTTAAAAGGTTTGAAAATCATAAACATTTACGATTAAAACCTGATTAAATAACTGGGAAACCGAAAATTCTTTGAGAGACTTGGGAAAACGCCCTCCTTTATTCCCTTCCTATTTCCCTGACCATTTTGAGCTTTTTTCCTTCTATAATTTCCCATACTCTTTTTAGGATGAGTATCACAAAGTATAAAATATAAAAATCTCTTCAAGTCACGATCGAAATTATTGTAAGAGTGAAGGAAAAAAGCTACAACTAGTCATTGGAGTGGGAAAAAAGGGTAACTTTCAAAGTAGTTCCAATTTTTTTAAAGAAATTAAAAGAAAACCTCCAATAAGTAAAGCAGCCGAAAAATCATGATAACTTCCAATATTATTCAAAACTTGAAAGATTTGAAAAGCCAGTTCCCTCGTTGGAGTAATCACAATAGCACCTAACCCGTCAAATTTTGTCCATTTATTTCTCCAAAGGCATTCGAGTAACTTTAAAAAAATTTCAAAAATTTTCAAAAAAAAATTAAAAAAACCGGAATAAGCAAAGCCAACGTTTTCCCACTTCCTGTTTTTGCTGCCCCAACAACATCCTTTCCAATAAGTGAATGCTTAAGGGAAAGAAGTTGAATATCCGTTGGTGTAGTAAAATTGGAATCTTTAAGTCCTTTAAGTGTTACTGGTGATAATGGAAAATCAGAAAATTTGTTTGCGATGAATGTTGGCTAAAATTGATAAAAGTATAAAATTTTGAGTGAACCAGAAAATTTAGAAATTAGACAGGGGACGAACCTACAACTTCCCAGCAACTATTAATAGACGCTTATCTCACCCAGTAAAGGTTACCAACTAGCTTGAGTGGATATAGGCCTGAATTCTTTGACTGCTTGAACTTATTTTCAAATCCACTGAACTGGGTCTGGAACCCAAGAAAACACAAGGCTATAGCCTTCCTACTACTGACGCTGTTTGGGGGACCCTTTATCCCATAAAACTAACCCAACGTCAAAACATTTTTAGGGCTTATCTTATCTATTTCTTAAAATTATTCTAATGACCTCTTATTAAATCAGAAAAACTCACAGAATTTAACGTATCATATTTACTAGTAACTTGCTCAATTAAATTTTCAATACTTGACTTGTTTCTATTTTGTTGTTTTCGTTGTCGTTTCCGTTCAATTAAAGCTTTGTTTTTAGGCTCTTTTAAAATTATTTCTTCGTCATCATCGCTGTCTCGAAATTTCTTCCTCATTATAATATTTATATTAAGTTGTTCCGCTAGAAAAAACAAAATAGAAAAATTTTAAAAACCCTCGAGAAAAAAAATAGAAATTTAGAATTTTTAATGTTCGCCTCTTTCAGCGCAGCAATCAGTCGCGGTTTTTGACCGGACGTTTCAGTGCTAAAATCTCGTAATTTACAGAGTCCACCTTTAATAAAGGTCCGGAAACTATTTTTAACTGGATTAATACACTCTGTTTCAAAAGTATAACCCACTTTAATTTTTTTACTTTTTTCCATGTACAGTTGATGTATCTTTTTGAAATTTGGTATGCAGCTTCAATTATCTAATCTACGGATATTCCCAAAGTTTCATAAAATTTTGTTCGATACAAAATTTTTAATTAATTTTTTTCGAAATTTTCCCTAAAAAAGATGTTTCATAAGTATAACCCACTTTTATTTTGAATATTTCCAACATTAGGAAAAATCTACAAAAATTCCACCAACCATATATAGATATATTATAAAAAAATAAAAAAAAATTAGGCCCATATCTCTACTCAGTGTCGAGATCCTGACACCTCAAAAACCTCGAAATTCAACGTAAAACGAAGGTAAGTCTATTTAAAAAATATTTTCGAGTCCTTAAGGGAAGTTTTGAAATTTTATTTTTGGCCTATTTGAAAGCCCTTGAAATTTGCTACAAGATAGCATTTACCTTATTTTTCGGAAAAAATCCATTAGCAAGATACAGGTGGTCAAACTCTTGCATCAACAAAAAACGCCTAAATGCCCACAAAAATGACCGTTAAGGTCGCTTCTGAAGTTTGACTACCTGTATCTCGCTAATGCATTTTTTCTGAAAAATAAGGCAAATGCTATCTTGTAGAGAATTTCAATGGCTTTCAGATAGGCCAAAAATAAAATTTCAAAACTACCCTTAATGTGTCGAAAATATTTTTTAAATAGACCTACCCTCGTTTTACATTGATTTTTGAGGTTTTTGAGGTGTCAGGATCTCGACAATGAGTAGAGATATGGGCCTAATTTTTCTTTATTTTTTTATAATATTCCTATATATGGTTGGTGGAATTTTTATAGATTTTTCCTAATGTTAGAAGTATTAAAAATAAAAGTGGGTTATACTTATGAAACACCTTTTTTAGGCAAAATTTCGAAAAAAAAATTAATTAAAAATTTTGTATGGAACAAAATTTTATGAAACTTTGGGAATGTTCGTAGATTTGTTAATTGTATCTAAATACAAAATCTCAAAAAGATAAATTGATTAATCAACGAAAAAAGTAAAAAAATTAAAGTGGGTTATACTTTTGAAACAGAGTGTACCAGACAGGATTAGTAATTTAGAAAAATCCTAACGGATCCAGTCCGGCTTTAGTTACAAATCCAGAATCTGACTCTGGAAAAATCAATTTAAAAATAGTCACTAGCCTTTATCATACATAAAATAGGTAAATTTATTTACAATTTTTAGTGTTAACAAATGATTATCTACATAAATTATATGTACAATGCCCTAGAATTATTATTTTTTGATATTGTCCTTCATTCTCCTCTACTTTCCTTCTCATCCAGTTTTTATTCTTTTCATCCTCTAGTTTCTCGGCTTCCCGCTTGTTCGGCATTTGTTGAAGTTGATTCCACATTTGTTGGATGAGTGACGATTCTAGGAGTCATGTTGATGATCTGAGCGCGTTGCAAGGGGTAGGGTTCCAACGCCATTACTTGAGGCACATCCACCACCTAAATTTAGGCAACAAATTTAATGTTTAGGCACTTTAAACTAACAGGTGGAGGCAGCGAGTCATGATTGTGTTGACGATTACCCGATGCAAAGACGAAAATGCCATGGATACTGTTGAAGAGAATTTTCATACGAGCTGGGCATATGTAGAGGCCATCTTCTTTATGCTTAAAAGTCAAATGTCAATTTTAAGACATATGTCAATGTCAGACATATGTCAAATTTACTCACCGCACAATGCCAATACTCTGTCAGCCCGACTTTTGAATCATATCGAGTGTTGAACCTCCACACCAATCCCTTCTGTCGTCGCTCTTCCGTCCACTCTTCCAACTGACGTTTGGTTCGAAAACGAGCAATAAGCGAAGTGTTATATCTCGATCGCTTGCCAAAGCCTTTGTCCTTATGCATTTTAGAAGCACTCATTTTGTTTTGGACAAATGTTACCTTGGAGGAAAAACTTTAGGAAATTTAAAAAGTACGAAACTTACTTGACAGCGTTCCAAGTAAACAAGTATCCTGACGATTGATGTTGTGTGAATTTGGCAAGTAGAAGGTAGAATTGTCTTAGTGAATTTTTCATTACCCTTTTATACTGGATTTGCCAGTATTCTTAATCTCTTGAATGACCCTATATCCGGTTTCTATGAGGGAAGATCGTGCTGGATAACGTTTAAGATGCTTACAGTGGCGGGGGCACCCACTGCTGACAACCCACTGCAACCCACAACAGCCCAGCAACTCACTGTTGATTGATGGGCAGAAGACAAGATTTAGTACCTAGAGGGTCACAGGACGATGTTCACCCAGGGCCCTCTTCTGGCCTAAAAACGATTTTCCGCTTACTAGCCTAAAGCGTTCAAAAAACCAAAAAAAACCCCACTATCGGTTTTATCACAAAATACATTTTTACATATGTACAACTAACAGAATGACTATTTACATATCACATTATTTTTCAACGTTATCTTCTTCAATTCATCCTCTTTTTTACTTCCTTCTCATCCAATTTCAATCCTTCTTGTCATTTTTAGTTTCTTGGCTTCCCGTTTGTTCGGTAGTCGTTGAAGTCATTTCCTTCTTAGGTGGGTGAGCGACGATTCTTGGAGTCATGTCAATAATCAGGGCAGTTTGCAACGGGAAGGGTTCCAACACAATTGTTTCAGAGGCACCGACACCCTAAATTAAATAGAAATAAATTAACAGACTTTAAAGTCTTTTTCGAACCGTTTTAGGCGGTGGCAATGAGGTATGATCGTGTTCACGATTCTTTGATTCATAGAGGTAGATTCCTCGATGGCCGCGGAAGACAATTCGTAGGCGAGCCGGGCAAATGTAGATACCATCCTCTTTGTACTTAAAAAGGAAAAATTTTTTTGACCTGTTTAGAGGATGTTGAGTCAATCAGGATTGCCGCCCGAAACCCGAAAAGAAAATTTTCCAACCCGAAACCCGTACCCGAAGATTTTTTGTACCCGCGGCAACCCTGGAGTCGATTTTTACTCACCGCACAATGCCAATACTCTGTAGCTCCTCTACGCGCATCATATCGAGTATTGAGCCTCCAAGTCTCTCCTTTTGCCCGTCGACGATCCCACCACGCTGTCAATTCCCGTTGGCTGTTAAAGCGCTCAAGTCTTTCATACCTCGATCGCTTGCCGAAGCCTTTATCCTTCTGGATTTCAGCGGCGTCCCTTGGTTTCTGTCGATATTCACCATCATCAGCTGCCCCCATTGATGATACCTTGAAGGGAAATGAATTTAGAAGGGTTTAGGAAGGTTTAAAAACAGAAAACATACTTAATTGGGGATGTCTTGACGATCGACGATGAGGGAATCCAGCAGAAAGTAAGTTGAGGTTCTTCGAGATATGTTTTCTCATTCTCCTTTTTATACTAGATTTATTACCAGATATATGGATAAGGTGAAAACTTAAGGGAATTTTTGTAAGAAAAAAATTAGAATTCCCCCACAGATTGTAGGCCAGATACTACCTTATTATAGGACATGTAAAGTTTCCTCCCTTAGCCTAGTAGATGAACCAAAAATGGAAACTGCAACAGTCAATGCTCGGATAGCTGAAGCTTTCAGGATCAACCCCCAGACGATCCTTCGTTATTTTCTTGGAGAGATGCTTTACGTTTTATTATCGATAACACGTTGGAAGTCGTCCTTTTCCCCTGACCATTTTGAGCATTTTTTCTTCCTTCTTTCCCTTATTCCTCATAAGACTTCTTAAGACAAATTATGAAGTATCCAAGCTCTTAGATAACAAAAAAGGGCCCATCAATGAAAAAATTTTCGGGTAAAGCCCAGTCCTACAACTCAGCCCCGATTTTCGTTCCACGTGTGAAAAAAAACAAATATAGAGCACAACACTAATTTCTTTTTTTTTAACATAATTAGGGAATAATAAGATTTGTATCAAAATAATCCAACTGGCAATAAAAGTGGACAGAGAAGAATTAGAGGAAAAAATCAGAAAATAGAAGAGAGGAATTAAACATGAGGAGAATAAAGAGAAGAGGAGAGGGAGGGAGGTTTTGGACTATGGAACCGGTTGGAGATTATTTTATATAGAAAACTTTTTTTAAAAATACTTTCCTTGTTCATTCACAATTTTTAAAAATAAAATAAAAAATTTTTTGTTGTCCAACATCTTGGCTAACAATCGTCCTCGTTTTAGGTTAGATTTTTAGCCCCTAACTTTCGAGTTTAGTCTTCATTTTTGAAGCGCACTCCTCTCTAAGCAATGCTTGGACGTTCCCTGTGTTTGTCCGCATTTTTCTGTCTGCAAATTGATAACATGCCTAGGCATTAGGATTGTTGGTTCTCGGAACTGAATCGAAGAACAGAGGTTGCGGACAACTTGCTGCGGACAACTAGGTTGCGGACAAAAGTTGCGGACAAAAAGTTGCGGACAGAAAATGCAGAAAAACACGGGGAATCGTTTCTATAAGGTATAGGATGCTCTGATTATTTTTTCTGAAATTTTTTATCGAAATCAGGACTTCGATATTTGTCTATCAAATCATTTCTACAAAAATATTCCATTAAAATTACTTTAAAAAAATCATTTTCTGTCCTTTTTTCTATCAAAAAATTAATGCCTTTCCACGTCCACAAAAATTCTTTTAGCCAAAAATTCTTTTCAATTTTCCCCTTTATAGTGGGCATTTAAAATGAAGAGAGAGAGAAGAGACGGAGAAATAAAGCCGAAAAAATACCAACTAAAAAAATATATATTCACTTCTGCCTTAGTTTTGACGGCCGAGCGATCGCGCAACATTCAAAAAATTATATTTTTATAATCACATTTTGCGTTTGTTGTCCACTCTTTCAAAAATTTTGTGTATTTATTTTCTCTTCTTTTTTTATTTTCTTTTTATTTTTTTTTTGATTTTTCATTTTTCCATCCTCAAAACATGTATTACATTAATATTTTTAGCCCAATAATATTTTTATAAATTTGCGGACAAAACTTGCGGACAACATTTGCGGACAGAAAAATTTTTTTTAATTTTCTAATAGCCCTAATAGCCCTACCTTTAGGATATTGACCCTAAACCCTCCTAATTTTGTCCATATTCCCTAAAGGCGATCGCGCAGCTTCAAAAAAAATTTTTTTTCTGTCCGCAAAACTTTTTTCTCTTCGCTAAAAAAATCAGAATAAGCAAAGCTAACGCTTTTCCGATTTCTAGTATTTAATTCGACTTTTCTAACTCTTTCTAACGTTTTTGCAGAGACAAAAATACCCTTACAAATTCTAATTCAATGAAAATTATGATTATGTCCGCAAAAATTTTTTCTGTCCGCAAAAGTTGTTTTATGTCCGCAAAAAAATTTTTTTGTCCGCAAAAAAATTTTTTTGTCCGCAAAAATTGTTTTATGTCCACTTATTTCCCCCAACATTTATAAAGTTAAAAAAAAGTGGAGAAAAGTCGTTTTCGCGCTTCTCTCCGTGAAAAATCTGAGAGAAAAAATAAAAGGAAAAAAAGTATTATTTAGTACTGGCCGATTTTAGTTGTTTAGTTGATGGCCGGTCTTTTTCCCCTCCTCCCCCTCCTTTTTTCCTCATTCTCCATTAAATCCACTTTTTTTTTCTTCCTCAATTTTATATCGAAAGTAGGACTTTGCGCAAATTTATTTTTTTTTATTTTTAAGGCAAAAAATTACGTGCAAAAATTACGTTTTGATTTTCTTCTTGTTGTTTTGTTGTTGTTTTGTTGTTGTACTTTTAAAGAGAAGAATAGAGAATCTTCTTCTCTCCCTTTTGTTTCGTCTTCCTCATATTTTGCCAATACCACATTTCGCCAATAAGGCTAAAAATTCACGTTTTGTCAACAAGTAGTGTTGACAAAACGAGGTTTTTAGCCTTATTGGCAAAATGTGGTATTGGTGAAATATGGACTTTTCTTCTCTTTTGTTTCATTGCGCAATTCATTGCGCTTCTTTTCTTTTCTTTTTTTTTTGTTTTTATTTTTATTTGTTGTCAACGTTGCGCTTTTTTGTCCAGTCTTCTTGTTGCGCGACAATATTATCCTCCTCTTCTTCTCCCTTTTATTTAAAATTAAGCCTTATTATTTTTCCCCTAATTTTCTTTTTTTTATTTTCTTGTTTTTTTTTTGTCCACACAACTGGTCAGCGAAATAATTAGAAAAATAAATAAATTAATGTTGATTTACCTAGATTTTATATTTATTTATTGCCATAATTAGGTTAGTAGGTATGTTTTTCGAGAAAAAAGTGGGAAAATTAATTAATTTTTTCTGTGGGAGAATTTGCGGATTGGGATTGCGGACGCCTACTTATTAAATTTAATATGCCACCAAATGCAGTCAAACCTCACTATAAGATGCCCCCGTGGGGAAGAAAAAATTCATACCTTATAATGAGGGTTACCTTAAATTGGAGGTATTGTTTGGCCCAACTCGTGGCCAACCAACTTTTAAGAGAACCTAGCTTAAATGGAGGTTAATTTTGTGTGTATTTATAAGTGTGTTTCGACTGCTAGAGATTATTCTAAGCATGGCCGTTAGTTCTTCCGTTCTTTTCCGCAGATATATCTAAGGCAGGGTTATTCGAGGCCCGAAATCCGGACTTTTTCTCGTCCCGGAATCCGAATCCGAGAAATTTTCCAAAATCCGAAACCCGACACGACTTCTTTCTCAACCCGTCCCATTCCTGATCTAAGAGTGATATCGTGGTTGACGATAAACCTAGGATGATCATCCCTTAATATTTTTTTAAAATAATTCAAACTCAGAAAAACTCTCCCTTTTCGATTAAAATTTTCCCTTTTGTTCACAAACTAGGCCCATTATTCATTTTTCACTTTATTTTCAGTCATTTGCTGATTTTCTTTTAAATATTATTTTTTTTTTCGACCGGCTGAATGGCCGAGCAAAACAAGCACAGACCGGCACACGGACACGTTCTTTTCTTTTTTTTCCTTTTTATTTTTCCTTGTTTTTGTTGTCTCACTTTTTATATAGTATAATGCGCGTCCTCCACGCCAGCCAAAAATTTCTTCCCTTCCCTTCCCTTCCCCTTCTTCCCTTCTCTTCACAAAAATTTTCTTCTTCTTCGTCCTTTCCCTATCTTCCCTATAAATATATTTACTAACCCCCCTTTAAAAACTATTTTCCAATTTACAAAACACACTCTGCTTCCGACTGTCCACACATTTAAATAAATATAACTTTTATTTTTAAATATAAAAATAAAAATACTTAACTTCACTTTCCTTGCAACAACAAAACAAACTTTAAAAAATTAAATAGACAAAGAGCAGTTTCTTTTAACTTTTCAAAATTTTGTTTTGCCCTTGCGTTCGTCTCTAAGCCTACGGGTTTCGCACTAAGGTCGGTGGATCCATAAATTTCGGATATCCGGCTTTTTTGGATCCGGATCCGCAATCCTCTTGACCTCGCCTGCCCTTTTCAAACACTTAACTTGCTCGTTTCTAAGCCTCTGGACCTCTCGCTCCTCTTCTTAACACTTCCAACAAGGGTTGTGGATCCTGGGAAATCTTCCGATATCCGCATAACTTTAAGGTGATATATCCAGACCTTCTTTCGAATCCAAATTTTTTTCGGACTTTTCCGGATCCGCCAACCCTACTCTTCTCTCAACGTTTCTAGCCTACTCAGGCTTTACCAACATTTTTTCTTTAAATTTTTTGAGGTTTCCGCCTTCCGTCACTCACTTTTTTTTTGTTCTTTTCTTCAAAAACACTTATCCCCTCTCTTAAAAAACTTTTTTCTCAACAAACAAAACTCCTTTAAAATCTCTCAAACAAACAAAAATTTTTTGCCAATTGTCCACCTTCATTTGTCCTTCGCCTAGTTTTTTTCTTCTTCCCGTCTGTCGCTCTAACGCACAAATCGGTGAATTTTATTTTTAAATTTTTCTATGTATTCGTAAAATATTTTAATTTATTTTTTCTCAAGTTTCTTGCTTTTCATTGAAAGGTTTCTTGAATCCAAACTTGGTGTCATTTCAATTTTTGGCGGTTCCATTTTGTTTTCCATGAACCTATACCAGAACCATAGTTGTTCTAAATGCCTGGAATCGAAAAATACATGTTCCTATAGTTGCTCGCACACCTTTTCCTTTCCCTGATGGATAAGGGGAAAGACTTCCCTTAGCAAGGAATTTTCCACTCCGGTGGCGTTTGTGGTGTAGTGGTATAGTGCCAACCTTCGCATACCTCTTCCTTTCTGTTAGCCCAGGTTCAATGCCTAGCTGCATATATTGGTTGCTTTGGTAGTGTCTTATAAACACCTTGTTTTTAAAATTAAAATTTCAATTTTCTTCTCTTCATTTTAAATTTTCTCTTCCACCAAATCATCTTCTTCCTTTGTGTCCTTTTATTGTTGTTATTTTCTTTTCCATTTTTGCCCCCAATTTTTTCTTTTCACCTTCGCGCGCCGGCTGGCACTAACACTTCTCTTTTTGACCTTACTTTTACGAAGCGAAATCGCGGAATTCTCCCAAAACTTTTTTCTTCTTGTTCATTCTATTGCGCGTACGGCCTTTTTTCTACTCCCTTTCATTTAAAGGTGGCAATTGTAACTGATGGCCTTCATCATCATCACACGCTCTCCGTCTTCCAAAAACATTTCTTCCCTTTCTTGATTTTACATACTCTCTTTTCTTATTTCTTTGATACTCTTCATTTCTCTCTATGCTCATCTCTTCCTTGGTTTCTTTTTCTTCCTTTCTTCTTCCTTTCCCCTTTCTTCCTCTCCTCTTCTTCATCCTTCCTTCTCCTTTTCATACTTTTTTCCTCATCTCTTCATCTTTTCTTCATCCTTTTTCCATCCCTTCTTCCTTTCTTTTTCATCTTTTCTTCTTCTTCCTTCTTCTTCCTTATCATCCTTTCTTCTTCGTCACTTTATCTCTTCTTCCTTCCTTCTTTTCCTCTTCTCCTCTTCATATCTTCTTCCTTTCTTCTTCATCTTTTCTTCCCTTCTTCATTTTCTCTTCTCCCTTCATTCTTTATTCACCTCTTTTCATCATTTCCCCTTTACTTCATCTTCCTTACTCTTCACATTATTACCCATTTTTACCCAAAATTTTCTCCTTTCCTGAATCTTCTCTCTTCTCCCTTCCATTTAGCTAACTAAATTTCCCCTTTTTAATTCTTCCTTTCTCATCTCTTTCACTTCCCTTTCCGCCTTTTCCATAATTCCCTTTTTACGCAAAAGTCTTGGTCATATCTTCTTCCATTTTTCCCCTATGGGGGGCGCCCAAGGTCGATGGCCCTGACCTGAATTTGTCTTCTCTTTTTGTAGGTTTTGTGTCCTCATTTCGTTTCTAAAAGGACAAAACAACAACAAAATTGTTGAACAAGAGCTCAAGCCGAAATATTAAGATTTTTGGGAGAAAGTATTAGATCCTTACTTCGACTCCCTCCCCAGTTGCTAAAGCTGCTAAAAAAATTTTTTTGAATTTTTTTTTGAAAATTATTTTGCCACTTTTAACTCGTTTTTCGCCTTATTTTTGCCCCTTATTTTTTCAAAAAAAAATATTTTCTTTCAATTTTCAGATTCTAGAAATCTCTAGAAAATGGGCCTTGATTCATCCCCAGACCCCTCAACCAGCGCAGAACAATTGGTCGCCTCTCCAGTTGCTACAGCAGTCGTGGCTGATGCACAAGTTGCTACTGCTGCAACAGATGTACTTCGGCAAATGATTGCAATGGAGAAACAACAACAACGAAAACGGCCTTCTGTTTCGTGTGATTCTGCTGATGGGCACAGACGAAATATCAAAAATGAGGGAGAAAATGTAAGGGGCTATTTTAAAATGATGTAGAGTAGTACAGTCGGACCTCTATAAAATGCCCCCTAGATAATTTCTATTAAAGCTACGTTTAATTAAATTTGGTTAGCTACCCAATCTCAATAAAATTTAAGGTTAGCTACCCAAATTAAATTATAGGTACCCTCTATTTAAGGTACTTTCATTATTAGGTACCCTCTATTTAAGGTACTTTCATTATAAGGTATGACTCTGTAGATACTCTTATTATAAGGTACATATCTCTCTATTTATGATACGCTTTCCCTCTATTTAATATACCCCTCATTATAATGTACGATCTTTCAGTCGTGTCTCTTCAATCCCATGGGTGTCTATAAATAAGTTATAATCATGAAAAGTAGTCTCCTAAAAAATTTTTTTAATTAAAAAAAATATTTTGCCTTTTATTTTACCAACGTTTGAGGGGAACTCTCATTGGACCTCTTCATTATCGAGAATTCTGCGCAGTACGACTACAGCAGATGAAGAAGAAAGACGAATAAATCAACAAGAAGCATCAACTGTCGGTCTGAATTTTAAAACTTATCCAGCTAAATATTTAGGTACGACTCGATAATTCGGTCCGAGTCAGTCCATTTTGGCAGCCCTAATTATAATAAACCCTCATCTCATTATAAGGTATTTTTGTGTTCTTAGTGGGGGTAAAGTGGGGGTGGGGGGAGGGGGGGGGTATTCTGCACTTAGAAATTTTTTGTTTAAAAATAAAGGTGAATGTGTGAGTCAATGAATAGCCAAAAATAAATATTTAAAATAAATATTTACATACATTTAAATACTGAAAAAAAAGTAAATATTTTTTGGGTATTTATTTTTGGCGCCCTCATTTAAAAAATCATTTTCTTTAGTGATCTTTATTTTTATTTTGTGCTTTTTTGTAAGGTTATTTTGGCCCGCGCGCCCTTTTTTATTCAAAAAAAACCAGAGAGAGAAACAACGTGCCAGTAAATAACACAAAAATAGCCAATAAATTTGCGGACTAACTTTTGCGGACATCCGCAAATTTCATTTTTTTCGAAAAAAGTGTGTTCTGCCCAACTAGAAAACTTTAAACTTTTATTCGATACTTAATTTTTAATTTAAGCAAACACCAATAGCAGCAGCCCTCCAAATCTCGAATTAATTAGCGATGCTGAATTGGCAATGCTTTGTGTATTCCATGTGCCTGATAAAGCTTTACACTTACAAGACCCGAATAATCGAGCTTTTACGTCTCTTCCACTTAATTTAACTTTGAAACCTTCAAATGTAGCAACGGCTAAGGAGAGAAATGTTTGGTTTTTTGTTTAAAAAATTTCAAAAAAATTTCAAAAAAATTTTCTAAAAAATTTCAAAAAAATTTTCAAAAAAATTTCAAAAAAATTTTCAAAAAATTTTCAAAAAATTTTCAAAAAATTCTTAAAAAAATTTTCAAAAAAATTTTCATAAAATTTTCAAAAAATTTTCATAAAAAATTTTCAGACTCAAATGTCCAAAATTTTTAAAAAAATTTTTTAATTTTAAGGAGCTCGGTGTATTTTCAACAGATTTTATTCCTCGTTTCGCCCGTTTTGGCCCATTATGTGGTGATTGTCGAATGCCTTTAGTTAATAATAAAGAAGAAAATGCTAGTACAGTATCATTGCCATTAAAAGAAGCTAAAAAAGCATTTGGTTTAAAAAGCGTGGGAGAAGAGAAGGAAAAAAGAAAGAAAGAAAAATTTAAAACAAATAGTTTTGATGAATCAACAACAACAAAAACAAATGTTTTTAACAATGTTTTAGAAAATGTTGGGCATTTTAAACAACAACAAAAACAACAATATACAATTAAAACATCAACAAACAACGAAACAAACATCAATTCTGGTTTTAATTTAAGTCAGAATTTAATAAAAACATCAACAAACAACGAAACAAACATCAATTTAAATCAGAATTTAATTGAAACATCAACAAACATTGAAACGAACATTTATTCTGATTTTAATTCATGTCAGAATTTAAACCAGAATTTAATTAAAACATCGACAAACACCAATTCAAACATTAATTCTGATTTTAATCTAAATCAGAAAAACAAAGAAGAGAGAGAAAAAGATGAAATGAACAACAACAACATTAAAACAAAAAGAAGCAGTGTTTGGAAGGTAAAGAAAATGTTTTTAAAAAATCTAAAACACAAACAAAAATTTTCATCTGAATCAAGATTTAAATCAGAATTTAATCAAAACATTAACAAACACTAATACAAACATTAATTCTGATTTTAATCTAAACATAAGAAAATAAGTTTTAAGCTGTGTGGGAGAAAATCCACCCCATCTAATAATCCCTCAAAGGCTATATAAAATTAAATTGACTTTGTTGCCCTTTCTTTTTTAAAATAAATATTGACCATTTTATCAACTTAAATTAAAAATTTATTTTTTATAAACCTTTCCCCCTCAAAAAGCAATCCACCAATCTCAGCTGAGTGAGTCTTGTGCCCTTTTTACCCTTTTAAGGCTTTCAAATGTTTATTATATATCGTTTTCCTTTTAAAAAACATTTTCCTTCCCTTCCCCGCCCACAAAAAAATAAAACAAAAAAATGTCAAATTAACCAAAAAAACGGTATTTTATTTTATTAAAAAATAATTTAATAGGCCCTCCAGTTTCAATTTCATTCTTCATTTTTAATTTTCCTTTAAAAGACAAATAAAAAAATTTGAAGCAAAAGTAAAAATGCTTCTTAAAAAGAGTCTCAGTTCCATGGGAAAATTAATTTTTACTAAAATTAATCTCTCAAAAAATTTTTTTGTTTTGATTTAAAATTTATTTTTATTAAATTTCCCTTAGATTTTCTCATCTAATAATGCTTCCCATTTGCTTCGTCTAATTGAAACAAATTCAAGAAAAGCTAATTGGATGAAAAACGTTCAGATGGCTGAAAATAAGGAAGAACAGAATCTAGTTGCTTGTCAAGTAAAGAATATTTTTGAAAATATTAAAAATTAAAAAATATTAAAAATTACCTCACCTTACGATATCCCTTAGATCTGAAAAAAGTGCTTTATAATGTGGTATATTAAATATGGGGTATCTCTTAGACACCAATGACCAACCCAATTAAAAAAGCGAATCCTAATAGAGAGGTGTCTAATATTGGGAATATTTTATAATGAGTTTTGCTATGTAGATCTTAAATAAACCCCCCCCCCCCCCCATTTTAAAAACGTATATTAAAGTTTATCTAATATTGGACTTATGTATTTTCTAGTAGGAGATTAATTTATAATGAGGGTTAACTATTAAAAAATATTTTTTAAAAATTTATTTTCCCCCTTTAGTATGACAACGAAATTTATTTTTATACAATACGCTCTATCCAACCCAATACAGAATTGCTCTTTTGGTACAGTCATGAATATGCACAGCATTTACGTGTAGAACAACGATTAAATGGTGTTTTTATTTATTAGAATTTTTTTTTTAATTTTTAAAAAAATTTTAGAAGAAAATGAAACTGAAAAAGCTCAAAAAGAGCAACAAACTACTACAGATTTGATGAGAGAAAAATGTTCAACACCAGAGCGTTTGCCTGTTTCAGGGGGTGTAAGCAACTGTGGTAGTAATTTGAGAAAGGTATAGTAATGCTGTTGAACCTCAATTTTACATATCCCTTGGAGCTGAAAAATCGTAGCTTATAATTAGTGTGGAAGTATCGCTTATGCAGCCCCACGACCTTCGGGCAGCTTCCCCACACAGTTAAACCACGGTTTTGCATATCCAGTTGGGGCTAAAAATCGTATTCATAAAATTGAGGGTATCGCTTGAATAGGAGTACCGATTTAATTTAGATATGTATCTTAAACCAAAAATCTTAAATTAATTTTTTAGACAAACTCTTTGCTCATTGGCTCTTCCAACTCTCAACATTCACATCATTCACCTGTTGCTTCAGCTTCATCCACTTCTGACTTGACACCTTTATTCAGCGATGACTTTATTTCTATCAATTCTAATTCAGAAAGGTAGTAAAAGACAATTCAAAGTCGAAAAATAATTTTAAAAATTCATTTAAGTTCTTCACCTACAAGTCCCCCGCCCGGTCAATCACAACAAAATCATCGTCACCACCATCATAACAATAATAACCATATTTATGGACATTCCCATAAGGGAGAACTTCAACGTCATCTAAGTTTCTCTGAAAAGTTGTCAACAAAAGTAGATAACCACTCCTCATTATTTCATCAAAATAATAACCGTCCAAATGTAATTATCCAACAACAATCCTCATCTTCGTCCTCTTCAACTTCTTCAGTACACCGTCCTGTTCCCTTACGTTTATCTAGCCCACAGGCACCCACCACTCTTCTACCTACAGCTTTGGGCTCTGCTTTGGCTAATTTGCCATCTTTGGGAAGTTGTCCGAATTCTTCCCTATTACAAACCCAAACGGCTCCTTCATTGGCATCCTTAGCCTTTTCATTAGGCCATAGTGCCTTTCTTCGTCCAACTTCCACATCTTCAAACATTTTGTCCTGTAATAAATTTTCGACAACAACAACTTCATCCTTGGGAACATCTTTATTCTCTTCTTCTACACCTTCGCTTCCATTTCCTCATCAAAACAACCCTCTTCCTTCCAATAATAACTTCCCTTCAGTCTCCTCTACAGCTATGGATAGTCTTCACAATCTAATATGGTCAAGACGTTTAGCACTTGCAGCAGTACAACAGCAACAACAACAACAATTTGGAAATTGGCTACAGACTAGTGGACTTACTGCCAATGTCAGTTCAACTAACAATTCTACCACCCCCTTAACTACCCATTTACTTAATCTACAAGCTATTGTTGCCCCAACAAATAATCCAAATTCTTCGTCTTTGAATCAAAACGGAGGAGGAATAGCTAGTGGAGGGGGAGGAGGAGGACGGGCTGCAGCTGAACAACATTTAATTCCAGCTTTAGGCTGTACAGCGGTGGCGTCAGTACCATCAATATTACCCTCTCGCAACAATAATGGTAGGTTTAGTTTAAATATTAATACGTGGGATTTTGGGAAGAGTATTTTTCTGTGGATTTTTATATAGAAAGTTTTTTGTTTTTTAAATTTTTTGGACAACCCTTTGATTAAGCGAGATACCGTTATTACTAAAAATATTTGTCCGCAAATATTTGCGGACAAATATTGGTGTCCGCAAATATTCTTAAATACATTTTAATAAAACTTAATTTAGCAGCACTTTCTTCCTCATCCCAACAACATACTAACAAACAACAAAACATCCACCAAACTCGATCCTTAGCACAATCCCCATCATCACTCTTTGCTGCTGTAGCTGCCATGTTGCCTCAACAACAACAACAACAAAATCGACAAGATAACGAAAATCCTTACAATATTCGTCACCAACAACAATTTCCTCATCAAACTCCCCATATACGTCGTCCTCCTATAAATAATGGATTATTAACAGAAATGAGAAGTGGGGATTTAATAAATATTGGTCGATCAACAACAACAACCAACCAAACTACATCAATCCAATCAACTTCAATTCCTCCTACAGAAGGAATTTCTTCTTCCTTTGCTGTAGCAGCAGAACTTAGGCAATCTTTACAGGCATATCAAGCTGCGTTGGTTGCTGCTGCTGAACGTGTTGCCCGTAATGAAGAAGGGGGAGGAGGAGGAGTAGAAAGAAGATTAGGAAAGGAACGAAGAGAAAATGGAAACAATAAAAATAATAATTTTGGGGAACAAAATATACAGAATAAGGCAATATTTAATTTTAAAAATTGGAAAAAAATTTTTTTTTATTTTAGTTTTGGCATTCACAACAAGTAGATGGAAGGACGCGTTATGAGTGTAAGGTAGTGTATTTTTTGTTGTTTTTGTGTTTTCTATAAAATTGTGTTTCTCTGGAATTAATAATTTTGTGTTTTCTCGATTTAATTAAATTTTGTGTTTTGTAAAATTCTTCTGTTTGTCTTCTGAAAATTCAGAATTTTGTAAAGTTTCAGAATTGTGTTTTTAAATAATTCTGATTTTAATTCTGATTTTTAAACATTCTGGTGCTATTAAATTCTGATCTTTAAAATTCTGATATTGAAAATTCTGATTTAATTAATTCCGGTTTTAAATAAGGAATTCTGATTTTATTTTTAATTTCTGATTTTAATTAATTCTGATTCTAATTAAATAATTCTGATTTTTTAAATTCTTTTACAAAATACATAGGAATGTTCAAAACCTTTTGGTCAGTTGTCAAACTTAAAAGTCCATTTACGAACACATACTGGAGAACGACCTTATAAATGTAGTAAATGCAATAAAGGGTAATTTAAAAATATATTCTTATTTAAATCTAATAAATAGATTTACTCAATTGGCACACTTACAAAAACACGATTTGGTACATACTGGGGAAAAGCCTCACCGTTGTGAGGTGAAAAATAATTAAATTAATTTAAATAAATACTATTTAAAATTCTTTTAAGGTTTGTGACAAACGTTTCTCTTCTACTAGCAATTTAAAAACCCATCTTCGCTTACATAATGGACAACGCCCTTATAGGTATAGTTAAAAAGATTTGTATTTCTACGTTATCAAAATTTTTGTGTTTTCATAAGTATTTCAGAATTCTGATTTTTAAATTATAAATGAGAATTCTATTCTGATTTTTCAGTATTATGCTTTTTAAAAATTCTGATTTTTTAAATTCTGATTTTGAAAATTCTGATTTCCCAGAATTCTGATTTTTAAAAATTTATTTCATTATTCTTATTCTGATTTTTATTTTTTAAATTTTACCTTTTTAAATTTATATCTACAGTTGTGATCGATGTAACCTTTCCTTTACACAACTTGTTCATCTAAAACTACATCAACGCATACATTCTAATGTTTTCTTCTTAATTTACCTATCTAGATTATTTTAAAAAATATTTCTCTTAAAGGAACGTCCATTTACATGTACTTCTTGTGGCCGTAACTATATTAGCCCTAGCGGTTTACGTACTCATTGGAAGAATACTGCTTGCCGTCCACTTGCTAACGAACTAAATTATTTACAAAATTATGTTGATGGTTTGGCTGGGGCGGGTACTGGGGAACGTTATTGCCCTTCAACAGCTTCTAATGTTAGGGGTAATTTAAAAAATAAAAATTAAGAAAATATTTTTTTTCAAAGCTTTGAGTCCATCAAATATGGACATGGAAAGACAACAGGAAGAATATGAAGAAAATTGTAGTGTTAATGAAGAAGGATTATTTATGAAAGGTGAAATTGAGGAGGAGACTAGTGTGGGGGAAGATGAGGAGGAAATTATAAATGTGGTAATTCTAAAAATAAAAATAATAAATACAAATTTCTATAGAAAATACACATTAAAAACACAAAAAATACAAACAGAATTAAATAAATCAGAATTGTGTTTTTGTATTAAATAAAAGTGTTTTACTAAAATACAAAATCAGAATTATTATTTTTTCAGAATTTTTTTTCAGAATTTATTTTCAGAATTTATTTTTCAGAATTATTTCTTTCAGAATTATTTCTTTCAGAATTTATTTTTCAGAATTATTTTTTTCAGAATTTTTTTCAGAATTTATTTTTCAGAATTATTTCTTTCAGAATTCTTATCAGAATTATTTTTTCAGAATTTATTTTCAAAATTTTTAAAAACTTAGTCTATTTAAACCAGAATACTTAAATCAGAATTAAATTTCAGAATTATTTTTAAAAACCAGAAATACAAAATGCAAGTTTAATTAAAATACATTTCTTTAAGTCAGAAGAAAATTCCAATAAACGGTCAGATATGCGGGAATGTTGTAATAATGCAAAAGATAATATCAAATCAGAAGATATTGTAATATGTGAGTGAAAAAATATTCTAAAATAAAAATATGTGATATTTAAATATTTAAAATCCGACCGTGTGCAATTTCTAAAAACACAAAAACACCCAAATTTAATTTTTTTTCATGCAATAATTAATTTAGAAAAAGCAATTTTATTTATAATTTATTCAAAAAATATTTTAAATTTTTTTTTCATAAAATTTTGTATTTATTTTTTTATAAATAAATTTAATTATTAGAAGAATAATGGCAATAAGTTTATTTAAGTGAGGTAGAGCATTGAGTTAATTTTTGGAAAAATACGAATTACTCCCCAATCAAACCTCTCTTTAAGACACTCCCAATATCAGATACACCTCTATTTAAGAGACAATTTAAAAATTTTGGTAGTTCATAAGGGTGAGGGGAGCTTGGAGAGGAGCTTCTCGGGAGAAGCTTCTTCTTGGGAGCTTCCCAAGAGATACCCTCTATTTAACTAACACCTCATTATAAGGTACGGGTTTATAGCCCTAAGGGGTTGTCCTTAGGCTTTATTTTTTATTCATTATTTTCATTACAAATTAACAAAGAATTTCTTCTTTCCCCTACTTCATCCAACTCTTCTTGGTCTTCCTCCTCTTCTTTAGAATCTACTTCCATAAGATCCCTGTCGTCATTTAAGCGTGGACGTCGTCTTGTGATAGCCGAACATTGGCCGTTAGAGAATGATGAATTGGAAATTAATGTTGTAGCTGTTGTATTGAGTGAAAAGGTACGAGAAGTATCACTAAAAAATTTAAAAAAAATTGAAGTTGGACGCAAAAATATTTGCGGACATCCGCAAAAATCTTGCGGATTGTCCGCAAAATTTTTTGCGGACAACATCCTCAAATTTTCTAACCCTAATTTTGGCGCTCTTTGTTGTCCAGTTACTACACGGGACGAATCCTTTGCCGCACTTACAGACTGTCGTTTTTGTTGTTGCCCTTCCTCACACATCATTAGGCCTTCGCGAACGCGTGATTCTCGTCGAATCATTGCCCGTCGTCGGCTACTGAAATAAAAATTTGTTTAATATTTTAATAAATTAATTTAAAATTTACTCTCGTTGTCCAGGAGCTAGTGGACCGAAAGGACTTCTTGAATGAGAAATTGATTCTTCTGTTGAATCTCCGTGTCGAAGCAGACACCTTGCGGGTGCTGAACGGAAAACTAAATATCTAAGTTGGCGGCACTCGTCTCGAATGTTAAAAGAGAAGTAGCCATACTTGAAAAAAATAAAGTTTATTAAAAAAAAATTTTTGTCCGCAAATATTTGCGGACAATATTTTTGCGGACAACTCAAAAAATTTTTTTTAAATTATAAAAATTAATATTTACCAGATAAGGAGAAATGGCAGAATTAAAACTGAAAATTGAAAAATTAAATATTTAAAAAATATAAAAATTACACAGCAAAGGCATATAAAAATTTGCTGAGCAATGGAGAAATAGGACGAGCTTCTGTTTGAACTCGAAGAAAGTGAATAAACATAGCTATTGTATAAGGCGTCCAGCAAAGAAGAAAAGCTAATACCAGAACAAGAGTCATTTTAAGCTGAAAAAATTAAAATTAAAAATACATTTAGGGTATTTAAATTAAGACAAAACATGCAAAATGAACAAAAATACAAACAAAACACAAGTGTTTTGTTTTTGTATTTTTATTCTGATTTTTTAGTTATAATTTGTGTTTTTGTTGTATTTTATGTTCTGATTTTCTGTATTTTTTTGTATTTTTTTATGTTCTGATGTATTTTGTTTGTATTTTAAAATTCTGATTTTTGTATTTTCTTTTAATATTTTTTGTATTTCACTTATTAAAATAATAAACCAACAGTTTTGCTTTTAGCCCTCTCATACGAATCGCCTCCACCCGTTCTCCTTAATCCATTACTCATATTTGTTGCTGCAACACTTGGCCTCTTACTCCAATTAATATTATTGTTATTTTCTCCTCCCGTTGTTCCATAATATTTTGGTTGTGTTTTGCTAAAATACAAAGAAGCTGGGACTGTCGCCAAACTGCTGGTACGTCGCCAACGAGCAGAACGACCTTTCAAAAAATTTTTTCAGAATTAAAAAAAAATTTTTTTACCAGCAGCCAATTGTTGATGAATTTCATGTCCACGTAATAAAGCCAATTTTGTAATATTCCTTTGCTCTTTAGGGGGTTGTTCTGGTTCTGAAGCTACTTTTGTGTCTCTACTTTTTAATGAAATTGAAACAAGAATAGATCCATAACAAAATAAAATAACAAACAAGGGAATAAAATAAACCTAAAATTTAGATTAAAATTTTTTGTGATTTTTTGAAAATTAAATTTTTTTTTGCAGAATAAACCCATATGCTGTTTATTCTGATATTTTTCCAATTTCAGAATTTTATAAAGACCAGAATATTATATAAACCAGAATTTTAGAAAAATCAGAATTTTATAAAACATGTATTTTTATATATAAATCAGAATTTAAAAGAAAATACAAAAACCAGAATTTCATTAAAAATACAAAATAAATTTAGAATTAAGAGATAAAATACAAAAATACATTTTGTATTTTATTTTTTAAATTCTGATTTTTATTTTAAATAAAATTGGTTTTTTAATTAGAAAAATATTAAAAAATTACTTGAACAATATTTAAAACAGAAAACCAATAAATAACATTTGGGGATAATAATCCAATTATATCAGCGGATACACATTGCTAATTAAATAAAAAAGTGTTTTTTTAATTTAAATAATTAATTTATTTAACTGTAAATTCAGTAAAACAAGGATGTCTGGCTGTCCGAAAGATGTAAACTTGAGGTAAACTGGATAAAGCAGCAACAAGCCTAACAAAAAAATAAGAAAAAAATTTTTTTTTAATTTTAATTTTATTTAATAATAAGCTAATAGAAATTTAAAAAAATTTTGCGGAACATTTTTGTGGAGAAAATTTTTATCCGCAAATTTTTTTGCGGACATCCGCAAGTTTTTTACGGACAAAAAAAATTTTTTTGGTTTTGGTCAAATGACATTTTATAAAATTAATTGGAGTTTTAATCATTTAATCTTTTATCATTTAATCATCAAAATAAATTTTCTTATTCAAAAATTACCAAGCAGCAATAACCATCCTTTGAACACTCCTTTTAGCGTTAATTACATAAAGTGGAAAAAGTATAGAATAAAAACGATCAAGGCTTAAACAGACTAAAATCCCAGCAGACAAAGCAACTCCAAAAACGTCTGAAAAAAATTTTTTAATTTTTTTAAATTTTTTCAGAATTAATTTACCAAAAAATTTGCACAATCTGCAGAGTAAATCTCCTCCTAACCAGGCTATAGTTAAATTATGAACAATTTCTTTTGGTATATAAACCTGTGTGTTAGATTAAATTGTTAAAAATAAATTTTTTATTTTTTTAAATTAAAAATAAATTTTTGCGGACACTTTTGAAATTAAAAAACATTTGAACTTTAAAATTTAAATAAAATAAAAATATCCTACCAAGGTGACAAGTAATTGGGCAACTGTCATATGCAAAAGAAGTGAATGTACACGCCTTCTTTTAATGCACTGATTTCTTTAAATTTAAAAATATTTTAAAATTTTAAATAGGAATTTAAATAGAAAAAAATTGCGGACAAATTTTTGGTCCGCAAATTTTTTGCGGACAAATTTTCCTACTTGCGGACAAAATTTGCGGACAATATTAAAAATTACCTAAATAAAATGAGAAACATAAAACCATTTCCAATTAATGACAAAACAAAAACAGCACTTTAAAAATAAATTTTGAAATAAAATTTAAAAAAATTTAATTTACGAATAACAAATAGCAACAGATCCATTATGACTCCAACGAAAGCGCATAGTTGGAGGAAGTTCTATTATAGAAGAACAATTCATTTTATTTTGATTAAATTAGAGAATAATTAATTCATTTAATAATTAAATTAATAAGAAAGGTCTGAATTGATAGAAAAAATTTTTAAAACTTGCGGACAAAACTTGCGGACAAAAAATTTTTTGCGGACATTTTTTGCGGATAAAAATTTTTTTCATTAAATCGATTAAATGGCATTTTAAATACGCCATTCTTTTACTCTTGACATGTCTCAGCGTTTCCAAAAAATTTTTTTTTAAGTTAATGAGGTATGCGGTGATATAAGGATAGTGTTGGATATACCTTAATGAAAAATCCGTATTTGGTCCAAAAAATTTTTTGAAAAATTTTTTTTAATTAATTAAAATTCTCCATACTTTTAAGAGCTAGAATCTAAAAACCTAGCGGAAAAATAATTTTTTAGAGGGGAGATATGAATTTTTAAAAATTGGTGATTTTGGCAGATTATTTAATTTTTATAAGGGGGAAAATAAGAAAATAAATATTTTTTCTTTTTTAATAAATATTATTTTTAAACCCACGCTTGAATAATAAAAAAATAAAAATAATAAAAATGAGTAGTCAATAAAATGAGGATATTTTACTAAAAAAGGTTAGAAAATGAAAAAGGAAGCAAAAAAAAAGTTTTTTGAAAAAAAGAAAAAATTTTTCCCGAGTGTTTTATGATATTTAGATAAATAAATTATTTATTAAAAAATGAAAAGAATGATCAAATAATATTTTAATTAATTAATGATGTAGCAATATTTATTCCCATGGTGAAATTTTCCTAAGAAAAAAAAATGAAAAAATATGTCTATTAAAAATTTAGAGTTTAAAAACCTCGTTGAAATAGAAAACCTCAGACTATGCGCCCTTAGGACTGAAAAAAATCGTACCTTATAAGGTGTGTCTTAAATAGAAGGCATCGTTTTTAGGAAGCTAACCCGCCTCTAGGAAGCTTTCCCCACCCAATAGTCCACTAAATTTTAAAAAAACGTTTCTTAAATAGAGGTGTGTCTTATACCGAGAGTTTTTTATATCGAGGTTTAACATAAGATGAGGAGTCTCTTAAATAGAGGGTATTGTCTAGGAAGCTCCCCCACCCAATAGGCAACCCAGTTAAAAAATGTCTCTTAAATAGAGATGTGTCTTATATAGGGGGTATCCTAAAAAGAGGGTATCCTTGAATTTTTTTTCCTATTTTAAATAAAACATCACTCAACACAACAACATTTTTTTATTTTGAATAATTTGAGCTTAAAAAAATATAATGCAAATGTGTGTGTGTGTGTTTCTCGAAATTCGAGTCCACCAACCAACCACCCAACTTTTCATCTCTCTCATTTCATTGAATAAATATATTAAAAGAAAATGAGCATAAATAAATAAAATATGAATAAATAT
This sequence comes from Meloidogyne incognita, assembly GCA_036172945.1. Classification (NCBI taxonomy): domain Eukaryota; kingdom Metazoa; phylum Nematoda; class Chromadorea; order Rhabditida; family Meloidogynidae; genus Meloidogyne; species Meloidogyne incognita. Next base: position 421,794 of record JARQAC010000013.1, read on the forward strand.
ATGAGTGTTTCCAATAAATTGTCAAGTTTTCCTCAACAAAAAAAAGGAAAAAAATTTACTCAATAAGAGTGAAATGACCCTTATTAGGCTTAAAATGGAGACTTAAAGTGGATTAAAGTTGAACAAAAAGATGAAGAAAGGGAGGGATTAGGAGATTAATTAATGTTTCGATGTCTTGAAGGAGTGGAGAATTTGAAGTGAACAAAGGGGAAAGATTTGAAAGAAGGTAGGGAAATTTTAAAAGGAAATTATGATAGCTCATCCTGTTCCGCATCATCTATTCGGTCCTAATTTATGGAGAAATGATGAGGATGACGAAGAGGAAGAAGAGATGAATGGCTCCATTAAGTATAAGTATGACTCTTTGTTTGAGGCAGCAACTCGCCGTGTGGCAACGGATTTAATTCGGGAAAATTTAAGGCTGTGTAACCAACTGAATCGTTCCAAGGCTAAAACAACATTGCAGTCAAGAAGGCTATTATTATAAGATTCACTCTTGGGATTGAAAAAATCATACTTCTTATCAGGGCAGGGCTTATTTCGCGTTTCGCATTTTTCGCATTTTTTAGCGCGAAGTTTCGCATTTTATTTTTTAATTTCGCCAGCCCTACTTCTTTTGGTGAGGGTATACCTATCTTAAATTGAAAGTATGCTTGTACCCTTGAAGAAAGTGGCTTAAATTGAGATGTATGTTAAATAGAGGTCTAATTTTAATATAGTCTTTTAATAACGTATCTTACATAGAAGTGCACCTTGTATTGGGTGTATCTAACAAGGAGGTGTGACAATTAATTTCAATTAGAGGTGTGATTGTTGCGGACAAAACTTGCGGACAATTCCTTTGTGTGAGCAATAATCCGCAAAAAGTGCCCGCAAAAAAGTTACTTTAATAAAATTTTTATGTAAAAGTTTAACAAAAAAATGTATATTAAGGACAACAAACGAAATAAAAAAATTTTTTTTCTTCTCGAAAAAAACATTTTTTTCTTCATCATAAAACTAAACAAAAAAAAATTTTTTTCATCCTTAATCTCCAAAGAGGTCTGTGTCAAATATTTTAGTAGATTATTCGATTTGGCTTTTAATATTTTTTAAAAGAAGGCAATGCTTGCGACAAAAATGAAATTTTTTTTGTTATTTTAAAAAGGAAAAAAAAATAAAATTAAATATAAAAATGTTTGTATAACAAAGGAAAAGTCAAAAAAGAGTAAGAAAAAAAATTTTTTTTAAATTTTTTTCTTTGTTTCATGTGGAAATTAAAATAAATATTATAATTTATTTTATAGTTTATCCCCTTTATTATCCTATATAAAATTGTATTAGAAGCCAAACCTCGATATAATTCTAAATTTAACAGGATTTTCCTTAGCTGCTGTCCTCCCAGTTTTACAAGAATTCTGTCCTCCAAAATCCTTGTAAAAGAGGGAGGACTTATCCACGGATATCCGAATCTATGAATTTCCGGATAGTCGGCAAGAACCATATATTATAAAAAAATCCTTCCAACGTCCCCTTCTCTTCCTTCAATTTCAGCTTGCACGTCATCTTTCGGACTGAAACTTGTAAGAAGAGAAAGTAATGTTTGAGGTATGGTTGGGGGATCCGAAAATTTCGGTCCCGATTTTCGGATCCGATATCCGGTTCCTGTCAGATACCCGGAAATTTTCGGATCCGGATCCAGATATCTACGGATATCCAAAGATCCGCCAGCCCTTAGCTGGAGGGGACGTTCCAGATATTTAAGAGAGAGGGAAAGGTAAACAAAATAAATATCTCAAGTTGTTGTTTATCTATTGTTTTAAATAACAAAATTGAGGAAATAAAAAATTTTTTTTATTTTTAAGGAGGGAAAGAATTTTAAAGTCGAAAACGATTTTTGCCGTTTTGACTTTTTTTTCTAATTTTTCCTCAAAAAAATATTTGAGGGGCACACTTTCTTATTTAAATTGGATTTGTGTTCCTAGCATTTCAAAGAAATAATGAAAATAAGAAAAGGAAAAATATTTTAAAAAAGGGATATATTAATAAATATTTTATGAATTTTTATATATTTTGTAGAAAGAATTTAAAGGTTCTCTAAAAAAACTCCCTTTATAAGCGACTCCTTTCTATAATGAATTCTCGCTATGTAGTTACTCGACGTCTATTTGGCTATTTCTACCCTTGGACATTTTACAATGTGGGCATTTTGTCGCCTATTTGGCTAGTGGGCGTTTTGTCGCCTATTTGGCTAGTAGGCGTTTTGTCGCCTATTTGGCTAGTAGGCGTTTTGTCGCCTATTTGACTAGTGGGCGTTTTGTCGCCTATTTGGCTAGTGGGCGTTTTGTCGTTTGTTTCTTCCCTTTTATATATTTCCCCCTTATGGACATTTTACTACGTTGGCGTTTTGTCGCCAGCTTTTTGCCCCTTTTTGTTTGCCTGTCTGTCATCTTCCTTTTTTACTCTCGCGCTTTTCTAACGTAAAATATTATACAATTTACTTCTTTTATTTACTCTTTTCTCTCTATACGTTTTGTGTGTACGCGTTTTATTGCTTTTATATGTACCAGTCGTTAAAAGAAAAAAATTTTTTTTATTTTCATTCGTTCATGTTCACTGAACATCTTTTTACTATATAATTTGTGGGTATAAACCAGACTGTCTTTAAAAATTTTTTTAAATTTTTTTGAAAGATCAATTTTTAATAATTAATTGTCTGAAAATTTGTATTTTTTCTTGTTCCCATATTTTTCCATTAAGGCCAGAAACTCCACGTTCTACCAACGAAGTCTTGTTCGCAAAACGTGGATTTTTAGCCTTATTGGCGAAATATGGATAAGCCGTATTTCTGTATTTTTTATTCACTAATTTAGTTAATTTAATCAAATCTGTTGTTTGTGTAGTGGTTAACATCCCGGACTTGCACTTTTCTGGGGTCTCGGGTTCGATGCCTATAAGCCTGTTGTGGTTAGTATTTTGTTTTTATATAGTCCCTGAACCTTCTAGAACCATTTAAAAACTTCAATAAATTTTTTTAATTTTTTTCTAACTCAAAATATTTTTTTCCTAAAAAATTTCTCTTTGTAATTAAGTGTGACTGCGCAACGACCTATAATGCTTTTAAGTATTTTAAAATAATAAAGAGAAAATTAGGGTTGTTGAAGTAGGATTGATTGCTTATTTGTCTTTAAGTGTTTCTCTTTTTTTTAAATTATTTTTTTTTCTTTTTTCGTGACCTTGAGAGAGGATATTTTACAAAAATAATGGTTTATTTATTTTAATATTTTCATGCCTCAGGCAATATATTTAAGTAAGTGGGGGTGTCATTTATGTGTTTATGTACAGCCAGGCACCCATTAGCAGCTAAGTATAATATTACACCTGCTTAGCACTTTCTATAAAATTATTTTTATAAACACATGAAAAAAGTCCGCAGTGTCCGCAAAATTTTTGCGGACAATCCGCAAATTTTTTTGCGGACTTTTTTGACCAAATTTTTTTCCGGATTCTATTAATCAGCAAATTTTTTTTGCGGACATTTTTTTGTAAAATTACCATAATGTAATACTATTTTAATTTATTTTTATATTTATTTTAAATATTTTTTCCTTCCATTTTCCCTTCAAATAATTTTACTTAGAAGGAAATCTATAACTAAAAATGTGTCTTTTTTTGTTTACTTGAAAGCAAATGTTTAAAAAATAAATTCTTTCTTTTTTTTTTAAATATTTTTAGCTTTTCATTTTACTTTTTTTTCAGCAAACTTTTTTTTTTGTTTATTTTTATTAAAAAATTGTGTTATTTTTTTAATTTTTGAATCTCTATATAACGACACCTTTTCGCTTAATTTTTCTATCGTAAGTGGGAGAGTGTCGTAGGAGAGAGGGAGGGGGAGGAGGGGGGGGGGGGGGGGGTTCCTTTTCGTATTAGGGAGATTTCACTATATTTTTGTAAGAGGTGTCTTAATAGAGAGAGTCTATTATATTTCGAAATCTCTTTACAAATCTCCTGCCTTTTAGCTGTCGTAAGAAAGAAAATGACGTGTAGGAAGGGGTGTCGTATTAGAGAGATTTCTAGAATATTTTTTGTTGCTTTCCCTTTTATCAGCTGTTTTTTTTAATGATTCACATTTTTTTTCAAATTTTTACTCAATATTTAATTCTTTATTGATGTCATTAAACTCTCAAAAAAAATATATATATTTCTTTCAAAACACGTGAGTAAAGTCAAAAACACATTTAAATCCTCATTTACAGCCTTAGGGTTTTTTCAAATCACGGAAGTGCCGAAACAAAATTTAAAAACTCCAAAAAGCGAAACAAACAACCCAGCTTTTTTTAAACAACCATATCCAGCTTTATCCATGCCCTCTCTATTTGCACGGACAATTTTTAAAAGTTGATTGTCCATTGGTTGGGGGAAGCTGTCTAGAAGGCTTAGTTGTTTCGAAATTTCGATTTTCGAGGTTTAAAAAATATTTTCGATTTTGATTTTCAATGAAATCAAAATCATTTACTGTCTCAGGGTTTTTTCAAATCACGGGAGTGCCTAACAAAATTTTTTTTTATTTTCCAAATTTCCAAATTTGCTAGGGGATTACCTTCAATTTTGCGTACACCTCATTTTTTACAAAAATTCAATCCTTAAGGGAAGTTGTACAATCGAGATTTTACTTTTATTTTTATTTTATTATTTTTATTAGTTTCTCCTTGTGTCATCTTTTTTTTCTTATAAAAATGATGAAGCATTTATTGTGACATTTATTTTTATTTTCCCTCTTTTTTTCAAAAAAAAAATTTTTTTTTCCTCATCATTTTATTTTATATAATTTTACTCTATTTTAAGTGTTCTCGTCTAAAAATATTTTTTTATTCTTCTAAAAAGCCAAAGACTAAAATAGTAAAAATTATCTTCTTTTTTTTTAATAATTCTTTTTTTTTTGGGGATTTTCCAGAAAAAGTCAAAGATTGGAAGGAATTTGTAGTTTTTTTTTATTTTCCATATTTGGATAGCTGGAGGGAGAATTGTTTTTTTTTAAATTTATTTAATTTAGACATCTATTTTATATGTATAAGATTTCTTATTTAGTGTTGTCAGTTTGGAATGAACCGAAAAAACGAGAATTTTCGGTTTGTGTTCTTCGGTCACTGATATCCAAAAAATTTTATTTTTTATTTCTTTAATGAAAAAAATATTTTTTTCCAGAATCCTGACAACCCTAATTTCATTTTTACACGTCAAATCTCACTCTCTCTTGGGCGCCAGCTTTTTTTAGAATCGGATTTAATTTATACGTCGCCCTCTCTAATATTTGTTTTTCTAAAGGTGACGTATAAACGAGGTTCTCATTTTTATAAATTTTATTGATTGAATTTTCATTTGTTTTTAATTAAATTTTTGTCAAGTTTTAAAGTCCAAAGTTTGCCTGCTTTTCTTTAAAAATTACCCCCAAAAATTTGTTTTTTTTTCTTTTGTCCTGTAAATATTTTTTATTTTTTCTTTTGTTGTTTATTGTCTCTAATTTTATTGTTCTTTTATATTTTAAATTTTATTTTTTATTTTTTTTTAATGAAAAAAATATTTTTTTTAATTTTTTTTCTACAAAGAGAACACCCCTTTAAATGCCTAGGGTTGGTCAGGGACTTTTAATAGGTCTTGAAAAAATGTTTGTTTCAAAAAATAGACTTTAGGTTACACAACAAGGATGGGTTCTACTCCGTATTCCACAGAATGCCATATTCCTTGACCCTTCCGCCCTCCATCTTTCGTTTTCTTAAAATACGGCAGACCCTCATTCTCTCATACACGCCAGTCCCTTAAAAGATTTTTTCATTATTGGATTTATTTTTATTTTTTTTTAAATTATTTTTTAGATAGTCTAAAGTCTGTCTTCCTTTTAATCACTAAATAATATTTTTTTTGTTTCCCCAAAGAAACTTTTTTTCAGTTAAAGAAAGGAGGATATGTACATATAATAATATTTGGGGGAAATCAGGCGTTTAATTTTCTTAGAAAAAAAATTTTTTTCCTCTATTTCCAAATGGGATAACATTTCTTAGAAAAGAGAAACAGTTGGCTATCCTTAAGAAATTTTTATTTTTGAAAAACAATCCAAATACCTCCACATTTTTATTATCAAAATAATATTGTTTAATCCTTATGGGTCAAAATACCTTCCAGACAAAATACCGTCTAGACAATTTACAGGTAAAATCTCGTCATAGGAGACTTCCAAAACCTCTATTTAAGGAACGCTTTTTTAAGTTGATTAGCCGTCGAGGAAGCCGTCTAAGAGATACACTCTATTTAAGAGACACCTCATTATAAGATAAAAATTTTTTGTTAGACGGTAAATTGTCTTGAAGGTATTTTGCCCCTTAAAATATTAAAATAAATCCTCTATTTTATTAAAATAATTTTTTCTTTTTTTGCAAAGAAAATCCAAAAATAATTTTTAATTTTTTTCTATTTATTTTTGCATCATCTGATATTTTTTCAAATTTATTTTTGATGATCACTTAATTATAATTAATTAATCTTTTTTTAACTGATCATTTTAACTGATCACCACACACAAATCTTTTGACTAAAAAATTTTCTTAGAGATTAAAAATATTTATTTTAAAGATTGCTTTACGTGTATAGCACGGGATTTTCTAATTTGCTAACACGGGGTTTGAGAAAAAAAAATTTTTTTTTATTTTTAAATAAATTATTTAATATTAAGTAAAAAAATTTTTTTTCAGATTTTTTTCATTTTTATTTTTTTCTTCAACTAAAAATTAAATTTAATTTAAAAGAAAAATGCCTTTTATTGGAAAAGATTGGAGAGCACCCGGTAAATTAAAAAAAATTTTTTTTGAATTTTTAAAAAATTATTTTTAAAGGAGATCTATGGGTACGTGTTAATCATGTCAACCATACTGCTGGATGGGAATTGATTAAATTACGTCCTATACAGGCAAATATATTTTTTCAAAATATTTTAATTTGAATCCTCTAACAATATCTGAAAAAAATTTTTTGTCCGCAAAAAATTTGCGGACAAAATTTTTCTGTCCGCAAAAATTTTTAATTTTTTCCGCAAATCCAAAAATTTGAATAAAAATTATTTTTCAGTTAGATTTATTGCCCAAAAGAGAAAATAGCTCAAATTCTCTCAATTCTGAAAATTCTGTTGATTCTCCACCATCTTCTGCTGAAGAAGAAATTGAGGGGGAATTAAACACTAATTTGAGACAAAAAAGCGAAGAAGAAAATGATTTTTCTTTGAATGAGGCTGATATTTTGGAAGGGGAAACAACTAATGAATTAATTAATAATGGTAATTTAAAAATCTTTAAAAATTTTATCCGCAAAATTTTTTTGTCCGCAAAAAATTTGCGGACAAAATTTTATGTCCGCAAAAAATTTGCGGACAAATTTTCTGTCCGCAAATTTTTTGCGGACAAATTTTTCTGTCCGCAGAAATTTTTAGTGTAAAAATTTTGTCCGAAAATCCAAAATATATTTATTTTAAATTTTACATTTTTTGAAGATGAAGAGGAGGAAGAAGACAATGCAGAAGATGAAGATAACGAAGATAGTGATGACCAAAACAACATAACAGATAGAAAAAGTTTCTGGTCTCAACCATATTGTTTTGTTAAATTAAAAAATCCTTCAAAAGAATTTATTGGATGTACAAGCATGTCAGAAGCTTTTCATCGTTTGGATATGGCTAGGGCTGTTGTTGATATTAGACGATTTAATTATATTTGCAAGGTTGTCCAAATTTTGGTGAACGAGAAATTGCACAATTTAAGTGCTTCTTCGAGAAAAATACTTTTTGGTAGGGAAAAAATAAATATTAAAAATAAATTTGTTTTTTTAAGCTATAATACAAGCAATGGTTTTACATAGTGTGGAGAATGATATGCACATAACTACAACTAAGGTAGTATATTTTTAATAAACTTTTTCCGGAAAAGAGCATTTCCGGAAAAATTATTTATTCTAACAAATAATATAATTTAATTTTCTTGTTCTGAAATAATTATTCTGAAAAATTATTCTGAAATAATTAGGGAAATAATATTTCCGGAAAACTTAATTATTTAAACTTTTCCGGAAATTGTTTAATTTGCTAGGTTTATTCGAAAAAATTATTCTGAAATAATTTAATAACCTTTCCGGAAAACTTGATTAAACTTTTTCCGGAATTTATTTTAAATTTATTCTAAAACACTTTCCTAAAGAAATACATTTTAATTCTGAAATATTCTCCGGAAAAATACGCGTTCTGAAATTATACTTTTCCGGAAAAAACTATTTTAATAAAACTCCCGGAAACAATTCCGGAAGAATTTATTATTTTTTAAATACAATTTGAAAATTAAATTTAATTTTTTAAAGGATATTCTCAAAAAATTTAATTCTGGTTTGGATTCTCCCCATGTTTGTGGTTCTCCACAATTAGTTAGCAAACAACAAGGAACCTGTACTAATTTACTCGATTTAATTGCCAAAAGTTCTGCTCCACATACTTTATCTGAAGCCACTCCAGAAAATATAACATTTCTAGACCTTCCAAGAGAAGTACTTTCTCTAATTTTGAGTAAATTGCCCGATCATGTTTCTCTATTGGAAGCTGCTAAAGCAAATGAAACACTTCAAGCTTTGGTCGAATCAGAAAAGAGACAGTGGAGGTAAAAAATAAAAATTATTTTAATAAAACTTTTCCGGAAAATACATTCTAGAATTATACCTTTTCCGGAAAAAATAATTTATAAACTTCTGAATTAATAACAACCTTCCGGAAAATATATTCTGAAATTCTACCTTTTACGGAACAAATTATTTTAATAAACTTTTCAGGAATTAATATAACTTTTCCGTAAAATAAATTCTGAAGTTATAACTCTTCCGGAAAAATTATCTTAATAAACTTTATAGTTTCCGGAAAATAAATTCTGAAATTATACTTTCCGTAAAAAATACATACTTTAATAAAACTTTTCCGGAATTAATTATAAAAGTTTCTGAAAAATATTCTGGAAGCAATATAGACGTTCTCCGGAAAAGTAGAAAGTCAGAAAGACTTAAAAAACTTTTAGAAAATTTGTAAACATTTTTACCTTTTTTATAGAACACTTTGCCAATTCCACTTCTCACAGCTTCAAATTAACAAACACCAAGTAAGAATTAATTTAATTTAATTTTTGTAAATTTTGTTTTTCAAGTATCCTGAACAAAGTTGGCGTGATCTATTTTTCGAACTCAAAAAATACTACGGGCTTCGTGAAACTGTTAGAGAATTTATTTTAAAAATTAAAATAAAAATTATTTTTAAGTATGCTGATCTAGTCGTTGTTTGTTGCCATTGTAAAGCTTTATTTTGGAAAGATCACGGGCATCCATGCGTTTCAAAAGACGCACCTTCTGTACGGGTTACACCACAACAAGTAATAAAAATATTTTTAATATTAAACACGCTATAAAATTAATTTTGAAATTCTGAAATAAATTCTGAAATGTTTTCCGGACTGTAATTATTTTTCGGAAAAAAACTCTGAAAATAATTCGAAAATATTTTCCGGAAAACAAAAATTAATTCTGAAATTTTTTTCTGAAAAAAAGACATTTTGATTCTAAAATATTTTCCGGAAAAAATACAAATTCTGGAATTAATTCTGAAATACTATTATTTTTCAGTTTGTCGACATGCTTTTATTTCTTTAAGATGGATATATGTATTTATATATTTATGAAAATACTCTCTTCTGTTTTGATGTAAAATGAAGGAATTAAAAAAAAACTTTCTGATTTTAAAAAACACATTCTAAAATTAAATTTTATTTATACCAACCCAGAAGATCAACAAATTCCCGGAAATATTTTTATTATTTTTTGAAATGTATTAGGGAGAGGTCTTCTGAAATATTTAAGTGTGTTTATTGTTTTAAATATTCACATATTTTTCAGTATATTATGTATTTTTAATTGAACAATTTATTAAATTTATTTATGTATTGGTAGGAGGAGAGCAGTTTTGATATAATTTAGTGTCCAAAATTATTTTAAAAATTTCTCATAAAATTTATAAATTATAATTTGCAAAAAAAAGTGAGCAATATATTAAAAATATAATTTGCGAAAAAAAAATTATTATTTAAATACCTATAATAAATAGTATAATTTATCTGCAAAATAATCTACCAAAATGGGCACCAACCAATATAACATTGACATAAATTATCATTCATTGTTGCTTGTTCAATAAGGCGGTCAACCTATTTTTTAAAATATATATATTAAGAAATTTAAAAATAATTTTTAATTCTGAAATAATTTCCGGAAAAAAAATTCTGAAATAAAAATTCTGAAATAATTTCCGGAAAAAATTCTGAATTAATTTCCGGAAAAAACACATTTAAAATAATTCTGAAATAATTTCCGGAAAAACACCGATAAAATAAATTCTGAAATAATTTCCGGAAAAACACTGCTAAAATAAATTCTGAAATATATTCCGGAAAAACACTGCTAAAATAAATTCTGAAATAATTTCCGGAAAAACACCGATAAAATAAATTCTGAAATAATTTCCGGAAAAACACCGCTAAAATAAATTCTGAAATAATTTCCGGAAAAACACTGCTAAAATAAATTCTGAAATAATTTCCGGAAAAACACCGCTAAAATAAATTCTGAAATATTTTCCGGAAAAACACTGCTAAAATAAATTCTGAAATAATTTCCGGAAGAAACACATTTAAAATAATTCTGAAATAATTTCCGGAAAAACACTGCTAAAATAAATTCTGAAATATATTCCGGAAAAACACTGCTAAAATAAATTCTGAAATAATTTCCGGAAAAACACCGATAAAATAAATTCTGAAATAATTTCCGGAAAAACACCGCTAAAATAAATTCTGAAATAATTTCCGGAAAAACACTGCTAAAATAAATTCTGAAATAATTTCCGGAAAAACACCGCTAAAATAAATTCTGAAATATTTTCCGGAAAAACACTGCTAAAATAAATTCTGAAATAATTTCCGGAAGAAACACATTTAAAATAATTCTGAAATAATTTCCGGAAAAAATTCTGAATTAATTTCCGGAAAAAACACATTTAAAATAATTCTGAAATAATTTCCGGAAAAACACCGATAAAATAAATTCTGAAATAATTTCCGGAAAAACACTGCTAAAATAAATTCTGAAATATATTCCGGAAAAACACTGCTAAAATAAATTCTGAAATAATTTCCGGAAAAACACCGATAAAATAAATTCTGAAATAATTTCCGGAAAAACACCGCTAAAATAAATTCTGAAATAATTTCCGGAAAAACACTGCTAAAATAAATTCTGAAATAATTTCCGGAAAAACACCGCTAAAATAAATTCTGAAATATTTTCCGGAAAAACACTGCTAAAATAAATTCTGAAATAATTTCCGGAAGAAACACATTTAAAATAATTCTGAAATAATTTCCGGAAAAACACTGCTAAAATAAATTCTGAAATATATTCCGGAAAAACACTGCTAAAATAAATTCTGAAATAATTTCCGGAAAAACACCGATAAAATAAATTCTGAAATAATTTCCGGAAAAACACCGCTAAAATAAATTCTGAAATAATTTCCGGAAAAACACTGCTAAAATAAATTCTGAAATAATTTCCGGAAAAACACCGCTAAAATAAATTCTGAAATATTTTCCGGAAAAACACTGCTAAAATAAATTCTGAAATAATTTCCGGAAGAAACACATTTAAAATAATTCTGAAATAATTTCCGGAAAAAATTCTGAATTAATTTCCGGAAAAAACACATTTAAAATAATTCTGAAATAATTTCCGGAAAAACACCGATAAAATAAATTCTGAAATAATTTCCGGAAAAACACTGCTAAAATAAATTCTGAAATATATTCCGGAAAAACACTGCTAAAATAAATTCTGAAATAATTTCCGGAAAAACACCGATAAAATAAATTCTGAAATAATTTCCGGAAAAACACCGCTAAAATAAATTCTGAAATAATTTCCGGAAAAACACCGCTAAAATAAATTCTGAAATAATTTCCGGAAAAACACCGCTAAAATAAATTCTGAAATATTTTCCGGAAAAACACTGCTAAAATAAATTCTGAAATAATTTCCGGAAGAAACACATTTAAAATAATTCTGAAATAATTTCCGGAAAAAAATTATAATTTTAACTCTACCTGTTCCGTAACATTAATAGGTTCGAAGGGATTAAAATCCCGGCCACAAAGTTTTGCTTTAACCCTACTAATTGCTTCATTATCTTCTCCTCTTTGCTGTTGAATTTGAAAGGGTTTTATTTCTTCTGTTTGTTGTTGTTGTATTTGTTGTTGTCTTAAATAATGTGGATGATATTGATGAGGATTTATATTAGGTGGAATAGTAGCTGTTGTAGTGTTTGGATCTTCAACTAATGGAAGTGAGACTCTGAAAAAAAATTTTTTTATTAAAAAAATCCAAAAACCTCCATTACATACCTTCCTTTAACTAATGTATTATCTTTCCCTGTTGTTCCACCACCAACTCCCCCACCACCAGCTATCCCTGCAGTAACAACACCCTCAGTAAGTCTCCAATTTAACATCGGATCATAAACAAAACTTTCTAGTACAGCCAAAATACTATCATTATTTGCCCTTAAAAGACGTAAAACACGTTCACAAGTTAAACGATAATTTCCATCAATTCCTGTCACTTCCATTGCCTATAATAATATATAAAATATTTTCCGGAAAATATTAATTAGGATTTTTTGGAAAAAACATCTCCAAAATTAATTCCAAAATTTTCTAAAATTCCGTAGAAGTGTTTAAAACAGAAGATCATCTCTCCAACAATTACCTGAATAAGCATTCTAGTTAAACGAAAAGGTATTTTTTCTGGATATTTTTCTCTTTTCATAGCAACCTCAAAACAATCACCAAAATCTTTAAATAAATTTAAATAATTTTTACAAAAAAAATAAACACACCGATATGTACAATTTTTCCGCTTAATCTATCCAGCATTAAATTTGAAGGATGCCTAAAAATTCAGAAATTAATACTGAAATTATTCCGAAAAATATAAATTCTGAAAATTAATTCTTTTCCGGAAAATACATTTAAAAATTAATTCTGAAATTATTCCGGAAAATATAAATTCTGAAATCTTTTCCGGAAAATACATTTAAAAATTAATTCTGAAATTATTCCGGAAAATATAAATTCTGAAATCTTTTCCGGAAAATACATTTAAAAATTAATTCTGAAATTATTCCGGAAAATATAAATTCTGAAATCTTTTCCGGAAAATACATTTAAAAATTAATTCTGAAATTATTCCGGAAAATATAAATTCTGAAATCTTTTCCGGAAAATACATTTAAAAATTAATTCTGAAATTATTCCGGAAAATATAAATTCTGAAATTTAAATCTTTTCCGGAAAATACATTTAAAAATTAATTCTGAAATTATTCCGGAAAATATAAATTCTGAAATTGTTCCGGAAAATACATTTAACAATTAATTCTACAATTAATCCGGAAAGTATAAATTCTGAGGATATATTCTTTTTCGGAAAACACATTTAACAATTAATTCTGAAATTATTCTGGAAAATATTAATTCTGAAAATTCCATATTATTTATTCACCTATCGCCAAGTCCAAGAATATAACCAACCATCGACATAACGCCCATTGACCGAGTATAGTTGGTACGGCGATCAAACCAAACCTCAGAACTTGAAAAAAAATTTTTTTTGTATTTTTATAACTTTCTCAAATACTTTGGAGATTTCATCCACAAAGTTTGACGTAAATCATCACCACAAGTTGAACGTAAAGCTTCTTCAAAAACTTCAACTCTTTGTAATAATGTACATTTATCTATATCAACACATAATTTTTGCATTTTATTATGTTCTTCAGATATTGGAATTTTTTTCTTTTCACGATAATCTCTTTAAAATAAAATTGAATTATTAAAAATAATTATTTTTAGACTTTATAAGTGAATGAAGTGTATCACAATTTGGTACCCAACCAATAAGTCCACTGCTTTGGCTTAGTGTAGTTATTGAATAACTGAAAGAAAAATTATATTGTTAAAAAATGCGGTTAATTAATGTTCCCTTCGCACAGGGTAGTAGTGTGAAGGCATCAACCCGTTACAAAATTGAAAAAAAATTGTATTTTCCCTTCACTAAGGGGGGTACATTAAATAGAGGGTATCGTTTAGGAAGTCCATCCTCACCCTACTTCAGACGGTAGCCAATCTACCTTTGAAAAACGTATCCTAAATAGAGGTGTAGCTAATATTGAGTGTATCTTATAGAGAAGGGCCCGACTTCAAAAAAACTCAAAAAAATTTTTGTTTCACCGTTGTATTGTTAAGTTTCTTCTGCTAGTTTCCGCTTCTCTCAAAATTAAAGAATTAACTAAGCCAAATAATTGCATAACACGTTCATCTTGTCTAGGGTCTTCATGCCCTTTTAATAGAAAAGCATATTCTTTTCCATCACTTCCTCTCATATAAATCTTTCTTGGCCTTTGTTTACTCATTATAATTTGTAAATGTGGCTGCATTGAAGCTATAGTAATTAATGGAGCATTTGGATCATATGTCCCAGGGATTGATAGTTCCAAGTTTCTTGCTTTACACAAACGTGGTGAAATATAGTTTAAATCTAAAGTATTCATTTGTCGTAGTTGATTACTTATACGTTTAAAAATGTTGTAATATAAGTCCCATGCTGCTGTCTTTAGAAAAAAATAAAAATTAGGAAGTGTTAATGTTCCCTTCGCACTATAAGGTAGGGTGAAGGGAACAAAGAATAATTTATGAGTAAATTTTTTTAAAAGTTTAAAAATGGTTTGAAAAATGTTAAAAAAGTCCCTGTCTGCAATCTTAAAAAAAGTAGCTTAAGTGTTAGTGTTCCCTTCACACCATGTGGTAGTGTGAAGGGAACAAAGACGACAATTTATGAACGATATCCCTACCATTTCTTTTTGATTTCCAGTTCGTCTAAAAACCTCACAATGTTCAAATGCATCCTTCAAGTCTTTATAATAAGTCTATTAAAATATATAAATTTTAAGCGAATTTTTCTATATAAAATTTTACATGATTAAAAGATTGTTCTTTCATTGTAGTATGCCCCTGTTCAATTTTTTGATGTAATGGACGTAAAATATTCATCATTTCATCAACATTTTTATCTTGAAAATAGAAACGACTAGCTTCTTCCAAAGCTTCATGCCACTGTTCATGCCACAATATAGCACATCTAATTAATTCATCATTAACTAAAGTTGCTTGTTCAACAAGTATTGGTTTATTTTCAGCAATAATATCAAGTATTTCTTTTGCTACTTGGGAACGACGAGTATTACGAGATTTTATTGCGGCAGTTAATGCGTATACCCAAGCCTTGAGAGAATAGGAAAAAAATTTTAATATGTTAAGTGATGATGTTCCCTTCGCACTATGTGATAGTGTGAAGAGACATGTTCCCTTCGCACTATGTGGTAGTGTGAAAAGAACATATAATAGTGTAAATGTTCCCTTCGCACTATATTGTAGTGTGAAGAGAACAGAATCTAGTAGCGTAAATGTTCCCTTCGCACTATGTAGTAGTGTGAAGAGAACATAGAATCCGTAGCGTAAATGTTCCATTCGGACTAGTAGTAGTGTGAAGAGAACATAAATGTTCCCTTCGCACTATATTGTAGAGTGAAAAGAACATAGAATCTATTAGCGTAATGTTCCGTTCACACTCATGGTGTCTGAAGAGAACATAGAATGCTCACTTCGCACTATATGGTAGTGCGAAGAGAACATTAATTAATTTATGATACAAAATTTTCTTCCTACTTGTGGATAAGCTTTAGCAACATCAATAACCAATTGTCTAACTAAAACTCCAGTGTTATTTTGGGAATCCTGAAAAGAAAATCTTTAATAGAAAAAATCCTAAAAAACCCTACCAAACGTGCAATTAATTGGGGAACAACTTCTAGCCATACTTCTGAGGGTATCATTTTTAAATTATCACGTAAACGTTCAAAAACTTCAGGACGATCACCATAATCAAACCAAAGCATTAAAAGGCGAAGAGTATCATCAAGACGAGAACCTTTATTTTTTTTAATTTAGAAAATTTTTTTTCACTTTTTTAATTTTGAAATTTTTCAAAAAAATTTTAGAATTTTTTTAATTTTCAAAAAATTAAAAATTTTTGAAAAATTTCAAAAAATTTTTCAAAGAAATTTTTCAAAAAATTTTTCAAAAAATTTTTTTATAGAATTTTTCAAAAAAAAATTTTCAAAATTTTTTTTTAAATTTTTCCTCTACCTTCAGCCAATTGAATAGCCTTGAAAAAACAACTAACAGCATTTACAGCATAATTAGTAACTAATTGGTGTGCCCTAAGTGGTGATTGCATTATTGGTGGACTATTCATTTGAGCAGAAGAAGTTGCAGCAGCAGCTTGAACAGATGGAGGTGGTTGAACATAAGCTACAGGCATACCATGTAAAGGTAGTGGATGTTGAACATAACCACTACTATTAGTATTATCCCCTCCTCCACCTCCAGTAATTATTGAAGGTGGTGGAATTGTTGTTAAATCAGTAACTATTTGTTGTTGAG
Source organism: Meloidogyne incognita (assembly GCA_036172945.1). Taxonomy (NCBI): domain Eukaryota; kingdom Metazoa; phylum Nematoda; class Chromadorea; order Rhabditida; family Meloidogynidae; genus Meloidogyne; species Meloidogyne incognita. The sequence continues at coordinate 438,448 of JARQAC010000013.1, forward strand.
GATGATGATGATGAGTGTGGTGATGGTGCTGCTGTGGTGGTTGTTGTTGTGAAGGTATTGGAGTATAATAAGCTGCTAATTGTTGTTGTTGATGTTGCTGATAATGTTGATGTTGTTGCTGGTGTTGATAATGATGATGATGATGCCAAGGCTTAAAATTTTTTTGAAATTTTTTTCGAAAATTTTTTAGAAATTTTGAGATTTTCAAAAAATTTGAAATTTTAAAAAATTTGAAAATTCTTTGAAAATTAATTTAAAAAATTTTTTGTCGAGAATCTCAGAAAAATTTTTCTACTTTTTTCCCAGCAGCAATAGAATAATCAATTTCCATAGGCAACAAAGTTGGAGGAAGTTGTGAAGGTGTTGATGTTTGGTGTTGACTAATTGCTGAATAATATGTTGTTGCTAAACGATGCCAAGCCTGTAAAAAAGATAATTAGACGAGTTCGACTTAAAAAATTTCGATAAGGATTATAGAAAGACGAGTACAGGTAAAAATACAAAGCCAGGTTAAACGCGAAATAAAGCTTTAAAAAATTTCGATCGAACCCCTAGGTCGTCATGTCTCTAATGTTAAGATTCCAGAAAAATTAGGAGAGGGGAAAAAATTTTTTTCTCGTTAATAAATAAGATTATCTATCAACCACCTTATACCAATTTTGATCAAAACTTGTAGCAACAACAAAATAATGTAATTTCATAGATGTAGAATGTTCAACTGCTTGTCTTTGTTGTATAAATCCAGCACTAGTTAAAGGTTGTTGCTGTTGAAATGGAGATAATGTCGTTGATTGTTGTTGTTGATATAAATAGGGGGAATATTGGTGTTGTTGTTGTTGATGTATTAATGTTGAATTATTAATTGAAGAATTTTGAATTTTTAATGAAGGAGAAATACAAAAGCTTCCATGCCTTTCGCTAGGTAAAACTTTGAAAAAAAATTTATTTTTTTATTTAATAATTAAAAAAATATTTCTAGGGGTTTAAAGGTAGAGCATTCAATGTTTAATTAAATCAAATAAATGTCTATCTAATTAGACACACGGACAAATTATCAAAAATCAACAGACTTATCAACATATAAAACCTCAAAAAAATCTACTCCAAAAATGCTTAAAGGGATATATTCTTGGTGTAGTGGGAAAAAGCTTGTGATTTACTTAGGGAGGGGAAATGACAAAAGTTCGATTCAGTTTAATGGAAATATAACTTTAATACAAATCCCCACTAATTAAAAAAAATTTTTTTTTAAATATAACCCTCCAGTTTTTTCTTTTAATTTATTAAATATTTACTAATAGCCTGTTGTTGCTGTAATGATTCTTGCCATTCACCCAATTTTAAATAACATTTTGCTGTAATTCTAGCTAAAGGTTCCAGCTGTTCACGTGGATATACTAAACGATTACGTTCAATTAATCGGTGAAGAGTTTTTGTAAGTCTATTTTAAAGAAAAAAATAAATATTTGTATGTAATTTAAAGTCAGACCACCACATTATAAGATACCCTTATTTGGAGCTGAAAAATCGCACCTTATGATAAGATGTATCTTAAATAGAGGGCCTAGGCAGCTTCACCATCAAATAGCCAACCAACCTTAAAAATCGTGTCGTAAATCAAGGTGTATCTAATATAGAGGGAAGGGGGGATGTTCCAATAAACTCTAAGGTGTGTCTAGTATATTGGAGGTATCTAAAAAAGAGGAGATCGCATAGATCCTCATTGAGTGGCCAAACAAATTTTAAAAAACGTCTCTTAAATAGAGGTGTATTAAATAATGGGAGCATCTTATAATGAGGTGAATGATCAACCAAATTTTAAACAATGTCTCTTGAATAGAAGTGTGTCTAGTAATGGGGGTATATTAAATAGAGGTGTATCTCTAAAATTGGAAGCATCTTATAGTGAGGCTTGACAGTATTTATAATTTTATTTTTCTCTTACTGTTCCAAATGTGAAAAAGCTGTCCTTTTTTGTCCTTCACACCAAATTTGTTTACAAACAGCTAACGCTAATTGTGGTTTATCAAAAGGAATATTTAATTTATCTACTGGAACATCTCCAGATACATCCAATAATGAACGTAAAATATTTCTTGCTATAGCTTGTTTGCCTTCACGTCGACATAGTGCTGCAAATTTTATCCAATGTGTGCGTAATTCATTTTGTGAGAAAACTATTGAACTTTAAAAAAAATTGAATTTAGAAAAAAAATTATTTTTTAAAGAAAGGAAATGAAGGACTTCGAGAGCCAGCTCCAAATCCGGTTCCAGTCGAAGCATGAACCGAAATTCTGAAATGCCCGAAGCCGAAGCACGACCTTTTAAATTACACAAGATTTCCTATTCTCTATACCTAAAGACCCCTTCTTCATAGTTTCCCCGAAATCCATTTTAAAACAGCGGAAGACGAGAAATTGGCACACCTGACACCTGAACATATACAACATTAAATGAGCAGTTTATTTAATAACAAGGTCATGGATAACCTAACGAACCCGTCTACCGCTAAATGCTGTTGAAAGATCATTTAACCAGGAAACACGTTTTTAAGGTAGGGGTCTCGTCGTTAACCTAACTCAAAAATTGCAAAAGCAAAAAAATATTTTTCTAAACTCACCGAACCAACAAAATACGTCTCCAATGATCTATATTTGGTCTACAACCCTGTAAACGACGACTCCAAAGCATTACAATACGCGCATCACGATTAGAAATCATTTTATATTCAACAGCTTCTTCTAATTCTGTCAATTCTTGTAAAGTAACCATTGCCCCATATGCACGATCATAACTTTCTGTTGCCATTGCAGTCAATTCAGAATCAAAAATATCGCGTACCTTTGAAATATAAATTGAGAAAAATTAAATAGTTGGACCTAATTATAAAATACACCCTCAGGGCTCGTAACCTATAATGATGGATAGTCTTAAATCGGAGGTATCGCCTAAAAAGTTTCCCGAACATAGTGGCCAGCTGAATTTTTAGAAACATAATTCTGAAGGTCGAACCTTACTTTTAAGATACCCCGTTGATGCATCGTAGCATATAATGAGGCGTATTTATATTTTGGGATATCGCTGAAGTAGCTTCCCCAAATTAGTGGTCAACCAACTTTTGGAAGACGTTCCTTAAAAGAGGGATGTGTCTAATATTGGGGGAGATTTTTGGGAATATTCTATAGTTAAGGGTCCACTTGTAAAAAACTATATACTTTATTAATATAAAAATGAGCACGCTCAAAATCATTTTCACGTATAGCTAATACAGCTCGCATAAAGGAGCCTTCTTGTGTATTTTCATTAACCATTTGTACATATTCGTTCATTTTAACAAAATCACCTTAATAAAAAAATTTTTTCAAAAAAAAATTTTTTAAAATATCGCTTAAAAAGCTTCCCGAAAAAAAAATTTGAAAAAAAAAATTTTAAAAAATTTTCAGAATTTTCAGAAATTTTTTTTCAGAATTTCTTAAACTTACCAGTAGCCCAACTAGATCTAGCAGCCATTTGTGCAATTTTTTGTCGTCTTGCATATTCATTTAATGTTGTATTTAAAATTCCTCCAACACCACCACCAATACCTCCACCAATACTGCTACTTCCTCCTCCCCCTATTCCAAGATTATGATGTGATAAAGAAATGTCTAATGGAGTTTCGCTTTGTTGACGAGTTAAATGAGTTTCGGCAAGTTCAGAATCCAATAAAGCTGTTTGACAAGCATTGCTAAGTTGGGACCATTGTCCTAAAGCTTCAAGACAACGCATTTGGTGAAGTTCTATATCAAATTTCTTAAAAGAAAATTTTAATTTTAAGTTAAAAAGGAAATGAGAATTTAAAAAGAAATCTTATAAAAATGCTCAAAAAGTCCCCACGTCATTTGCAAACAAGATTTGCAAACAAAACTGAAACCTATTGGATATACGACAAGAGGGCCATCTTCAGGACCAAAGCGCCTAATTAACGGAAACTTTTATAATAGAGCTGCATTAATTTTGAGTATTAATTTCGTAAATGTTAGACAACAAGATCATGCTGTACAATTATTAATAGAGACCGGACTGAGAAGGTCGTAAGAGAATCTCTCAAGTATCGATATCTCGAAAAGAGTTCATTAATCGAAAATTTTATTCGAAAACCAATCGTCTCTCGGTCCAATTTCTAATCAGTATTATCAACCATTAGTAGCAGTTTAAATTTTTTAGGGATTGATGGATTAAGGATATGTGCCTATTTTTAATAAAAAAATTCAAAAATTACCCCAATATTTTGTAAATTAACACGACTAGATATACTATTTTCGCATTGAATAGAAGATGCATGACGAGATAAATCTTGTTGTTGTTGTCCAGTTGGTGTTTGTTGTTGTTGTTGTTGCAATTGTAATTGTTGTGAATGATGTTCTGTTAATGAAGATGCTGAAGAAAGTGTAGTCCAAGAAGGGTCTGTATCTGGCATTAATAACATTTCTTGTCTATACAATTCTAAAGCTTTTTCCCATTCACCAAGTTTTTCATACCAACGACCCTAAAAATAAGAGATATATGAGAAAAAAATAAGATGTTATTAAAAAGTTGGAAAAGACCAGGAAAAAATAGGATGCTACTATTATACAGGAGAAGACCTCTCTACATATAAGATACACCCAATAAAAGAGATACACCTCTATTTTAGAGACGTTTTTTATGAAATTTATGGGGAGTTGCTTAAATGAAGTGAGAATGTGTGGTGTTTCTTAGGGGAACAGCATTAATTTCGAGTATTAAAAAAAATTTTTTTTGTTTCTTAGAGGTGTTTCTTAGAGTGGTGCTTGACAATTGGAGCTCCTCCAAATTTGATTGAGGGGTTTATCTAAAATAGGGAAGCTATCTAAACGATAACCTCCATTTAAAATACACCTCTCTATAAGCTATAGTTTTATCTATCTTCAAGAGGATATTCTATACTGAAGTCCCATACTATTTAAATAAACAGAGAATTCATCAAAAACACTCAAAATTACCGAAATTTCCATATTATGCCTCCTTGCATATTGAACAATACCAGCAGCACCTTCTTCCAAATTGAGCTTATTAAATAAACTTTAAAGTAAAAAATAATTTAAATTTTTTAAAATTTTCCATACATTATCAAAGATTGACAATCATCAGGATTAGGTTCTCCTTTTCGTGATTTTAATATATCAAGTTCTTTATAACGCAAAGCTTTAGCATAAGCACGAGTTTGTTCTGCTGATTTACTCAACATGTTGTAATCTATTGGGAAAGGACCCTAAAAGAAAATTAAAAATTTTTTTTTCGTAGAATGAGATTATAGGATCAAAAGAACGTGTCCCCATATCAATAGGATATTTTACCAATAAGGCTAAAAATCCCCACGTTTTGCCAACGACGTATTATTAATAGAGACCAGCGCGGGACGGGATCCCGACGGGATTTTCCAGGATCCGGGATTTTTCGGGATTTATCCCTCGGTATCCCGTCCCAGCATCGGTTAGGAACAAATATCCCGACTCGGGATCTCGAAAGTTCGATTTTGCCGGTCTCTAATTATTAGAATTAAGTGGGGACTTATTAGCAAAAAAATCAAATGGAAAAAATGGAGCCGATAAAAAGTAAAAAAATTTCGAGGACCTTTTCTGAATGATCCATAAATTCTGCCAAATTTAAAATTGCTTGAATAGGCTCAGCATGTGGGCATTGCTTCAAAATTTCAATAAGTAACATTGTAAGTTGATTTTGGTCTGATTCACGAAGTTCAGTCCAAACAGAAATAAATGCTGCATTAAATAGTTCCCTTAAAAATAATTTTTTAAATCTTCAAAAAAAATTTTTCCAAACTTTGCCAAAGGATCGTGTGCTTCAGCTAATCCTGTACATGCCCTCAAAGCAGGCGAAGGACTTTGACGGATAAAATGAACGCGTAAAGTGCTTAACCATTGAAGCCAGTCTTCGCGAGAAGTTAAAGTTTGAATTTTCCAACAACGGCGTAACTGATCAACATTAACATGAAACTGTGTATCACGAACTAGAAAAAAAATTTTCAAAAATTTTCAAAAAATCAGAAAAAAATTTTAAAAACTGCCTGAGGGCATGCGAGCCATTTTTATATTTTCCAAAGCGGAGCTAGTTGAAGGAACATCTTCTTTCGAGGTTTCAGCTTCAGGTGGAGGTAAAAATTGTATTTGCCGTACAAAAGAAGGTTCTGTTATAGGTTGACGTTCAAGTTGAAGAGGGAGGTTTTGAGCATGTAAAACTTGTAAGTTGGCCAATTGTTCTCGATATTCTTGACGGAGGGCGCCATCTACTCGATGACGTCTTAAAGCTGCATTGACACTATCTTTATAGATTGGAAATTGGTCCCATTTCTGTTTTTAATTTAAAAAAAATTAATAAGCTTTGTAGAGGTTGTACAAGACAAGAAATTTTCCAAGACTCAAGACTAATTCTTGGGCATCCTTAACTATCTAATATCCACAGCAGGGATGGATAGGGTTGAGAAAAAGTAGATTCGAGTTTTAAAAATATTTTTAGAAACGGGATTGAGGTTGAAAAAAGTACAGGGTTGAGGCATGGGACTCCGACACAGCCTTGATTCGTAGTCAGTAAAACAATCCTGCCAATTATAGGATATTAGAATAGGACCCTACTGCCTCCCTACATTTACAGCGTATAATTTAAATAAGTGCCATTCAGGGAAGACTACACTAAACTAGCTGTCAATTGCCTCCAGGTAACCCTGAATCATCCTTAGAAAGTCACCTCAGCATTTTCATTAACAAAATAATTTTATTTCTTTCACCTTAATTTCATTCACCCACTGCCTCCAGGCAACAAACCTAAATCCTACTAAAAATGAAGGTATGTCTGGTGTTTTGGCTTAGAAAAAATTTTTTTATTTTTCACCTTAATTATTGTAGAAAGTAATTGTATAAGTTTTTGCTGCATAAATTTAATAGAAATACAACGCATCCAAGTTTGCATAATTTGAGGTGCTTGTTCCATTATTGGATGATTTGAAGCTAATGATATTACTGTTTCAAGTGCTGCTAAACGGTTTTTTTCTGGTGAATCAACATCTTCAATACATGCAAGAATAGGTGAAAGAATTAAATGAATGTGTGTTCCAAGACATTTTGAAATTGTTTGAGTACAAGAGAGGGCCTAGAAAAATTTTTTTTTAAATTTTTTTTCAAAATTTCCTCTCTCTCCCTTACGTTTAAAGTAAGTTTTCTGTCAGGAGAAGTATCATTTTGAAGCACATTTAAAAGATATGGGCACAAATTTGTTGCATAAACAGTAAATTTTTCACCAAAAGAACGTCCAACATCTTCGATTAGACGAATAATGATTCCTATAAAAAAATTTTTTTTAAATTAAAATTTGGGTTAAATAAAAGTCCCCTTTTCTCTACACATGTTCTCAAAAATCCGCAACTTTTTATTAAAAAGTTTGTTGGTTTTGTACATATACCTCCAAAATTATCATTTTCTCAATTTCCAAAAAACCCCAAAACCTCTAATTAAATACCCAGGCAATTTTATTATTCACTCAATTTTCAAAGGGGCAAAATGTTCAAGGAAGACATTCAAATGGAGGGAGGAGAGATTTTAGGGCAATTATTTTTCCAAAAAAAATTTTTGAACTATTTTTATAAAAATCATCTCTTAAAGGAAAACTAAAATTTGGATTTGCGGACAGAAAATTGCGGACACACAAGCCAGATTCTGTCTTTAAAAATTAAATTTAAATAAACACCTTTAAGATCATCATTATCACTCCAACACCAAGCTTTCTTAAAAATAATTAATAATTAAAAAAATATTTAAAAAAAAATAAAATTACAGCAATTAAACAGAAAAATTGAGTCATGTATGGTTGCAATTGTAAATTAATAATTGAAATAAAACGTGAAAATTGACTGAGGAAAAAACTTCTTAATTGAGGTTTGCATTGTTCAGTAATTAAAATTAGTGGAGGAATGACCTGAAAACATATTTATTATTAAGCTTAAAATTTTAAAATTCAAGAAAAAAAATTTCTTGCTTCGGTATTTTATGAAGTCCAAAAAATTTCAGTTGACTCGAAAACTTTTTTTTCGGACCAGGGACAGATGCAAAAGACAATTAAAAAAACGCAACTCAAAGGTAAACATCAACGAGAAACACAAAAAATGTATTGCGCCTGCTCTGGTTCGAACTCAAAAATAGACTCATAAACTAGAGTAAAGACATTTTAAATTTAAACTAGAGTTGGACAAAACCGATTATTAACCAATGACCCTGTTTTCGGTTATCGCCTGCTTTTCGACCCTTGGTTTTCGGTTCCGATTCCTATTCAGTTAACCCTCTATGTCCAGCCTTAATAAAACATAAATAAAATAAAAAAAACCTGTCCCAAATATTGTGGACGATTTCTCAAATTTGTAAAAATTTGTAATATAGTATGCATTATTTCTCTATGAAATAAAGAACAACGTTGTGGATCTTGTAACATTAAAATTAAATTAGAAATTGACAAAGCTGGGTAATATTCAGCAAGTGTTAAACGTTCATAATTTATCCAAGTAATTATATCCATTCCATCTGAAATAAAAATTTTTTTGAAATTTTTAAAATTTTTTTAAAAATAAAAGCAAACGTGTTTCATTTGTTTCTCCAGAATTTGGAAGTGTTAAAGCAAGCGAACGAGATCTTATATGTGAGTGTACTTTGCCAATATAAACTTTGTAAGTGTAGGGATCCAAGGCGCTGAAGAAAAAATTTTTTAAGAAATTTCTTTTTAATTTTTTCAAGAATTAAAATTCTTTTATTATAGACGGACCTCTTTATAGGATACAACCAATAATAGATACATACATTTATTAAAGGGCTGCCTAAATTACAACTCATTATAGGACAAAATTAACCTGTCCCAAGTAGGGTGGTCGGTTCTTGGAAAATCTTCGGATATCCGGAACCGAACCGAAAAATCATCAATTCTTCGGTTCGGTCCAAAACCGACAACCTTAGTCAAAAGGTATAAAGAGTCAAAAGAAATTTTTTTATTTAAATTCAATTTTATATAAAAAAATTAATCAAACCCAATAATTCCAAGTACACGCATTGTAAGCCTTCGCATTGAACTCGACAACTCAGTTTTTAATAATTGTAACAAAATTTCTAATAAATCAGGATAATCTTTGTATGGTTCAACAACATAACCAACACATTGACATAAACGACCCATTGCGCGGAGAGCAGCCTGAGAAATACAAAATAATAATTTTATGAAATTTTAAAAAAATTCAAAAAAATTTTTTAATTTCTAAGAAAATTTTTTTTTGAAATTAAAAAAAAATTTCAAAAAATTTCAAAAAAATTTTCAAAAAATTTCAAAAAAAAAATTATTTTTTACCTCACGTCTATTCAAACTTGTAGAATCTTGTAAAAAAGCAATAATAGGAGGAAAAAATTTGTCTATAGACCGAACCATTTCCAAACCTCCAATTAATGAAAGTTCACTAACAGCATTCAAAACATGAACTGTAACTTCTACATTACTACTTCCACCAATGCTTTTATCAATTTTTAAATGTGGGATTAATACGAGTAATATTGAATGCATATAGGCAGAAATAAAACGAGGCGACTGAAAATAATAATTAATTAAAATATTTTAAGGTTGCCCAACATTTGCGGACAGATATTTGCGGACAAAATCAAAAGCCCATGTATTCGGAATTGGAACAAACCCCCGGTCAATCGGTCATTAACTGCACAGCGGCTTTAGCTACCCACCATAACTCCTCTATAAGCTAAACAAGATAGGCTAAAGAAGATAGGAAGCTTACTAGTAAGTGTCCCTGGTTGGCCACTATTTACAGATAAAATCAAAAGTCTAATTGAAATTGGAACAAAAAATCAGTCGGGTTTTGACTGCAATCGTGAACACTATTCGTGACTTTAACACTGTTTTGGTACCACAACATGATAGGAAACTTATTAGTAAGCGTTCGAAAATATCGGTCCGCAAGTGTTCCCCCAACAATTTTTTGCTTAAAATTTTCCAAAAAAAATTTTGTTCTCAAAATTTTTTTCCCAAAATTCTCTTTAAAATAAATAAATAAACCTGTCTAGCTAAATGTTCAATCATTCTTGCTCCTTGTACTTCATTATTTAATGTTTTAGAATTTGCCAATTGCGAAATACTTTCAAGTAAAATTCTTCGAAATTTTAAGAAAACAAAAGAAGGATTTAAATCCGAAAGTTTTCCAAGTAATTCAACAGCTTGTTCTCTAACTTGATAATTTTCATCATGTAATGCCAAAAATATTGTATCAAGCATTTCACGTTGTGAAAGATGAAAAAGAAAATTTTGATCCATATTACAGAAACAATCGAGCACACTTAGACGAACATTAAAATCTGAAAGAAAAAAAAATAAAAAAATTTATTTAATAAGGAGTATCCAGTTATTAAACACGGAATATAAATGATTATACGAAATGCTTAAAAACCAAACCACCCAAAATACAAAACTATGGAAAAATATTTTCGGCGTTTCGATATAACAGCATCATACCCAATGGTGTACAAGAAGTGCCAAAGTACTTTTTTGAAAAAAAATCACAAAAATGTATAAAATTTTGAAAAATAAAAAACGGATACAGAACAGAAAATTTTCAATATTGTACCACGCACTCGGATAATGGTACTGGGAAATAATTCAGTGACTGGTCAATCTCAATAGGCCTCGGTTTTATCCACAAATATCTGCCCGCAAACAGCGTAAAGAAATTTCCACGGCCCTTAAATCAAAAATAAAAAAACTTTTTTTACCAGTATCAACAATAGCAGTTTTAACCAAACATTCCAAAACATTTCTAATTAAATTGTAAACTTCAGCTTTTTGTTGATTTTCAACATTTTCATAAACCATAATAAAAGGTTTTAACATTTCTGTACAACTATAAACTGCTGTAAGACGAATTTCTACTGAATCACTTATTAAATAACCCTTGAGAAAAATTTTTTTAGAAATTTTCAAAAAATTAAAAAAAACCATTGCCACATAACGCAAAAACATTTGAAGTGAATGACGTGAAAAATTAAATTCTCCAAGAGTTTTTAATGCCAATTTTGTTTGTGGAATATTAACAGGTTGAATAGGTCCAGCAGGAATTGGTGGTGCTGTAGGAGGTGCTAATTTGCTAGGTCTTGGTCTGTCCTAGATAAAAAACTTTTTTATTAGATGGAGGGGGCTTTTATTTAATAAAAAAGGTAAGTCTAAAAAATAATTTTAAAAAATTTCAATTACGAGTCTAAAAGTCAGCAAGTTTTATCAGTAAGCATACTACTTTATCAAAAAAAATGAGTATTTTTTAAGTAAATACAAAAATATTTTTTTAATTTGAATTAGAATATTATGTTTGGCAATGGTCATCATCCTTTTTTGATAAAAAAAATAAAACTTGCGGACTTTCAGAAGTACTTGCAAATTTTCGGAAAGAAAAAATTCCAAAATAAATTATTAAAAAAAAAGAAAGATACCATCAGCAAGTGATAAAGTTGATCCATTAGACCATCAAAAACATCAGCTTTTAATTCAGGGATTGCATTAATAATGTCGTGCATAACCTTTAACAAAGAGAAAAAATTTTTAGAAAAATTCGTTAAAATTTTACAGTTATCAAGCCTTCGGAGATCCCAGTAGAGAAGAAAAGTGGAAGCAATTCACGAATTTTTTCACAAAGGTAGGAAAGTTGAGATCGTACAACCAACGAGAGGCATTTAAAGTCATTGTCATGTACCAATTTTTTTCTTAAAAAAAAATTTTTTTGGATAAAGATTATTTTTTAAGGAAAATTATGAACCCATAAAAGTGATTTAAAAAAATAGTTTTGTAAAAAAGCAGGCCCAGAATAAAAAGAAATAAGCTAGCAATAATTTAAATATATTTATTTTTGCCTACAAAATCTGAAAAAAAATTCCGTTAAGCAAAACCTCGAAAAATCCCTCATTTTATCCAAGTGCTCCACAAGAAAAAAGTCTCTTTATAATTAAAAAAATACAAACTTAGAAACAGCCAAATGCATATGCTGAATTAATATATTGAGAATAGGCGCAATTTTCGATCTAATTTCTAACGGTCTGCTAAGAGCTAATAATCCCAAAGTAAGCATTGCTTCAGGATATTTTCCTACTAAAGCCAAAGAATGTTCTGCTGCTTCAGGGACATAACAAAAAAGTTGTTGTCCATTATTATCAGAAAAACTTGCTAATCTTGGAAAAAGTTCCAAAAGAATAAGTTGACAATAAGGGGTTTTACTGTTGCGAGCCTCAAAGCAATTCTTGACAATCTATTAAAAATAAAAAAATATATGTATTTAACAATGAATTATCAAAAAGGACGGGGTATTTTTAATTAAAATGGGGGAACAGGCAAAATGTTTAATGGAGGAAAAATTTAAAAAAATACTTTTAAAAAATAAAAATTTTCAAAAAAATAATGGGCATGGCTTCACAAAAAGGGGCAAAGATTGAAAGAAATTGGTTAAAACGGGAAATGGCAGCTCGCTTTTTCAAAATCAATCGAGTAAGCGTAAATAAAAATAATTTCAAAAAAAGAAATTATTAAGGAGCTCGATATTCGAAGAAGAACCTTTTTATTATTAAAAAAATGAAAAAAAAACAATATATACAAACCTCTTGAAAATAATCCGTAATTAAAGTCCTCGCTGTTCTTGATTCAACAGTTGGTGGTTGAATAGGTTCTAAAAGCCATTCAATAGGACTTTGTCCAATAATTGAAGAACGTGATTTATTAAAATGTTGAGTAATTCCAACAAGTTGTAAACGAGCATTTTCATGTGAATAATTGGCTATCCGAAGTAATTCATTGAATATAAGTAAAGAACCATGTAAAATATCATCACGAGAAATTGAAGGGAAATCAAATTGGCATGCTTCTTTGATACATTTGTTGTACCTTTTTAAGTTTAAAAATTTTCATAGTAAAAAGAAATACAATTGGACCCATTTTTAAGTACCCTCATGGGACTGAAAAAATCGTAGTTATAATGAAGGGTAACTTAAATCGAATTGTGCTATAATGATAAAAAGCCAACCCTCAATACGCCGCTGAAATGCCCCAATCCCAAAGACACCAAAAAGCCCAACACTCCTAGAAGCCGCCGAAATGCCAAATTGTGGGCATGACGCAAAAAAGTCAACCCCCAAAAACCTAAGACAGGCAAAGCACAAAAGCCGTCAAAATGTCAAATTGTGGAGACATTGCTAAAAAGCCCAAAACCATCGAAATGCATAATAGTGAAAGTCTATTATTGAGGGTATTTAATAATGAGGTCCGACTCCATATTTACTAAAAATTAAAAAAATTAACCATTCATTTTTATGTTTAGTCTCTCTTTGTGAAGTAACTGCTAACCCAGCTCTCAATGCTTCAGCTGCTGCCAACCTCAAATTTGGTTTTGAATCTCTAATACATTTAAAAATATTTGCAAAAAATTGGTTGGCACGTTGAAAAAAGTGTGATTGTGTAAAAATAGCCAAATCTTTAGCAAGAATAACAGCTGCAAGTCGACGCTGTTCACTTCGTTGTTGTTCTTCTAACCATTCAAAACATTGATTTAATGCAACTTCCATTAATTCTACAGCGTAGGATTTTGAAGTCTGAATAAATAAAAATTAGTTTCTCTATAAAATTAATTAGAGATGGACTTGCAGCCAGAGGGGCTTGTATGTTCAATAATTTCAAAAATGTACCCTCCCCAAAAATTTCTCATGACTACGCGTCTGGTTTTGGCTATACTAAAACCTGTATTAGAGCAAAAATTTTTTCCCAATTTTTAAAACTAATGGACTCCGTATAGCAAAAAACCGCGAAAATGTCAAAAATAGAAAAAATAATTTTTTAGGATGGGAAATATTAAAAATAATAAATTTGAAAAAAAACCTCCCTACCAAAATTAAATAGGCAACAGCTTTAGACGCCAATCGAATAACCGATTCTTGTGAATTCATTGTTAACATACGAAGTAAATTTCTTGCAAAATTTGTAATTTTTGTTGTTTCTTCATCAAAACTGGCATCTGCCAAACATAAAATTAAATAAATTCCTGCTTGTTTTTCGGACGCATCTGAGCTATTTATTGAATCAAAAACTTCGCTGGGTCTCTAAAATATTTTTAAAAATTTTTAAATAGCTTGTTATGTTCCAAGAGGTGTAGCGCAAAGACCCATACATGAGCCTGTCGCAAACACAAAAAACGACTCACATAATTAGGACAGGCAGCCAACCTAGACTAACAATCTATAGTGAACCTCTTAATTAAGAAACCCAGAGATCAAATATTATTTACAAAAAAAAGAACAAACCTCTCCAATTCTTTCTACCAAATTATTACATCTATTATATATTTCTGGATAATGTATTTTCAATGGTTGCAGATTTTTTAAGATTCTAGGTTTGTCCATACTTTAATTTATAACAAATAGACTTAAATTTTTTAAACAAAAATTTATAAATATTCAATGAAAAAATAATCAAAAAATTCTTCAAAAATATTTTTCTTCATTTATTCAACATTTTAAATAACATAACCGATATATAAATCAAAATTTAAAGAAAAGCATTATATATTGAAAATTAAAGAGATATCAAAAACTTTGTAATTGTTTGGGGAGAAAATGTAAACTAAAATAAACCGGCTGTACGACAATCATGGACATAGGATGCTAATGGGAAAATTAACCCAAAAATTCTTTGGCACGACTTACCAATTCAGCGAACCAAAATTAAGAATCTTTGTGTTAGATTAAATTCGTGAACAATTTCGTCTCCATAATTGTCGCAACACCGAATCAAATAAAACACAATTACATAATATTAAATAAATGTTGAAACCTCAAAAAATATATCCTTTTAAAATCATTTCAGTTCAGGAAATCTTTCAGCATAACGTTCATCTTTAACATATTTCACTGTAATTATATTCCCTAAAATTTTTAAAATTTAAATTTTAAAAATAAGATAAAAAACAAACCATCAAACCATTGCGAATGAAGCGATGAGAAAGCCTTCTTTGCATCATTCAAATCCTGTTAAATAAAAAATTGAAAGGTAATCTCTCATTAAATTTTTTAAAGGATGAAATTAAAATTACAAAAAACTATTCAGAAAATTTTGGAAACAGGGAAATTTTAAAAAATCTTTTAACCAGGAAAGTAAAAAATTTTCAAATCGAATTTTGAAAAACGGAAGACTAAAGGTGGGATGAAATGAAAAAATTGCTAAAAGGAACAGAATTCAAAGCAAGACGAAAAATTAGGGGAAGGAATAGAAGATTTTAAAAGGAATGAAATTCTGAGAGGAAAAATAAGGTGGAAGCAAGAAGCCGGATACCCCAAAATAAAGAGTGACCAAACAAATAACCAAAAATAGAAGGAAATCACTATTTTAATAAAACTATAAAAATAAAATAATAATAAACCTTAAGCATTAGATAAACAACACTTTCACGGCTTATAGCATTGTTACAAAAATCAATGTGTTTTGGCACAACAGACAATTTTTCCATTAATTCTTTTCGCAAACATTCACGGTCTGTTCTACTATAAATTATACAAAAAAATTAAAAAGTTTAAAGACCACAAACTTATCAGAAAAGTTTAAACCCCTCAGTTTTAAACATCGACTCAAAGCAGCTTCTGGCACTCGAGAAGAAGGAGAACCTTCTGCAACAGCTGAAAACAAAGGTAGAGATTTATAATGGAGAAGACGGGTAGGAGGAAGTTCCCGGTCCTTTTTCGACCCGAAATCTGAGACGCGATCGAAGAAATTTCCGAAATTTCGAAAACCCCAGTCCAAATCCCGACCCGACTTTTTTTTCTAAACCGGTGACATCCCTTATATCAGATCACTTAAAAACAAATTTCTAGTCATTTTGTAAAAAAATATAAAGTCAAAAATTTTTAAACAGGAAGTCCTCGGTATTAATTTCTTAAAAATCCCTTTAACGATAAAACAAATAATAATTAATAGGTAATTATTTAATCAAATTTTAACGATTCTTAGATATTATAAATATTTCACCAATTTTTATCAAAAAAAGTAAATTTTTAAAAAAATATTTTGTCGAAAAAAAGAACAATTCAAATCAAATTTTGAGTAAATTAAATTATTGATACGAAGAAAAATTGAATAAAATTGGTCCGAGTTTTTTTGGTGTAGTCAGATAAAAAAATTTCGGGAAACCTGGAGCATTTTTGAGGTATTTTCGAGCATTTTTGACTTTATATTTCTCTTGAGGAATTTTTTTTATCAAAGACAGAAAAATTACTAACATAGGAAATTGATAAAAACTACTTAAATCTGACTACAAAAAGTTAAAAAAACATCAAAACTTAATGTTATCATGTGGAAAAAAATATTTTTTTATAAAATGGTCAAAAGAGATTATAATTTGTTTCAAATGGTCAAAGAATTTTTAAATGGTCAAATATTGTCATTTAATTTAAAAAAATTTTTTATTTACCGACCAGTTCCCTGCCAACGTTGTTTTCCAGCACCAATCCAAATCCAAACATTACACTCTGTTCCGTTAATTAAACGAATTTCTGTTCTAACACGAGAATCTTCATTATTAATAAATCGAGCAGCTTCTAACCAAAGAGCATAATCTTCATTTGTTCGTCTTTAAAATATTCTTTAATTTTAAAAATTTAGAAAAAAATTCAAACTTTGTCGGAGGCATCAACATATCACGCACATGTGGTTCTGCTATTCCAGCATATCCAGAATCATAAATAAGATCTGTAATTCTTTCAACAAGTCGAATAATTGCTTCCTGATGTTGGATTTTTCGATTTTTTCGCCAGTAAAATACTTTGTAAAAGAAAAGGAAGAGAAGAACGGCTAAAATATTTTAAAGATGTAGATGTTTAAGAAATATAGAGATAGTGGATTTTAAAATTCTAGGTATGGACTAGCGTTGGTGGCTCCAGGGAAATCCCCGGATCCTATACCCGAACCGTCAATTTCTAACATACAAATATTTTTTCAGATCTCACAGGAGAAGCCAATCTTAAACTAATTTTTGAATCAATGACAAGATCATATCCTTTGTTTGTGATGGTCTAGAAAAAACCTGGGAATCTCAAAAAATGTCCGGGTCTGAAATCTGGGTTCAAGAAAGACCCGGTTTTAAAAAAAAAACCAGGATATGACCCTGACTCATTCTTTTCAAGAAAAGAAAATTCTAACCTCAAAATATGAAGTAAAAATTAAAAAAAAACTCACCACCACATAAGTACATGATAGGGAAAAAGGCATAACCAAATGCAAAAACGAAAAAATCTGAAAAAAAAAATAATTTTAAAAAATTCTTAAACCAAAAAAGAAAACCTTTAACAGAAACAAAAGTTGAATGTAAAGTTTCTGTATGAACTTTATAAATATAAGTTGAAAAGATTGCTACAAAGACTCCAATTGCCGCTAAAACAATCCATCTTGAATGGTCCGAAATAGTTGAAAAATTGAATGAAGGTTTAGTCCCGACATCAGAAAAATTTGCATAATTATCAGAACGTCGATATTTGTTTGTTGGATATTTATTGTGATAATTGTACTAAAATTAGAAATTATTTAAAAATATTTTCCGACTGCAAAAAATGAAAAGTATTTTTGGTCGAGTTGTTGGGGTTAAAATCGAGCTGAAAAATTGAAGATGTTCGGTCTGGCCTCGGTTAACAGAAGAATTTGGGGGAAAACGACAACCCAAATCCTTGGTACTAATTTTGTTTCAGGGTCTCCTGCTCACTCCAGTATTTCTCAAAAAAAATTTTCTTTTGATTTTTCTTAATTTGCAGCATTTCTCTCGATCTCTCGTTTCTAAGGAAATAGTTTAGACGAAAAATATGGGGCAGGAAAAAGGAGCAATTAAACAACACTAGTACCCTAATTTTTCAAACACCTTTGAAAAATCCCAAATAAGCCCTAATCAAACAAATTACACATACATCACTACACGGCGTAGAAGTGCCAATAGAGCGAGAAAAATAACCCCAAACATTCTTGAATTTCTCAATTGGCGAAATTTTTTTATTGGCAACATTCCTGCCTCCAGTAAATCGTCTTTGCGGTGAAATAATGCGTGAAGACTCCATATGATCATCCTCTTCATCATCCAAGAAACGACCCCCCTCAAAGCTTTTTCGAGAAACGTTTTGTGAAGAAATTGAGGAACTGAAGCTATGCTGAAGTAAAAAAGGAATAGAGCAGAATTTGGAAGGAACAAACCTCGCGATTCGGCGCCACAAAACTTTGCTGTGAAACGTGTCGCGCGGATATTGAAGAATTAAAGACATTCTGAACCAAAAAAATTAAAATAAGTAGGAAAAGATATGGCAACTATGTGGACTGCTGGCCTTTTCTGCGGACATTTTTTGCGGACTTTAATAGTGGAAGGCGTTGTTACTTTGATTCTTAATCTAAATCAATAGTAAACGTATCAGGAGGTGCAAAAATTATGTCCTTCAAATAAACATTCGAAAAGAAGTCGGAAAAATCCTTCATTTTCAACATTTCTGTGAATTAAGAAGACACCAAAAAATTTAAGAAGTCCGCAAAAAATGTCTGTCGAAAAAAGGCCAGTCAGCCTACACAAGTGCCAAAAACAAATATTTAAATTGACAAACCTCACGAGCCGGCGCCTCAAAACTCCTTCTCTGAGGAACACTTCGCAAACTTGCAGAAGAACTTCCTACATTCTATACCAAAAAAGGATTTGAAAAAACTAAAAAAATCAACAAACCTCCCGATTCGATGTTCGACTAGTATTAACTTGATTTTTTCTGTCGTCCGCCAATTTTTTCTCCAGTCTCTTCTCATAAACTTTACGAGTTGTTGTTCCAATTGGACCACATGGAATGCCTAAAATTTAAATAAAATCAAGAACTTTAAAGAAAGCAAACCGTTTTTGACAAGTTCCTGACGAAGTTCTTCGCTGCTCAAATGTGAAAATTGTTCAGACATAATTTAGGTTTTAAAGAGAAATAATAAATCTGAAAGAAAGGTTAAAAGTTGAAGGCAAGTTCAGGCAATGACTGATCAAATACAAAATTAAAATGCCCTCAGGAAAAGGCTGTCAGCTACATGAAAAAAATTGATTAAACAAGCTGTAAAAGGAAAATAATGCATGTGAAAATGGTTGAGAGTCGGTCCACCAATGGAGTGGGACTGATTGACCACATTCTCTCCACATGTTCACGGCTTCACGGGGCCTAATAAAATTTTTGGACAAACTTTGTAAAGATGACTCATACTCAAACGTCCCCAAGCTAAAATTTACACGATAAACTGTCTGCGTTAAACAGTCCCGTTCTGCTAAGGAAAAGGACTGTTGAGAGCCAAAAATGAGTGTATTAAGGGAAATCTCGTGGGAAATCCGTAGAAAATCCCGTGCTTATCCCTCGAATATTTCTAATCATTTTCCCTTTAATTTTAGTTGAATTCTAAGGAAAGATGTCTACAGAAAAAAATTTTCCAGTCCAATCAAGAGCTGAAATTGATATAATTGGTGACAATACAAACAAAGCAATTCAAAGAACCCAAAGTTTCACTTCAAAATTTATTCCTCAATTAACAAAAAATTCAACAAAATTGGATGCAATGTGTAATGAATTAATTATTGAACCAACAGAGCAAATAAATAAATCCTTGGATTCTGCAGAAATTGTTGAATTGAGTGAGAGCAAATCTAATGAGTCTGGAGAACAACAAGAAGAAAATTGTGGGGAACCCGAACTTTCTGTAAAAAAATTTTTTTGAGAGGTTTTTTTTTAATTTTTAATAAATTTTTAGGTGCATGCTCAATACATTCTTTTAGAGGCGTTGAATAATTTAAAAAAGATTTTGGGTGAAATGGCTCAGGAACATAAACATCCAATTCATCATTTAATTTCTCGTTGTGGAGTAAGTTTTTTTATTTTTTAAATTTTATTTCTGTATAGAATTCAGGATCCTGATCCAGGCAAATCAGGATCCATGGTATGGGCCTGGATCCTATTTTTGAGGGTATGGGCAGTGTCCTGACTAGGCCTGGAAAACATCTAGTCTGGGCCAATTACGATTCTTTGCTATAGCCTATTTAATTGTAAGTACTATCAACTCTGTCACTCTGACTGGAGATTGAGATTTTAAGGAGTATGGGCTTGTAAAATAAGTTGATCTGTGCTGACACGTCCAAGGTGTTAATTAAAGTAATTTCAATTTTTGCAGAAATCAATTGACAACAAATTTTATTCTGACCTCAGTAAACTACTCAAAAGCGAAAAAGAAATTGAGACAGATGCAGAAAACTTGGCACATGCAAATCGTTTGATATTGGAGCATTTGATAGGTTTGGGGCGGACAGATGTGGCAGAGACATTTATAAAGGTTTCTTTTTTTAATTTTTGTTAGAAATTTTAAAATTTTTTAGGAATCGGATTCTTCACTTTCAATGCCAGATATTTCAAATTCCGAAACTTTAAGAGAGATTATGTCAGCCTTTAAGCTATTTAACTATCTTCCAGCTATAGAATGGCTTAAAGACTGTGCTCCAGAGAAAAAAGATTTACTTTTTCGTTTACAATGTCAACATATTATTCGGCTACTCGAAACAAGTATATATAATTTTTAGCTGTTAAAGAACTTAAGGTCATGGGCAATTATTTCGAAAATTTTATTTTAAAAGTTTATCAAAAGTATTAACTAATATAGTGTTACTTTACTCCATATAACTTGGTCTTAATCTTGCAAGTGAATTTGAACCAAGTTGTGTGCCACATTTGGTTCAAAATTTTTTAGTAGGGCCTCTATCGACTGGTGTCAGTAGGCGATGTTTCCTTGCGAGACCGATCAGTATTAGATTTCATGTAATTCTAGTTTAAACCAGGAATGGGTCGGGTTGTCTTTTTTTCAACCTGAACATGATCCAAAGAAAATTTTGAGACTGACTTAAAACCCGACTTGACTTTTTTCTCATTCCAGCAATACCTAGTTTAAAGGAACATTTTTATCCTGAAAAATATTTATTAGGCCATCACTATTTAATTCTTTTAGGTGATAAAATGGCAGCTTTGAAATATGTACGTGAACTTCAATCTTTTCCTTTTGAGGATTACAAAGAAGAATTGTCACATTTGGTTTAAAATTTTTTTTATAAAAATTATTTTTCTAATTTTATTTTTTTTTGTAGATGTTTGTTGTAATTTCATACCCTCAAAAGGGCCCATATGAATATTTATTTCATTCTGGTCGTTGGTTTGGGTTAGAAGAGGAATTAGCACAAGCCTTAACTGATTATCGAAGTTCTTTGACTGCAATGTTTGTTTAAAATTAATTTTTATTTTTTTTTGAGCGAGATGTTGAAGATGTAACAAGTTGAGACAAAATAATTTTTCGTTTTTAAAAAATTAAAAAAAATTTTTTTTACCCAATTCTTTGTTTTTTTAAGATTCCAATTTTTAATTTATTTTTAGATTACTAATTATTTAGAAAAAAAATTTAAAATAATTTTCCGTTAATATGGTGTCAACAAACAATAAGGTTAGGATTTTGTAGCCTCGTTGAGAATTTTTTTTATCATTTTTCTCCTATCTATTGAGATTATCCATTCAACTCTTTCACAATATTTTAATTAAAAAATTTTTTTTTCAAGCCTCTCAGCTGGTGCAAAAACTGTTCCCTCCCTTTTAACAATGCGTGCATTTCTTTCTTCAGCACGTCCAGGAAGTACGTCAACATTATCTGATGAATTACCTTGTAATGTGCCAATCCCTGAACAAGTTCATTCTTCTTTTTGTTGTCCTATCTTAAAAGTGCAGAGCACAGAAACTGTTAGTTTTATTTTCTTTATTTTTAAAGGGAATTTTTTTAATTTCTATTAAGTAAAATTAACGCAAAAATCCAAAAATCTTTCAAAATAAATTCGGTCATGCTGCTATAAATAGCAGGGATGGGTCGAGTTACCCTGTATTCTTAACCCGGGCTTTTAGACTCGAGAAGTTTTCGAAAACCCCGGCTCAACTTTTTTTGGAGTTTTTATGTGGTCGCATGGCGTAAATGGTATCGAGTCGAACTATGCTTTGTTTTCTTTAGGTTCGACTTCGGTGGCTATTAAGGTGCGCCTTACATGCCCATCACGACCGCGAAAAAATTTTTGCTTAGATCATTAAAAAAATTTTTTTGAATTTAGTATATTAATTTTTCTTGTTTTAAATTAAAAATATTTTTCTAATAAAAAATCTTTTTTTAAAGAACCCACCTGTTAGACTTTGTTGTGGACACGTAATAAGTATGGATGCAATGAATAAATTGGCACAACAAAGCAGAAATAATCGTTTAAAGTTTTTTTAAATTTTTTAAAAAATTTATTTTTTATTATTTTTAGATGCCCTTATTGTCCATTGGAATCTGTTCTACAGGAAACAAAAGTTTTACATTTTTGAGATTTTATTATAGATAAGTTATATCTGTATTTTTTTGGTATTTTTTGGATATCCCATCTCCCCTAGTTTGAGTTTTAAAAGTTTTCCGTGAGGAAGACTTTCTTGATTAATTAATGTCTCTCATTTGTCGCGGGGAAACGGAGGAAAATTGAGGAATTATGAAGGTCTGACCATTATGTACAGTCAGGGATGGCCCTCTTCCGGGAGGCATTTGCCCCCTTTTTGATCGATTTCGTCCACTTTTCGCCTCAATTTTTGAGAAGCCATGCCACGTTTTGCTGATTTGTAAAGGGCCACCCTTTGTACATCTTAAGGAAAAATTCTAACAATAAGACTCAAGCTAGAAGGACGGGATATCCAAAAAGTACCACCAATATTTTTTAATTATTAATTACTATGTATATTCCATTTTTGCAAGGAAATAAATTTTTTTAAAATTTTTTTTTGAATTTTTTTAGAGTGTTTCCTGTTCATTCTTATATTTTTTAAAATTATTATAAACAAAATTTTAAGTGAAAAAAATTTTTTTGAGGAAGAGATGGCTTCAAACCCCCCAAAAAATACTATTTTACGTCACGCTCATTTATTACGTTTACTCGCTCAATCACAAATTGGTTACAATTTTAGACATTTGGATGAACCTGTTAGACAAAGACTTGTTCAATTAATTGTGGGTGGTGGAAATGTTTACAAAATTGAGGAAGAGAAGGGGCAGAATTTGAGGTTTATTTGAATTTTTTAAATTGAAAAGAATTTTTTTGGAAGGTCTACTAATAAAAAATCTGTCATTTCTGACACTGCTGAACGTGCTCAAGTTGTTGCGGTTGGAATTCAAACATTTGCTCAACTAGCTTTGCGAGGAGTTTTGCCAGATAAGTTTTTCTTTTTTTGTATTATTGTTTTAATATTTTTTTTCTGATCTTTACTTTTTCTGGAAGATATCCCATCCAAGACTCGAATTTCTTGGAGAAAAATTTTCATAAATTTTTTGAAATTTTACAAAATTCCTCAGAAAAAATTTCTACATAAAATAAAATTTCTTATCAAATTATTTTTCAGGGCAAGGAGGTTTTACTTTAAACAATGATGGAACGAGAAATTACCCTTCCAAACCAGAAGACAAACCTCCACTTCTTTCTGATAGGAAAAGCTCAAATGTTGAAGATTCTTCTAATAATTTCGATCAAGTCTCTTCAACCGAAGCAAATGTTATTCCTTCGTTGCCTAAAGTAACTTTTATATTTATTTTTAAATAATATATTTTCTAATTTTTTTCTGGGGTGCGCTTATGAATAGACTTATGTTGGGGCGGGTTCTATGATCTTGTCGGTCAATCCGAAAACCGAATAAAATTTTGATCCAGTAACCCATTATAATATTTTTTATAAAGGATTATCATCCAACAAACATCGATTCTACAAATAAAATGTCTAAAAGTAGTGAAAGAAAGGTGCCTACAACTCGTGTTAGCCGTTTATTTAATTTTGGAAAATTGGCTATAGGTCTAGGAACTGGAACAGCTAAAGAATTGTTACGTAGACGAATTGATGGAGGAGGAAATTCAAATTCAATTATTACTCCAAACAACAATACTTCAATTTCAAATCCATTATTTACTCCAGAAAATGCTGAACGTATAGTTCAAATGCTTTGTCGTGTAAGGGGGGCTGCTCTTAAACTTGGACAAATGATATCAATTCAAGGTTTATGATTTTTGAATTTTTTTAGTAATGTAAAGATGAAGGGAATCTAGCTGTCTATCTTTTAAAACGTCTACAAGGCGAGGGTTTAAGATCTAGTAAAGGATAGTGAAAAGTCAGGAGTTCAGCCATATGTGGGGTGCTTTAAATTTTAGACCCGTCTGAAACCGGGACTATGAAACCTTATGAATTTTTTTTGAATTGGAGAAAATTTTATAAAAATTGAGAATAATTAATGTATTCCTCTATTTTTAGATGATAAAACAATACCTCCCTTTCTGTTGGAAATTTTTGAACGTGTTAGGCAAAGTGCAGACTTTATTCCCGCCTGGCAAGTTGAACAACAAATGAAAAGGGAATTGGGTCCAAATTGGATTAAACTTTTTCGAGATTTTAATATTCAACCATTTGCTGCTGCTTCTATTGGACAGGTTTAGAGAAAATTAGAAAATTTTTTTAGATTTTTCAAGAAATTTTTTTGAAAATTTTTTGAGCTTCTGAAAAAATTTTTTTTTATTCTTGAAAATTTTAAAAATTTCTAAAAAAATTTTTTTCAGAATCTCAAAATTTTTTTTCACAATATTCAACATTTATTTTTTAAATTAGGTCCATGAAGCAATAACACTTGACGGAACAAAAGTTGCTGTTAAAGTTCAATATCCAGGCATTGCAAATGGAATTGAAGCAGATTTTGATAATTTATTGTCATTATTAAGTTTTGGTCGTGTTTTGCCTAAAGGATTGTTTCTGGAGAATTTTGCTGCTGTTAGTTCTTTAATTAATTTTTAATATAGTCGGACCTCATTAACTAACAATAAGATACCCCAATACATTAAAATCCCTTTATAACGACACCACAGCTCATTCCACTTTCCTTCTTACGTCAGAAAAATTCAGCCAGAGGGGTTTCATTCAGACTTGCTCACGGATACCGATTTTGGTATCCATATCCGGATATTTACGGCGGATACGGGCGGATATCCGCAGGCATGTTGATATTATCTGTATCCATATCCATGAGCAGGTCTGGTTTCATTATAGAGAGAGCTTCCACTAGATTTCCTTAATTTTAGACACCTTTTCTAAATTTTGGTTGACCTTGTAGCTTTTAGGGAGCTTTTTAAACGATACCCTCTATTTAATAGACACATCATTATAAGGTCCGACTTTTCTTGTCCCAAAATTTTTATCTCATAACGAGGTTTAAATTATTGTAAATTTTAGGCTGTTCGAAGAGAATTACGGGCAGAATGCGATTATGAAAGAGAAGCTAATGCAATGGTTAAATTTCGAAAATTATTGGCTGATGATACTAATTTTTATGGTTAAATTTATTTAAGAAATGAATTTTTTTAAATTTTGTATTTTTAAAGTTCCTGGTATTTTCCCACATCTTTCGTCTAAACAAGTATTAACAGCAGAATATGTTGAAGGCAAACCAGTAAATCAATGTTTGGATGAACCTAAACAGGTAAAATTTTGAAATTTTTTTCTAATTTTCTGACTTGCGGACAAAACTTTTGCGGATAAAAATGTTGCGGATAAAAATGTTGCGGACAAAATTTGCGGATTAAACTTGCGGATTTAATTTGCGGACTTTTTGAGAAAGTTTATTCAAAAAAATTTTTTTAAGGTCAGAGATTGGATAGCAACAAAAAGTATGACTTTATGCTTAAATGAAGTTTTTCGATGGAAATTTATGCAAACTGATCCAAATTGGTCTAATTTTCTTTTTGGCAACATTAATAATAATCCCCGTTTAATTCTTCTTGATTTTGGTGCAACACGTGCTTATAGCACTCAATTTATTGATAAATATATGCGGATTTTAAAAGCTGCTTTTAATAATAATAGAGAAGAGGTAATTTTTATGGGGGATAAATAAAGGGATTAGAAGTGGATCTGTTAGTGACATCCAATCTGGTTGGGCATAAGCTGGTTGGGTCTGTTTTATGTATAAGCCGGTTCGGATTTTCAAAATTTTCGAAACAAGTTCGTGTTCGAGTAACTAGATCTAGATTTCTGGTGATGATCTTAGTTAATAACTTTGTGGTGCTTGTGTTGATATGGGTGTTTTTCGGTTTAGAAATTTTTTTTCCAAAAGAAATTTTTTTAAAGAAAAGGGGAGAGATAACACAAAATACTCTCAAATAAACCAATTTATTTTCTATATTTAGATTCTAAAATGGTCCCGTGCTATAGGTTTTTTAACCGGTTCAGAAACAAAAATTATGGAAGATGCTCATTGTGATTCTATCTCAATTATTGCAGAGACGTTAACTTTTAAAGGGTCTTATAATTTTGCTTTACAGGTTCCTTAGAATCCTGCCTAATTTCTGAAAAAAAATTTTTTCTAAAAGAATATAACATCACGAGTTAATCGTCTAGTCCCCTTAATGCTTCAACATCGTTTAACTGCACCACCAGAAGAAATTTATTCTTTACATAGAAAATTGTCTGGTTCATTCTTGTTGGCAACAAAATTGCAAGCTAGTGTACCCTGTGGATTATTATTCAATTATGTTGCTGATAATTATCAATATTCTGATGGAAAATAGAGGAAATTTTTTTAAATATTTTTTTTAAATTTTGACAATATTTATGCAAGATTAGAGAGCAGGTTTTTTTCCTCGGTGTTTCTAACGCAAATTTTATGTTTATATCTATTAAAATTAAATTAAAAAAAAATTTTTTTTTGGTTTTTTTATCATTTCTGTCTGGTTATTTTTCTAAAAAATATTTTTTATATTTAAATTATTTTAAGCCTAAATTATTTTTTGTTTGAAAGTATTTTAACGATGTCGTCAAATTCTTCAAAAATTGTTTTAGAAACAACGTAAGAAAATTATTTTTTAAATTATATAAGAAATTTTTTTCTTTTTTTTTTGTAGAATGGGCACAATGTCAATAGAGCTCTACTGGAAACATGCACCAAAAACGTGTCAAAATTTTTATGAATTGGCGAGAAAAGGTGAAATAATTATTTAACTTCATTATAAGATACATTCTTGAGTTTATCTTGGGATGAAGGTTGGCTTTATTACCCCATAAGGGAACCTCTCTCTAACCAAAAGTTAAATAGACGTCTTAAAAAATAGACGCAACAGCACTAGTCAAATAATTCCTCAAATAGGTATCTATCTTTTAATGAGATCCGACGTTAGTCTATGTATATTTATTAAAATAACTGGGCTAAGTCGCTAGTTGTCACCCTCGATTTTTCTGTTAACAAAAAAGTAATTTTCAAACCCCCCTATTTTCTGTAGCACAATTTTCAGTAGCATTTTCCCCCTATTTTCAGTAGCACAATGCTAATGGATCATTCCAAGCCTAATTAAAAATTCTCTAAATTTTATTTAAAATAAAGGCTATTACAACAATACAATATTTCACCGTGTTATTGCCGATTTTATGGTACAAGGAGGCGATCCAACAGGGACGGGTAGAGGTGGAACTTCAATTTATGGACGACACTTTCAGGATGAAATAAGCGATGAATTGAGACATACTGGGGCTGGAATTGTTTGTGAAAAAAAATTTTTGAAATTTTTAAAAATTTTTTTCAAAAAGATTTCAATGGCAAATTCTGGACCAAACACTAACGGCTCACAATTTTTCATTACATTGGCACCGACTCAACATTTGGATGGGAAACATACAATTTTTGGACGATTATCTACTGGGATTAGGGTCTGCTTTTGAAATTTAAAGGGGTAAAATAAAAAAATGATTTTAGACTCTTCAAAAAATTGGGGCCGTCAATACAGAAAATAATGATAGGTAAAGAGGAAATTTTTTTTTAAATTTTAAATGGAAATTTTTAAGGCCGTCAACTGATATAAAAATAGTGAAAGCATATCCATTAAATGAGCAGTTTGGACGTTGATTTGAAAAAATAATTTTTTTTTGTGAATTTTAATTTTTAGTTTTTTAACTTGAAAAAATTGTTTTGAAAATTAAAATGAATTTTCGATAAAAAAATAAATGAAAATTAAATTAGAAAAAAACTAAAGCCTCCTCGTTTCTCTTATTGGACCAGCTTCTGTTGAAACAGGTGGCGGTGTACGTGGTCTTCTCTCATAATAACGGTCCGATGAGTGTATATAACGCTATTAATAATAAATGAGAGTAATATTTGGAAAAATCAGAATTTTGAGAAATAATTACAAATCAGAATTTGTATAAACAAGTTTTGGGAATCAGAATTTATAAAATCTTTTAGAAATCAGAATTTGTAAAAATTGAGATTACAAATCAGAATTTGTAAACAAGCCAGAATTTGTAAAATCAAATTTTACAAACCAGAATTTGTAAAACATTTAATATACCAGAATAGGATGTTTTTACATATACTAGTTCTCAGAAAAATAGAAAGTATAAAATTGGAATTGTAAATTTAAAATGATTTTTATTACAAATCTGATAAATTCAGAAATGGATATATAATTGTGATATTTAGTTATATACAATTTAAAATATTTTTATAACTTGCTTGAATTTGGAAAATTAAACACCTGTTCTGCTGCTACAGGTGAATGGGTTCCTTCCACATATCGTCGATGTATTTCCCTTTGATCTCTGGCTGATATCACACGGCCTGTTTTAAATTTGGTCTATTGTAAATTACTTTTTTAAGTTCTGATATATAAAATTTATTTATGATATACCAATCCAAGTGAAATTATTAAACAAAAATTTAATTTTTAATTTTAATGAAAACGCGAGCGATATGTCGCTGATACAACACCTTCATCTCGTCTAGCACGCCTATTTGCCATTGTCTGCCGAACACCAAACCAGCCTAAAAACCAAATCCCGGCACAGCATACACATGGCACGCAAATAAAGAGAAGGAGAACACTTTGAAAATGAATATAAGAAAATTTATAAGTTAAGGATACATACAAGAATCCAATCAGCC
Source organism: Meloidogyne incognita (assembly GCA_036172945.1). NCBI lineage: Eukaryota > Metazoa > Nematoda > Chromadorea > Rhabditida > Meloidogynidae > Meloidogyne > Meloidogyne incognita. The sequence continues at coordinate 467,562 of JARQAC010000013.1, forward strand.
ATCCGACAATGCGTCCTGCTTGCCTTGAAGTAGAGGAGGGACTGATTTTATTTTTAAAATAATTATGTGCTTAAGGTTTCTGTTTGTAAAATTCAGATTTTGCAAACCAGAATTAAATAAATATAAATTTTTATAATCAGAATTTGTAAAATGAGAAATTGCAGAAATCAGAATTTGTAAAATTAAAATTAGCAAAACCATTTTTCCAAATCAGAATTTGTAAATTCAGAATTAATCACAAATTACAATTTGTGAAATCAATCTTTGAAACCAGAATTCACAAAACCGAGTCTTACAAATCAGAATTTGTATTTGTAAAAGGAAAAATCAGAATTTGTAAAAGTATTGTTCCCCCCTAACTAACCATCCATAATAGCTGCTATAATAATTTTCATCATAATACTGCCTTTTTGCTCGATTATTAAATTCTGGTTGTTGTTCTTCTGCTATTATCACATCAACAAATAATAGAAACAATAAATTAAAGAAAAATATCAAATTAATTTTAGAAAGTTTTAATGAAATATTTAAATTAATAAATGTCCGTTTTTGTTGTTTAGAGGAAGAAAAAGTGCCAAATTTTGGAAAAAACATTTATTTTAGCTAATAAAAATTTTTAAAAAATTATTTTTAGAATTTTTCTGATTTTTAGGGGATTTTAGGGTATTTTTGATTAATTTTGGATAGATTATAAATTACCGTATAATTTTCCAAAAATTATTATTATTCTCTTTAAATGCTAGGAAAAAAATTGTTTTTGTGGTGGACACCAAAGAAAGACACAATCAAAATAAAATTACAATACTTCCGTTTTTCCATTGTCCAGTAAAATGATTGTTTTATTTGAAGGGGATTGAGTGGAAAATAAATAAAAAAATATTTTTTTTATTAGTTATCGACTAGTATTGTCTGATTAGGAGTCTTTCTTAGGAGTGTTACTGGTTATTTCAAGTTTGTCACCCTACAAGAAAATCCAAAATTGGTCATTCTCCCATCACTCCCCCTCTATTTTTACCTCTTTAGAAGGTAGTAAAGCAAGCGTTTGAGTGGAAGAATAACTTGAATCGACACAATTCTTGAGCACAACTCTTGACAAGAGGCCCATAACAGGATTAAAATTATGAGTGAAAAATTAGCAATAAATCCGATAAAAAGGCATATATAAATACGAGAATGAATAGAATAATATTATTGTTATTTTTTGAGAATATGAAATATACACTTGAGAATATTTCTCAATTTGTATGTAAAATAATACTAGAAATTGTAGAGAGTATTTTAAAAATCAGAATTTGTAAAATCTTAAAAAGCAGAATTTGTTGTAAAATGAATTATAAAAATCAGAATTGTAAAATAATCATAAAAACCAGAATTTGTAAAATTATATTTTAGATATCAGAATTTGCAAAATAAATTGTAAAATCAGAATTCGTAAATTTATAGAGAATATTTGTATAATACATATATTATAGACCAGAATTTGTAAAATTATATTTGGGAAAACAGACTTGGTACGATTGTTAAAGTCCAGAAGATGTAAAATGAATTGTAAAATAAGATTTTTAATATCCTAAAGAACCTGTTGAGATCTTTCAAATCAACTCATTTCAACAAAAATTAATTCGTAATGTCAATTAAAAATATTAATTCAGGCTTAAAATGCAAATATGTTAATTTAAAAAACAAAAACATGGAATTTAATAAAAAAAAATCTTTTAAAAATCTAACAAAATTTTCTATACGAATCCTAATTTTATTTTTTGAGTTGGGTGCTTCGGTTTTGAGTTCTGTTTTTAAAATACCGGTTATATTTTGGGGGCTTTTTTAAATTATTTTCAAACATTTTCGGTTTCAAAACCAGTCGCGCCCAACCTTGACATGTACTTATTTGGTCCCCCTCTTCCAGTCCGTATAGCTTCGATTTCACCTTAATATACTATACAGAATAGTCAGACTTCATTTATTCATCTGATTGACACTCTATGCCGTGAGAGACTTCCGCAATTTGGATCTAAGCCAACATTGGGTGGGTATTTGGGTGGCATTAATTAATTTGCATTAATTATTGTATTAATTAAGAAATTATTAGACCACTCATTTTTTGTGGTTGAAAATTTCCAACTGATTAAATGGGTTGAAATTTTTACCATTATTAGATTTTCTATAAATATTAGGATATTGAAAGTTCTAAACTATAAATTGGCAGTTAAAAGAGATATTGATGGCATTGGAATGAGAAATCAATCATTTCTTTGTTAATGCCTTCATTGAACGTGCATATGGAAATGAAGTAAATTGAGAGAAAAAAGTTTGACCATTCTGTAAATATGAAGGGAAAATAAAAACAAGACTAAGGGAAGGGGGAGTGGGACAATATAAATATGTACATATCATCATATATCACAATAAAAAATAATTAATATGTCAATTAATTTAGTCAATTAATTCTCTTAATTTCAATAGCAGCTTTGTCGTCCGTCGTTTTAATATAAACGGAGAACTTTCTTTCTTGATTGTATTTATTGGAGAGTTGATATTAAATCTTTATAATTCTGTTGTTTGCACCTAAGGCTTCTTGGTTAGCTTTAGAATAACAATTATAGAGCTTGTAAAAATAAGAAAGCGACCAACTTCTTTTTTTTACTGGGGCATTTTGTACACTGGGGCATTTTTGGGGGATTTTGTAATATAAAATAAAATCCTCGCAGGCGAAAATTAAAATTTTGCGAAACAGTCAAAAAGGGGGCAAATGCCCACTAAAGTTGGCAAAAAGCCGCTCAATTTACAAAACTAGTCAGATTCCCAAAGTTCTTTAATAAATAATGAAAAATAGAACATAATGAAAAATGCAAATTTTTGAAAATACATAGTATATAAAATACTCAGAAATTGTAAAAATCAGAATTTGTATCTCAGACATCTTTAAAAAATTTCTTTTGTTACTTTCTTTACTCATACACAAATTCAATGCTCAATTAGTTGCTTGGGTAGTAATCCTTATCATGAGGATCATCTCCATCAGCTACTCTACGAGTCTTACTACCCACTGGTCTTCCTGCCTTCTGAAATATTTATATTAAAAATTATTATTAAATTATTATTAAATTATAAATTATTAAACTGAATAAGACGCCTATATTTATATAAAGAATTCGTAATTTTGTAGCCACCGGGTTCTATATATATTTTCTACGGTATGGATATAAAGAGATATCGTGTATATAGAGAAATATCGTGTTATCAAGGTACCGTCCGGGCTCTATATATTATTTTTCCAAAAGGATACAAACATTACCCTCTTTTGAGGAGTTTGTTGATCAGTTGTAGAAGGACCTGCATTATCATTACTGTTTCGCGTATCATCTTTGTTATTAAAAAAGTTTTATTAATAGCTTATATTTTATTAGGTACCTGCAAAATCTCCTCTAGGAGCTCTATGAGGGGTTCCCTTTCTATTTCCTTTCGTAGAATCACAAACTTGAATTAAAACAATTGTGAATATAACAAAAACAATAAATAATTTTGACATTTTTTTTTGAGTTGGTAGTTTTGTTTGGGGGGTTTTTTTGAAATTTTTTTTCGAATGTTTAAAAGACTTCTATTTCAATCCGGTTTTTATATTTAAAAAATTTTACTTACACCTATAAGAATAATGGGGAGAATAGGGATGGGGGAGGGCGAGGGGAGAGGAGAGGTGGTGGGTGGTAGAGGTGGAGGGGAGGGTGGGGGGGGGGTATGGGAGGGGGTCTATCTAAAAATCTATTGTCTATTAAAATTTTTTTTTCAATAGACAATAGATTTCCTCATGGCTTATTAATTATTCTAAAGGGCATTTAAATTATTCCTTTGTTTAATTCTAAAGAGGAAGTAAAATTTATTTTTAATTATTGATGCATTAAATTTTAATTTTAAATTTGCCTGAATAAATTAAAATTTATTAAAAAACTTTTCAAAAAATTATATCGGCAAAACTCTTAAAATGCAAACACCCGCTACACAACTTCCCCCGTTGACTTCCCCCTTATATCTCTCAAATCCATTTTACATTTAATTCGATAAAATAAATACATCTAAATTTTAAAAACAATTTATTTAATAATTATTTTTGACTAGTTTTTAACATCTTAAATATTTTTTCTAAGAACAAAATCCACAGGAAAAAGCACAATTTCTTTCCATAAAATGGTGCTGTTCGGCACAAACAGGGGAATGCGCTCTTATCCAAAAGGCACAGGAAGATCTTTAAAAACATTTTTATTAAGTTTTACAAATCAGAATTTGTAAAATTAAAAATCATTTTGTAATTAAAATTCTGATTTGTAATTTTATAAATTCTGATTTTTAAAATGTTTTTACAATTTTTATTTTTCAAATCAGAATTTGTAAAAATATTTTAAAAATCAGAATTTGTAATTATTACAACTCAGTTATTACAATCCAAATTGCAATAACAATCAGAATATATTCGAGTAAATTCTGAATAATAATTATTATAGTAATCAGAATTTGTAAAAAACCATAATTTTACAAATTGTAATATTACCAACTTTTTATCTGAACACTTTTTAGGCATAATTTGTACAATTTCATCATCATTATTACTATTTGTAGTTAACATTTCTGTAGTTGTAATTAAAGGTATTTTAGTAGTTGTCTGCTCCAATAATGCAGATTTTAATAAATTAATAGCAGAAGGCCCTTTTAACGGAATTCCTTTTATTTGCCCGTTATTTCCAATTTTATGGAGACAACAAAAATTTTCTTCGTTTGAAGAAGAAAAAGCGGAGCTGAGAAATTTAGGGGCTAAATACAGTTTTGGGTGGATTGGAGGAGAAATTAGTTGAGGAGGTGAAATAGCTGTTAAAAATCGGGGGAAAATATTTTTTATTTTTTTTTAAATTTACTAAATTCAAGTTCATTTTTTTCTTCAACTTGATCAACTGCAGTAAACAACATTGTAGCTAATTTAGTTGTGGGAGTGATATTATAGGGTAATTTAGTGCTGGTTGGGGTTGTTGTAGTAGTGGATGTATTTAAGGGAGTTGTGGTTAGTGTAGGAATTTTTTGAATTCTTAGCACTTAAAAAAATTTTTTTTCTGGAAATTTTTTGGAGGTTTTTCAAAAAAATTTTTCTAAAAATTTTCCGCGAAAAAAAAATTTTTTCCCTAAGACTTACACTTTGCAAGAGATAAACGCCTTGTTTGAACCCATGGCAAAGTAAATATTTTCTGTGTTTTCATCCAAAGGTGTGGCAATTTTGCTGTTGTATTATTACCCATTTCTGATGCAGAAGGAACTGTAGTCTCTGAATTTCTCGTACTTGTTGTCTCAAGAACGGTTTCTGCAGTTTTCCCCGTTTGTGTGTTGTTGTACTGCTTCAACTTCTCGTTTCGTTCTGTTTCCTGTTCCAACAACTTGTCGGGTTCCTCTTTTTCTCTAGTTGTCATTTTTCCGTCTTCCCCACTTTCTTTATCATTTTCTATTGCCAATTCTACATCATTATCAAAAATTGGGAAATTAACTGAGTTTGTTGAGGATCTGCTATTTTGGTACTTCTTGAGGTCATTTAAGGGTTTCAATTCAATCTTCTCTTCATCGAATGCTACAAATTTTATAGGAGTATATTGCTTCGGTATTGGGATAGGTGGAATAGGCAATGTAGCAGAAGTTGGAGTTGTTCTGCTGGTACTGCTTGAACTAGTTGGTGTACTGCTCGAAACCGTTGTTCTATTTGTTGTTGTTTTTATTTTACTGCTTGATCTTGATGTTGTAATTTCTGACATTTCCGATAGTGTTGTACTGATCGAAGTTGATAGTTCACTGCTCGAACTTGTTGTTGTACTATTTGAAATTGTTGTTGTGCTAGTGGGGTCTTCCTCTAAATTTATTACAATCTCTGAGGATGAAGTCTCATCGGTTATTATACTGCTAGAAGTTTGCGGAGAACTGCTAGAAGTCTGTGGAGTACTGCTAGAAGTCTGTGTACTGCTGCTTTCTGTACTGCTTGAAGAGGTTGCTTCTATATTTTCACTACTAGTTGTTTCAGTCGTTTCTATATTTTCTATTTGATCAGTAGAAGGGAGGGAATTTGTTGATGTCGAAAAACTGGTTGTCAGAAGATCAGGTTCTTCTCTTTTTTGTTCATCACCAAAACCAGAACCGATCGGAATTGTTTGAATTTTTGGAATTGTGAAAAGTGGGAAGAGAAATTGAGGGGATAAGGAGAAGGATGACACGTTGGCTTTCTCTTCTCCAATTCCGATAAGAAAATCAAAAGATTCTGTGGTGTGTTGCGTGTACTGCTCGGACTCCTTGACCGATTCCATAGTTGTTAAAGGTGTTGTAATTGTCTCAGTTTGATTCTCAGTCATTCCCAAAGACGAGGTTTCGAGGAGGGTTGACTCGAACATCTCCACAGTACTGTTGTTCTTCTCCGTGTACTGCTTCAAATCGTTGGTGAAACCGGTCGAATCAATTTTTCCTTCCTCATTTTCGTCCAACTTTAGAGTTTGATTAGTCAAACCAATACTCGTTTCTGTTGTATTTTTCACCTCAAAAGACTCATTAGGCTCAGACATTACAGCTCGAATCACTTCTTTAATCGCTTCAAACGTTTCGATAGCTGTAGGAATCAGTTCATCCTGTTTTTATTTTCTTAATAATTTATAGACATTTTTACCTGATTGAGAATGAAACCATTAGATACTGAAATATAAAATGGTCGGATCACACTATAAGATGGTGTTACGACAATTGCGGATACGCACTTGCGGATGCGACAATTGCGGATTAAAAATTTTTTAAAAATTTTAACAATAATTGAAATGATAATCCGTTTTTATGTCCCGGCTGTCAGCTTCAGACTTCTGACGGTTTCCGAATCATTTTTAGACAGATGTGGCACTGAAAACTTTAAAAATCTTAAACTTTTTAAAAATTTTATATCCGCAATCGTCGCATCCGCACGTGCGTATCCGCAATTGTCGTACAGCCTATAAGATACACCCAATAATAGACACACCTCTATTTAATAGAAGGTTTTAAAAATTTAGGAGCTCACTGGGTAGCTCAGCCATCACTCATTAAAGAGGGATGTGTGGATGAGTCTAAGGAAGAGGGATGAGTCTAAGAGTCTATCTGTGAGTGCCTACTGTACTTAATTAAATTAACAACTAACATTCCAATTTAGGCCTCAACTCCACCAAATAAACATATTTAATTCCAAGCGTTTCTTTAGCCCAATCATCAGACCCTCCGGAAGCTGGTGCTTAATATGCAATAATTAATTTTAAAAATACTGATTTTATACCAAGCAAATCAGCCCCAGTTCCAATTCTATAATGGGTGCCATAAATTTGTTCTAAACGTTCTGTAGCCCGCAAAGCTACATTCTTTAAATCATCGGCATCAGAAGGGTAAGTATGGTATTCATGAGAAAATGGGTGTATCCACATTTGGGCATATGTATGTAAAGTCATCTTTAAATAAAAGGAGATTTTATTTTTAAAAGTGCTGTAGGATAGTCCAGGTCCTTAGTTCAAGTCTTGTCACGGAAGACTTGTACTTTAAGGGGATACAGGGCTCCAAAGGATACAGGTTGATATCTATTAATTTTAGACATTCCGTCCGATCTGGCAAGTTAAGCAACGATGGACTTTCTTGTGTATTTGAAACGATGGCATGTACCCAAGATTGGATATCTTGGGAATCTTTTATAAGTGGGGAGGAGGTGAATGTTTCTCTCTATCCAGTATACCTTCACATACCCCATATAAACCCTTTCTAGATATAATCCACTGTCTTCTTTCAAAAAACCGAAACGACTTGAATACGAGGCAGGATATTCTTGGAATCATTTTCTCCTCTATCCATTATAGAGGAGAATTATAGAGGAGACTTTCCTTTATCCATTATATCACACCTTCACACCTTCCTTATAAACCTCCTCAACTTATCTCATATTTTTAGAAAAAACCTACAAAAGCATAGAACACCCTTTCTCCTTCCTCCTCATTATTATTCTTCAAAAATTCAGCAAGTGCTCTAGATTCAGGCTCACTAAAAGCCCTCTTTCCTGAATAAAGATTGGAACAAGCATTTAAAGAAGAACCAGTTTCTGCCCAATGAAAATCAAAATTCCTTTAAATTTGAGAAAAATAAGGGACTTAACCAAGCCCTATGGGGAGCCCAAACCTATTTAAATCAACACCTCTACAACACAATAAACCATTCCATGTTCTGGTGCATTGTTCTGGTGAACGATTTTTCCTCCATAAACGAATCGAAAAATGATTTTTTAAATGGGAAAAATTTTTTCTAAAAACTTTAGGGTTAATAGAAGACCTAGAAAATTCAAATCCATCGGGGTTTGCGCAGGGAACGATGTAAAAGTCAATTTGTTCGAGCGCTTTGGTTAAGAAGGTGTCTTTACCATAGGAAGCTATTAATTGGTTAATCTATAATATTGAAAAAAATTTAAGAAAAATTTATTTTCTCATTATAAGATACCCCCTAGGGCACAAAAAATTGTACCATTTAATGAGGTGTAGTAATTAAATCTCCGGAAACTGGTGCTTAGCTCACTTACCCATCATTAAAGATCTCCCCAGATAAGTGACCTACCAAATAAAAAATATATCTTACATAGAGGTTTATCTAATATTAGGGGTATCATATAATGAGGTCTGGTCATATTAAAAGTTTCAAAAAAAAATATTTTTACGATAAATAAGGCAGTATGGCTAGATGCCCATTCACGAGCATGCATATTTCCGTCTGTTGATTAAAAATTTGTGAAGAAAAATTAAATTAACCTACCGATCCAAAAAGCTCGTTTTTGCCTTTTTTGTGTTTTATTTAAAAATTCGTTATGATCTTGTTCAAAATCAGAGGGTGAAGGATTAATATCAATGCCTATCTATAAGTAATTTAAGGTAAATTCTAAGCGACTCCAAGCAAGAGACCGGATAAATGGAGAGGGTATAATGTTGGGAAATTTTTAAGAAGAAGACTAAAGTCAAAGTAACACTTAGAAAATAGAGGAAAATAAAATAAAAATTAATGTCCACCAAACGGGTTCGAACCCACGACCCCTTACCCCCAACAGATGAGGACACTACCAACTACACCATATGATCAAATGAAATTTTTTATTTTAAATCAAAACACCTTAACACCCTCGATAGAACGACCTTCATGTGTTGTTCCAATTTGAAGTAATTGGACCAAATGGGGATAATAAAATTCTAACGTACGCATATATCGGACCTATAAAAATAGGCAAATTTTGATTTTTTGGAATTTTTAAATAATTTTTTAATTAGAGTACCATCTCATTGTAATTCGTATATTCACCGAAAGGGTATTGAACACCTCGAAGTTGTTCTAAAATTATGACAGCTTTTTAAGGATTAATTAATTTCTTAGAGAAAGTGAGAGAGAGAATGGATACTGTACACTTGCAAATTTTGCGGAAAATTGTCCGGAGCTAATTTTGTCCTTTTTTCTCGTCTTAATTTTCAGAGTTCTGTCCGATCCTTCTAGCGATTGGGGACATGAATGAATTCAATAATCTGTCCGCTACTTGCCATGGCGACCAGAATATTTTTATGTCTTATTAAAATATTGGTCAGTATAATTCATCCTCAGATTTTGTCCGCAAAATTTTTGCGGACAAAAATTGCGGACAAAAATTTTCTAAAATTTTTTTACCAAATTTATTAGGCAAATCACTTCTTCTTTTACGATGTAAATTTAATTCTTCCTCATTTTCTTCATCATGAGAATATTCCAAACTTTGCCTTCCCCCTTTTTTAAATTTTTTTCTTTTCCTCCATTCAAGCTTTGGGTGAAGCTCATTTTTAATTATTAAACTTTTAAAATTTATTTTTAATTTTTAAAATTTTTTTTCCAAACTTTTGAACATCCTCAATAGTTATTTCAAAATTAAGCGAAGGATGTTCTTCCAAAAATTGTTCAAAAATTATCATCCCTGAAGGGGATACCATTACATCGGAAAATTGGCCAGGCTGAACTGAAGAATCTAGCCAAAAGTCGATCTAGGGAAAAAATTTTTCTGAATGGATTTTTTCAGAAATTCTGATTTCTGAATGTGTAGTGAAAAATAAAAAATGAAAAAAAATTTGAAAAAATTAAGAAAAAATTTTTTTGTCCGCAAGATTTTTGCAGACAAAATTTTTGTCCGCAAAATTTTTTGCGGACAAATTTTTTAATACTTATATAAAAAACCCCAACTTGTCCCTATTTTTGGGGGGAAAATCCCTTTCAAAAATTCCGCCGGCCGAAGGCCGGCGGTTGGAATTTTTTGAAGGGTACATTTGTCCTGCAACTTTTTACGCTCTATTCAGGAAAACTATAACCTCGGCACTGAAACGTCGTTTTCGCACTGAAACGGCCAAGGGTGGTTTTTCAAATGGAAATAACTCGGGAGGCAAAAGTTGGATCAAAAAGTGTCTGCTGGGAGGCGATTAAGTTGGGAAAGGTACTATATCGTAGGAAAAATTTCGGGACCATTGGGTGGACGTTTGAGTGCGATGTGCCGTCGCGAAAATTGTACACCTCGTCCAAAAATGACACATGGTGTCCGACGAAACTCACCGACAATTCGTGATCTATGTGCCATTCGATAGAGCTCCATGAGTTGGTTATGGGAAAATTTGGTTCAAATTTTTCTGACCATTTTGGGCAAAGTTATAGAATGCCAAAGGGTCAAAATGTCCAAAACCCCTAACGTGAAGGGTGGCTCCCATCGAATGTAATTATAAAAGTGGTTAAACTTGGGCAAATGGTTTCAACTCTTTTTTATTATGTTAGGGCACTAAGTGGACTACAATTTTGTTGGGGGACACTTGAGTCTGGGATTTTTTCCTGACATAGTTATTGGCACCAAAGTGACCACGCAAAGTTCGACTTTTTAACGCGTGAATTGAAACTCGGTTTGAGTACCCTATCTTGTAGAGCGTCCCTTGAAACCTCTAAAAATATATACTTCGTTGGGGGTACACTTGAGTCTGGGTGAGTTATACTCAAAAAAGTGGCATTTTGGGGGCCAAAAGTGGTCGGTTTTTTGATTATAACTTTTTTTAAAAAATTTTTAAAAATATCCGGACTTTAGATTCGTGTTCAGCACCTATTGTAATACCATAAAACATGTTTTTCTCGAGGTCGAATTTTTGACCCATTTTTGAAGGGGACCGACCCCTTTTGAAATTTTTTGGTGAAATTTAAATCGAGTGTAACTTTTCGAGATTTTGTCGTAGCTGAACGAATTAAGGGTCATAAAATAGAGCAAAAAATTACAAATTTTTTGAGCTATTTAAATTTTTGAAAAATTTCACCCGAGGCCTGGTAGGGTCGATTTTTTGAAAATTCAAATTTTTTCGGTTTTTTAAAAATTTCTGGGGTATATCGAGGCTGAGGGTTGCAATGAAAAGGCAGGGCAAACCTTACCGGCGAGGGCCGAAGGCCCGAGCTTAAGACCCATTCCAAAATGAATCGCGAGGAATCAAAATGAATCCGAAGCAAAAAAGAGGCGGGGCTAAACTTTAGCGGCGAGGGCCGGAGGCCAAAAGCAATGAAAAGGCATAGTTAAACTTCACCGGCGAGGGCCGAAGGCCCGAGATTAGCATCCATTCTGAAATGCAGAAGTGATGAGTTTAGACGCGGCGGGCCGAAGGCGCGACGCGAAATCCAAGGCTTTTTATTAAATATAGCAGAAAAGACTTCTAGCAGCGCGCGAAGCGCGCCCCAAAGCCGTTAGGCTTTCCAACGGGCAGAGCCAAATTTAAACCCAAAGCAGAATTAAACTGCCAGAGTATGCTATTCGCCGCCATCACCCCAATGGGCACAACTAGTTTTAAAAATAAAATTTTTCAAATTTCTAAATGTTTCAAAAATTTCCAAAAAAGTTTTTCTCTCACTTCCTGACTCTCTTCAGCAATATTTCTCAATTTCCCCACAGCTTCAACATCCTCCCAACTTTTTGCATAAATTCGAAAAACTTTGTAGGCATCTCTCTCATTAATTAATAAATTATTTTTTTGTTTAATTTTTAAAGGAGTAGAAGAAATTGAAATAATTAATAAATTAATTAATAAATAAATTTTTAACATTTTTAATCGAAAATTAAAAATAAAAGTGAAAGCCTTTTGATTTGATTAAGTAACGATTCCTGGGCGTAATTGGGGGGTAATTGGGTCAGTTTATTTATATCAATTAAACAGACGAGAATAAATCAACACAACAACATAAAGTAATAAAAACTAACAGAAAAAGTTAAATTTACTGATTTATATTTAATTTAAAAATTAATTTTTTAAAATTATTTAGTACCTTAAGATTTTTGGAATTTTTCCAGGAAAAATTTTTTTCCAGAAAATTTTTAGGAAATTCTTGTAGGCATGAAATTGCTAAAAATGGAAGTCTTGCGGACTTTTCCGAAGACTTTTCTCTTTGATACTGTATTCTGGCGAAATTGTCAAGAACAAAATTTTTGCGAACAGATTTTTGCGGATAAAATTTTTATAAGTATCTTCATAGGAATCAGGTATTTTTTGCGGGCTTTTCCGCAGATTTTTTTGTTGCTTCCCTACGGGGAGAGGGAAACTGGAACGGATAAAGAACGAAAGAGGAGGGCGGGAATCGACTTTAGGGGACGGGAAATGAGCACAGGCACAAGCCTTACTTGCCACAGTACTTTGGCATTTTTGCGGACAAAATTTAGCGGACAAATTTTTGCGGACAAATTTTTAGCGGACATTTGTAGAGGCTTTAAATGAATGTGAGAAATGACTCTAATTTTATTTTTAATAATATTTTTTGGAATAGTTAAGGAAAGAAAGGAAAAAAATCTTTAAATAAATCCATTGGAAAAATAACAAAAATCACTCCTCAACAAAAATCACATACTGAGAGCAGTCCATTTAACAAATCAAAGCTTTGTACTACATATTACGTAAAAGCATGCTGAGGGGAATAATTTTATAAAAAGATTTTGTTTATTATTTTTAAGGAGATAATTGAATAGAGGAAAATCAAAGGCTTTTTTGCTTTGTATGGGGGAAAGGAGATCAAGTTGACTAGCATTTAAGATGGTTACTAAGCAGAAGCAATAGTGGGTGAATAAAATAGTGGGTGAAAATGCTCCGGCAATCCAGCCACCAGCCAACAAGTACCTGGAGATCAAAGATTCTTCCTTTTTCAGCGCCACAGGCAAAAATTTTGCTTTTGGAAGGCCGAAGTACATAAAAATTAAATTTTTAAAAATCCCTTCGACAATTTACAAAAATTTCCCCTTCTGACCATTTTTAAATACAACGCGCTGTAGATATTATGTTTATTTTAAGCGCTTTGTTATTATGAAAAATTATAAAAACTAGTAAAGGTAAGGAGAGAAGAAAAGTAGAGGAGAGAGAAGTAAGGAGAGAGAAGAAAAGTAAAAAAGAGAAGTAAGGAGAGAAGAAAAGTAGAGGAGAGAGAGTAAAGGAGAGAGAAGAAAAGTAAAAAAAGGAAGAAGAAAAAGAGAAAAGGAAATAATTAAAAAATGCAAGAATAATTAGTGTTCTCTATACCTTTTCTATTAACCGTCTAAGAATTACTCTTTCCCAAATCTTTTATTTTTGTCTATTCTCCCACAATTTATCCATGGACCGCTACGGCGGACTATCTTCAGTAGCAGAAAGCTGGGTGTCTGTCGCTTCGGTGACTGAGCGACCAGTGGACACTACTGGAAGATAGACATTAGTGGCTGTGCGGGCTGGCAGACACTATTGGTTTCGGTGCGCTTCGGTGGCTGTTCCAAGTGTTTGTGCGGTGGCAGTGCGCTGGTGACCATGAGAAAATTTTTGGAGTGTCCATGTGCCGTTTTGTACATTGGGACCGTCCCCTGCTCAGGGGGCATTTAATCTTTAGAAATAGTGCTTTTCCTTGGAAAAGAGTCTAAGAGTGCATTAGCATTCTACGGGCACAAAACAAAAAAAAGAACAAAGCAACTCAAAATTAACCAGTATTAAGTTGGAGTAGCACATACACATAAAGGTCCTATAGTCCAAAATGTAGATGCGCCAGGTTGTTAACCAATCAAAGGAAAGAAAGGCAAGGGTGAAGAAAAAGCAAGGGAGGAAATTGTCAAAAAAATTCAATATTTTTTAAAATTAATATTCCTAAAAATTAAAAAATTACGGCCGCAGGTCAGTTTAAAGCAAAGCGCTACTTAACCGACTTAACCGATTGCGCTATGCGACCACTAATGAGTTTTCAAGACAAAAATTATATAAAGAGACACTTTTCTCTTTTCCTCTACAATTTGTACAAATTTGTCTTTCTGGACGTTTTGTCAATAGGCTTTATAAATATACACTATTTGGAATAGTTAGAGAAAAATAAGAGAAGGTTAGAGAGGAATAATAGAAAAATACTACAGGGAAGAAAGGTAAATATAAATATTGAAAATACAAAATACCAAAGGACAAAATGTCAAGTAACGCAAAAACCGGCAAATTGTCATAAAGGGGTCAGCCCAAAACGGCGCGCGGCCATAACGGTGTATAGCCATAACTTGCTGAAAAATTTATGGACCTTAATAATTTTGGAACCAATCTCTTTAGCTCGATGAGAGGACTCGTTTAATACTAAATTTGGAAATATTCGGAAACCTTGAAGTATGTTTTAGCTTTGCGCCGTTATTGCCGCGCGCCGTTTTGGGCATGCCCCGTCAAAAAGATTTTTTGTCTTGAGATTAAATTTTTCGTTTTTCAATTAAATTTTTTAAAATTTTTCTAATTTTGCAGACAAAATTAGATGGATTCGCTACATAAGGGCTGGTTTACTGAATTTTCTCCAGATGATGCTGATCGTATTGCTGGTGCTGATGGTGGTACTAAAATGATGCATTTGGACGGGCAGGAAATGTCCGGTGCTTGGACTGGCCAGGCGTTTTCTTTGGATATTGACAAAGTTTTGTTTCATCAAAAGTCAAAATATCAGGACGTTCTTGTGTTGAAAAGGTTTTCTTTTTAGGGTTTCTATTTGTTTATTAGGGGTGTGATGGGTGGGTAAACTAATTAGGCGGACGGTGGTAGTAGCGTCTATTTTCCCCTTTTTCATTTTCTTTTTTGGGGGCCAGTTTTCGGATCTATTGGTTGTTGTTTCATATGGGATCTACGGCCAGGGAGGTGTCTGATTGATAAAGTAGTTGGGTACAGTCGAAATCATTGGATCTGGGATTGTCCGTTTTTCAGTCCCCCTGTTTGGATTGTTATACTTTGCGGATTTTTCCTCATTTTGCGGACTTTTATTTTTTCCGGGTTGCTTTTGGTAGCCTTTTTCTCAAAAAAATTTTTTAGCAAAACCTTTGGTAACGTTCTCGTCCTCGATGGAGTTATACAAACAACAGATCGAGATGAATTTGCTTATCAGGAAATGCTGGCACATTTACCAATGTTTTCCCATCCAAATCCAAAAAACGTTTCTTAAGAATTTAATTGAATAAAATTAATTTTTAATTTTTAGGTTTTAATTATTGGTGGGGGAGATGGAGGTATTTTACGTGAAGTTCTCAAACATGCAAGTGTTGAACATGTAGTAATGTGGTTAGTTTTTGTTAAAAATTAGTGGTTTTGTAAGTAGGAAATTTAGAAAATTTTTTGTGAGTATTTTCTTGGATGTCCGCAATTTTTGTTCGCAAGGTTAATGCGGACAAAATTTTTTTTTTGTTTTTCTAAATGAATTCACTCCCTCAAATTTATGAAACGACCTGATAATATGTAGTTTTAATTTTGTAAAACATTACCTATAGGGTTGCCAAATTGGCCCGACTCGAACCGAAAGATCGACTCGGGCCTGCCCGAAAAAGACATACGGCTCGACTCGATAAAATTGAGACTCGAAGGAAATGACTCGATTGTCGGCCCGACTTGAAAACGGCAACCCTAATTACGTATACTTGACTGATTTTTAAGAAATGTTATTATTTGCGGATAAAACTTGCGGACTTTTTATGCGGAAGCTAAAATGAATCTACTATAAATTTGTTTGATTTTTCGATTTTGTCTGTTTGACTTCATAAACTTGAGAATCTGAAAAAAAATCTGAAAAAAAAATTTTTTTTAGTGAAATTGATGAAATGGTTGTTAATGTAGCAAAAGAATATCTTCACGGTCTTTCCTCATCTTTCAATTCTCCAAAATTGGAATTACATATTGGTGACGGTTTTGAATTTTTACGTCAACGCAAAAATCAATTTGATGTTATTATTACTGATTCTTCAGATCCTATAGGTTTTTTTTGAATTTTTATATTTTTAAATTATGCTAGGTCACTGGTTATGGAAAAAGGTTTGGGAAAACGCGGAGTCGGGTTTCTAAAAATTTTCTTTTGTATGTTGTTGAAAATTAAAAAATTCGTGGCCGCGGGCCAGTTTACGAGAAAGCGCCAGTAATCGAACCTAGAGCCTGCATCGTTAATGGTCCGAAACTTAACCGTTTGCGCTACGCGACCACTAAAAATGCCACAACAAAAATTGTTGAATAGAGAAACATTTTCTCGTTTCCCTCGCATACGTTTTGTCTTTTCTGACGTTTTGTCATATAGATATCTACTTTTAACTTTTTCATGTTGATAGGGAATCTCTGCAGAATTAATTTTTTTTTCAAAAACACTAATCTTTATTTTTATAGGCCCAGCAGAAAGTCTGTTTGGAAGTGCTTATTACGAGTAAAAAAATTTTTTTTCTATTCATTTTTATCTCGAAGAAAAATTTTTTTGGGGGTTTTCTGAATTTAAATTGAATTGCCAACTTTTGCGGACAAAATATTTTTTGTCCGCAAAAAAATTGCGGACAAAAAATTTTTTGCGGAAATCCTTAATAAAATTTATGATTTTAAAGGATCCATTCTTAATCCATTTTTTACAAAAATAATCTTAATAAATTTATTTTTAGGCTTGTATTTGATGCTCTACGTGATGATGGTGTTCTCTCTAGCCAAGCAGAAAGTATTTGGCTTCATTTACCTTTAATTACCAAACTTGTTGAATGTGTACAGAAAATATTTCCATCTGTGGCATATGCTTCTTCTAGTGTTCCAACATATCCGTCCGGTTGTATTGGTTATTTAATTGCTGGAAAACAGGTTAAAGTGAATTTTTTTTATTTTGGAAATTTTCCCTCTTGCGGCTTAACTCGTTGAGCCAGATCATCCATATCAGGATCGATAGGTCTAGATACTTCCCAATGAATTTATAACCTTTCTTCCTGTTCCTGTTGATAAAAGAGTGATGATAAAAGAATTTTTCGAACGTCGATGTGTAGACAATGTGGCGCTAAAAATCGAAATGGAAGTGGGCAGAATTCATAGTTAATTCATAACCGAGATTGCGTTATGCGATCGTTGAGAAATTAATTTTACGTATTAGATGAGGAGGGCTAAGAATACAAAAATGATTCTTCTTTTAAATGATCTTAAATATTTAAAAAAGGGTGACAAATAAAAACACAAAAAGTACACGGCCGGGGTGGTTAGACATGCTGGCGCAAGGAATCGAACTCAAAAGTAACGATATTATGTAATTCTGATTCCTAACCGACTGCCAATATACGGAGCATAACAAAAATTGATGAAAAGACCTCTCTTCTATTTTCCTCTCCCCATTTTTATTTGCCCTAGGGTTCGACCCCGAATCCTGAGGGCACGTTTTTCGGGGAGCGTTAGATGATGACTGACAATAAATTGTGAGTGTTATTCTGTCAGTCATCCTCCAATGCTCCTCGAAAAACGTGCCCTCAAGATTCGGGGTCAAACCCTAATTTTCCCAAAAATAATTTTTAATGTAAGGGGAGAGGGTTATTAATGAGAAGAATTTTTAATTAAAAAAAATATTTTTTAATTATAGAAAAAAGATTTGCGTATTCCTCTACGTTCACTTAACAACGAGCAATGTAAAGCTATGGGTTTACAATTTTATAACAGTCAAATGCATAGTGCCTCATTTGTTTTGCCAAATTTTGCTGCTTCAGTGCTTCCACCAACAAAAATGTAAAAAAAAAAAGAAAAATTGAAATGAATTTTTAGAGAAAATAAAAATAGAAAAATATTAAAATTTAAGAGATTTTTAAGCTCCATTTTTTTAAATTTTTCACTTAAGAATTATTTTTTTGTAGAGGTTCCTTGCCTTAATAGAAATTTTTCTTAAAATAATTTTTAGAGGCCTTAGCTTTGTAGAAATTTTTTAGAATAATTTTTATATGCCTTAACCTTATTGAAATTATATTTTTTAATTTTTTAGAATTCAAATTTGCTACCTCAAAAATTTTCATTTTTTTTTATTAAATTTTAACTAAAAATAGTAAAAGTAATTTTTTTCAGTTTAAACGTATTTTTTAGTTTTGTTTGCTAATCAGCTTTTTTTTAGATTTATTTGAGAGATTTATTTGAGAGATTGTGTAATAGTTGTACAAACAAAATAAATAATTAGGGTATATAAATGTTTGGAGAAACATTATTTTTAAGTATTTGCTTAAACAATATATTGTATCACTAAAAAAAAAGTTCAAAAACTAAAAGTAAGGCACCCAAAATTCATTTCATAAATTAACAAGAAAGCTTGTCGGGGATTGATCCTGGAAAGTTCTCCGAATAAATAGAAGATTTATGGCCTAAGGCTCTTCGAAGGAGGACTACCATCAACTTAATAATGCTTTCATTTTTCGTGCTTTATCCCCTGCGAGAAGGTCTCAGGTTGGATTACTGCCTTGAGACTTTAAATTTTACTTAAACTCCTTTTAAAATTGAACTATTTAATTTCAACCTCTCAAAGACCAATTGAAAATATTTTTAAAAAAGCCAAAAATTATTCATATTTTTTCCTCTATTTTTTGGCTCTATCATGAAATATGAACGCAAAATACTTTTTATGCCATAATATATTCATTTTTCTAGCACGTCCTCTCCACTTTCCATTTATTTTTCAAAGTCGATAGAGAAAATAGAGCATGCTTTTTGCCATATACTTAGCCACTATAACAATACAGAGCTAAAATGCTTTCTCTCTCTATTTTGAAGCAAAGTGCCAACCGCTTAGTAAAAAAAGCAAAAAAGGAAATTTCGAGAGACGAAAAAATCTATAAATTCTTTTTTTTGCGTTTCACGGGTGGCAATTTTCCCGTTTTACCTTAGTTTTTGGGGATATACACCCCTTTTTTTGGATTGGCCTTTATTTTGTTATTTTATTTTAAAATTTTTATTTTTATAAGAAAATTGGGGTTGGCATTGAAAACGTTTAACGAATTCTGCTACCCACCCCCCGCCTACAAATCAGCCTCTATATAAGAGATCTCATTATAAGACACCCTCAATTTGAGGTATATTTTTTTAACTTTGGTTAGCCACTGGAGAGCCTCATACAATTAAAGACACATCTCTTTATAATATTATATAACTCTAATAGACCTCACTTTAAGTTACACTCATAGATACACCTCAATTTAAGATTAATTTTTAAAATTTGGCTTGTCTCGTAATTTGGGTAGGTTTAGGACAATAATATACTATATTTTTCAGTCCTATTAGGGGTATCGCTGGGTGTTCGCCTATATCCACATTAATTTTATATCGTTAACCTAAATAAACAGAAAAAAATATTTTTAAACTCCTTTTTATTAAAATTTTAATTCCTCCACTTTCTCGTAATATTTTCTTCCTCAATTTTACCACACTTCATTGCTCATGCCATTCCCACGTCAAAAGTTTTCTTGGTTACTCTAACACTGGTTTATGCCACTTTGAGTTTGTCATTTTTCAAACACCGTTTGTGCCTACGTTCCTCATTTTTCCCCTTAACCGTCTACGTTTTACGAAATAATATATGTATATGCACTTAAGCAAAACATCGAAGCCATTTATTTTATTACCAGTCTATGCCATTCATATTTTTATTTTTTATTTATAATGAGAGACTCCCCGTTGTGATATCGAGGATAGATTATAATAAAATTAAGATTTTGAAATTTATTAATAATTAAATAGCCTTGAAGACTTTTATTGCACTTTAGTAGTATGGAGAGGATGACTAACAATGTAGTCCTAACAAAGTTTAAGGATAACTTTGTTGGTCATGACTATCTGTGTGTAAGCTAAGCCAGAACTGTTTCAGTCGAACTAGATATAAGGAACTTTTTCAATAGGAAACTGACGCAGTTCTTCAATTCTATAGTACAAGAAGCGCAAAAATCCTGTTATATCCTAGGGTCTGTTCGGACGTTGCCTAAGTCGACGGGCATAACAATAACAGTTGAAAAGATCCCTAAGTTAAACCTACCTAATTCCAAATCAATTCCAAGTCAAGTTTAGTTCTATTTACTGATTTACATCAGGGATTGAACCTGGGTCTCATAAAAATGCAAGTCTGGCATTTTAACGAGTAGTGAAACACTCGAAACTCCCTTAATTTTAAACCCCTCTCATTTCCAGCTTTATTTAATTAAAATGATATCCATTATTGTCTATAACAACCGTCACCATTTTACTTCATTTTACTGCCTATTTAATTATTTAATTCAAATTATTCCATTTCTACTGATTATTAATTTAATTCCAAATGGTTCTTTGGCCTTAACATGCTTTGATTGTGTAGGCAGGGATTGTATGGGATCTAAATGTAAAGGCGACTATTGTATGATTGTGAGTGAGTGTTTGGGAAATATAAAATTGTTGAACTAATTTTAAGTCCCTAAGGGATTTGAATACAATAGAGACCTGATTATCCTCTATTTTATTAGAACATGAGTGATAAGAGGTGATCTGCGTTCACAAATAATGATGAGGGTTCTTTGGCCTTAACTTGCTTTGATTGTGTTGGCATGGATAAAAAGTCCTCCCTAATTCAGCCCTAAGCGGAGGGGGAGGTGCTGGAATCTCATTCTCTAGATTTGGTGGCCACTGGGTAAAGGAGTGGGAGTCTAAGAGATATCATCACCTATTAAGATACCCTCCTTTTACAGCCCTTTCCCTTTCAGTCCCCTTTAGCTAAAGTTAGTCTATTTAATAAACTTGTCATTCTAATAAAAAGTCCTCCTAATTCAATCAAAGTTAATGATTCTGATTAAAATTTATAAATATTCTAATTAAAATTCTGACTTTGTTTCTATTTTCTAGTCTCGTTATGAGCCTCGTTGGGGAACGTCAGTATGGGGCGAACCAGTGATAGTGAAAGGCTGTTTAGGCGGTAAAATGATAAGAAATGATCTTCGTTCACATTGTGAAGTGGTTGAGGATGGAGAAGGGGAAGAGGAGGTGGAGCTGGAATTTTTAGAAAATTTAAAATTAATATTTACAGCTTTCTGCAGACAAACCATTCGCATGTTTCTGCAGAAATCGAGATTATTGCAATAAAAATAGTGTTGCTGAAAAGCTCGAAACAGAAAAAGTGCCATTGTAAGCTTCTTCCTATTCAGTCTAACTAGGGTTGGAGGATCCGAAGGGATCCATACCTCTATTTAAGATAATCTTTAAAAAAATAGAAAGGCAAAAGGGGTACCTTTTTGAGAAAAGGCGGGTACCTGGCGGAATCAATCCAGAATATCGACGCCCAAAACATTGTCATCCTAAACATCCACCCTAAATATCGGCCACAAAATATCGTCACAGAATATCCCGCCCTATGGCGATACCTTATTTCCATGGATATCCGAAAAAGTCTGGAAATCCTAAGGGATCAGACCTCTATTTAAACGATACCCCCTCTTTAAGATAACTAACTCACTATAAGGTTGGCATATTAGTATAAACCTCTGAGAGGTACCTTTCTTATAAGTTTAATCTCCATATTCAGATACACATGTGTTTGTAAAGGCGATCATTGTAGAGACAAAACAAAGTGTGTCGGTGAATTATGCACTTATGTAGTCAATCACAAGACAGGTGTAACCGAGCAGGGTTGCGTGAATGCATCTGTGCCGTTAATTGAACGAAGAAGTGCTGGGGCATGTACTATTCCAGTATAATATTTTTGAGGATATAAAAAATATCTTTAAAATATTTTAGCCAATAACTGGAGCTATGCATCGTTCAGTGTCTAAATTACCCGATGAATTGTTGTATACAGAATCTTGTGTGTGTGAGGGCAAGAACTGCAATGCTGTCAGTTTTCAAATAAATTATTATAAGAGGAGAGGGGGATTTAGTGGAGTTCGTTGAAGACATTAGAAAGAATCCTGTTTAGAGGGAGGAGGAGGGTAGGATTAGAACCCTCACTCTAAGAGTGGACAATTCTCGAAACCTTAGAGGGGGGAGAAGATAGAATTGGACCTCCTCCTTCTAGGATGGGCTCAAAGACAGCGAACTTGAGTCAGAGTAGTCAGAGTCTCTAAGAGAGGTCGAGCTCGAAAACCTTAGAGGTAGGAGGGGGTGAAATTAGTCCCTTCGTCCTGCTGGAATTGGGCTCAAAAAACTCAAGTCGTTCGGACCGAACTTGAGTATTCAACTTTGGTTCAACTTCTGATCATTAAATTTCCAGAAAAAACCAAAAATTCGAGTGCCAGAACGTTCCAGATGTGAAGCAATGGTACACGTTGATGTTATGGGGCATAATATGACTAGCAAAAGCAATGCCAAATGCACAGGGGAATTTTGTTTTAAAGTGGAAATTCGTTCAGAAATTGGGAATATGAAGGAATATAGATCGGTTAGAGCAGGAAAAAATTTTTTTGAAAAAAAAATAAATTTTTTAGATGGGGTGTGCTTCATTTGTCGATAAATCAGTACTCCCAGAAGAATTATCACCTACTGGATGTGCTAGCTTTTCTTCAGAAAAGTTATTTGTTGAAGCTTGTTTTAGGGTAAAAAATTAATTTTTACAGTAAGACCTCATTATAGAAGATCTCATTATAAGACCCCTTAGGGCAGAAAAAGATCGTGTCTTATAATGGGGTATATTAAATAGAGGGTATCACTAGACACCCCCTATTAGCTCACCAACCTAATGGATTACCAAGACTGGATATCCAGAATTTTCGGTTCCTAGAACTAGGAAATATGAGAGAAATCTGACTTCCTGGACTTACAAAATTGTCAAAATTTTAGTCTGGCGCTGAGAAAAAAGAAAGAAATATGGCAAATTATCTAATACAGTGGTGTTGCCTCCCATAAGTTATTCCCTAGATCCTCTCTGTTATTTCAGTTCCGGTTCGGGATATCTGAAGATCCCTTAGGAACTTCCAACCTTAGTTCTGACATAAAATTTATTTTTATTTTTTTACAGACCTCTGATAAAGAAGCTGTTGCCAGGCATAAAGCAAGAAGCAAAGGAAGAAAGAAAACAAAAAGTCGTTCTAGTGAAGAAAAAATATCTGAAGAGGAGGAAGAAGAGAATAATGAAGATGAAATGAAAGAAGATGATTGGGATAAGGAAGAGGAGGAAGAGAAGGAAGAAAAAGAGAAGGAAGAGAATGGGGGGAAGGAAGGAGAAAAGGAGGAGAAGGCACAACATTATATAATTGAAAAGGTACTGAATTAATTCAGAATTTTACCAGAATTTTTAATCAGAATTGAATTCTGATTGATAATTCTCTTTTCAAAATTCTGATTTATAACCAGAATTTCTCTGCTAGCATGTGCATAATTCTGGTTTTTATTAATTCTGATTTCTAAAAGAGGGGAAAATACACAAAAATATAAAATCAGAATTTTAGTTAAAATACTGTTTAAACAAATCAGAATAATAGAAAAACACAAAAATAAAATCAGAATTTTGCTAAAGTTTTAATTCTGATTTTTGACTTGTTTAAAACATTGAAATATTCTCTTCAAAACAGAATATTATTTTAATATTTTCAGCCAACATTCGGACCAGAATTAAACGAATCTACGAATAGCACGTAATTTCTATATCTTCTAATTTTTCAAAAATATTTTTTTATTTTAGTTTAATTTCTGTTTTTGTTCTCCTTATTTTGCTTATTTTGTTGAGCGGTGTTGTTTGGAAGGTGATTTAAAAATTATTTTTAAGATCAAATTTAATTTAAAGTTTCAATTACACAAGAGACTCTTCAGGGCCAGTTATGATACCGTTGCTGGCGGGACTTAGAGAAAAATATTTCTAATATTAATTAAAAATTAATAATATTAACTATCCAGAGCTGTGTCGAAAACAAAAATTAATTTTTATCGAAATTCGAAAAAAGCGAAACACAAAATTTCGACATAGCTATGCATCTATATCAGGGATCCTGCTGATATGAAAAATAAATTTACGATTTTCGGGATCGAGACCATACGTGGGCGAAAAGTCTTTCGTTTTGTGACGAAACAGTTTCTAATCAGTTTCGTTTAGAAAAAATTTTTGGAGGTTATCTGAGGTCTGGGCGTGACGGTAAGATCCCTGGTATCTACATCCCATCCCAGAAACCTATTTTTGTTTTATTTGCTAGTTTAGAGAAAATATTTTTTTCACAAAAAATTTCTTAAAATTTAATTTTATTTTTTAATTAAAAAACGAAAATAATAGCTAAAATAGTATTAAAAAGTTATCAAATAAAAAATATCAATGAATATACAAAAAAGGCAAGAAAAAGCATATTTGAACTAAGAATTAAGTGAATAATACAAATCAAAAATAAAATTTAAAAAAATATTAAAAATTGCATGAAGGGGTTTACAGGGAGCTTCAATGCCTATATGATTTAAACAAATTTTTTAAGTCAAAAAATTAGAAGAGGGATGACTAAAAAAGGGAAAAGTGGGGGGTAGTCTCTCCTGTAAGGCAGGTTAAAACGAGGATATTAATCCGTCTCCTAATTTCAACTTTGGTGTTGCAAGGTTGGTTGTTAAAGGATCGATCAAGATCCGAACTCGAAATTTCGAAAAATTACGAAATTGAATTTCAAAAAATCACCAAGCCTCAATAACCAAGAGATTTCTCATCACGGTTCGATATACAAGTTACTACCAATTCTTTCCCTTTTAATTTCAAATTTTGGGATTTCTTTGAACAAAATTTCACCCTTCGGCTATTTTCCATTAATAATTTCCTTTTCTTCATTAAATTTTAAATTAATCCTCTCTTCATTATTATTATTATTTTCATCATTCCCTTCCTCCTCTTCTTCATTTCCCTCCAACAATTCCATTAAATTATCCAACCCAATTAAATACCCATCCTCGTGATTACCCAAATCCCAAGGACGTCGATGTGTTAATTTTCCCCCTCCTTCAATTCTGTGGCATTTTGCAAAGTCGATGAGCCATGCCCCTACTTTTACTTCTTTATTAGATGTAGGATTAGTGCCTCCATCATGGATTAATAATACGGACGATCCAACAATCTAAAAAATATGAAGGGGAATTAGAGGCTTTGAATGACCATTAAAGATAGGAATTTTGAAACTAGGACAGGGAAATGGGGCTGGAAAAAAATTGGGAGGACCAGGAAAAATAAGGAATTCTTGGCTTTAAGTTTCCAGGTCTACGAATGAACAGGATCCACTATGTGAACTTCATAATAGGAAGAAGTTCAACGTTTACTATGAAGAAATAATCAACGCGTTGTTCAAATACCATAATATTTCCTCTAATTGAATGCCCCCTCCTGTTGAATACCCCTCTCTAATAGAATGTCTCTTTGAAAGGTGATTGAAGAAATAGAATGCCCAGGCATTTAATCCCACAAATCCATCTCCCAAAAATTTTTTTAAAAAAAATCACCTCGTGACATGCAAAAAAAGAACTAGCTTCAACAGAATCTCGAATATGCCTCAGACGTTTAGCTAATTGTTTGCAGACTTTGTCTGTCCCACAAAAATGTCTGAGTGCTCTTCTAACTTGTAAACGTGTTCTAATTTGTTTAAAATTTTTTTGAATAGGAACTCCAGGGAGTTGAGCTGCTTCTATACGAAACCCTAGGGTTGCTGATGAGGATTTTCTTTAAAATAAAAACGAAATAAATTTTATAAATTAAATTAGTTAAAATTTTGAAGTGTTAAATTTTTGCGGATTGTCCGCAAAAATTTTTGCGGATTATCCGCAAAAAATTTGCGGATTGTCCGCAAAAAAGTTGCGGATTGTCCGCAAAAAATTTTGCAGATTGTCCGCAAAAATTTTGTTTTTTTAATAAATAATTTCTTTCTACCTCTCACGGAACTGCATATATCTAAATATAATAAATTTAAAAAATCATAGCTTTACTAGACTAGGAGCTCAGCTATACCTTAGAGTGTAAAAGATAATTTACCTTAATTTTGTAATTGCTTCGTCTTGTCTCTCCTTAAAAATTTTTTTTTAAATTTAAATTAAAAATCCCTTCAATATTTACTTGGTCAGTAGGTTCATTAGGTGCCAATTCAATCATTTTTTTATACAAATCAACTCTTTTATGTTTATTTGCTACTTCAGATTCTAAAAATGTTCTAGATCCTATTTTTATGTCCATTATTGCTCTAGTTGAAGGGTCGGGGAACTTGAAAATAAATAAAGTCTTGAGCTACACAATCACTGAATACAGTCGAATCACTGAATACAGTTTTTACGCAGTCGGACCTCCATTTTAAATAAATATCCCTTGTTAAAAATAAGGGGTGTTTAAACACGAGTGTATCGCTTAGACAGTTCAACTAATAATTTTGCGGATAATATTTGCGGACAATTTTTTCAAGCAATCCTCAGGCCATTAGTCAAACAAATTTAAAATATCTCACTAAATTGGGGGCATTTATTAGTCACCGCTTACCCCCGTTAAACTTAGTGGTGGCATCTTATGAAGTTCGACTGTAAACTTGCGTTTTAAAAAATTATTCACCTCAGCTAGTAAATCTTGGATTTCGATGAAAACTAAAAAAGAAAATTTTAAAAAACATTTTTAAGTAATTTTCCACCTTCATTTCTGTGTTGAATTTCTCTAATAAAATTTGGAGTAACTCCTTTCAAGGCTGGGTCTAGCATAATTTGTGAATATGCTTTTGCCTCGGTATGACTACCTTGGGGCTGTTTTTTCCATAAACTGTGATTGGATGCAGGAACTATTGTACCTGGAAAAAAAAGAAAAAATAAAATTGCGGACAATTTTTTGCGGATAAATTTTGCGGATAATTGTTGCGGATAAATTTTGCGGACAAATTTTTGCGGATTATTTTTGCGGACAAATTTTTGCGGATAAATTTTTGCAGTTTTTTTCCGACTTATTTTTTCTCAATAAAAAAACCAAGAAAACTAGCCTTGATGCCCTGAAAGCTGAACCCAATTTTTTAGCCTTTCTTTTAGCCAACAATCAAGTGGGAGTGCAGTTATTGCCATTGTGTCTACTGAAACCTGAAAAAAAGATGATTAAATAAAAAGAAAATTAAAAAAAATTTTTAAAAATGGCTCTATAAGTGTTGTCCTCGTTTACAAAAAAATGAAAAAGAATAAATATAAACAATAAACAAAAAGGATATGGAAGAATAGGGCAAATAAAGAAAAATTGATTTTATAAAAAGCTTTATCCCCATAAGCTTAGGGAATATTTTGTGTAAAATAAATATTTTCTCCCTTTTTACTAGCAGATGGATTGATGACACAAGCACGGATAAGGATATTGACCTTGTGGAGTCCGAAAAAAATTGTCCGCAAAATATTGTCCGCAAAAGTTGTCCGCAAATATTGTCCGCAAAAAATTGCAAGTCCATATCCATGTTAAAGATCAGGCTAAAACCACCCTGAGTTATACTAGACTGTGATAAATCAAGGCTTATTTAACACCAACTTTGAGTAATCCCCATCTCATTAGAGCATCAAAAGTTTCAGGTTCTTTCAAACTCGCTTCCAAAGCCACAACAGAATCTGGACTAACCACATTTGGAGGGCTTTCAATCTGTAACAGAGAACAACTAGAAACTGATCTATGTTCCCTTCTCTGCCGTTGTTTCCATAAAGATTGGAGTAATTCAACAGCAGAGCGGCGACGTTGAGGGGTCTTTGAAGGGTTATTGAGGATTTTTGGGGAATTTTGGGGATTTTTGGAATTTTGATTTTTAGAGGAGGAATGGGAGGAAGGTTGAGAAAATTCTTCTTTTGAGTTGGAAGACAAAACTTTTTTGTTGGGTGTTGTTTTGGTAGTAGAAGAGGGTGAAGGAGGTTGTTTGGAGGGTGAAGGTTGTTTGGAGGAAGTTGAGTGAGGAAAATGAAGGGAAGCTTTGCTGCAGGTAAATGATTTTAAATGGACTTTTTCTTTGTTGATGTCTATTGTATTGCCCATTTGGAAATTAAAGAAAATATCAGAATTAAAAATCAGAACTTCTGAAAAATATTTTTTTAAGTACAAGTAAAGAAAAGTCTGTTCCAGGTGCGCCCTGAGAAAATACGAAAACCTCTAGAATCGGACCTCGTTTTAGGTATTCCTCAAGGAAGGCGATATCTCCTATGTAAAAGTTGGGAGTCAAAAGGTAAATTATACCCCCCCCCCCATTTAAAATCACTCTTTGTATTCTCATTCCCAAAGATCTCGGTTCCAAAGACCCCTCACATTCCCAAAGACCCCACAGTCAAAATCGTATTTGAAAACGAGATCCGACCGTAACGAGACTCGATAGTAAATATATAACTAAAAGCAGAACGAAAGATCAAAATCAGAATTGAATTTTAAAAAAATCAGAAAATCAGAAATAAAATCAGAAAAAAAATCAGAAAATTAATTTTTTACTACAAATTTATTTAATTTATAGATGTTAAAAAATAGTAAGAAAAATAAAAGTTAAAAAAATAATTAAAAAAAATATTTATATGTACACTTTACGATGACAATAAAAAGCAATAAAAATATGTACGTAAATCTAAAAAAGGAAAAAGTAAATGACTGATTAAATATAATTAAAAAATGAACAAAACAGATGACTGGTATTTGCGGACAATATTTGCGGACAAACTCGAAACCTTTGAAAATTTGAAGGAATGGGGAAATAGATCGAAAAGGTATTGTCCAGTAGCATTGTCCGGTAGCAAATATGATATTTTGTTTACTACCAAAACCCCAAGGAAAAAATCAGAAATTAAATCAGAAAAATTTTGTAATTGAGCAGATGTCCGCAAATGTCGGCCAGACATTAAAAATAGAAAAAATATTTTTTAAAGATATTTTTAAATTATTCTACATAGTATAAGGGAATTATAAATTTATTTTTAAAAATTAAATATTCATGGAATAATTTTTAAAAAATAATAATCGTTAAAATAGCCTCCACAAGGTATAGTGTACCTTGTGATTTAAAATACCCAAGTACCTATTTTTTTGTAATAAAAAAAAATAATTTTTTTTTATTAATGTTTTTACCATAAACATGACGTTAACATTAAATTAAAATTAATAAAAAAATAAAAAAAATAAATAAAAAAAACTAAAAATGATTTGCTGACGATTGTAATAATTAAGAATTGATAATACCCTTTATGATTTATTTAATGGTTAATTTTATTTTTTTTAGTATGGTCTGAGGAAATTGATAGTCTAGGGAAAAAGTTAGTTTGGTGTTTAGTTTATTGAAAAAAAGGAAAAATTGATTTTGAATTTATTTTCGATGACCTGTGGATGATTGATGGTAATTTTCCCGTTTTCCTTCTAAAAGTCCGCAAGTTTTGTCCGCAATTTTTGTCCGCAAAGCATAAAATTTATTTTATTGAAAAAGAGGATTATTTTGATGTATATGATTGTTGGAAAGAGTATTAAATATATTTAAAAAAAATATAAATGTAGGGAATTTTGTGATAAAATTTTTTGATTTGCGGATAAAACTTGCGGACATTCGAAAAAGAAATTAATAGAAACTCAGAATAACAATAAATTTTGACGTTATAAATTAGTTCGAGTTAGAAAAAAATTTTAAGATCGTTTTACCAAAATTTTGTAAAAGTGAGTTGTATGCTAAATTAGGGGGGAGGGGAGGGGATATCGCTTAGACATTCGCAAATCATAAGACATCTCCCATTTCCACCTTCAGTAAAAACCGGGCTATATATGTATAAAGGTATACGGGTATCTATAATGAAATCCGAGTGTAGACCAAATTAACTGATCAATTTTTACAACAAAAATATTTAAATAAATAATCGCCTAAAAATTTAATCTTTCTCTATAAAGATTAATTGTTTGATCAAAAATATAAATTCCTTTTTTAATTTTCCGGTTTAACAATTTATATGTATTAACCCCCTCTAAATAGATATGAATGAGAATGACGTGAATTTACATCAACGAAAAAGCAAAAAAAAAAATTTTTTTTACAATTCCGCCAATTTAGGAAAAAGAAAACTTGTTTTTTAAAATGCTTTAAATTAAATTTTAAAATAATAATAATAAAATTAAAACAAAAAAATATTTTTAAAAATTAAAAAAAAATAGGAAAAATACTAGGGACACGATAGGAAAAAATTTTTTTAAGCAGTCGCAAGCTGCACCTTTTAAATTTTAAAAATCCGTAGAGCGCAATACAATCCACGCCCCTATCAGGGGTCGATCGGAATTCCGATTTCCGACAGTCCCGACTTCCGGCATCTTCGCCATTTCCGGTCGATCCCTGGCGCCTATTTTAAATCTCTAAATTCTTTAAGGTTGTTATACTCCCAAAATCCACGAGATTTTTTTGTCCGCAAGAGTCAATCATCCTTTAAACTTTGTCCTAAAAAAGAAAATAGACTGCGGATAATAATATGACTTGCGGATAAAATTTGCGGACCTTGAGAAGAGTAACTCTCCAATGATTAGGTTCTCCTATGATTAGGGTATGAATAAAAAAATTGTTTTTAAAAATTAATGATATATCATTCATTATTTACTCGTTAATTCCGTCAAGGAATTATTCGGGAGCGGAGCTTCAATCGAATAAATACGATACTTGAGCAATTATAATTTTTAAAATTTAAATTCAAAAAATAATTTTTTTGCCAACCCACTTTGCATAGACGACTTAATGCCCCATTGCAAGATGTTGGCGATTTCCCATTTTTTCTACTATTCTTTTCCGATTTCCCAAATATTGACAAATTTTTTGGGCGTTCTTTTGAAGAAATTCCTTCGATCATTTTGCTACCAGAAAAGGTGGAAGCAGCCCTCCTTAATTTACGGCCGAGGGAGGAACTGCCAGCTCTAGTGTGCCAATCACGCAAAAGTTGCTTTTTTGGGGAAATTTCTAGAAAAATGAATTTTTAAAATTTTTGTTCCAAATCCGGACTTATTTGCCCAAAAGGTATCTTTAAAAACAAAAAATGCCGAGTTGAAAACCCCACCCCTACCGAAGAGTACCTCTAGGATGAGGTTAGGTTCCCCAATGATTAGTCCTGTACCCGAACGATTTTGTCAAACCCATCTTAAAAGAGTTTGAATTTTCTGACCTAGAGATGTTAGCCAGAAATGTCCGCTTTCTAAAAATTAATTTGCGACCTTTGGGTCCAGATTAACTAAAATCATATAATTTTTACAAGTCGTGGTCTAATCGGTTTATCTGACCATTGGGGAGAACATTTTGAAGAACGGGGACGTCGAGAAATGGACTACAGGGATTGGGAAATGGCCTAGAATTCGTCCTCAGACGGGGACGATTTCTAGGTAGGGGAGCAGCCTTAATTGCTATTTATTTAGCCTTAATAATAAATTAAAACTACCAACTATTATTTAATATTTCCTCTTCTCCAATATTTAATTTATTTATATTAATTAAGGATTTATTTTCTTCTTTTTTCTTTTTTTCTTCATTTAAAGGAGAGGAGCATTTCAAGTTTGTATTTATTGTTGGGTTAGGTTGGGATAATGCTCTATAAATTATATGACGTTGGGAAGGAGTGGATGAACTATTGTTGTTTATAATTGTTGAAGTTGTGGAAGAGGAGGAAGAAGAAGGGGTTGGTGTTAAGGAAGAAGAGAAGGGGAAAAGTCGAATAATCTAATTATAAAAATAAATTAATTAAATGACTGGAGTCTCTTATAAAATCAACGGATATTTTAAGGTTATACAGGGGAAGATCTCTATAACGCCTCATTCCCTCTAACGTGAAGGATAGGGTTTCGGAGGGGTTTCGGCCTTAATTCAGCAATGGGGAGGGGTAGTTCCTTTATAAATTGAATATAGTATATCCCTGTAAGGTTCTATCCCTTCTCTCTCTCTATAACACCGTTTCCCTCCCTTTTTTTGGGAGGGAGTTTATATTCGAATTCGGCCCAAGAAAGGAGGTATTATATATTGTTTCCACTGTACTCCCGTCAATTATACGGAGTTCCCCTATAAAACAAGCATATAGTCCCACTGGTTAGTTAATAAATCCTATCCCAATCCAAAGCATAAACAAAAAATCATCGAATATAACCCCGTGTTTCCTAAAAATAAATAAAAAAATAAATAGGAAATTGACGACGATCAGACCCCTCTAGTAAATAAATCATGGGGATCAACTGTATTTTTAATAGATATTATCGATACCATCTTAAATGGGTATCGCTTAATAATATTATGTATTCGCAAGAGGCTAGATTATCAGTCAGAGAATCACTAATAATATGCCTCGAATACTCCTTTACTCCTGTCTATATAAATTTTAAATTCGTGAAAGTATTTCAATCAAAAAATCAGGTAATTCACCTGAGCTAAAACATCGTGTGATAATTCACTTAGGGTATATCCATTATTAATTTTATTATTATTTTCATTATTTTCATTAACACAATTAATTGTTTTATTATTATTTTTGGTTGTTTTTGATTGTCTACGCCAATTTGATAGAAAAGTAGCTGCCGCCATATTTGAAGAGGGGGAAGATTCTGAATTTAATGACGATGAAAAAGGAGGAGGAATGGAAGGGGAGTTTAAAATAGGGGAGGGTAAAAGGGAAGAAGGTAATGATTTTGATTGATTATTTGATGGGGGAGGAGGTAAAAGTGATGATGGAGTTATTAGTGATTTTAATGATGATGATGATGGTGATGTTGTTGTTGTGGGTAATAATAATAAATTGGTTGGACTTGAAAATAAAAAAAGTTTTCTTTAAAATTTTTTGGTATTTGGTTTTTGGTTAGGAGAGGGGAATTATAAAGGAAAGGTGCGCAATTCATTTTTGCGGACTTTTACTTGCGGACTTTTCTTCCCCTATTTAATACAGTTAAATTTCTCTTTAAGATACCTCCTTGTAACTAAAAAATTGTTAAAGGGTTTGCTTAGGTATACTGGGTATGAGCTTCATTAAAATTTGACTTGAAATTTTAAATTCTGACCGTGATATATTGTCGTTGGTAATATTATTTTTAATTAAATTATTTTGTTTTTCAAAAGCATTTTTTGTTTCATTTTTAAAATTAGTAGAATTAGTAGCAGTAGAGTGACCAATACCCATTAAATTTGATGTTGTTGTTCTTTCTTGTACATTCTAAATTTTTAAAATTTTTTAAATTTATTTTCATGAGTAATTAAAAACTACCAGTAAATTAAAATACATTCGACAGAAGAAAAAGTTATCAAGAGATTAGTTAACTTATTAGTCAGAGATTAATGAAAAAGTATTCGAAAGGTATACTATCATGAATTGACGGTATCTCAAGTAAGGTTAGCGGATCCGGATCCGAAAAAAGACCGGATATCTACTGATTCCCCAAGATCCGCCAACCTTAATCTCAATGCAATAGAGGTTATACGGTAACCACTTTCTTGCTTTCCTATAAATATTCTTCCTTTATTTTCCATTAAAAAGGTTTTTGAAAAAAATAAAAAATTTTAAATAAAAATACTTAAAAGCTTTATTTATTTAACAACTTTTTAACAATAAAAGAGGAAAGATAGAAATGGAAGAGAAGGGTTTTTAGTGTTTTATTCTTCCTTTCCCCTCTAATCAATCAGTATTTATGGCACGTGGATATTTTTTTGAATATTGTTAAAAATATTTTTGATTAGTATGGGGAATTGTTTAAATTTGTGGGGGAAAAATAAGAAATACAGTAGATGTCTTAATAGAAGCCCTGGGCTTTTATTGGAGGAGAGTTCAATAGGGTCTCATTGTGGGTAAGCTTCTAATAGTCATAGACTTCTATTATGGCATGAGCTTTTATTTTTCAATGAGCCTCATTGGGGGTCTCTAATTGGATAGGAGGAGGGGGGAGGGGGGTTCTATTTAGGAATATATTTCTATTATTGAATATAAGAATAAAACAATAATTCAATTTTCGCAAGAATTAAATACCCCCATTTTTGTTTTCTTCCAAATTTGTGTCCCTTCATTCTTGCAAAAATATGGAAAGATTTATTACATAAATAATCACACAAATCGTAAATTACAAAAAAGAAATATATTTTTATTAGATTATTTAAAAATTTTATTTTTGCATAATAAATTTTTATATATTAAGTAGAAGCAACACCCCCACAAACATCTCTAAACCTCCCCTACATTCTCCTTAAAAAAGGCCCTCCCCCAAATATATTTTCCAAACTTCCCCCAAAAAACCTACATTTTCTCCATTTTTTTGAACATCATTTGATCCGATTAGTTTCATTGTTGGAATAGTTTTATTAACAAAAAATTATGTAAAAACCCAAAAAATGTTTTTATTTTTCAATGTTGTTTTTAGTTGTTTGGCGAAGAAACGAAAGAAAACTTTAATTTTTAATTTTTGTTTTTTAATTAAAATATTTTTCAATTTAAGTAATTTAATTTTAACAAGTTTTTCTAATTAAAATCAAAAAACATTCCAAAAATTTGTTAAAGAATTTTTTAAAAAATATCTCAAAAAGACGCATAATGGTCAGACCTTCTCCCATCCCAAAATCTTTATAAAAATATAGTAAGATTAAACTTTCATAGACTGATTGAATTCCATGGAAATAGTTAAATTGGAAATAGAAAAAATCTTCTGACCATTATGCGTCTTTTGAGAAAGAAAAAATGGAGGGGGTAGGAAGAAAAGCACAGAAAAGGGGGCCATAGATGCCCAGTTTGTTAACCTGAGTGGCTTAACATAAGAAGACGAACGTTGTTTAACTTGCCAAAACGGACGGCTATGTGTGTTTGTTGATCTGACCATTATGCGCCTTTTGGTCAAGATTTAAAGATAAGGTGTAAAATTCAATTCAAAATTGTGCGAACGAAAGAAAAATTTTCTGTTGCACACAACCGTTAAATAAAAAAAAGAAGACGTTTCTAGATCGCAAGGTTTTTTAATCGGTTTGTTTGCCCCTAAAAGGAGGGGGTGTAAAATGAACGAAAAAAACCCCTTTTCTCCACCAAACCGTCACAAAATAAAATTTTAAAAATAGAGACGAAAAAAATAAATCGAAGAGAGAAGGAAAAAGAAAGGAGAAAAAATATTACCAAAATCGATGTGATGATGATTCTTGCCTTTCACTCCCGACGGTTTAAAAAATTTTTTCCTATTTTTTCTTTCTTATCATAAATAAAAGGAATTGAGAGGGGAATAAAATAAAAATAAAAATTATTTTTTAAAATAAATTTGAAAAATTAAAAAAAATTTTTTTTGGGGCACAACTTCTAGCAGGTCATATAAGGAAATTATTTTCTCAAAAAATTATTTTTAAAAATATTATTGTGAATATAAGTATTAGGGTTGGAACCCGATCCCGTCTAAACACCGTTGATTTTTTGACTAAGATCCCAACCCCTAAAGTAATCATTAGCCGGGGTAACTATTAAAGGAAACAAAGTATTCATTAATAATTAATTACATATCGTAATTTTGGTTCAGCCTTTGCCGGGGGAGATAGAGACGGGGGTAATTAATAGAGAGGGGGTAATCATTTTTAAGACCTTAAATGAGTGGGTAATCATTTAAGGTAATCATTTTAAGGGTAATTATTGTTTCAACCTCTCTGGGGGTTAATTACTAGATAGTGGTGATTATTGGGGTAATTATTCGAGAGAGAAATTGTTTCAACCTCTGACTTATTTGAGAGAGGGTAAGTATTTGAGCATATATTTCATCGTAAATAAATTTTATCGTAAAATACAAGGCTAAACTAAAAAAAAATTTTTTTTTAATCTTAAAATAATTTAAAATATGAAGAAAAATTTAAATAATAAACGGGAATTTTAAAATAAAGAAGTCTTTTGGTTACTGGAATTTTAAAATAAAGTCTTTTGGTTTTGTAGCATATGTACACATCTTGTCAAATTTGCTTCGTTTTTTCTGGACAACTCTGTTGTCTCAATCAGTTTCCGATCAAGCGATTTGGAATTTTTACCACTCCAAGATGATTTTGTTTACCAGTCACAATTTTTCTGCCAACACGACTTTTCAATTCGTTCTCTCCAACAGTTTCAAAGGAAAAACGTGCAAAATTTATGTCTATTTTAACTGCTACAAATCCACCATTAACAAAAGTATCGGCATCAAGTTGCTTTTCTAACTCTTTTAATTCTGCCTTTTTTCTCCAATATTCATTCACCAAATCCTCGGGTACTACTTGGTCTTCTTTAATTTGTTCAATTTCTTTAATCTCTTCTTCGAGTATTCTTTTTTCAGTCCATTCTTTTTTCAATATTTTTTGGTTCTCTTTAAACTGTGTTTCGTTTAATCCAGCAGGGTGGCTTAAGAAATATTTTTTATTCAAGAAACAAATGAAGATAGGTCAGGTTTATTAAACCCCCCCCCCCTTTATTTTAAAGTCTAGCTCGATATACCTCACAGTCAGGACCGAAGTGAACCGACGTGCTAAGGAGAGTGATGTGCTACGAAGTTACGTGTTATAGAGATAAGACTGATAAGCTACCAGTTGGACCTCTTATATGATACAATGCTTACTATAAGATAGACAAGGGTTATCTTATAATTAGGTTTTTAATTGACCCAGCACCTGACCTGTTTAACTGACCCCTGCATGGAGGTGAGAAGCTGTCTAAGCAAGATCCCCGCCACTACTTTAAGCTACTACCGATTTCTACTCTAATGGAAATTTAATAATGAGGTCCGTATTAAAATTATATTTTACCAAATTCTAAAATATGGAGTCATATTTATAATCTTATCTTCATAATCATCTTTATAATTACTCAAAACATGTTTCTCTTGCAAACAATTTTCCATTTTTGTGGCAGCCCCAGAGACTATCTGATTAAAAGTAAAGGTTTCTGACTCTGGAATTTGTATATACTTAAGAGAATGTTCATGTCCAGCTAAATAAGCACTGATCTAAACAACAAAAAATTATTTTTAATATAGTTTGCTTAATATACATTATTTTTTTTAAACAAATTTCTCAATCTATTTGCACAGGTATATGATCGGTCTCCTTCAGACATGTATAGCGGGTAGTGGCCAGCAACAAATAAATAATCGGCTCTATAAAATTATTATTAGTACATATTACTCTTTTAGTGTATGCTTTTTTAGACGAGATTTAGCTGTTACAGGCTACCCATAAACCCCGGATTATTTTGACCCAAATCCAGATCCGAGGAAAATTTTGAAATCCCGACCCGACTTCTTCCTCCCGTGAGATAACAGCTTTTAGACGAGGAGGAGCCAAGTTTATATATCTCCACCCATGACTTTAGTTTACGATTTTTTCAGCTCCGAGGGCGAATAAATGAGGTTTGACGGTGCAATCGTATCCCTCTATAGATCTTAACGAGGTATCTTTAATTGGGAGTATCGTTTAACCAGTTACCCCGCTTAGCATCCTACTAGGGTTTGTGGATCTTGGGAACTCCTCGAATATCCAGAAAATATCTGCTCCTAAAATTATTTATTTTTATTCCGACTATTTTCTCCGATCCGGATAAACGGATCCGTCAAGCCTACACCGTCCCTTCTTATAGCAAGATACGACTGCCTTAACCAAAATTAGAAAGAAAGGTTTACCTGCTATACTTAGGAAGAGTTTTTTCTAGCCAAGCAAAATGTTTTTCTTGTGCCAATTTTTTGGCAGTTTTTTTCTCTTGACTTAAACCTTCTTCTTTTTGCAAACTTAAAGAATCTTTGCGTGATCCCCCGCACAACAAAAATGTGTCTATCATAATAAAGACTACATTGAAGCCTTCTAGATTGTGACTATGTACATAATATTCAGAAGGGAATTTCCTGTAAATTTTTGCTAATTAATAGTTTTGTAAAGCAAGAGTTGAGCAAAGGCTTCGATTTCAGAAAGCAGGAATCGAACCTGTAACTGACACTACTTTTGTTTTCAGAATCAGAACTTGCGTGTTTATCTCGGCATTTGAGCCCTAGGGGGGTACATATACATGAGTGAGACGTAACATACGTGAGGTCAATCAAAACCGGTTTAAGGCCATGGTTAACCAAACACTGGTTGTACTAGGGGTATCCTAACCTTTGCTCGATCCTCCACACTCTGATAATTTTGAGTCTTTCCTATTTTTTAATTTAAATTCTATGGAAATCTGATCTAGAAGAGGAAACAATAATTGGATATTAGCTAAGGGAAACACAATAGGAGAATGCCTGCTAACTTCATAAAACAGACCAAATACTATCTTTATACATTTCTGAGTGTATCATTTGGGCTAGAACACGTTCCCTAGCCTTTTCAAAATTTTCATCTTTTTCCTGTTTTTCAATTCTCTTTTTTTCTTCCTCAGATATGTGAACATTTTTATGATGTCCTTTATGCTTTTTTCCTTTCCCGTTTTTATTCTCGGTAATATTTATTTGTTCGTTTTTAGGCACTTTGTAATCATTGTTACCGGCAAGTGTGATCCATTGTAGACCAATGCCACCATAAGCTTTGTAGAATGTCTGAATTATGGCATTAGAGATAAATATTGAC
This sequence comes from Meloidogyne incognita, assembly GCA_036172945.1. Lineage (NCBI taxonomy): Eukaryota > Metazoa > Nematoda > Chromadorea > Rhabditida > Meloidogynidae > Meloidogyne > Meloidogyne incognita. The sequence goes on from JARQAC010000013.1 coordinate 506,311, forward strand.
CAAAGATTAAGCTTCACCCGCCGTTTGGGGGGGGGGAGGGAGAAATGGAAAATATTAGCATGAAGGTCTTCTTAAAACAGATGGGGTTCTTCTTTTTAGAGAGGGGGTTAAAAAATAGAGGACATGGCCTTCCATTAGAGAAAATACGGTATTGCCTACTGCGTAGGGCTGTACCCCGTCCCCTCCCCCCGTGGCGCTGGCTCCCCGAAAATTTTCCCCTGGCCCGCCCCCGTCGGGGAACAAACTATTGTGTGTAAGATAACTAAGCAATACCCCCAACTGTTTAAAAAACAAACAAAATAACCTTCAGGAAACGTTCATCAGCATCTTTTAAACTAATTCCACTATCGTAAAAATTATCTCCTAAACTCAAAACAAATTCTGGGAAAAATTTTTCTCCAAACAACTTAGTGTTTCCAATTAATTCTTTCATTCTCTCTGCTACCATCATTTGTCCTTTAGATGGTGCGTGATTAATTGGGTTCTTTTGTTCATCTAGAATCTCCATTCCTATAAAACTTGTATCATTTTTGTTATAGTAAACGTCCGAAACCATTCTAGAAAAATTCTAAGGGACTCTGAGAATCTCCTAAGCCTTAGGGCTCTCTCTCTCCGCTAATCCTTCCCCACAACGACTGGTAGTTTCTACTTTATCTAATAAGCTAGGAGGAATTGCCAACGTTCGTTTAGTCCATTAAAACAATATTTACTGCCTTTTTATGGACGGTCTTAGTAAGTCCCGGATTTCAAGGAAAAAATTTTCTTTAGGTTACCTCCGATATCGCCAACCAAGTAAAAGTCAAGAGATGTGCTATCTTCATAGTCATACGTAAAATGAACGCGGTTTCCATTGTCCTCTTTTTGAGGGTATATTGTTTCAAAATCTTTAATTATTTTAAAAGAATATGTATCTTATATTTATTACCAAAAATTTTTTTAATTTTCAAAAAAATTTTTTTAATTTTTGGAAAAATCTTCATAAATTTCTTTTAATTTCAAAAATTTACTAACGATAGAACGAAGATGTTAAAGCAATCATTGTCGCAAACAAAACAAGTTTGAATAAATATTTGGCAACAACATGCCAGTTTGGATAATAAAGCATTGCTTAATGCCTTAATTTGTTTCTTTACAAGAAAAAGGAGTTAAAGAGAGAGGAGTGAGGGAGGGGAAAATTTTTAAATGAATGAGTTAATTTGATAAATTAAAATATATATTTATAAATCTTCAAAGATAAAGCTTGGGGCGGGGTGAATATTTAAATTTGAAGAAGGAGAAGCTGGGAGGGAATTGTAAGGGAGGGAGGATTTGAGGGGTGAGGAGGGGGAAGGATTCGAAGGGAGGGGAGGATTTGAGGTGGAGAAGCTGGGAGGAGGGAATTGTAAGGGAGGGAGGATTGGAGGGAAAAAGGAGGGGTGAAGAAGGGGAATTCGAAGGGAGGGAAGGGAAATGGAGAAAGAGAAGGAGAAGAATAATTGGAAGGGAAGGAGGGGATTGTAAAGGGGATTAGAGGGGAGAAGAATAGGCATTGTGAATTTTTTTCAAAAATCCATAGTCATGCCTTAGCCCATGTGTTAAGCATTTAAAAGAAAATATCGACCCCCTTCTTAATCTTGGCAGGTGATAAAGAAATCATAAGATGCGCAATAGGTGAAAATAATAGAGAGAAAATAAAAAATTGATTTTTTAAAGAATTTTATTTTAAAAATTAATTTTTAATTCTTTAAATGTTGAAAGTGGAAACCTAAACCTGAAAAACAAAACTCTCAAAATACCAGTCTTTTTGTAATTGGCGACTCCGCCACTTCCGTCATTGTTGAAAGATCAATGGCTTTTAAATAAAATTGTTTCACTCGAAAACATTAGTGCATATAAGTCAGAAACAACGGTGTATAAAAAATTTACAGCTCTTATTACACCCCGAACCCATACAAGGGCACTAATAATATCTAATGCTGTATAAAGGGGCATAATCAGACTAACAGCTGATAATACGACCCCAACTTAGACCAATATAAAGGGCCATAATTAGAATAACGGCTTAGAAGCCGCTCCCAACCCATACAAATATAAAGGGCCATAATTAGAATAACGGCTTAGAAGCCGCTCCCAACCCATACAAATATAAAGGGCCATAATTATAATAACGGCTCTCTAAGGGAGAAAATTTTGAAATCTGAAAAATCAAAAAAAAAACTTTAACAAAATGTAAAAAGATTTTTTGTAGGACATTTTTCTGAAACATAGAAAAACAAGGAAACAGTGAAAAAAAATCTGAAAAGATGTTAACAAAAATCCCTAACAATAAATATCAAAAAAATTTTTTAAGACCGTCTCCTTACTAGACATGCTTGAACAAAACGTTGTGCCAACACCGAAATTGAAGGTAAAGTATATGATGGGCCATCAATAATTTTTTTGATAGAAACTTGTTTTAATAAATAACGAGGCTTCTTTAAAGATTTATCTTCTTCTTCTTCCTCTTCCTTTTTATTTTTATTTTTCCTTTTCTTCTTTTCAATCTTCTTTTCTTCATCAATTTCAACTAATCGAGAGAATGCTGTTTGCTTTTCTGATTTTATTTTTTTGTTTGAATTTTTGTTGATAATATTGCAATTCTCTTCTTCCATTTGAATTGAATTCTTTTCTTCAATAGAAGGCAATTTTGGTGAAATAAGTGTGAAAGATCCCTAAAAATAAATTTTAATTAGTCAAGATCTCAGTATGTTCAGGCAGAAAAAATTGTACCTTATAATAAGGTTTATCTAAAATTTAGAATATCTCTTAAACAGGAGGATTATCTTTCAACCCAGTGGCAACCAAATTTTAAAAAAACGTATCCTAAATAGAGGAGTATCTAGTATTGAGGGTATGTTAAATTAAGGTGTATCCAGTATTGAGTGGATACTTAAGTAAGGCTTGTGAGTATAAAATCTATCAGTGAATTAAAAATTAACCTGATCATTAATTCCACAAAAATAGATGTTGTTACATATTCTTTTATCTTTTGAATGTTTTTGTAAAGCAATTATCCTCTTTTGGGGGTGACTAAACCGAATTTCTTCCATAAAATTATTTTTAGTTCCATCCTCAGGATTTAAAAGATAAACTTAAAATTAAATTTCTTTTAAAAATTTTAATTTAATCAAAACCTTCTTGTCCATTATGTGTAAATGTAAAAGAACGACTAGAGCCTAAACCAACAAAATTGGGTTGTTTAATAATCCAAAGAGGGTTCAGTTGATTTTCTTTTTTGCAATTAAAAGCAACTAATCCAGAAGCACATAAAACAATTAAAATGTTTGGACAATGTGACCATTCAACCTTTACAAAAAAAAGGTAAATTATCCTAGAATTAAATCTTTTTCAAATCAGTGTCTGATTGCGAGAAGTTATTCAAACTATTCTTAAGTTCGAATCGGAACCGGACCCTACCCTGAAGCTGACGTTTTGATCGGAAATTTCCGTGTTTGACGGTTTCAGAGTCAAAAACAGACTTGGTACTGGATACGGATACAGGGAATATCGATGCCTGCGGATATCCTCCTATATCCCCGTATATATCCGGATAACAAGATCCATGCCCATTACCAACGCTTGCCTAAAACCTTGGCCATGTAAAAATTAAAAGAAAATTTAGATTGAGGTCAGAAATTTTCAAAATATTAAACTAATTATTATATAAGCATACTTGTTTTGCATCCACAAGATTGTCAATCACTCGAGTAATTTTCATTTCATCAACATTTCTCAAAACAATAAATGTGGAATCGTTCAATATTTGAATTGTTGCAAATAAGCGTTGGCGAACTTTAGAACATGAAGTTATTAGACATCTTTGCCAGTTTGATTCACGCCTTTTTAAATCAACAGACCAATGAGATGATCTAAATTGAAAAATAATTTTATTTGAGAAATTCCAACGTTTAGTCATTTCAAACTTAAATCCCAAAAAAATTTTTAGATTTCAAATTTCGGTCCTATCCGAAAGCCCTGTCCTCACGGATAGGGCCTAAATTTCCATCACCCCCAACTATTCCTACCAAAACCCTCTGATTCTAGAAGACTAATCCAAATCATATAGGTATCAGTTAAAAAAATCATGGGCGACCCCTAATTCAATCGAAAATTTTTGATTAATAAGTAAATAGTTCTCCTTGGAAATCATTTGGAAAAAAAAGTAAAAATAATAATAAAAACCTTCTTGAAGCATCTCTTTTGTAAATGTCGATTAATCCAGTTGAGTAAACAAATATAAATTCCTCATTGTTTATTGATAACTCCATTTCATTAGCATTAGATGACGAAGGAATGTTTGTAAATTCATCAAATGTAGAACGTAAAAATTTTATACGTTTATCAAGTAGTTCAACACAATTTTCCAATTTAAAAGAAGCATTTGCCAAAGATTTGCTTTTTGATCGTCTCCAAAATTTTATTAATGTCTGGAAAATGCTCTATTTAAAATCTAAAGAATATAACATATTCTAGTGGAAGCCTCAGGTTTTTAGACTACCAATATGGCATGGGTTTCTAGATCTTTGACAGAAAAGCGGAGGACAGAAAAATTTTTTAAAGCCAGAGATTCTTCCCTTCCTCAACCTGGAGACGCGTCTAGAAAAGTTAAACCCAATTTTAGCCCCGTCAATGGAAAATGACAGAAAATAATAAATCTTCAAGAGGGAAGATAAAAAAAAATTTTTTTTAAATAAAAATAAAATTTAAAAAGAAAAACCTTTTCAGGATTATCTCGACTAGATTCACAACTAACAAGCATTTGTAAACTCAAACAAACCAAATAAGTATTTAACCATTGAAATTTAGGCATGTTAAAAGTATCTTGTGGTGGAGGGCCATTTTCTTCAGCAATGTCCAACTATTCAAAAATTAAAAAAAAATTTTTTTTATTTCCAAAAAATTCTTACAATACAAGTAGTTTGCCAACAAAGAGGGTCAATCCATTGAATATGACCAAGGCGTGCATTTGAAACAAATAATAATTCATTTTCCAATGCTGGATCATTAGTAATTGAGAAACGATAATTTTCATTATTGTATTGTTCAGGAAGACACAAAACGTGTAAACACTATAGAAAAATAAATTTAAGAAAATAAAAAAATATCCGAGAGGCTTGAACGTTATGGGCCCATTTTCATTTCCAATGGAGTATCCAGTCCAAAGGATGGATTTCGAGAGTGTGGCATGCTCCCTCACTCACCTGTTGGACCTCTCATTTCTTCCCTATTTTCGTTTGTTATACCCATAGTAGTGTTTCACCGTAACCGAGTTGTAAACCGGAGCCGGATCCAATTTGATTTCCGGGTCCCGTAACAAAAAACATCGGAACTTTCCGGAGTCGGAACTTCTTTTGAAACTCAAACCCATGGAAATTAAATAAATTAAAAAAAGATAGATTTTCATGAAAATAAGATCCTTAAAATTCAGAATTCCCAAAGAGACTTGAAAGAAAACAAGCACAATAAAAGATAAAACAAACCTCTGCACGTGAAATTAATTGCATTTGCGCCGTACTTATAAAACAAAGTGTGTTATCCCTCAACAAAACAGCCATTTTAGTAAAATCACCACAAAGCAGTAATGAACGAGGGGGTGATTCGAGTAATAAATGTTCATGTGAAATCCATCTTCCCACACCACTAAAAAAATTTATATTAAAAAAATACAAAATTAATTAATTAAAATTTTAAACCTCGAAGCAGTCAAATTGTATTTGTAAAGTTGTGTGTTTCCAAAGCCTATAAAGGAAGTTCCAATATCCGAAACGCAAATTGTTGGTTCATACCTAAAAATAAATTTTAAAAGATTGCAGAATTAGGACTGCTTTCCAAAATTTTTAACTCGAATTATGGCGCAAAACCCAATGTTAGCCCCCCCCCCCCGAAACCAAGCCCTAGATAAACCAAGCTCCTTTGTCCTCCTGTATCAGCCGTATAGTACTCACGACGTCTACTTAATTATTCCCTAATGGAAATAGTTTCTGTTCATTCACGTATTTCCCAAAAACTACTTTAGAAAAATTCAACCAAAGAAAATTAAAAAAATATACCCAGACAAAGTAAAATGTGAAAGATTGAAAGTTGACAAGCCTCTCGTTGTAAAATTGGTCCTAGAAAAATAAAGCTTTAAAAAATAGTTTAAAAAATAAAAACCAGCAATAAACACGTCCAATATTCAACACAGCATATAACGAATCTCCAGAAATTACAACTTCTTTAAATTCAACAAGGTTTTGATCAACAACATCGAATTTAGCATCAATATGGTATTCGCGACGTTTACTTAATTTTAACATTATAAAAGTAAAAAATATTGTTTGGTTGAGGAAATTGACAAAGGAGGATCCAGGCGAAAATTTTTGAAAGGCAGAGACCCTCTTGGACACGCTCTTGGAAATTGTTGCCAAGAAAGAGAATAAACGATTAATATGGTTGCCAATTAATAATATTGGTAATTATACCCTTAGTAAAGAGGAAAAAGAGATTAAAAATATCAAAATTTAAAGCCTTATAATAAGAGAACCGGAATGTGGAGGTGTATGAGAACCGAAATTTTTTTCGAAATACGCCTAGGCCTAAACAATAACGGTAAAAGAACCCAAAATTGTCAAAAACCCCTATCCAAAAAAGAAATAAAAAACATACGGCAACTTTACAGCCGAGTTTGAACCTCCTTTTACATCATCCTCCATTTCTTCATCTTCATTGACCCCATTTGCCAAATTTTCATCTTCATTTTCTTCCTCATCATCTTCACCAAAAGCACAAATTTTTATAATTCTTTTTTCACATTTGACAAAAAATCCAGAATAAACTGCTAAATGGGCTTTTGAGGGAGGAGTGTTTTCTAGTTGAGCAACCAAACGAGTTGAAACTTTTGATTTTTGAGAAGAATTTGGAGTTGTGTTGAGTTGAAGAATTTCGAAAAGGGAAGATTCTGTAAATTGAATATTGCGAATTTCTTGGAATAAAATAAAAAAAACCTTGGTTTTCATTGACAGAACTCTTCGTTGTTTTCACTTGTGATTTTTTCTTATTTTCAATACTTTGAGCAAGAATAAAATATTTTCCATCAAAATTATATGTCCAGAGAGCTAATTGATCAGAAGGAAGTTGGATGTTAATTGAAGCTATTTGATCCCCATTATCCACATTCCAAAGAAAATATTGTGGTGAATTAGTGAAAGATAACAACTTGAGAAATTTTAGTATTATTAAAGTTTTATGGACTAACTAGACCCTCAGGGATGAAAAAGTAAAATATACAAATGATAGTTCACTCGAAAGAGCTCATGTCAAATTACCCCAAAAATATCGGGATCAAACAAGCTTACAAGGAAACTTTCCGAGCTATGACCAAAAATCTTTAAATAAAAATTATAACATCGTGTAGGTTTCCTTGCTAGACATAGTCATTACCAGTTGTTTCAACCCCTTCTACATGGTATCCGTGGTAGGGTTTGCCGCTGAGGAGGGAGAGGTTAGACGGAGTTTGACGAAAGTACGACCAGCAAAAAAGGTTTTTGCAACAGATACCATGTGGAAAGTGTTAAAACAAGTAGTCCTGACTATGTCCAAACTCGCTCAATAACAGTGACTTAAAGTTTAGTAAAAAGTATATACCAAATTATCCTGAAAGTAGACACCAATAACCATAGAGCCTTTATGCCTATAAACTCGTATTCTTTCACCGCTATCAACATTAAAAGAAATAACATCATTTCCAGAATAAGCAAAGAATTTTCTTAAAATAAAAACAATTTAAGGTTATTTAATTAAAAATAAACTTGAAAGTATCATCAAAACATCCAATTTGTAAATTTTCACCAAAGGCAGTTTCTTCCACAAAATTACTTGAAGATTGAATTTCACTCTTTTTCATAATTTTAATAGGCGGAGAACCCGATTTAGCACGAGCTACCATTTTTAAAAATGCACTGAAAAAAGATAAGGATCTAAAAAAAAGTTAAACAAACATTCAATTTAATAAAAAGAAAGAAAAGTTTTTGTACCGCGCAGTACCTTAATTAGAAATAGATGGAAAGAAAAATTCCGTCTCGCAAAGGTTTTTAGAAATGCATAATAATGATCAAGAAAAAACAAACGAGAAAAATTGATAAGGAATTGAAGAAAATAAAATTTTTTATTAACTGATAATACTCTAATAGACCTAAATTAAACATAACGCCAAATTAGTAAATTGGTGCCTATTTCAAATTTAACATTTTTTTAAAGTTTTTTTTGAAATTTTTTGGGTTAGCCGATAATTTTTTTTCCTAATTTTTTATTTAATTTTTTAGAGAATGAGTGTTGTCGGTCCATTACTTAAAAAATTTCCAATCGAAGCTCGTCAACATGAAGCTATAAATAAGATGAAGTTGAAAAAGTCTCCAAATGCGCGTGTATTTTCATTTGAGGATATTCATTTTAAGCAAGGTTTTCTTTTTTTTTATATTTTTTTTCTAAAATACATAGTCAGTAGTGTCTTCACAACCACTAGAGATCGAGATTTTTGAAAAGCCATGGCCTGTTCCTGGACTCTGGGTTTGATTTATTTGCCTGGGCCGGATCCTGCGCCTGTAGCCAAGAAAAACAGCCTCGGGAAAAATCAAGGAAGGTCAAAAAATGGCTGGGCCTGGACTCCGTGGACAGGAAAGCCCCGGCCTTGGTCCAGACCCAGCCCGATCTCTATTACCCACTCAAATTTTTAAAATTACTTTTCAGGCTGTCGCAAATTTATTGCAACAGAACTTCGCGACTTTTATCTTTGGTATCGTGAATGTGCACCTGAAATGCGTCATTTCTACGAACTTGTTTTGGAAGACTACCCTTGTCGATTATATTTCGACCTTGAATTTCCTTATGATGTTAATAAAGAAGCGAATGGGCCTAAATTGACTGAAGAATTCTGCAAAATCGTTTGCCGTTCATTACATTCACTTTTAAATATTGACTTGGACCCAATCAAAAATTTTCTCATTTTGGACTCTTCAAGCACTTCAAAATTCAGTGCCCATGTTATTGTACATGTTAAGGAAGGAGAAAATGAAAAACTTTTTCCGAATAATGTGGCCTTGAAGACTATTGTTATGTTTATTTGCAGGTTTATTTTACATTTAAATATTAGGTTTTGGATTTTTAGATATCCGACATGAGCTCTTTTTCAAGTTTTCTGGGTAATCTGACCAAGACCGTATTTCTATAGTAAGACACTAAATAACCTGAGACCTTGGAAAGCCTGGTTTTATTTTAAAAATACTAGGTTTAGGGCCCTAAAAAATTCTGGTCAAGGCACTGTTGTGTCCAGACTCTTAATGATTATGATGGACAAAAATTAAAAAAAATTTTCCTCGATGGACCGACCATTTTTAAAATTAAGTTTATTTCTTATTTTTTTCCTAAAATTCTCAAAAAATTTTTTTCATTTTCAGTAATTTATTAAAATCGGATTGTTGTATTCTCAACGGCCCAAAAGACAGTCCAATTTTTCTTTGTGATATTTGTGTTTATACAAAGAACCGCAATTTTCGAATTTTCCAGTCAAGCAAATGTGGGAAGGATGCAATTTTACGATTAGCGGATTATTGTCGTTTTTATGAAGGTTTTTTAATTTTTTAAAATTATTGATTGATTTTCCCAGAAAATGGCCAACAATCGCCTAAAAATGCAAAAATTTTTCTTGACTCGCTTATAATTCCATTTGGCTACGACAAACTCGAATTGGTCAATTTAAGCTCATTACCAGCCGTTTGTGCACTTAATGCGACAGTTGAAGCGTTAAGAAGGAGACATTCTATGGGAAAGAAGGGAGCAATTGAACCTTTTCTAAATGATGAAAATTTGGATGTGGCAAGGGTGGAAGAAGAGGAAAATGAACAGAATATACAACAACCATCTACGAGTAATGCTATGCCTAGAGCTGCTCCTAGAGTGCTTGCAAACAGGTTTTTAAATATTTTAAGAATTTTTTTGTTCATAAGTAGAGTTGCCGGCAACTCTATTCGTAAGGGACCAACCATCCCGAACGACGCTATTTTTTCCTTTCACAAAATAAAATTGAAGAAGTGAGATTTCTTTTAAATCTGTCTGGGCATCGACTAATTTTTGAATCTACTGATTTGACAATGAACCGGAGTCCAAACAAAATCCAAGCCTAAAAACCTTAGGAATTCCCAAGGCCTACCTAGGTACAAGAAGACTCAGGAAAAATCTATCCATACTCCAAAAACCAGGAAATCCCAAAAATACCTGAATCTGGGTACATAAAGACCCAAGGCTTTAGCCAAGCTCTATCTCTACTGAATAAATAATTAATTAAAAACTTTTTATTTTTTTTAGTAATCCTCCATCATCTTCTGATAAATTTTATTCAAAAGTTGTTGAATTAACTGGTGGGCGTGATAACGTTCCTTCTCCATTTCCCTTTATTGATGCTTATATGCTTCGAGTTTTTCGACGATTTAATTCAAGAGCTGAAATTCGAATGTGGCGAGTTATTTGTGTTTATGTTGACAATTCTAAAGACGAAAATAATCGTAATCAAAATTTTTTATTTGCTTGGGGGTTTGCTTAAAAATTTAATGAAAAAAAAATTTTTAAATTATTCCTGTGGTGATATTCCAAGATAAGGTCTGTGGGTTAATTTATCAACAGATTTTGTTAAGCAGGAAATCCTCAACTCGGTGTTCTATTATCTGGTAAAGGAAGTCTCATTTTCTTCTTTAATATGAAAAATGATGAGGACCCAGTCGCTCTAAAAGTCGAAAACTTTGAAGCCTTATAACTTTTTAATTTTGGGATCAGGGCCAAAAAAGCAAAAAAATTGGCGCAATAGGTGACATCTACCCTGCTATTCCTTGTGAGCATAAGAACCTGGTAAAATTTTTTAAAGTGCTCCTATATATTTAGAATTCCGCTTGGAGTTTCATTCAATGATTTATTTTTTAAGGTGACCCAGCTTCAAAAAATAATCCTACAGAACCACCCGAACGTCATTACAATCTTCAATACCAAGTTAGAAAAATTTGATAAGTTTGATTAAAAAGCAGTTTTTTGTTAGCTTAATCATTCAAAATATTGTATGAGCCGTGGAAGAGAACATCGAAATCAAAATGTTTATTGGGTAAGGGAGATTTTTTTTTAATTTTTTAAATAATTTTTTTTTGATTTTTTTGTTAACCCTCCTTTTAAAAAATAAAAAAAATTCCTTAAAAAATTTTTCAAAAATTTTTAAAAATTCAAAAAAAAATTTTTTTCTTAGGTTATTGACCTCACATCTTTTTATTTTGTCCAACGCTGTTTTGACAAAATTGATTGCCCTAATTATGTTTCCCCAGCATTTGCTTTTCCTAGAGAAATTTGCAAGAGATTACATGCTAGTATAGGTAAATTTTTGTAGTTTTTATTTTTTGATAAAAAAATTTTTTAGGTCCAGTTTTTAAAAAATTGGGGATTTCTTCAAAAGACTACACACTTCCAGATTTGGATGATTTATTAGAAAAACGTTATCCTGCTGTTTCTGATTCTTTTAATAAATCTATTGAATGGAGGTTATTTTTTTGTAAAAATTATTTTTTAAATTAATAAATTTTTTAACCTCCTGGAAAATTTCTTTCTTGGGTTTTCTGAGACCGTGCTGAACCCTGGATGGAATTTTTCTTGTACTAACAATAAGAGTTTATGTCCAGGCACTTTATTTTAATATAGGACCTGATTTTTTTCTTTACTATAGTCCAGACATAGCCCAAGCTAAAAGGCAATTTACGTCAGGGGCCAGGATTCTTGAGACATTTTTTAATGATTTTTGGGGAATTTCACGGTCGCAAGTTATAGCTTCCCGTATTCTTTTAAAACAATATTAATCCAAAAATAATCGTTTTTCAGTGAAAGATATGGTGGTGCAATAAACTTTCTCGAATTACATAGTACTCCAACTGTTTTAAAAGAACGGGAAATTGCCGAACAAAATATTAGGCCATCTGAAGATGAAATTGATGTTGTAAATTAGGTTAAATATGAACAAGTATTGACTTACAAAACTAAATTAGTGGTATGAAACCGGTTAAATTTCCAAAAAATATTTTTTACTGTTTAATTCTATTCTAATTAGAGATCGGCAAAATCGCATTACTTCCCCCGTAACGGGATCTTTTTTCCAACATTTTATACGGGACGGGATCCCGCGGGATTAATCTTGTAAATCCCGGTAATCCCGTTTTTAGCTCAAAACCGGGACGGGATCCCGTAAATCCCGTGCAGGATGTCCCGTGCCGATCTCTAATTCTAAATGACCAGACATTTTTTTGGTTCTTCTGAAAATTACAAAAAGCCAAAAAAAATATTTTAAAAATCTCTAATAAACTAAAAAATTGTTTTCCTTTTAAAATCTCTAATATAATGCCCTACTCCATTTAATTGCCCCCTTCTAATAGAATCCCCTCTTGGAAGGTTATTGAAAAAATAAAATGTTTGGGCATTCTATTAGAGATTTTACGTCGTTTTAAATTCACTTTTATTTTATAATTTCGGTGAATAAAGTTAAAAATTAAATTTTTTATTTTTTTCTATAAATTTTGTTTAATTTATCGATTATATTTTTCTAAAAATTCTTGAAATTATTTTTATTTTAAAGATTTTTTAAAAAATTTAAGAAATGAGTTCTCGTGACCTTCCAGGATTGCTTGAATCTTGTACCCAAACGCTTGTTACTTCAATCAGAAATTATACTGAAGATCAACTTAGTGTTCTTTTAAATGATGAAAGTAAATTAAATTCGCTTATCGACAATCTTTCACAGGTTTGTTTTTTATTATTCTAATTATAGTTATTTCCGGGGGTGTTCTGGGGGTATATGACTAATTATTGACCTCATGAATTTTGTGTTTGAGCGTGTCTTTGATTTTAGTTGGATCAACCCCAATTTTTTGACAATCTGGCTTTATGAATTTTGTTTTGATTTCAGAAAGCCATGGTGTATTGCGGCCATTTTCTCCGATTTTTAGGGTAGGGATAGGGAATGTGAAGCCTTTAATTAATGGATATGATTGTTAAGGGTGAGTAATCTTATATTCTGATTATTTTTAAAATCTTATTCAGAATTTAGCCAAAATAAATATTAAAATGTTTTTTTAATTTTTAAGATCAATTCAATTTCAAATGACAAAGAAATGAAATTTGTTCAATCAAAATCTTTGGCAGAATATAATTTGTCTATGGAACAAAAATTAAAAACTGCTCTACAAAATTTACAAAAAACTCATTTTGATGCTGTTGAGAAGAAGAAAAGTGTTGAAGAAATGAAGGAGAAATTGGACAAGGTTTTGACTAATTTTGTTTTGTTAGTCCCTCGATTAATTGTGAGTGTGAGATACAGGAAGGGATTCCTTAATTGGTCTTTTCACTTTCAATTCAAATAGTGAATGAAAATTTAACATGTCGGCCTCGGTTTTAATTATCACAAATTTTGGATACCCTTTACTTTTAGAAACGATTTTTAAAATTTGGTTTGCCACCTGTTGCGGTAGACTGCCTAGATAATAGCCTCAATTTTAAACACCGATTTTTTAACACAAATGACATTTTGACATTTATTAGCACAAATGATATTTATTTTGATTTTAATTTTATTTTTTCAGTTAAGCAATTCTCGTTCACTTGATTCTGTTTGTTCTACTTTGAAGACTCTTGCCCACGAAGCGGAAAAAGAGAGCGAGGTTTTTTTTTGAATTTTTGGGCGTAAAAAATGAATATTTTTTAAAGTTTTTTTGGTGAGTCCTTGAAATAAATAAATTTTTTTAGAGTCAGAAATTTTTAGAAAATCTGGAAAATTTTTAAGAATAAATTTAGACTACACGATTAAAAAAAATTTCTTTTTTTAGAAGATATCAGAAGACTTTCACAAGGGAGAGTTGGACATTGATGAATTTGTTAAGCAATTTTGTGAAAAGCGTGCTACTGTTCATTTAAGGTTTTATTATTTTATTCGTCACTGAGGAAGCGTTATTCTTAGAGGAAAGGATATTTTTTGCGGATATTTTTATTCTTATTTCATAAAAATGTTCGTGGAAAAACGGATGGGACGTGTTGACTGAGAATTAAGTCACGTTTAAAGAATTTTTTTAGGATCGTGTTTCGGGTTGGAATAAGTCCTGGTTTCCAGTCTTTTCACAGAAATGTCATTCCCTTCCCCCTGTGGTGCCTAATTATTCAAATTTTATTTTCTTAATTTTCTCAATTTTTAGGAAAATTAAAGAAGAAAAGCTTTGTGAATTACTTCGACAACAACAATATAACCATTCTGTAGCTGCACCAAATGTTTATCCTATTGGCAATAATACTTCTACGGGTTCTACTCAATATCCACATTATGCTTTACTAAATGATTCGAAGAATTATCGGCATTCATTTTATAGTTAAAAATTGGATTATTTTAGAATTTGATTATGATGATTATTTTTTGGACAAAAATGTATGTTTTTTAAATTTAATTTTCTCTTATAAAAAATTTTTTGTAATAATTTTTCTGGATTAATTTTTTTAAATTTTAAAATTTAAAAACTATTCATTTCAATCTCTAGATATTAGGTTGAAAAAAGTTGTACCCTATAAGGTGGGGATAAAAATGGGGATATCACTTACAGTTTCCCAATCCAGAGGCCTACCAAATTTTTAGCGAAGTTGAGGTTACTTTATAATGAGGTATGACCACTGCTGTGTTTTGGGCATATTTATGTTGACTCCGGCTCACATCAGGGGGTTTTCAAAATCATAGCTCCGGAGCTGGGCTCCAGATCTAGCTCCCAGAGCCACTGGGTATGGTAGTAATTTTGATGTTTAATGACTTTTTGTATATTAACCGATTCAAACCCTTTTTGAAAATCAACATTTTAAATTTTAAATAAGTTTACATTTTCAAGAGTTATTATTCAGTTAAATTTATCATACTAACGTCCTTGTTGCTTTTTTAAGAAATTGTATTTTTATATCCCGTCTTAATATCTCTCAAATTTTATTCTTTGGCACTTGCTTCGGTGGTGCAATTCCATGCGATTTTTCAAGCTAAAAATTAATTTTAGAAAAAAATTTTAGAGAAAAAACTTTTCTTGCGAGTGCCTGTAAAGTTACACAAACAGAAAATAAATCTCGTCCTTCTAAAAGATCAACAGATTGAAATGTTTCTTCATCAATCACACCAAGTTTGCGAGCGCCAGTAACGAATTGGTTGATATTTTCCATACAACTAATTTGAAAAAAATACTTTTTTTGGAACTAAAGAATTACTTGAAGTTTGATATCGGTTTCATAACTTTTTTGACTGTAGCAGGTTCGACAGCATTCAAAAGTCTAAAAAAAGTATAAAATAATAAGTTCTACAGTGGCCTGAAGTTTTGGTTCACTTTAGAATCTGAATTTCCAATCCTAAATGCTAGGGTCCCCCCTCGTTTCTGGGGGAGGGGTTCCCGTTTCACTGATGTGAGAAAGAAAATCATGCTGGAATCAAAATCAAGGCAGGCTTATGTTTGTAATAAAATTTCAGTTCAACTGTCATCTCTATGTATGGCTCAAGTTATGCCCCTCAATTCATGTCCCTCAAGTTATACCCCTCAAGTTATACCCCCTGTTTACCTGCACAACAATTGCCCATCCTTCAATTGGGTATGAAAATTTTGTCTTGATCCCTCTGTATTTACGGCATCATCCTTTACCAGTTCCTTAATCCATTCCAGTAAATGATTGCCTTCCAATTCGTTATATTTTGATTGTTGCTAGAATTATAATTTTATTTTCGATTTTATTAACAACTAATTACAGTGATGATTCACTTTAGGGATGGTTCACCTACCAGCATTTAAAATGCTTATTGTTACCAAGGAGTTTAGACGATTGTAGAAATTTTCTTGATTAATTAGCTCTCTCTCAATTAAAGTTACCCTCCCTCAAATACCCAAGTCGATTATTCTTGAAAATATAGTAATAGTTAGGTTAGGGAGGCCCTTCCGATAATCCTACGATTTCTCTTTCAGGAATTTTTTTTGCAATCTAATTTAAAAATCGAAAAATTATCCTAATTACGGTAATTCTGGGATTAAATGACATTTTCTGACGAAATTCTATTTTAAATTTAATTTCATCCAACCTTCCCAAATATTTCTCCTGCAATTCCAGCTGGTCTAGGTCGATGTACATACTCAGAAGATGACATTCTAATTAATTAAATAATTTAAAATTAAAGGAAAATTTTTAAATATTTTTATTTTCAAGATTAACACAAAAATTAAATAAAAATAAAAAATTTAACTTGAGAAAATTATAAAAATAAAAGTTTTATAAATCCTCTATTTTATCTCTTTCCAGTCTTGAAGAGGTGCTCACATTCTCTTAACTTTTAAATTTTTTCTGATAGCGATTTTGTGCTTTTGTTTGTGCAACTAAAAATTTATTTTTGTGCTTTTGTTTATCTTATGTTTTTTTTTATTTTTTTTTCTTTCAAAGCTTGGAAATTTACTGAAATTTAGTAATCTTTTTAGATTAACTCATCCAAGGGAAGCTCAAAATATCAATTAATTAAATATCAAAATTTAAAGCTACAGTAATTGCTCAAGTTAATGCCTGGCTATATTAGAAGTCCACTCAGTAGTACAATAGAAAGATAAACCCCTCTCTAATAGAAGCTAATAATTAGAGATAGGTCTAATAATATCTCTAATAATTCTTAAATGGACAACTAAATTAACACAAGGATATGGAAACTAGACGTATATAAAACGATAATTGATATCCCATCAGGCTACAAAATCACATGTTTGTGAGAAGATTATGTCTCATGCTTACCAGGCTGAGGTTTAGAATCTATTAAATGAGATGGTGAAAGCCACAGAGTCGGTAGAGCACTTGTGTATAATATATAAGGGAGAGGTCGGTGGTGAGCGAGAAGCGATGGATCAAGGCATGCCTGGGGTTAAACTTGACCTCTCCCTTATTTTTTACAAAATTTATTTTTGCATTTTTACTTTATTTATTTTTACATACTAAAAAATAACTAAAAAAATAATGTTTGGTCATCAAAAAATTCCTTGATTCCCCTCTGTCAGTTGTCTTAACACAACAAAAATGCTTGTAAAAAAGATTAATTAGATTTTATTTAAAAAAATTTTTTGTGGGTACATGTGTGTGTTGATTAAAAGCTTTGATGTTTTGTGATGCTTTTTTTAATCCAAAACATAGTGGTTTGTTGTTGTTTTGAATTGTTTTTGTTGATTAATTGCTTAAACAGACATTACTTTTATTTTTCAATAAAAGAATGGATGATTGGGCGCGGGAAGGATTTGGCGTTTTTAATTAAATTAAAGGATAGCGAATTAATTTTGAGTCAAAATTTGTGATAGTGGAAGCATGAAAGCTTAGATCATCTTAAAAATAATAAAGTAAGATCTTCTTGTTGCCCTTAGTTGCTCTTTGCCGATCAGAGGCGTGCCACAGATCAACTAATATTCAGAAAATACATTAAACCAGCTAATGCATTTTGGCAGTTTAAGCTCTGTTTCTTAAGTTTGTTAAATTTGGGGGTTAAGCTGGGTATGGGTCAAGGCTGGTTTTCTCTTGTACCATAAATCCGGACATCCTGCCGTTTTGGTTTCCAATACTGGAAATTTATTTTTACAGATCCAGGCATTCTTTAAGCTTCCTATGTTTTTTCTGAGTCTAGTTATCCTTGGACTCCAGGTACACATGATGTTCAGAATCCGGCCCAGCTTAATATAACACCAAGTCTAGGCCACACCTTTTAAAAATTTCGCTGTTTAATATATGTTTTAAATCAACATTATTGCGCCAAAAAATTTTGCGCCCAAATATGCCCTAGAAAATAAATAAATTTATAGCCAATATAAAATCTCTAACAAAAACATTTAAGTATTAAGCCTTCAATTTTATTTATTTTTTATTTATATATCCTTTTAACCATCAAAACTTTACCACATTTTTGCTTTTGCAATATTATTTATTAAAAAAATTATTTTTTTTATTCATACCTAGGTTCACTTTTTCCTTATTTCCACATACTCACCTAAGCATAAGATACCTCCAATACAGAGGAATCTGATAAGGAAATCTATAGCGACGCCACCTCCTACCTTAATTTCATTCTTACCTTAGCAAAATCCAACCAACGAGAGGTGTCGTTCTAGAGGGCCTAATGTACCGGATACCCCTCAGTTTAAAGAACCTTCTTTAAATTCTGGTTGACCAGTGGGTATAGGAAGCTGCAAAAACGTTATCTTCTATTTAACCAACTTCTCATCTTAAGGTATGATTTTTCAGCCCCAGGGGGGGGGGTTGAAAATCTTACCAACCCATAGAGGCTATCTTATAATGAACTGTAAATATTTTTTCAAAAATTAATATTATTTTTTCTAATTTTCCACATGTTTTTTTAACTTTCTTAATGCGCGACAATCCTCTCAAATCTTTTCCTAATCTCACTAAAAATTATTACTATAATACATCTGTTGTTGACGATAAATATTGACACTTTCCATAAATTATTTTTTAATTTATTTTTAATATTTTTATACCCTATTTTTGCCTCTAGGCATAAAAAACAAACAAAAAACATTATTTCAACTTAAGATTTATGAAGATATTATTTTCTCTTAATTTTCTTAGGACATTTATTTTACTTTCTATAATAGGTAATAATCCGTTTAGCACCGAAAAATAATTTTTTGTAACAAAAAGTTTTTTTTTATTTGGGTAGAATTTGAATTTGTAAAATTTTTAGGGGATATCAGAGGGTTTAATTAACCCAGGCTTGAATTCGCAGCTAGGCTTTATTCAGAACCCTGGCTAGGTTTGTGGCTAGACCTCCGAACCACTGAAAATCTCGATTTTTTAAAGAATGTTTTTTGTGTCGAGACCCTAAAAACAATGTTCAGGACTGGAGTTAAAGGATCTTGAATGTCAAAGATATCCTTTTTCGGATCCGTAAAGCACTTTCAGGGCCTTGCCTTTGTATAAAAATTTTCTATAAACTCAAAATTCTTTTATATTCCATTTTTGGCATATAAAAAAAGAATTCCTGGATTAATCCCATAGGATTCCGTTTGTTTGGAAAACCTAATTCTATCCTTCTATGATTTCCAAAAATTCTACTTAACTTATTTCTAGTCCAAATAAATTTTCTAAGCAAAAAATTTTACACATATTATTTTTTATATAACAAATACTTGGACTATTAGTTTATTGTTTATTTAATTTTTTGATTTATTTATAATATCCAACTCTCTTAAAAAATAATATGTATTTTTGACCTGTTATTATATAATTATTTTTATTTATTGTAATAATTATTTTATTTTTCCAAGTATAATTTTAATTTTCTTCTTTAAACAAAAATTGCGTAATTAATGCCATTTAACCTATTAAAATAGTAAATGACACGATAAATGATTTGGAGTGACCAATAAATTGTTTAAACTATAAAAATATATTTTAAGTATTTGAGAATTAGAGATAAAAATTTTAAAAAACCCTTTAAAATTTTATTTGGGATATACCGTATTTATCAGCCCCTTTATAAAGGTCAATAGTTCAATTAACCGTAAATGCTGAAATAATGTCTCTCTCAAATAATTACCCCCGCCCTATTAATTACCCCGTACAGCCTGGGATCGAAAAAATAATTATTCCTCTTAAAAATAGTCAAGCGGAAGGGTAATTCTTCTCTAAAACAAATAGCCTACCTACTATATCTTTCCTTCTATTGATACAAGAGTGGATTTTGATACGAGAGTGGATTTGTAGCTTCTTCAGGGAGAATATTGGATGATAAATAAGGGGGAGGGGGGGTGGCCTAAACTTAAGTATTTACCAAAATCCCCTTTAAATTTAAATTATAATCAGAAAAACCCCTAAAACCAAACCCAAATCCATTCTCAAATAATTTCCCCTCCCCTCTATTTGCCCAAAAAGTATTTAGTCTCTAAAAGGGTCAAACAAGCAAAAACAAGAAAATAAAGAAAATAGGCCGACTCACGGCCAAATCCGCTTTAAAAAAATAATTTCTGAGAGATGATTGATTCATTTCATCCCGCAAATCCCTTTTCCCTTTTTTCAAAAAAATTTTTATTGGCCATTTAATTTCCCATTCATTCTCGATTTTCTTCAATTTCCTCTCCTTTCTTCTCCTTTCCTTCTTTGACCGTTCATTGCGCGGGGATTAGCCCCCTTTCCCCTGTCTTTTTAGTCTTTCCTCGTCGGGTTCTTCAAAAAATAATGATGCGCGACAAATGGTGGACATAAAAACCAATATAGTATATTTATAGAATGATTATTATTTGGCAACAAATAGATGAAAAAGGATAGGAACCTTCTCCTTTTTCATTCAGCGGATGCGCAAACACAGATTTTGGGGATTGGGAAAATAGGAGGGGGAGGAGGAGAGCTTCAAATCTGTTTTAATTATTTGCACGCTAATCAATTAATTTTTTCTCGATTCTTGAGGGTTCTTGGTTATCTATTTTGTACTTACTGTAAGTTATTATAATTATCATGAGATTGGTATTAAAAATGCCATCTCAATCCTTAAAGGGGAGTCATTTAGTGACAGACCTGTAGGCAGATCTAGTAAAACTTACATTTTACCTATCACACAAATACATACCAGGGATCCTGCTCTCCGATTCCCGAAATGTGAATTTATTTTGATGTCGCAGGATCCTCAATACATCCCGGTATGTATTACATATTAGAGGAGGCCGGGTTATCACAAATCCGATACTCGAAATTCGAAACCCTAACAATTTTTTATCAGAAATCAGATACCTGATCCAAGATATCTTCCCAAACCTGATCGGAAATCTTACGGAACTTTTTCACTACCCGGGCATCCCTGATATAAATCGCCAAAATTATGAATACCAATATTTGAATGATCTGTTCCAATGTTTATGCACTTGTCCGCAAATATTGTCCGCAAAATTTCGAATAATATTCCCATAAAATTCATAATCCAAAAAATTTTCTGATTTTTCGATTCAATCTTTCAAGCTCTATTTCAAGTTTAGAAAAAATATTTTTTCTTCATCCCATCAAAATTCCCTCCCTACCCTTTTACATTTTTGTACCTCAACTTTTCCCGAGAATCAAAACTCTCCAAATTTCATGTTCAAACACCTGTCTATATTTTCCTATTTTCGAGTTTTCTGACCTGGAAGAAGATATACTTTTCAATACTTTCACAAAGAAAAATTTTTTTGAAGAATGCCGATACTCTTTTGAAATTTTCTTTTGTGTTTAAACAATTTTTTCATGTTTCTCTTTTAACAATATTTAATTATAATACATCTATTATATTCATTTTATTATATTTTATTTCTAATTATTAGTCAGTATAATTTTTGTAATGGCTATGTTAATGCGCGAAAGTAATATTTAATATGTAGTGGGTGTTTATAGGAATGAAAGAACAAGACAAAAATAGTTCTAAATTAATTTCTATTTAATATACATTTTTTAATTGAAAAAAAGTCTCGAAATTATTAAATGTAAAATTATGTATTAATGTCTCATTTTTAACTGACAATCATCTGATTTTATGTTATATTTGAGTGGATAGTCTCGATATCTCCCTTAATATACATAATTTTATGGAAAAATCCCCTTAGCATAATTTTGTCTTGGCATTAAAAAACTGTCAGTAAAAAACTGCCTCCGAAGCAGGGGGCTACCTAATCCATTGATATCGCTTTAGTCGCTCTATATCCCTCCCGATCCATCGGCTATAGGGCCGGTGTTAAGATTTAAAAAGTGTCGGAGCCAGAGGATGCCACAAAACGTCTAATACCCCAGTGGGGTATTAGACAAAACGTCTAATACCCCAGCCTGTTAGGCTATAAAAAAAGGTCGGAGCCAGAGTTGGATGCCACAAAACATCCAATACCCAACACTGGTAGCGACTTTTAAAAATCATTTATTTTCTCAATTCCTTATTTTCGTTTATTTAAATATTTTATTTATTGTTTTCTCGCAAATTTATTAAATAAAAATGTTAAAAATGAGGGAAATGTCATTTATAATAGATTTCCTTAGGGAAAATAATATATTCTTAATAAACACCCCCAAAAATAGGGCTTTTATTAACATAATTGGCGTTAATTACATTAAAAATTATTTGAAAAATTGTTGTTTTTGGATACATTTTAGTAATCCTGCCCGATTAACAGGAAACGGGGTTACCGTCCAAAAAACGTCAGGAACAGGGATGCGCGTCATGGCGTTTGGCGTTTTCGCGTTCATTTTTAGCGTTCATTTTTGGCTGATGTTGGCGTTTAGATTTGGCGTGTTTTAAAATTTTGAAAATTGGCGTTTGGCGCGCCACGCAAAAATTTTGGCGCACATCCCTGGCCAGGTATTCCCGTGAATCTGGCAAAACAGCAGGCATTTAAATTTACAAAATATTACTTTTTATTTTCTGTAATCGAGTTCCACGCTGAATTACAGCCCCACACATAAGAGCCCCTCACTTTTGAGGGTAGTTGAAAAATATAGCCTCGCCTTAATAAAGCCTAGTGCTCAATTAAAGCCCTATTTTAACTAAAGGAGCTATATTACAAGAAGTACGGTAGAGATTAGGTATCAAATTTTTGTCCGCAATTCATGTCCGCAAATGAATTTGCTGTCCGCAAATGATTTTTTGTCCGCAAATAATTCTTGTCCGCAATTCCTGTCCGCAAATGAATTTTTCTTTGAATTTTTTCTACTTAAAAAAATAATTAAAATTATCTCTCTTCTAATTTGTCATTTAATTAAAGACAAATCCAAATATTAAATAAATAAAAATAAATTTATTCCACAGATGTTTCCTCATTTTTTTATTGCAAAATCTCGGCAGTTTTCTGGACATATTTTTCCCCACTTTTATTTTACTTGTTGAAACCACAATTAAATGAAAAAAAATTTCCTTTATTTATCGTGTTTCTCTTTAAAATAAAAATAATCAAATGTTATGTATCCCACTTCCCTTTCTACTTTCCCCTTTTTCCTCATTTTAACATATATTGCCAATTCCACATTTTGCCAATAAGGGCAAAACCCTACATTTTGTCACACTTCTTATTGACAAAACGTGGTATTTTACCCTTATTGGCAAAATGTGAATTGGCAAAATGTCGTCTCATTTTATTTAAAACGCCCCAAAACCACTTGTTTAGCATTTGTCCAATCTCGTCTTTTAATTAAATGCCGTCGGCACTAAATACATGTTTACAAAAGTGCTAAACATGTATTTATTTAAAGAGTGTGTATGTTTAGCAATCCAATATTAGTTTTGTTGTTGTTTATTTAAAAATACTCTAGGGATATTTTTAGTAAATTTCGCTCCCTAAAGCAATTTAAAAAGGAAAGGATAAACAAGAAAAATTTTTAAATTTAAAAAGAAGGGTAGGGATTTTAATTATTATAAGTAATTTGAGAGAGGGGGAGGGTCGAATGTTATTGTAAAAATACCTCAAAATTTAATTTATGTATGTTTTTTAAAATTTATTTGGCCAATGGGCGGTGGAGATGCCTAAGCAATACACTTATATTTAAAATACCTCTTTGTAAGATGCAATTTTTAGGCCTAAAGGCTTAAAGCCTTGTGTATCTATTATAAGGAAGGTCCTAATAAATACTGATATCTTGAGGTTATCTAGGGATTGACAGCTCTTTTCATGCTTCAAATTTAGTTAAGTTAGTTGCCTTAGGAAGCTGCCTAATGCCTAAGAGATGCCTAATTTCTATTTATAATGAGGAAGATCCCCGTCCTCATATCATGGGGTTATCTAGGGATATATGTACATCTCTTTTCAGGTAAGCGCCTCAACGGGGTTCTTAACTTATTTGGTTTAAATGTCCTACTCACTCATAACTTTTGAGACAACTACATCATCGAAACTCACAGAGGAATATACTAAATTTATTCTGCCATTCTACATATTTGAGCTTTAGGGTCCCATAATTAGCTTCACTTTAACTTTAATTACCCTCTAATATTTTTTTTTATTTTTTTTTGTGTTCTGGCTAAACAAACACACATTTTTAATAATAATATCTTGCTTTATCTATTCAGTCAATTTACCACTCCCTCAAAATTTTTTTTCTTCTTACAATACCTTATTTTTCTTTTAATTCCCTTTTCTTAATAGCCCTTATTTAATGCTTTTCGATGATTCTTCACAGTTTAGCCACCATAAGTGAGTAAAATAGAAAGAATTTTGGGGGGAAATTTTGGGGGAATATTGGTATAAAATGAGCAATAGGGAAGGGAAAAGCAGGATGAAATGTCTCTCCTCAAAACTCTTGGGAAACAAATGCAAATAATATAAAATAAATATAGATAGCTTTAATGCCATCCAACAACTGATGAGTAAGTCTACAAGCCTTATACAAGAATAGGGGTAGGGGACGTTTGGGCGTGATAAATAAAAGGGCGCGTTTGTGAATTTGGAATGTTTACAGGATTTTTTGAAATTTGTAATATTTTTTGTAAGACCTGCTAGAATTTACTAGAATAAAAAAGAAGTAAAGTCAGAAAAATCACAAAAATGTCCGCAAGAAAAGTCCGCAAGAAAAGTGCGTAAAAAGTTATCGTAATTAAAGTTACCGTAATTAAAATTTTTTTGAAGTTTCCACAAAAAACTTAAAGTCCGCAAAAAATGCCCGCAAAATAGTGTCAGCAAGAAAGTCCGCAAAAAAGCAATCTGCAAATAGTCCCCGTAAAAAATTGTCCGCAAATAAAACTGTCCGCAAAAATTGTCCGCAATAAATAATTGTCCGCAAATGGAAATGTCCGCAAATTAAATTGTCCGCAAATGTTGTCCGCAAATGAAAATGTCCGCAAATGAAATTGTCCGCAAATTAAATTGTCCGCAAATGTCCGCAATCTTTAAAAAACGCAATTTCCCACATATCTCATAATACTTTCTAATTTCTACCAACTTTACCAGACCCTAATCTGCCAAATTTATAATCACTCCTAACCATTACCGCGCCATAAAATGCATTAGGAGAACAAAGACAAACAATCCTGAGAAGCTCTCCCTTTTTAAATAACCAACCGGGCGGAATAGTAATTGCAAACAGATACATAACACACATTTCTATATTTTTCTGTTTAATTTCTAAAAACCAACCACTCATCTTCCGACCATTTTCCAAATCCTCAAAATTTTTGACTGTTTCCCTCTTTCATATATAAATATGTACAACCAACGACTAGTGTAACATGAATAAGACTTTTATTTTTCTTTTCAATTTTTGTGGAGGGCTTACTGTCATTTTAAAATAGTATATATTTGTAGTTAAAAATTGGGGAAAATTATTTTTAAAAATATTTTATTGAAGTCTTAGAGCTAGGGTTGGCGAATTCGGGCATGCAGATCCGAAAAAGTGTTCTGAGTTTTTGGTTCGGATACCGGATCTGGATGGATATCAGTGGATTTCCCATGATCTTCTAAACCTAGATCTACTTATAATATGTACAAGATAGTTAACAAATAAGTAGATAAATCAAATAAGCAAAGTCCGCAAGAATATTTAAGTCCGCAAGTTTGTATAAAATTTCTTGGGCCTAATTTTTTGAAATTGAAAAATGAAAAAGGAGGTTTCCCATTTCGCAATTTTTTAATAAAAAATTAAATAAAATTTTCCCCTAAAATTTTCTTAATCCAGCTGTTCAAGTTTTAGTTTTTCTTATATTTCGAATAAATTTTTGGGCCTTTGGGGGATAGAAACTCGGATTTTTTAAATTTATTTCGAGGCTTGTTTTATCCGGATCTGATTTCCCTAACTTACATCACTTTTCTTATAACGTCAGCAAAATCCGGCACGAAACTTGTCGCTATATCGAGATTCCAAAGTATTTTTTATTATTAACTCAAAAAAAAAATTTTTTTTTGGAGGTTTCCGCAATTATTAAATACTCCCTTTTTTATTTTCCCATTTTTACCTGTCCTCATCATCATTTTATTTTTTTTTTGTTTTTTGACAATAAAATCTATCTCCCTACAAACAATTTACGCAACTTCCCGTGCCAATCGAGCGTCTCCTTTTATTTCAATCGAGAAAAGAAGATAAAAAAAGTCTTTATCTACTTAAAATATTACTTTACAAACAGACTTATTTTTCATATAAACAAGTTAAAAAGACTAGCCGACAATTATTATGATGCCAACGATCTCTTATTTAATGCCCCAAAAAATCTCGATGAACGATGGGGACGAACGGAAGGGAGAATTTTTTTGGAATGAAAAAAATAGGGAGATGAATTAACCCCCTCCTTCCCATTCCCCCTCTTCCTCCTCCCTCCTCCTTTTCCTCTTCCTCCATCCCCTCCCCTCTTCCCCCTACATCTCCACAAGATTCACTTATTGAAGAAGGAAGCAACTTTAAGAGAAGGCAACTTGGAGGGATGCAAAAATAAATTTTTGCTTTGAAATGCCGACAATTTATGAGGAGGCCGCTTTTTTGATTGCTTCCAATTCTCGGTCCTTTACGCCTAATTTATTTTTAGTCTCATTTCTCATAAATATTATCTATTTATCAAGACAAAAATGTTTGATGATCGAGAATTTTTTAATACACTGTAAATATTGTAAGGAAGGCGGAAGGAAGCCCTAAAAAGGGAGCCCGAAAAAGAAGTCCAAAAAGAACCCCAGCAGCTTAGTTGGTAGAACACCTGAAGGTCTCAATTACTGTTCAGTTTTTAGCTCTCTCGTACTTATTTTAATGAAACCCTATCGTTCTTTTTTAATAGATCATCGAGTGTGAGGACATCTATTTGAAGGCATGGACTGATATTTACAGTATTTGCTCGAAAATAAGTGCCATATCACCCCATATTTTCTCGATTTATTATCCTGAGTAATTATTTTTTCAGTCTACCGCTGAAGAGGCTAATTAGTCGAACCCTAGGCTTTCTTTTTAGCTAGAGGTTGTGGTTAATCAAGAGGGCGTTTATTCGGGGGGAGGGCATTTAATCAAGATTTAACGAAGGCGTGATCTCTTTAACTCTCCTTCTCGAGATATCGCTTTCGTCTCTTGATCAACCTTCATGTCCAGTCTCTATGTTCTATCCAAATAATAATATTTATACAAAACAATCAAAAATGTTTTTCCATGCATTTATGGGTCACTAGTTATTTTTTACTACTAGTCGGTCTAAACAAACAAAAAAAACACATAACAAAAAAGTATCCGTCGCGATTTCATTTTTTCTCAATTTTTAATTCGTCAATAGCTTTGGCATCATAACGGAAATATAAAATTTTATTTATGTTTTTTGTCGGTATTTTTTCTATTATCTCATTATTATTATTATTATTACCCTTCTGTCAATTGCCATTTCCGCTTCGATGTCTTCTTTTTTTTGGAAAAAAAAATTTTTTTTGGTAACCGTAATTTATGTGTTACATTGTTTTTTGAGTAAACTCCCACTCCCTTCCTAATAAATATTTTATAAAGTTATTTTGAGGTTGTGAGACATTATATCCCTCTTGAGACAATTTATCCCTTTATTTGGGTATACTGTATTTGATGTAAGATTTTTTGTTTAACTTTGTTCTTATCAAATTAGGTAATCGGACGAGACGTTGATTTTTACTCCTGTCCAATCCCTATTTTATTGGATATAAAGATGGGACCACTCCTGGATTAGGTTCTGATTTGGAAGCAAGTGGAACCAGGTCAGGCCGCCTCAGGCCTATTCCTTCACAAGGGGACTTGTTCTAAAAAAACTTTTTCGAAACTCGAACTTCAATTGGCATCGAACCATATTAATATGTCTAGGATTAGACAATTTTAGACAAAGGTACCCCTTACGATGGACTGGAGTCGTGGTGGATCGGGATGTTCTCACTGATTTTTTGTGGGATTTTCTTTCGATCATTTAAAAATTTTTTTTTATTTACTCAGAACACAAATCTCCCATTTTTCAGCATTCTTCTAAAATTTAAAAACATTTATTCATTTATTTACTGTTTGCGCGCCTGGTGTAATTGTGATATAATTTAAGAGGGTTTTATTCTCATTTTCCTTACTTGGATGAATGACTGAAAAAGAAAAAAATAAAGGAGATTAACTTCACATTTTCTCACTCAAATCCTTTATTTTGTGTCTTTTAACCCCTCTGTTGGATAAATAAAAATATTCCCTCCTTAAATATATTTTTCTTTCCCCCCAAGTTTCCAAAATTCTCACACATAAAATCTTTGAAAAATTTTTTTTATTTATTCAAGTGCCCCCATTTTTATTTATTTATTATTTACACGCGCAAACAACAAGATACTTGGGTATTAAAACTAAAAAGATTAGCTTAAACAAAAACAAAACTGTTGAGAGGGGATAGACTTGGAAAAATATCCTGTAGAGAAAGTTAATTTGAGGGATTTAAATGGAATATTAGCAGTATTTATGAGAGAAATTAATAAAGGGATTTTGTTGATAGGGGATCCCTCCGAATAGAGGATTCCTCCTCTGATAGGGGATTCCTCTGATCCTTCAGTTGGAGATGGTGTTCTGATGCTATCCTTGAAGGAACGCTCTATCATACGTGATTATCTATTAGAGAGGTCCTACTATTAGAGGGGGTACTCTAGAGTTCCTTCCAGTTGGAGAGTGTGTTCATATGCTATCCTTCTATCAGACGAATCCCCTCATTAGTTTCTCTTATAGAGCTTCAACTGGAGGGACTTTAAGACTGTTCTTCTATTAGAGAGATATTTATTTTTGTCTTTATAGGTAATAAATTAACATCTATTTTCTAATTTATTCTTACTTAAATTTTTATTATCCTAACACTCTCTTAATCAAACTTTTTTCACTCCCCCAACTTTCTGTCCTTACTTTAAAACTTAATCCTTTATTATCCATAAATATTAAATCTCTCCAAGTTTTCACTCTTCCTAATCTTTCCGTTTATTTAAAAAACAATTTTTTATTGACCAAATATATCTTAAAAATATTTTTATGTATTAATTTTATTTAATATTTTTAAAATATTTTTAGTTAATCTGTTTTATGGATAATCTTTTAAATTTTATTTGTTATAAATTTATTTTGTTGGATTTAACTTGCAAGCAAATATACTTGACTCTGAATTCAATTTCTAAACCTAAACAGTTTTAAAGGGTCCTATGTAGGATTAGCAGATTTTAGGAAATCCCCAGTTATCAGGATCCGAACTTATCCGGATTTCCGGAGGTCCGGACCTTGTTGGATCCTGATATGGTCCAAAAGCGCAGGGCCTGGAACGGGGGATTAGGAGAAGGTTCGGAAACGGGAGCCTCCCTACTTTTCCGATCTCTATATATAACCTGAATCCGCTAAATTTAAGGCATATATGTGACAGTTTTTGGCACTTATTTTACTCCCTAATTACCGTAAAAAACTTTTCTTTTGCTTGTCAGAATTTCCCCAAGATTAATTTTTTCATTGTCGCTAGCTTTTTTTGCCAGATCTCTTTTTTTTAAAAAATTTTTTTCTCACAGTTTAGCTATAAACAACAATAAAACATTGGGCAAAAAACTTTTCTTTTTATAAATTTTAGGGATAAAAGTTGTCTCGTTGTTAAAACAATCGGGGAATAAAGGAAAAATAAATTAATTATTTGCCTATTTCTAAATAAGCTTTATTTATTTCGCATGGCCGCGATTTCAATTGGCCGTGAGAGAATAATTGGGTAAAAATAAAAGGAGTTTAAGATATAATTGAAGAAGTAAAGCAGATTTGTTTAAAACGGAAATTTGAGAGTGGTTGGAGGAATATATTGGTTAGCTTTCAGGCAAAATTAAAAATAGAGAATGGATCCAGCTTGGTAGAATTTTGGGTTAGGGCAGGGGGGTTTATGTGGCTCCCCGGTATCTCCAGTCAGGCACATGTACGTGATAAGCAAACGCGCCTAGCAATAAAAATACGTCCCCCTTTTGATATTTTTTGTAAATTTATCTTCTGCCCGATAATTATTTATTGGCCAATCCCGGACGTCCTATGTGCTAGGATGCTCGGGATTCAAATATTCTAAACAAAGTAATGCTTAAGCTTGCGATACTGCTTCCAATTCAGGTCTACAAGGCTCTTGTTTAGAAGCAAGTTAGGGGAGGGACTTAGTGAACGGAAGAGAAAGGACTTAGTTCGGCCTCTCTTCACTACTATCCTTTTTTTGACCTTCCCTATTCTCTTCTCGTTTTTTAACCCTCGATCTTTTGAAATCTAACTACTTTGTATTCCCTTAAAATAAAATTAATTTATTTTTATTTTTACATTATTACAACTAATTTCCTCCTAAATATATCTGATTATCTCCCCCTCTCATATTCCCCCACCAATTCAACCCGCAAAATGATCACAAAATTTAATCTCTCCTTCAACAACAAGAATTTTTATTTTAAAGTAAATAATAATTAATCAAAAGATCATCAAATTGCTTAATAAATTGAGGGGGAAGGGAAGGGGAAGGATGCGCACGCGTTGTAATAATATTATTAAAAAAAAGTTTTTACATTTTTAATAGACAAGATATGTTAGGAGAAGGGAAGGATATATTTATAACAAATTGGTCAATCGAGAGTCAATCCTTTTGCTATTTATTAAATATAAATAAATGGATATTTTTAGATAAAAAATAAATTTATGGGCATATTTACTAGATCTTGGTTAGCGAGATAGAGATTGTTTGTGTCTGATCTTTAAGTATGAACATAGTTTCGGACGCATCCTTCGGACAGATAATTGAAATCTTGCGAACTGATATTTGACATCTTGCGAACAGAATCTTACGACTGATACTTAACATATTGTGGGCAGATATTCAACCTATTACGGGCCAATATTTGCGGACCAATTTTCGGCATTTGCGGACAAATTTTTGTTTTTCTTATACCTTTTGTTTTTCTTATACTAGAAAAATTTAAATTAAAAATCCCCCAATTTTTTTTCAAATTTTTAAAAATAATTATAGTAAATATCTTGACATGTATTATAGTAATATAAGATCTTTTGTGCCATATACCACCAAAAATAGGAAATTCTTTAGGCTTCATCTTTATCCGCAAATTTAATTTCTTTTATTCTTTATATTTTGTGTTCTGATCCTTAATTTATCCTTAATATTGAACTCTTTTATTATTTTAATTATTTTCCATCCATAATTATTTTTCGAGACATTCTAACCAATTTAATAGCCCTTTTGTTCTTTTTATACAAAAAAAATTTAAATTAAAAATCCCACAATTTTTTTTTAATTTTTTTTCGAATTTTAAAAATAATTATATTTTTCCCCCATCTGTAGCAAGATGTTATTATTTAGGTATATTTTACTAAAAAAAGGAATTATTTTTTATTTTCAAAAAAAAATATCTTGACATATTATTTGTGCTATTATACCCTTTAATTCCTCGTTTCTAGGCCTGCAAGAAAAAAAAAATAATGGGAGGGGGATTACCGTAATTTTTATTTTTAGTTAAACAAGCAACATAACATGAGGGACAAGAAACAAAAAATGTTAAAGGGAGGGAATAAATAAATAAATAAATTTATTTTTGACGAATAAGAACTCGATGTTATTTTTTACTAGTATTTTTTACAATAAATTTAGGTATTTTTAGGTAAAATTATTTTTAAATTTATATGCTTCCAAATGTCCGCAAGTTTTATCCGCAAGTATCAAGCTGGAATTAAAACTTCAACCTTTGTATACTCAAAGCTTTATAAACTTTACGGAAAATATAAAAATAAAAAATATATCTAAAATATGATCCTATAATCAGAAAATAATCAAAAATAAAATTTGCGGACATAATTTGCGGACATAATTTGCGGACATAATTTGCGGACAAAATTTGCGGACAAAAATTTTTGTGGCCTCAATCAGGACTAACAATTCAAAAAAATTTTTAAAAATTTTCTATTCATTCTCCTTCAAATTAGGTTTAAAATTAATAATAAATATAAATTTAATTTCTGACCCTTTTACAACCTTACCCTTTTTAAATTTTTCTAAAAATTTTTTTAAATTAATTAATTTAATTAATTTTAATTAATTTTAATATTTTTTAATAAAATAGCAACAATGCCAAAACATTTTTTATCAATTCTATCAATCTATTTAATATCTAAAAATAACTATAAATCACTAAAACCAATTGGTCAACATACCTAAACATTAATTGTACACAAAAAATACAAAAAAATAAATAGTAAATTTCATTACCTTCCCCCCTCTCCCAAAAAAATTATTTTTTTATATTTTTTTTTATTTTCTTCTCATCATTTCTTAATCGTTAATACTCTCTTCCCCCTTTACAAAAATTTATTTACGACCCTCCCGGCCTCAATCGCACGATTAGAATCTCTCGCAAATATTGCTTCTCTCCCATGGATTTTATTAAAAAAACAATTAATTTGCCATCTCTATAGCCTATAAAATGCCAAAACGCAATTCAACATGCGCGCGCATTAAATTTAAGAAATTAGGGGAAGTTTGGCGATTTTAAT
Organism: Meloidogyne incognita; assembly: GCA_036172945.1. NCBI lineage: Eukaryota > Metazoa > Nematoda > Chromadorea > Rhabditida > Meloidogynidae > Meloidogyne > Meloidogyne incognita. The sequence continues at coordinate 538,855 of JARQAC010000013.1, forward strand.
TTTTAGGTTAAGTTGGATTTTAAGGTAATTGTACGTACAAATTTTATTTTTTAAATAATGTAAAATTAAAATTAAAATTAAAAAATTAGAAAATAAAGTTTCTTAAATGCACCAAGAGGAAGGGGTATTCCTGTCGTTTATTGGCCTGCGATTCCCGATTCCCAAAAATCTTGACTTTATATTTTTTTGTCCCCTAGACTCATGTCTGTTAATCACTATAAGATTTTTGGAGCTGAAATTCTATAATATAATGAGGGGTATTTTAAATTTAGGGGAGGGGGTATGTTTGTCTTAACGAGTGTCCATCCAGTAACTTCAGATGATGAGGAGTAAGAATAGGAGTTTTCAGCGTCTACTATCACCTATTTCTGTTTTTAACCATTCCGCTTCCGTCTTTCGTTTTCCGTTTTTAAAAATGCATAAGGAACTATAAGAAAGGGGGTCCTTCCCTTGTTTGGAATAATGTGGCACTAGATCGATCTATCTAAAAAAATTTTCAGTAATTCTGACATGTTCTTAAATCTCTAAAATTTCACAAGCTACACAATTTTTCTCGTTTCCCCCTTTCAAATTAAAAAAATTAAAAATTTTTTTGTCAGTCTTGAGGAGTAGGGGATTTAATAAAAATATATTTAAGGGGCAAGAAAAGTTTTTTTTATTTATACAATGACACCTCCCCTCCCTTTTCTTTTTCCAAATCAGATAAGCAAAATTGACTGGCAGCAGAAAATTATTAAAAAAAAGGAGGAAATAAAAATAATTTTGATTGGCGCTTAAAATAATCTTTTTTTTCTTCTTTTTTAACGTCTCAAGGGCAAATTGACCAAAATTTTTGGGCAAGTGATGAAAATGATTGAAAAGGCTGGAAGGGAGTAATAAAATAAATATTGGGGGGAAGGAGGGAATTTAATAAGGAAATGAAGAAAAAAATTATTTGGAAGGGGCTGTCAGGAAGGGGAAGAGAAAGGGGAGGGGGAAGGGGGGGGGAGGAGGTAGGGGGGGGAGGAGGGAGATCTTTAGATTATTCCACTCTTTCCCGTCTTGTTAAAATCCAAAATAAATATTATTTAACTGACGGAGGAAGACGTGTCCAGTTGTTTTACAGTGCCCTTCCCCCTTCACTCCAAAAGTTTTTTTTATTAAAATTAATATTTTTAAGGTAGATAAGGAAGTACCTAAATATTTAGATAATTAATTTATTAATTTATTATTAAAAAAATTTTTTTCGCGCTCAGAGGTGTTGACTTCATTTTTAATTATACAAATTTATTTTCCTCATTAACTAAAAAATTTAATTACTCAGTTTCTCGTTTTATTATTGTTTTATTTTAAAGATTTTTGTTCTAATTTCTAAAATTTTTTCCTTAATTTCATAATGAAATTTTTTGTTGAAAAAATACTGAATTTAATAGTCCCCCTTAGGTTACTTCATATAACACCCTTCCAATCAACTTCCCTTAAGGGATACCGTATTGGCTACAATTCTGATCCCTTGGGTGGTCTTATATTTCAATCAAGAGTTAGTTATTACGGTTAGTCGACTACTTATTCTAGGGTTGTTGTCTAACTCCGACCGTCTAACTCCGACCCGTCTAACTGAAGGGTCCAATCCTCTGTTATTAGGCTGTTTGCTCTTAGATCAAGCCCCGACCCGTCTAGCCCCAACACGAACTTTTCGAGCTCCCAACCCGACCTTTTTCGAACTCTAAGGCTCAAACCCTCTGTTATTAGGCTGTTTGTCCTTAGATCAGCTCCGACCCCGTCCAACCCCCAACCCGACCTTTTCTAACTCGAGGAGTCCAACCCGAGTCTGTTCTCCTCCTTTCTCATAAATTTACTTTCTGTGCCCTCTCCTAAACCTTCCTAAATTTGGTCAACTTATTTAAGTGTCATTATTTCCCTCAGGCAATGTCAGCTGTTATTGTATTTATATATTTAATGTTAATCTCTTAATAAAATAATTTTTCTGATGCGCGCCAACTGTTTTAATAATAAATCTCTCTAAAAAATTATTATTAGCTTACCAACTGTTCAACATACTTTTAATAATAATTACTCTTTCATATGACACCTCTTTCCATCATTTTTTTACAAAAAGTGCAAATGTTATTTTATATTATTGTTGGTAAAGGTGTCAGCCACACACATAAACATAAAAGTTTATATATCTTTTTACACTTTTATTTTTTTAATAACTCGAAAAAATTTAAAATTTATGAAGGGGTTTTTTTTTTGGATAATTCATTGTTTTATCTACACTAAGAGCTTTAGTTTTGTCATAGACGAGATGTCTCTTGATGATGTCTCTCCAATCAAGATGACTTACTCCAATGATAAGTCGAACTTGCAAGACACTCATACCCAACTCTTCTAGAACCCAAGATCTCTCACGAATAATTCTCTATATAATGGACGCCAACTCTATGTAGTAATTCTCTTAATAAAGGACCTGGTTCAAGGTTGGCGGATCCGGATACGGAAAAGGCCGGATATCCGGATATTTTCGGTTCGGGTACCGGATTCGGTATCCGAAGTTTTTCAACTATCCGCCAACCTTAGCCTGGTTGTGTAAGTGATTCTTCATCCGGTCCTTTATCTCTCTAAACTGGTTTTTCGAAAGTCTGTATTTTTTATTTTCATTACATTTTTGTGCCTCATTTTGTTGCCATTTTCTTTTCTCGAAAAAATTTCCCTCAAAATCTAAATTTTTTATTGTCAATCCCTTCTTTCTGTAATTTGACCTTTTTCAAACTCTTTTTTCTTTCATTTTAACATTTATAACATCAATTCTATTAAATATCTCTCAATTTTCTTTTTGACCGATAGTAACACTTTACACCTTTCTTCATTTGCCCTAAGGCGAAAATTGATCATCAACAATTTAACAGATGTCTTTTTTCTGTACTTTGCAACGCGCCTTGTTTTTAATAGAGAAAAATAATTTGATGGATTAATTCATTTTTTATATATTTTTTAATACTCAAAGACATCCCTCACCGATTGGTGCCTTCAACTTAGACACCGTAATTAACTGAGTTTGTGTTATTTCCTAAAGGTGTGTGTCTGAAGGAGTAACAGAACCAAGATTATTAATAACTATTTATCACAAAAGTAAACACATTAATGGAGGTAGAATAGGCAGATCTCTTAATCCAATCGGAAGGTTCTTTTTTCCGACCCAATCCGAAGATGGACTAAGACTTACGGTAAAGGTTGGTCTAGGTCATGAGTCGGAAGGTTCCCTTTTTCGACCCAATCCGAAGATTGGATCCTGATCAAAGTCATCTTGATCTAGATGGCGAGTAAGACTTTGCTTTAATATTAATTTATAATTTTCTACTAGCTGGTTTAAAATTGATTATTTTGTAAGGCTAGGTAACCCTCACTCAAAATTCCCTCGACCTCTCCATATATCAAATCATAAATTGCCAAAATACCCAAAAATTGGACCAATCGCTGGAGTTTTCAGTATCCTTCCCTCATTCCTCACCCTTCCTCATCCTAAGCTCATTTCAATGTCGAGGTTTGTGTTTTAGCCTGATCTGACGCCTCACTCATACATATCATCTTCCTTCTTATATCAGCTAGGTCCGGTCCTTAGCTTATCCTTCCTTCCTCAGACCCCTAAAATCTCCAATCCTCTATTATCTGTCGATATTTTGGATTTATCCATATAGACATCCATTATAACATCCCTTCACACCATCCTTCCTTTTACATTTCTCCCCCAAATTCTCACACATCCCTTTTTGTGATTGGACAGATGTTGTATATGTTAGTATGTAATATATCCCCACATTTCTATGTTCTTTTCCTTCATCGCCACACACCCGCTGTGGTGTTGAAAATCACAAAAAAATGTGTTAGATTGATGACAGTGTTTAAAGATTTGCTTTGCTAAAGAAGAGGATATAGAGGGGAAGCTAAAACGCTCTTTTTTATTCGTGGCCATAGGTCGGTGATATTTAATTCTTTTTAAAAAGACAAATAATTTTTTGACAAGAATATTAAATTAACATTTTAATGGGGAATTAAAATTCAATTTTTTTTATATTCCCTATATGCTCTATTAATTTTTTTTAAAGAACAGTTACTGATAAAAAACGGAGTTACTGCCAACTGGATTCCTAAACAAGGGCCTAATTTGTTTTTATTTTTTGGATACTTTCCAAGGGACAGGCTTTTTTTGAGGGCCGACTAGCCCAGTGTACTAACCAAGGTTTGGATAGGTCGGGAAGAATGTTGGGACAATGTTTCCAGTTCAATAATACTCCAAGGGACTGGGCTTTTTTTGATGATCGACTACTCCACTGTACTAACAAAGGTTTGGATATGTTGGGACGATGTTTCCAGTTCCGTGTTGTAAAAGCCGGGGTTTCGTGTTTCGTGAACCGGTTTGAACCCTTGTACCAACTTATAGTTAATATGTTATTTGTATGTTAATATTCCAGGAACCAGCTCGTCTGCAAAAATTTTACTTTTTTCATTCATTTTTTCATTCATTTTAAATTCATTTTTTAATGCTTAAATCGATTTTTACCTTAATTTTAACATTTATATAGCAACACCTATTAATTTTATTTTTTAAAAATTTATTTGAGGTCAATTGTTCCTTTTTTGTGGTTAAGATTAAAATTTATTGTTTCTCCCCTTCCAATTCTCCTCTTCCAATCCTCCCCTTCCAATTCTCGACTCATTAATTTACCTTTTCTTTAATTCTTGGCCCGATATAAATTAGAAAAAAGGTTAAACTTTCTTTTATTTTAAACCTCAATTTATCACAATTCTTCTTTGACCCAAAATTTTTTCTAAAATTTATTGCTTGTCCTCCCCCACTTTAAAAAACAATTTTACATTTAAGGTTGGATTTTGGCCATTTTTTGTTTTTTCTTTAAGTTCAAAAATATTTTTCAGAGGTTAGTATTTTAATGGAGACTATGTATGTATATGGATGGTTTTTAAATAGAAAATCCGCAAAAAATGTCCGCAATAAATTGTCCGCAAAAATGATGCACCTTTTCTGTTCAATTATTAATTTCCATTTCTAGACTTATCCCTCGTAGAATTAAAAAATTTATTTTAAATTAATCAATTTTTAAATTTTATATATACTTTATTCTCGCATAATTTAACCTTTATTTTAACAACTAAAAAATTACATATTTAATTATTCTTAATTATTAAAAATTAAATATTTAAAATACATTTTTTCACCTGACGCTAAACATTGACAAAAAAATTTTTTTACTTCCTTTTTAATTGTAAATACATTTTTTATTTTATTTTACATATCTATAATACTTTTTTAATTTATAATAAACCTTTCACACATCGAGATCCCGTAAAATCCAAAAATCCGCAAATTTTAATTTATGTCCGCAATTGTTTTGCGGACTGTCTGCTATCCATAAACAACAGGTTAACGCTATTATCCAAGACTTCCCAAATTCTGTGGTCATGGTTTTCAAGTCTAACACAGATTAACAACATTTCCGAATCCAGTCTGTCCGCAAGAGTAGTCCGCAAATTTTTTGCGGACTGTCTGCTATCCTTGAGAAGACTGATCGGGTATCCTTAAGACTTCCAAGACTGAATCTTTTGGCCAAAGTTTTTGGATCTAACACAGCTTGACTATCATTTCCGGATCAAGTTTGTCCGCAAGAGTTTGTCCGCAAATTTTTTGCGGATTTTTTTGTCCGCAAATTCTTTATTTTCCTATTATTTTCTTTTAATAATTTTCACCACATTTACACACATTTTTACTAAAAATTACAAGTATTATTTATATAATACAATTAAAAATTGACACCCCACCGCGTTGGATTTTTAGGTAAAAAGAATATAAGAGGATAAAGAAGAAGAAAAGAAGTGCATAAATTCATCCATTTACGACAACAATGGAAGGGAGAGATTTTTAGGAGATATACGTATATTTGGGTTGGTAGTAGTGTTGTTATTTAGTTGACATGAAAAAAAATTTTTTGGCGGTATCCATGAAAAAGTCAGTTGAATTAAATAAATGATGATTTGATTGGTAGCGACAAGGGAAGAGAGGTGAGAGACAATAGAAAAATAAGAGAGACACTTTGAGAAAATTTTTGTGTTGTTTCTGCTGTTTAGTTTTGGAGGTATTTTATAAATAATGTTTGTCTGGGTGGGCGAAAAATTTTTTTTGTAATGGAGATACATTAAATATTTTAGATATAGTCGCTACCACACGCTGCTAACTAGAGTCATTAATCTTCTTTTCTTTTACCAAAAACATTATTAATTTTAGAGATGAATTTAATTTAATTTTAATTCTAATAGTGTTGGCTTATGACCAGATTTTGGCAGTTTTTGAATGATTTCCGGATCGAATCCCGACGGATCAGGTCCTGGAAGATGCAAAATCCGATTTCTAATTCAGCATCTAGAGACGAATTTGCTTGGGTATCTTAATGTTGTTGCCTTAGGACCTGATTCGATCGGTTTTTTCATGATCTATGGATCAACTCCCTTTCGTAACTAGTCCTGGTATCTCAAAAACTTACTCGCGGAAAATCCCTTCTTTTTCCAAAAGACCACGGTTCTCTCATTCTCTCACCCCCTTAAAATCCCTTAAAAAAATCCTTTTGCGGACAAAATTAAATTTGCGGACAAACATTTGCGGACAACAACTTTGAATATTTTTTTTAGATTTTTCATACCCCTTTGAATTTTCTAAAAAATTTTAAAATCATATTTTTGTTGTTTGGTGCTTTAAGTTTTATTTTATTTTGTCTCTCATTTTTATTTTATAGAGCTTGTTTGTTCCTCTCCAACTAACTAGACTTTATTACTGTAAAATCATTCTCTCTCATTCAATCCCTCACATCCTTTTTATTTTTATTACAAGTAAATATTTAATTCAAATAAATATTTATTTCATTTTTATGAATCAGTCAATTTTGAGGTTTTATTTTAAAAATAAAAAAAAATTTGGGGTCCTCTCTTAAGATAAAATTAAATTTGCAGACAAACATTTGCGGACATCAACCCCATAACCTTTTTGAAATCGATTATATGCTCAAGCTTCCAAAATCAGTAAATACATGCCTAAGCCATACTACTCGACGTGACCCAATGACCGATCATTCAAAAATTTTTTATGGCCTTCAGTCTTGTCCGCAAATGCCCAAAATGTCCGCAAATATCCAAAAATGTCCGCAAATGTCGTTAAGCCTTCCTATTTTATTTTTAAAATTTTTTTCTGTTGTTGTAAATATGTATTTATGTAAAAGTGTTAATTGCACGATGATATTTTTGTTTTATTTTTTTATTAAAGAATTTTTGTACGAACATTCTTTTCTTTCCGAAAATCCCCAAAAATTTATTCAATGCACGTCTTTTCCCCACAATGAAAACAGCTTCTTCCATTTTTTTATTTTTATGATTGCAATGATCCTTTTTACAATTTTTTTACATTTAGTAATTGTCAAGAAAATTTTCTAAACATCTCTATAATTTAAATTAATTTTTAAATTTTATTTAAATTTGCGGACGACATTTGCGAACGATATTTGCGGACACGAACCACGCTTACCGCAAAGCTATTAACTAACTATGCGGAATAAAAAATGGGTCAATTTGGGTATAATCCGACTCGAATCGACTAGCTGCATCTGTCGGTATCAAACTCGACGCGATTTGACTCTCGTAAGACAAGTTATGGCTACGGAGATGAGTTGGATCTCGCAGTAGCATTTTGCTGCTTACTCCTTTTTTTAAATATTTTTCCCTATTTTTTTCTTATCCCTCTTATTTTCAGAATTATTATTTTATTGTAAAAACGAAAATTTTTTATTCTGAAAATATTTTTATTTTAAAAACTATTATGTATTTATTTAAATTTAACTCGTAAAATTATTATTCTGTACGGACATTTGTCATACATACATATTTATTATTTTTAAAAAACTTTTTTCCTCATAAGATGCTTTTTTACATCATTTTTATATTTAAAAATATGTTTTTACTATCAAAAAAATTTTTTCCTTCAAATTTTTTAGAAATTTTTATAATACACACCCACTCTCTCTCAAGGCTGCCTAGTCGCAGACTTTATAACAGGCGATATTCCCAATTAAAAATTTTTCTACCTAATTTATAGCAAATTTTCTGCGCTATCGAATGGTACCACCCTTATCCAAATCAGACAATTTATTCAAAAGTTATTGGAATTTTTGTAAGACACACCCACTCTCTCTCAAGGATGCCTAGTGTCGCGGGCTTTATAACAGTCGATATCTCCTATAGAAAATTTTCTCTAAATTTTCTATTTTGCCTATTTTATGGCAAATTTTCTGCGCTATCGAATGGTACCACCCTCATCCAAATCCGACGATTTATTCAGAAGTTGTAGGTCTACAAACAAGATGGGGTCTAGTGACCTTTTTTGCATTTCAAAAAAATTTCCAATTTTTGCATAATATTTATTTTTATTTTTTTCCAAAAATATTTCTTACTAATATTTTAGTATGCCAATTTATTTTTGTATTAAAACATACTACAAACCCCAGCAATATTTTTTAAATTTAATTTTTGATTTGACCAATAACAAAGTTGTCAATTTAAATTTACTTTAAAATACAAAATTAAATTCTGTATTTTTTTGTTTTAAAAATATTTTTCTTAATTTTGTGTCCTTTTATTCTTTAAAAAAATTTTTTTTGAATTTTTTTGTTTTTCTTTAAAATTTTTCTAAAAATTCTTTTAAAATACGTCAACTATTATTCTTTAAATAAGTTGATTTGATTTTTTAAATTTATCAACTCTTTATCAAAACAATTTTTAGAAAAATGATTATTGATAAAAATGTACTTTGAGGTATTTAATTTAGAAAAAAATTATTTAAGAAATTATAAGAATTTTTTATAATTTTTTCCAATTATGAAAAAGCTACTAGATCACCTCTAGCAAAGCACCCCTCCCTAAAACTTTGTATTGTTGGATACGGATCAGCATTGGCTAAGCGTTTCATTTCGTATTTTTAACGAGACATTTTTTAAAAATTTTTGTTTCGTTTCATCTATAAAAAATTTGGAGTTTTGCCCATGTCTGATGCAGATAAGCCTGAATTTTTTTGGAAAGTTGGCCCTATCTTTTATCATTTAAGAATTTTTTAATTTTTTTTCCTATCTTTTATTATACCTTATGCTCCCTCTAAAGTCATTTTTGAATTTACCACGAAACCAAAAATAAACGAAATTACTCGAAACACGAAATGCGAAACACGAAACTGAGAGTTTTACTTTCCTCAGTTCGGTCCCTGTCAGACATTCACGAAACTCCAAATTTTTTAAGCATCGTGCAGGTATGGTTCTCGACCTCCTCCAATTCTCTCTACTCCTCTATTCATTTTATCATTAAAATAAAAAAGGATTTTCATTTTTGGGAAATACACAAATTTTTTGTTTAAAGCGGATTAACTTTCTTCACACGCAAAATTTTGCTTTTTTGATTATTGCTGATTAGAGTAATTTTGCTGATTAGAACACACAATTTCTTTAAATAAATTTATTTTAAAAAATATTTAATAAGCTTAGCAAGATTATTAGAAAATTTAGAAGTTTACTAGGACCATTTTATTCTAACTAAGACAATTGCGAACACGACATTTGAGGACATCCATTTAGCTTTCTATCTTGGAGCCTACATTTTTATCTTTCTTATAGATATAGCCATGAGTTCTACAATCTCAAAATATTTTCGATAAAATTGCAGTAAAGGATCCGTTAGAAGCTTGTTCAAATTTCAATAGGCTTTGGTTTTGTCCGAAAATGTCGGTACGCAAGTGTCAGGCAGCCTTCTTATTGGTTATTTTTCCTGTACCCAGAGTCCAGGTCCAGGCATTTTTTTGACCTTCCTAGATTTTTCCTGGACTCCAGGCCCAGGATCCAGTCAAGGTCAAGAGATCAAACTACAGAGTTATATTAATATATAAAAACAGGTCCAGGCTTTTCAAAAATCCCGATCTCTACTGTACATATGGGCATTCTATTCGAAAGGGGCGTTTAAATGGGTTGGGTATTCTATTAGAGATACTACGGTAATTTAATAATCCTACGGTAACTAGGATTATTAATTAATCTACCAAAAATATTTTATTTTTCATGTTCCGCCATGTTGTTTATAAATTGTAAAAATGTATTTTTATTAAGTAAAATTCTTCATTTAATCATTTACTTGTTATTACAATCAAAAATCGCTGCCGGCAAAATTCTCGTCTTTTTCTTTAACATTTTTGTGTTAATATATAAAAATTCTCTTCCTCTTCAAAAAATTTTTTTCTTCTTCTTCATTTGTCTTTTACTATTACCCCATCATCATCAATCATCAGATGTACATACAAAGTATTTTTATGTACACAATCATTTTTAAATATTTTTTTAAAAAATATTTTTATATATTTATTTATTGCGAGTCTTCTTCTTTTTCTCTTCCTTCCTTCCCTCAGTTCCCTCATATTTGACCAATGCGACATTTTGCCAACAAGTCTAATTTCCTACATTTTGTCAACGTCTTTGTGACAAAATGTATATTTTTAGCCGTATTGGCAAAATGTGGAATTGGTCAAATATGTGGAGAATACTTCCCTTCCTTCCCGCCAAACATTCTCTCCAATTGACAGAGGCAGCTGGCTTCTCCCCTCTCTCTCCTCTCTATTAAAATGCCCCGCCCTTCTATTAACAACTTAAATAACGTAAAACACTGATTCTACGTGGTAAACAAACTAAAATTTATGTACTAAAAATTTGTTCTAGAAGAAGAAAAATGGGATGGAAGGGAGGGGGAAGTATTAAAATAAATGATATTCTGTCAAAATTTTTAATAGAAAAATTTTGTTAAATTAAAAAAAAGAGTCCTTAAATTAATCCTTAAACTGAATTTTCTGAGTTAAACTATGTCTCAGTTGCCTACAGTCTCTGAAATTTTTCACTGAATCTGAGGGCGATTTAACAATAACTGTGGGCAATAGAATATCTGAGGATTTTTGCTGGTTTAAAATAGTGGACTTGTGAGTAAAATTATGGGATACCCTATAGAGTAGGATCCTGAGATATGGGATATCCTATAGAGTAGGATTCTAGGATAAAGGACCCTGGGATATAAAAAATAAGAGAATCCTGGGATATCTTCGATTATCCAGTTCCGGATTCTGAACTGATATTCGAACCGAAACTCTTCCGGATTTTATGGGGTATACGGAGTCTGGACAGTCAGGGACTGCAAATATGTACTTGAGAGGAGTTGATGCTCCATTCGGGACTATAGATAAATTGTTTTGAAACTTTCCAATTTGTGTGTTCCAATTGTGCCTGACATATCTTCGGATACCCAGATCCGAAACATATATCCAAACCGAAAATTTCCGGATATCCGACCCTTTTAGTAGTAGGAGAAAAGTGGTTGGTCATTCGAAAAACTTTAAAATTGAAGAACCTCATGGATTCTGCCTATATTACCTTCCATGAAGTGTTGTCGTTTAACCAAAATCGCCGACTTCCTTCATTAATGTTTTTTATTTAGTAAATTCCTAAATTAAGAAAAATTTTTTGAAAATCTTCCTTTAAATTTTTAATTATTTTTAAATAATATCTTTCTACAATTTAAAATATTACATAAAATAATTAATTAACACAACTCCTTTTCTCTCATTAAAAAAATCACAACTCCTGTTTTTCTGTATTTAACAAACATTCATTCCTTTTTTACACAATCTACATGATTCCCACTTTTGTCTCAATTTTTTATTTATTTTTAATTTTCCCGCACCTTGACAAATATTCTCTCCCTTTCTTACATTTTTTATAGGCCAACTCTTAAACACTTGTTTTTGTTGTAAATTGCGCAAAACTTTTACTAATAATAAAAAAACAATGATGGGAATACTTCTATTTAATTAAAAATGATACAGAAGATGTAATTGACGTTCTGTTTTTGTAAAATGATCGGAGGAGCTGTTTATTTTTACCTACCCGTGTGTTTTTATGGGGTAAAAATAAGAAAAAAATACCAACAACCTCCAAACAAACATTTTATTTAATTTTCTATCTTAGTGGGAATAATGTAAAGGATACCTAATCTGGGAAAGGGTACGGGCCAAATAGGCGCGCAGCCATCGTAGGCGCAAAGCCATAACATGCTTCAAGATTTTCTAATCTTTCAAAATTTAGCATTAAACGATTCCTCTCATCGAGCTAAAAAGATTGGTACTAAAATTGCTAAGGTCTAGAAATTTTCCAGCTAATTATGGCGCGCCTACTTGGGCGTGTCACGCCTACTTGGGCGTGTGGAAAATGTTCATTTATCGCGAGCCAGCTTATTAAACTTTAAAATTGAAGAAACTCGTGGATTTTGCTTATATTTTATTTCATGAAGAGTTGTCGCTTACCTGAAACATCCGAGAAGCTGACACTAATTTTTCGGGGTTTTTCAGTTCCGTTTGAACTGCCAACTAGAGACCGGTCTGAAAATGTACGAGGATGTGAATTAGAATCTCGAAGGATAGGATATTGATCTCGCTAACAGATTTTTGTTAATTATCTTGTTCGATTCGATCACTACCGCCAACCCTACTCCCAACAATTAATTCCGGATCTTTTTAATTAAAAAATTTATTAGTTTTATTTGTTATTTTATCTTTTTTTCTAAATAAATATTAAATAAATCTTTCTATTTTATATCAAATTACACTTGACAATAAAACCCCCCTAATTGTTTATAATGTCATTTTTTCTTGTTTAGGACAATCTAAACAAATTATATATTTTGTTTTGTTTATTTAAAATTTTTTTCGTCATTTATTATTATTCGACTTTCCTAGCTTACAAACCGGATGTAATACCTTTTTCCTGTTGCCTTCAGGGCTGTCCGCAACTTCGAACTTTGTTTGCGGATTTTTTTTAAAAATTGCGGACTTTGTAAATTAATTGCGGACTTCGTAAATCATTTGTCCACGGTGTAAAAGTTGGTTAAAGTGCTGACAGCCCTATCCCGATCAAGCTCAAGAGACAATTGCAAAAAAGGGTCAACTGACTTTTGTGGATCCGTACTTGCGGACCGACACGTGTCGTTTAGCCAAAAAAGTACCGCAAGGCCAAAATTTAACGCAAAACGCTATGCGCTCGTCCGGCTAATGTCTAACGCGAAATGCAACGCGCTCGCCCTGATCCCGATCAGTGCTGGACGCGATTGTGGATTGCGTAAAACTGCTGGGTCTTTTGACTTGCGGATTGCGGTTGCGGAAAATTTTTTTTACATTAGCGTCCAGCCCTGTAATCCTCATATATGTTGTCTCATACCCTCATATCTCTCTCATACCCTCATATATATTGTTGTTACTCTTACTGAATTAATCTTTTATTTTCTGATTAATTTCTGCCAATGCCAAAAATTTTTAAATATTCTGATCTTTAATCAAAAAACACGTTAAATTTTCCCCTTTAATTCCCCGCTCCTTTATTTTTTTTTAAAGACGATTAACAGACAATTTAAAAAATATTTTTAAACGTTTATTGCCTTCATGCCTACTTAATAAAAGGATTTTTTGCCTTTTGCGGTGTTTGATTAACTAGAGGAAATATTTATTCAAATAACTTGTCGAAAATCCGCAAAAATTGTAAAAATGCGGAAGTGAAGATTATTTTTTTAATTTTATTACAACCCTGCAAAGAGGCGTGATTTTTGATGCTAGGAACGTTTTTCTTTGCAATAATGCTCTAAAAAACTGATTTTTGTCCTTCTAATTTAAATATAAATTTAGGAGAAAAGGACATTCCAACCTTCTCTACAATTTTTCGTTTAAATTATGTTGATCATAAAAAAATTATTTTTTAAATATAGGAAGTAATTTTGAGATTATGATACCTATCACTGTAATAAATTAAAGCTAAATTAAATTTCAAGGAAACAGAAGTCTTAAAGACGGGAATAGGTTGCAAGATGGGCTAAGCAAAGACCGGCTTTTTCGGCTTCCTGCCCCTTGTGTGTTTTCCCCTTGTGTTTCCGGCCTCCCGTTTCTTGTGGCCTTCCGTTTGCTTGTTCCAAATCCTGGATAGCTGTCAATTTTAGATTTGACGCAAGTCGGGAATCTGCGATTCCCGACATTTTTTATTTTCCCGTTCTCTGTTTTAGTCCAGAAATTTTTAGGCCAGAAAAAATTTGTAAAATTTTTCTTAATTTCCTAAAAAGCCCCGCCCCCCAATTTTATTAGTAAACATGACTACACATGTTTGTATGTCTACATTTACTGTAGTTGTTTTATGTTTACATTGTCTCTCCCTCCATTCCCCTCAAAGCTTATTTGCACTCTAAAAACAAAATAAATAATATTTTTAAAATACTAGCCCCCTTAAACTAGTTTTCTCTCTAGCCCTCCTTCCCTCATTTTCCCTCACAGCGAGGAAAAAAAAAGAAAAAAAGGACCGCCTCCCTCCGTTTTGTTTTTCTGCTTGTTGCACTCTTTTTAGACACAAATAAATCTGTAAAGCTCCAATAAAGCTCCTCCTCAAATATTTTTTTGGTTAAAATATTTGTATATATTTGTAGGAGAGACATTTAATTCTTTCAGTCATTTTATATTTTTATTTTCCCTCATTTTCCTCCAATTTTCCTTTGATTATTCTTGATTTCTCCCTCATTTTTATTTTTTTTCTGCTGTCTTTTGTACAAATTTATTAGCTTTTTACTATTTTATTATAATAAACAGACTATACAAATTTTGTCAACAAATAAGATATTAGTATCCGCTTTCTGAAATCTCCAAGAAGAATCCGCAAAAGGCTATCCGCAAATAGTAGTCCGCAATTAAAATCCGCAAGAAAAGGAAAATGAATTGCGAACTAGTTGGGATTTAAGAAAAGTTGCCTGGGTATCCTGATTGGTATCCTTTGTATATACCTTTAGTATATCCTTGGGTTAAATCCTTGGGTCTTTTCCAAATCCAAGAGACTCAATTTTTGGTCCGCAAATTTTTTACTCCACAGAGTAAACTCCGCAAAATCCGGATACGCAAGTTTCGAGCCGCAAAGTTTCGCGTCAGCAAATTTGAATCCGCAAAGTTCGGTACGCCCTTAGGGCATCTTTTATGTATATCCTTCCCTTTCGAGCTTGATTTTTCACTATAATTTCAATCTATAACCTAATTTTATTTTTATTTAATTTCATTTTTATTTTCAGAGCTTATTTTTTAAAAAAATTAAATGAGTCATCCACCTCCACCATTTTCACTTCCTCCACATCCACCACATCCTTCAGCCTTTCCTTTCCCTCTCGATCCAACAACTTTGGCTGCTTTTCAACCTTTTATGGTTCAAGTTCAGACTGAACATCGACGAAAAAATGCGACAAGAGAAGTTACGGCACCCTTAAAGCATTGGCTAAATATGCATAGGAAGAATCCTTATCCTACAAAGGCTGAAAAAACTTTGCTGGCAGTGGTGACTCATATGACTATGACACAGGCAAGTTTTAAATGTGTATGGAAAATTACCGTAATTGGTCTATATATTATAAGTTATGGTCTTTATTTTAGAGAGTATCAAAAATAAGAACCCAAGGCGAGCACCAAAGCTTACCACGGTAAGATACACAAATGCGTGTACTAAAATGAGGAAAGTAGGGATATCCGTTAGGATTAGGCATCTCCCTTCGTCTAGTGACCATACACTAACTTGTGAGTGGAGGTTCACATAAATAAGGTCCACCTGTATATGGGCTTATTTGAAAAATATTAGCTTCAAAATATGTATGTTTCTAACGGTTTACCTTTGGGAAATATTTTTTCGTATCATTATATATGCCTGCTAAACAATAGGGATTTTTTTATTGTAAAAGATGTATTCAGATTTATTTCAAAGAAAATTTTTTTAAACTTTTGCCCTTATTTTTCCCTCATATGTATCATTGTCAACGGGCTATTTTTATAGAAAAATATTTTCTCTATAGAAATTTTGGATTTTTTGGGGATCATTTACTGTAGTTGCCTTAGGATAAACTACTTCCCCTATAAATTTCCTCAATGAATTGACCTCCCGTCAACATATAAATTTGTTTTGGCTTACAAGACAATACTGGTATAACTGTAGTTTTTGACCTTGATACTAGGAATGGACAAATAAAAATTTAGAAAAATAGGAGGAAGGCCGGGATGTGTGAGAAGGAGAGAGAGCTCCCTTTTGCCCTCCAACTTCTGCAAAATTTAGTCTCTTTAGGCCCGTCCGCTTTCGCGATCTTCCGCTTTCGCGATCTACCGCTTTCTATTTTGTTCTACTTTCAACTGTCTTCGGCTTTTTAAAATGCGTCAGGACCCATCCCTACTTAGGAACCCTTCGTCTAAACGTCACTCGTATTTTTAACATGTAAAAATTAAAAAACTCATAGGCCAACTTGTTTTTCTTTTCTAATTTCCTGCTAAACATGCGCGAAGATTTAAGGCGAGGCAATAAAAGTGAACATCAAATAAGGAATTTGCTTGCTACAAATCCCCCCTTTTTTCAATTTTTTTCAATAGAAATTTAAAAAATCGGTTATTCTTCAAAAGAAAAAAAAATTCAAAAAAAGGCAAAACGCTTTCTAATTAACAGTTAATTTATATATAAACAAGTTTGGCCGGTCATTTGGCGGTTATATTAAAAAAAATTTTTTTTTGAAAAAAGGCAATAAAGCTAAGTAGCGTCGGTATTTTCTTTTTATGTGTTTAAAAGTGGTCAGAAACTGCGCGGCTTTTTTCTTTGCTAAAATTGCGTGTGGGCAGTTGAAAAACACTAAATCACTTTTAAATTTGCTAAGAGGTATCCCTCTCAAATGTTTTTTTTCTTATTTTGTCTGTAAACACTTTTGCATGAATCCAAATTAGAAAAACAAAGCTTGAAACATGAATGTAAAAAATACAAATTAGTACAGTATACAGGTGGACTTCATTATAAAATACGGGTGAAAAATCGAGCCTTATAATGAAATATTTATTAAATAGTGGGTAATGCTTAGATAGCTCCCCCCACTTAATGGCCAACCAACTCTTAATGAAGGTGTCTTAAAGGGAAGTGTATAGTTCTGTGTTCGAAGTCGGACTCACTATAAGATACCCTCTTGAGTTGAAAGTCGTACCTTATAATGATGTGTATCCTAAATAGGAGATATCGTTTAGTGTGCTTAACCACCTATAGGCCATCTAAATTTAAAAAATATTTTAAATTAAGGTGTAATTCTGGGGTCAAGCCTCATTATAAGATAAAGTCTTAGGGTTAAAAATCATACCTTCTAATAGAGGTTGACGTTTTTTAATAGGGAGTATTCTCAAATAGAGGGTATTGCTTGAGCAGCTCCCCCATCCAATGGCTCCCTCATCCAATTCTAAAAAGCTTATCTTAAATAAAGGTGTATCCATCTTGGATTTATTTTATAAAACGGGACTACTATACGTAATATTCAATTTATCAGGTTTCCACCTGGTTTGCCAATGCCCGTCGCCGTCTTAAAAAAGAAAATAAAATGGAATGGTCTCCTAGAGAACGTCCAGAGGATGATTGTGATGAGGGGGATGGCGAAGAAGTTGATGTGGATACAGAAGAGAATCATCATTCTCAAAACCATCAACAACAACAAGGAATGTCGGATTTTTTGATGTTAATGAGTGGAAGACATCAACAACAACAAAATTTACTTGCCCAACAACAATGGGCCATGTTCAATGACCAAAATAAGAATGGAGGAATTTCAGGTACTTTCCCATTATCCCTGCCTGTATCCTTTGCGGACATTTTTTCCCTTTTTGCGGACATTTATTTTAAAACAAATACCGTAAAAGCTCTAATAGAAGCCCATGCCCTAATGAAGCTCATATCCTAATAGAAGCCCATCAGATTTATTTTTCTAATGTATTACCTCTTGTTATAGAGCGTGATTTTTTTTCTGAATCCAGACGTTGATTTTTCATGCCCTATTAGATAATTGTTTCCTTCATTTCCTTGATAAATTCTCAACATACATATACTGTATTTACTCGATTAATTCCTCCGGGGAGTTATTGTTTCAACCCATCCGTGGCATGGGGAATAATTCAAGGGAGGGGAATTATTCGAGGGAAGGGAATTATTTGAGTTTTGAAATTTGAACGTGTAGTAAGGTATTTGGGGGAGGGGGATTATTGTTTCAACTCATCCGTAGCAGGGGGAATTATTCAAGGGGGGGGGAGGAATTAATCGAGGGAGGGGAATTATTCAACGGAGGGGATTAATGAGTAAATACGGTAAACAAAATGACAGTAGAATCTTGAAATTATTTTGTATTTGCCAAAGTTCTAATCCCTCTAAATACCGTTGTATCCCCTTAATCCCTCCAAATCCACGAATATCTTCCTTGATACACTATAGAACTTCAAGTCTCTCGATATCACTACAAATCACTTTTATCATAAGGTATTACAAAGGATCCAAAAGGCTTTGAGGCTCTTCAAGGTAATGAAACTATTGGAATTGAATCGATGTTGGAAGCGGTGGATTTAGAAGAAGATGAGGATACTTGGATTTTAATTGAGAAAGATGAGGCCATGGGATTTTAATTGAGATGTTTCAACTGATTTTTGAATTTAATTTTGCTTTCTTTTTCTTAAGTTGTCTTGTTATCTACGTTATAAGTTTTTTGTTAAACAATAAAAATCTGATGTTGAAAAATAGAAGCCTATGTCTTAATTCAAGCCCTTGCCTATTAAAAGCCCACTCAATAAGGAGTAATGAAAAATAGATGCCCAGTGCTTCTATTGGAGATTTTACGGTATATAAAAGAAATAGAAAAATCATTCTAATGATAATAGTTCTATTATGATTGTTTTCTTCAAAAACGTCACTTTCGCCATTCATTCTCCTCCAAAAAGCTTGGCAAGATAGCTCTCTCCTAGTCAAAAATTTTTCAAAATTTTCAAAATTTTTTGTAACGAAATTTTTGTCAAGAATTTTTTTCCAGACCCTTAGGTTGGATTGGAGAGCAAGATAACTCTTGATGGGTAAAGCCCAAAACAACGCGCGGCTATAACAGCGCAAAACCATAACTAGCTGGAAAATTTTTGTCCCTTATCAAATTTGGTACGCGCACCATTTTGGGTGTCCCATATTTGAGGTAAAAATGATTGGCATTAAAAAAAGGAGGAGAATATATCATTGACATAAAAAAGGAAAATTAATCTGAAACTCAAATGGAAGGGGATATTAATAAAGTACCGAATTTCAGAAATACAACAACAACTACCAAGTAAAAGTACAAGTCCAACCTCCTCTTCCAACAATCCAAAGGATAAGGAAGAAGATGAAAATGAAGAAAAGAAGGTGAATGGGGGGATAAATGAGAGAAGAGAGAAGAAGGTGGTTAGAAAAAGAAAATTTTGGTCTATTGCGGATACTTTGGGAAATGAGGATGATAAGAAGGAGGAAGATAAAGAGGAGGAGGAAGAAATTAATGGATGTACTAAACAACTCGAATTTAGTAGAAATGCTGTTTCTTTGTCTTCTTTTCATCATTTGAGGCCAGAAACGACCGAAAAGGTGGATATTTCTTGGAAAACATATATTATGACTAGGGTTGTTTGTTCCTAAAAACTCTTCGGATATACGAAACGAAGAACCAAACCGAAAAATCCTCGGTTCTTCGTTCCTGTTCGGTCCAGAACCTACAACCCCACTCAGGACAATTGAAGAATCTTTAGGAAACAGATCTCATTCTGAATTTAAAAAACTAGTGGGGTGAACGAAAAGAAATCTATAAGAGACCCAGAAACTATAAACTATGGTTAGCGGATCCGCATATTCAACAGAAACTCAGAGAAGCTCGGATATCTTGAAATTTTCGTTAGGATCCGATTATCTGGATTTCATTGGATCCTCCAACTCTCCCCGAGAAGGGAAGTCACGAATTCGTAGAGCTATTTCTGAGTTTTTGTTGATCGTTCTGAACTCTTGGATCTCATAAAATGGATCCTGGAACCTTTACTAATCCTTCCCTAGACCAATTAAATTAATCCACTTCATATTTATTTTTTATTTAAAGCATTATTCTTCCCCACCGCTTTCTTCTTCATCTAAAAATTCTGAAAAACAACAACACCCAATATATCCCCAAAATAATAATTCTATACGTACACCAATTAATGGACAACAATTTAGAAATATTGAATCTATTTTACAACAACAACACCAACAACAACAATTGTTATTATTACATTCACAGCTAGCTTTAGGTGCTGGGATGAATCTTCCTCCTCCCCCTCCTCAAATACATCCAACAATTGCGGGAGGTAATATTAATAATTATTGGCCGGACCGGATCCTCCCGAATTTTTTCGGAGTCCGGGTCCAAAATCCGGGTTTTTTCGCAATCTCCGGCTCAGGTTGCAAATCCGGATCCGGGTCCGGAAAAATCGATTTTACCGGTCATATTAACAATACTGGCCTCCATATAAGATAATCTCTTGGTGAAAATTTGTATCTTATAATGTACCTATCTTAAAAAGTCGCATAAACAGCATGCATGGGGGGTTGAGAATAGAGCCGGGTTTTCAAAATTTACTTCTTATCGGGTTTCGGATTTTTGAGAAAAAGTTCTGGTTTCGAGTATTGGGTCGGATTTTGGGTAACAGAGCCTATCCCTGTTAGGCAGCTCTCGCAATTTAAGATTGCGAGAGCTGTCGTCTCTCCAGATGAAGACAGCTCTCACTCAAGATTCAAAAACGTATCTTAAATTGAAGTTACTGGGCTTGAGGTTATTACTTATAAATTGAGGTTATTTATCTTGGCGTCTGACAATTGAAATTGACATGAGCTCCTTAAGCTTAATAAAATTCAGAAAATTTTCCTCCCCCTAACAGCCATAACACCTAAATTTAAGATCCAAACATCCTCGCTCTAGCATTAGCCCATCACCATAACCAACAACAACAACGTCAAAATCAATTAATAGGTCAACAACAACAACATTCCCAACCCCACCCTCTTCATTTACCTTTTGTTTTTGCCCAGCATTTAGCTGCAATTGTTGGTGGACAACAACAACAACAGCCTCAAATGCCTAGTATGTAGTAGGGGATAAGGGAGAGGAAAAGAAGGGAGAGGAGAAGAAGAGGGGCGAGTTTACTGTAAAATCAAAGAAGGGATCTCTCTTTCCATCAAAATCGCAAGATAAAAATTTTATTTAAGAAAAAAATAGCGGAAGGCGGCAAATATGCCTTTGATCAAGCTTATTAAGCAACAGTAAAAAAGTTTTATTAATAAATTATTAAAATGCGCGACCACACCAAAGAAGGAAGATCAAAAATATTTAAAAGATTTAAACTGTCGGCATTTTCAAAGAGAGAATTTTTAAATGGCAAGGATATCTTGTCTTGATTTGTCGTATCTTGAGGTGTACAATTCTGACTCAACCCCCACTATTATAAATGTGCCTTATAATGAGGCACATTTAATTTAGGATCGAAAAAGTTCGGATTGAATAGAGTCCGGGTGTTGGGTAATTCGTCCTATCTCTGGCGAGGTCACTGTCTCTTGTGAGATATGATGTGCCATGTCTATGTGTGTCTCACTCATGTCTCTCATGTCTTAAGTCATGTCTCTCACTATCTCTCTCATGTCTCTGTATGTCATGTCTCTGTGTCTCTATCATGCCTTTCTCATGTCATGTCTCTCTCACTATCTCTCTCATGTCTCTCGCTGTCTCTCTCATGTCATGTCTCTCTCATCACTATCTCTCTTATTTTAATTATTAATTATCTCTTAATTATTAAAAAACTTGTTTAATTAATTTATATCCTTGTCATTTAAAAATTCTCTTTTTGAAAAATGCCGACAGTTAAATCTTTTATATATTTTTGATTTTTCTTTGGTGTGGTCGCGCATTTTAATAATTTATTAATAAACTTTTTTCTGTTGCCTAAATTAATTAAGCTTGATCAAAGGCATATTTGCCGCCTTCCGCTATTTTTTTTTGAAAATAAAATTTTTATCTTGCGATTTTGATAGAAAGAGAGATCCCTTCTTGATTTTACAGTAAAGACCTTCCTTCCCCCTTCTTTTCCTCTTCCTTATTTATCCGAGCTAATCTATTGCGCGAGAAAAGGAATTAAATTACGGGGCGATATCAGTTCTTGATCTTCTCTCATTAATTTAATTTTTTAATTAGAGTAAATAAAAAATAAGAAAAATTGGGGGGAAAATTCTTTACAATGATTGAATGAAAAATAATTTTTTTATTGAAAATTAAAAAAAACTCGAGAAAGCAAATGCCAAAAAACGAAGGATTTAAGGAGAACCAAGGCACTCTTGTGCTTTATATTAGTGTTCAGCGGTATCGGGATTTAGACAAAAAATCGGGATTTTGGAATGGGGATTCCGATCCCGGATCCTGATTCCGACACGGGATCGGGACTATTAAGTACCTAAAACTATCAGTGTGTACCTTAATCTAGGGCGTAAATAACAGCGTCTTGAATTAGAATTTATGCCAACGCTAGTTATCACTACTATTTTGAATAGGTCCACCGTATTATGGGGAATAGAGATCTCTGTTTACCCAGAGTTATGGTGCAGTACAGGAACTTAGGGTATCATGAAGAATTTTTCCTTTAATTATTTTCTCATAACTGAGTTCCTAAAGGTAAACTAAACACCATTTTTAAGCTATTTTTAAGGCAAAAAAAATTAAAATTTCAAAATTCTAGGTGTAGCACCTTCTCAACCAGAAAAATTAAATCAAAGTAAAAGCGACAATTCATCCCCAGTCCATCAAAATAATGAAAATATTAGAAAGAGAACATCTTCATTTATTTCCTCATCATCTTCACAACCTTCATTAGCTAAAAAGCAATGTTCTCAGAGATTGACTGAGACGCCTATGATACAAAATGGAACAAAAAACGAAAATAATGAATGTTGTGATCAATTAGAAAAATCTAAAGAAAATTAAAAAATGACTAGAAAAATCCTAAGTTGAGTTAAGTTTGGCTAGCAATACCGACACTGAAACCCCCTATCCTTTTTGAAGAAGCCCTTATCTAAAGCCCCCTCTATATTGAAGCCCCTATCACCTATTTTTATATCTACCCTCTATCTTTACCTATCCCCCCTATCCCCTATATTTTATAAACCCCTATCTCCTAAAATTCCAAAATCCGTTCCATGAATTGGAACCTTATTAGAACCAGAAAGCACAGAATATAGGTATCATTAAGTCCCCCCCCCCTCCCCCTTCCAGTAGTAAAAGTTTGATTCTCTCAAAAATAAGGTTGTTAGTTATCCTCTTAATCATCTCCTTCCGGTCTGTCGTTTTTCATTTTTGTCTTTATCCGCTAGTCAAGCATCATTATGTAGGACTGTGGGACAGAAAAAAGCACGGCTTAGAGAGACGATCCCTCTCTTTCCAATCTTCTCCTACCTTTCCTAGGACGTGTCGCCATATTTTATTCTAAAGTAATTAAACTTAAACTCAACTTAGGTGTATTTTTTACCTAAAATCAAGACAGGGAAATTCATAAAAAATATAAATAATGAAAAGATTTTTTTGTGTTTACTTGACAAATGTTATTTATTGATAAAAAAATGTATTTTTATTTGAGGCATGCATATGGGCACGGATTTTGGTATTCGTATCCATATATATCCGCCAGTTTAATTTCCTTATCCGGCTATATCCAGATAACTTTTTAGTCAAATCCAAAAATTACCTATCCGTTGGAGCATCCTATCCGTATCAGAGATGACATCTCAGACATCCCCCACTAGAAATAGGGGGATGTCTCGAGTTACTCGAAACACAGAAAACGAAACCCAACCTTCATCACGAAATCCGAGCTGGAAAAATTTTTTTTTAAATTTGACCCTAAGTCCGATCCGACTTTGTTCTACATTGAGACATCTCTAATCCGTATCGGTGGACCATTTTGGAAAACATTTTCATCGAATCCATATTCATACGATATCCATATATCCGTATCCATATGCAGCTCTATTTTATATATTTAAAATTTTTGTAGCCCGATTCCAATTATTTTCTATTAAATTGTTTGTTTGAAATGTAATAAATAAACGAATTAAAAAATTTTTTTTATCAAAATTGAAATGATTTTTGAGTGATATGGCGAGAGTTAAAGAATAATGTTTTAATGTTTGTTTTAGTAAAATTAATTTTTGAATTTTAACTTCCTCGTGATTTTTGGTCGAACGCATTTATGCAATTCTCTTTAATATTACATTCTAAATTTAGATTTCCAATACCTTTAATTTCATTTATTTATTCAGAATAACCCCCATTATACCGCAAATCCAGCCTTTACCTCCTCAATTTAAGCCAATTTTTATGGTGCCATTCAGCTTCTGCAGGAGAATGGTAACCATTCTCTAGCTTTATTTGCGTTCTCTCTATAGAAATTAATTTGGCAAAATCAAAAGTCAATTTATTTTAGATAGCGTTTCATTTAATACAGGTAGATTTTGGAACGGCAATAACGTACGTATTCATTAATAAAATTTTAAACGTGGATTTTCAATCCTTTTTTGTTTGCATTTATTTTTTAAATGATAACTCCACAATTACCGCAGAGCCAACTTTTACCTCATAATTTTAATCAATTTTCACGGCTTCATTCAAGCGGTAACCATTCTCAAATTAATTATGTTTGTTTAGGACTCAATAGTAGCTTTATATAAAATGCTGGCAAAGGCTTACATATATCATTTAATTATTTTAATTAATATCCAATATATTGAAAATAATACTGTCCCTGATACACATCCAAAAGCTGTCTAAATGTGTCTAGGTATATCAGGAGGGATATTTCTCTCCTTTGTAGAAATACGTCTGTTCTGTGATATGTCTCCAAAATTCTTTCACAAAAGCCCCGAGATCAGGGGATTTGGAGGGATTAGGGAGGATATCAGATGATTTATATGAGAAAGGGTTTAGCAAGAGTTTAGCCACCGGCAGGATTCCGACCTTCTGACTGTTATTGCTAGGCGCTTTCGTTTACCATACAGGAGCTCTAGAATCGAGCTTTCTGGGCGACGACTAATACTTTCGCTTTTATCCTTTTAGATCGTTTAACCCACGCCCATCCTTACAAAAGGATCTCGGGAATTTAAAGGGATATTAGAGGATTAGAAGGAAACTTTGTCCATAATTATCGGATCCACTCTACCCACACCCAGTTCGACCCAGTTTTCCAGGTAATTTCGAACGACACCACATTCACGTAAAATAGTATACTAAAAAATAAAAATTTTCAGAAAAAAGAATTAATTAAATGGCTTCTTTAAATAATATTTTTCTTGTTCTATTTTTATTTCTAAATTTATTTGAATTATTTAAACCAATTAATTGCGATTGTCTTTCAAAAAATGAAAGGAATTGTAATAATTTCAACAAAATATGCTGTCCTGGTTTAAATTGTAAAACTAGTGTTCTTGGCACTTCATGGTGTAGACCTTACAATTGTGTTAATCAAGGTGGTCAATGCGATACATCAAAAGAATGGCTGAATTGTTGTTATGGATCTTTTTGTTCTCAACTTACAAAAAAATGTGAGTGTTTGAAGGAAGGTGAACCTTGTGGCTATTTTAAATGTTGCGATGATCTGACATGTATGTATGCAGGTAATGGCAAAGAACCATCACTTGGCACTTGTCGTAAAAGATAAATGTCTAAATATTGAAATCTTTGTGGATAATTCTATTCTTTTTCTTTCTTTCTTTTTTAATAATTAAATAATTTTCTTTCCTATTTTTGTAATTTTCTTCCTTATATCTTTATTGTATTTGGGATCCTACCAGCACAAAATAACTTCGCGTTTCGGGAATTCTTGAATTTAAATAAATATAATTTGTATTGAATAAAATAATCAAATTTTGCTCAGCAATCTTAAAATTTTGGTACACTTCAATTCAGTCCCTTTACCTATAACTTATGAAGGGTAAAATAATAATTTTCAGAAATTTCGAAAAGCAGGGTCGGAATGATCCCAGATCCAGTGGGCAACGGCTTCTAATGAACTTAATTGTGTTGAGATTTTACTGTCGTGTAAAAATACACGAATAATTAAATTATAAATATTTATTAAAGTTTATATTTTTTATTTGTCATGGACAGAATTTCCATGCATTTTCTTTCCCATAGGCTAACACTTTGACCTCTCAATCCACCGGATATAGTTAGAGAAACATATCTTTTTCTTTACTTTCCATACTATTTTTCACATTCTTTCTTTAACTATATCGCGGATGGGGCCCTATATAAACAATAGGCAAATATCCACACATAACATCTAATTGTTCATTAATTTAATTTAATCTTCCGAACGCCAAGCCGTTCTCTAAATCCTTTTAAAATATTTTTATATTTTCAGATTGTATTTTATTTCTTTAAATAAATATTTAATATTTATTTTTTATTCTTTTTGTCGATAAAAGTAGGTTTTAACTTTTACTCAACAAAAAAGTGGTGCTCCGGGAGAGGCCAACAACAAAAAGAAAATTTAAATAAAACTTAATCTTTTACAGTGTCGGACAATATCAACAAGGACGTTCTCCAACAAATTCTGGACGCAATTCGAATTCAACACAAAGAATCCTCAAACTGTACTTGTTTGGCTTGTTCAACATTAAAACCAACAACTTCCCCAGCTGAAGTTAAAATTAAAAAGGAAGGGCCAAAAATTGAAGAAAGTGAAAATTCTAAAGAAGGGAGCACTCCAAGAATTAAAACAACAACAATTAAAAATTCATCAACAGCTTCCGCTGGTGCTTCTACAACCTCAAATTCAACCAGCACAAACAAATACTCTTCTAAAAATAAATCTACCAGCTACGTTTCTGCTCCAAATAATAAACAACTTATTTCTAAAAAAACTTTATTGGAGGAATTGGATTTGTCAGCCACTAGCTCTGACGAGGAACCACCAACAAAAAAGTGGGTTTTAAAACCAAAATTGTGTCCGTTAAGTGTAAACTGTATACCGTGTTTTTGGATTAGGTCGAACCCGTCAACTGGCCCAGTAAAAGACACATCTAGTAGACAAATTGAACCACCAACACCTCGTCGCCCACGTGAGCCTTCTACTCCTGAACGTTTGGAAATTGCAAAGAAAAGGAAGGTGAATTCTAAATTAATTGTTGAGGGAAGAAAAAGAAGGGCAGAATTCTTAAAGAAATCAATCTGGGACCATTTAATTTTAGGAGGGTCAGAACACCAACAACAACCACATACCAGTGCGGGTACATCATCGCACGCCGATTGCCTGCCCACAAAAACCAATACCAACACCTCCACGCATTATTCCAAAGGAAGAGAAAAAGAACGTGGAGGGCGACAAACAACTTACAGAATTAGCTCGACACAAAGGCCATCTGGTTCGAAAAAATACTCAATTAGCTGACACTTACATACAAATTGGGGTTTCGCTGCGCGGAACTGCTGCATTGTTTGAGAGAGTGGCAACTCAATTAAGAGAAAAAGAACAATTATAAATTTTTAGAAAATTTTTTGTAAAATCTATAAATTTCAAATTATTTATATCACATTCTACTTAAATTGTAATTCGTCAATTTAATCTCCATAAAATAAAAAATTTTTTTTGAAATTTGAGTTTGAAGCATAATTGTTTGGCCATCTTTGATCACAATAGAAGATTGTACAAGCCATTAAATTTATAAGTTTTCAAAATAAAATAGATTTTTCTATCTGAAATAAAATTAAGTTGAAATTATTAAAGTATTTGTAAACATTCACAAAATAAAATTTTGAGCGAAAAATCGAAATACAATTAGGGTGTAATTATCAAGAATTCTCTCGAGATTTTGACACAAAAAGAATTTTCTCTAGAAGAAAATTCACAACTATTGAATCCTCGCATTTCACACTTGCAAACTTTACAAACAAAATACAAATTCTGATTGTTTGAAATATAATTGTATTAGTTATTGAAAATTCCTTAACAATTGTTAAATCAATACGAGCTTTTTGAACACACAGAAATTCTTTGTATTAGCAGAGCTTGAATTACCTAGGCTGCTATTGAAAAATGAGTACTCGAATCTTTGCCGGACCTTTAAAAATGAGACTTGGACCACTCAAGAAACGAATAATAACCTACATAAATACAGTTAGGGATCTGCTAAATAATGGAATTTCCCAGGAGAACGCGACAAATTTGAAGGGTTACCAATTGAAACTGTCAAAGGCAGTTGAGGTACTAGAACAGATTAATACTGAGTGGGCAAAGCTTATAAGTCTAGAATCGCCAGAAAGGAGAGAAGAGATGTTAAAAGATTACAATAGTTATGCAGAGGATGAGAATGGATTCATTGCCTTAATAGAATTAGCTAGGGATTTAAGTTGTGAGTTGGAAGCAAACCTCGGTGAATTCAAAAGTACTTCCTACAACGAAAGCTCTTCCAATATGACCATTGCACATTCAAATTCGATTAGGCTTCCAATCTGTAATCTCCCTAACTTCAGCGGAAAATCTAGCGATTGGCCAAGTTTCTGGAGCCTCTTTGAAATCTCGATCGATAAAAATAATAACTTAGATGACTCGGAAAAATTGACGTATTTGCTAGCTTCTCTCCACCGCCCACATCCATACAATGAGGTTAGTGGATACGCGGTTACGGCAGTCAACTATCCGCTCGTCCTAAACCATTTAAAGAAGCGATTTGGGGAGAATCACACCATTAAAAGAGAATTATACAGCGAATTAAATAAACTTTGCCCTCGCGTCGCTAAATTGGATGAGGTTAGAAGTAATTGGATTAGTATTAACCGAGTAACGCAACAATTGAAAGCGTTAGGTGAAGAAGTAGATAATGGAGCCCTAATTCAACAAGTAGAAAATAAATTCGGGGGATGGGTCAGTTGCATTATTATGGAAGAGCAGAATCGAAACCCAACCGATTGGAATATTGAAAAATTATTAGATTCAGTTGATAGGCATTTAAAAATAAAAGAGGCTGTATATGGACCAACTAATCAAAATCAACCCAATTACAGACGGTTACCAACCAGAAATAATCACAATGTATTCACTCAAAATATTGAACAAAATAGAAATTTAAATTGGAGAGAACAAAAACCCGAAATAAAACAATATAGGAATGATCGAGATAAAACTAAAAGGCCTTGTGCATTTTGTGAAATAACAAATCATAGCTCAATGCAATGTAAAAAATATAATAATTGGGAATCTAGAATCCAACGATTAAAAGAATTAAGAAAGTGTATAAAATGTTTTGAGAAAGGTCATATTATAAAATTCTGTAAAAATGATAAAATTAAATGTAAAAACTGCTCCCAACCTCATTACCTAGCCATTTGTTCGAAACTACCAAATAAAGAAACAGTTCATAATATAATGGATAATCGTAGAAAGAGTAAAACAACAGAACCAGACTTTTCAGACGAGGACGCGAAATGTATAACCGATTTATTAGAATTTAGTAAACTTAACCCAGATATAGATGAAAAAGAGGAAATCAATACATTTGCATTAAAAGGAGAGAGGATTAAAACAATATTAATTACAAAAAATATAGAGTATTTGTTAAAGCAAGAAACAATCAGAGGACGTACTTTAATGGACCCAGGCGCTACTTGTACATTAATTAGCGAAACCTTTGCTCAAAAATTAGGACTTTTAACCTCAGATCCCAAACATAAAACTGAAATCGAAATTGATGGATACGGAGGTCGAAAATCCAGATTTACATCCACACGAGTCAAATTCGAAATGAAACTAAAGGATGGGTCAAATTTAATGATAGAAGGATTTACTACACCCAACCTAGATCAAATGAAAATTTATTGTCCTTCTAGTCCAAGGGATTTTTGGTTGTATGAAAAAAACGAAATAAATGTAAAGAAATGTACTCCAGACGTATTATTAGGTTTAGCCGATGTTTTAAATATCCTCGATAGTGTGGAAAAATTAAAAGAACAGCGTTTCCTACTTCGCACTAAAGTTGGGCCAATAGTTTGTGGAAAAGCTAGAATAAAAGAAATGGAGGAAGAGAATGAAAGTAAAAATGAAAATCAATATGTAATGGTAGTAGAAAATGAAATTATTGAAAAAATCGAAGAAAAGGATTTTTGGAATTTAGAAACTATAGGCATTAGGGAACCCGGCTTAGAATTTACAGATGATGAAAATGCTTGGAAGCAGTTCAATCAAACAATTAATCAATTACCCGACGGAAGATACGAAGTCGGTTGGCCATGGAGATTAGATTCTAAAAAAGCATTACAAACGAATTTTGGAGTCACAATCGGTCGACTTAAAGCCCTTTGGAAAAAATATGCAAAAAATCCAGAAGTTTTAGAATCTATAGATAAAATAATAAAGGAACAATTAGACTCAAATATGATTGAAATCGCGCCTAGGAATTCACAAGAAATAATACACTATCTTCCACACCAACCGGTATTTAAAAGTTCATCATCTTTCACTAAACTAAGAGTTGTATTCGATGCAGGCTCGGGGAAAACGCCGTTAAATAATGAATTACTTAGAGGAGCAGTCCTACTCCCACAATTGCCTGGCATACTGATCAGAACACTTATGTTCAATAATCTGTTGATCGCTGATATTGCTAAAGCTTTTTTACAGATCCAATTGAGACCGGAAGACAGGGATGTTACTAGATTCCTCTGGGTAAAAGATATAAAACACCAACCGGATTACACAAATTTAATTAGCTATAGATTTACTCGCGTGTTATTCGGAGTCATTTCCAGTCCATTTCTTCTCATCGCTACAATATTACATCATCTCGAGAAAATAAAAAGTCCTTTGTGTGAGGAAATTAAAACAAATTTGTATATGGACAATATAATTCTTGGGGCTAAAAATACTGACGAGATAAAAGAAAAATATAAAGAATTAATTCAGATCTTTAATAAAGCAAAAATGAGAGTTAGAGAATTTTGTTGCAATTCAGTCGAAGGAAATAATATGTTTGAGGAAAATGACAAACACCCTAGTATAGAATCCAAATCCCTTAAATTACTTGGAATAAAATGGGACCTAGAAAAAGATGAATATTCACAAAAACTTCCCAATCAGACCTACAAAACAATGACTAAAAAACAATTACTTTCACTGATACATTCGATATTCGACCCGTTGGGATTAATTGGACCCGTATTATTGCCAGCAAAACTTGTATATCAAAAAGTTTGTGGTAGAAATGTAAATTGGAATGAAGAGTTAAAAGAGGACGAATTAATAGAAATAAATAATATAATAAATGATTGGAATGAGCAAGAGTTTAGTAGACCCAGAAAAATAATACACGGGTGTAAAGAGAAAGAGAATTTACAAATGCATTGTTTTGTTGACTCCTCGATGAAAGCATACGCAGCGAATATTTATATCCGAAATGAATGTATACACAAAACAGACGTCAATTTAATTTTTGCTAAGAATAGAATAGTCCCAAAAGGAAAAGAAAATACATTAACCATCCCTAGATTAGAATTACTGGCTATTTTAATTGGAAATAGAGCAACTTCGTTTGTGAGTAGAGAATTAAAAAGGACTGTCCAAAAATGTGTTCTTTGGAGTGATTCGATAATCGCAACGTCGTGGATAAAGAACACAAAACATAAAGAAACATTCATTAATAATAGAGTGATAGAAATAAGGAAAAATAAAGAAATAGAATATAGACACGTAACATCAACAGATAACCCAGCCGATATAGGGAGTAAAGGACTAAATGGACCTGAGCTTAATTCTAGCAAATTGTGGTGGAAAGGTCCTAGTTGGTTAAAAGAAAGTGAAAATAATTGGCCTAATAAATTAATATTTTCAATTGAAGAGGAAAAACCAAATCCTGTTCTTTGTTATGAAATTCAAATAAATGAAAATAAAAGGGAACTTATACCAAAAACCGAAAATTATAGCTCATGGTGGAAACTAATATATACAACCATGTTCATATTAAGATATTTAAATATTTGTATCTGGTCTAAACTTAACAAAAGCAGGAAACCATGGCTCGCCAAAATTAAAACAAAAGGGATTTTTAACGCAAAAGATATAAGACTTGCAAACTTGTTATTGATTAAACAGGCACAGCTCAGGGAAAGTCTATCCAGGGAACAAAAAGAAAGTCTTAATTTATTCGAGGACGAAAATCACATTCTAAGGTGTAAAACTAGGTTAGAGAATCTCCCCAATGGTTATGAATTTTCAAACCCTATATATTTACCAAGAGATGATCCAATTACAAAACTTATCTTACTACATATACACAAATCAAACCAACATTCAGGCCTGCAGGCAACGCTAACTCAGCTTAAATTAAAATATTTTATAATAAGAGCGAGAAATCTAGCCAAAAGAACGTTAAAGGAATGTTTAGAGCATTGTCAGAAATTAAAACCATATCAGCTTACAAAAATGCCACCATTGCCAGAAAGTCGTATAACAATTTCCCGAGTCTTTGAAAATACTGGTTTAGATTTTATGGGACCATTATTAGTTAAAAATTTAAATGAGGAAAGAAGTAAAATATGGATATTACTATTTACTTGTCTCACAACACGCACTATTCATCTTGAAATCGTAAACAGTATTAACACTCATTCTTTCCTAAACGCCTTCAGAAAATTCGTTGCAAGAAGAACTAGGCCAAATTATATTCTCTCCGATAACGGTTCGAGTTTCAGATTGGCAGAAAAAACATTAAAGAAACTCAAACCCGAACACATAATAGATGAAGGTATCCAAAAATACTTTGCGGAAGAGAATATCAATTGGCAATTCATAACGCCACTTGCCCCATGGCAAGGTGGAGTTTATGAGAGAATCAATGGAATGATAAAATCGAATATTAGAAAATCAATAGGTAGAAGAATAATTAACTATGATGATTTTAATACGCTAATCTGTGAAGTTGAAGCTATAATAAACTGTCGTCCATTAATACAGATAGAGGATGAAAAGGACGCCATAATATTACGACCAGTTGACTTTACATATCCATTCGCACAGCAAGGATTCCCTCCAATTTGCGAAGACGACCAGGAATATAAACCCCCTAATCTAGACTCAGCGGAAAAAATGTGTGAAATCTGGAGAAGTCACAATATCATTATAACTAAATTTTGGCAGAATTGGTCCCAAAATTACCTTACAATGCTAAGAGAAAGAAAAGATGAACATAAAAATCCAAGGTTTTCATCAAAAGGAAAGCCACAAATCGGAGAAGTAGTCCAAATATACGATGAGACATTACCAAAAGGATGTTGGAAAATTGGGAAAGTAGTAGAAAATAAAAATAATCGATCAATAAAAATTAAAATGGGGAGTGGAAAATTTTTAAATAGACCTCCCAATCATCTCTATAGTCTAGAAATTCCAAAAAATGAGGATAGATTTTTTAAAGAGAAAAACTTTTTTAGTAAAATTATTGATATTAAAAAGGGATATACCAACACAATATTCCTAATCTTAATGCTCGCCATGATCATACCAGGAAGCTTCCTACAATCACCAATGTTATGCCCAGAGCAAAACAAAATGTATTGGCGAATAAAAGAAAATCGCCGACCTTGTATAAATTTTACAAAGGACCCATTGTTACCAATAACACATAATTTTGACATATATCAACCCAACATAGATTTAGTACCAATTCCGGCAGCTCATTGTTCTATGTTAGGCACCAAATATAAATTTAAAACTGATTTAATAAATAATCCCCATCTTATTCTAACAACTTGGAGAGATGAGGTCAGTGTCGAAGAATGTAATAGAATATGGAAAAAGTCAAGATGTAAACTAGGAGTATTAACAGGATCTGGAAACACAAGCCATACTAACAATGAAGCCAAAATTGAATATTCTTACTGGACGATCGGGTACAAAGAGACAAGCGAATTAAATTGTTTTCTGAGCAATATAAGCATCTATGTAAAACCGGACTCATCGATAATATTCTCACCAGGACTTGACATCTCTCATTGTAAATACGAAAATAAAGCATGCTTACTAGAGGATGATTCATTAATTATATGGGAGATTAGCAAAGAAATTAAAGACAAGTTGTGTAAATTTTCAAAAATTAGAAAGTGGAAAGGAACATGGATGGGTAAAATTTGGTTAGCTGAGAATAAGGAAATAGGTCTCTCATTTGCAAATAATCCTACAAAAATAACTGATTGTCAAAGAGAACTCATATTAAGCGAACAAGGATATGCAGTTCCATCACCACAATACCAGATATTTAATATGAAAAAGATAAGAAAGAAAAGGGAAAATGAAAAAATACAAACAGGAATAATTATGTCTAATCAATTAGCAGCAGAACTCACAGCTAGTGAAACACTTACCACCGAAAAAATAAGAAAAGTCCTCAATCACATGGCCAATATACTTTGTGCGCGAGATATAAATAATTTTCAGAATGAAATAATTTCGGGAATTGATGCAAATGTAGTAGGTAGAATTTTAATGAACACCCCATATATAAAAGGAAAATGGATATCGAAAGAAATACTAGAAACAAAGACTTGCCTACCCATACCGGCAGAAAATATAACATACATAGGAAATTCAAAATGTTATAAAGACATCAGTATAAACATTACAATAAAAGACACACAAATAAAAGCATTTCTTGAACCATATACATTAATAATAAAAGATAACTCTTCAGAAACATTCTGCTCAGAAACACAATCCACCACAATATTTATTGAAAATAAACTAATAACAATAAACCAAAAAACCGGAAAAAGTAAAGAAATTCAACAGAAGCAAATTCATGATTTAACCTTAAATGGTCAACAAAATATAAACAATCCAGTAATAGAAACACATGCATTCCATAATCTGATCATAAAAAATTACACAGACCCTAGAATAGAGATTCTACAAATGTTCCAAACTTATAGAATTGACAGAAAGTTCGAACAAGAAAAATTACAAAAAGCCTTAAATAATAAAGAATACATACACTACTCAGAAGAAACAATAAAAAATCCATTATTAGACCTATTCAATTACATTTGGACAATAAACCTAGAAAAACTCTGGATGAGAGCAGTAGCTACGTACATAACATATATTTGGCTTTTTGATAGCTTTCTCCCATTTCTATTCAAACACATAAAAAACACGAGACTAGGAAGATTTTTAAAACTTATACTCACACTTGCAGGAAAGAAGATAGATGAAAATAAATCGGAAGACATCATGATGCATACAATTTTGAAGAAAATTAAAGAAGAAAAGGAGGAGGAAGAAAATAAACGACTTCGCTTGGCGGGCAGTGTCGTGTAAAAATACACGAATAATTAAATTATAAATATTTATTAAAGTTTATATTTTTTATTTGTCATGGACAGAATTTCCATGCATTTTCTTTCCCATAGGCTAACACTTTGACCTCTCAATCCACCGGATATAGTTAGAGAAACATATCTTTTTCTTTACTTTCCATACTATTTTTCACATTCTTTCTTTAACTATATCGCGGATGGGGCCCTATATAAACAATAGGCAAATATCCACACATAACATCTAATTGTTCATTAATTTAATTTAATCTTCCGAACGCCAAGCCGTTCTCTAAATCCTTTTAAAATATTTTTATATTTTCAGATTGTATTTTATTTCTTTAAATAAATATTTAATATTTATTTTTTATTCTTTTTGTCGATAAAAGTAGGTTTTAACTTTTACTCAACATTTACTACCAATTAAAAAAATTTTTTTTTGAAATTTTTATTTATTAAATATATAATGGCAAGGCAGAAAAAAATTTAAAAAAATGTCAAAAGACAAAGAAAAAAATTTTTAAGTGAATAAAATTATATAAGTACCTATAAAAATATACATATTTTTAAGTGAGAGACATTGAAGGCACATTAATTTTTTAAAATAATTTTTAAAAAATAATTTAAAAATAAAAAAAAAGACAAAGTGGCGAATATAAATAAAATTAATTTTTTTAAATAAAAATGGAATGTGAAAAAATTATTTAATTAGAGGTCGGTATGGAATTCCTCGTAAGGGATTTTTCCTGGATTACCTCCTTCTGTGCTCAGTTTTTTTTAATTTTGAGATTAATCCCGAGGGATTCCGAATTTTTCCATCTTTTAAGAATCGCAACATGAGTCCCAGAATGGTAAGTTACCGACCTCTAAATTACTTCAAGGCTTTTATAAAATTTATTAAAGTCTAAGGGATTTTTTAAGGGATTTTACCGTAAATTTTACCGTAATCTAATACCGTAATCCACTCCAAAATAATCAAGATAATGATGAATTTTTTGACTTTATACGAAGACCCCCTACTATAATAAAACCCTTAATTCTCAAGTTAACATCCTAATTTTGAATATAAATTTATTTTAAATTTTGGTTAGCCATTGAATAGATGCCTTTTCGGATCTATTCGGGGATCTTTTCGGATCCGTATATTTGGATCCGACAACCTTAGTGCCAAGTACTCTCAATTTTAAGATACAAAATTTATTGAATGATCAGAATTTCTGATTGCCTAAAAGGCGTAAAATCAAGTTTCACGTCTGTACTATATTATAAAAGCCAAGAATTAATAAAATTTTTTAAATCAAAGGAAAGAATATTTTGAAATGGTCTGGTACAGACTCTCTTCTATTTTTTAAATGGAGAAAAAAATTTTTTCAATTCAAAAAATTCATTCTATTTTTATTTCCTTCTCTGTTTTGTCTCAGTTTTTACAGCCAAATGAACAGGCAATTCAGCATGACTTAATGCTCGACGTTCAAAAGAAATATTATTATTTTGATTATTTTGATTTGGTTCTAACATTGTTATTGAACATTTTTTATTATTATTATTAAATTGTTGTTTATTTGGTTGAATTAAATGACTATTACTTATTGAGGAAGGAAGTAAAGTATTTTTAGTACTACTATTTGTTAGTGTTGATGTTGGTATAGGTCCAGCACCACAATAAGTATTGTTTATTCGACTAAAAAATTTGAAGATAATTTTTTTTGAAAAATTATTTTTAAAAAGACTCAACTCGATTCTAAAGAATGAAGATTGAGACGATGTGAGAGGAAAGGGGGAGAAAACATAATCCAAGAGATTTGGATTGACCCGGTTGAAACTAGAAAAGTTGGCCTATAAATAGGTATATAAAAAACGGAGAGGAAAAACCATAGTTTTATAGTGGATCCAGGTAATAAGTCTCCCACAAGACTGTGTTGAAACGACAAGAATGACTTGCAATTTGAGAGACGTAAATATTATAATAATAAGATTCTACTGTATCAGTGTTGCCAGAAGGCCCAACTCGATCCTAAAGACTCGTGTTTCAGATACCGCTCAATAGGCTCGAAAAATAATCTCGAAAGGAGCCTAGTTGAATAGAAAGATCAAAAAACTGTCTAATCATTTAAATAATTTTTGAAATAAAAAATATGTACACACATTGTAGTTGTTGATTTCGTAGAAGTTGAAGGAGAAGTAGTTGTATTAACTGTTTGGTGATGATCAAATTCTTTTTCTTTTTCAAGCTGTAATAATTGTTGATAATTTTGTTTTTGTTGTTTATTTCCTTTAAATGATGTTTTCTTTTCTATATTTGAATATTTTGTTGTTGAAGGAGATTGTAAGGAAGTAGTAGATGAAGGTGAGTGTTGATAGGAAGAGGAGGGTTTTTGTTGAGTTGATGAGAAAGTTGGTAATGTTTCATCTTCACGAGCTTTAAATTGTGCCTGGAAAATTTTTTTTTTAATTTTATCTTAATTAAAAATATTTTTAAATTTTTTAAAATTTAAAAATAAAAAATTTTCGATAAAATTAAAAATAGTCGTAACATTCTCTTACTCTCTAACCAATATTTATATAGATTATTTTTCTCTACTTACGTTAATATAGTTGTCTCCAGTGCTTCGAAATTTCAAATTTGCTCGTACTCGTACTCGTACTTCGTACCACCTCTTTTTTTGGCCTCGTACTCGTACTCGTACCTCGTACCACCCCTATTTTTTTGCTCGTACTCGTACTCGTACCTCGTACCACCCCTATTTTTGGCCTCGTACCTCGTACTCGTACCTCGTACTTGAGAAAAAAGCAAAAAATCGAAAATTTTTGATTTTTTGGAGCCCAGGACATCTATTTTTAAATTTTAAGCGTTGTATGTGATAATTTTTGAATCTTGGAAGGCTTCGAAGCTATAAATCCTCCAATTTCATCCATTTTATACGCCGAAAGCTAAGGTTTTGAGCATTTTGGAAAGCAATGAGAAATTTTCCTCCAAGATGGGTCGGGCTACCCGAAATCCGATATTTTTTCATCTATTTTTCATCTTCTTACATGGAACTTTTTAACTTTTTAATCAAACTTTTCACATTTTAATCTCCTGATATCCCTCTTAATCTCAAATCCCTTTTTTAAAAATTCTGAGAATTTTGGATGTCCTTAATCAGATTTCTTCTATTTTTTGCGCCGCAGGCGAAAATTTTGAAAAATTTTGAAGGCCATGAAGCCAGATAACTTCCAGTTTTCACCGCCGTAGGCAAAAATTTCAGAATTTGGATGCATTTTTTCAGCGCCGCAGGCGAAAATTTTGAAAATTTTGGAGGGCCGTAGGCAAAAAAAACTCACTTTTTAGTGGTGCAATAAAAATTTTAAAGGGCCAAAAACCCATAATTTCTCTTTGTAAAAATAGAATAATTTTTAAAACAAAATTAAACTTATAAAATAAGTTAATTATGTAAAGAAAATTATTAAAATTCCTTGTCAGTGAATAGGAAGCGAACCCAATATTAAATTATTAGAGACTTTGGTGCAGCCACGAACCTTCACCACTCGGCCACTCGCTCATATAATGGCGAATGAAAGGAATTAAATATATTTCTTTAATTTTTCTATTAACACCAAGTACGAGAAGTACGAGCTCGTACTTAGGCCTCGTACCTCGTACTTTTCACTTTTTTTGGCCTCGTACTCGTACTCGTACTTCGTACCTGCCCCATTTTTTTGCTCGTACTCGTACTCGTACTTCGTACCAGGTACGAGTACGAGTACGAGGTACGAGTACGAATTTTGGTACGAGCTTCGAAGCACTGGTTGTCTCTACTTTCCGGAAAAAGTTTAAGCTTTTAGTTCCGGTTAATTTTTCAGAGTGTATTTTCAGAAAATTTCAGAAATATTCAGAAACAATCAGAATTATTTATAAAGAATCAGAATTATTCTGAAATTAATTCTGATTTTTAAGCATAATTCTGACCATAATTAATTTCAGAATTAATTTAAAAAATCAGAATTAATTCAGAATCAGTCAAAAAATTTCAGAATTAATTTCAAAATTAATTCAAAAACAATCAAAATATTTTAAAAATCAGAATTAATTTCAGAATAGGTATATTTTCCGGAATTGCGCTATGTTCCAGTGGAATTACTGTCTCAGATTAAATTATTATTAAAAAATCTTTTGTGTTTACCCACCTCTTTTCGTTCAATTTCCGCTTCACGACGAGCTAAATCGCGGGCCATTATTTTCAAAACTTTTGCTTCATTTAAAGCTAATTCTTCATCTTTTAATTGCTTATTTTCTTCCTCTTCTTGTTTATTAATTATTTCATCATTATTATTAATTACTTTTTGCATTGCCGCTGTTAGCCAAATTTCCTAAAAAAAATTTTTTTTAATTAATTTTAAAATATTTTAAGTCGAGCCTCACTATAAAAAACACTCCCACTATGATCAGGGATGTCAAGGGTTTAGGGGTGATTAAGGATGTTGAGGGTCGCTCGTCTTTTTCGACCTCAACCCGTGGCATTTTTCTCAATCCATGGCCGTATAATGAGGGGGCATGGGCATGGGAGCTACTAATCCATACCCAGATATAAGGTCTGGGTATGGACCCCTTATTATGAGGTACAACCTCAGTAGAGGTGTTTTTTATAGTGAGTTCCAATTTATATATTTTCTCTTGCCTGCAATGCTGTTTTAGCCTTTAAACGATTAAGTTGTGTACGCAAACGCAAATTTTCTCGAATTAAATCGGTTGCTACACGACGCGCTCCAGCACCCATACGAAGCGGTAATAGTTGACGCAAACATTCATCTTCTTCTTCTTCGTCATCCTCGTCATCTGAACTTGCATCATGACGTCCACTAGAAGGAAATGTTGTATGGCGACGAATGGCACTTGCGCCACCAGATGAGGAACAGGATGAGCCGTCGGAATTGCCTTCTAAAAAATGATAAAAAATAAATTATATACAGACCTCTCTGTAAGACACACCCAATAATAGATACCCTTGAATTTAAAGCTTATCCTCTATCAATATCTGAATAGGGGAGCAGCATAAGTGATACCCTCTAATTAAGATACCACTCAATTAAAAAACACCTAAATTTGGTATGGCCGTTTGATAGAGAAGCTTATCTTATGTAACAGGATAACACCCCACTCTATTAAAGATAACTCTCATTATAAGACAAAACAATAATATATATATACCCTCAATTAAGATACTTTCTAAATTTGGCTGGCCAGTGGATAGGATAGTGTGTGGAGGAAGCTGTCTAAGCGATACCCTCTATTTAAGATCCATTTCACTATAAGATCCAATTTTTTCAGTCCTAAAAGAGTCCCTTACAGGGAGGTCCGTCAATTAAATTTTCTAAAAAATTCTCAAAAATCCCCCACTTTTTCGTTTATCAGTCGCTCCATGGTAAGTACGCACTCTTCTAGGTTTAGGCCTTCTATCTTCATCAGAAGCTCGTGGCTGTTCTTCTGCTGATGTAGCAGAATCTCCACTTCCAGTAGCTATTACAACACACTTTTCTTTTACTTCTTCTTCTTGTTGTACTTCTCCGCCCAAGTCATAAAAATCATCAAAAAGTGCTATTAGATCAGCATCTCTCATCTTTTTAGCTTTATCTATTAAACGCACAAGAGGCTCAACACGTGTTCGTTCCAATTCTCTGTAAAAGATATGAATTATCAACCCAGTAATTAAAAAATAGTTGGGAGAGAACCACAGCTATTTTTATTAACCTATAGTAACCCATAGATCCAAGACTTAGTTTTAAGTCTAAGACTCCTGGTCTTAAATTTCTCGAAGTTTTCCAGGTTTGGAAGTCCAGGCTGGCCCTGAATTATTTTGTGATTTTAGAAAATGTACCCTAGGAGTCTTTGACAGCTTCTATGAGGTAATTTTTTCTCTCACAAAAGCCGATTCCGTCACAGAAAATTTGAATTTTCCAAGTCTTGTTCCCTATAATAGAAGGAGGGGCTAATTGAGGGAAGACAATATCATTTTGGAGGGTAATTAAATCTGGAAAACAAGCTAAAATTCCTTCTGAATTTTACCTAAAACGATTTCGTAAATGTTCAAATGCTGCTCTTTGTTGTATTTTATATTCTTCTTCCTCTTCCTTCTCATTTTCCTCGTCTTTCATTAAATTTTCTTCATTTTTATCTTCATAATCCTCAATCTTTTTCCTTCTTCTCTTCTTTTGTTTATTTTTTCTTCGTGGAATTCGTTCAACAAGTGTACGTAGACGATCCATAAAAAGCATGCGAGCCTCAAAATAATGTTCCAAATCTGCTTCCTCCTTGGAACGTTGTTCTGAAAAACAAGCAAAAATTATTTCCAAATTATAAATTAATTTTTAAACCAAAAATAATAAAATATAATTTTTATAACTAAGAAATAAGTAGGAATGTTAAAATAATTTTTTAAAGGTCGAGAAAGGGCAAAAAGCTTAGAAAACAAAAAAAAACTTAAAGATCTTAAAGAGAGGAATGTCTCGGATTAAAAAAAAAGTCAGGGTATTGGTTCCGAGTAATATGAGACATCCCAAATAAATCCCCCTTTCATAAGCATAGTTTATAAGCCTCAGGGAGGATTGGGCTTTTTTTAATAGATCCAGGTGGACTGAGGGCAAGGTGGATTGGGGGTTATGGTAAATCGTGGTTACCCTTATCCTTTTTGAGGTATTAGTCTAAGGGTTTAGCGTCAATGACAAATACTCGAATAAAATCTATTAGTCCAAAAAGTCCCCCTCACCAATTTTAATAGTTCAAGGTGGAATGGACTGTGCTAAATCGTGGTTACCCTTATCCTTTTTGAGGTCTTTATCGGAGGGTTTAGCGTCAATGACAAATACTCGAATAAAATCTATTATCCAAAAAGTCCCCCTCACCAATTTTAATAGTTCAAGGTGGAATGGACTGTGGTAAATTGTGGTTATCCTTATCCTTTTTGAGGTATTAGTCTAAGGGTTTAGCGTCAATGACAAATACTCGAATAAAATCTATTAAAGTCTAAAAATCTCAAGTCTCCCTCACCAAAAAGTTGATCCAATTCCAATTTCCAATTTTCCATTTGTGTTTTAAAATCATTTGAATTAATTATAGGTTTCCCCATTCCATCCCCAATAGGTTTATCAGCAAATTCAAAACATTTTCCATCTGCTAAACGAACAAAATTGGGTGCTTCTGCCTTTGCTTTTTTAATAGCTAAAGCAAAATTTTCCAATTCAACACTTGTTGGAAAAGCAAATTCGAATCTTTAAGGGAGAAATTTTTTCAAAAATTTTTAAAAAATTTTTTTACAAGTCTGGTCTTTGTTTTGCAGTAACAATTAGAAGAAGACTCTTTCTTCGAACATTTTCTCCACGGACTAGAATTGAGTGAAGTGGTAAAATACCAGAATGAGAAATATGGCGAAAGAATTGAAGTGGAGGCTAAAAAGTGAATTTAAAAAATTTTTAAAGAGGTTCTCATTCAGTCATAAGCATTTCTCAAATCCAAAAAGATTGTTGAGAGAAATAGGTGTATGTATTAGAGATCGGAGTACGAACTAAGTCCCGGATTAAGTCAACAGTTATGTCGTATGTCGTATCTAAACTAGAGAGCGGACTGGAACTCCAGAATGAGAAATATGAATAGGTGGACT
This sequence comes from Meloidogyne incognita, assembly GCA_036172945.1. Taxonomy (NCBI): domain Eukaryota; kingdom Metazoa; phylum Nematoda; class Chromadorea; order Rhabditida; family Meloidogynidae; genus Meloidogyne; species Meloidogyne incognita. Next base: position 581,820 of record JARQAC010000013.1, read on the forward strand.
AAGCTGTGGTAAATCGTGGACGAACTAACGAACTAAAAATATTTTTTGAGCTCGATATCTCGAAAATCCAGATGCTCGAAAAGAGATATAAGGAGGTACAGAGGGAGATAATTACAAATCCCACGACATACTCATATCCACTCCCAATCTCTAGATATCCTATTAATCCTCAATTCGGTCTCTAATCTAAACATATAGGAACAGAAATTTGACTCTAATTTGGAACTTCAAATTTCTGAAACCAAATCCAGATTTATTCAGCCTTAATGGGGTATCGTTTAGTAAGGTCAAATAATCCTCAGCAAAGTCAAATTTTCCTAAAAATAAATTTTCTTTACCAATTTTGTATTGGCAGCATTAGAATTTGATCCAACATTAACTGTAGATGAAGAAGATCCTCCACCACCACCTTTAGGTCTTAGAAAAACAATAATATCATCACAAAGTAATAAACGAACTGTAAAAAAGGACATTTTTTGGAGGAAAATTGCTTAATTTTTACGTTCAAGTTCAGGTCCATTCATTGTTTCACGCCAAAAAGCTCGTGTAATTAATAAAATTTGCCGTCTTCCAATAGTTTTTGTTGAATTAGTTAATGTTATTGTTGAGTCATTTTCAACGGGCCAAACCAAATCGTCAAAAGAAAAGTCAATTCCATCCTTTGGATGAATCTGGAAAGAAAAAGAAGATTTTAAGGTCCAAAAAGGACACAATAACCACCTTACTCCCCCACAAACAGTGCTTTGAATCAAGGGATACTCGAACCTGTACTTTTTGCAGACACGAAAGCCGACCCGAGAAACTTTCGAAAACTCGTCTCGACTTATTTCCCAAGCCATTCAACCCCTAGGTACAAAGTACAAGTAAAATAGAGAGTTCAAAGCACCGCTTTCCAGTACTGGGTATATGACTCCTGGAGCTAGCTCCAGAGGTGACTTCAAACCGGAGCCAAAATTTTGAAATGCATGGAACCCGTTCTCAATTTTATCAATTCCTCATGGCCAGAAAGCAGTTCTCAATTCTCCCATAAACTCTCCCATACACCTACACCCTCCTAAAAACTGGTTTATTATTTAACTTTTTCTTATAAAAATCACATATTCACTTAAAAAACTTTTAAAATAATAAATTAGAAAAAAGTACCAATTTAGCAAAAGCTGCAGATTTATCTAAAGCTTTTTTTAATGCTGTCCATTTTTTATTTAGTTCGTGTTGCATTAATTGTTGATCTACTTGCATTGCAAATTCACGAACTATAGAATGGGCTTTTTGAGCTAATAATTGTTTTGATGGTTGAGATTCTTGTTTGGCAATCTATTTTTTTTTGTTAAATTAATTTTTTAAATAAATATTAAATTCTCGTAAATTTGTGAGAACGAACAGAGAAGTCTGTGTCGGTCTCTAAATAATCCTTAAGATATCCAAAATCGAAGAACCAAAAAAATTTCCGGTTCGTCGGTTTGATTCAACCCAAGGAAAGTGGGGAACATACCAATATACCAAAAATAAATTCTTCCGGATTTCGGGTATCATAACATTTACTTGAATAAATCCTGTTAAACGACTATGAGAGGAATCAAAAAATCCCCATTTGGTTCGAAAAATCTCTAAATATTGACAAAACCAAATCAATCGAGTACTCGATAGGTTCGGGTCTTTTCCAAATTTTTAACAACAAAAACTGATAGTCCTCTTGTCAGTTTTTGTGCCATAATCCCTCTAATTCAAAAAAATTATTATTAACAACACCACACACCTGTTCAACCAAAACAGGATATTTTGTTAATCTTTGAGCAACCAATAACATACAATCTTTAAGTGAACGATCTTTATGTTGTCCCTCGTAATATTCCATAAATTTACGAAAATGTATATTTTGAGCAATTAAAGTAGAATATTGTTTTGCACTATCTTCTCGGCCAAGACAAAAGGCAGTATATGAATTTATTGCAGCATTACTAAAAATATATATTGGAATAAAATTAAAATCGGACTTCAGTAAAAGATATCCTCTTAAAGCTGATCAGGAGTGAGCGCAAGAGGCAATCGTAAAAATCGCGAAACGCAACGCAAGGCCAAAAATCAACGCAAAACGCAATGCGCTCACCCCTGGGGCTGATTCCTTATATTAAGAGTATCTTAAAAATAGTGGTTATCGCCTAAGTAGCATGGGGATCCCCTGAACCATGAACGAGTATCCCTATGTTTGAGGTAGAGTACCTCCTTAAGGTCAAGCAAATTGTGTGCTTGATAGCACCTCATAATACAGCAGGGATAGGCTGAGGAAAGAATTGAGGGTTTTAAAAGGATGAGTTTGCGAAATTTGCTTCGGATCAGGTTTCGGATTTCGGGCTGAAAAAAGTCAATGTTTCGAGTATCCCTCCAAAGCCTATCCCTGTTAGGCAGCTCCCCAAAGCTTTTTGGACAACCAAATTTTTATAAGTATTGGATGTATGTTATAGCAAAATTCAATTATCCTCTTCAAAAATTTCCTCACCGAAAATTCCCTGAACCAAATTCTGTCAATAAAATATCAGAAATTTCATCTACAATGGGTGATTGAGAACAACGTTCAATAAGACTACGTAAAAATGAAAGATGAAAATCAAGTAAAGCTTCAACATCAGGTATTAACTTGAAAAAAAAATTATTTTAATTAGAAAATAAAGAGGTTGTGTAAGGCCGGCAAATCGAAAAGGATAAGTCCCCTCCAAGTTCCGGGAGTATGAAAGGGTACTTGGCAAATTGTGTTTATTTTGAGATGTTATATTGTGTAATTACATCGATTTCTAAAAATTTACAAAATCTCTTGAAAATTTTCGATAAAAATCTAAAGGAGATATCAAATGACCAGGTCACGAAAGATTATCTCGTCTAGTGCCGACACCAGTAAGGACACATTTGCGGACTGTTTGTAAAATAATTTTTTGGGTTCCGTTTGCTTATAAACTCATTGAGAATAGGAGGTTACAAGTTTCTAAAAAAATTCTTCAAAAATCCAGAACAACCCAAAGCTATGGTTTCTTTATAAGACCCACCACTGGGCCTGACCGTATCAAAAAAAGTTCCAAAAATCGTCCCCAAACATTTGCAAATCATTTAAAAAGTTTTCTTTTAAAATTACCAATTGTAATTGTTTTGGTGTCAAAATTCTATTATGTGCTAGCCCCTCATAATATAATTGTTGTAATAATACTAAAACTTGACAATGATGACGCTCAGTTAGTACAAGTTCATAAATAATATTTTGACGTTTCATCTCTTTTGCACTTAATGAAGAAACTGAAAATTAAAAAAATTTTGTTAGAAGAAAAAATTTTAGGACTTAAAAAAATTTAGCTAAAATGAGTTCGGGCAGAAGGTATTAAAAAGGCGGATACATAAACAATTCTACTTCCCTTTGGAGTCAGATGATTTTCAGAACCTAAAGGAACCCTCCCTATTTAAGATACAATATGGAGAAAGTGATTTGAGACTAACTCTCCGAAGAATCCTCTTACTTATAAGATAAATGGCTCGCCAAATCGTTGGCTAGCTGATCATCTAGCTAATTCAAACAATCCTACTTCCCCTTGGATTTTAAAGCCAGCCTGAAGGACAGGAGCTTACTTAGGTCTTCGTGAACTTTACTTGAGATCCAATTTGCTGGAAAATGATCAGCTAACTGATCAAACAATTCTACCTACCCCTGGATTTTATAGCTAGCTTTATGGACGGGATCTCACTTAGGCTTTCATGTTATATTTTGAAGTATAACAGTATGAGAAATATTTTTAAAAATTAAAAAAAATAATTTTTTCCATTCCCTTACATTCATTATCACTCCCAACACAATATTTTGCAGTCCAACTAGTTTCCTGTTCTGTCCACAATTCCAAATCTGCCCATCGAGAATGTTGTAGTTGGGCACGGGGAAAGAAGTTTGAAGAGGCTGTAGACGGCCCATTATTATGATGAAAAATTCCATCTGTTGTAGTTGATGTTGGGCTAGAAAATGGTGATGAACTACCAACATTTGCAGTTGTTGAACTTGGACTTTGTAGAAGAGAAGATTGGTGTTGAGATAAATTTTGTGGTTGTAGAAGTTGCTGTTGGTCGGCAAAATTGTTCATAAAATCGCCTAGAAAAAAATTTTTTTATGTTAAAAAGATCTTTTTTGGAAATTTTTGAATTTTTTTTTGATTTTTTGAAATTTTTTAAATTTTTTGAAATTCTTTGAACAGTTTTGAAATTTTTTTTATAAAATTTTTTATTAATATTAGACGCTCTAACATATCCCTCTTTAACAAATTCTTGTCTATTTAGTAACTTAGTTTATAGCTTAATCAAGGCCAAACCCCGCTATAAAATACCCCCAATACTAAACACAACCATTATTAAATTTAAAGTGTTAAGTCGATGATATAAGTCTAATAAGAGTGTCACAAGCTCATTGAGCTTATAGGATATAAATAGGAACCGACTAAAAAATATTTTTCAATAAAAAACAAATTAGAAACCATATTGCCCTCCCGATGCTGATTCCATTGAGGGCGCTAAAGAATAACGCCTTCGATTTGAACAATTGCCAAAAAATGGGGAAACTGGTGGGCTTTGTTGAGTAGTGAAAACAGTTGAACTATCACCCCTTCGATGCGAATTATTATTGTTATCGCGCCGCAAAATGCGTGCCATTTGACGAAAAACACGCCATTCAGTACCTCCCCCACAAGTTAACATTCCTTCAAATCCAGAACGTCTACGATTATTTTTTGGGGGTGTAGTTGATTCAAAGGGTTGTGGCTTTTGTTGTAAGGGAGAGGAAGCTGTTGATGTTGCGGTTCCCAAACGTTGCGGAGGAGGAAAAGCAGACAACGGCAATGAAGAAATTGATGTTGGAGACAATGGAGGAGATGTTGAGGATTTTATAAAATTTTTATTGAAGGTTATCAAATCGTTATGATAATCATCAACATTATTATGATGATGATTGTCAATAAAATAATTTTTATTTTTAGTATTATTCTCTCTCAAATTGCTGCTAACACAATTGCGAGGAAAATAAAAATTATTTTTTTCCTTATTATTGTTATTAACATTTTTATCAACATTAACTTCTTCCTCTTCATTAATTTGTTGTTTACTTGAAGCTATTAATGCTGCACGAAAATCGGAAATTGAAGCGGAGTTTATTGAAAGAGAGTTATTTGAATTATTACAATTTTTAATAGTTGTTGATTCAAGTTTGGAGAAAAGGGACATTTTTTGAGCTTTTCCGCGAGTTAGGGTAGGGGATGAAGATTTTTGGGGAAGAAAATTTTTTTGAGGAAGTAAATTTTTTTGAGGAAGTAAATTTTTTTGAGAAGATTTTGGGGAAGATTTTGGAGAATTTTTTAAAAAGTCATTGCTATCTTCATTAATTTCCCCCTCATTTATTTTTTTCAAATCATTGCTTTGTCCTTCCTTTTTTCTTCTCTGAATACTTCCATAAACTGTTGATGAACCAACACCAGAAGACTTATTCGACAAGATGTCTTCCCTATTTTCTTCTTCAACTGAATCCTTTTTCCTTCTTCTTTGTATACTTCCCAAGACCGTTGAAGGACTAACAGGAGAGGAACCAACAGCAGACCCAGCTGGTGAAGACGTAACCCTAACTTCTCCCTCATTTTCCTCCTCCTTTTCAACAATCCCTTCTTCTTCATCTATATCCCCACATATTATATTAATTTGGGGCGGAGGTGTTTGTTGACGTTGTAAGTGCTGAAAGTGTGCTGGTTGGTGTTGGTGCTGTTGACGTCGCCTATTATTATGCGTATTTCTAATGTTACGGACAAATCGAGCACGCGGAGAAGGAGAACGCTCAGGCACTGATACAAGAGTACCCGAAGCTGCTTGGGTTCGAAGTGTTCGAAGTAAGGAAGAATAGGTGCCAGGTTCGGATGTCGTTACTGCTGTAGACGAAGTTGAATCGGTAGAAGAGGAAGAGGAAGAAGAATGGAGAAGCATTCCACCTTCATTGAAAGCGTTTGATGGAAGACTTGGACGGCGGGCATCATCAACATAATGTGAAGAAGGAGGATAATGATGATAAACAACAGAAGATGATGAAGAAGGGACGGAAGTTGATGAATCTGTTGATCCCATAGACGAACCGGAAGATGAATTGTGGGAAGATGAATTGTTGGAAGATGAACCGGTGGAAGATGAAGTTTTGTAAAAACTTCCACCATTTTTTGAGCTTTTCTTTGGCACCCCAAAATTTTCTACAAAATGGTTGACTCTATCTAATAGAGGCTGTTGTTGTTGTTGTCCTTCTGTAGATAACAAAATTTTTGATTGAATTGTAGTTGAAGCATTCTGATTTGGTATAATATAAAATTCGCTGCTTTTACTACGTCGATCGCGAATTGATTTTGGTGAAAGAAAATTTGTATTAGGATTAGAATCTGCGACGCAATTTGGCATTTTTTAAAATTTTTTGATCTGATAATTGAAAATAAAGTTTAAAAAGGTAAAAGGAAAGGAATGATAATAATGTTGAAAATTTAAAAAAAAATAAAAAGTTTAAAAAGGAAAAAAAAATTATTTTTAGGAAGAAGATGCTTGATTGGCTTATAACAATAAAAAGAAAAATATATATAATGTATTCTATTGACTCATAAAAATCACGTTTTAATCAGCCTAATCAATTTTTATATTTTATTGTTTTATTTTTAAAAGAGAAATCGTCAAACTTATTTAAATATAGGTTTGTATTTAAATAGGTAAGGTTGTCGCCTCTTGGAAAATCTTCGGATATCCGGGACCGAAACGAAGAATCGAAAAATAATTGGTTTTTAGTTCCGAACAGAGAAAAAGAGGTCAATCGGAAAGGACGAAGGTACCGGAAATCGGAACTGTAGGAAATTGGAATTCCGATCGACCTCTGCCGAGAACCCTAATTGACCAAGAACCCTACTCTGCCAATAACCCCAAGAACCCAAGAACAAGAACCCTTTTGAAAAATCCTCAACTCTCATCTCTTGGCATTGCCTCAAGAGAAGTCGCTTTCCCCAAGTTTTTTTCCATTGTTAGTGAGGGAGATTCGAGGACGGATCAAGGAAGGATCAAAGAAGGATCAAAGAAGGATCAAGGAAGGATTTGAAAATATTTTTGTCATTTCACCTATACATTTCTCTACACAAAATAAGGCTTAATGAATATATTTAATGAATGACCAATTTTAATGCTTGGAATTGATAAAAATGACTTTAAAAAATTTTTTTATAAATTAAAGTGTTATGAATAAAAAATGTTTTAAAGGAATGCATGAGGGAAGGAAAGGAATTTTTTTCATATTCGTTTACCGCTTTTTTTCTTATCCTTATTTTTTTTGGCCTGACAAAAAATGAATCAACCTATATGAAAAAATATTATTATTATTATATGTTAGAGGACAACATTTTTGTCAAATACTTTTTTTGAAGAACAAGGGGCTTTTTTGGAGAAGCTGAAAAAGTGGAATAAAAAATAGAGAGGAAAGAAAAAATAAAAAAAAATTGATAGAGGTGTGTAAAAAATCAGAGAATAGATTGAAGATAAGATCTAGATCAAAAATACATATTGAGGTTACCCCGAGAAGTGAGATTCTTCTAGTTTTCTATTTTATATTTAGATTAATCAAATCTCAAGTTAAAACTAACAGTCTAATCAGAAGGCTTAGTTAGGACATGTCACGGATTGAGAAAAATCGGGTCGGGTGTTAGGGTCAGTTTTGGAAATTTCCTCGGATTGGGGTTTCGGGAAGGAAAAAAAATCTGAGTTTCGGTTACCCGTGACATCCCTGGAAAGGAACAGCATATCAATAATCGGGGACTAGGTTCAAGTTTTTCCTAGTACGGGTTTTCCTTAATTTTCAGGTCAGGTTTAATTCCCTCATAGAAAGTTTATAGAATGCAACGTGTAATTAAGAAAATAAAGAAAACAATTATTATAATATTTTGAATTACTTTCTCACTTTTAAAAAAAATTTTTTTGGGTTGAAAAATAAAAACAAAAAAAAGGGTCAAATTAATAAAAAACAAAACAATAAAAATTGTTTTTTTTGGAAATTAAAAAATAATTGTTTATTAAAATTAAAAAAAAATATATAAACAGTAATTAAAAAATTTTCTAAAACTGGATGTGTTTTGTTTAAATTAATTTTATAAATAAATTAATTAATGAAAGAATTAACCTTGAATTTATATAAAAAAATAAAGAATTAAAGATTGAAGATAGCTTTTAGAAATTTCTATTAAAAGAGAAATGAACTCATCGAGAGAATCAAAAAATGATTTTAAGAAAATGAGGGAATAGTCGAAAAATATAGAAAAAAGTAATTTGTCATTCAAGTGATTTTTTAAAAAATAAAAAAAATTAAAATAAAATTCCATGTCAAATTAATTTTTTTAATAATACTGCAACTTCTATCCGGGCTAGGGCTGCATTTAATTTTAAAAATTTAAATTACGGGTAGCGGATTGAGGCTGCGGAAATTTCTTTTTCAATTGCATGTAGCCCTGCTCCGAGCTCAAGTACATTTCAGGGACGGGTCTATTTTGAAAGAAAAAAAACGGGTAGGGTTTCAGGTAACCTGTCTCAATCAAAATCCGGTTACCTAATACATATATTTAATTTTAAAGAAAAAAAATATGAATTTGGCCATAATTGAAGAATAGGTAAGCTAAATTTAAAAAATTTGAAAAATAAAATAAAAATTAACAAACAAAAATTAAAAAAAAAACCCCTCAAAAATGTAAACAAAAATATAAATTTTAAAGTTTGAACAGATATAAGAGAGACTTGCAAAAAAAGATAAAAGTAAAACGCCCTTTTCTAAAATTTATTTATAGTTTTGTGTGTTGTTTTGATATGATCGGGAGGAATATTTTTTAAAAGAAAAAGAAAATGTGTACAAGAAAGTGATACCAATAAAATATAAGCGAAAAAGGAAGTAAAAAATATAAGAGAAAAAATGATAAAAAAATTATGATTAGATGACCAAAGCAAAATTTTATTATGATAATTATTGTGGATAAAGGTGTAACAGGATTATTTTTTTGGGGACAAGAAAATGATGAGAAAATGAAAAGAAAATGATGGGAAGGTTTGACAAGGATGATTATGAATTTGAATGAAAATGGGTTCCTGATCAAGGCTGTTCACGGAAATTTTTTGAACTTGAGGGTGCGAGGTTATGGAATTAATTTTGTGAACTGCGTGTTCCGATAGAATAAAAATTTTCAATGATGATAAAAAACTAGAAAGGGATTTATTTGAAAAAATTGAATTTCCAACAATCCATCAGTCACATGGGCCGATTTGACACCATTTCCAAAATTGAATTTAGAATGTAAAATTTAAGGGATTTACATGGAAAAAGAGGAACTAAAATATGGAAAGTGAATCTCTACTAGTAGGAAAAATTGGACATATACCAGGAAATAAAATTTTAAAATTTTCCAAGTTCGGGTGAACAAAAATTGACCAAAGAAAAAAATTATTTGGCCTTCCTTTTTCCAGACTTGAGATTGGAATTGAAAAGTTTGGACTTGAAAAAATAATAATACATATTTGTTTTGATTATGATATGGGAAGATACCTTTAATAAAAGAAGAAAATGCAAATCCAAGCTAACAAAAAAAATACAGAAAAATTCAAAATCCTTGTAAAGGTTCAAAAATAAATTTTTAAATACACCATTTATAGAGGCACAGAACTATGACGTTTAAAAAAATAAAATTTACATAAAAAAATTTTTTTCGAAAAAAATCAAGTAAACAATAAACAAAAATAAATTAACAGTCAAATGATCATTCTAAAAAATCAGAAGCTAAAAAAATAATTTTTGTATGACCGCGACTTTTTTTCAAAAAAAAAAGAAAATGTACTCAAGGGTTAATGAGCATAAAATTTTGGTAAAAAAAAAATTAGAGTTTTTCAACCTAGAAAAAATAATTAAAATGTATACGCGTAATGAATAGTGGCGGAAAAATTTGAAAGAAAAATTTGAAGAAGAAAAAAAAATTTAGGGAGGAGATATCTCTCTCTCACTCTAATTGATGATAACACAAAGTGCTAACTAAAAAAATTAAGGACGAGAAGAAAGGTAGAAAAAAAATAAATTAAAATTAATGGAAATACAAAATTTGAAAAATTGAAAAAAATGGATAAGAAAAAAAAATATAGAGTTAAGAGAGAGGAAAAAAATTAATAGTAACTAAAATTGAGATTTCAACCTAGGCTGATCCTGTTTCTTGATAGGCTTAGGGAGAAACCCAAGTAAAAAACCGAGGATTTTTTGTGTTTTTCGGTCAAGTTCCGGATAACGTGTTTTTCGGTCAAATTCCAAATTCCGGATCCAAGAAGCTACAATCCTATAGATTAAAGTCAGAACATCACTAATGATCGACTGAGAATCTTGCTCTCGATCTTAAAAAATCTTAACTTTAATTTTTTATCGAGTTAACTCTTGTCTCAATAATTTAAATAGAGTCAGGTTCTTATCATTAATAAAACAACAACTAGAAAAATTAAGCTTGCAGTGAAAAATAGAAAGAAAAATTTATTTGTTCAAAGAGGTATAATAGCTCTAGAAAAAATTATTTATATGCTAATCATTACAATTTTAATTTTTTTTAAGAAAATAAAAGGAACAAGATTTTTGCAAGTAAATTAAGAAAAGAGAAAAGAAAATGCGTAAAACTAAAAGCACGTAAAAACCGCAATCACTACAACCCCCCCCCTTCCCCCCCTTTCTAAAGTTAGTTAAAACGCCCACACAACAATAATAATAACAACAAGAACAACAACAAAAAACGCCATTACATATTAATGATAAAAAAATATCCAACAAAAAAAATGCTTTCTCTCCCCTCCTCCTCTCTGTTAATCAAAAATTTCCTGTTTTATAAAAATTTTTTTCTTGTGATTAATGCTATAAATAAAAATTTTTTATATATTTTTATTTATTTTAATATTTTTCGCTCCCGTAATTTTTATTTTTTAAATGGGAGTGGAAATGAATAAAGAATATTGTTAATAATGGTCGGATCTCAATTTTAAAAAATATCTCAGAAATTCTCATAGGAGGAGAATGAAGAGGAGAGGGGGGGGGGGTAATTAATCAAGAGAGGTATGGTTATTCAAAGGAAGGCACTTGAGTTTTAAAAATAAATATCCCTAATTTTTAGATATCCCTTTGCTTTTTGCCACGCTTACATAAAAATCGCTTTGCGTCTTGCGACAAAAAAAAGATAAAGTTAAAAGCGAAAAATTCCTCCTAAATGTTATTTTCTGTCGCAAGACGCAGATATCTGTTTCGAATAAAGATACGTAAAAAATATTTTTGAAAAAAATCAGAGGGGGTTCGAGGGTCGAGATCTTGTCTCAGTCTACTCTCTATAAATAATTACCCCTCTCCCTCACTTTGGAAATGGGGGGGGGGGGGTAATTAAAATTAATCGAGGTAATTAAAAAACCTTATAATAAAAGGTTAATGTTTTTATTAATTTCTTTTTAATGTTTATTTAAATTGTCTTTTCAAAATTAATTAGTCAACAACAACAAAAAAATGATCAGTCAAACACACACAAATTAAAACAGGCGCGGCATTTAAAAAATATAAATTAAATGGGCGCGCCGAAATTTGCGGATTTTAATTTGCGGACCCGAAATTTGCGGACCCGAACTTTGCGGACCCGAATTTTGCGGACTCGAACTATGCGGACCCTAATTTTGCGGATCTGAGATTTGCGGACCAAAAATTTGCGGACCGACAATAGAGTCTACTGAACCTTGGAAATTTCAAAAATTTTAGCCTGCGGCGTTAATTAGGATGAATTCAGGCATCATGACCTTATGAGATGGCCATATAAATGATTTCTTCAAGGAATTTTCTCGATTATTTAAATTATGAAATAATTTTATGATAAAGAATTGATAAAAATTTTGAAAAATCAAGAAAAAATCTTGATCTGGTACGGATCATGGTAAACTCTGCCGGGATCATCGAAAAATAAAATTTTTAATTTTTTCTTTTTACTCATGTGTCGGTCCTAAAATCTTGGTTCCGCAAACTTCGTGTCCGCAACCTTCGGGTCCGCAACCTTCGGGTCCGCAACCTTCGGGTCCGCAACTTTCGTTCCGCAAATTTCGGGTCCGCAAAGTTCGGGTCCGCAAAATTCGGGTCCGCAAAGTTCGCGCCACGATTAAATGTTGTTGTAGTAATCGCAGAAAATTTTTTTTTGTTGTTGTTTTATTTACAACTTTTCGCAAATTAATTAAATAAATATAAATTTTCCTCTTCATTACTTCCCAAAAATAAAAATTTAGGGAAAAAAAAGAGAGGAGTAAATTTCCAGTTAATTTTTTTCTGTCGTTTTATTTATTTATTTGCTCGAATATACATATAATTTTTATTTTCTGTATACGCCTAATTTTGTATTTTAATAGAAAAAAAGATTGAAAGAGATGTATGGATATAAATTTAAAATTTAAAGATTTTAACAAAAAAAAATCACGCATCTAAGTAAAACTAACAAATAAAAGATGAAAAAGACTAGGGATTTTCAGAACTCAGGATTTTTCAGGTCAGTTCTTCCGTTCCGGATAACTAAAAAATTGGTAATTTTCACCTTCGTTCCCCCCCTCCTTTTTCCTTCCTCAATGTATTACAAAATGGTCAGTCTGAACAACAATTGTAGAACCCATCGAGCTGTGTCGAATGACACCAAAATCAACAAAATCCGACTTGATTGGACCGAGATACAGATCCCTGAAAATTGAACAACCATAGGGGCGAAAAACCATAGGTACCACAATTCATACAAATGATAGCTCATTCGAAAGAGCTCTTCGAGCTGAGTCGGATGACACTAAAATCAATGTGATTGGACAAGAGTTGAAAAAGTTATGACATAAGTCGCCGACTCCGTTAGGTCTATTTCATGTCATAACTTTGTCAAACCATGTCTAATCGCGTTGATTTATATGTCATTCGACTCAGCTCGAAGAGCATAGTCGAATGAGCTATCATTTGGGTAAAATTTTTTTATTCCGAAAAATCGCCCCTATGGTTGTTCAATTTTCAGGGGTCTGTATCTCGGTCCAATCAAGTCGGATTTTGTTGATTTTGGTGTCATTCGACACAGCTCGTTGGGTCTACAATTGTTGTTCAGACTGACCATTTTGTAATACATTGAGGAAGGAAAAAGGAGGGGGGGAACGAAGGTGAAAATTACCAAAAAATTTTTTAAGAAAGACTCTCACTTTAAATAATACCCAGGGATGATTTAAGAAAAATCTCAAAATATTTTTGCCCTCAAGGTTTCAAACAATTTTTGATCATAAAGAAAATTCCTTTGGAAAACAGAACGACGTCTTTCAGAAAAATCGACTTGATAGTTGACTAAAAAATCCTGCTAATTCAAGAATCGAACTGATCAAATATCTAAAAGTATATCAGTTAAAAATAAACTAAGTGGTAGCCCTAAAAATAACCCAAAAATAATTATAAATAATTTATGATCTACATACAAAAACATGAGCGTCCACCATGCAAAAACGATTTTAGAAAAAAAATTAAAAATAGTAAATATCAAAATAGGTATGTATTTAAAAATAAGTTCAATTTTAGAAAAATAAAAATAAATATATATCTAAAAATAAATGATCCCACGCAAAAATTAATAAAAATTAAAAATATGTAGTAGTAGTAAATATCAAAATACTAGAAAATGTTCAAAATTTTAAAAGAAAAAATAAGAAAATAAAATTTAAAAATAAAAAAAATAAAAAAAAATGCATGATTTTTAAGGTAAATAAAAATCAAAAAAAATACTAGTTTATTTTTTCAATCACACACCAATCAAAATTAATTTAAAAATTAAAAAAAAGACTACTAAATTTAATTTTCAACCTATCAATATTTATTTAAAAAACTTCATTTTATTTTGTATAAACTACAGGCTATATACTTTCAACCCCTTACTAATTTTAACTAAGATATTTTTTTTTGCTAGTTTATTCCTTACTAAGTTTTAATGGTAATTTATATTTATTTTGCTAAATTTTTTTGCCAATATTTTTTTTTAATTTTGCTATATGCAAATATTTTTATTTTATTTTTTTAATAATTAATTGCTCTAATTTCCGTTTCATTTTTACCCCTATTTTGTTTATTTCCTGTTATATTTTTATTAATTATTATTTTAGTAATTTATTAAAGTTTTTTTTAATTATTTTTAAAATAGACACACTCACTTTTAACACGTGAAAACGGAGAAAGGATATTTTTAATTCCGAAAAAATAATATAATGATAGGAGACTTGAGAGTCGATAAAAATTGATCTCGATAAGATGGCACGACCGTTATAACGAAGCTATATCGTTATAACATGACAGAATCGATGACTAAAACAGATTCCTCATGTCTTAACTGTATGGACGTGCTGAATTTGTAAGATTTAATCTACAAGAACAATTCCCAAAACTAAGGACCTTGCAAGGATTTCTGGGCCGGGAATTCCCCGAAATCATGAATTTATCCCTTGTCGATACGATCCCCGGGACGGAGGTAAAATTAAGGAGCTGTGAGGAAATTTCGCTCGGATAAAAAGTTAAAGTGAGTGTGCCTTTAATTTATTTTTAAAAATATTTAAAACCACACCGTTGCCATTAGGACAAGATTTGTTAGCAACAGCCATATCAGCAGCAATATTAGCAACAATATTTTCTGTAGGTGATTGAGAAGCCCATAAATTGACTAGACTACGTTGAGCATTACTTTCTTTTTTACGACGAGGGCGTATTGACCATATTGTCCCAAGGATCATTGAATTAGTTTTTGTTTCACGCTTTTTGTTGTCTTTAGAAATTGTTCTATAAAAGGAAGAAAAATTTTTTTTTAGAAAATCTAAAAAAATATGCTTAAAAATTAGAAATCGAAGCCTTATAAATTATATCAAAATAATATCCCAAAATTAGACACACTGGTTAATCATGGGTGGAAGAAAAGGTGAAACACATCCCTATTTATGATAAACCTCAGTATCTCCAAGGAGTGTAGTTTATGGGACCTTGAAAAGTGAGGTCTTATTGAGGTCTTGAAAACTCTTAATAACTTGAAAAGATTTTCCGTCAATATAAAATGTCTATAATTTCTAGGCAGATCGAAATCTTTAAGTTATCAAGAATTCCATCTCAACAACCAAGATCCCATCTTGATTACTTTTTTTAATACCCCAATTTATAAGGTTTCGATCTAACAAATCAAGATTCTCTGAGTAACTCGATGCAAAAAGCTCTTTAGACCTAATTTTTTTTTAATTTTGCCTAGGCATTATTCAAAATTTTTAAAAATCCCAGACCCTCAAACAAAAAACAAAGACAAAAAGCAAAGCAAACAAAAAAAGATGACAGGAAAGAATAAAAGCAACACAAGAAATTTAAAAAATTTCACCTATTAGCAGCCCCATCAGCCATTTCAGCAACACAACTTCCACCACTTATTGTTGCATTACCCAAATTGTTGCTGTTGTTGTTATTAATTATTGTCCCATTATTTTTTGGTGCAACTTTTCCACCTCCACAAACACGATTATTATTGTTGTTTGTTGTTGCCCCTAATAAATGTCTAAGTATTGCACATTTTGTGCTGTGATGATTGGTGGAAGTAGTCAAATGTTTGGAGGATTTAACTCTAAACATTGCTTGTTGTTGCTGCTGTGTTTGTTGCTTCGTTTCTTTAAGTTGCTTCTGCTTCTTTTCTTCT
This sequence comes from Meloidogyne incognita, assembly GCA_036172945.1. NCBI lineage: Eukaryota > Metazoa > Nematoda > Chromadorea > Rhabditida > Meloidogynidae > Meloidogyne > Meloidogyne incognita. The sequence continues at coordinate 597,596 of JARQAC010000013.1, forward strand.
ACTTGTCTTGCTTCAACTTCTTTCTGAACGCTTCCAACTTCCTTAACTTCTTCATGAATTTCTTCATGAGCCTCTTCATGAGCTTCTCCATCCCCATGACCTCCCTCTTCCCCTTTCAAATCTTCCTTTTCATGCTCTTCCACTGCCGCAACAATCGCTGCCAGTTCAACAGAATCCTCCACAGCTAGCTGCACAATACTTTTTCTTCGAGTAGCAGCTGACGTGATATTTCCACGTCTTCTTTGCTGTGTTGATACGCCTCTAGGAGGTGGACGTTTGCGAGGAAGTGTAAGTGTTGATGTATAAGAGAAGGGCGAAGAACTTGATGTCAAGTTTGTTGTCAGGTTATTAGCTCTACTTGAAACAGCTCTATGAAGAGCCAATTTTTTATTGCTTTGTCGTCTATCAAGTGTTTGACATGTGCTGATATAAAGTATTGGAGAACAATTTGTAGAACGACGAGTAGCTCGAGAAAGTCGTGGAGGTAGTGGAGGAGCTGTTCTTTCAATTTGTTTGTGATTTGGTTTTTTAAGTAAGGTTGAGGATGTTGCTGATTTTTGAAGAGAATTATTGTCTTCTTCTTTATATGATTTTCCGTCTCTTCCTAAATTTTTATTTTTAATTCATCATTAAAAAGGTTGGTAAGTTTCAAGTTCGTTTCCTTTCTCTTTTCCTTCGTCAAAAGGCTCATAATGGTTAGACTTTCTTCATCGCATTTCTTAATTTATAAGCCTTGGCTGAATAATTGTATACCGTAAAGAAATGAAGTGCCAATGAGGAAGAAAGAAAAACTGACCATTATGAGTCCTTTGGCGGATGAAAGAGAGAATTAATAATGATCAGACCTCTTCCTCGCATTCTTAATTTCCAATATTTAGTTAAAAATGCATAGAGAAATAAAGTGCTATTGAGAAAGGAAGTCTGACCATTATGAGCCCTTTTACGGGAAAAGAGAAGGAACAAACTTGAAAATTGCCAAAATCTTCATCCTCTTCCTACCTCTATTTTTTGAAGATTCTTTAATAATTTTCTTCATTTCTTCTTCTTCCTCCCTCCCATTATCTCCTTCTTCTTCCTCCTCCAACCCCAAACTATCTTCATTTACATTTTTTAATGTTCTCAACCCCTTTCTTCGACATTTAAAAAGAAACTCGTCAAATCGTTCCAATAAGTCTTCTTCAATTCTATAACGAGCTAATTGTTCATTTGGCAGTAATTGTGGTTCATTGCTGTCTTCCTCTTCAACTGACAGCATATTATGAACTTTAGATGAGATTGAGGGTTCGCTATCCTGGCCTGTGCCAATAATTGAAAATGGTCTTTGTTGCAAAATCGACGAAAAAAGAATTTCTTGGCATTCTGTATTTTTTTCTTTTTCTTCCCTTCTTTCACTCTTCTCTCCTTTTGAAGAACTATTTAATACTTGATTGGAAGTTCGAAAGCGTACTGGAGTTAAAGCTGGATTTTGATTAAAGCTTCTTTCCTTCTCACCTTCTTCTTCTATACCCTTTCCCCCCTCTTCTTTATCATTCCCCTCAACTAGCAATAAAGCTGAATGTCTTTTTAATCTTCTTTTTTGTTTAAGCTCATCTTCTTTACTTCCTCCTGATATTGAAAATGTTTCGGTATCTTCTATTAAAGTGTCTAATAATTGGCTAGATGCTCTTTTTGTTGAAAACAGAGAGGGATTTGGAGTTGTTGGAGTTGAGACATTTGATCCTCCTTTTGAGACATTTGATCCCACAACTAAATTACTGTCGTCAATGGATGTCCCACTATTTTTTCGCCCCCAAAGATTTTTCCATTTAAAGGAGCGACGACTGCAAAGCAAATTTTGTTGTTGTTGATCCTCAACTTTTTGGCTATTCCGTCTTAATAGACTGCTGTCAGAATTTTGCCGATTTGTTGAAAAACGATTTCCTAGAGAAAATAGATTGGCTATTCCTGAAGATGATGAAGATGGTGTAGAAGAAAATGAGGCACTCTTTTTGTTGCTATTTTTGGTTTTGTTGTTTGAAGGTGTTGAAGTATTGCTGGTTGGATTAGAGCTGTTTTCAAGGCTGTAAGGAAAAATAGCACATAAAAAGAATAGGAAAAGAGAGAAAAAGGAAAAAATAACAAAAAAAATAGGGTAAAGCATAGTAGGTTAAGCTAGTATACCAATAAATAATATGTACAGTCGGACATCGATTTAAAAACCTCCTTGGGGCTGAAGAAGTTTGTACTTACACGGGGTATTTGAAAAATTATGGATGAGACTCATAAAATAATTTATTTAATCGTATCTCAAAACCGAAGAGAATTAAAAACGAGGGGTATTTTTAGAACCAAAATCTGACTGTATTTTAAAAATCGAAAAAATGACTATACCTTTAACTATAAGTAGGGTGGGGCCCGGTCCGGTCCGAAAGGTCGAGTCGGGATCGAATTTTGGCCCGAAAAAGACTCGGTCGGTCCAGTCCGATAAAAATGAAGAGAAAAAATGACTCGAACGTCGGTCAGACTCGAAAACCCCAACCCTAATTATAAGATACCCTCTAATATATACCCTTCATTTTAAAGTACTCTATTTAAGAGGATAACCTCCTTATATGGTACAAAATTCTTTCAATCCCGCCAAGGGTGTTCTTTCAAGCCCCCAAGGGTGAAACAAAGTCCGATTGTAAATTCTTCAAATATTTAAAAAATTAAACCCACCCTCTAGTCAACGACAAATTAACACCAGCTAAAGCAGTCGCCGCCTTTAAAGCAGAAAAAGACGAAAGAGAAGTTGGAGTAGTAGTAAATGAAGGTGGAGGAGGGGAAAAATCCTCGTTGTTTTGAACATTTCGAAGTTTAACAAGCTCCCCATCCCCACTACAAACTCTATTTAAACGTTGTTGTGGACGGCTAAGTCTGTTGGCAAATTCAATATCGTCATCCTCTATTGCTGAACTTTCATAATATTTATCGTCGTTGTCTTCCTCTTCTTCTGGTTCAGTGTTGTAATCATTTGCACCCATTTGAGTTATTAATCCAGCATCATTAAATTCCTTAAAAAAATTTTTTTTTCATGAAAATATAAGAATTAAAAATGGTTGGACCCCCACTAAAAGAGACTCCCTAGCGAGGAAAAAATTTGTCCCTTATAATGAAGTGTAGCTTAAATAGAAGGTATCACCTATAGGGAGTTTCTCAAACTAAATGGCCATTAAAATGGTAAGAAACGTCTCTTAAATAGAGGGGTGGCTAGTAATGGGTGTCTCCTAAAGTGAGGTCCGCGACTGTAAATTGAAGGTGAGACTAACAAAGAAAATTAGAGGGGAAAATAATAAAAAATTAAATTCAGAATTTTGTAAAAAATTGGGAAAACAATTTTTTGCCTCTTCAATAACTTTTGTTTGAGTTCGAAAATATTCCCCCTTTTCAAATTTTAGATAACAAAAACAATCCCAAAAAATTTTTTTGAAAAAAAATTTTTTTTCTAGCTACCTCTTCTCGCTTAAGTCTACGAATTTGAGCAAGAATAGGAGCTTTCTTTTTTGTTGTTGCTGCAGCCATTGAAAATTTGTTGTTGATGTTATTATATTTGTTGTTTTGAAGGTTTAAAGGCGATTCACTGTCCAACTGAAAAAATAAAAGAAAAATATGAAAAGGTGGAGGAATGTTTTTGTATAACAAAAATGGGGGGAGAAGAGGAGGGTGGAGGAGGGGGCAATGTTTTGGCGCGAAATAACTGTTAGACGTTTTTAAGACTCTCAAGTCTAGAAAATTCAAGATTATCCTATAGTCGAATCGCATTATCAGATAACTTTTGGTGCTGAAAAATAATTTATAATGATGAGTATCTTAGATAGAAGGTAAATTCAGAAAAGAGCCTTGAGGCTGAAAAATTGTATCTTATAATGAGATGAGGGTATAATAGAGAATATCATCTAGGTAGCCACCCAAAAAAGTGGGCAACCAAGCTTAAAAAAGACGTCTCTTAAAATGAAGTTAATCCAGTAATAGGTAGACGATCTTTCAAGCTCCAAAACTCCTTCCTAATCATACCTCCATTTAAGATACATCTCCGATTAGCTAAAAGATAGAGCGCCCATGAGATGTATATTAAATAGAGGGTATCATCTAGTCAGCTCCCCAAATCAATAGCCAACCAAATTTTTAAAGACATCTCTTAAATTGAGGTTAATCCAGTAGATAGACGATAGATAGACGACCTTTTCAGCTCCATCACTTTTTTCTAATTTACCCTCCATTAAGATATCTCTCCGATTAGCTAAAAGATAAAGCGCCCATGAGCTGTATATTAAATAGAGAATCATATAGGCAGCTCCCCAAATCAGTATCCAACCAAATTTTAAAAGACGTCTCTTAAACTGAGGTTAATCCAGTAATAGGTATGTAGATGACCTTCAGCTCCATCACTCTTTTCTGATTTACCCTCCATTTAAGCTACCCTATAGTGAGGTCCAACCGATTAGCTAAAAGATACTTAAGCGCCCAAACGTGCCAGAACAAAAAAAATTTTTATAGCGCGCATTTATCGCAACAATAAAAAATAAAAATAATTTTTATAAAACGGTTTTTCTTGTGTAATAATAAAAAAAATGAGACGGAAGATGCAAATGTGCAAATGTCAAAACTGTATATTAGACAAATAATAGAGCATTTTTATTACAAAAAATGTAATCGATCTAAACGCGCAAAAAAGGCAATTAAAAAAATAAAAAGAATTTTTGATGACTTTGCCTTTTTTTGGTGCATTTTAAATTAGTTTTTAAAAGGGAGGAGAAGAAAATTTTTGTGAAAAAAATGATAGGGGTATTCCAATGCTGTGTACTAATGGGCGTTTTGACTTCGGGCATTTCAAAATCTTGGCGCCAGATTTGAAGCTATCTCTCGAAGCTATGTACTATACCCAGCACTGATTATGCCCACCGGTTCAATTTGTTTGGCTACAATAAAAATGGTTATGATCAGGTCTGATCATTCCTTAAATGATCATTTAGTTTTCTGATCATCAGTTTTGGTTTGATTGTCTCGAAAAAAATAATTCAAAAATTATTTTTGGCATTTCACTAAAGACTAGTGGAGTGCTAGACCTTGGAAAGTCTTCGGATATCTGGAATCGAACCGAAACCCTGACAAGAAAAATACTCGATTCTTCGGTTCAGTTAAGTTACGAAAACGACAATCCTAATAGTAAAGTTTTATAGAAACTTGCGACCAAATATGTTGCAGATTTCTGTGTCATAATGGAAAAGAACCTAACAAAAATATGTATAAAATTCTTTAAAAGCTTAAAAATGAGAGAAAGAATTACTAAAAGTTGGTACATATACCTATTTTAAAAATTAATTGTAAAAAAAAAGAATTCCATTAAGATTAAAAAATAAAGCTTTTCTCAACTATTTTAAAAATAAGTACAATGAATAAAAATTCTTAAGAACGAAAGAATTTATTTATAAAAATAAATAAATAAATTATAAAAAAAATAAATATATTAATCAACAACAATTAAAATAGGGGAAATAGGGAAAAAATTGATAAAATCATCTCAACTTACTTAAATAATTTTTTTTGTATTTTGTATAGAAGCCAGAAGTTTCCCAAAAGTTTTTTTTGATAAGATAATTATAAATGTTTTTTGTGAATTTTTTAAAATTCCCAAAGTCACAAGTTACTATTTTTTATATATTTATTTTATAAGGAAAACTTGCATTTTTTTTACAAAAAAAATTTTTTTTTCTCATTAAAATTCTTTTAAACTCTATTTTTTATATACAGAACAGGGACCCTACCGAAATAAAAAATAAATTCGGGAGAAAATTTCGATATAGGGAATCGAGACGGAAGGATCCCTAATGAGGATCGGACCTATAAGCCAAAAAATTTTTTAATAAGTTTTAATAAGCGCACTTATACTAAAGTGTATCTAGTTTTGCGGGTAACTGAAAATGAAGTTCGATTATTATTGAGGAAGCAAGTTTAGAGAAAAAAATAATCAAAAATACGGAAAAAATTAAAACAGAAACCCCATCGCTTAACAAGACGGATTTATTATTTTGAAACGAAAAAAAAAAAAGAATTTTTATAAAATTATGAAAGTGGAAAAAAAAATTTTCGTTTAATAGATTTACATTTAAATATGAAAATAAATAGATAATAAATAGTAAACAAGGAAGAATTTTTGCTTAAATTTTTAGAAAAAAATGTAAAAAAAATTTTTAAAAAAACTGATCAGGTTTTATGAATAATAAATCAAAGCCTTATTAAAAAATTAAAGACACTAAATTGCATGTCTAACCAAAAAATATAAATGTTCTAAAGTTAAAAGGAGGAGGGGGAGATGGGGGGATTTTGCAAGCTTGTGTAAGGACAACAAACAAAAATACCTACATATCCCTTTCAAAATTCAAAAAAAAACACAAAGAAAGCCTCTATCTTTTCTTTTGCAATCAGCAAAAAATAGACACAAAACTCTCTTTTAAAAAAAGCAAAAAGCCAATTGTTCAAGATACCTATACATAACTCTCTAATTTTTAAAGTACCTGAGAAGAATAAATATATTTTGGAGGAAGAGGAGGGTTGTTGTCTTCTTCTTCAAACGGTTTATTTTCTTGTTTAAGTTGTTGTTTTTGAATATTTTTTGAACTAGAATAATTTAATAAATGATCAGAAATACTTCTTTGGTGATAATATTTTTGTTTGAATGGATGGGTTGGAGGGGGGATTTCTGGAATATTTTTATTTATTGTTGTTTTTGGTGTTGTTCTGATGGGTGGAGATGTTGTGGAAGATGTTGGGGATGGCTATAATTTTTTTTTAATTTTTTTTAATTTTTAAATCAGCAATTTCTTGAGGAAAAATCGTCAACGTCTGAAATTTACTTCAATGAAAGATATTAAAATATGGGTTGTTATGGCGCGGGGTCTTTAGGGCGCAAGCTTATAAAATAATGAGTGAATTCACATCTAGGCAGAAAAATTTTTTGCGAAAACAACGTTCATGACTAGCTAAGCTCACTTTTAGCACAGAACTAGCCCAAGTATGTTAATCTAAGCTCTCAAAAAATTTCAGAATTTTTAGCCCAAAATTTCAGAAATCATGAGCAAAAATGCCCATTCTTCAAAAAATGACTAATTATTTCAAGATTTATCGACCATAACTCCAAAAATTCTTAAAGAAAAAATCTAAAATTTATGAAAGGGTTAGTCAATGATGTAAAAGAAATTTTGGAATATTTCAGAAAAATTTAGGTTCCGGCTAAGTACTAGGTTTTGAGCCGCGCGCCAAAACGTAAAGGCGCCTAAACGACGTTTACTATAGTTTAAAAAATTTAATTTAAAAAAACCACACCTCAAAAAGCATTAAAGTAGCTACTTGTTCTTCTTCTAATAAATTAATACAAATATTTTCGTTATTGACAAATTCTTCTTTTTCGCTGCCAGGTGCAGTAATTGTTGGTTCTGGGGGAAATTCGTCTGAATCTGTTGTTATTAATATATTTTTTGTTGTTTTTGTTGACTAAAAAAATTTTTTTAATGAAAAGAATGTAAATTTAAAGTCTTATTAAATGACTCATAAAAATATAAAATTTGAATATTAACACAGAAAAATAGGGGAGCTCTCAGAAAATACACACGTTTTTTATGGATATACTACATAAGCAACAGGGATCCTATCGCATAAAAATAAATTCTCAATTCCAGGAATTCGTTGGCCAATTTGTGGCCATATTAAGGTTGGCGGATCCGGATCTGAAAAAAGAACGAGTACCATATTTTTTCGATTAATTCCCTATGCTATGGATGGATTGAAAAATTAATTCCCCTCCCTCGATTAATTCTCCAGGTTGAAAAATTAATTCCCATGGAAATTAATCGAGAAAATATGGTATCCGGATATGAGAAGATTTTCCAGGATCCGCCAACCTTAAGTCATATGCATAAAGTGGCAGATCAAGGGAACTATCCAGATAGCTGGGTCCGATATCCGAACCGAAAATTTCGGAGATCCAGTCATCCTTTGGATTTGAATCTGACAACCCTAAACCCAAAAAGAAGTCCGGTTACATACAATGTCCATTTGCTGATCAGGAATAATCATTGTCTTTTCAGAATTTTCTTCCTTAGTTGGATGCTCTTCAGCTATTTTCTCTATATTAGGACTGTCCTGACTTGTACGGCTTTTTTCAATTCCTTTAAAAAATTTTTTTAATTTTTTATTCAATTAAAAATTGATTAAAATAAAGGCAATATAAAAATATAATTTTGATTACAATTCTCTCAATTTAATCACTAAAATTGTCTTGATAATACACCAAATTTTTTTTTATTATTTATTGTTTATGTACCTTGTGGTTCCATTAAATTATAAAGGTAAAAAAAGCAGTAAAAAATTATATTTTTGCAGAAGTGTCTCTAGAAGATGGGTGTTCCTAATTAAAGGTGTGGTAAGAAGAAAATTCCTCCCTCTTAGGAAAAAATTCCTCCCTATTGGGAAAAATTCTTTCCTCCTAGTAACGAGGAATTTTTTGAAGTTCCCCGAGAGAAGACACCTTTTAGTAGGTCTGCAATTCTGCCTTAATGTCCCTCACGTATAACAGGGGAGCAGGCCAACCTACCGCCGAGGCTATAACTTCTTTCAGAATTGTCGAATCCGGTTCACCTTGGTATGGTTCGATACGCCTCGACGGGAGTAGTAACCCCCACCAAAATGTCCCAGTTGTGAGGTGGGACATTTCGGACGGGGTATTTACCCTACCACCAACATGCCCCAATTGAGAAGTAAATTTTCATCATGTCCCAGTTGTGAAGTGGAAATTTTATGGGCGTATTTTCCCCCAATACCAGTTGCCCCAATCTAGTAGTAACCTAAATCAAAGACCAACCCTTTTGTCTCACCCCTGTGTGTCGGCAAATCAAAGGCCACCCTTTTGTCTCACTTAATTTTCCCGCACCACCCTTTTGTCTCAGTAAATTTTGGACGGTGTATTGTCCCCATACCCAACTGTCCCAGTTGAGAATTAAGTTTCCAAAATGTCCCACAACATATCCCAGTTGTGAGGTAAAATATTTTATGGGTGAATTTCTCCTACACCCAGTTGCCCCAATTTAGTAGTAACCACCCCCCAAACGTTACAAACGTTACACCCATTTGATCACCTGTCAATCAAACCTGAGGCTATAGGGGGTATTTTCTTTTGATCTTTGCCGCAAACCCTTTGTTTTTGGAAGGGTTTGAGGGTAATTAATCATGATTAATTAGGGTAATTAATCATTAATGATTAATTGCTTTTTGGTTGATTTTTTGTGGGAAGTGACAGGTTTGATGTTTGTGGTGTCTGGGTGGTCTGTTGTAACATTTGGGGGTTAAAATAAAAATTTTAAAGTAATATTTAAAAGTGCGGTAAAATAAAAGAGTAGTTAAAATGTTTTGGTTGGGTAAAAGTGCGGTAAAATAAAAGAGAGTCAATCTTCGAGCTGAGTCGCTGACACTAAAATTATCTTGTTTGGATGATTCTGAGCGAAGTTATGACCTTTAGGTGAATGAGCCTTACGTTTATTTGGAGAGTTTCGCGAATAAACAGGTCGTTTTGCGAATAAATGGGCAGGTTATTTTGCGAATAAACAACACTACTACTGTGCAATTGTCTTACTGTGCAATTGGATCACTGTGCCCGTGTCGTGCCACCAACTGAATTGCTTATACTGAAACGTATTAATATCAAAAGAGAAGGAGAAAGAAACAAAGAATATTTATTCTCTTTTCTATCTCTTTTTTTCTTTTTCATGTTGTCTCTTTTCTATTTTTCTTTGTTTTGTTAGTCACAAGATTTATTGATTTACTGTTTTTGTTGGTCTTTTTTTCTTTTTTTCATCTCTTCTTGTTTTGTCATTTTATTTTAAATTTTTTCTTTTTATTAGTGTTAATGTGCAAAGTAATTGACCCCTATTGTGATTATTGACTTGTCTAGTATTTGGTGATACTTTTCCGGCAACTTTTACATTTTTTCAGATCAATTTTCAAGCAAATTAAAATTTTGTCTAATTATAATTCAAAAATTCTCGGCAATGGTTTTGACTAATTTTGCAACTAAAGAAACAAAAAACAACAAAAAAAATAATTTTCAAAAAATGGCTGAAAGACAGATCCAATACAAACATGCCGGGGAGGATAGCGAAACGCTTCTTAAAGGCCATATTGAGCAAGCCATGACAATTCGAAAAGAAAAACGTGATGATGTGATTTTGAAGAGGCATAATATTCAAATTGAAGAGTTTGTTTTTAAAAGATTATTATTTATAGGAGATAGACTGTGGTTAGGTTTTGGGAAGTAGTTTTTGGGAACCTTCGATTACTTACTCGTAGGATTGAGAAACTTGGGCGAATATTCATAGACAGGGGTCTGTCCGGGCAGACTGTCAAAGTTTATAGAGTGTTACCTGAAGTCTTTGTCAGACTATACCGTTTAAATTCCTTTTTTCAGTCAAAATGCTGACGCCTCAACAAGCGGTGCAGGAGGGTCAGGAATTCCCTTCTATCGAGCTAATCTACAAAAAATTGTTGAACAAGCTCAGAGTCCTGACCCGGAGGTTCGAATGTGGGCTGTAACTCAGGCTCGAAAGCTTCTTTTATCTGATCGAAATCCGCCAATTGATGACCTTATTTCTAGTGGAATTCTCCCTATTTTGGTCAATTGTTTGGAATCGACTAAGTTTGTTTTTTGTTATTTTTTGTTTAGGGGTTTGCTGGTCCCTTCGTAGCTCCCCCTCTTGTTTTTAGCTGGCACATGACTCTTTTTATTTAACCTTAAAAATCTGCCTCTAAATCTTACTTTTAAAGTTCGACACTTCAATTTGAGGCTGCTTGGGCATTAACTAACATTGCTAGTGGTACTTCAGAACAAACTAGAGCTGTTGTTCGGGCTGGAGCTGTTCCTCATTTTTTTAAATTGTTGGATTCTCAAAATATGAATGTTTGTGAACAAGCTATTTGGGCACTTGGAAATATTATTGGTTTATTTTTCTGGGAACGATAATTTTTAAAATTAAAAATTTTAAAGGTGATGGACCGCATTTTAAAGACTATTGCATTGAGATGGGGATTGTGCAGCCTTTATTGAAATTTGTTGCTCCAGAGATACCGCTAAACGTTTTGCGTGACGTTACTTGGGTATTTTTTTTAGTTTTTGAAAAAATTTTTTGTAGAAGTTAGGGAGGGAGGTCTTTGATATTAAGGGGTCGGTGATCATTATGGACCTTTTTATTTCAAGCAGTCATCGTTTACTGTCATTGCAACTTTAAACAATTGTCTCGTGTTTGTGAATTTTGTATTCCGATAAGAGAACCATTTTACGAGAGCTCAATGATCGTTTTCTCTTTATGAGCGCTTAATAGCTTCTTTACTCTTTGTATTTTTAGGTTGTTAAATTTTTGCTTCCTTTATTGGCTACTCCAGAAGTTAAGGTTCAAACGGCTGCTCTTAGGTTTTCTTTTTTTAATTTTTCGATTTTATTTTTAAGGGCTGTTGGAAATATTGTGACTGGAACAGATGAGCAAACCCAGCTTGTATTTGATTGTGGTGCTCTTCAATTAATGCAACCACTTCTTTCTTATACAAAGGATAAAATTAATAAGGTTTGTACGAGTTTTTTTCGGACCAAATAACTTAGGCCAGACTCGATCTTTCGGTCTGAGTCGGGCCATTTTGGCAACCATAATTATGGATTTTCGAAGACTTTCTAAGAGTCAACAACCTAGTTAACTGTATCCCAACTCTATATATTTTAGGATCATCGAGTCGCTCGTCTTCGTTATGAGATTGTTGCCAATACTTTTGAATCTACCGCTCCAACAGACAAAAGTATTTTTTAATCTTTTAATTTTTGAAACGTTTCTATGTTTGAGATGAATCCGGCCCTGGTTCATCAACTGCTCCAGCTACCACCACTGCTGGTTCCTCTGATCCAGCGTCAGCTTCCGCAAATGCTACTGCAAATGCCGCAAATCGGACTGCCAAAATTCGGGTTTATTTCTTTGCTTTTTTTTACAAATTTTGAATTTGTAGCGAATTATGATGACACGCCCAGGGACTCGTTCTGGCGTTTTTTGTCGCACTGGAGTTGTGATTGATAGAAACCGTTCTCGACCAATGATTCCTGCCTCTTCCGTTCCAGAAGATTTAATCGTACAATGCCAGGTTTCTATCCTTTTTCATGGTTTTATTAAAGTCTTTTTAGGTTGTTTTACAAGGCCAATCTCGTGATGTAATTGTTCGTGAATTACAACGCACTAATTTAAATGTCACCGAGGCAGTCAACAATTTACTTTCTCACGATGATGATGAAATGGATGATTTGGATGACACAAGTGAGGCCTATCTTTACGAAGAGTTGCTTTCTTTAATTGATGCTTGGCTTCGTTCCGATGGAAGTGGTGCTGCGGCAGCCGCTTTACTTGATAGCGACAGCATTTATTCTGTTGGTGATGGCTACGAATACTTGATTTCGCGTGATTTGACTAGACGCAAGGGTGAAGGTTTAAATTTAAAAAATTTTTTATTTTAACATTTCTATTCAAAAGACAAAACAAAGGATCAAAACAAGGAAAACGCGGACAGTTCCTCGACAATCCAGGAACATTTCTTTCTCGGTGAACGCTATACTTACTGGGGCCTAACGGGCAATGATGTTGCTGATGGTTCAACAAAATTCCAATTTCCTGATGACGTTACAAAATTTGTAAAAATCGTCTCTATGCAATCTGAACTTATTGCGCTTGCTGATAATGGAAAGATTTATGGTTGGAGTTGGGAGATTGATTCTAAACCAGGCAATTCTCCACATGTTGCAAACGACATTCTTTTCTCATCCATTGGTATTTTTTATATTTAATTTGAATATATAACAGGGGTGTCAAGGCCGAGAAAGAAGGGTCGGGTTTTAAAAATTTTTGCCTGATCGGGATTCAGATCGAAAAAGTCCGTGTTTTGTTTCTCGGCCCTGGCTTTTAGGGGATTAAGAGGGAAATAAATCATGACAGGTTTTGATTATTCATAGCTAAAATTTCTTAAATATGATTCCTTTTAAGAATTCAAAATTTTTAATTAAATTTAGAAGAAAGCGATGTTGACTCCATTTCTAATATCGAATCCTGTGGTCTTCGCGCAGCTGTGCTTTCCAAAAGTGACCATGTTGGATCATTTGTCGACATATCATGTGGTAATAGACTACCTGCTACATTCCAAATATTTGTTAATATGATGAATACAAAAACAATTACAATCAACGTTCAATCTTCTGATACTATTGAGAATGTGAAGGCAAAAATTCAAGACAAGGAAGGAATTCAATTTGAAAACAATTATTTGGTAATTTTTGATTAAATATACAAGTTTTTGATTGAATATGGTTTAAAGACCTATGGTAAAATTCTTGACAATCCATCTCATTCTATTCATTTCGACGAGCTGAGTAGAATGTTATCACTCCCTACTTTATCAAACAATTTTTAACTAGATTTTGTCCTAAATTTAAAAAAAACCAGAGTGATCAAGCTAATTTTGAGGTGAAAAATTCGAATATGAGATGACCCATTTATCTGTATGTACTGCATAAAATCGAAAACAATGGGGTCATGTTTAATCTAGGTTTGTATATTCGAATATACAAATAATATCTCATTCTAAAAAGCTCGTCGAGATGAATAGAATCAGATGTATTGTCAAGAATTTTACCACCCGTACATACACTACATAATTTTAGACATTCGGTGGAAGAATCATTTATGGCAAATATACAATTAATAATTATAATATCCAAAAGGAGTCTACACTTTATTTTAAAACAAGACTTGAAGCTGGAAATAGAAAAAAAATCAAATTTTATAAAAAAAAGTGTGCAACAAATACTTGCTCATTCAAAGAATTCGAGTACGAGCGAATCATTGATGCTCGTTTCTACGAATGTAACAGATGTCAAAAAAATACTACAATTGAATTTCTAGTAATTTTATTTTTCTAAAATTTTGAGATAAAATTTTTTACAAAATTAAAAAAATTTTTACAAAATTAAAAAAAAATTTATAAAATTCTTTCATTTAAAAAATTTTTAAGCTCAAATTCGTCAGTGATAGGAAGCATTACTGGACATCTTTCACAGAAATAAACTTTTTTCTTGTTCAGTGGATTAAAAACAACCCTATTAAAAAAATAAATACGAAGTGCAAAGAATGCGGAGGAAGAAGAAGATTTTATAAGGTAGATGAGGAGGGGATGGAAGGTGAGGAGGGTGAGGAGGGGGAAGAAGAATTTGATGAGAGGGTTGAACTTATTGCTGCAAATGTGGATGAAGTAATTTTTAATTTTTAAAGTTAAATTTTTTGAATCAAAATAATTTTTAATAAGGATGGAGAAATTGATGTTGGTGGGCCTATGGATATGATTGGGCCTCATCCCGAGCCTCCTCCTGCCGTAATTGACGAGGCGGAGGAGGCACCCATTCCCCTCGCCGTACTTGGCGAGGCGCAGGGAATGGGGGGATGGGGATGGAGAAGATGAAGAAGATGATGATGTATTTTTGAGTAAATTTTTAAAAATTTTTTTATTTTAATAAGGTGCGAACATTAGCTGGAGATATCGAACTCCAGGAGCCGATTGACGAGGAACCTGGGACCCACCCCGAGCCTCCTCTAGCCGTAATTTCCGAGGCGGAGGGGGCACCCAATCCCCTCACCGTACCTGGCGAGGTGCAGGGGATTGGGCGGGGTGGGTTACCCACTCCTTTGAATGAAAATGAGGTTTATTTTTTGTGTCTATTGTTTTAATTTTTTTAAATTAGGACCCTTCAGGTCCTGGGACCTCAGGAACCCAGCCCATGCCTCCTCCAGTCGTAATTTGTGAGGCGGAGGGGGCACCCACTCCCCTCGCCGTATCTGGCGAGGCGCAGGGGAGTGGGGGGAACGGGACACTAATTATTGATGGGAGTTTTGGAGTTGAGGTTTTAATTTATTTATTTTCCTTAAATATTCATAAATTTAGGAGGGGGAGGAGGATATTCTTGTACAGCAGACAAGGAACAAGAGGGGTAGAAATTTAAAATTAATAATTTAATTTTGGGAAAATACTAGGTTTAATTATAAATTAAAATAATTAGAAAAATTTACCGAAAGGTTTAGTTTTCAGCATCCTTATATCTTCTATCTTAATCTTTTATTGCCTGTAACGGGCGTTTTCTTTTTCTATCTAATCTTTTTTATTGCCTGTCATGGGCGAAAATTTTCTTTTATTGCCTGTAATGGGCGAAAAAATCTTTTATTGCCTGTCATGGGCGTTAATAAACTTTTTAACTTGTCTTTCGGGTACTTTCTCTAATTATTTTGATTTATATTTAAACCTAGTATTTTACCATGATTAAAAATTTAAATAAAATTTCAATACCTATACTTAGGAATAATACCTAGTATTTAAATATTTGAGGTAAAATATAAAGTAAAATTTAATAATTATTTGTGAATATATATGTGGTATTATTCCTAAGTATTAGTTTTATAAATTATTCAAACATTAAGCTCATGAAAGAAGTGCTTCCGAAAAACAAGCAAGGAATTTTCAAAAGAAACAGAAATTTGAAAAAATTGCTAAAATTGTTAACGATTATGAAACTGAAAATGGTCCAATTCAAATCGATATCAATGATTGGGAGACAACGTCCGTTTCATCGAAGGGTTCGTCGTTTTGGGCTAATGATCGTAAAGAAATAAAATTAAAGTATAATCGACTTAATGAAATATTTAATCTATTTAATCGAAAATAAATTTTTGTTGAATTTTATGATTTAATTTTATATCCTATATATAATTTGAGTTTGTCTGAGGGAAAAAGTTTATTATTTTAACAAATATAAATTTTAATTAAAAATATTATAAATTGTTCACTTGGAAATGAATTTGTTTAAATTTAAATTTTATGGCCAAAGTCAACAATTTTCATGTTACGGGTTACTATACCCTTTAAAATAATTGGTTTAAATGTTTTTGTGAGCGGGGCAGAAATAATAGAACCTGTTTTTACATTAGGTCGGATAAAGTTGGGATATTCTAAAATCATCACATCTTCTTTTGAAATTTCTTCTGTTTCATCTTCTTCCCTTATTCTTCCAAAGTCCAATACACTGTCCTTGAATGTTGAATAATTCAGTTTCCTGCAGATGTCTGATGTCAATGTAATTCCTCTCACCTTTAACATACTTTTCTCTTTTCCTGTTTCCTTTTCACTCATTCTTAATGCATAAGCTTTGCATGCGGCGCCAACGTATTCTTTAATCTCACATTCATTATATTCTCTTGCCAGATCTCCAAGATAAGGCCCTGACGAAAGTGGACATTCTTTCATCTTTGGATGGGTGAACAATATACTATCCGTGTCTCCATACAATATTGAACAGTCGGGCGTTTTTAATATCTTTTGCATTGCGTTCAGTAATTTTATGCGAGCCATTGATGTTGTCCAAAGAGATATGACTATATTAGAGGAATTGTGTTCTTCTATAAACTCATTTTTCGGTTCGTATGTAATTAGAATTGTGTCCGTCGTTAATTTATCAATAGTGTTGATTTCTATTGACTTATTTTCGGCAAACATTCTGAGTTCTGCAGGCGAATCAGTAATATGACTTTTCGTTAAGGTATTTCTTAAACTGAATCGCCCCCATAATGAGTTCAACATTAATTTGGAAATGTATCGCATCGCTTTATCGGGCATCATCTTTTCTCTTTTCAATTCTATTCCAAATCTCTCTTTGCATTCCAATATAAAGTCATCTTCTTTGTCTTTAGTATCGATTTCGTTTGGAAACCCACTTGAATGAATTTTCATACTCATGAATTCAGCAACATATCCTTTGAATAATTCTCCATCCCATTTATCATAGTGAAGACCTCTAAAATATTTTGTCACTCTATATCCGCTTTTCAATGCTTCTGCAAGTTCAATTGACGTACATGTTGAAACCCATCCTCTCTTTTCATCACTATGTGGGCAGTTGTAGTTTAGCAATGTAGCACCTCTCGGATAGTCCAGTGCACATTGACGACAAAGTGGAAAGAGTAATCTATCATCAAACTTTACTGGCATTGCAGGAATATCAATGCGTTCTGGTGGAATTAGAAATACTTTAAGAATCCCCTTTATTGGAATTTGATTACTGTTATCCCAATTTACTTCTTGTTCCCTCCTTGGCACTACTATAACCTTTGGATGTCCTACGGGAAATGTTGTCGTTGCAATTGTGGATGGGTAAAGAGAGTTGAAATCTAAATAAGTTATGTCATGAAGATCATCTGCCTCATAATGAAGACTAAATGGTCCTGTTCGACCTCCAAAGAAGCAATCCCTTAGTTTAATTGGACCTTTGTCAATGTAATTTGAAAAACTTCTTCTCATTTTTTTATCTCTACGTAACATGTTGTTTATTTCACATTCCCACACAACGTCTACAGTTTTTATATGTTGTCTAAGAATTTTTAATCTCTCTTCATTTTCTTTTTGAACAACTTTTACTGTTTTTCCATTCGGTAAAATAAAGTCTGGTCTATCGCCATAGTGCCGTGGACATGCATGCCACACACAACCATGAACTTCAATCGCTTTGTCTTCACTGTTTATATATCCATCAACCTTGAACTTCCCGTCTACTTTATATTCCCCTCTTTCCGAGTAGGCAGTTTGTATCTCGACACCATGTTTCTCTGCATACCAGTCTAAATATTTCATAGCAATTGTACTTTGGTTGTCGCACTTGTCATAACCTTTTTCAGGGACAATAGCCAAATGATCAGGTTTGAGGTGATTTAGTCTAAAATGTTTCATACACGCTGACGCAATTGTCATTGTTTCACGAATGATGTCTATACCAATCGATCCATTATTTCCTTTAGGACGACTAATTTCTAAAAACTTTTGTCGAAATGCCAACAATGCTTCAGTTAATATTTCCACATCATTCAAGCAGTATTCAGCCAATGCTTCATTCAAACAAAAGGGTTTATGACATTCTTGATTGTACCATTTCTCGAATAATTGTTGTTTATTGGGTAACATGCCACCATATAAGTAATCTGATTTTTGAGGAAGTCTTGCGAGTGTAATGTCGTAGTTTAGTGGATTGTTAGCTAGATGCGGGAAGAATTGTTTTTCTTGTATTTGTAGATCAAATGCTCCAACAAGTTGCCCCAAAGCAACTGGACAGATGTTGTATGAATCTCTAAAAATCACTTCATTGCATTTGTGACTCCGGGGAACCTTCAGCTCATATAATTTATTCCCCCTACGAATCATTGTTGGTACTATTCCGGCAACAAAAATTTCGCGAAAGACCATTACCATATCATATCTACCTCCAAAATGAGAAAAAGCTATTGTTGTGAAACGACCATCAAGTTCAAATAGAAGCCACTTCACAAAGTCATTGAGGGGATTTGTCGTCACTCGTTGTTCGTCTACTTTAGATGTGTAATAAGGGCGATGAGAGAACGTAATATTTCTATTTTTCCCACAAATGTTGCAAAATCTGTTCTCACGATGTAGAAACGATTTCCAATTTTTTCTGTCATTCATACAATTTGTACATATTATAGTAGCGGCAATAAAGTTAACAGAATGAAGTCGAGCATCTGATGTTTTGGAATGTTTCGTATGTTGTGTTGCTTCAAAGTCGAAGGTTACAAGTCTATATGGTGCTAGTTTTTTTTCTTCGAGAGGTTTTATGTAACACCCTCTCTCTGAACTATGAAATTGTACACAAGTTGTACACCATTTTTGACCACAAACATGTTTCTTTTCTGTATTTCTTTGATAATTTTTTGTGCTCCATATTGTGCCACATTTTTCACATTGTTTGAATCTCAGACAGCTGTTGCTTGACTTGTGATGATCATGACAATCTTTGTTCCAAAATGTCTTCCCACATTCTTGACAATCTTTTTGAAATCTCCTGAATTTGAACATGGCCTCCCTATTCCGACTCTTCCACAAAGTCTACATTTTGATTTGCAATTCTTTCCATGATCTTTAGCCTTTAAATATTTCTTTTCACAAGTGTAGCAATAGTTCCAGTGCGGACCAAACTGAGCACCAACAGTCCTAATTCCATCAAAATGTCCATCGGAGTGGTATATTGGAATTGGCATATTGAATGTATCGGATCCATATTTATACTTTGTCTTCACTTCTGCTCTATTTCCAAAAATAAACACTTTGAATCTATATCCATTTCCACTGTATAATTTATTCCAGTAATCGACCACTATTGGAACATATGTTTGAGCATCATAACGTTCTTTTTGCAATGAAATACCAGCATCTTCCATTAATTTAAGAACATCTTCCTTTTGCTTTGATTGATTAAGACAATAACGATGAAATCTAATTCTTTCACCTAATTCTTTCATTACATATTTGCGAGTTAGCTCCAATGCATAAAAAAGGCAAAAACTATCATTATTATGAACTTTAATGAGCCAACATGGCATATTATTAGATTGAGAGTGGGAGCCTGTTCCAGTGATTGTTTTTTCCTTAGGCAGTGCTGAAACGTCCAATGAATGAATTGCAACTGTAAAAGGTTCACCCCAAAGTGAACCGCGCTCGGCTTTTGACTGCGAAACGAGAAGAAAGCGTTGCAAAATATTTTCCACTGCATCACTATGTAGTTTTCTAATGGGGATCCAAATGTCACTGTCAAGTAAGGGAGAAGAAATCAGAGCACCCAAATGGTCTACAATTATATCATTATTTTTTGCTTCGGATATTGATTGTCTGATACACTCTTCAAGAAGACGACGAAGTAATTCCTCAGGATTTTCTGGCACCTTTTTTATAACGAATTTTGAAACTGATTTCATCATCTTAAATCTTTTGCAATATGTCATTTTCGAATCAGTTTTTTCAATGAAATCATCTAGAACTCCTAATCCAATTTGATTATTGGTATTGTTTTGATTTTGGGTACTAGTCGATAAAATATTTTGAATAAAGAAATGGTGGGGTTGTTTATTATTATTTTCCAAAATAGATTCAATTGAAAATCTCGGACGTTTTGGTGGACTACCTTTCGACATTTTAATGCTTGAAAAATTTTTTGAATAAATAGAAATGAGAAAGATTTTTGTTGAAATTTTTTTTGAATAAATAGAAATGAGAAGAAAATCTGTTCAATGGCAGTTTATATACTAGCCGGGTGAGTAAGGGGCGTATTTTATCCGTGCCAGGCTGTGCCAATTAACACCGGTGTGAGATCAAATGGAAGAAATAAATTATAAATAACCATGAAATAAAAAATTAAATTGAACAAATATACAGAATCTATAAAAACAGCCTAGTTAGTAAAAATTTAAACTAGATAATTAAACTTAAACTATAAAAACATCTAAAACTATAAACTTAATCTATAAAACATCTTAAGCTATTAAATTTTCAAAATTAAAAATATAATATATCAACAACAATTTTACTTGACAAATATATGAAAAATTGTAAAAAATTAACAAATAATTAACAATAAAACCTTTCATTAAAAAGCAAGGGCACACCAAGAAATGTGCAAAGCCATAACTTGCTTAAAGATTTTCGAATATTACCTATTTTTTATAAACGAATACTTTACCGAGTTAAAGAGATTGGTACCAAAATTGATAAGGGTCAGAAATTTCCCCAGCAAGTTATGGAATCGCACTCTTTTAATTGTGGGAAAATGAGAATTCATTAAGCTTTAACTATCAAAAAATCGCGAATTACTACGTTTGGTGCGACGCGAACGTCGCACCAAACGCCTGTATTCTTTGTTACAGCAAGCACAGTGCGGCGATTCTCCCAAAATTTGGTCTCTGTCTACTGCACGCTTCCAGTCGTGCATGTTCGCTAACTTCTCTTCAATTCCATCATTCATACAATCAGCGCAGTAGTTAACGCAAGCACACCCGCATGGACCATAAATGATGTTTACCTCCTCATGTGTGCATAAACATCCGATACAAACATCGGACGTATATTTTGCAGAAGGGTCAATCATTTTCTTCTTTTTCGGGGGCTCAGCATTAAAATCCGGAAAATATTCCTGAATAAGTTCCATGTCGACGACGTTGTCATCAATAATAATTTGTTGTTGTTGTTGTTGCTGCTGCTGCTGCAGTACATTGAGTTCTAAAAGAGTCGGTGGTGTAGGTGGTGCCTCCAAATAATCATAGTCGTGGAAATTTTCTGGGAGCTCCTCAGCTACCGGTGGTAAAGGCTCCAAAGGAGCCACCGGTAGCTGCCAAGGCACAATTTCCTCTACCATGCTACTCGGATAATGAGTAGGAGTTGCTATAAGAAATTTTGAAATTATAAAATTTTAAAACATTTTTATAAATTTAAAATAATTTGTTAATTAGGTAAGGAGAGAAAGATCCAATTGGCCAAACGGTTACTAGCAGGGGTTTAAAATCTATTAAAAGGAAGGTGAAAGTAGCGTCCCGGTAGCTCAATCGGTGAGATGCTGTATGGGGTGAATGAAAGCTCCTGGAATAGCCAGAAGCTCGCAGGATCGATGCCTGCCGAGGCAGAATTCTTGATCGCTCTTATTATTAAATTTAAAAATAAATAAAAAATTACCATTATTGTGCTCCATTTGCATAAAATTAGGGATGTACCCATCATTATTATTATAACTCTCAGTTAATTCGGCAATTGATGACCACATTGGAGTTAATTCATCCATGGTGGTTGTTGATGTTCCAGGCGTATCAGCAAAATTGAGAATATTGTTGTTGCTGCTGTAAGTTTGAATCAGCTCAGCTCTGCGTAGTTCAAGAAAACGCAAATGAGCCACATGAGCTTCAGGACTAAGTCCCCGTGCACGTTCTCGTCCTGAGGAGCAAGAACGCGCACGGGAACTTCTTTGATTTCGGTTGTTAATTTCTAAAAGAAAAATAATTTGAAGATTTGATGAAGAAATTTGATGCTTACCGTTCATTTCTACCTCATCTATTATAATATGTTCCATGTTGAAAAATAATTTAAATTTAAAAAAAATTTTAAATAGATTTAAACTAAAATACAAAAAATATTGAAAAGCTAAAAACAAAAAAAACAAAGCTTGAATAAAAAATTGTTAATATATGCCAATAGATTGACTAGATTCAATTTACAGAAAAACTATTACCAACTAAATCACGCCTCCTCCAAAGAAATGCCGCGCGAGGATATACTAATCAGTGTAATAAACTTAGTGCCAGCCTGTGAAAAAAGAGGGAAAGGGAGAAGAGAGAAAGGGCGGAGAAAAGGCTGAAAAATGGGAAGAAAAGGAGAAAAATATTACAACATGTAAAATAGAAATTTTTCTGTATTTTCTTTTATCTGTCCTCTTCCAATGAAATGCCGCGCGAGGATATACTAATCAGTGTAATAAACTTAGTGGCAGCTGGTGAAAAAAGAAGAGGGAAAGTGATGAGTAGAGGAGACAGCGAGGAAAGGAGTGAAAGGGAGAGAAAAGTGAGGAAAATAGTAAGAAGCGGAGAAAAAATATTACAACGTGTAAAATAGAAATTTTTTGATTTTCTTTTAACTGTTTTTATGCCGACGAAAGTTTATCCTGACAAATGGATTAAAGACGAAAATTTTGCTCACTTTCAAAAAAGTGCCGCAAAATGATAGGATTACTTTAAATATTGGGAATAAAAAGCTGTTTATCTAAACTATTAAGAGGGACTTTAATTTTAATTAATAAAAACAATAAAATTTTCTAAGAAAAAAGTTAAGGGACTTTAAGCTTAATAAAAACACTTGAATTTTTTTAAAAAAAGGTTTATTTAATTTAAAAATGTTTAAAAAATGGTTTTAAATGTATAATTGTGAATTTTTTATTTTGAAATGGTTTGTATTTCTTGTTCATTTGTTTTCTTTGACGTCCAATCACATAGAATGTCTTTTACCATCATATTCAGATTAACGCATTGCTTACAAAGCTCGAAAGAGATTTTAACTCCCCCAGTGTCTTCACGTTCAACAACACGTGTAGTGCTGTGGAAAAGAATGTTGGAACAAGTACGGCAAAGGCGAAATTCCAGACGTGGAATATACTTCATTCTCACCAATTTCCATAACATTTTACTGTTTGAAGTACTTTTCGAATTAAGCTTTTTGAGAGCTGTTTTTTTACTTAGCCACAAGTCCGTCTTCCCATTATTCTCCATGCCTGTTGTATTTTCTTCCATTATTTCTATAACATCAATAGGCTTCGTTTCAGTGTTTACTGAGTTTGGAGAGTTTGGGTTGGACATTTTACTTTCAAATTTTCTCAAATAATTGAAGAATGAAATTTTGGTTCCAAACTCAGGTATTTATACTCCGAAGAAGGGCGTGGCTTTTGTTATCTCTGTTAAACATTATTACAATTATTTACCCTATATTAACATCGCAATTTCATACTTTCTTTCATTTTATTTCGAAATTAATTAATTGTTAGATCATGACAACTCTCTTAGAAAAAATTTCAAATATTCTGGATTGTAATAACGATAATGTTAAGCAACGATTATCTATTAAATGTGATAGAGACCGCATCCTTGATGAAATTAGAGGAAAGGTTTTGAAAACAACTTATTTCGACAGAAATGGAAATATACAGAAAATTTATTGTGATGGTTTAACTACACTTGGTTCTCATCAATTAATGGCGTACGGAAATCTTCGAAAGCCTTTTAACATTTCTGTCAGCGCTTATTTTCACGCCAGACATAAGATATTACTAAAATATCCATTTCATCAATGCGTTCACTTTAAAGACTGCTATTATCCTTTGGAATTGCTTACTTTAGTAGTCGAGGATTTTGACGATCCCGATTCTGATTGTCCAATTACTATGAAAAATCTTCGGAAAAAAGCTTCATCTTCTTCGGAATCAGTGAAATCCATAGAAACTATTTCGTCAGATTCAACTATTCAGGATTGTAGTTCATCAGAAACAACGCCCGCGGATATAAAAAACGTCAAGAGAGGAATTCTCTTGTTATATGTTGAGGATAAGAATTTATGGGAAAAATACGAAATTTCTCTTTATTCATCAAAGTAAAATAGAAAATTTATTTTATATTCATTAATTTTTATTTAATTGCATCTTATTTTGACTATTTTTGTATTTTTACCCCTAAAAATTAATACTTTCTTTTATAAAATATTTCAAAAAGTCCTCTTCTTTTCATTAAATTTTACATTTTTAAGATTTATTAAATAAGTTTATCTACAAACAAATTTACAAATTCATTGGGTTTGAACAATTATTTAAGATAGAGATATTTTTCAAATGAAATTCCGCTGAATCTTTTTTATCTTTCTTTTCATCTTCAATTTTCATCTTTTTCTCTGCTGGTGATTCTAAATATTCGTCAATGATCGAAGTAGATCGAAGTAGGGCATTTCCTTTATCGCCTTTTAAATGGAAGAATTTTTCATTAATTGATTCTGATACTAATAAATTAGATTCCTTCTCGAGGATAGTGAAAATTTTTCTTTTTACTTTGAAACGAAAAACATTTTTCTCCAAATCTCTCAATTATATCAAAAGGCACAAATTTTTTTTTCTTAAGTCGATTACTGATTATATAAATTCCCCTCATAGTTATAACATAATCAATTTCAACATCATCCTCTCGACATGTTTTACATTTTCCTGAACTATTGAAAGGAACGTAACGCGGAATATTTAATTTTGGAGATGTAATTGTCACTCCATTAATGGTGGCAGAAATGCAAACAATAGGAAGAAGTTCCTTCATTGATTAAATTATTTTAAATATATTTGTATTTTAAATTTAATTAATAAAATTTCGCAGTTTTATAAAACTTTCCTTATTTTAAAATGAGATAGAAAACTGCACAGGGTTTACTTTTATATATTTACTGATGGGCGTGTCTAAAAATTCTCAAATAATTTTTTCAGTATTTCTCAAAATCAATAATTGTACAATTTTAATTTTATTTTGAAAAAGTTTTACTCCCCATCAGATACATCAAATGCTACACCTAAAACATAATTTTACCGCAAATTTATCATATAAAACTTAACTTTACTCCAAAATGGTGTGTGCGTACGCATATGAGCAAATTGTGGACACCATATGCATCCCATACCATGCGTGATCAAATATACCCACATGCACGCGTTGCATAGTTTTACTCAAAATGTGTTTTATTTCTCTTAACTTTACACAAATTTTATCTTTTATCCCTTAACTTTGCATCAATTTTGTCTTCTATCCCTTAACTTTGCATCAATTCTATCTTCTGACGCTTAACTTTGAAGCAATTGTGTCTTCTAACGCTTAACTTTGCAATTTTACCCCCAAAATCTGTACATTCCATTGCTTAACTTTGCACAAATTGTATCTTCTATCCCTTAACTTTTCATTAACTATACCTTCTGGTCATTAACTTTTCATTAACCTTATCTTATATTCCTTAACTCTGCATCAATTTTATATTCTAAGTCTTAACTTTACAAAAAAATTTACATCAATATATTATGTGCACGTTGAGTAACGTGTGCTATGCTAAGTAAATTAATATAGTGAGCTTACAAAGGTTGAGAGCGTGAGTGACTCTTGAATTTTTTATTTAATTAATCTAAATTTTATATTTTTTATAATTTTTGAATTTTGGAATACCCGCCAATTTTTAAAATTTTGAAATCCCCGTCAATTTTTAAATTTTGAATCCTGAACCTTCCCACCAAAATGCACAGAGAAATTAATTTATATAATAAATTATCAAATTATTAAATTTAATTTAAGTACATCCCTATGACCGAATGGATAAGGTTCCCGCATATTAAAAAATACGAAGGTGAAGGTTCGATTCCGCTCGGGGGATTTTATTTTTTAAAATTTTATAAAATTTTTATTATTAATCAAAATATTACCCATTAAACTTTTTCATATTCCAATTATCACACCAGTCACTCATCAATCACATACTTATACTTATCACTGTACCTAATCACTTCTGAATCAATCAAAACATTTCAGTTTAATTTTTCCTTAAATCTACTCAATAGATAATTGAAAAGCCGAAAAATTCATTTCTTTTTAACTCTCTTTTATTTTACCGCATTTTTACCCAACCAAAACCTTTTAACTACTCTTTTATTTTACCGCACTTTTAAATATTACTTTAAAATTTTTATTTTAACCTGCAAATGTTACAACAGACCACCCAGACACCACAAACATTAAACCTGTCACTTCCCACAAAAAATCAACCAAAAAGCAATTAATCATCAATGATTAATTACCCTAATTAATCATGATTAATTACCCTCAAACCCTTCCAAAAACAAAGGGTTTGCGGCAAAGATCAAAAGAAAATACCCCCTATAGCCTCAGGTTTGACTGACAGGTGATCAAATGGGTGTAACGTTTGTAACGTTTGGGGGGTGGTTACTACTAAATTGGGGCAACTGGGTGTAGGAGAAATTCACCCATAAAATATTTTACCTCACAACTGGGATATGTTGTGGGACATTTTGGAAACTTAATTCTCAACTGGGACAGTTGGGTATGGGGACAATACACCGTCCAAAATTTACTGAGACAAAAGGGTGGTGCGGGAAAATTAAGTGAGACAAAAGGGTGGCCTTTGATTTGCCGACACACAGGGGTGAGACAAAAGGGTTGGTCTTTGATTTAGGTTACTACTAGATTGGGGCAACTGGTATTGGGGGAAAATACGCCCATAAAATTTCCACTTCACAACTGGGACATGATGAAAATTTACTTCTCAATTGGGGCATGTTGGTGGTAGGGTAAATACCCCGTCCGAAATGTCCCACCTCACAACTGGGACATTTTGGTGGGGGTTACTACTGACGGGCTGAATCCAACCATACTAAGTTATCTAAGATTCGAGAATTTTGAACGAGGTTATAGCCTCGGCGGTAGGTTGGGCTCGCGGTAGTTTGGGGTGTACCCCGTATAACAGTCCTAATATGAGATTCTAA
The DNA here is from genome assembly GCA_036172945.1 of Meloidogyne incognita. Classification (NCBI taxonomy): domain Eukaryota; kingdom Metazoa; phylum Nematoda; class Chromadorea; order Rhabditida; family Meloidogynidae; genus Meloidogyne; species Meloidogyne incognita. The sequence goes on from JARQAC010000013.1 coordinate 624,609, forward strand.
AAGACGGGAGTCTAATCACCCTCGTTATCCGTGGGTCAAATAAGAGCAAGTCATTTCTCCCAATTTTGCAGAAATCCTCGTCTAATTTCCTAAAACTTTTCTCCTCGAAAATACCTTCAGCCTCCCCGATTTTCTTAAACTCCACGATTACTAGTAGTTTTCATGAAATGATAATCGAAACCAGAAAACAGGGGAGGCAGACATAACCAAAAAACCGATGGTAAAAGACGGGGGTCTAAACCCTAAAAAGGCAACCCCTAAAAATATAGCCCACTATAAACAACCAATTGTATAAAAATAAATTGCCCCAAACATTGATTAAAAACAAAAGCAAATCACAAATATAAACACACAAATTCACACCTTTTCGCAACTGCGCAAGTTGTACTAATTCATTCGCCTGAGCAGTCGATCTGCGTCTATGACTAGCACGTCGTTCAGCGGCAGTACGACGTTGCTGACTTTGATTATTTTGTTGATGTTTTTTGTTGTTTAATTGATTATTTGGGGGAGTAGAGGAAGAATTTTGGTCGTTTTTTGGTGAATCATGCTGGGGCTGATTATTGATAATTTGCATATTTTTAGTAAAAAAGTAAAGTCAATTTAGGGATTTAATAGAAAATAAATAAACATTGAAAAAATAAAATTGAGCAAAAATTTTTTAGCCCCTAAAATTAAATTTATTTTAATGGTGATAGTACAATATTTGGAAAAATTTTATTACAATTATATTTAAAATAGATTAGTCACGTTTTTTGTAAAAAAATAAAATAAAATTATTTTTAAAAATATAGTACACTACAAATAAATTTATTTTTTAATTAAATTTTACATTTGCGCACAAAATATTTTGTCCGCAAATTTTTTGCGGACAATTTTTGAGGACAGAAATTTTTTTGCGGACATAACCTGAATGGACATAACTTGAGTTAAAGGATATTCCTGTCCCGAAATATTTCGAATTTTGAAATTGGATTATTTTAGTGAATGATTTCGGTATCATTCACTAAAAATATAAAAAGCAAAGTCCGCAAATATTTGCGGACAAAAAACTACCAATATTATTTTGATTAAATATTGAATTAAAAATTGTGATTAGTTTTCTATTATAAATGTATTTGTTAAAAAAGGAACAATAAAAACACTAATTGAATTGTTTAGGTTTGGAAAAAAATTAAAAAATCAAAAAAAAATCGGAAAAAATTTTTATGTTAAATGGTAAAAATAAAATTAATTTTAATCGCAAAAACAGCATTAACATAAATAAACAGGTAACTTAGTAAAAAAGGAAAAAAAGATTTTAACACTGTTTTGGTTGATTACGGGGGGGGGGGGGTTTTGATAAGTACATTCGCCCTCTAAAAAATTTACTTAGGGTTTATTTATTTAAATTAGGGCAACACCCCGTCCCCCAACTATATTAATTTTGCCAACAACAACGACCCGAACACCGAAGGCCTGACACTCCCGACGCCACGAGCGGGGTGCTAAACTAATTTAAAGTATAACTAGAAACAAGACCTAGACGAGCTGTCTTGAACAAAAAAGTTCGGTTATCGAGAATCGAGATTTTTAGAGACATAGAAAGTACGGGACACGTCCAAAACGGCGCGCGACCATATGGCGCAAAGCCAAAACTTGCTTCAAGATTTCCTAATCTTACCAGATTTAGTATCTGACGATTCCGACTCATCGAGCTAAAGAGATTGGTACAAAAATTGACTAGGGCTAGACATTTTCCAGCAAGTTATGGTTTTGCGCTGTTAAGGCCGCGCGCCGTTTTGGGCGGTACCCAGACAGTACGGCTTACAGTCGTTCTCTACTTTTTAAAGTACCTTTACTGAAATAATTTTACAAAAATTTATTTTTAATTAATTCCAAAACAGCAAGAAGCTATTTTAATAAAAATAGCTTTTCGTATTTGAGAGAAGCGATATTCCTTTTTTGGGGTCACTTAAATAGGGAAGTGTAGGATCAATTACAAAATGTATAAAAATGTAAAGGAAAAATAGCAGACAAAATGGAAAAAATTAAAAAAAGCAAAATGAGAATTTTAATTTAAAAATGAAGAAAAAGCCTTATTTTATACATACTTATAAAATTGGAACAAATAAATAAAAAAATAAAAGTAATCCTAATTAAAAAAATATTTGAAAATCTGAATAGGCATATGTTTCAGGGATGGGTGGAACTGAGAAAAAATTCTGGACAAGTTCAGGGTCGGTCAGGGTCTCAGACAACAAAGCTTTGATACAAATAAGATTAAGATTGCATTCAAGTAAATTTAGAAAATCAGAATTTATCAGGCAATAAATTAAGATTCAGTACTCCTGCCGTTTAAGGGACCGCCATTCACTGACCATTATGAGACCACAATTTTAGAATCAAATTTCAATTGTCCCATCTTATATTTGTAAAAATAAAGGTTAATAAGGAGTAAAAGATAAATTTTGCTAGCTAGAAAAAAGAATACATTGACCTCATTATGGTCAGAAAACTACGGCCCCTTAAACGACAGGAGTGCATAAGATTCTAAAAAATTTTATATAAAAAATTTTAAAAATTTAATTAAATGGTCAGATAAATATTTTTAAATAAAAATGAATGATTAAACAAATTTTTGTATTTGTTTTTGAAATAATTTGAATAAATACAAATGCAAAAAAAAAATTTTTAAACACAAGTTTAAAGGAATGCCACGTTGCATATTTTTTAATTTTTCGATTAAAAATGTTATAAAATATAATCAATTCCTTTTTTAAATTTTTAATTGCTCTAAAGACGGACTGACGCGAAATAGTAAAAAGGTTAGGACGTGGAAGAAAAAAATTAAAATTAAAAAATGATTATTTAATAAATTAAAAAATTGTTTGGTAAAGGAATTTTGATTATCTTTTTTTAGTATCAAATTATCAATTTTATCACAGAGACGTTATGTCACCCAATGCCGAAAAGCATGCTCGAGAGGGGTGGAACAGAGAGACAAGATCTCGAACCTTACAGTCTCCGATCTCTATAATTATCTTGGAATCGAAAACTAAAATACAACTGAGCCCCAAACCTCAGCCTTTTTTGGATAAAACCCCCTACCCTAGTAATCTTAACACCAAAAAAATTTTCGACCCCAAAGGGTTAGGGAGTAAACAATGGGGGGGGGGGCAACGGATTAGGCCTTATCACACCATACTAATTAATAAAATGGAACTAAATTAAAGATTTTTGGGAGCCTAACAGAAAAATAAATTTCTAATTTTTGTTGTTTTATGTGTTGTGTTCACATATACTAACTCTCCGCATCGCTCAATAACCACATAAAAATAAATTTTCTCTCCCAAACTGCTTTTTACAATCGGTTGTGTCCAACATTTAGTTGTTCTACTCCAATAACTAGGGGAAAGTTATAGGGGAAAATGAAGGGAAGGAACATATGAGGGGGAGAAAAGCATTAATAATAAAATTTTTTTTGAATGTAAAAAGAAAATTATGTGGGGACAAAACACCGTACAGACAAAACACCGTCGAGACATTCGAGTAAAAAAATACCGTCTAGATCGCGTAAAGGAACAAATTTTAAAATTAGTGATAGGCATAGGAGTTATCGTATAGCCTTAGGGTCTAAAGATATTAAAACTAGAGGTAGGCGCGGAACGGGATTCGCGCGGGATTTTGCGATCCAGTCTTGCAAAATCCTGCTTTTTTTGATTTGTGGGATTTTGCGGGATTATTCCATCGGGATCCCGTCCCTCAAAGACTTTTAAATAACTCCCGCTAAAAAACTTAATACCGACATCGAATTTATTGACTGTAAAAATGGAATGTTTCTTTACTATAATATTCAGACGGTTAATTGTTCGGACGGCGTTTTGCCCCACCACCAAAAAGAATAAAATAAGAGGAAAATTAAAATAAAAAATAATATAAAAATTGTTTCGTTTTCCAATGACGATAACTGATTAAAAAGATGAAAAAAGAAAGAAGTATTTATTAAAAGAATGATGAGAAAAAAATTACCTATTTGGGATGAAAATTCCTTTAAAGATAAATTAAAAAAAATATTTTTTGAAAAAGAATTAAAAATCAATTTTTAGACGGTTAATAATCAGACCACTTGATAAAGTAAATACCCTGTTTATTATAAAAAAGAAATAGAGGGACTGTAATACGTACATTGTGTTGTTGTATCTCTTCGAGACCAGAGGTGGGTCGGAACAGTCAGAGATGTCGGAAATCGGAAGAGCCGATAATCGGAACTGGCTCAAAAGTCGGAACTCGGAAATCGGAATTCCGACCCACCTCTGCTCGAGAGTCGCGGAATTGAAATTAAAGTTCAAAATTAAACCCGTTTTTCTTAATTTTTCGAAGTTGGTCTTAAGTTCTGTGTGAATTTTTGTTCAGCACTAATAGTCTCTGGATAGGATTATCAATTTCAGGAAGAATCTAGCCGACATAAAAAATGATTTCCAATGCTCGGGAGTCAAAAATTCTCGAGAAAATTAAAATTATTAATTTATAGGTATAGGGTTGGATATTCATCGGAATGGGACGGCCTACAAAATCCCAAGCTTTGAGAAGAAAAACGGATTTATTAAATATCGAACTAAGAATTAAAAATCAATTTAAAAATCAAGTTCGAGCGAGTTTTCCCGTCTGTCTCAAAATTAAAATTGAAGCGCGACCTTTACGTTACAAATTTTCTTCACCTTTGCGGCTTTAAAACTAAGTAAAAAATTAAAAAATTTCAATAATTTCAACAATTTTGATAAAATTTTGCTTCAAACTTATCGGGAAAATAAATGTACATACATCGATTAGAAGAAGACTTGGGCACATTAAAAATGATGGAAAGAAAGAACACAATGTTTTATAGTTTGTATAGTCCAAAGCTATCCAACCCAGCACGGTCAGTCTGAACGGGGCCCTGCGAGGTACCCTCCCCTTCCTTTTTTCTCTTTCATAAGGTCACCAACGCCGCTCCCACATGCCTTGTTCTCTCTCTTCTTGTGGAGATATTGTAATAAAAAACCAAAACCAAACAAGGCTACCCAACTTATCACCAGGCCAAGTAGAGTGAATAAGGGTAAATTTCCAGCTTATTTGGTGTGTTGGCCCTGCGAGGCACCTTCATATGGAGGTTGATCTTTTAGGCATCCCCTCCCTTTTATCGCTCGTTCCCGTAAACCAAACAAAAAACAGGAAAAGGGTTGTTGGACGAAGGGAAATTTTGTGGGAGAAATGAGGGGAAAAGAACAATAATACATCTGTTGGCTGAAAAAATTTTTGAAAATTTTTTGAAAATTTTAAATAAGAGAATCATAACGAGTTAGTATCACGGATGGAGGGAGGAGGGTGGAAGGGGAGGTATTTTTTCAGCTATTTTGCCATTTTTACAACTTATTTAGGTACCAGGGTTTCACAGCCTAAAAATCCGATCCCTAAGTATGATTTGTAAAAATGTACTGGATACGGTAAATTTTCCGTCCCCTTTTGTTTAAACCATATCTCGCTTCAACCACAACTAAAATCGACATTTATTTTTCTATTTTAATCCCGACACCTTGAGAAATTTTTGATACCTAATAACAAAAAAATGAACAAAGAAAACGATTTGATTATTTTATTCAACTATAAAGCAAGAAAGAAAAGTTATTTTTAGATAATTTCACAGAAATTATATCATTTTAACATCAATCTTTATTCAGTGAGTTGTCCAAAATTTGATTGTTCTATTCAATAAAAATTAATTTATTTAGATTCAGGGATCCTGCCTTTCCTCCGAAAGCTGGTAAGTTATTTTTTGTATTGGCAGTGCCCCAAGTAAATACTACAATAAAGATAAAAGGAAGAAAACCACAAAAATAGGAAAGAAAATTATTTAATTATTAAAAAAGAAAAAAGGGAAAAGAATAGAATTATCCACAAAGATTGTTAATATTTATTCAGTAATTTCCAAATCTTTTTAATAGTAAGCACAATAGCCAGCTGATCCTCCAAAATTCCTACATTTCAGACCATCACAACATTTAAAAGTATTACCAGCATAACCACAAGGATCGTTTTCCTTCAAGCACGTTTCACATTTTTTTGTATTATAAGAACAAAAAGATCCGTAACAACAATACATCCAATCTTTTGTTATATCGCATTGAGCACCTTGATTAACACAATTGTAAGGTCTACAAAATGAACCGCCCGCAGCTTTAGTTTTACAATTTAAACTAGGACAGCATTTATTGTCCTTATTATTACATTTGATTTCATTTTTTTGAAGACAATCGCAATTAATTGGTTTAAATAATTCAAATAAATTTAGAAATAAAAATAGAACGAGAATAATATTATTTAAATAAGCCATTTAATTAATTCTTTTTTCTGAAAATTTTTAATTTTTTAGTACATTTCCCCTGATTTTATATGTGGTGTCGTTCGAAATTACCTGGAAAACTGGGCCGAAAAAGGGGTGGGCAGAGTCGATTGGAAAATTATGGACAAAGTTTCCTTAGAATCCTCTAATATCCCTGTAAATTCCCGAGATCCTTTTGTAAGGATGGGCGTGGGTTAACCGATTTAAAAGGTTAAAAGCGAAAGCAGTCGTTAGCACAGATATCTCAGTGGTAGAACTAATGTATGTTGTGAGCGAAGCGCCTAGCAATAACTGCCAGGATTTCACAGTCCTGCCGGATAGCTAAACTCTTGCTAAACTCTTTCTCATATAAATCCTCTGGTATCCTCCCTAACCCCCTCCAAATCCCCGATCTCCAGGCTTTTGTGAAAGAATTTTGGAGACATATCAAAGAATAGACATATTTCTCCAAAGGAGAGAAATATCCCTCCAAAATTCCTGATATCCACACGTTTAGACAGATTTTGGATGTTTATCAGGGACGGTATTATTTTCAATATTTTGGATATTAATTAAAATAATTAAAATGATATATGTATTGCTTGCCTTTACCAGCATTTTATATAAAGCCCATATAATTGCGTAATGTTTAGAGTAATTTAAACGTGGAAATCCACATTTAGAATTTTGTTAATGAACGCGTACGTTTCTGCCTTAAATCAAAATCTAACTGCATTAAATGAAACGCTATCTATAGAATAAAGTGACTTTTAATTTTGCCAATTTACAAACCACAAAAGAGTTTGTGTAAAATTAATTTTTATAGAGAGAGAACAAAAATAAAGTTAGAGAATGGTTAACATTTTCCCGCAGAAGATGAATGGCACCATGAAAATTGGCTTAAAGGGAGGAGGTAAAAGTTGGATTTGCGGTAAAATGGGGGGTTATCCTGAATAAATAAATGAAATTAAAGGTATTGGAAATCCAAATTTAGAATGCTAAAATTAAAGAGAATTTGCGTAAATACATTCGTTTTTGCCAAAAATCACGAGGAAGTTAAAATTCAAAAATTAATTTAACTAAAACAAACATTAAAATATTATTCTATAACTCTCGCCATAATTTCTAAAATTAAATTTTCTAAAATATACTCGATAAATATTTTATCCAATACAAATTTTATTTATTCAAATATACTACATACCATGGATGGGACGGTAGAGACGTCCGAGACTCTTGGTCTTGAGTCTTGATTCCATGACTTTTCTTGGGTTTTTTTCTTGGTCTTGGTCTTGGGGTGAAGTCGTGGGCTTGACTTGACTTTTTGGGTTTTGATAAATATGTACACCCCTAAAGACCATGAAATATGTAGAAGAGTAAAGTGAAAGATGGTGGGTTCCCGTACGGGATCCTGTCCCGTGCCAACCTCTATTTTAACGTCTTTAAAAATCCAGTACAGAGCGAGACCTCATGTCTAGATCTGTATTCATTATTTTACGAAATAAGATACTCTAATCAAATTATTTTTAATTCCATAGATTTTTCTCTCAGTATGTTCCAATTTAAGTATATGTTCCAATTTAAGTATATACCTCAATTTAAATTAAAGTTGATTTAACATTGTTCACGAGGGGAACCGATTTAACAATACCATAAAAATTATTGTTTTGAAAGCTTTTCCTTATATTTGTTGGCATGGTTCTAGTTTTCCATGGAAAATTAAAATTTTCAGAAAATTAATTAAATGGCTTCTTCAAATAATATTTTTCTTATTCCCTTTTTATTTTTAAATATATTTTTATTTTTTCAATTAAATAATTCAATTAGACTTTGTATTGACGAAGAATGTAAAAGTAATAGTGATTGCTGTTCTGGTTTTGTCTGTAGATTTCAGGCAGTTGATAAGGGCACTTGTAAACGTACAAGTGACAGCAACTGTATAGAGAAGAATAATTATAATTGTGACAACCAAGACAATAAATGCTGTCCCGGATTAAATTGTAAAACTGATCCTTTAGGCTTTTCCTATTGTCGACCTTACAACTGTGTTAAAGAAAATGGGGTCTGTGAAGGTATTGATGCTACAAAGAATAAACAATGCTGTTATGGATTTTATTGCAATTTGTACAATAAGTGTACAAAGTGCAGAACTATGTTCGACCATTTGTGTCTATATTAATGGTTAAAAAAATAAATTTCAAAAATTTCCGTCAAGCTATACTATCTTCATTTTTTTAATTAACAATTTATTAAAATTACAACTTGAATTTTTTGCTTTATTTTTCATCCCGAAAATTGGGTTATCGACAAAAAAAGTCCGAGTATCAGGTTATCCTTTCCCTCCCTGGTACAAGCAATTTTTAAATTTCCAATCACTGGTAATGATACTAAATTATTGTGAGGTAATGAAAAAAATTTTAAATCCATCCATCAATCAAACAATTTATGCCAAAAAATTTTTTTTGTCAATGTACTCCGACACTTGCATTTGAAAGGCTAATATTCTCATGTTTAATAATAGTAGAATGTGAACTGGAAACAATAAGATTGCCTATAATTCTGCCAATAAAAAAACTGTAATAATACAAATTTTATTAATTTTTAAATTTAAAAATACCCAATAATGCAGCCTATAATGAAATACAAGCAGATCATAAACACATCAAATTTAGTTTTTATTTCATAATTAATTTTTGGACAATAACGCTATAAGATATTGAATTAATTTTTATAGTGAGACTCGTTATTAGTAGGGACAGCCAAGACATGCAAATGCATGTTTTGTATGCGGATATGCCCTGAAGTGGGAAGCCCAAAAATGGTGTTTTACATAGGTCTGAGCACTTTAGGATCCGGTTCTTAATGCATATTTTTGCATATTTTGGTGCATATTTGGGCTTTTTCCGTGCAGATTTTGGCTTCCCCTAGTTATTAGAGATCGGACCAAGATGAGAATTCGATCGAAAATTAACCGAGGGTTTTAGAGAATCGAAATTTTTTGAAATATATCGTTACGACAATTCCAGTCCGATCTCTACTCGCTATGACATTCACAGTCCGATCTCTATTTGTTATAGCCCTAATTATATAAAGGATTAATAAACGATATTAGACTATATTTTGGGAGAATCTTCTGTTATGAATTCCGTATTATATGAGGTATGATGGTTTAACCGAGGTACCATGATAAAGGGTAATATTTTGAGACCTACTACTACATTTAGAGTAGATCCAATAAAACCGTTTCCTTCTGTATTGTCTTATTAGGATGGCTAAAATGCTACGACTAGGTCTGAAAGATTGAGTCGGGCATCTCGAAAGTGACTCGTATGATCCAACTCGATATAAACAAGCCCGCACAATGTCTCGAACCTCGGCCCAATTCGAAAACAAAACGAGATTTTTACTTTTTAAATTTAAAATACTCACCCTTAGAGGAGTTGAATTCATTATAATTTTGAAATATTAAAAAATTATTAATTTATAAAATAAATTTTATTATTTAATTTTTAAAAATTTTCGTCAAAAACCCCAATTTTTAAATTAAAAAATAAAAAAAATATTTTGATTTGATAAAAGTTGTGATTACTAAGAAAAATTTATTAGTTCCTTATTCGTTAAATTCACTAGTTCAATTTTATTTCAAAAAACAAGTTTATTTGTCTGAATAAGTAAATAAAATTTTATTACAAATTTGGCGCGAGAGATTGATTTTAACGATTAAAAAGGGATGTTAAATTTAAAAATGAAGAAATAATTTATCAATTTAGAACAAAAAATCCAAGACAAACACATAATTTTAATAGAAATTATTAACATTTTGAAGATAATTTTCTAATTCAGTTTTTTTGGACGTACACATAAAGGTGCTATTTTAGCACACTCTAGTCCAGGACAACAAAGTTGTTCATATCCCTTGCATTTTGCTAACAATCCAAGACAAACACAAGTTGATTTGACACCACAATGATAGCCTTTACAGCAACTGTGTTTGAAGCAGTTTCCATTTTTTCCAACACATTTGCAATTAATTGGTTTAAATAATTCAAATAAATTTAAAAATAAAAATAGAACAAGAAAAATATTATTTAAAGAAGCCATTTAATTAATTCTTTTTTCTGAAAAATAAGCTGTGTACTGAATCTACCGTATATCCTTTAATAACTCCCCTGAGTAATTATTGTTTCGACCTTCCGTTGGATGGAGTAATTAATTAAGGGAGGTATAATTATACGAGGTTTGACATTTGAACGTGCTTTAGGGCATTTGTTTGGTGTAATTATTGTTTCAATCCATCGCTGGATGCTAGTTGGTAAATTATAATCGGACTTTAAGAGATTATTTTTTATTTTTCAAATACTGATTTGAAGAATATTTTCAATTCTTTTCAATGACAAAACACACTAATTTAAAAATTATTATTAATTTTTTTAAATTATTCTATTAATTTATTAATAAATTATAAATACAATATATAAAATTTTTATTACACGCAATACTTCAAATTTTAAATTTAAGATACATTTTTTAAATAAATCTAAGACCTAAGTTTAAGTTTAATGACACATTAAGTCAACATAGTACACCAGGGATGGATTCTCTTCTGTCTTCCGACGAATTCCGTCTCTTATCGTCTTCCGTTTCCGTCTTTCATCTTCCGTTTTTTAAATCTCTCTTCCGTTTCTCCCGCCTTCCGCTTTTTAAAATACAAAATTATGTACGACATCCTTCATTTACGACACTTTCACTCTAACGCTATATACTTTTAGATGCCGTAAATACTAGGGATTAAGGTTTCACCGGAAGTTCCGGTTCCGGGCCTGAACTTTGAAATGTTCCGGTTCCGGGAACCGGAACTCAGATTGGATCCAGTTCCGGTCAAAAGTTCGGTTCCGGTGAAACCCTACTAGGGATGTCTTACGATTTTTACTCTTTATCTTAAGATGTGGTTCAGCTCAGGGATGGGCGCCAAAATTTTCGCGCAGTGCCAAACGCCAATTTTTCAAATTCTTAAAACACGCCAAACGCCAAAATCGAGCAAAAATGGACGCCAACGCCATGGCGCGAGGCCCTGGTTCAGCTCTATTTATTTTTTAAACTTGATTTCCTAGAAATTATTTTTAAAGGCTAAACCCCTTTAAGAATTTTTTTATCTCTTTTTGTTTTGCAAATTAAAATGAATACGTATTTTTTGAATTTTTTTACGTAAAAAACTTGACAATAAAAAATAATTGAAACAAAATAGGTAGTTTATAAATAAAGCATAGTCATAAAAACAAATTAAAATAAAAAAATATTTTGAGTAAATTTATTTTTTAAATTTGATATTTGACATTTAAATAGTCCAATTTTTAACTATAAATTAGACAAATTTTTAATTATTTTTTGTATAAACAATTTTTTGATAAACAGACAATTTTAGAGGGAAGATAATTTTGGGTTATTCAAAATTATTTTTTAAAATGTTGCTAGCTTATACATACTTGATTATTATTTATTTAAAATATTATTTCATTTATAACAATTATTTATTTACTTATAGAATATCTCTAAGAATAAAACTTAACGTTAAAGATCGAGAGGATTATAAAGGGGGTCTCCAATTACTGGGATTTTTCTGACGGTATTGGCTTAGGGGAACATAAAATTGTTGAACTGAGCTTCGGCTTATAGGTAAATAAGAATGCACGCGGCTATGGATAATATCCGTAGACCTCACTTAAAATGTCATCCTTGAAGCGGAAAATTGGTCCATACTTAATTGGCAGTATCATCTCCCTTAATTGTGCCAGCTAAATTTTAAAAACATGTCTTAGATATAGGTGTGTCTAAGGAGTTAGAGTAAATCTGATATATACCCTGGGAACTTAAGATGAGTAATAAAAAGCTAACATAAGCGGTAGAGTCAAATCAGAAGGTTGAGTAAATACCTTCTGATTATTTAATACCTTCTGATTTATACCTTCTGATTTTTTTCCTAGTAAATACCTATAATTGCCCAGGATTTTTTCATGAAAATAAGGCATATATTTGAATGCTTCTTTATATTTTTTAAAAAAATAATATAATGAAAAAATGCTTTTCATAAATTTTTTCAATTTAAAAACTTTCTTTTTAACCTCTTAAAATTTTCTTTTTTTATTAACAAAGAATCCATTCCATATCTTTCGGCTTAACTACTTTAGGTGCAAAAGCTATTTGATTCAAAAAAGTATCGAATAAAACACAATAATTATTCAAATGTTGTGTTGAAAATTCTAATTGTTTTTCTTCACTAGTTTCTAGTCCAAGTATACATTTATTTTCATCCTTGAAAAATCAAAAATTTTTTAAAGAATATTTTTTTGCTTTTTAATTTAAGGAAGAGACACCGGTAAGAATAGAATCTGCGATCTCTTGGCATTAGAAATGGGGCCCAATCCGGCCCGGTCCAAAAGATCGGGAGGGCCGATCCGAAAGATCGATCGGGCATGGGATTTTGGCCTGAAAAAGACACGGTCTTTTTCAATTAGGCTCGAAAAAATGACTCGAACGTCGCCCCTACTTGACATCTTCTCTATATTTGACACAAATTTTTGGTACCCCACCTACTTTTGGCCTCGTACTACCTAACATTTTTTAATTTTTACTCGTACTTTGTCCATGTACGATTGCGAGGGAGGGGCACGAATTGAAACTGATCCTCCCCTGACGCTAAAATTTTTGACTAATATTTATTTACTTACACTATAGTCTGCTATATCCTTTCGAGAGACATTAAGTGTAGTATTAGAATTTTTTAATTTTAAACCAATTGAATTTCCTTCAGATTTAATATCTTTACATTTTCCATTTAGATAATAAAAATCTTTTTTATCATCAATTAAAGCATCCAAAGCCTTAGCGATTTTTTGAATATTTTTTGAACTTCCTTTTATAGCTATGTTTAAGTAATCGCGATAGAATTCAGTATTATTTCCAACATTTATAATTGTTTCTCCTTTACTGTCAACGACTTGATCAACAAAAATAACAATTTTTTCCAAGCTTTCATGCTTAATTTGTTTAAATATAAAGGATATAGGAGGATTAAGGTAACCCGAACCTCCTGAGTCCGGAACAGTGTCGTTCCGCCTTTGAGTGGAACGACACTGTTCCGAACGGCACTAGTTTCAATATAAGGTCGAATATCTTTGTACGCCGATATCGGCATCGATAAAAGTTATATAGTGAGATCAGGGGATATTCCAATATGTTAATTAGCCGCTCCTCAAAAGCCTATTTCTATAATTTTGATGCAAAATTACAGCCTGACCCAATTCTGGCAATTTCGAAATATTGGAATAGGCAGCTTATTTGTATAGGCGTGTTAATGTCAGATTACTGGCAAATGGCGGATATTGGAATGCCCAAAAGCTCCCCCATTCAATGGTTAGATTTAGAGATTTAAAGACTAGTATTGGGTATATATTATAATGAACTTCGAAGTACCCCCGCCAAACCCCGCCACGAAAAAATTGAAACCCAGACCCTCAAGCATTCTGGCTGCAACTCTAATTTGCACCCCGAATGCTCACATCAAAAGTTGATTGACTTACATCAAATGTAGCATTAATCGGTTTACTCATCTGATCCAAATCGCAATAATTTTGAAAATATTTTTCTTCGTCATAACAAAAATCTAAGTAATACAAAAGCTCATATCCTTCAATCTCAAAATCCTCAAAGTAACCAACCAAAGCAAAATCAACAAAAAATTCGTCTTCCCCATTTATTTTCCTTGAATTTAACTTGTCAGTTTTATTAAAATTAAATTTTCTTCCTCCTTTGTTTAAAATTTTTTTAATTTTTGAAATTTCAAGTTTTCGGCTTTCCAAATTTTTCGATTCAACAAAATTCCAATTTAAACAGAAAAATAAATAAATGGAAAAAAATAAAAGTAGAGGGATGGAAAATTTATTTTTAAGCAACATTTTTGAGTATTTTTAAAATTATTTTTAATTTAATTTTTGGCCGGAGTAGCCCCCTTAAATAATAAATTTTGGGCCGGAATTGGGAAGAAAATGATATCAATATTTATTTAAAAATTAACAAAAAATGTTCTTTATCTATTCAATTTAATAATTATTTTCGGAGGGTAACTCCCTTCTTAATAACCCACCCACCCACCCACCCCCCCTTCCCATTTTATTTTTATCTGCCTACCCGGATGTGTTTTTTTCTAATTTTTGGAAATAATTTAAAATAATTTAAATAAATTTCAAAATTCAATTTAATCTCTCTAAAATCTTTTTTTTAATTTCCTTTTCTTTAATTATAGTGTGTATATAACCATTAATCTGGACAAGAGCCGAGACAAGAGCCGAATCTTTTTCCGCGCGCAAACGAAAATTTAGAAAATTGGGGATCAATGAGCCAGATTGCTTCCATTTCCAACGCCGTAAGCGTTGAAATTTTGAGAATTTTAAGGTGTACCTTTAATTTTTTAATCAAAAAGTCCATTTATAAGTACCTATTTATAGGCACCCAAAACGGCGCGCGCCAATAATGGCGCAAAGCTATAACCTACTTCAAGATTTACTAATCTTATCAAATTTAGTATCAAAGGAGTCCTCTCATGGAACTAAGGCGATTGCTATCAAAATTGTTAAGGGCCAGACATTTTTCAGCAGATTATGGCTAAGCGCCGTTATGGCCGCGCGCCGCTTTGGGCTGTACCCATTTATTACTCTTACGCATTTAATCTACATACATTAAGACAGTGTTCTCATCGAGAAATGTTAAATTAAAGTACAAAATGTTTAATTTATTACATAGTGGGAAAAAATGATTACATAGAAAAGTACATGGTGGGAAATTCTCAAAAAAATTAAAAAAAAATTATTCCCCCTCACGCCTCTTCAATTTCTCTTCCCAATGGGTCTTTGCTCTTGTTCAGCTTTTTCATTTTTTAAACTTAAAATTTTTTAAAGCTTATTTTCGCTTAATTAAATACAAAAAAACCTTTAAAATTTTTAAAAGGTATTATTTGACATTTAAATAGTCCACTTTAACGGATACGGATAAGGATACAAATAATATCAAAATGCCTGCGGATACCAAGATCAGTATCCGTGTGCAAGTCTGACTTTAACTATTTAACTATATATTAGACAATATAGTATAATTAAATTTATATAAGATATGTGTTTTATTATGTAGATAAAATTTAATTTTAGAGGGAAGATAATTTTGGGTTATTCAAAATAATTTTTAAAAATGTTGCTAGAAAATAGTGTTTTATTCTTTTTATGCTTTGTATGCAAAGAATATTTCATTTAAATCTTTAAAAATGGAATCTTTAAAAATAGAATTTATTTAACGTAGATAATTACCTAATAACATAATTACCTATATTCTAATTTAAAAATTGACTTTTTAAAAATTATAAATTTTAAGTGTCGCTTTAACATTTCTCCCACCCGGTAGCTAATCAAATTTAAAAACGTATCTTAAATAGAGGGGTGTCTATAAAGCCTAAACCTCTCTAATATACAACCTCTTCAATTTCTCTTCCCAATGGGTCTTATATACACCCTAGGAACTTGAGCTGACATGCGGAGGAAGGTGAATTGAAAGGGAATCAGAGGTGAATCGAAAGTGACGAAGGTGCCGGAAATCGGAACTGTCGGAAATTGGAAATGGCTCAAAAATCAGCCTAAATTTTCGGAAATCGGAATTCCGATCAACCTCTGGAGGGAATATATTAAAATTAGCGAATTAAAGGTACGCGTATACCCCAAAAGAATTTACCCTCGTATTCTAATTTAAAATTTAACATTTTAAAAATTTAAAATTTTAGAATTAAAATGACAATTGATGTTGATGTTCAAAATAATTATTATAATGTATTTTCGGGGTTTTTCTGTACAATCTGTGCAATATTTTTGATAATTCTGATTCGTCCTTTATATTATTTTTCAAAGGAAAGAAAGGCTCTTCTTATTCTTTTTAGCAAGGTAGAGGGCTTCTTTTTGGATTGTTTTTGTATATGCTAATGGAGTTTTAGCTCGGGATTATTTTCCGTCTATATTTTCGTGGCGTACTTAATTTTGGGACTATTCGACTTTTAGATCCGCCTTAGTATAAACAAAGGTCGGTCAAATCAGATGTCGTACCCCTTCATTTAAATAATTACCATGGATAATTATTGCTTCAACCCCTCAATAGAGGAGGTAAAATTAATCGAGAGGGGGCAATTATCTAGCATAGAGGGTAAGCGGGCATATACGGGTACGAGACCAAAATTATGGATGATTTAAATACGATTCGAAGAATCTAAGAATTTTTGCTTGTGCCGGTGACCGAGAAAAAATGCTATCAATAAGCTTCCTTAAATTAATTTTTTAAATTATTTTTCAAGTCTTGTGCCAATATAATATATCAAATTCGGCAAATCTATGTTTGTATTTACCGATATTTTTCTTTTTCATCGTCTTACTGGAGTTATTTCTTTCTGGCTCCCAGTGCAGGTGTGCTTCTAAATGCTGCTTATTTTCATATTATTGTACTGGCTATAAATCGTTTCCATGCAGTTTTCTTTCCTTTAAGCTATCAAAAATATTGGAAATTAAAGTAAAATTTTAAAAATTCTATAAACAGAAATATTTGCGGACAGACCCACCAGTCGGGACCAACCCTAAAGATAATAATAAAATTTTTCAGAAATATTAAATACTTTATTTGTTTAACATGGCTTGTAGTAATTATTTGGAGTGCTGTACAATATGTTGCATTTCGTCTGGACATTGCAAATACTGGAATTTTAGGGTTTGGATTTTTTGGAAGAAAAAAATTACTTGATTAATTACCCTGGGTAAATACTGGACCCCGGTCCTTCAGGGTCGAAATGTTCGAGGTAGGAATTTTCGTGGTGAGACTTCCAGAGTTGGATGTTAGCCAAAAAAGTCAGGGTCGGGGTCCAACTATAACTAAACCCCTCGCTATTCGATGATGTTCAATTACTCGGGGGGGGGGGGACAAGGGATGACAATTAATCAAGCTAATCATCGAAAATCATTTGTTAAAAATTTAATTACTTATAGCATTCTCATTAATAAAATTTTGATGGATCGTGATCAAGCATTACTCTTAGCAATTTGTATATCAGCACCTTTATATTTGGCTATTTTAACTAAATTTATTTATGATTATAGTAAGTTTATTTATTATCTTTTATCCTGTCATAAAAGATGGAAACCATGGAGCGATGGTTTGTCAACAAGGGCGATATTCTAAAAACGGGGTTATTTTAATAGTGGGCCACACAGTATACTATATCCAAAGCAGTGCTAGATGCAGTTGGAAAAAATTTTTTCTCAGCCGCAATTTTAATTTAAAAATACGCAGTCTAAAAGTCAAAAGGCACACGCAATTTTACGCAATCCGCGGTGAGTCCAGTCCTGGTTCCGAAATTTTTACTCAACATGACTCCTCTAAAAATACCTCACAGTTCCACTATTCCCAGGATTCCCGACAAAACGTCAGTGGGTAATCTTTAGGTGACGTATATCGGAGGATTATGGGATATAGAGGGATATTTGGAGGGATATTTGGAGGGATTAAGAGGACTGATAGTCCACTGAAGCATTGTCAGGACACGCCTCCCATACTCTTAAAATATAAAATTTCAAAAATTAAAATTTTTTAAATTTCTACAGAACACAAAAAAGTAGGAGTCGATGTACAATTACAAAAAGACCGAATTCTCATTTTACTTGTCTTCACCTCAAGTTTAATTCCCTGCCCTGTTCAGATAGCTATATACCAAGCAAGTTTATATATCAACACCAATATGAAAAACACTTTAACTGCAGTGATATTTAATATTCTCTATAATCTTGGTTATACTTTAATTCAATTTATTGAAGAAATTTGTTTACTTTTTGCTTCAAAAGACTTTAAAAAATTGGTTATACAACAATTTTTTAAAAATAATAATCAAACAAGTGTGGTTAAAACTATTATTGTTAAACCTTATGCACAGCAAGATGCTAAATTGAATAATAAAAATAAGAATGGGAATCTTGTAGCAGTTAATTAATTGAAGAAAGGAAATTAGTTGGAATTTTATTTTATTTATAGCCGACCTAGTTTCCGAAAACTCTGACAGATTTTTCGACAAATCCGACAATTCTCGAGTTTTTTGGATCGGGAATCCTTATTCCTGAAATCTGTAATTCTTATGACAGCAAAACTTGCAAACTTAGGGTGGCCACCAGACCTAATTAATAGCGGGTGAACGACCATTTTCTCCTTGTTTAAAACTTACAACCCACCTCTACCTCCCGTTTTCTTCGACTCACCGTTTTTGTTTTCCAGTCACTGAGGGTATCAACCCTAATTCAAATTTTTGGTTTTTAAAGCTATTAATGGAAGAATAAATTTTATTTGTTGCTATATTTTTGTTAATTTATTATTAACTCTCTGACTAAATAGAAATGAAACTAAGGATATAATTTATAAAATTATTTATTTATTGAAATTAAAATTTAAAAAAAAGCTAGAAATTTTGTTAGTAATTTGCTTAAGAAATATACAAATAATATAAAGAAAAATATAATTTTTTATACAAAAATTCATAGCTTAATAATATCACCATATTCTTCATATTCTTCTTCCCTTGGATCATATTTTAATTTTGCAACAAAACTTGAAACACCGGAAGAAAAGGAACGGTTATTGTTGGATGGTTCAATAATATTGTTGTTAATAGATAAAGGGTTTTCTATGTTTTGTCTGATTCCTATAAATATTAGAAAAATTATAGTTAGAGTTGCCCCCAAATGCCCCACGCCAAAATGACCCCAACTATTAGAAATGTTTAGTAAAAATCAGAACTTTAAACGAACATTCATAATTTTAAAAACATCAGAATTTTAGGAAACAAAATTCCGAAAAATTAAATAAACATTTTCAGAAACCAGAAGTTTTACTAAACATTTCAGTATTTTGGATAAACATCAATAATCAGAATTTTAAATGAACATTTCTGAAATAATCAGAATATTTATTAAACATTTCTGGAAAACCAGAATTTTTGGTAAACATCTCCGGAAAACAAAAGTTTTACTAAACATTTCAGAATTTTAGATAAACATTAATAAAACATAAATCAGAATTTTAAACAAACATTTCTGAAATTTTACTCTTACCTGCTATTTTCATTCCTCTTTCATTTGTCTCAACAATTATTCCACCTCTTAATCTCCTATTATTTTTACTAATACTAATATTATTTCTATTCTCATTTTTATTAAATTTTTTCATTTTAAGATCCACTTTTCCTTGTTGTGAAATAAAACACCATTCACAATTTTGAATTTTGTGAATTTTTATTGTTGATTTTTCATTATTTGTCATTGATAAAAAATATTTATATAATTTTGATATCCATGTTGTTATGACGTAGAAGAGAGGAAGAAAGAAGAAAATTGCAAAAAGAAGGCTAAAATAAATTTTTTTAATTTATTTTTTAAATAAATTACAAGCAACCTTAATGAACTGCAAACAACAAGGAAAATTCCGACCTTAAAAAATTAAATTAATCTTATTAAAGTTATGACTTATCAGAATTTTAAATAAAATATCAGAAGTCTAAATAAACATTCAGAATTTTAAACATTCAAAATGTTAAAAACATCAGAATTTTAAAAATCAGAATTTTAGAAATCAGAATTTCAAACAATCATACTGAATTTCAAACAAAATCAGAATATTTTAAATCAGAATTCTAAACAAACATTCAGAATTATAAAAATCAGAATTAAAAAAAAACAGAATTTTAAATAAACATATCAGAATTTTAAAAATCAGAACTTCAAACAAACAGTTCGACAAACAATTCTGAAATAAACCCTATTAAAAATTTTCTACTTGAAAAAATGCATGTGTTTCGGCAAAAAGCATTACAGCCCCAGCAAGAATACTCGAGACTGTTGACATTAAAATAGGCCTAATTGCTCCACGAATTGCCATTTGTAAAGAATGCATGGGACAAACTTTGAATATTTTTTAAATTAAAAAATTTCAATTTAACCACCTTTAGAAGGCATTGTAGCCCCAAAATGGAGAGTATAATCAAATGAGAGGCCAACAACGACCACGAGAATAACTGCTTCTAGAACACCAATCTCCCACCCTTTAAAAAATTAATTTTTTAATATAATTTTAAAAATTTATTTTCGAAAATCAAACCAAGCAAAAGTAACATTCCAAGAGTGCAACATACAATGCTAACGATTGTTAGGGTTGCATAAATTGAATTTAGACTTAAAGAAAAATATTTTTTTTTAATTTCAAGGCATTTTTAGAGAGATTTGAATGGGATAGATAGTCAATTAAATAACGCATTAATAAATTTTAAAATTTGGTGAGAATAAAAATTTTCTGGAGATAGCCAGAAGGCGAGATCCCGTTCAAGGACCTATAGCCTAACCAGGTCAAAATTTTTCGGATTTTCTCAAATCTCGCTCAATCCTCAAGTCCTATTTCTACCAAACCCTACCGTAGCATAACAGCAGAAAATAGGAGCACAACAAGTAAAGAAACAATAAAGGATTGTTTACAGTCTTCAATTATTGAACGTTGTAAATCAAACCATTGGGAAATAACTTTGAAAAAATTCGAAAATTTTTTTTCAAATTTTTTTCTAAATTTAATTTACCTCCCCATTCAGTTGTATACCATCCCTTCAATAAATCTTCCTCTCCATTTATTATAGGTTTTATTGTTTGGTCTAATAATTCAAAAGAAGCGGATAAATTGGCAAAACGATGAGAATAAATTAATTTGGTAGGTAATAATGCCTAAAATTTTTAATTTCAATACGGCCCTATTAAATTTATATATGCTCGTTGTGGCACTATTATATATTAAAATGGAGACTATCTTACGTCTCTATTAAATTTAGTAATATGCCCGACGTAACACTATTAGGTACATTAAGAAAGGCTATGAGGGGTAGATTAAGGCTCTCAAATTGGACTAATATAAAATGTAACACCTACAGGGTTCCATTAATTCTCCTCCTCCTCTCCGCAAAATAAAGTTAAGTCTCGATAAGGCGTCTATGTCGGAACCGAATTGAGCCTACGTAATAAGGAAAGACAAGCTATAGGGAGAAAATCTGATTAAAACTCCTCGGGACAAATTGACAGACGTAATAAGGAGAGAGAGGTGATATTAAGTAGATATGTTATCGAGATTCGACTTTGACTTTCTAAAAAACAGATTAACAAACAGTATATCCAACAAGTTTGTGTGTTTGTCTATCCCAAATTAAAGTGTCATTATAGCCCGTTGGAAGTATTGTTGTTGAAAGACGAATACAATGATCAAAAATGGATGGAGAGACTGGAGCAATTCGATTGCCAAATAATTTACAACAATGAGAGGAAGCAGAAATAGTTGAAGTTAAATTACAAGCTGTTGAAGATGTCCATTCAATAAATCTAATGGGAAAATTGAAAAAAAATTTTTGAAAAATTATTTTTGGAACTCATAATTCGAAAATTAATTTTCCCACCTTGCCGGCCAAAATTTGTCACCAACTGGAAGATTTGAAAAATTCAACTTTTGAAGGCGTGAAATCTGATGGGCTAATGCTTGTAGCTAGAAAATGATTATTTTAAATTATAAAATAATTTTTAAAAATTTTTAAAATTAAATTAGAGCACGGCTAGAGGGGTCAATCGTGCTTTTTCGATTACCGTATCTTCTCGATTAATTCCCCTTCCCTCGAATAATTCCCCTCCCTCTCGATTAATTCCCCATGCCAAGGAAGGGTTGAAAAAATAATTCCCCAGGGGAATTAATCGAGAAAATACTGTAACACAAATCAAGCCGGCTCTAAATTTCAATCAAAAAAAAATTTTTTACTTGAGCAGGCGATTCCATCTTAAAATTTTTTAAATCAATTTTCAGCAATTCTTTTTGTCGATTCTCAGAATTTGGATCAAAATAATTCGACAAAGATGAATCATTGTTATTAATCAGTTGAATGCCCCATACAAGCCGAATTGAAAAGGGTAATTCGCCTATTTTATCGGCAATAAAAGGGTAAAGTTGTTCGGCATTCTGTCAAAAAAATTTGAATTTATTATTCACTAATTGTAATGTTTTTAAATTCAAATGACCATTGAAGACCTTCTATATCATAAACACTCTATTTAAGATACCTTCCAATTTAAGATACATCGTTTCATCCCAAGGGGGTATCTTATGGCGAAGTTAGATTGGATCTCACTTTATTCACATTTTATGTAAGCCGGTTTAGAGCTGTCTATGATTCTTGGTATTGAGTCATGAAAAATTCTGTCTTAAAAATCTCTAGTGTTTTAAGCCTGGTGACTCCCTCCACATTCTATCCTTTACGTATTAAACTATTTTAAAGACCACACCTGATCATAAAATTCATGAGTATTAGATGCTCTAAATAATTGTAGTGGATTATAACGAGGTAAAGACAATTGAGTGCAAATTAAATAAATATTGACTTAAATTAAAATTTAATTTTAAAATAAAATTCCCAATTTACTTCCAAAAAATATAAACAAAGAACCGAGCCATACAAATCTTCCTTGAATTAATACTGAAGGCAATATATCGTCCAAAACGAGACGATTAAAATGCCTATAACGTTCTAGCCAATTTGTTGGGAATTTAAAAAGAAGAGGAGAACAACGAGTATTTTGGTGTTGCTGGCTTTAAATTTAGGGGAAATTTAAAAATAAATTTTAGAAAAAAAAACTTTTGTTTAATCCCTCCAAGAGGAGGAGAAGTGCCAGAATATCCTCCGCCTATACCCGAAAAGCAATACCAACAACGACTTGGCCACCAACGGACAAACCTGATAAAAGTACTTTTAAATTAGACCTCGGATGGATAGGAGCTGGTTCGGTTTAACAGTTCATTCCGATTAACCAAGGAATCTGTTGAAACCTACAACCCTATCCAGTGAGAGATCTGAAGATTTTTAGAATTTTTTCGGGATTCTGAAAAAGAATCCAGCTCCGAATTATTTTTAAATAAATTCAGGGCTGTTCAGGCTATTTTTAATTTATCATTAAATTAATTTTAAAGCAAAAAATCTTTTTTTTCACCAAGGATTAAGCCAACGGCTTTGCAAAACTAAAAATGCTGGAAGGAAGGTTACAAGCAAAAAATAATTGAAAATTAATGTTAATCCAGCAAATAAACCAAAACTACTGAAAATTAAACAAAACTTAAATTAAATTAATTTTTAATTAAAAACACACCGAAAGGCATAAACACTCGATAATAAATTTAACATGAAAGGGATAACCGTGGAGAATTGTGTTAAAAACATTGTTTTTGCTATATGTTTTAATGCTTTATTTAATGTTGTTGGTGTAAGCCTTTCTGGGGCAGGAAAAACATCCAATAAAAGAAACGCCCCATCAGAACCAACAGAAATTAACAGAACAAAAGAAATTAAATTTAATTCTGGTATTTCTGACTAAAAAATAAAAGGAAATTCTGAAAAGGTTTATTTTCAGAAATTCTGAAAAAGTTTATTTTTTAAAAATTCTGAAAAAGTTTAATTTAAAAATTCTGAAAAAGTTTATTTTTTAAAAATTCTGAAAAAGTTTAATTTAAAAATTCTGAAAAAGTTTATTTCTTAAAAATTCTGAAAAAGTTTATTTTTCGAAATTCTGAAAAAGTTTATTTTTTAAAAAATTCTGAAAAAGTTTATTTTTTAAAGTTTCTGAAAAGGTTTTTTTAATTCTGAAAAAGTTTATTTTTCGAATTCTGAAAAGGTTTATTTTTTAAAAAATTCTGAAAAAGTTTTTTTAATTCTGAAAAAAAGTTTATTTTTCGAAATTCTGAAAAAAGTTTATTTCAAAATAATTCTTAAAAGGTTTATTTTTAAAAAATTCTGAAAAAGTTTAATTTTCGAAATTTGAAAGTTTATTTTTTTTTTAAATTCTGAAAAAGTTTATTTTCAAAAAATTCTGAAAAGAAAGTTTATTTTTTTTTAAATTCTGAAAAAGTTTACTTTTAAATTAACTTACCGAAATAAACAATCTAAATATAGCCAAAGAAATAAAAACAGAACTAGCAAGTTGTAACGAAACAATTAAAGCAAAAACAATACTTAATGAATATATTGCTAACAACGCAAAAACAATAAAAGCAGAAATTAAAGTTAATTTAGAATCATTTAAAGCTGCTTCCAAAAGTAAATCTCGTTTAGTATCGAGGGAGAGACCTTTCAAAAATTATTTTTAAAATTATTTTCCTTAAATTACCCAAAAAAATTCAAAAAATCACCTTTTAATTCAAATAAAGAAGACTTTTCTTTAGCAATTTCTTTCAATTTAAATTCAAAATTAACAAATAAATTTAAGGGAACATTAATTCCTTGTAACCGGTATGCAGCAAAGGTGTAGAAAGGCAAAAAATTGTTTAACAACAACTTGAAAAATTAAAAAAAATTTTTTAATTAAAAAAAATTGGCTGTACTTTAGTCGGTGGCCCACTCAGAAACGGGTCAAATTATATACCATTCGATTCGTCTCGGCGAGCTGAGTCGAATGGTACCACTCTTTTTTTGCGGAAATTCCTACAAGCCGAGATATAGGTCCTTGAAAACCGAAAATCCAAAGGGGGGACCAAGCACTTTTTTGGGGCGAAAAATTCGAATATGCAAATAATAGCTCATTCGAGCTCGTCGAGCTGAGTCGAATGACATCAAAATCAACGAAATCCGACTTGATTTGACAAAGTTATGATCTTTTATTTTAGCTCCTTACCTATGGCATCTGTGGAGATTTTTGCTGCTACGGAGGCCCCAAATACGTCCAGAGCAAGGGAGATAGGAATAGGTTTATGTTACGAGCCCAGACCCAGCGCCCGTAGACTCCCCACCGGCTAAAGTATATCCAAAAAATTAATTCTAAATTGAGAAAATACCGGTTTAGAGTAAACATCTTCTGGCAAAATACGGTAAAACAAATCAAACCTAAGGTTTAAAAATGTTGGATAATTTGATTAAATTTTTATTTGTTTTTTTAAAATACAGTATTTCCTCTAAGGGTATTGCTTTTTTCAATAATCCTCCAGAGGGGCATCTATTAGAGGGAGTGGGGAGTATACTAATGGAGGGCGGGGGATTCTATTAGAAATACTGTATGTTAATTCAGATTAGAATAGCACGGTCGAATATGCTCACAGTAATGTATAATTTCCAATGTAGTTAACCTTTAGAGATGGCGGATACAGATATCAGGATCCGAAAGCATGCCCGGATATCCGAAGATTTCACAGGATCCACTGACCTCAATAGCCACTGGTCGGGGATGGGGTCACTTTAGTACGTGGGTGCAGGCTTTAAATTACAAATGTTATATCATTTGAAAGAGCTAGTCGAGCTGAGTCGAATGCCACCAAAATTAGCTCTAGGAAAAATTTTTGAACCGAGATACAGGCGATTGAAAATCGAAAAACCATAGGGGGGACCAAGCACTTTTTTGGGATGAAAAATTCGAAAATGCAAATTATACCTCATTCGAAAGAGCTCGTCGAGCTGAGTCGAATAAAACCAAAATCAACGAAATCCGACTTGAATGAACCGAGATATAGACTCCTAAAAATCGAAGGTCCAAAAGGGCGATTTTTGGAATAAAAATTTTTTTATACAAATAATAACTCATTCGAAAGAGCTCGACGAGCTGAGTCGAATGACACCAAAATCACCGTGATTGGACAAGATTAGACAAAGTTATGACACAAAAAATAAACAAAAAACCTAAACCTATGGAGCGTCGGCGAGGCGCTTGTGCAAAACCCGCGCTTCGCGCGGGGTTTTGCGGCACGCGCCTCGCGGGGAGTCTACGGGCGATGGGTCTGGGTTCGTAACATAAACCTATTCCTATCTCCCTTGCTCTGGACGTATTTGGGGCCTCCGTAGCAGCAAAAATCTCCACAGATGCCATAGGTAAGGAGCTAAAATAAAAGATCATAACTTTGTCTAATCAAGTCGGATTTCGTTGATTTTGGTGTTATTCGACTCAGCTCGAGGAGCTCTTTCGAATGAGGTATCATTTGCATTTTCGAATTTTTCATCCCAAAAAAGTGCTTGGTCCCCCCTATGGTTTTTCGATTTTCAATCGCCTGTATCTCGGTTCAAAAATTTTTCCTAGAGCTAATTTTGATGGCATTCGACTCAGCTCGACTAGCTCTTTCAAATGATATAACATTTGTAATTTAAAGCCTGCACCCACGTACTAAAGTACAGCCTCGGGGATTCCCGACGTTTTTTGGGTCGGGATCTCGATTTCCCGAAATCTGGAATTTAGGTGTAGTATTGTCGGCAGGATCCCTGGCGTATACCACGACGAGATTTGACTATATGTATTTTTGGAACGTTTTAATAAATTTAATTTTAGAAATTACCACATTTGCCCTTTACATTCTTTCGGAATTTTTAAACAAATTTCAAATTCAAAACATTTATTTTTGGCCTCAATAAATTCTTCTTCTTCAAATAAATTATTTGAAGAAGTAAATTGTCTTTTTTGACGTTGACTAGTATTTAAAATATTTCCAGAAACTGAGGATTTTATTTGACCACAAATACGGCCACAATCCAAAATTGTTTGGCGATGAGGGAGACAGTGATGAAAGAAAATCTTTTAAAAATTAAATAAAAGAGAATTTATTAAAAATTAAAGCCTAAGTTTTTAGAACATGCCCCTCACCTCAAAATTTTTTTTTGAAAATTTAGATCGTTGGGGTGGCATTCAAAAAGAATTTGCTGGTGTCAAACGACACCAAGCTTTAGTCCAAAAAATCAACATTGAAGGAGAGAACAGGCCCGAAACTCAGAAAAAAGGGGACTAAACTAATTTTCGGGTGGGATACAATTTGGCCTATCGATACGGAGAAAATCCTGATACGGAGAATATTCTAAATTTTTAAAGAAAAAATCCTCCACTTAACAACAACTTAAAAACCAACATTTTTAAAGTTATTAACATCATCCTCACTAATTTGTGAACAATTATCTCGCTGATTGGGAGCTAAACAATTAACAAAATTGGACCAACTCCAAATATTTTTGTATAAAGTAAAACTTGAAAAAGAGGATAATTCACTTAAATTTAAAAAAATTTTTTTTGATTAAATTTAGAATTAAACTAAACAAAAATAATTTTTGTTGTAATGAACATAATTGTTGGATAAATTCTAGAGAGAATAATGCGTTTTTGTCGGCTATTTCAATAACAAATTGTGAGAGAAAAGACACTGAAAAAAAATTTTTTTTTAAATTTTGTTTTTAAAATTAATTTGACTAGACCAGCAATTTTTTGTCCGTATATTATACATATTTTTGCGATAAAAAATTTTTGCGGACAAAAATTGCGGATTATTAGGCTTTTCTGACTGGGAAATGTATCTTATAATGGGACCATTAAATAGAGAGTTTATCGATTATGAAACTCCCCTATTTAGTGTCAACCTAATTTTATCGGGTGTTTTAGTAAAAAAAATTTTTGCGGACAACATTTGCGGACAAAAAAAATTTTTACGGACAACATTTGCGGACAAAAAATTTTTGCGGATTTTTAGAGGGCCGATTGCATTCCCCTATTTTAAATAAGGGGTATCTAGAAATTTTATTAAATAAAATAAAAATTTTTTATTTTACTTGCAGGTATAGGTTCATCATAACAAGTAACAGCACTAAACATAGAATTAATCAAATCATTAGCCCATGAACGTTTATTTATTCTTTTTTGTAAATTATTTTCATTTTCTAAATTAAATTCAACTTGGCTGCCTTGAAGGAGATAAGGCTAAAAAATAATTTTTTTTGGAAAAAAATTATTTTTTAAAAGTCACCTGTAGACGAGTCCAAGTTAAACGAGTTTTAGAATATTCTGTTCCGTCTGTTTCAAATCCCTAGAAATTTTGAGGAGAATTTTATAAAATTAGAAGTGTTATTTTTGCGGACTTTCTACCCATTTTTGCGGATAAAAAATTTTCTCCGGACTAATATTTGTTGACAAAAAATTTTTGCGGACAAATTTTGCGAACCAAAAAATTTTTGCAGAATTTTTTTCTTAAACTGCTTCAAAAATAAACACCAAAAATTAATCTTTTTACCTTTTCCGGATTATTCCCCAATCTAAGAGGGAAAACAAACAACAAAATAATTGGAAGAATAAAGGCAAAAATAAATAAAAAAGAACAAATAATTGCTGGATTTGTAAAAATAAAATTAGAAAAATGTTCAAATTTCTTTCGTAGCATTGACTGAAAAATTTGGAAAAATTAATAAAAAATATTTTTAAATATCAGAAATTCTCATAGTTTTTATTTCTTAAGAATGTAACAAAAAAATTTTTTTCGACTAAAAAGTATTAGATCTTGTCCAGTTTATGAGTCCCATCAGTCTTTTAGGCATACTTTCTACTATACATATTTGCGGATAATTTTTGCGGACAAAATTTTAAAAAATTTTAATATTAAAAAAAATTTTTAAATAATTTTTTATATTAAGTTTCCGTAAAGAATATTTAAAAACATATACTTCCGGAAAATATAAAGTCAGAATTAAGTAAAAAATAATTAAAAGCTTTCCGGAACAGAGATAAATATTTATGGTATATTATAATTTCCGGAAAAATACATCTATAATGTAGATGTATTTTTCCAGAATTGTATTTCTATTCCGGAAAACATTTAATCGTTACTTAAATTAATTCTGATTCTATATCTTCCGGAAACTTCTATTTTTAAATAATATTTCCGGAATTTTAAATGTTGGTCTCTAAATATAATTTCCGGAAAACACTTTTTGGTATTATTACATATTTCCGGAAAAATACATTTCTGGTATATAAATAAACACAATTGTATTTCTATTCCGGAAAATATTTAATTTTTATTAAAATTAATTCTGATTCTATATCTTCCGGAAACTTCTATTTCTAAATGATATTTTCCGGAAACCTCTATTTTTAAGTAATATTTTCCGGAAACTTCTATTTTTAAGTAATATTTTCCGGAAACTTCTATTTTTAAATATTTCCGGAGACTTCTATTTTTAAATAATATTTCCGGAAACTACAGTGGTCAGTGATAGAAAATTAATGTTAATTCTGATTCTAAATGTCGGTTTCTAAATATAATTTCCGGAAAAAATAAATATTATTTAATGTGTATTTAATAAAATTCCAGATTATTATAAAAAAGATATGTAAAAATAAGGCGATTTTTTAAAAATAATCTTTTTTAATAAAATTACATAATAAAAACTGGTTTTGGTCAGTTAATGAAATAAATAAATTGATTTTTCAAAATGTGAGAAATTTTAGTTAAACCAATAATTTTCTTTTGTTGGTCAAAATTTGAATAGAAAACGAAGGGGAGAGGGAAGAAAAATTATTTTTATTTTTGGATGACCAGACAAATAAATAAAAATAAAAAAATATTCATTTCTCAAGTAAAAATGTTGTACTCTATTGTAAAAACTTGAATAGTCACGAACATTTTTTATGTGTGGTAAAATGTTTAATTTTTTCAAAATTATTTTTAAATTTTAAATGGACATCGAGAATAAAAATAGAGGTAAATGTGGGTACAAATCAGGTAAAATGAAATAAATTTTTCGAGTGGGATACATATAAGCAATTAAACCTTCCGACAAAGAATCCTTAAAATAAAAAAACCTTAAAATGAAACCCTTAAAACCCCTTAAAATGAAAAAATTAAAAATTCAAAATTTGCTTTTTTAATTCCTTGATGCTTTCCTCAATTTTTAATAGTATAACACAACAATTAAAACAAGCAGAAAAATTTTTTAAATAAAAAAAGAATCCTTCTGCAAGCAAAATTGAAAAAATAAATATCCATTCAATCCATGAAAATGCTAAAATATACTATTGATCTATGCGCCGCACAAAAAGGGCACAAAAGGGGAGAATTATATACTTGTATAGCTTTCACAATTTTATATAAACAAAATTCAATTTTTATTCAAAATAAATTTAAATTTTAAAAAAATTAAATATAGTCGGAGCTCATTTTAACTTGGAGTGTACCTAGGAAATTGACAGAAATATTTGACATCAAATCATATCATTTCAAATTTAATACACCAGGTTCAGTACAAGTTCCATCATAACAGGTGAACGGCCAACAACATTTAAACTTGATCAATCCATCACCACAACTCTCATCTTTTGGAAGGCAAGTTACACATTTTCCTGTTTGGAAAGAACAAATTCGCCCATAACAGCATGCTGTAGATTCATCATGCGGCTTATTGCAAATCTTATCCCCATTGTTAATACAACCATAAGGTCTACATATGGAACTGCCATCTCCTTAGTTTTACAATCCAAACCAGGACAGCATCTATTATCCTTATCGTTGCAACCTCCTATATTTTTTCCAACGCAACCACATGTTAATTGAAATAAGCAAAAATTTGTAAATAAAAATAGAAGAAGAATAATGTTTAAATAAGCCATTTAATAAATATTTTAGAATTATTTTGGTTAAATTTTTGAGTGTATCAGGGATCTAGCCGTACTTATAGCCGAAAATCGGAAATCTATTTTTTATGTCGGCTAGATCTCTGGCATGTATTTCCACTTTTCACCTTTCTCACAGAAATTCTAAATTTTAGACGTATTTACAGACAAACATAGAACATTAGCTGTTGCAAATGCAGAGGATCCGTGATTCAGGATCATCAACTGGGACATACGTGGAGAGCAATATTTTAAAAAAATTCATAAATTTGCTAAAATATTACTACCAAAATTTTCATTAATAAATTTACGATGGCCATAGACCCAAAACCCAAAATTACCGAACTATTAAAAACGCCAACTGAGGAATGTCTTAATAAACGTTAAAATTCGGGAAATTTTTGTGAGAGGGAAAAAATGGAAATACAAAGGAAAGTTGACTTTATATGTACAGTCTGACCTCACTATAGGATAACCCTTGGTGCCAAAAATGGTATATTATAAAGACTTAAATAATGAAATATCCCTTATGCAGCTTCCCCAAGATGTTCCTTAACTCAAATTCAATAGACAAACTCAAATTGGGATGTAACTAGTATTGGGGCATCCTAAAGTGAGGTATGACTGTATTTTATGTTAATTGCTGGAAATGGCTGGAATATTTATACGGCCAAGAAACTTTTAGTTTGGTTATTTGTGTAGGTTGATATTGAACCAAAGAATCAAAGTTTATTTGCATAAAATCATAAACAATTTTTTTAGTTTCAAAATTTTTGCTAAAAGAGAAAGAAATTGCTTTTTTAAACCAAAAAACTTTTGCTAAGTTTGGTTCAAAATCCCTGTTTTCTGCCAAAAACAATCAAAGTTCAGTAAAATGAACCATATCAGTGAAAGAAAATGAACCTGCAAACTAAACGTATTTTCATAAAAATACACTAAAAATTCGAAATTAAAATTGAGTTTTGAATAAATAAATATGTAAATAATTATTTTTAGTTATTTCTGCCCCAAAATTAATTAAATTAAGAAAAACTCAAATCTTTTTAAACTAAAATTTATTGCATATGACTTGATGAAAATGAATGAGCCTAGATGATTTGGTCGGATTTTACGAGGAACGTTAGAATATCGAAATTATTTGATATTTTTAAAAATTTGACTTATCAGAGAGATATCGAGACAAATGCCTAACAAATGCCAAAACTATTGTTTTGAATCAATTTGTGATTAGTATGCTGATTACCTTTATGTATAAAATGATTTTCAGAACAAATAATAATAATTTTTGAGGTGTCTCCCGGTACTTGTATAACTTTCACAATTTATTTAAAGAAAATTTAATTTTTATTCAAAATAAATTTAAATAAATTTGAAAAACTGATAAGTCAAACATCATAAAATACACCCTTGAGGCATTAGAGGTATATCTAGTACTGTGTGTATTCCAGCGGTGTGCCAAAATAAATTTTAAATGCGAAAGACTAAAGGTGAAACGGCGAGGTCCTCCACCCTCTAAAATACCCCCCCCCCCCTTCTAGAGGTCGATCGAAAAAATAACCCCATGGGGCTATTTTTGAGGAAATAGGGTATAACAACTTGTTTGACTTGCGGACTTAAACTTGCGGATCTTTGTGAGGATAAATAAAAGAATCGAAATATTTTTTGTTAACTTCGTTTAATATTAATTTCTATACAATTTTAATAAATAAATTTTGTCATCTTCAGTAACACTAATTGAATCGGATAGCTAAAAATAAATTAAAAAATAATTTTAAAAATTAAATTTAAAAATTAAAAAAAACTAACCGAGTCATACTGAACATTGGAAATATCCGAATTTTTATTAATTTCCCAACAACCTCCATTTTTAAATTTCAACGGTTTCGAATAAATTAAATATTTGTTCAATTTAAAATCAAATATAGGCACTATATTTAATTGAATCTTCTCTTTATTGCCCCCCTCTTCAGCAATAAGTTTGTATAACACTCCACGTGCCACAAAAGCGTTTATCATTTCTGCCGGATTAATATTTTTAAATTCCCAATGTTCCAAGTCTTCCAAGGTTTGAGGGGACAATTTAAGTACTGAGAGGGTTGTTGAGGAAGAAAAGGGGCGATACAATACCCAAAGAATTGAAAAAGTATTTTGTGAAGAAGAATTTGGAGAGGGTAATTGATCAAATTCAAAATCTATGGAAGATGATTCTCTGTTTTTCTGGTTTGGTAATATGCTGCCATATAGAGGAATCTGTTTTAAATTTAAAATTTTATTATTTACAATCAAAAATATATTTCTAGGCGGTTATTGCTCTACTTATAAAATTTTAGTTTTTTTGAGATACAGAGTATTGGGGAGGGGTATTGCCTTAGTTTAAAATGTAGTCGGCGTATGTAGAAGATGGAAGACGGAGATAAGAGGTCAAGGAGCCTGAATCCTGAAGACGGTGCTCAGTGATAGTGATCCTATCCCTAACCTTATGATTTGCGCAAAATAAATTCTGGTGCTTCCTTTCGTTTTTATTTATTTTTAATCTTCGTGGTTGCTATTGGATGTTCGTAGGTCCCAATTGTTTGAATTGGGACCTACGACTACAAGACCATACAACTACAAGACCTTTGGTTATTGCTGTTAAATATTTATAAAATCCAGATAAGATTTAGTAAATAATTCCTTACATTTTCTGCATAGATCAATTTCTTCATTTTCTGTCCATTATTTAAATT
Source organism: Meloidogyne incognita (assembly GCA_036172945.1). Taxonomy (NCBI): domain Eukaryota; kingdom Metazoa; phylum Nematoda; class Chromadorea; order Rhabditida; family Meloidogynidae; genus Meloidogyne; species Meloidogyne incognita. The sequence continues at coordinate 658,199 of JARQAC010000013.1, forward strand.
AAATGATTGTATCATAACGCCCTCTTCATTGTAATTTGAAGCCATTTCATAAAAGAAAATCTCATTTTCTGGAATTCCACCAACAGTAAAATCAGTGCCGTAAAATGGTTCAGAGATTGTATGAATAAATGAAGGGAAGGATATTGAAGAGGGGAGGAAATTGTAATAAAAATCTTTTTGTTTTTTATTAAAATCAGCATCCTTAAAGTATAAATTATTAGGATAATAAGGACAAATTGAGATTTAAAAAGATTATTTAAAAAATTTTCGGGTTGATAAACGAGATCTTTATCTTGTATAAGTCTTTTACCTAGTAATCCCATTTGTGTATATGTCACCTGTCCGTTACATTCTTGTCCAAATTGAGTTCGGCCAGACAAATTCAATTTGGACAAGAATGTAATTTGGACGGTACATATGTATATCTAAGGGAAGAGTTGGGTTATCCGAAGCCGGACATTTATTGTAATCTGTATCTGAAATCTGTAATCCGAAACCCGGACTTCTATTCGATTCGAAACCCGATCCAAAGAGAATTTTGAAAACCCGGCCTCTCAGCTCGCTTATCTCTGTTATGTCCACTCGAAAGGAGGTATTCTTCTATTATTTCTCTAACTAAGCGACAATATAAAATAACAAACCATATTTGAATCAAAAGTAGTTTCAGTATAATTGTCAAATTGTAATAAAGTATAACTTAAAATTTAATTAATATGTATGTTAAAAATAGGGTTGTACCCCGAACGCTCGGGGGCGGGTATGTCGGGATTATTTTTAGAAAAAATGGCCTTGTCCAGTTGTTATTTGAAGGAGTTTCAGTTACCGGACAAGTAAAAGAAACTGGACAAATTTCCTTACTGAGCAATGAAATTTCCTTTCTACCTGTTTCCATATTCACTCATAAACCAACGATTTCCATGTCTAACAGCACTGTTAATTTTTAAATCAAATCTAGTGTTAATTAAACTGGGTGGGCTAATCCATTTGATAGTTGAAGAAATATTGCCTAAATTAACGAAAAAAATTTTTTTAAGGAGCATAAAAAATCCAAACTTTTCCGTTTCCTCATTTTTTTCCTGTTCCTTTTTAGGGTATTAATTTGTTGTTCTGAATTATTTGTTTTTAATGTACGGTTATCTTCGTTCAATTTTTTATTATTTATTTGTTTTTGATTAATAATATCCCTTCCCTTACTGTTAAAACATTCAAATTCCTTCTCAAATTCTTTAGAAAATTTATCAAAGCATATTTCTCTGAGTTTATCTGCCTTAAAAATTATAATTTATTTTACTTAAAATATCCTTATTTATTTTAAAGTCAAATATCATTTGTGTTTTACGGCTGAAAAATCGGGCACTAACCGAGGAGTACCCTAAAAAGAGGGGAGGTATCGCTTACCTACTAAAATAGTAGGTAACCTACTAAAATACAAGTGAAATTATAGGAGAACTTTCATAAGTGAGGTTCGAGACTATTATTCTCCTTAAATCAGGATCTACCAATAATACTTGGGATGATTAAATTGACTTTATTATGTTCGAAAATAAAGTCAAATAGACTCTGGCAACTTACAAAATATTTCTCTCATAAAATTTTAAAATAATTAAATTTAATTAATACAGAAATCTGAGCGTAGAGAGGAACAAAAAGTGGAGATGAGTAATCTGTTTTTCGCTCCTTTAAATCCTCCAATTGTTCTTCATTATTGTCCAATCTATTTGATTTAATTTCAACATTATTTAGCGTTTTGTACTCAACAGGCATTTCAAACTAAAATTGAAAAAAATTTTTTAAGTTAGGTAATTTTTTTTAACAAGAAATATGGTTGCAGTTTCACAAAGTACAAAAATATGCGGACTGACATTTGCAGACATACTACACATTAGAGACCAAAGCCTGGGATTTTCCTTTACCCAGAGTTCAGGCCCAGGCATTTTTTGACCTTCCTGGATTTTTTCTGAGCCTGAGTTTTTCCTGGACTACAGGCACAGGTTCAAACCCTGGAACAGGCCTTGCCTTTTCAAAAATCTCGATTTGTACGGAATTTACTATAAATAACTCTCTGACAACCCCTCAAATTAAGATATGATTGATAAAGTTAGGTTAGAAACTGGAGTCCGTATATCCGGACCCGAAAAATGTGCCGTATATCCATAATTTTCGGTCCGTATACCTGATCCAAACATTACTCGCCAATGGCCACATATATTAAAAACTGTGTTTACTTACAAAACTTTGACGTTTCTCTCGATGTTTAAATTTCCCCTCATTTAATTTACTATTCTTTTCTAAACACAAACAATTTCCATTAATATTTGTCAAAAAATAATTTTTATTTTTTCTTTCAATAATAGGCAAAATAAAAATAATTAAAATTAAAATTATGAGGAAAATAATTAAAATAAGACAAAAAATATTTTTAATAAAACAATTATTCTTTTGTTGTTTTAAATTATTATTTAATTGTTTTTGGCATTTAATGCAGTAATTAGTAGTTGTTGAACTTTCAATTTTATTAATTTTTTCATTTTTGTTTTCTTCAATTAAGCAGGTTGCTTCTGAAGTCATTCTTTAGTTATCTACAAGCAAACCTTATTTTTAGATAACCTTTGAGAAATTATACCTTATAATGAAGGAAATCTTAAATAGAGGGATCATTTGACTAATTTAGGGTGTGTTTAAAAATAAGGTTGACTGGATTTTTTGACAATAATTTTTTGAAATCTGAAATAGGATTGGTAACTCGTGAAAAAGTATGTAGAGGAAAGATACTAGTAAGTAAGTATCTTGACTGACAAAGTGTTGAATAATAGATAAAAAAATTTCTGAGAAAATTATTAATAGCTAATAAAAATACATAATATTTAATTTTGAGAAAAGCAAAAGGCCAGCTGAAAATTTAGAAATAAAAATGAAAAGAAATATTTACAAGTTATGGGAAATCTTAAATAAAAATGAAGACTTAAAGTAAGGCATTTTGAGTAGCTAGGCTACGTTATTAACAAAAAAATCCTCGCAAGTTTCGACTTAACCAATAAGGTAAATGTCCAGTTGGCGGTCCACCTGTCCGCAAAGAGAATCTGCTTTTTTCTTTCCTTTTCTTGCAATTTGGCGTTAGGGAAAGTGCTCGCTCATTTTTCCTTTTCCTAACGTTAATACTTCTCAATACAGTATGTTTTCCTTTGCTACTTGTAAACTAAGTTAATATTTACATTTAATTTACAAAATATTTACATATTTACAAATGATAGATTTTGGATAACATTCTCAAATAGCTTTCTAAAATGTCTGGTGGATAACAACCTTTTACGGATTGAAACTTTAGTATGACATGATTTTTTTGGACACCTTAATTTTATCCATTGTTTAAAAAATTTATTCTTGTTTTAAAATAATAATTCACCTCCAAAAATACCCATCGACCCACTTTATGTTCATATTGGTATTGCATTTATGGCAGATCATTTCAGTCTTCAATAATTGAAAACCTTGTAAATATTCAATAACTAGCAATTGAGACTTTTTCCTTGATTCAATATCAAGGGTTTGATCGTCGAACAATGGGATCCAGAATTCTTCTACTGAGGTATTATTTGTAGGTCATTGATCATTACAAACTACATTTTTATTTGTTATTATTTTTCTTTTCACTCTTTTCTTTCATTAGGCATAATAACAAGGAAAAGGAAAAATGAGCGAGCACTTTTCCTAACGCCAAATTGCAAGAAAAGGAAAGAAAAAAGCAGATTCTCTTTGCGGACAGGTGGACCGCCAACTGGACATTTACCAACCAATAACCAAGAAAAGATCCAAATTCTATTCTCACACATAAAGGTTAATTAATGATAAAATTTTTAAAGAAAGGAATTTAAATGCCATCCAAAATATTTTTTCAATTCAGCGAGAAATTCTTTTATTTATGCCAATTTTCATTAAAAAATACCCCTCCCATCTTTCTGCTCTTCTAAACACATTTTGCCGGTAATTTCCGTTTGTGAGTCCCCTCCAAAAAATAAAACAATTCAATATAAATGTGCCGTATGGTTAAAGGCCAACATTTTGTATTTTTGTTTATATTGTTGTTTTATGTTGAAAAAGCAATCGAGGCAATGAAAAGAAAGGAAAGAAAAATATTTTTGAATAATTTATTTTTGACAAAATTTCCTTCCGAAAATCTTCGTAAATTCTTCAAAAAATCTTCACAGGATTTTTTATTCAATTGATGACCTTCTTAATTTTATCTCTCAAAATTAAGCCTTTCATTTCCGATTTTTTATTTCCCTAGAAAATACTGTATGAGAGTGTTTGGGGAGGGGAATGTTTGTTTTAATTTTCTTTTTTTCCAGAAAAAAATTTTTTTGGAGAGAGAAAATAAATTAAATAAAAATAGCCAAAAATAATTAAACCTCAAAAAATATTTTTTTCTCAAAAATGAATGAAGGATTTAATTTAAAATAAGACTTTTAGAAGACAAAATTTCTAAATTTTATGTATTATTTTAGTTCTAAAATATTTTTAAATAATTTTGAAAATTTTTTTCAAGCCGGAGGCAGCTCAGACAGAAACTGGAACTTGCTTTTGAAATTACCCTGAACCAGAAAAAATAGTTTGAAAGTTGAATGTGGCATCCTTGGCAAAATTTTCATTAAACATCCTCGTAATTTTTTTAAATCTTCCATAATGTCACTGAATACCCCGACGTATTTCTGGCTTCTTGGCCTCCCAAAATTATGGAATGTTGTTCACGTCATTGGAAAAACATTCCCCATTTTTGCAACAACTTCCCCCGTCATTGGAATAAAAACCCCCGTTGTTAGAACAATTTTGCCCTTCATTAGAACAACATCCCACGCTATTGGAGCAGAATCCTCCTTGTAACTTTAATTTTTAGCGTTAATATATTAACACTTATATCATTTGCTATATTATCATATTAATTGAGAATAATACAATTTTCTAACTAATTTATCACAAGAGCATTCTAACTAACAAAAATAAATGTGTAAAGTAAAACAATAAAAAATTAAAAAAATTGAAAACTAATACAAATTGTGCTAGAAAGAAAAGAAAATTAAAGGGATTTTGGGACTTGCTCTCTTTCTAAACTACGGTCTGGATGAACCGCGAAGGTCGGGCACAAATTTTTGGGGTATCGTTAAAATAAAATTTTAAAATGTATAGAAAGATGAAAGAGTGTTAATTGAAGGAAATGAAAGGATAATTATGACAAAACTTTAAAAACGAGCTCTAAATTAACTATGAAAATAATCTGGAAACCCACGAGTTGTTGAACTTGTTTATAATATATTAACCTATTTTCAATATATTTACTCTGTTTGGGGAGTTATATTAGGAACGATGGGAAAATCCGTAACAGACCTAACATATTTAAAATTCGTTGTTCCAAGTTCTTAGGTCTGTTACGGATTTTCCCATCGGTTTTCCCCCCCCCCCTTGTTGTCGATCAAGAATAATTCGATTGGAAGGTTAAAAAGCCTCCTTTTGCTAAGAGACCTATTCAAGTTTTGTCATAATTTTATATAGAAAAGTCAGCTAATATCTACTCTTGTTTTCTTTGTTTTTTAGTAAACATATAAACTCCTAATATGCTCATCAAATCATTGAACTCTTCCGCTTATCACCTTTCGCTAAAATACAGATTAATATGTATATAATTTAATATCTTATAATAATGTTATTTCCTACCTCAATTGCCGGAACCAGATCCGCGATTTCCAGCCCTACGTTGACGTCGGATTTCTAGTCTACGTTGACGTGCACTTGTTGACGCCTGTTGACGTTCAGACGGTTGTTGTTGAGACTGTTGATGTTCAAACTGTCGATGTTCCGCGAGTTGACGTTCTCGTTCAGCGCGTTGACGTCGAGCTTGACGTTGAACTTAATATTTATTTCAAATAGTCCATAAAATAATTTTAAATGTTTCATATAAATTTATTATAAATACATTTCTCTTCTTTAAACAAATAGAAGGTCAATATGTAAAAGTTATTCATTCATCTGTAGGTCAAGACAGGTACCAATAGATTCCGAGGAACAAAAAGGATTAGATAAAACCAAAAAACCGCAAACTAGCAAAAAAATAAAAAAAAGATAAAAGCAATATAACCCAAAAAAATTTAAAAAATTGAAAAAAATACTAGTGTATGAAAAAATACTAGTGTGTTATAAGAGTTTTAAAATACTTATAGTCCAAATGTAAATTGGCAGATCAATTTAAATTTGACTGAACTCGGACAACGAAGGATATATATATAAATATTAAAGTAAATTAATTACGTAAGAGCTCCTGAATTTTTTCCTTATCTTCTATAATTTTCTCTTGCTCGGCTTGAATTTCTTGAAGACGGGTATTTCGTTGATTTATTTGTGTATAATATTCATTAGATGCCATCGGATTATACTAACAAAATGGAAAATAAAAAATTAGGTATAAAATACTACTTAATTTTCATTTTCTATTTTACATCACAGATTAATTTTTCCGAAGGAGTGATTTTTCTGAGAGAATCTCCCAATAAAATCTAATATAGGGCTTTTCATTGTCGAATAAAAATATATTTTAAATAAAAATTTTATGTATTTTACCGGTAAATACATTCCAAAATCCTGCTGGGTTCGAATTTCTTTATTAACAGCCATAAATTCAGTTTCCAACTCGTTATATGCAAGATCTAAATTCTGATATTGTTTTTCAATAGTGCCAAATCCTTGCATATCTCCTTGGTTTTCTTTATTTTTAAAATTAAATTTATTTTTATATTCAAAAATTATTTAATCATGTAAGTAAATGAAAATAAGCATTACTTAACTGGCGAGGTATTATTTCTGGATGAGGTCTAGAATTGCCGTTAACTTGAAGCAACTGACGAATATGGTCGTCTAGCTATAAAAATGTTTATATATTTTTATTTCCATAAAATAATACAAACATTCATTGGTTGTTGTGGTCCTGAAGGGCCTGCTCCTTGATTCATCTCCCATGGTTGAGATCTTGAATCACCTCCAAAATTTATCCATCCTGATTGATATCCTGAAGGCCATCCTGATTGAGATCCTGAAGGACCTCCTCCTGGATGCATTCCCAACAGTAATGGAAAGAATTGAAGAAAACAAAAGTTTAAAAGAATTAAATTGTAAATTTTCATCTCAAATTTAATTGAAAATTAAAATATTAAATTCTGAAATTAAAATATATTTTTTATATTATACTTGTTATATTTAAATTTTGAGATTTAAGTTTGTTATAGTGAACTTAATAGACTGTAACCCTAATAAAAATCTTTAGTAAAAATCTCTTTAATTTCTTAACATTAAGATGTATTCCTTGACAAGCTTGCTTGTCCTAGTATTCTTACAAAGAAACAACTGCCGAGTATTCTAACACTGTTTGTTAGTTAAAAACAATATTATATATTCAAAACATTAGGAAGGAGGATTAATTGGCTGCTAGAATGTTTATTGGGGAATAAATCTCTCCTTTTATTACAATCAGATGCGCGCGTCACTCATCACTCATTTTTAATTTTTAATCCTTTAAATCGAATTTTTGAATTTTAATATCTTAGAGCAGATAGACTTATGATTGATTTTCCTTTCTCCTGTAAAAGTGATTTAAAAAAAATTTTTTTTATTTAAGTAGTTATTATTAAATGGCATGCCTAGCCGTTGCATTTTACTATCTATTTCCGCCGTTTAATTATTTAAATTTTTATTTTGCAAAAAAAATATTTTAAAATTAAATTTTATTATTTAATAAATTTTGAATGATGTTTCCACTAATGATGTACAATGTTTAATAAAAAGGAAATACCTATAAAAATATGATAGACTGCTCAAACTTTTATTGAGAACCCTATATTCGAGGATAGTACATAGTTAACCCCCCTTCGAGTCGTGGGGGGCAGAGGGGTCCGCAAAATTAATCCGTAATTAATTCCATGTAATTAATCCAGTAATTAAAATCATCCAAAAGGTTTAGGGACCTCCGGTATTACGCAAAGGGTTTTATCAAAGATAACTGATCTAAGAAAAAGAGAAACATCTAAACTTTTGTTGAGAACCCGATATTCGAGGATATTCAGCATAATTTACTAAAATTAATTTGAGAGGAATTCAAAATTCTTAAATTGAATTTGAAATTTTTAAATATGTTGAAACATTTTTAACCCGTTGTTTAACGTCTATTATTTTTGAAATAAGAATAGGATGATTGAAAAATAGAATGGCCGGCCCTTCTATTAGAGAGAATACAATATTTCTATAGAGTTTAGAATTTGGAATATGCCGGATCCGGTTTTGGGATTTAAAAATTTTCTTATCGGACCGGGTTTTCCGGATCAAATTCCCGAAAATACGGAAATCCCTTCTTTGGGGTATCGAAGAATAGAAGTTATGCTTCTATTTGAATGCCACCGGGGCTGGACGCAATTGCGGTTTCCGTATGTGTAAAATTAAGTTTTTTAGACTTGCTGATTGCGTTTATTTTAAAATTAAAATTGCGGATTTCGACTTCGGACTTTTAAGATTCGGGTTTTCACTCAATTTTTGAACATTTTACGGGCCACAAATAATCAGGCAAATTTGCCTTCAAATTTTTCAAAATTGAAAATTTTACAATGCATACAAATCTTTTGATAAATAAAAAAAAATAAAAATGTCTGCCGATAATATTTTCAATATTTAAAAAAAATTTTAAGTAATTTTGCAAAGTAAAAGTATATTGTCAATTACAACTTGTTAAAAAATATTTTGTTTTAAAATTTTTTGCAATTCATGTCTTAGTCTGCTTTTAAGACATATTTCTTTATTAGGGGAATACTATTTTCGTTGTGTTCGCACTTGCCGAATTTGTGCTTCGGTTATGGTCCTCTCCATGATTGTTCTATTCCATCTCCCATCTAATGAATTTTTCCACAGCATGCATGAACACAACTTTGTTTGGGGGGAAAAAGAAAATTTAGTTTCATATGTATATGGAAGGAAATATAATTACGAGTCTTTTAGCTTTAAAGTCTGTTGGCTTTAAAATTTTAAAAGTTTCGAAATTTCGATTTCAAGGGTTAAAAGTAATGATCAGGGACAAGAAATAATAGGGCATACAATGATCAGGGACAAGTTAGACGCGCATATGATTGCTTAAATGAAGAGGTGTATAAGGGTAGTTTAGCTTTATTTATAATTTATTTTGTAAGTGAATTAGTAGGTAAATAAGGATTTTTTCAAAAATAAAATCTAAAACGGACTGGCTGTAAACCAGAGCTTACTCCCCCTATGGGTTTTCAATTTTTCGGGACCTATAACTCGGTCCAGAATCATTTCCTAAAGTAGTAAGTGGTACCGTTCGACTCAGCTCTTCGAGACGAATCGAATGACATATGTCACGTCCCGAACTTTTACCACCGGTGAACTACAGCCTTAATTTCACACCACAGCCACACACACCGCACCACTTTAATGTACCTATTTTAAAATACCTGTGGTTTGCTGATAAATAAATAAATTAAATAAATATTTATTTAATTTATAGATGAAAATTTACAATTTAATTCTTTTAAATTTTTGTTTTATTCACCTTTTTCGATTATTATTAGGCATGCATCCAGGAGAAGGTTCCGGATCAACCCAACAATCTGTGGAACCTAATGTTAGTATTACTTTCCGAATTAAAAAATAAAAATTTTTCAAGGTTTTTACTCAATTAGACGATAAAATTCGTCCTTTGCTTGAAAAAGTTGGCGACTTACGACCTATTGAATTACCACCTATTGAGGGATCGCAACAATTTAACAATGCTAGAGAACAATTTGAAGATTTGTCTGGTGCAATTAGGGATTTATTAAAGGAATCCTTTCGAATTAATGAACTAATTATAAATTATTTAAATGCTAGAATCAAAACTCGGGTACCTATATTTTTCTCATTTAAGAATTTACTTGCTCACTTAAATAATTTTAATTTTTCATTTATCAGAACAACTTGGGCGAAATCACTCAAACTATAGATCAACTAAACACCTCTCATCAACATAACAAAGACCTGAAAAATAAACTTCTAGTAGATATGCAAACATTTTACCATCATCTTAACCAACTTCATATTCTCAATCAAAATATTCAAACTGAAGGTAATTAAGGGCCTTAATATAATACATGTACCAGGGAAGGAGAATTTTGAATTTTTAAAAGCGGAAGGAAGCGGAAGAAATATAAATTTTTATTAATAATCAAAATTCTCAAATTTCAATTTTATAATTTATAATATTGTGAGATCTGCGCTGCTGGCTCAATTTTGAGTTTCGTTTTAGGGATAACGATGATTAGGAGGGGATTAATATCAAGGAGTAAGGAAGATATTGAGGATTAAGGGGTTCTAAGATAGTTTGGAGGGGATATTGACAGATTTAAAATTTGGGGGAGATATAGAGAACTCTCCAGATATTTTTTAAAAGGTTGGCGGGTCAGAGAAAAATCAGATTGGGGTTATCTAAAAATAGTCGAGGTCATTGGAGTTGTCAGTTTCGGGGTCGGGATTTCTCGGGGTCAAGCTTTTAAGGTCGAAGTCGGGGTTATAAGGAAGGCTACTTAAGGATTTTAGGAAAGCCGCAGTTAAATATTTTCTATTTGTCAGCGCCGCAGGCAAAAATTTTGAGAATTTTTTACAATTTAATTCTTCTAAATTTTTGTTTTCTTCGTCTTTTTCAATTATTATTAGGAATGTATCCAGAAGAAAGTTCGGGATCAACCGACCAATCTGTGGAACCTAATGTTAGTATTACTTTAACGAATTAAAAAATAAAAATTTTAAAAGATTTTTAATCAATTAGACGATAAAATTCGTCCTTTGCTTGAAAAAGTTGGCGACTTACCACCTATTGAGGGTATTGAATTTTGGGAGTTTGGTAATATTTATTTTTCTTTAATTTATTAAAAATCCGATTTTCAATTATAAAAACGATTTAATTTTAAATATAAAGAAACTTCTGGACCTCGCCAATTTAACAATGCTAGAGAACAATATGAAAATTTGTCTAGTGCAATTACGTATTTATTAAATGAATCCATTCGAATTAACGAATTTGCATTTGAATTTTTAAATGCCAAAATCAAAGCTCGGGTAGATTATTTTACCTATTTAATATTTTACGGTAATGTATGTAAATTAATTTGGATAAAGGTATATACCGTATTGTCTCTAAAATAACCCACGGGGGCTATTTTTTCCAATCGACCCCTAGAGGGGGCTATTTTGGAGAGAGGGGGCTATTTTAGAGAGGGGAGGCTATTTTGGAGAGAGGGGCTATTTTAGAGAAAATACGGTAGTTTTGGCAAACCGAAACTTGAAAATAAATGAAAATAAATACCTAAATGAGAGATGAAATGATTCTAGGTAGCTACATACATATGTATAGTATAACAGGGATAGACCCAACAAAGTTTTAAAAATTGAAGAAAACGCCAAAATAACTTGTTAATTTTTCATTTATCAGAACAACTTCGACGAAATCAATCAAACTATAAATCGTCTAAACGATTTACATCAAGATAACAAAGACCGGAAAAATCAACTTCTAGCAAAAATGCAAACTTTTTACGATCAACTTTATATTCTCAATCAAAATATTCAAACTGAAGGTAATTAAAGGCCTTAATATAATCTATGTACAATAACCAACCAGAAATTTCCTGTAAAAATAGATTCGGTATTTGTTACCAAGTTTAGAGAACACCTGATCTACCTAATATTTAAATTAATTTAACTGAAAGAAATTTATTAGCACATTCAGATACGGTGGAAATTCGACAAGTTCAACATGGGCAACATGTACAAGGACACTTTGGACAGGGTCAACCTATTCGAGGTCAACGTCGACATGGTCGTAGTGGTGGGCATCGTAGATCTGGTCGAGACAATTGAAGTAAAATCTAGCAGTAATATAATATGTAGTATTAGGGTTATAGGTTCTGGATCGAAACGAACCGAAGAACCGATCCGGTTAGGTTCCGGATATCTGAAGCTTTTCCAGTAACCGACAACCCTAATTAGTACGTATTCTATATTATTTTATATTTCAATTAAGATGGATAATGAAATTTTTTTTATTATTATAGGTTCTGGATCGAAACGAACCGTGGAACCGATTATTTTAACGGTATGAAACATTTTAACAAGCAATGTGCCACAAATGTCGGGCAGAAATTTTTGTGTTATTGTTCAAATAAAACTTTAAAATTTATAGAAAGATGAAGAATGATAATTGAAAGAAAGGAAAGGATAATTATGACAAAACTTTAAAAATGAGCATTAAATTAGACTTAAAATAATCTGTTAGGAACGATGGGGAAAATCTCTAAAAATCTTTAACAGACTATATATACCGTATTTACTCGAATAATTCCCCTCCCTTGAATAATTCCCCATGCCAGGGATGAGTTGAAAAAATAATTCCCCACCCCCAAATACCCTACTACACGTTCAAATTTTAAAACTCGAATAATTCCCCCTACGCTTTAGATTTTTAGAGATTTTTCCCCATCGTTAAAGTTTTGTCATAATTATCCTTTCCTTTCTTTCAATTATCATTCTTCATCTTTCTATACTTTTAAAGCTTTTATTTGAATTATTACACGAAAATTTCTGCCCGACATTTGTGGCACATTGCTAGTGAAAATGTTTCAATCCGTAGTTTAAAGGGAGCAAGTCCCATAAAAGTCTATATAATTTTCTTTTCTTTCTAGCACAATTTGTATTAGTTTTCAATTTTCAGTATTTTTATTTTACATATTTTTAATTCACTCATATATTTTTGATGTTAGTTAGAATCCTCTTGTGATAAATTATAGTTAGAAAATTGTGTTTTTTTAATTATCAGGATTTAGACGTATTCTCATTTCAAAAATAATAGACTTTAAACAAAGAGTTAAACATGTTTCAAAATATTTAAGAATTTCAAATTCAATTTAAGAATTTTGAATTCCACTCAAATTCATTTTAGTAAATTATACTGAATATCCTCGAATATTCAGCATAATTTGATTACTGGCATTTCAAGACTTACTGGCATTTTGTTTATATGTTTTTTTATGTTTTTTTATGTTTTTTTTTTAAATTAATCAAAGAATAAATTTGCCTTGGCCATGATTTTTGATTTTGGTTAGGTACCTTGACCGGATTCTTAACCTTGAGTCAAGGAAAAATCAAGGAACTCTGAAAAATGCCTTGTTTCTGGACTCTAGATCCAGGAAAATTCAAGGTCTGTATTCAGATCCAGCTCGCTCTCTAATTTATATATAGGTATTTCTTTTTATTAACTTTGTACATCATTATTGGAAACATCATCCGAAATTTATTATAAATAATAAAATTTAATTTTAAAATAATTTTTGCAAAAAATATTCTTTGCAAGATATAAATTTAAATAATTAAACAGCGGAAATAGATAGTAAAATGCAACGGCTAAACGTGCCATTTAATAATAACTAGAGTTGCGCGAGATCGAGATTTTAGAATAAATCCGAGACCGAGATTGACCGAGACTCGCATAACCGAGACCGAGATGCAAAATTTAACCCGAGACCGATATCGAGATTCGAGATAAACCGAGATTTTTCAAAACTTTTTTTATCGACCAAAACCCATCCAAATTAGTAATTAAATATCATCTAAATCATCATCAAAATCATCTGTTTCATCAGAATCAATTTCAGTTGGTGGACCAAGCAACAGTTTATCCATATTTGCTTTTACAACTAGAATTTTTTCCACCATTTCTCCAGAAAGACTTAATTATAATAATTTAAGTAGCAAAGTTATATATATAAATATACCGATTTCTAAGTGCATTACCAAAAATTAGCCCAGCCTTGCTAAATAAACGTTCCGAGCTTACTGACGAGGCAGGGATGGAGTGGACCATCCGAGCCAAAGTTGCTAAATCTGGAAATTGTTGCCCATGTTCTCTCCACCAGGTGAAAATATTGATGTCAGTTGTTTGACGTCCAAATGATCTGAATGTAGCCAATTGAAGTTGTATCATATTGACCAGACTTTCCTGCAAATTAACAGAAATTGTTGATACATTTCCTGGTGATTTTGGCTTCCAAATATCATCTGAAAATCAAAAATTTTATCTAAAATTTATTTTTTTTGATATACATCTTGTAACGCTGTCGTCACTTTTATCTGACAAGGAATCAGTTTCATCCAATGACAGTGTAACAAAATTATCCTCCTGTGTTGTTATTTTTAAATTTTCTCAAATAAAATTATACATAAAAAATATGTTGTGAAAATTAAACCTTTTTTGATAAATTCAATTAAATCTTCAATAAATCCCCAATGAGCCTTGGAAAATATCGTTTCATCATAAGAAATGCGTGGATCAAGCAGTTTATTTCCGACTAATTTTCGACCCTTGTATCCATAGAATCAATTAAACATTTTAACAAAATTATCCAAAATTGAAGGAATTTTATTATCTTTTTTTAGTAAGTCCCTTATTCGCCTAAATGTAGGCAAAACTGTAAAAATAAATCTCAAGAAGGTCAATCTTTAGGGGTGTATACTGATCTCGGATCTCGGCGAGATTAACTACCGAGAATCTCGTCTCGGTTAGGTTGTCTCGTCTCGGCAAAACCGAGACCGGGATTGGAAAATGACCGAGATTCTCGTCTCGGTCTCGGTCGAGATATCGATCTCGCGCAACTCTAATTGTAACTATTAAAAAAATTTTTTTTAATTTCTTTTAAAGAGGAAAAGAAATCAATCATAAGTCTATTTGCTCTAAGATATTAAAATTCAAAAATTAGATTTAAAGGATTAAAAATTAAAAATGAGTGATGAGTGACGCGCGCATCTGATTGTAATAAAAGGAGAGATTTATTCCCCAATAAACATTCGAGCAGCCAATTACTCTTCTTTCCTAATGTTTTAAATATATAATATTGTTTTTAACTAATAAACAGTTTTAGAATACTCGGCAATTATTCTTCAGTAAATATAAGCTTGAAGTAAGAATAGTACTAAGAACAAGCAAGCTTGTCAAAGAAGACATCTTATTGTTTATATTTAAAAAAAATGAGATTTTTATTCAGCGTTTATTAGTGTTACAGTCAATTAATTTCACTATAACAAACCTAAATCTGAAAATTTACATATAAAGAAACAGTATAAAAAATATATTTTAAATTAAAATTTAATATTTTAATTTAATTTAAAGATGAAAATTTACAATTTCATTCTTTTGCATTTCTATTTTCTCCAATTCTTTCCATTATTATTCGGAATGCATCCAGGAGAAGGTTCTGGATCTCAACCACGAGGGATGCATATAGGAGCAGGCCCTTCAGGCTCAGGACCACAACAACCAATGACTGTATGTATTATTTTATGGAAATAAAAATATACCGTATTTGCTCTAATTGAATGACAGTCATTCTATTTTTCATATACCCCAAAAAAGTGTCATTCAATTAGAGATGTCATTCAATTGGAGACTGTCATTTTAATTTTCATAGGTCAGAAATACAGATTCGATGAATCGAATATCACATCTAATATTTCTGAATTCGAAATTTTACCGATTTTTTGGTTTTCTATAGTTAGGTTTTCGAAATTTTCGGTTTCAGGTTTTCAAAATTTTACCGACATTTGGGTTTCGATAGTTTGTGCCATTGAGGAATTTGAGCATGATATAGAGTGATCAGCCATTTAGAGTTATTTTGAGATGTCATTTAATTAGAGTAAATACGGTATAAACGTTTTTATAGCTAGACGACCATATTCGTCAGTTGCTTCATGATTACGGCAATTCTGAACCTCATCCAAAAATAAGACGACGTCAGTTAAGTAATGCTTATTTTTATTTTTAATTAAATTTGTTCTTAAAAATTAAGGAAACGAAGAAGAACCTAGGCAATTAATTGACACTGTTGCAAAACAATATTATAATTTACTTTCCGCATATAACGAGTTAAACACTGAATTTGAAACTAGTAGTAAAAGAGTTCAAAACATTCCGATAGTTAGATTACATTATATGGTAATAAAAATTTTGTTTATTTACAATTTATTTTTATTGGGGATGATAAGGCAGGGAAAAACGTGGATAATAGAGGTCGGCAAAATACCATTCCCGGGATCCCGGAACGGGATTTTTTTCAAAATTTTGTACGGGACGGGATCCCGCGGGATTAATCCCGAAATCCTGTAATCCCGGTAATCCCGTTTTCAAATTTACCGGGATCCCGCCGGGATTCCGGGATTTTCACAAAAAAAATTTTTAAATTATAGATATATTGAATATTGGCGGATTAGTAGACCATATCGGTGGATTTTGACGGATTAAGGGAGGAATGAATAGACTCAGTGGGAAAAAAATGAATAGACTCAATAATAAAAAAATATTTATATTTTTCAATTTTTAGGGTAATCATGAGATGCAACAAAAAATTGATGCAGAAGCAAATCAACTAAACATACGTCTTCAACAAATCCCAAACGAACAACTGGGAATTATAGAAGATATGCAGAAAATATACAATCATCTCAAAAAAGGTAATTAATTGGATTTAATGCATCCTCCGAAAATAAATAAATTGATAAAGAACATTCAGCTTGGTTAATCTATAAAGGGCTAATTTTATTTGAGATAAAATTAGAAAGAAAAACTTATTTCAAAATTTTAATTAAAATAAATATAAACAGCTAAGCGTCGACGTCAAAATCAAATTTCTGAATCTAAACGTCGACAACGTCAACGAGATAATAGGTCAGGAAATCGCGAAGCTGGTTCCAAAAAATGAGGACGGGTATAATTATTATTAGAATACATAATTCTATATTAATTTATATTTTAATAAAGGAAGAAGTTTAGAAGATTACGAGGATGCGATGAACATATGAGTAGTTAGTTCATGTTGACAAAAAACAAAGAAAACAAAAAATTGCTAGAACTTTTCCTTACAAAATTATGACAAAACTTCAATAGGTCTTCCTTCGCGCAAAGGGGCCAAAAGCTATCTAAGTGAAACATTTTAGGTTGACAATGCCAAAACAGTCGAAAAGGGGTTTCCCATCAGTTTTATAATTACCATGTTATTTTTTAAAGTTTTGTCATAATTTGCCTTTATTTCTTTCAATTAACACTCTTTCATCTTTCTATACATTTTAAATTTTTATTTGAACGATAACACAAAAATTTCTGCCCGACATTCGCGGCTCATTGCTGGTAAGAAATCCTGATTGTAGTTTGAAGAGGACAAGTTCCATATCTTTATAATTTTCTATTCTTTCTAGTCCAAACTATATTAGTTTTAAATTTTCTGAATTTTTATTTTCTGAATTTTTTTTTCCACATTTTTACTGTTAGTTAATCAACTCGTGCGATAAATTAGTTAGAATTTTATGTTATTTTTAATTAAAGTTTAATTTGAAAATTATTTTAAATTCTTTTTTAATCCTTTATTTATCTAGCTAGGATTTTCAATATAAAAATATAATATATTTATGCATCCTTGAAACATATTTTTATTTTTGGAACATCCTTTCCTTTATTAAAGAACGCAAATGCAAGCGCAATTCCGGACATTTGGAGAGTGGGCAATTGGATAGTAGGCAGTTAGGGAGTGAGCACTTGGTGTGTAGGTAGATTATTCCAAAATGGGGGTAAAGGTAACCCCGAGCTATGGTTAGTTACTCGGGTAATAGAACCCGCATCTGCGGATAATCATCGAGTTCTGTGTTTACCCTTAAATGGAATCAAAAATTAATTTTATTTATGCACTATTGATTCTAATTGGTTGGCATTAGACAAACACGTTTTTCCTTTGAAAAAATTATTAAAAAAAAATTTAATTGCTTAAACAGTATGCCAATTAAAATTTACTCTCGCACTGAAACGTCCAAACTCAACAATTTTTACTGTCAGTTTCAGGGTACAACCCGTTTAGGCGCGCTGCCATCACAGCGCAAATCCATAACTTGCTTCAAGGTAACCGAATATTGCCAACTTTAGTATCAAACGATTCCTCTAATCGAGCTAAAGAGAAAGGTATCAAAATTGTTAAGGTCCAGAAATTTTCCAGCAAGTTATGTCTTTGCGCCGTTATGGCCGCGCGCCTACTTGGGCTTGTCCCTCAGTTTCATTTTAATTTTTAAATCTTTTTTTCTCAAGATTATGACATCTTCTAAAAATAACTCTTCTTCAACCGACTCTTTTGATGTCTTAGAGAATGAATTTGACAAAGCTTTTGTTGATTTGGATGTTTTGATTGGGGAAGTTGAACAGGAAAATGTAAGAGACATTTTTAAGAGTAAAAATTAATTTTCTTTTTTCTCTAAAGTCTGAATTATCTTTTGAATGTCGCCGTCGTTTAACGCGTATTAGCGGTATTTTTGTTCAATTTGTTCATAAAGTTGCGATTATGAATCAACACAATTGTGAGCTTGAGGTAAAGTTGAAATTGGTTGATACAGGCAGACTTCGCTATTGGATACCCTCCAGGGCCCATTAATATAAGAACTCGGTCAAGTAACCGTATTTATTGACCATATTAATTGACCATCGTCAAGTACCCACAAGGTTATCTAGTAGAGAAACCAGCTTTGTCCTCTAACCAAATTGTCATGGTTAGCCTTACCACCTTCGTATACTACCGGTAAAACTGCCGTTTGGTGGTGAGTTGATAGCAACCATGTTCCTGAACTGCCGCTCATATACTAGGTACTACTTTCCACCCTGTGGGGATATCTAAAAGCGAGGTCTGCTAGCTTTAACTACCTATATATTTTTCCTCCTTTTTAAAGAAAGACCTTCAAAATTCCAACAATAAACTAATTGGAGTATTAGCCACAAATTCATTATTAGAAGAACAGTCAGAACAACTTCTTTTGCGTGTCCACTCACTTTCATGTCAACTTTACTCAAAAACAGCTCCACACGAATCAGAAATTATTAAAAAGAAATTAGTTTGGAAAAAAACTTTTTTTGAAAAAATTTTAAAAATTTTTGGAAGGATAAAGAAATGAGAATGTTTAACACAAAAAATTTACCAATTACAAAATCACAAGCTGAAATTTCTTTATTAAAAGAAGAAAATCTTAAATTAAAAAGTCTTCTAAATTCGGTTCATAGCGAAATTTATGGAGCTCGTTTAGCTGCTAAATATTTGGATAAAGAATTGGCTGGACGGTTTGGAAATTTTCTTTTAAAATTAAGAAAAAAATTTGCGGACAACTTTTGCGGACTTTTTTTCTTTTGCGGACTTTTTAAAATAAAAAGTAATTTCCTATAACTGATACCCGTCTTTTAAGTTTCTAAACTTGTTTTAGGATATCATTTAAGAATTAAAGGTTTAATAGACAAATTACACGATAACCTTTCCTCTGTATAATAAAGAAAGGGAAAAGTCCGCAAATTTTGCAACAACTTTTTTTTAATTTAAAATAAACAATTTTTTCTAATTTTAGTATTCAACAAATTCAATTATTGGGACGTAATATGCGAGGTATAAATTTTTTTGTGACTTATAACAAAATAAAAAATTTAAAAATAAATTCAAAAATTTGCGGATTGTCCGCAAATTTTTGCGGACAAATTTTTTTCGGGCATTTTTTCCTGGGAATTTTTCGGACATTTTTTAAAAAAATTTTTGCGGACAGCTTTTAAAGACTTTCGTAATTTAAAAAAAATTATTTTTCTAGGTTCTCAATACGATAGTCTTTGGAATCGTTTAGAATCTGAAATTCATTTGAATAGACACAAAACTTTTGTTAAGACTTGCTAGTAAATTTTTTTAAAAATTTTTTTAATTTTTAAAAAATTTATTTTAAGCGTGCCAGACGTTAAGGATTTTAAGAAACATCAAAAGCCAACAACTTCAAAAATTAAAAATTCTTCTCTCCATTCTAAGAAAAAATGCTTGCCAATATTCCCCCTTTTGTCGCCTTGTTCTCCCTCGTCTTCTAATAATTCTGAGACTTCTACATGTAATAGTTTGTGTGAACAGCATTTTGAAAGGGTTAATTTTTAAATTATTTTTTTTTAAATTTTCTAAAATCGAAGGAATTAAAAAAATTTTTGCGGACAAAAAAAATCCGCAACTTTTTTTCCGCAAATTTGGCATCCAATTTTTTAATAAAACAATTCTCTTCTCCTTTTTATTTATTTAAAGAAATTTGTTGTTATATAAACTTCCTTTTAAGATAAATTAGAGCGGAAATATCTGACATTCCGAAAAAATTATTCTGTTACTTGCGGATAAACAATTGCGGACATTCTCGAACTCCCTTGGTATCCTCCTCTGGATACTATCTTTTTATTTGTGTTTAGACCGAATTACTAGACATTTAGAGAGTTTTTATTCCTATTTTAATAAATTTCAAATTTTGTCCGCAAAAATTGTCCGCAAATTTTTTTGTCCGCAAAAATTGTCCGCAAATTTAAAAATTATTTTTAGCCTATCAACAAAACATTAAAAGAAAATAATTCTTGTTCTTCTCCATCATCTTCTGTCTCATACGAATCGGCTACAGATGAGTGTAATAATAACAGTAATATTAAGCTTTGTTTGGATGAATCTTTAAATGTTAGAGAGGAAGTTAATGACAAATAGTTAGGGTAATAAGCAGGGGAAATTAAATAATTTTTAGTGACCTTATATGATTGATAATAATATTTTAATTAAATTATTAGATTTATTTTTTGTTTTTTTATATTTATTTTTAAATTTCTTTGCCTCTCAATTGTGCCTTATATTTATTATTGTAATAAAATATTAATAATCTGTCAGGTCTTTAAAGCTAGACAACCGCACGTAAGGATTAACAAATGCTGACTGATCTCTGCAGATTCGCATTTGCGGACTAGACTGAGGCATTTCAGAAAGATATTTCCTCAACTGTCGAAAAACTGTTTTAAAAAATTTAAGAATTAACCAGACGAAGCTTTAACAAGCTTTCAAAACTTTGCTTAAATTTTTGTATAAAATCGATTAAAGCTCTAATTTTGACATTTTCTAACCTACAAAAATTGACCAAAATAAAATGTCAAAAATATTTTGAAAATATTTTAATTTTTAAAATAATTGTCTTTACCCAAATTTTCCAAGAAAATAAATTTTTAGATCTTCAAATATGTATAGCATTCTTTCGTCCCTTCTTTTCAAAAAAATGATGAGGACCTCAAGGGAATTTCTTAAAACAACAGACTGGTTGTGAGGAAGGGCCCTCATAAATACACTCAATGGCCCACTTTTCAAGAGTCTTTTCCATGTTTGATTGGCGTTTCTTTAATTTTTTTTGAAAATATTTTTGGTAATTTTTATTGAATATTTTTTCTCTTAATTTATTAATCTTGTGTATTATTATGGTAAAATTTTATTTAATCCACCCTCTCTATAAGGGACTTTTATTTAAGATATCCCTGATTTTAAGGTCGATTTTACAGCCTCATATGTTGTATTTAAAAACGAGTTTCACTTCACTTTTATCTTTCTATGACTTTTAAATAGGGTAGCACCCCGTCAGCCGACGAATTTTTAGGCAAAAAGTCCCGACACGAACCCCTAAGACTATCCCGTCAACCCCCGATCCCCGACGCCTATCACCGTGCGGGCAAAACCCCCAACCCGACACTCGAAACCCCGACCCCGACATCCCGCCCCCCGAAGGTCGGGGTGCTACCCTACTTTTACACATATGTATTGGATTTTTGATATTCAACGTAGACCCACATTGTTTTTTAAAAACAAACACATCCATTTTTGTTTATTTTAAAAGAGTTAAAAAGCAACTTCCCTCATTTTCCTCTTCTTTACTCGTGTGAATTAACACACTATTATTACATAGCTTTTTTGGTTAAAGTCTCACTTTCAAAGAAAAATATTCCCTTTTTTAAACCAAAACGTCTTGCCAAACTGCCAAAAAAATCTCTTTTTGCTTGCCTTTCCATTTTTCCTTAATGTCAAGCAACAACTTTAGAAAAAAATTTTTTGGGAGGACAAAAGTAAAAAAATAGAGGGCAGAGTTTGAGTAATTATTCATTTTAAAAGGACAGTTGAAAATACTCTAGGGATTATTTTCTGTTTATCTTAAAGACAATTTTAATTTTTAATATTACACATTAATGTTTAAACAAGACTGGTGCATGGATACGGATTTTGCTATCCAAGTCCGGATGTATTCGTAATGTCAATATCCGTATCAGTTTATATCCGTGCAACTTTTGAGCCATATCCATCCGCGGATATATCCGTTTTTTCTCAAAATGGTCAAAAAACAGTATTCATATCCGTCCATATCCGGATCAGGTGTGGGCGCATTGCGTTTTGCGTTTTTTGCGTCTTGCGTTGATTTTTGGCCTTGCGTTGCGTTTTAAATTTTTCACGATTGCCTCTTGCGACCACCCCCGATCCGGATATATCCGCGGGTATCTGTAACTTAAATTAGATCCATTTCCGGTTCCATTCAAGATTTTGGTTCCGGTGAAACACTAGTTATGTGAATTTCAAGCTTTCAATATTGTTTCAAGCCTTGATGATTTTTTTTATTTCTGAACCTAAATTTTTAAAGTTTATTTTTAAAGGTTATAATTTCAATCGTTTAATTACTTTATTAATATTTTTGTTTTAAAAATTTATTTAAAAAAATAAAATGACCATGGAGGATTTATCACCAACAAATTCACATCTTTCGAGAACTACCTTTAGAGATGCTGAAAATAGTTTCACAAAAGCTTCAACATTCCATTCTAACCTACCTTCACCTGAATGGTTTGAAACTTTGGAAAATGAATTTGACAAAGCTTTTGTTGATTTGGATGTTTTGATTGGGGAGGTTGAACAGGAAAATGTGAAAAGAATTTTTTGAAAATTTAAAATTTTAAATAATTCTTTAAGCAATCCGAATTAATTTTTGAATGTCGTAGGCGTCTAACACTTATTAGTGGTGTGTTTGCCAAATTTGCTCAAAAAGTTCAAGTTATTTGTCAACAAAATTACGACTTTAAGGTAGTTAAGGGAATTTATTTGAAGGTAAACATTGACGGGAAAAAGCACATTCTATCTAAACGCAATCGGAACTTACTTTTAGATACTCCTAAGGAAGTGATTTATAATTTGATTGACCGCAGTCAGAGGGGATGTTTAAGAGACACTCAATTCGAGATACAACTCAATATAAGGTAGAGACTCTTCAACGCGCGAAAACATTTTAGAGATTTTCTGAGGGTAATTCAAAAGGGGTTTCTAAAGGGTAATTTCTAAAGTTGGGACTTAACTATAAGATGCAAGCAAAACTATATACAACTCTGTTTAATAAACATGTTTTAAGTAGGTTGGTCATTGGGTAAGGGCAGCTGTTACTCTCAATTTAAGATACCCCTCAATATAAGGTAGAAACTTCTCAACCTCAAGTGGTATCTTATAGTGGGCTTCAAGCAAAGCCAGTTTATTCTCTGGGTCAGTAGTTTAGTCTCAAGATGATTAGCCCTAATATTAGTTTCTCCTCTCATCCATGATTCATTAAATCTTAAATTTCCAAAAATTTCTTTTTAAAGAAAGACCTTCAAAATTGCAACAATAAACTAATTGGAGTATTAGCCACAAATTCCTTATTAGAAGAACAGTCAGAACAACTTCTTTTGCGTGTTCATTCACTTTCATGCCAACTTTACTCAAAAACAGCTCCACACGAATCAGAAATTATTAAAAAGAAATTGGTTGGAAAAAAATTTTTTTTTGAAAAATTTTAAAAAATTTTTGAAAGGATAAGGAAATGAGAATGTTTAATACAAAAAATTTACCAATTACAAAATCACAGGCTGAAATTTCTTTATTAAAAGAAGAAAATCTTAAATTAAAAAGTCTTCTAAATTCGGTTCATTCCGAAATTTATGGAGCTCGTTTAGCTGCAAAATATTTGGATAAAGAATTGGCTGGACGGATTCAGCAAATTCAATTGCTTGGTCGCAATATGCGAGGTATTTAAACATTTTGGAGATTTCAAAGCGTGGGTAATTCTGAGGATATTCACTTGTTCTGAGGATATTCAAGAATGAAGTTCGATCTCATTTTGTTAGAATAGGCAATGCTTCTTAGGTCAATCGAGTTTCTTTCGGGCACGATACGAATGGCAGGCTTCTAATGAGATCAAGGCTGCATGCAATTGAAGAAAGATTCCGCTACTAGCAATCCGAAATTGCGTGAAGCCCTGAATGAAATAGGATCGAGAAATGATTTCAAACGAAATCTCAGTTATCAAGATAAACATTTTTGCGTATCTATCTCGATTCTCATTAGGATCTAGGATTGCCCTCATTCACAGATTAATTCATCATGAATTTTTTATAGGAGCTCAACATGATCGTCTATGGAATCAATTAGAAGCTGAAATTCATCTTAATAGGCACAAAACAGTTATTAAGGCCTGTCGGTAATTTGTGAAATTATTTTTATATTTACCTGGATATTTTAGTGTGCTCGATGTTAACAACATTTTGAGACGGAAAAATATAAACGAAGTACCTATGATCGGACTTTTCATATTTCCAAATATTTTTTAGAATTCCAAAGCCTCTCCTTCTGTCTATTTTGACAAAAGGGGTGTTGGAAAGACACGTCGCATTCATCTCCATTTGGAAGATAATGAAGGCCTGGGTATTTCCATTACGGGAGGAAAAGAGCATGGAGTCCCTATAATTATTTCTGAATTACATTCTGGGCAAGCTGCAGAATCAAGTGGAAATTTGTTTGTTGGGGATGCTATACTTTCTGTTAATGGGAAAAGTTTAAATAATTTGAAGCATTCACAAGCTGTGAAAATTTTAAATAATGAGGTGATTTGAAATTTAACGTTTATTTGGTTGGCAGTAGGGTTGACGGATCCGGCTTAAAAAATAGCCGGATATCCGGAATTTTCGGTTCGGATATCGTATCCGGATATCTGAAGCTTTCTAATTATCTGACAACTAGTTGGCAGACATTTCCTGCTTGACATTTCCAAACAAAAAGTATCTAGTGTTCGGCACGGCTTGGTACTACCGCTGTACTGACGGTAGTACTGGACCGGTACTTTTCAGTACTACTGGAACCGTACCGATAAGATTTTGGAAAATTCTGGCACCAGTCGTTACCGGTTCTTTTCGGCAGTAAAGGTGCCCGAAGTTTATCTTCTATAGTAGCCTACCATATCTAATTATTTTTCATGGTATAGTACTCCTCAAAAATTAAAATAGAATCATTTTTCAAATTTTTTTGTAAGATGAGGGAATGCAATGAAATCTTGCTTGAAGTGATATTAATAAAACCTGATTTTGACAGCGATGATGGATTAGAGGATATTACACAAACTTTAAGGCAAGCTCTTAATTAAAGTTTATTAATAGTTAAGGTAGGAAAGATAGCAGTAACTTTCTAATTTTTAAATTAATTTTTAAAGTTTGAAAGTTGATCAAATACCTGATGATAATATTAAATCTAATAAAAAACATAAGTTAACAACGAGCTTCAATTCACCTTCATCTTTCTCCTCTAATTTAATTAAATGCAATAATTTTTGTGAAAAGAAACTTCAGGTCAATATTAAATTAAATTTTGGCAGTAAGAGAAATAATGATGAAAAGTATTCTAATATAAGACCAGTTAACTATAATCAGTAAATTTTATAAGCTAATGAAAGACACCTAGAGGGAGAGTAGAAAAATGAGAGCGCATTGAGTCCAATCAACTTTTCAATGAGACAGTCATCTCTCAAACAGCCCTATCATTCATTTAATCGCTCTAGCAGAGTGAGTTAATTAATATTTATCTCCTATTTGCCACCGATTCTCACACCCACGATTTAGGCTCTATTATACGAGTAGGGATGGCGTTCAGACTTTTCCATGATACCCCCTAAAAATTTATTTTTAGCAATCGAAAACAAAATTTCAACAATCATCCTGCTCGGTTTCATCAATATCTTGTGATTCATCATCATATGAATCTGCTAGTGGTGAATGTACTAGTGACGTTAAACTTAACCAAACTGGATTTTTAATTGAAGAATTAAAGGTTAATGACAAAAATATGTCATTATCTGATAATTATAATGATGCTTTTGTTTAAATGTTTAATTTAATTCTATTGTATATATTAATTCAACTTCTAGAAAAAAAATTAAAAGTTCATATTCTAAGGTAAAAATGTAATTGAATGAACATTTGAATTCAAATTCTTATAAAGGCTGTAGTATAGTATTGGCACACTTGTTTGAAAACTCAAAGTATACCTATATCATCATTTTAGCGGGAGACGAAAACTCGCAGAGAGCAGGCCCCTAAAGATTGAAAACCCAGGGGGAATGAAGCAAATGATGTGTTGTTCCCCCAATGGCTATGATGACTCATTCGAAAGAGCTCCTTGAGCTGAGTTGAACAACACCAAAATCAACGAAATCTGACTTTTGACCATTTGCTTTAACACCTCATAGAATTTTGCCGCTGCGGAGGAACCCGGGCATGTCGAGCGGAACGACCGCAGCGAAGCACGGCCATGGTGTATCGAATACCATGTCCGGCCTACCCTCCGTAGCAGCACAAAAACAGTTTTTCCAGCGAGGATTCAGTTAGTTAATTAACTTTGTTGCCTCAATAATTAAAATAACACAATTTTCTAACTAATTTATCACAAGAGTAGTTTAACTAACATCAAAAGTGTGTAAATTAAAAATATAAAGGAATTGAAAGAATTGAAAGAATATAGGGACTTTGGAACGTGTTTACTCTATGACTTTCACCACTATTGGGCCGTGAACGTTGGATCAAGAATTTTACGTGTTACCCCAATCAAATAAAAACTAGAAAGATGACTAAAAAGATATCAAATGATGCCAACTAGAAAGATGACAGAATGTTAAAAGATTGAAATAAACTTTGTATCATGACAAAACTTTAAAAGTGGGCACAGTAACTGTAAAAATAAGCAGAATAACCTCTTGGTTAGTTAACTTGGCTGTTGTACTTACTTACTCTGACTAGAGAGGTTCTAATAAGAATAAGAGAAAGAAAAGGTCCTTAACAAAAATCCCTAATGGACTTTACAATTTTTCCAGTTTTTATTTCAACTTTTGCTTGTTAAACTAAACTATACGCTGAATTACTAATTGTATTCTGCGGAAATGCCTACTATATTTATTTAAGTTTTGTCATAATTTGGAAAAAAGTCAGTAATATATAGAGTTCGGATCGGGACCGGATCAGGGTCGAGATTTTCGGGAGCCGGTAGTTCCGTCAAAGTGTTTTGATAAAAATGGGGATTATTTCCGGATTTTGATCCCGAAATCCGTTCCTGCTAAAAAAATTCAAAAACCCGAAACTGGATCCGGCATTTTCCAAATTCCGAACTCTAGTAATATCTACTCTTGTCTCTTTGCTTCCAAGCTAACATAACTAATCACATATGTTCCTCGCATCCTTGTGCATATCCTACTTCAAATGCCTGAACCAGATCCACGATATCCAGCTCTGCGGCCTTGCCCACGATGGCTCTGATCAGGTTGCCCCTGTCCATGATGGCTCTGATCTGTTGTTCCCTCAACTTAGAAATGTATTAATAAATAAAATAATTTTTAAAGTGCCATATATAGACATATCCAAGTTAAAATATAAATCATTTTTAAATTAAACCACCGGTAGAGGTTTTATAAGAGAATACTTAGTCATTAATTACCGAAAGTTATATGGACATAGTTATAGAATCCTTGCATATTTCCTAAAACTGTGTTTTGATGACGTTTTAACGCACGAAGCATCCTTTCTGTTTCTTCTATTTCTTCTTGAATCTTGTCTGTGTCGTAGTCAGGATTGTTCTAACAAAAATAGAAATTTAAATTATATAAGTAAGTGGATAAAATCATTTTCATCTCTCTATTATTTAGTAGTTAAACTCGGGTTTTTCAAGTCTCGATAAGGAAAGGTTTAAAAGTTTCTATAGTACACGCAACCAATTTTCATTGCCAAATAAAAATGAGTTTAAGTAAAAAATGTTATTTTTACTTGATTTTGTTTTAGTCCATTTCTACATTCATTTAAATAGAGTCCGAGGTTATCGTATTCCGTTGAATATAACTCATATTGTTTTATATAATCTCCATATTGTTGTTCAAGATTGATTCGTTGCAAAGGTGACATGTCTTTTTAAATTAAATATTATATTTTTGCAAATTTACATAAAATTACCAACACTTTCAAGCAAAGAACTAATGTGTGCCTTCAAGTGATTGAAAGCCTAATAAAAATGTTTATATGTTTGTCTTTACTACAATAATATTAACCCTATGTTTCGCTGGTTCTTGCGATCCTGAAGGACCTTCTCCTGGATTCATTCCAAACAGTAATGGAAACAATTGAAGAAAATAAAAGTTTAAAAGAATTAAATTGTAAATCTTCATCTTTAAATTTAATGAATGAAACATTCGCTCGATTAGAAAAAGAATATCAAACTACCGTATTTCCTAAAATAAAGCCGCATGCTAAATTAGTGCCCCACCCTAAAATGGAGCCTTTAGGAAATACGGTACCCTACATTTAAATTGCTCAATAAACTTTAAAGTATGTGTAATCTAATTTCAATATACGTTTTTCTGTGATTTAAAAATTTTCTCCTTTATTAATGGACAATTCTTGTCAGGCCCTTTACACCGAAAATTGACTGTGTTTTAATTTTAAATATATAAAAATATCTCTTATTTTTATAAACATTTAAATAAAATGTAATAATCTTATAAAATATAGTAGCTTATTTAAAATTGTAGGGAGAACTGTTTTAAAAAATCAGTGAGTTTATCAATTATTTATCGTATGAGAATTAATGAATATAGCAAATCTATCAATACGCTTCTCTTTTTAAAAGCAATCAGACGGGCGTACATCTTACGTGTTATTAAAGTTACACATCACCTTAATTTATCTTATTCCCCCTTTACACTATATTTTTTTCAAATGATTGAAAAACTCAATATTGACAAAGTCTTCACATGCAGGTGGAATGTCAAGACTCTTGACATACTACCTGCATGTAAAGCGTATTGATAGATTTGCTGTATACGATTATTGCAATAAATAATTGATAAACCGGAAATCGGAACTGGCTCAAGTCGGAAATTGGAAGTCGGAAATCTATTTCTCTATACAATCCTATCGGATTTGTGAATTAATTATTTGAATTTAAAATTATTTTTTAGCCTCCACTTCTATTCCTTCGCCATATTTCTCATTCTGGTGTTTTACCACTTCAATCAATCCTATTTCGTGGAGAAAATGTTCAGATGATGAGGATAATGAAGAGGAAGGAGACTCAATATTGACAAAGTCTTCACATGCAGGTGGAATGTCAAGACTCTTGCAAATTTTTGTTGAGCAAATTCATTGTTTCAACTTATTTTCACAAATTTTTTCTAAATAAATTAATATTAATTTTCTTTGAATCATTGTTCTTCGATTACCACGCATACGATAAGTTTAATACTCTCTAAGATACAAAACACGTTCCAGAAAATTAATCCCAAATATCCCTAATAGCTTGACGAATCTTGATTCTTGAGAAAAACGCTCAAGCATGTCAAACTAGATTATGATCAAGCTTTCGATTGATATATAGATCATATTAATGCTATTTATGTTTATTTTTTAAATCAAAGCGACCGCAAACTTTTGACTCACCCTAATAATTTAAAAAATTTTTTAATTAAAATTATTAAATATATAAAAATAAATTTGACAATATTTTAAGAACGAGAAGCATTAAAAATTAAAAAAAGCAAAAAAGGAGTGGCAACAAAATTAAATAAAAAATTTTAAAAGAAAAATTCATCTAAAAAAATATAATTGGGCACATAATTAAATTTAATCATCATTCTCTTTAACATCATTTTCATCCTGTACATCCAATACATGTAGAGTTGGTTGGCATCTACTTGAGGGGCATTTTAAGGTGTGGACAGCTTTGTATTCTTTTCCTGAAGGAAAAAAATTTTTTTAAATTTTAAAAAATTTTTCGAGCTACCCCAATGGTCCATGGTAGATTTCCATTGATCCACTTCCGATTTATCCGAAGCTAATTCTCCGAGGAATACGAAACCGATTGTATCATTGCCGGTAACAGAGCTGGAAATTATATTTTAGTAAAAAGGATTATTTTTAAAAATATTTTTGTAATTGTAAAGAAGGCTGTGTTTTTGCGGATTTTGTGGATATTTTTAAAATTATTCCTAGACTAGAAATTATAGCCGGAGGAGAGCAAAAAGGCAGCAACATCCAGAAAAAAGTCAGCAAAAATTTATCCCCAAAATATTTTTCAAAAAAGGAGTGTTTTTTGAATTTTTTAAAAATGTTCGCAACAATTAAAAAATCCGCAAAAAATGTCCGCAAAAAAAGTCCGCAAAAAAATTTTTCTCTTAAATTCTAACGGAATACTTTTTTGAATTTTTCAAAAATGTCCGCAAATTAAAAAAATGTCCGCAAAAATTTTTCTAAAATTTTTTTCTTAAAATCTAACAGAAATTTTTATGAAATTCCAATTTTAAAAATCACCGAGACAAATCATGAACAGAAATTGTAATTTTAGTTCTAGCCAAATCAGCTTCTCTAGTACTAACCAAAAACATTACAGCTTCTTTATAGACTGCTGATGTTGTATTTTTAATAATTCTTGAACATTTTACAACTTCTGGGCCGTTAGCCTGTTGCATTCTTATACGGATTTGGACGTCGGGGGCTCCTATAATTCCCCATTTTGGGAGGTCTTCAACTTTTATTAGATTTATAGTTAGTCTTCTGTCTGCTTTTTCAATACATGTTGTTATGTGGAGCTTGCCCAACTAATTTGAAAATTAAAATTTTTAAAAATTGAAAGTGCAATAAACATGAAAGGGTCGGAGTGAGGAGAAAAATCGAATCGGATTTCGTGTTCTACCCATATACCCATCCCTAGTATACATTCTGACCTCTGAAGGTCTTTCTATAACCCAAAAAAGTGTTGCCTATAATGAGGTGTACATTAAATAGAGGGTATCACTTAGGCAACTCCCAATGGGAAGCCATTATCCTAAATTGAGATCTTATAGTAATGTCAAAGTTTATTTAAACGCCTAAGTTGTTTAGTTGTTACATTTATTAAAAATGTACCTTCTTTGCAGCAATAAAAAACTTTAGCTCTTCCACAATTCTCACTTCCTTTTTTGTTTGTAACTGTGGGGCTAAGTCTCTCAGTGGAATTCGAACTTCCCCAATATCCAAATCTCTTTGCAATTTTTGATTGCTGCTGTGGCATACTTCAATTTGTAGTTGTTTTAGTTCAATCTCTTCTGTTGCGAAATTGTCGAAAAAGAATTCCTTTAAAAATAATTTTTTACTCTGGCATTTTTTAAATACAGTCAGACCCCACTACAGTATAACACCTCTGGGACCGAAAATTGTCGCTTATAATTGGATTTATATTAAATAGAGAGTATCGTTCAGATCGCTCCTCTATCCAAATCTAAACGTTTTAATAAGCGTACCTTAAACAGAGGTGTATCTAATATTGGGGGTACCTTATAATGAGGTGTATATTAAATAGAGGGCATTGCTTAGAAAGCTCCCATTCCCATCTAATGGACAACCAAATTAAAAAAGGATTATCTTAAATTTTGGTTTACCCAGTATTGAGTGTATCTTATAGAGAGGTCCGTAATTATAAAAAAATTCCATCAAAATTCACTTGATTAAAAACAGAATCTCTCCCTCTTTTAACAACACTTTGTTGTTGTTGAGATTGTTGTTTCTTTGTGGATGTAAGCGTTAATTTACAAAAGGGTTGAATTTCAAGGTCAGGACGTAAATCGCCGGCCAAACCTTTGAATTGAGATTTTAATTATATTTAGACGTGGACTTTTCGAATGCCTAGTCCCTATCCGAATTTTTTCTTTAAAAATAACCAGATCCTTGTTTTCCAGCTAAAACCCCGAAAAACTTAATTCTACCTAAATATCCGGTTTCCTGACTACCGGGCCCAGAAAGCTCGGTCACAGCCCGGATTTGAACGTTAATTATCAGAGATAGGCCCCGGCTTGAGTTTATACTTTCACGTGTATTTTTAATCTGTACCTTCAATTTTAAGCACATTAACCCGTAATCGTTTCCGAACAGGAAAATGTTGTAGAGTACAGTGAAGAAGGCCTAAACCTCTAGGTCTAGGTTGTTGCTGTTCATTTCCTGATGTGCTAGGAATTGTGCCATTACTTTTAAGAACGTGGACAGGGGAGGAATTGAGATTTTGGTTGGTAACTCCATTTACGTAGAGCGAAGGGTCGAAGCCTTTAAAAAAATTTTATAAAATTTCAAAAATTTTTTTTTAATTTAATTGAAAGTGAGCAAAGTTGCCTTAACTATAAGCAATTCTAAGTGGACCCTAAGGCGAGGTTCGACCTCAGAATTATACGGTTCGATACGTTTTCAAATCCTTATTTTCAAATCCTCGTACTCTCTATTTAATATACATCCTATTATAAGGACGACTTTTAGGGCGTATCTTACGCCCGAAGTCGTTAGCATTTCAAAAAATAATTTTTTCGAAAAAAAAAAGATTTTTCACCAAGGACAGAGGGATCAGCAGCAGATATTTCCACATCGCTACCCGAACGTGAAGTAGCAACAGTCGTATTACAATTTAACTAGAAATAAATTTTTTTTAATTAAAAATTTAAATATTTTATTAATTTAAGAACCTTATTATTATTATTTCCACTATTCATACTGTTTGTGGAATGACTTGAACGAAAAGAGGGGAGTGCTGTGAATATAGGACCTTTCATTGTTTAATTAAAATTTTTAAATTTTTTCAAATTTTAGTGAAGAATTGAAGAATTTTAATTTTTTTAATCTATAAAAGTAGGTAAATTTGTGATGAAAAAAATTTAAAAAATTTTTAGAAAAAAATTTCAAAAATAGTGGGAAATTATTTGTATCAGGGTAATGAGAGAATAAAGAATGGAGTTTGTTTAATTTTAAATTTTATTTTTGCAAAAATACTTTTGTAGTTTAAAAAATTAAATGAACTATTGGAAAATAATTAATATTTCTATAAAAAGATTTTTAATTAAATGTTCTTAGGTAGGGAGAAGTAGGAGTTTCGTACAAGAATCGTAACGAGATCTCGATAAGCGAGATTTTTGTTTGAGAGTTAGAAGCAGTCCGGTCTCTAGTTAGTGTGGTCTGTAGAAAAGTCCCCTCGAATCTCGATAGTTTAACCTCTAGTATCACATTTTAACGTGTAATTTTATAAAAGTGTTAGGTAACTGGTTTGAGAGAGGTGGCCATGCAAGACCCTTATTTTATAGAAATACCCTCATCAATACCCTCACACAAGAGTGGGGGATGGCGTATAATGAGGGAATCGGGATTTACGACCCAAAAAAGCGTATGGAATTTTTCAAATCTTTTTCTAAAGCAAAAAATTTTATAGTGTATAGCCCAAGGCTAACGAGAAACGAGTTTAGTAGGGTCCTTTGAATTAAAATTATTTTGTATTCTGCAAAATAATTTTAAAAATCTAAAATAAAATTCTGACAAGATAAGAAATCAGAAAAAAATTAATTTTTGCAAAAAATATTTTTTTTATTTTTGATGAATCTTCAAAAAAAAATTTTTTTTTTGAAAAACAGTAAATAAAAAAATTATTTTTTTCTATTTTTTATTCCTTAAAAGGAAAGCCGCACCAAAGAAAATTGGATTAACTCTATTTTTGTTTTACCTAAAAATAACAAAATAATAAATGTGTAGGTGGTGGAAAATTGAATGAATGGCATTAAAAATAAAATAAAAAACATCACATGAGTTTGGGGTTTGTGGTTATTAAGCAAAAATATTATTTTTTTTTTATTTCTCGTGGGAGAAGTTTTTTTTTGCTAAAAAATATTTGGAAGATGTTTTTTGAGGAAAAAAATAAAAATAATTTAAAATAAAGAAGGGCATTTCACTAAAAAAGTTAAAGAGAAAATGGGAATAGAAGAGAGATGTGTTTCGGGACAATCGGACCGCTTATAATTGACCAAGAAAAATTTTTGATAGCATCGGTTAAAGGACGTAAAAGATTCATGGTCCTTGAAGCTTGACTTACGACCAGGATTGAGTTAAAATTTTTCGCCCCCGAACACAATTTTTCAAATTTTAAAAATACGCCAAATGCAAAACGCCAAATTTTCATGTCACATAACTAGAGATCGGCAAAATCGCATTTCCAGGATCCCATAACGGAAATGAGCTTTATAAGTTCGAACGGGAGGGATCCCGCGGGATTAATCCCGTTCGTTTATTAAAACCCGGGACGAGATCAAAATCCCGCCCAGGATCACTCCCGTGCCTATCTCTACGCATAACCTTGATTATGACATTTCTTGAGGTTATTTTTTCGATATATTGGCCTTGGAGGGAAATCTTGTACTGATTTATCATGAAAGAATCGATGAAATATTCAGGCTCAAAAATCTTGTGTACTATATAATTTTTTAAATTTTCTTCAAAAAACTCGCCCTTAGGCAATTTAAACTTTTAAATTTATTTTCAACTCAAAAATATATTTTACACATCATCACCATTTATCAAACATCATTTGGGTTCTATTGGTTTTCTAAAAAATTTCTACCACCACAAAACTTTTACTTTTCTCAAATGTCTTTTACATGCCGGAACAGATGCGTGCCTTCAAAAGGGTCCCAAAGGGGAAAGGGAGAGAGAAGAACATTTTTAGGGGCAGGAAGTAGGAAAGAATATAAAACAAATTTTGGGTTAAGAACAAAGAAAGAACAACTAAATAAAACAATATATATTATGTAAAATATAAAAGAGAATGAATACAAGTTAAATAATATATTGGAGTTTTTTTAGTTGTTAAAGTGCAAATAGAAAAAAAAAATTTTTTTTGAGAAAACCCAAAAGTTTTTTAAATAGAAAAAGGGAAAAATTGATTTTTTAAATCTTTTATTTAGGCAAAATAAATTATTTTTGGATTATATATAGGGTTGGGGGCTCGGTTCGGTTCGAAAGAACAAATCGAGCATCGAATTTTGGCCAGAAAAAGACTCGAACGGCCCGGTTCGATAAAAGCGGCGACCGAAAAAAATGACTCGAACGCGGCCCGATTCGAAAACTACAACCCTAATTATATAAAAGACGAATCTCGGTTTTGTGACCAATCAATTTAACGAACCTCATGAATTAACGAATTTTTTGGGACCTTCCTCTTTCCATTGGAGGGAGAAGAAAAGAATCCCTCTAACGGAGAGAATCTCTCTGGAGGGAGAGTATCCCTCTCGTTCAATCCTCTTATTTTTAGAAAAACGGAAATGTCAGAAGAAATAAAACCAATACAGTAAAAGAGACTTAAAGAGATTAATAGACGTTGAAAATTTTTTACAAAATTGAAACCTAATGAAATGGAAAAGAACGCTTATTGGAATCGTCCGGAAGGCTGTCAGTACTTGGCCCAACAAAGCATATGTACTTTATAGGATTATGTATTCCACAAAAATTTCTATTTATGGAAAGCCTAAAGTGTGTCCGCAAATGTCCGCAAAAATTACGTGTATCTGCAAAACCTTGGAAAGGGTCCCCTGTCCCCTGTAAAAATTAAGAGTTGGAGGAAGATGCTAGGGAAAAAATAAAATGTTTAATTATATTTTTGAGGACCACACAAGGGCAGCTAACGGAATGAGTTTCCGGCCGATATTTCCTTTATATTGTTTTAAATTAATGAAGGATTGAAGTAAAAGGCTTCATTCCCTTCAAACAAATGAAACCGTAAAAATTTTTTTCTAACCAAAAAAGTGTCGTTTTGGAAGAATGAAAGCTTTGGTTGAGTAAATAGGGTTGTCCTGAGGGGATTAGATATTGGCCTTTTTTTAGTTTTTTGCCATAGGCATTTTGCTAGCGACACCTTCTCTCTCAAAGCTTTTTGTGCTCAGTGACAGATGAATGAAGCAATTGAGCAGAGAATATGAAAAAATAGGGGGAAATGATTCTACTCTTAAAAGGGAGAGTTTTTGAAAGAGGCATAATTCATTAAATAAATTTTAATAAAGAGAATTTTAAATGAACAAATAGTAGAAAATAAATGAAGCAAATTTAAATGAAAAAAATTTTTTAAAAATTAATTAAGCAATTTAGGAAAGAGAAAAATGGTTAAAGTACTGCTTTGAAGCAGAATTTTAAATTTGAATTTAAGGGAAGAGATTGGAACATGCGGATGCGCAAAAAGCTTCCTATATTATAGTATAACCCGTAAAAGCTCTAATAGAAGCACAGTGCTTCTATTTTTCCATACCCTTCATTGGGTGGGCTTCTATTGGAGCCAGGCTTCTATTAGAGCTTTTACGGTAAATAGTTTTTGCTTACAAGAGGCCACCATCAAATTAACTAGTAATACATACATG
This sequence comes from Meloidogyne incognita, assembly GCA_036172945.1. NCBI lineage: Eukaryota > Metazoa > Nematoda > Chromadorea > Rhabditida > Meloidogynidae > Meloidogyne > Meloidogyne incognita. The sequence goes on from JARQAC010000013.1 coordinate 694,658, forward strand.
AAGGAGTAGGGGCTTCAATTTCAAATCGCACCAAACCGTAGATTTTCGGGTTTGTTTCGGTCAGATGAACAAGGTGGTGAAACCGATAACCATAAATCAAGGTGTTCCTTTTACCTTATTCATAGAGGATTTACCCTATTTTTGACCAATTTCGCCCTATTTTTGCCACATTTTTGAGTGGCTTCGCTCTATTTTAGTGATTTTTGAAAGGGACTTCTTCAAATCGTTTTTTTAAATTTTGTTGGGCACACCCCAGATATGAGCTATGTATTAATATGTATTAGTGAGATAAAAAATAAAAAAATATTTTAATTAATTAATTAAATAAAAGACACCCAAACATTCCTTAAAGGAAATAAATTTTTTTCTAAAGTTTAAACAAAAGTAGATAGAGTAAAATTAATAAAATGTCTCTCGAAGAGAAAAAAGGAAGTGTTTTACATAGTCTTTTAAGTGGTGTCTGTTTACATATTTTTTTAATTTAAAAAATATTTTATATAAGCTAGCTAGCTAATAATAATGAAAAAAAAGGTCGAGACTAGAAAGAAAGGAAGAAATTAATAAAAATAAAAGGGGGGATATCTCAAAGGGAATTTGAACTCATTTAGCTCCTATTTATTCCTTTGGGGCATAATTACTCTTATTTTTAAATGAAAAATAAATTTTTTTTGAAAAAAAATATTTTGTTGGTAAATTTGTGGAAAAAAAGGAAAAAAATATTTTTGTTATCGTCATAGTCTGAAAAAAAATTTTTATGAAGAAATATATGTACTTGTCTATATGTCATGGAAAAATGAGTAAATTTGGAGGACAAAAGTTCAAAAATTTGATTTTAATTAGGATTTTAATTAGGGTAAAAAAAGGATTTCAACTAGGGTAATACCACAACTCGAGGGTTGGGAGTTCGAGGACCGGAGGTTTCTTGTATGAAGAATTTTAGCTAGGGTAACACCACAACTCTTCGGAGTCGAGAGTTTGGGGATCGATGTTTGCCGATGATCAGGGTTGGAATGGATTGGGAATGTTGTAAGGGAACTGTACGAGAATTTTCTCAAAAAATATCGATATCGTACCAAGATTTCCGGGCTCTACTTTCATGACATACAATTAAAACCTGAGGGTTACCGATAAATAAAAAACTATATTTTCAAAAGTTAATGAATTATTTCGAGAAAAAATTAAATTTAAAAAAAGCTGATAATGAGAACGAGTTGGGCAACCTTTAGGGTTGGGGTTTCGAGTCGAGCCGTCGTCCGAGCCATTTTTCCGGGCTTTATTTTTATCGGGCCGGCCCGACCGAGTCTTTTTCAGGCCAAAATTCGATGACCGACTTGATCCTTCGGACCGGATCTCCAACCCTATATCTAATATTAGGTACATTTCATAGTGAAGTTAAACTAGCATTCGTTGTCGAGCAGCAGGTTTAAATTATATTTAATTTAAAGAAAAATTCATACAATTGTAGGAAAATTTAATTCTCTTAGAAAATCTTTTTTTTTCAACTAAACTAAACTATAAATGTGTGTATTTATACGAAAAGGAAATACAATTCGGGTAATTCCATTTATTCATTAATTATGTGCACAAAAGTATTCTCTCTTATAAATCCCCTCCCCTTCTAGCAAATTGAAAAGAAAAAAGGAAAAGCATATAAAAATGTGTACATATTGTGTGCCATTCTTGGAAGAAAAAAGAAAAAAATTTTTTTAAAGGAAGAATAAAATTGAAGGAATTAAAAGAAAAAATTTTTTTCTCATTTATGAGAACAAAAAAATGAAAGCACGAGGCAATAATTTTTGGGGAGAAAAATGGGAGGATTATGTATTTTTAAAAATATTTTTGTAAATATTTTTACTTTTAGAATTTTTTAAAGTATAAAAATAAAAAAAGGATTTTTGAGGAGGTGGAATACGGATAAAATAATAAAGTAATCGAGATTGCTTCCAAAGGGAATTTAAATTATAAAGAATATCTCTTCTGAATTTTAGCGTTTTCGATTTTCAACATAAAGTTGTCCAGGATTGACGACGACATCTCAACTCTTCGACAAAATTGACGACAACAGCACAGTTTGAAGTCTATATCACATTTGACGACATCGTTGTCGACAACATCACAACTCCTCGACAACTTGACGACGACATCACAAGTTGACGACAACAACACAACTCTTCAACGACATTGACGACGACATCACAACTCGTCGACAATTTGACGACGACACGTTCGACATTTTGACACGACATCGACGTCATAAACGAAAACTCACAACGCTTCGACAACTTTGTCGACAACCTAAGTTCTCGACAACTTAGACATATCACAACACATCAAAACTCTTCAACAACACAAATAAAAATAAAATTGAGAAATAAAAACATTAATAAATTGTTTTTAAGAGATGTTAAAAAATAGAAAACAAACAAAAATTCTTAAAGAGAAAAAAGGAGTAGATTGTGCCATGAATAAAAATAAAATAATAATTATTTTTTGTTTTTAGAATTTTTAATTTATTTAAATATTAATTCACTAATTTTGGTTTAAAAATAAACAAAAAAAAATATTTTTTGTGTTTTGTTTGCATTATTTTAATTATTCAGGGAAAGAAGTAAACGGGGAAACCGGAAATTGTTAAATATAATTTAATTAAGTGAGGGGGAGAAAGGGGGAAATGAAAGGAAAAAATATTTACGTAAAAAGGAAAATTGTTTTGAAAATTGAGATGCTGGTTAATGAACAATTAGCATATAAATTGTTTTTTTGGAAAAAAAATTGTTGAGAAATAGGATAACAATTAACAAAAATATTTTCTAAATAAGCTGAATAAAAATTAAATTTTAATAAAAAATTTTCAAGCCGATTTACTTAATCCTATGGAATGTTTAAGGAAAGCTTTATGTAGAAAATAAATAAAATTATTCTGGCTTAATGATAGAGCAAGAAATTTAAATAAAATAAGGTTTAGTTGTCCAAAATTTTTGCGATTTGCATTATATTTAACAGGTGTGTGCCAATTTCGCGTTTCGAAAATTTTCGCGTTTTTCGCCTTTCGAGCTTCGCTTTTTAAAATCTTTTTCGGCACACCCCTGATTTACAGGTACTTATATCTCGATTTTACGTGCACAAAAATTATAAGTACAGTCCTACAACCGTAATTATTTAGCGTAAAAATTGCGTATCGGTTCATGGAAAATTTTCGTATAACCGGAATCAAAGAACCGAAAAATCCTCGGTTCCGGATAAACTAATAAAATAAGACACTCTCTCTCGTTCAAGTCATTCAATCAAAATTAAAATATTCTTCTCTCTCAATTTTACATTAAATTTATTATACCGTATTTCCTCTAAAATAATCCCTGGGCTATTTTTAGATGACTCTAGAGGGGTTATTTTATAAGGGCGAATATTCTGGCGGAAATACAGTAATTTAATTTACCTGTTCCATTGACGGGGAAAGAGATGATGATGAATTTGAGTGACTTCCATGTAATATAGTATTACTTCCTCCATTTTCTACTGACTGCTGTTGTTGTGAAGGAATAGTTGCTGAAGTAAATTCCCGTCTTAAAATGTGTTGTTGTTCAAGTAAATGTGCCATACTTCCAGTTCCGGGCCCGGAACGGTGGCAACGACTGTTTAAGGCTGAAATGGCTGCTAAATCGGTGAGGGCGGCAGACTTGAGAAAATTTTTTTAAATTAAATTAATGATTATTTTAATGATAAAAATCGGATTTTGCCCTTAACCTCTTTGGGGGTGGAAAAATTTTATTTAAAAACGAGGATTGAGGGTATTGCTTAGAATGAAGGGTTTGCTTATGCTTCTGCACACAACGGCCAAGGGAATTTTAAAGAACGTATATATAACCGAAGAATATCCTTTACTTGGGTGTTTTAAGAAAGAGATCAGATTAGATTTTAAACAGGTACCAATGGACTGCTTGGAGAAGAAGCTTTTAAAAAATTTTCGGAACTTGGGTTTCAAGTAACTGAATTTCTTCACTGCATCATTTAAATCAAACATATGGGAGAATCTGTTCCCAGGTTACCGAAAACTCGTTCAAGTCCCCACAGTTTCTGTTATATGTACCAAAATCAGCAAAAAGTGCGAAAGAATGCGAAAGAATTCAATTTTTGGAACAGACGGATCAAAGGGTATATCAAAGGGTATAAAATCGACTTTAGGTATGGAAATATGCCCCAATGATTTGAAAATTTATCTATTACCATATTTTGTTGTGGCTGTGAAGAAGAATCCCCAGATGAACAGGCAGACCCAGAAGAGGCAGAATATTTACGAGAAGAAGAGCAATTACTACTTGATGAATAGAAATCGCGAGGACTGCTTGGAGCAGAAGCTATTAAAAAAATTTTATAAAAAATTTGTGTAAAAATTAAATTTTATTAAAAAGATGAAATTAAATTTTAATGCATGAGCAGTTGCAAAATTTGCAAAGTAGTTATTAAAGAATACCCAGGAATTTTTGCAAAATTCCAAAAAATATTTTTGTTTAATCATCAAAAATTTTTGCAATATTTTTTTGAGAAAATTTTCAAAAATTTCAAAAAAATAACTTTAATTTCCAATTTTTTTCAAATCACGAAAATTTGTACTAAAAATAAATTTTTTTTTAATTTCAAAAAATATTTTTGATTCATTTCCATAATCAAAAATTTTTCCAGAGTCCGAACTATTTTTTTTTCTTCCACAAAATATTCTCCTAATTCCAGAAGAATTAATCTCCTTAGAAAAAATTTTTTTAAATCTACCAAAAAATGCTTGTGAAGGTGGTGGAGGTGTCAAAGCAGAATTGTTAGTAGTTGCCGATAATGACGGCGATATAGAATTTGTACTCGTTATAGAAGGCCGACCACTTGCAATACTTAATTTTGCTAGATTTTCTTCGTTATCGAGTTCTATATCATTTGATAAAATGTCTTCCTCTTCTTTTTTGTTGTTTAGGGTTAATTTGGGTTTAGAGAAGGCAATTCGAGGTCCTGACATGGTAGCCCCAAGGCTGGAAGCAACAGGGCGGGTTGTTGGGGATAATGGCATTGTTTCTGTTTGTTCGGTAAGACTGCGGCGTTGGTGTTGTAACTAAATTTAAAATAAAGGGGAAATTATAGAGATCTATTTAGGTTTTAACTGATTTTTTATTTAAAATTCCATAATGACAGTATTTCTAGATACAGTCAGACGTCGCTATAAATCACCCAACCCCTCAATCTAGGATACCATATCTTCTTAAATAGAGCGGGCATCTCTTGGTAAACGGTTTTGTTATTGAGAGACCTTTGAGAGAGGACTGGCATATAGACTAACCGACCGCTCTATTGGATAAAATACGGTACGGTTTTAGACAGGAATGACGAATATAGGGAGTATAAATTGGATACTTCTAATATAAAATACCCCTCATTATAAAGTAGGATGAATTTAGGCCTCAAAGTGGGTAATGTATACTGAGGTTCGGGTTTTAACCCATCACTATAAAGTTTTTTCAGCCTTAAGGAAGGACTTTTTAGTGAGGTTTGACTGTATATTTAATTAAAAATTAATTAAATATACAATTTCTGTTGTTTTTTCCTCTTTTATGTTTCTGCTAGATAATGTCCGTCCATGCCTTATAACGTTATTATTGTTACAAGTTAAGGCATTTGTTGAAGGTATTTTTAATAGAGGGGGTTGTTGTTTTTGAGTATCATGTTCTTCTTCATTAATATATGGAGGAGAAAGAGGGGAGGGGGAAATATTATTAGCTAAGGTTATAACATTATTAGAATTATTTTCGAAATTATTTTGTTGTTGTTCCAATGAATGTTGAGTCCAGGGCGTTGGAGGCAAATTGGATGAAGCATTTGAACCCCTGAGGAAAATTAATAAAATTGTAAGTTAAGGAGGCTTTGATTGTGTGTGATTTTGGGTAATCCCATGAACTAAAGATGGCTCCCAAGAACGTAAAATGACTCCTAAAACTTGCGTAAAGCGTTGACTCACCTTATGACCCCTTCACAAAATATCTGGGGAGTATAGCCGTTATGGGTCATATTCCGGCCTCATTTCCGGCCTCCGAGCTTCCGGCCTCCGGGTCATTTTCGGCCTCCGAGCTTCCGGCCTCCGAGCCGGCCTCCGGGTCATTTTCGGCCTCCGAGCTTCCGGCCTCCGAGCCGGACTCCGGGTCATTTCCGGCCTCCGAGCTTACATTAGCAGTTTAAAAATGAAAACCTCAATCGGTAGCAGGATAGTTGAGAGGCTGACATCCTTGGATCGGAGAGCTCTACAGAATCAAGTCCACCCAATCCTAGGCTACCCCAGTTTAGATTTAATTACCTAGTCCCTCTCATATTTTTCTCTCCTTCCATTCCCTTCGTTCGACGTGTACTTCTAGTAGAACAACTCCTTTGTAAACCATTCCCATTTTCAACATTTTCTTCAATAGTTAATGTTGCTATTCCTTCAATTTTATTACTTTTTGTTTCCCCACTCAATTGTCTTTTAGTTATTTGATGTGAGGAATTATTATTAACGATTATAAGTTTTGGGGTAGAATCGTATTGTTGAATATTTGGGGGTTCTGGAGGTAGTTGACGACGAACTGAGCGACGCCTTTCAAAAGGGCTTGCAGGGGGTGGTTGTTGATAACCAACATTTTCATCGTTGTAAGACAAGTTCTACAAAAAAAAGTTAAGGAAAATGAGTTAATAAATCTAATAAAGAGGATACCGGAAACTATTTCGAAAAGTATGAAAGGAGAATAAAATCGTAATACCGATATCCCGTAACTTAATGATGAGATTCCCACCAATCCGAAATTTTAAAAATAATGGTTTCAGGTCTTTTGGAAACATATGGTGATCTCGGATAATACATACATTTCCCCAGACTTGGTAATGGACATGGATTTTGGTATCCGTATCCGTATACTTACGGCGGATACAGGCGGATATCCACAGGCATTTTGAACTTATTTGTATCCATATCCGTATCAATTACCAAGTCTGCATTTCCCTATCCCGCGCCGATCCCTAGTCTATTTACTAAAAATTATTTACTAAAAATGAACTTAAAAATTTTTTTGATGTCCATAATTTATAATAATTTTAACATTTAAAATTAAATTTACTAACCATATTAGAAGAATTTTGAATTCCTCTAGAATTGGGGGAGAATTGTTGTAAAGGTGATGGAGGTGTTGGTAATATTCTAGGCGAACTTGTTCTTCTGCTTGGTGGGAGTGTTACACTCCCATTCCCAACATCCTCAGAAGGTGGGGGTATTAATATTGCATCTTGAGAACCAGATAATCTTCCATTTGCCAAATCCAAGGGTGTTGGAGGTAGTCGACGGCGAAAGCTGCCCATTGGTGTGAGGAATTGCTGAATATTTAAATTTATTTTTTGGCGGAAAAATATTTAACAAAATAATTTTTCAAAAAATAATTTTAATTACATTAATTATACCTAGAATTGGTTTAGGAAAATTTTAGGAAAATTGGTTTAGGTTTAGGAATTGGTTTAGGAAAAATCTTGCGATTTTTTAGAAAAATATTGGGCTGAATTTTAAACAGAATTGTATACAGAATTTTCTTCGATTCTGCATTTCTTCGATTCTTCGATTCTAACCTTTGTTTTGATAAACTCTAATTACACTGCCCGGACGTCGCGGTCAATATGAGACCCATTCCTTTTAGGGGGTGTTATTGCCGATTGGAGGCTTATTGGATTTCATTAAATAATGAAATAATTTAATAAAGTGAAAGGAAGTAAAAGTAAACTTTTAAAGGGCAACAATTTAAATAAGTTGATTGGGAAAATATTTGAATTATGTAATCGGGCAGCAATAGTAAATTACATCAGTAATAGTGCATTATTAGATTAGATAATATTTAAATTTTAACATTTATTTTAGGTTAAAGATGAAAATTTACAATTTAATTCTTTTAAATTTTTGTTTTATTCAACTTTTTTCGTTATTATTTGGAATGAATCCGGGTCCTTCTGGATCACAACCAGGAGGAATGCATTCAGGAGAAAGCTCAGGATCGCGACCAGCAGGAGGGATGTATCCTGGAGAAGGTTCAAAATCGCAACCAGGAGGAATGTATCCTAGAGAAGGTCCTTCAGGATCGCAACCAGGAGGAATGCATTCAGGAGAAAGTTCAGGATCGCAACAACCAGTGGAACCAGATGTATGTCTTATTGTAGTGAAATAAAAATATAAACATTTTTAATAGGCTTTTACTCAAATTAGTCCTCTTATTGAGGAATTTGGCAACTTAAAGTACCTTCAGTTCATAACAAATTGGACGATGCGTAATTTCTATTTTTATTTATAAACAATTTATTTTTAAAAATAAAGATCCTGCGCAACCAATTACCAATATTAGAGAACAATATAACAATTTGTCTAATGTATATATTGCTTTATTAAATCAATCTGTTGAATTAAATGAACAATTAAAACAGCATTTAAATGCTAGAACCCAAAATCAGGCAAAAAATATTTTTATATAAAATGTTTTTTATTTGGTAATTAAAATTTAATCAAAACAGGGATTAGGAGGAACTAAAGAGCGGGAATAAATGCAATGATAAGGCCGGGATCAGCCTAAAATCACGTGAAGCTTTCAGAGAGTCCATTCCCAGATAGTTACCACCAACTTATCGTTGGGAAAACGATTGGGAAGTAAGCTGGTCATATAAGCCTAGGGGGATATAGGCAAGCGCAAACAAGGGCAGATAACTTCAGATAACTTATAATAGGCAAGGGCAAACAACTTCATTCATTCAACCCTTTGTTCTATACTTTGTGGAGTTCATTCATGATTGCAGCATTCTCAACTCTGTTTATTAAACTAGAACCACAACCACTAGGGAACAGAACCAACCGCTTTACATTATGCAACTATATACAATTTTAATTTCAAATTTGTTAGGGCAACCCTAACGTGGAACAACAAATACGCAACCATCTTGAAATTAACAAAACTCAACAAGCCAATCGTTTAGCAGACATGCAAATACTTCGCTATTATCTCTATCGACTTCATAATTCTGATCAAGCGATTCGAAATGAAAGTAATTGGCTTTAATAATATTGACTTTAAATTATTTTATGGATTAATTGACACATTTAGTTGTGGCAGCATTAATTGGACACGGCCAGCATGGGCAAGGCCAATATGAACAAGGGCAACAAGAGCAACATGCACACGAGCAATATGAACAAGGTCAACAAGGACAAGGCCAACATGGTCAACGTGGACATGGACGAGTTCGTAGTGGTGGACGGGGTGGATCTGTTCAAGGAAATTGAAGTAAGGGGTATATTAAGATATTTATTTTATATTAATTTATAATTGAATGAAGTATCAACAAGATAAACGTGTCTATAATTTTCTATTCTTTCTAGCACAATTTGTATTAGTCTTTAATTTCATTAATTTTTATTTCATTCTTTATTTAAACATTTTTCGGTAATTTGTAGTTAAAATACTCTTGTGATAAACAAAGTTACTAGATAAATTCAGTTTATTAATTATTAATAAGATAATCTTAGAAAATTACATATAAATATCTCTATTTCTTACTTTTTTTGACATTAGAGTATCCTCAAACGTCGGGCCCTGAAAAGTCAAATTCTCAAGTGTCGCGCATGTCCACACCTTATCCTACAAGCTCTGACGAGAATACAGGACACCAAAAATATATTGTGTTTAGGGGGAAAAAGATAAATTAAGGTGATGTGTCATTTTAATAACACGTAACCTTTAAACACGTCTGATTGCCTTTAAGAGAGAGTATCCTCAAACGTATATTGCTTCTCTTAAAGGAGAAGCATATCGCTTCTCTTAAAGGAGTGAGAGAGATATTTTAGATATTGCTTCTCGGAGAGAAGCATATTGCTTAATTCTCTCCTCTCTTTAACTAGCATCCGAAAACAGGAAAACAGTACATATAATACTTTATTTAAATTAAATATGAAAATTAATAATTTAATTTCTATTTTATATTTTTGTTTTATTCAATTGATGTCATTATCTGGAATTAAACCAAAAAAAGGTCCTTCAGGATCGCAACAAGGAGGAATGCATGTTTGCATTCATTTGCATTCAGAACAGGCTAAAATCCATTAAATCTCCAGATTTTGACCCAAATTCAAGCAAATACTTACAAAAATACTGCTGGAACCGCTTTTTTAATTTTGGTGGTTCCAATTCTACTTCTGGAAGCGGTTCTTAACCGATTCTTAGCCGGTTTCAGTTCCAAAATTTTTTTATCTTATTGAAAAATTTACTAATTCTCATAAATAAACACATAATATATTAATAAACAGTTAAGATGTAGAAGTTTCTCGGGGATTACTAGATACTCTGGAGTTACAAGAATTATTTTTCGTTGGGAGATTTGGGTAGATTATGGTGGGTATCGAGTGATAGTAGAGGATTAAGAGGAATATTAATGTATTAAGCGGGGTTCGCGGTGGATTAGGATGGATATGGGGGAATTCCTACTTTTCTGCTCAACAGGAGAAAATTTTGAAAATTTCGGAAGATCCTTAAGTTAAGTTGGGGATGGGATTTACCTATATAAATTTCCATATTTTTTTACTGGCGGGTCAATGAAACGAACGAAAAACGTTGTTTTAGCATATGTTTATAAGATAGTTTTCTAGTTATCAATCCACATTTCCATATTTATCCAAATTTCACCATTTTTCCAAATTTCGGTCAATATGTATTTCTTTATTTTGTATAAGAATGTCTCCATAATATTAGCCAAAAGAGTTTTAATGTGGCGATGGATTGCAAAATTTCCAGAAATACAAATTTTCATGAAGGAATTTTTGTTTTTGCAGGCTTCCTGCAAATTTTTGCAGGAAAAATTTGTTTTTCAACCCTATTATAAACACATGCACTGCTCACGAGTCTATTTGCTTTAAAATTTAAATGTTTCGAAATTTCGATTTATAAGTGGAAAATAGAGATCACGGATAAATACATGCACATCTGACATGCGCATCTGCTTTATTTCTCAATTACAATAAATAAAAACATCCCTTTAAACTTACTTTCATCATGTTGAATAATATTATTTTTAACTAACAATCAGTGTTTTTAACAATCAAGGCTTTTAAAAAAATTCATTTTGAAAGTAAAATAGATATGTATACAAAAAGTATTTTTTAAAAAGATGATTTAAATCTTTTATTTAATTTAAAGATGAAAATTTACAATTTAATTCTTTTAAATTTTTATTTTCTTCAATTGATTCCATTACTTACTGGAATGTATCCAAGAGGTCCTTCAGGATCGCAAACAGGAGGAATGAATTCTGGAGAAGGTTCAACGTTGCATCTTTCACAAGTAATGGATGAAGTTAGTAAATTACTCAAGTTAATTCGTCCTTGGCTTCAACGAGTTGGCAACAGACTGCCCCGTTCGGGCATAGCTGTTCGGCCGATCGGTAATATTTAAATTAAAAAAGTATCGTCTATTTAAAATTTAAAAATGAAGGCAACCCTGCAAGTTTTCCACAAATTACCAATGTTAGAGATCAATACGAAAATTTGAATTCTGTGTACAGGGAGGTATCAACTGATTTCGAAAGTATTATTAAAATTAGAAACAACCATTTAAATGCTATAAACGAGTATCATGTAAGCAATATTTTTTTATTTAAAATTTTTTGTACTTAAAATTGGTAAATGAAAAGGGATATTGTTTGGAAAAACCGAGAATGAAACTAGAGTTGCGCGAGATCGAGATTTTAGAAAAAATCCGAGACCGAGATTGACCGAGACTCGCATGACCGAGACCGAGACCGAGATGCAAAATCCGACCCAAGACCGATATCGAGATCCGAGATAAACCGAGATTCTTCAAAACTTTTTTTATCCACCAAAACCCAACCAAATTAATTAAATATCATCTAAATCATTATCAAAATCATCTGTGCCCTCTCTAGGGCGCTGAAAAAGGAGGAAATCTGGCTTCTTGGCCTTCCAAAATTCTCAAAATTTTTGCCTAAGCGCTGAAAAATTGAGTCTTAATTACATCCATTTTTACTGGTCCATTTTTTACGGGTCGGCCGTTCCTATTTGTCCTGCTCCGCTCTCTAGACTAGAGGTCGGTAAAATCGCATTTGCAGGATCCTGTAACAGGATTGGGTTTTAAAATTTCAAACAGGACAGGATCCTGCAGGATTAATCTGTAGCAGAACAGAGCCAATACACCAATTAGGTTTCACAAGAGCAGGGTTAGGCCAAGAGGTTCCGCCAAACTTTTGCTTGGGTTAGGCCAAAGAGATTTAGGCCAAAGGATTCCGTCAAAGTAATTGGTTAGGCCAAGAGATTCCAACACACTTGGCCGAGGGGGCTTGCGGCGCTGAAAATCAAAGTTTTTGGCTAATATGTCCCAACTGAATCTTCGCTGAAAGTTGTTGGAACAACTTCCCCCATCACTGAGTCAACATCCCCAATGTTGGGTCAAAAATCCTGAACCGTGAACATTATTCAGGACGGATCCTGTATCAGGATTGGGTTTTAAAATTTCATACAGGACAGGATCCTGTAGGATTAATCCTAAAAATCCTGGAATCCTGACAATCCTGAAAAACGAAAAAAGGCAGGATTTCGGACAGGATCCTGAAAAATCCTGTGCAGTGTCCTGTCCTGTGCCGACCTCTACTCAAAACAAATAAATTAAAATGAGTTACAACAATATGCCAATAGCAAAATTTTAAATATTTTGTCAAAATAAAAATAAATCTCAAGGTCAATCTTTAGGGGTGTATACTGATCTCGGATCTCGGCGAGATTAAGTGCCGAGAATCTCGTCTCGGTTAGGTGGTCTCGTCTCGGCAAAACCGAGACCGAGATTGGAAAATGACCGAGATTCTCGTCTCGGTCTCGGTCGAGATATCGATCTCGCGCAACTCTAAATGAAACTAAATAAATAAGAGAAAATTAGTAGGATTGGAGAACGTTGAGCGAAGTTATGGCTCACACAGTAAACTTTGTCATGGAAAAATATTTTTTAGCGCTTTTAGAGGTTCGGATGGGTTTATCTCTATGGACCAAATTTCTATAATTTGGCACCAATAATTTTTCTAAAGAGTTGTGAATAAAATAAAAAAAATAAAAAATGAATTGTCAGTTTCCATTGACTTTGAAGAAAGTTAAGACAAAAAGAAAAAGTTATGAAAATTTGGCGCAGTCGTTATATATAATTTTAATTTTCCATTTCCTAGAATGTTCCTGGCTTCGTAGATCGAGCCAATCGATTAATAGGACAACTAAACACCAATCTTCAGAATAACATGGATATGCAAACTCAACTTTTATTTGATGTTCAAACATTTTACGGGCATGTCCATTTACTTTACATTGAGAATCTGGAAAATCAAAATGAAGGTAATTACCTAATTGGCTTTAATATAATCCACGTGCTATTAACCCGGAGGTTTCCTCTGAAAATAAATATATCAAAACTCGGAGGGTCTACGATTTTTCCTCTGAGGTTTCCTCTGAAAATAAATATATCAAAACTCGGAGGGTCTACGATTTAACAAGAATTATTGCATGAATTATTTAACACATTAAGATGCGGGAACAAGTGGACAGGGCCAACATGAACAATGGCACCATACAGGAGAAAGTTCAGGATTGCAACAACCCGAGGAACTTGTTTGTATTATTGTAGCGAAATAAAAAACTAAAACATTTTTGATAGGCTTTTATTCAATTAGAAGCTCAAATTCGTCCGATGCTTGAAAAAGTTGGCGGCTCAGCACCTTATGCGGATCGAATTAGGCCGTTAAGTAATATTTATTGTTATTTAATTTTATAAAAATATAATTTTTAAAATAAAAACTATATTTAAAAATAAAGAAAACACTGAAAATTTGCAACGATGTGAAAATGTTGGGCAACAATATAATAATTTGTCTCATGTATACACTTATTTATCAAATCAATTCAATAGTATTGATAATGATTCAGAAAAATATTTGGTAAAATAAATAATTTTAAAAACGATATTTATTCAAAAGATCCATGAGCGACAAAAAGTAATTATGGCAGATATGAAAAAAATTCGCAGCTATGTCCGTCAACACTACAATGATTATATAGCGATGCAAAATGCTGGTAATTAATCTCTCTAAATAAATAGTATACTATTTGGTCAATTAATGTCAGTTTATTTTTACAAGTTTACGATTTAACGAGATTAATTAATTGTATTTTTATAATGGGATTAAAAGAAAAAAATATTTTATGGATTAATTAACACATTCAGGTGCAGGAACTAGTGGACATGGCCAACATGGACAAGGGCAACAAGGACAAAGCCATCGTGGACAAGGTCGACATGGAGGAGGCCGTAGGGGTGGACATCGTGAATTTGGTCCAGGCAATTGAAGTAATAAATGTAATATATTTTAGGATAGCTCCCCGAGCCTTCGGGGTCGGAAGTGTCGGGGATCGGGGGTTTGCTGAGGTAGAGCCTTCGGGGTTCGGGTCGGGGTTTTTGCCATAAAAATCGTAGGGGGACGGTGAGCTACCCTAATATATTTATATTTTATATTAATTAAAATTTTAATGAAAGGAAGATAATGGGAAGATCACGAGGATGGAAGGAATTTGCTAGTTAGCTCGTGTTGAATGAAAAAACGAAGACAAGAGTAGATATTAGACTTATACAAAATTATGACAAAACTCGAGTAGGTCCTAGCGAATTATTCTAGATTGTCAGTATCTAAACTTTAAATAAGGATTCTAAATCTTTAAAGCCAGTCAGGGATTTTTCACCCTAGTACCTAAAAAACATTCCGAGGAGAGTAGATCCAAAGTTCCGATTATTTTTAATTATATTTAATTCTTATTTTTTAAGTTTTGTCATAATTTGCCTTTCATTTCTATCAAGTAACATCTTCTATACTTTTTAAACTTTTATTTGAACCAGTGATGTCACGGGTTGAGAAAAATGTAGGGTCGGGTTTTCAAATTTTCTTTGGATTGGATTTTTTGGACTTTTCTTTGGATTGGAAAAAAAGTTCGGGTATTGGGTCGGGTTAGTATAAAATTTGAAGATAAAACCATATTTTTTGGAAGATCCTTAAGCTAAAAATCTTCCCTTTTTAGCGCCACAGGCGAAATTTGAGAATTTTGGATGGCCAAGAAAAAAAAATTAACAAAAAATTAACCTTTTTCTACAAAAAACGCGGGTCGGGTTTCGGGTCGGGTTTTGAAAAGAAAAATTCTCGGGTCGGGTTTCAGAAAATTTCTCGAATCGGGTTTAAGGTATCGGGTAGAAAAAAGGCCGGGTATCGGGTTTCTGGTAACCCGTGACATCCCTGATTTCAACGGTAACACGAAAATTTCTGCCCGATATTCGTGGCACATTACTGGAGTTTCAAACAGTATTTTAAAGGGAGCAAGTCCCATAAAAGTCTCGATAATTTTCTTTTCTTTCTAGCACAATTTGTATTAGTTTTCAATTTTCTGTATTTTTATTTTACATATTTTTAATCCACGCAGATGTTTTTGATGTTAGTTAGAATACTCTCGTGATAAAAATTAGTTAGAAAATTGTGTCTTTTTAATTATCAGGATTCAGACGTATTATATTATTATTTTAAAAATCGTAGACGTTAAACAAAAGATTAAAAAAGTTTTCAAAATATTGTTGATTTTTTGACCAGGGCCAGCATCCTGGATCTAGTTCAGGAAATTGAAGTAATTAATATCTTTATTATTAAGATGAACAGGGCTAGCATGGACAAGGTCAACATGGATTAGGTAAACGTAAATTCTGTCCGCAGGCCGGGGGAACCTTTCTAGCATAAAATTTTTTAGTTTTTAAATTTTATTCTATTTTTAATTTGGACAGTTTTTAGCTGTTTTGTACATAGTTAACATACTCTTGAGATAAATTATCATTATCAATTTTGTTATTTTTCTCAAAATAAATTTAGTTAACTTGTTAAAATACAGTCGGTTAAATAAAAGGATTAAGCCTCCAACTGGCAATAACATCCCAAAAAGGAATGAGTCCCTTATTGACCGCGACGGTCCGGACGGGAGTAACTACTAATAATTACCGTATATGCTCTAATAATTACCCTGGGTAATTCAACCTTTAGTGAGAGGGGGCTAGAGAAGATAATTAATAGAGAGGGGCTAGGGAGGATATGGAAGGGGCTATAGAGGTGTTGAACTCATTGCTGCTTCAGGCGAATATTAATCAAGAGGGGTAATTATTCGAGTTTTAAACTATGAAAAACATTGAAGTAAAACATTTGGGAGGGGGTAAGTATTGCTTCAACCTGCCCTGGAGGGTATTTAACTGAGAGGGGCGCAATTATTTAAGAGAGGATATTTATTCGAGCATATACGGTATTTAAAAATTTTCAGAAATATTTTTAAAAAATTTTTAAAATTTAAAATACAAAAAAACACCTGTTGGGGAGAAGCACCAAATCCACCCCCATGACTTGTCAGTGTTGGACTCATAGCTGCTTCAGGCGAATAAATAAACAAATCTGGTATTTGGTTATCACCAGCGTAGCTTTTTCTTCGTCTTTCTGGTCTAAATCCTTCTGGAAAAACAGAATTTGGTGAAAGAAAAAAATTCCCGTTTCCGCCACTAGTGACGGAAACACTGGCCGCTGATGGACGGCGTCCATTACGGCCTGGACTGCTCGAATATGTTGTTGTTGCTAAAGCCATTTTAAAAATATTTTTAAATTTTTAACTTGCTCTGTTGTTTTTATTTTTACTTTTTGAGGTAATTAGTGTGTGTTTTTAATATTTTTTTTAAATCTTTTAAAGTAAAATGAATAAAAATACAATTTTGTAGTAATATAAAATTTACAGGGTGCGCCATAAGTAACCGGACACTTTTAAATTCCTTATAACTTTTTTTATTGTCAATATTTTTAATCGGTTTTAGGCTTATTTTTTAGCTTATTCAATTCTCTATTATGGCTAGTCAACGTGATTCTATAATTTCACTTTTTTGGCAAAAAAATTCTGTCCGCAAAATTTCATCTCTTTTAGATGTCCCAAAGAGCACTGTACAAGACACAATCAAAAAATTCTGGTGAAAATTTTTTGGGAGAAAAATTTTTTGAAATTAATTTAATAATCATGGCACAACAGGACTCTACTCCGGCACACAAGGCGAAAGAAGTTCAGGACTGGTGGAAGGCCAATTTTCCTGGGTTCATTAGCGCTCAGAAATTGCCGCCATACTCCCCGTATCCAAACCCGATGAATTATTCTTTTTGGTCTATTTTGGAGTCCAGGACCTGTGCTATGCCTCATAAAAGTTTGGAGTCTCTGCGCCACTCTCTCCCCCGAGAGTGGGACTTAATTACACTCAAGGAGGTGCGTGCTATTTGCGAAAAATTTTTTCACGCCGTCGCCTCTGTACCAAAGCCAAGGTTGGGCATTTCGAATCTTCTTGATTATTATTATTCCTTATTTAATTCTCTATCATTTGATTGTATTTCGATTTTATTTGATTGTGTTTTAATAAAGGTATGAGAGAAAACAAGTGTCCGGTTACTTATGGCGCACCCTGTATTTAAAATTTAAAATATTTTTGGATATAATGTAGATTTTTTATTTTTCTTGATTATCACAGATTAGAAGCTTCTTAGAATATTCGGGAAGAGAAAACCTGTTTTATTTAATTTTTTCTTTTATTTAGGATTCCTGAAAACTAGGGTTGCCGTTTTCGATTCGAGCCAACGTTCCGTGCATTTTTTCGAGCTTTATTTTTTCGATTCGGTTCTTCGAGCATTTCAAGCTAAAAAGCCTCGGCTCGCTCGATATTTTTAATTCGGTTTGAGCGAGCTGGCAACCATCCTAAAAACTGTAATAGTTAAGATCATGTAACGGTTAAGGTACGGACAGACATTCATGGACCACCGATATAATCGTTCTAAATTTATCTGATAAAGGGTTAAGCTAAAGTATCTTAAGGTCCAGAGGTTGCAGACTTCCGAAAATAGGTAGGCTGATATTCCTTGAAATCCGGTCTATAAATGTCTTTAACGAATACCTAGCCTGATAAAATCACCAGATTAATTTTCTTAACATATTAGCACCTAATTAAAAATTCAAAGAACACAGATAGAATTGTGTTTATTATAAAAATATTTTTCTGAAGAAATTTTTTTCTTTATTTTTAATTGTGACAGCAAAAAGAAGAAAGGGAAAGAAACACGAGATAAAAGCAATTGGAGCTGTCAAAACACTAGTTGACAGCGTGAGAAAATAAAAAAATAAATAAACGCATAAAAATATGAGAAAAAATCCTCTCTAAAAAACAAAAAATTTTTTATAAAAAGACCAGCAAGTGCAAAAATTTTAATTGGCAAGAAAAGTCCAAGAAAAAAAAGATTATTTTTTAATAATTGAATGTTAAAGCCTTATAAGAATTAGCCTAGCATTCACGTGCAAAATGAAGCTCCAATTGCTTTTATCTTGTGTTTTTATTTATCCTTCTTTTTGGTAAAACACCAAGATTTTAATTAAAAATATTCCTTAACAAGGGTTGTTCCCCGTCCCCGCCTCCCCTCCCGTCGGAGAACAGCCCTACTCATAACAAACATAAAATAATTAGCTATATCAATTAAAGTCTGACCTATTCAAAGTAATCTTGATCACAGTTTCATCTTAATATCTAAAGGCTAACAAATGAAGGAATATGTCCTTATTTTGACAATTATCTGTCAGCCAAAAGGTCAGAATAAGAAATACAATAAATTGAAAAAATTGGACTTCAACCATAATTCTGTTAATAATCAGACATATTTTGTAAAATTATGTTGATATAAATCTAAGGTTTGTACTAGTGTGTATTAAATTAAAAGATAAATCTATATCAGAAGATAATTATGAAAAATTAGGACGTGGTCTAAATTAAATAAAATAAATAATTATCATACTATATTTTTAAATAAGATTAAAAATAGCAAAATTCACGAAAAAATATTTTTAAAAAAGTTTTGCATTATTTAAAGGAATAAAAAATAAAGCAATTTTAAAAGATTGGAAAATAAAATGACTTAAATTTATTTATTTAAAAAATAATTTACATATCCGCAAAAAATTTTTTTTGATAAAATAAATAATTCAGTGACATAAAATAAATCCAAAAATAGTGAACATCCGAATGGTAGAAAAAAAATTATTAAAATGACTAAAAATTATTTACGTAGATAGAGGATTCCAAAAATAAAAATTTTTTTGCAGATTTTATAAAATAGGATGATTAAAAAAATAAATATATGTACAATCGGACATTAATTTTTAACTGAAAAATGGATCTTATAAAGAGGTGTATTTTATTATGGAGGTAACTTAGTGGCCAACAAAAATGAAAAAAAAAATGAAAAAAATCTCTTAAGTTTAGGGTTACTTAATTATGATAATTTGCGGCCCAGTCTGTATTAAATATTTCGGTAAAGCCCATTTCTGTATAGCCAAGTCGAGGTCATATTTTGGGTCATAACTTAATTAATTACTAACCGATAAAAATAATTATTATATCAATCCAAAGCTCTTGATGTAAGAATTATTTCATCTAAAATGATGGATTTGATTAAATCACACTACAAAAAGTTATGTCTTGATAAATATATAAATTCTCGATTGCGCGTAGTTCTTCAGCTGTAACTTTTTAATAAATTATCTGATCCGCTTAATATTGTTAGATAAAATAATCTCCGCATCCAGAGCTTTCGAATGATATAAAAACTGTTAAAATAGATTAAAGATCAAGAAAGTTATGGTACAAAATATGGACTCGGTAAGGCAACACAAAAGCGTCCCCTACCCTTACAATTAAATAAACTTGAATAAAACTTGAAAAAAAAAACTTTTTTGGAAATATAAATTCTATTTTAATTTAAATAAAGATTTATATCTTTTTTTCTAAAAAAGTAAAATTCTTTAAAAAATCAAAAAAAACTTTAAAAAATTATAAAAAAAGGGTTAAATAAATTCCCTAAAGGATTAATATCCTTTCCCTTCAATTCTTTTTAATGCAACACGAAAATTAAGGAAAAGGCATGTTTTAAGAAAATGTTTGTAATTTTTGGTTTATATTTTTTAAACAATTTTTCTACATGGTTAAATGTTCAAAAAAAATTTTTTTTGGAAAAGAAAAAAAATTTTTTTGAAAGAAAAAAATTTTTTAAGGAAAAAAGTTCCCCGCTGGCCCTCTCTGTTACCTCCAAAAAATAAAATAAAAATTCAATTTTTCTCGTCTCCCTCTACATTTTCCAAAAAAAAGTCAATGCCATTTATTTAGCATTAAAAATGTGTTAAAATAGTGGAAATTTGAATGGAATAAAAAAAGTTATAAATAGATTAAATTGAAAAGAGTGAAGGGGGATTTAAATTAAATAAATTTAAAAGGGGGATTCAAAGTAAAAATTTAAAAAAAATAAATGAAAGTTTGGATTAAAAAATTAATTTAAGGGCATTTTTACCCCTAATAATCCCACAAGTCTAGTAAGGTTGAAGGATACCGGAAAATCCCCGGATGTCCGGAACCGAATCCTAATACAAAAAATTAAGGAGATCCGGACTTTTCCAGCCCTGGATATATGGATTTGCCAACCCTAATCTACAAATTTAAATTAAAAAATGAGAGGATAATTAAGTGTGTTATATTAATAGAAAGGAACAACTGAAGATATCGAAATAGGATTTGACCGCGACCTGGTGTTAATATTCGGAGAAAAAAGCAAGGGCAATTTCAAAAAACAGTACTATAATGAAATGCCATTCTATATCTCAATTAGAGTTGGACACGACCGGTCCGGTATTTGTTTAAAACTCAAAACCGAAAACCGTGTGTTTTAAAATTGGATTAACCGAAAACTGGGGGTACCGATTAATACCCGGTAGTGTCCAACCCCAAGTTCAATGTATTTTTTGAATATGTACATGTTGTGGAACGTGTAAAAAAATAATTTTTTTTTCTTAACATTAAACAAGCCATTGTAATAAAAGTTTTTGTTTTCATAAAATGGTTATAAATAAATATGTATAAATTTAAATAATATTTTCTCTCCACACCTTCTTTAATCAATTTAATTTAATTTTTATTTAAAAATAAAACCCAAACACGCAAATATAAAATTAATTTAAGCGGAAACAATAAAAAAAGTTTAAAAAGGAAAAATTTTAAATATGAAAAGGGGAAAAACGTAGGCGACAAATTGAATTGGCAAAGAATTTTTGGTGCCCAAAAATGGAAAAATGGGGATAGTTTGTATTATTTTTGTGTACTTTTTTGGAAAAAGAATTGTTTTGAGTTTTTAAAAATAGAAGACTTTTATCTACTAAAAAAAGAAAATTTTTTTTTAAAAGATCTACAAAATTCCTTGGAAGGTATTTAATTTACAGTTGAGACACGGGGATCTAACCTAAATAAAAATAAATTTAAAATTTCGGGTTTTGGAATGTCTAGATTAAGGTTGGCGGATAGTTGAAAATCTTCGGATATCCGAACCGAAAATTTTCGGATATCCTGCCTTTTTCGGATCCGGATATCCGGATCCGCCAACCTTAGACTACATCCTTGGTAGAGACACGGATTTATTTTTAAGTTGTAAAGGTTGATTCCCAAAGAAATAAAAAATTTTGTCTAAAAGAATCTCGATCTCAATAACTAAGATTTCTGATTGAGATATAGTCTCCAATTTTCAATAATTCCAATAAATTTTTTCTCACAAATAAATTAAACTAAATACTTTATTTCAATTTTTTTCGAGACAGAAAAAATTAAATAAGAATGACATCTAAATTTTTAATAAAATGTATAAATTATAAACTACAGTAGAGACCCGGGGATCTATTAACTGTTTATAGATTTCAGTTAAATATTTTTATGGCTTCGATAATGCAAGCTTTTTGGTATTTAAGATATTTTTAATCCAAAAAGGTTAATAATATCCCTCTAGGGCTCCTTTAAGTAATCCCACACGAAATCAAAAATCTAGGTTATCGAGACCGAGAGTCTCGCAGGACAAAAATTTTGATTTTTTCGATATTTTTAGAGAAAAAATTTTTCCGAGAAACTAGATCAAGAATAAAATTAAATAAAAATTATATGGCCTGCTGCAATATACTAGAACAATCCCAAAAAATTGCTTAAAAACGATAACGGCACAAAAAAGGAAGAAAAAAGAAGGAAAGGGTTGTCATTTTTTCTAGAAAAAAAATGTTCTAAATTTAAAATCAATTGAATATTCCATTTTTGCCATTTTTCTTCGTCAAGTTTTTTACATAAAAAGGAAGGCCTTCAATTGCTCTAGGAGGACATGCGCGGCAAAGCGAAGGAAAAAAATTAAATTTACTTTTGCCGGCATTTAAACGAAAATAAAAAGGCAATAAATGGAGAAAAGGATTTTATATATGGCTTTATTTTTTTTATTTCGTTGACGTTTAAATAATCAGATTTAATAAAATAATTTTATTTTTAAAGACAAAAATAATTAAGGGGAAAAGTAAAAAATATTAAAATAAATTAAGAATTCTAAAAATATTAAAATGGAGAATGAAAGGAAAAAAATTTCTTAAATAAATTTTCTGAATCGAGTTTGAGGACTGTCTATAAAACTATAAGGGTTTTTGTTTATAAAATAGAGGTGGATTAGAGATCGAGCTGGGCATTCTTTTACCTTCCTGGGTTTTTCCTGGACTACAGGCCCAGGATCCGGCCCAAGTCAATAAATCGAACCCGAGTCCAGGACCAGGTACATGCTTTTCAAAATTTTGATCTTTAATGATAATATAGAAAATTGCTTTTAAATTTGTTATTCAAGGTATGGTTGCCCGTACGGACCCGAAGAAAATGAAATGAACCGAGGGGGTTTTCGGTTCTGTTCCGGAGATTTTTGTAACGCAAGGTACAGTATAGGAGGTGCAGGAACTTTAAACTAGCCCTAATGTCGGAAATTGGAACTTAAAAATTTTTTAGAATTTTTCGGAACACGAAAAACGGATTTTCTTCTGTCGGGGTTCCTTCTAACTTCATTTCCAATTTATATGCTAATTAAATTACCTACTTATTAAAATGAACAATAAATAAAGGAAGTAAATACTGAAGATCTCGTTTAGTTCCCTTAATTAATTTCAGTAGAAAAAAAATTTTTTTTGTGTTGAAGACACAAATTCTAAAAAAGGAAAAACGAGCCTTTTCAGAAAATATTCTAATAATCCAAAAAATACTTAATTTACCATTAATTTATTTTTAGTCACATTTTTTGTTAAAAAAGGGAGAAAAAGAAAATTATTCAAGCATGCATCAATGAGTAAATAAAAAAATAAATTTTACACCCTCACAAGAAGAAATAATATTTTACTTTCTTTTGATTTTTTGACAGATTTTGTAACAATATTGAATTTTTAATTACAATTTGAAAGTTAATAATTAGAGAATAAAATTAAATAATTTTTGGTCTGAGAAGGGAAAAGGTAAAAAAAAGCAAAAATAAATTAACCTAGGAAAAAATTTTTTTCAACATATATGATTAAGAGAAAGATATTAAAAGACTTTCAATTATCCGATTCTCTCTTGCTGAAAAATACCTATATAGGATTTTAATATTAAATAGTATCTCAATAACGAAAGTAAGAATACGAGAGGTGTCTTAGCTAAATAAATAAATGCGAGGAGGCCATTTTTTCTTTAAATTTTTCCTCCTCGTATTTATGCCCAATAACGAATTTTTGACCTCAACAAAGATGAGTGGGAAGTTACCTAATAACTATTCAAAAATGTCAAGCTTAGGAAAATTACAGGGTCGGAGTTTCATTAATGCGGATATGGCTATCATATACGTATTGAACGTATCCGCGGATATTCCTGTAGAAAACTCATCGAAAAAAATTTTTTGAATTAAATTTTAAATTATTTTCAATTAAACACACACTAAAACCAATAAAGTAAAATTACAATAATTAAATTGTTGTTGTTGTTATTTAAATATTTTTAATAATATATCTTGCAGCAGCAACAACA
Organism: Meloidogyne incognita; assembly: GCA_036172945.1. NCBI lineage: Eukaryota > Metazoa > Nematoda > Chromadorea > Rhabditida > Meloidogynidae > Meloidogyne > Meloidogyne incognita. Next base: position 718,705 of record JARQAC010000013.1, read on the forward strand.
ATATTCGAGCAATATTCGAATTAAGAAATAATTAATACCTACAAGTTTTGTATTTATATATTAATTCATATGTAGAATATATGCTTAAATCTGAAATTAAAAAAAACTAATTAAAAATAAATAAATTAATTAATTAATTAATAAAGTTATTAAAGAGGATTGTATTCCGAACGTTAGGGGTTTAAAAACTTTAGGGGTTCAATTGAGACCCTTCGAGATACGGGATTTCAATTTGTTTCAGGGCGATCGGAGTATTTTATTGAATGTACCTAAACGGATTTTGAAAAACGAAAAGCGAAACGCGAAAATTAAAAATAATTTAAAAGGCGAAGCGCGAAAGACAGAACTCGAAGTAACTTAACAAGCTATGGAGTTTTAGGGTTCAAATGTTATCGAATAGAGCGAATACCTTAGCTTTACTTTCCATAATGTCCAATAGAGCGGTCCGAGATTCTTGGTCTTGAGTCTTGATTTCAAGAATTTTCTTGGGTTTTTTAGGTATTGGTCTTTGGGACTTTTTTGTCTTGGGGTCTTGGTCCTGGGGTGAAGTCTAGGTCTCGACTTTTTTGAGCTTTTCTAAACGATGAAAATAATTTTAAAAAATAAAATTACTCATCAATAGAAAATAAATAAATTTAAAAAATAATAAGAATTTAACCAAATTTTTATTCTTTCCGGTCGTTTAAATATATTTAATGAAGATAATTGAGAGAAAAAAATATATTTATGGTCTGTGAGGATTAAAAAATATAAATTTTGTTTAAATTAAACGAATAATTTTATAAGAGATTAAAGAAAAGTCTTCTCGAAAGTCGATTAAAATAATATTAAAAATATTTAATTTTTAAAGTTTTGACGTTTTATTAAAGTTTAACCCTTCAAGAAAAACAGAAAAAAATTCAAAAAATGGTAAAGAGACTAAATCTACCAAAAAAATAAAAGAACGTATAGGATTTTATTCTGAGAGCTCTCATATTGGTAGTAACAATGACAACTATCCGCAGCTAGAGATATTTTTATGAATTTGAGTCTGAGTTTTGTGCAGCAAGCATTTCAACTATGAAGAAAACTCATACTCAAATGCCTGAAAATATCTCTAGCTGCGGATAGTTAGCATTGTTACTACCAGCATCAGATGCAGATTTGTTTGAAAATAGACAGACCCTCATAAAAGGTCATAGAGTTCTTTAAAGCAAAGTTCTGGTTTTTCGGTAGACTCCACGAATGAAACTAACTGATATTCTTAGATATCAAATAGAGTTACAGTTGAATCTCGTTATAATTAGGGTTGCCGTTTTCGAGTCGGGCCGACGGTCGAGTCATTTTTTTTGGGCCTCATTTTTATCGAGTCGGGTCAAACGAGTCTTTTTCGGGCTTCATTTTTATCGAGTCGGGTCAAACGAGTCTTTTTTGGGCCTCATTTTTATCGAGTCGGGTCAAACGAGTCTTTTTCGGGCCAAATATCCTAGGCCCGACTCGATCTTTCGGTCCGAGTCGGGCCATTTTGGCAACCCTAGTTATAATATAATATAACTCTACAACATGTACAACTCAGTTTGTTTACGTCTTTTAATTGTGTCTATGGGTGTACTCGGTATTTTGAAAAATTCTGGATCTGAATTGAGGTTAGTAACCTGGACAGGATTCTTGATCTGGATCCAGTAAAAATCCAAACTTGATCCAGATCAGGACCGATCTCTAGTGTATACTATAACAAGATTCGAATGTATTAAGAAACTTTCGAGATTATTTTATTTTTTCGATTATCTAAAAATTTTATTTTTGAAAAATAAAAGAATTTATTTTTGGAATTTAAGTCCAATAATATATTATTAATAGTAGAGAATAGACAGACATTTTTAAAAAATGAAATATTGTTTTTTGGAAAACAAAAAAAAATAAAATAATGGCTTAAATGGATTTTTTTGTTTTTTTGTTTTATTTTTTTTGGAAAGAATAAATTTAAAAAATATTTTAAACAATTATTTGGATAGTTATAGGCAGTTTTTTTAAAGTTTAACAGCATTGACTGGTCGATTCCAAAAACTTTTGAATTAATCGAAGCGTAAAATGAAAAGGTGTGAAAACCGAAAAAAGCATTTTTAATGCTTTTTTAGTCTACTTGGTTCCTAGAAAAAATAAAAAATAATATGATCATGAGGGAGTCATGAGAGGAGATTACATGGATAAATCATCAACAGAATTTTAGACCAAAAATTTTACAAAAATTCACAAAAAGACTAAAATGTTTCGCTCCTTGTCAGGGGTGAACGCATTGCATTTTGCGTTTTTGAGATTGTCTCTTGCGTTCACCCCTGTTCGGTGTGACAAATCTAAAAGAGTTCGAAATGTCGAAATTAAAAAAAACGAAATAAATCAGAAAAAACAAAAATAATATGATCATGTGTTGAAAAGGTTGGAATTCATCATTTTTTCATTAAATTTATGGAGTTGAGGCGTAGGCTAATAAAATTTTTTAACAATTTAGTATCTAAATTTAGTCGCTAAATTTAATCCAAAAATAAAACAAAAACGTTTAAAAAGTTAAGTTCAAAATTTTCAGACCTAAGTTCGGATATTTTTCTAGACGGATAGTGAAATTGTTGGGGAACATTTAGAGAGACCATTTTTGAGGACTCATTTAGCGTATGATCTTCCCAGGGCGGTAAATCTTAAATTTAAAATTTTTCAGTTTTCAGCCTGCATCAGCTAGAAATGATTCGGAAAGCGTCAAAAAGTCGGAAACTGACTGCCGGGACTAAAAAACAGGTCTTATTTCAATAATTCTTAAATCCCCCCATCCGAAGGACAAGATTCGTTGTATAATGGAACTTAAGTTAAAATGAATTCATCAAACAGAAAAAAATTTTTTTTCCTAAATTAATTTCCTACAAATAAAATATATAAATATTTTTATTTTTTCTTCATCCAAAAAATTCCTAGGGGACTAACAATCTTTTTTTCACTTTCTACCAATTTTTCAGAAACAAATTGCCTTCAAAAAGAGTTTGTAACAAACAAAAATATTTTTTCCTTTTTTTGACAAAACCGTTCCTTGACAAACAAAACAAAAAGAAAATCTTGATGCATCACGGAAATTGTGGGGGGAAAGAAAATAAAAAAATAATTTGGAGAACAGCTTTCTTATTAAAAAAATTTTTTTTATTAAATGAATGGAAGAATTTATGTACTTGAAAGAAATTTTTTTTATTGTTTAAATAAAATAAAAGAAATATAGTCGAATTTTGATAAGATGTCTCGCTCGAGACCTAAATGAGAAGACGCAATAAAGAGCTAATGGGAGATGTACTAGCAAGATTCTGTGGTGTCCGACTTTCAGAAAATTATGAATAAAAAATAAACATGCATAGGGTTGGATAGTAAGGTTGTTCCCCGACGGGGGCCACGGGGAAAATTTTACGGGGAAATTTTTTCTTTCGCCAAGGGGGGAGGGATAAGGCGGGGACAGTGAATTTCAAAAAATGTCTAAACTCCCCCGACTTTCGGTGTCGGGAACAACCCTATTGGAAATCTCGGTTATCGAGATAAGATCTTTCTGAGCTATCAATACCGATTGTTGTATGACATTACCAATCCGGTCTCTAGTCTTGAGTGTACATGTTTTTTAATTTGAGTGAGATCGGCATAAATATGGCGATCTAACAAATAAGTGTTATCGAGAATGTTTATATTTACTATTATTAATTTTCAGAAATTTTTATACGTTTATAACTTGTAACAGTTAAAATTTAAATGTTAGTGTGGAAATTTTGAAGCTAAAAAATATTTTTTTTTCAGTTTAAGAAAACAAAACAATAGAAACAAATGATCAAAATTCCAAGTTTAACGGGAACAAAAAGTCGGAAAAACGCAAAAAAATTTTTTGTCATGGCGTGGTAGAAAACAAAACAACAAAAAAGAGAAGAAGCCTCCTGCCTTTCAACAAATATTTTTGTCACCGGAAATGCGTAAAACAGTCGTTAACGACTTTGCTCTTTCTCTCTTTTTGTTGGCGCGCGTATCTTAGTTAAATGTCTTTTTACAAGAATGGAATAAATAAATTTGTATAAAATAAATTATTGGAGGATTTAAGGACAGAAAAAAAAATTTTCTAATTGGCAGGCTTAAGACAGTTTTTTTAAAGGAAATTTTTTTATTTTTGTAAGGCTTTTAAAAAATTTTTTTTGAATGCATTAGAGCCTCCCAAATAATATTTAGAAAAAAATTCTTGGATACAATCAGGAATGTCTCGAGTTGAGAGAAAAGTCGAGTCGGGTATACGGTCAGGTTTTCAAAATTTCCGTCCGATTGGGGTTTCGGACTGAAAGAAGAGGTTACACTATTTTATAAAATGGTCGGCGGTAACGTGGCCTGTTCCCGAAAGAAGACCAGGTTTTAGTAAATCCCAGACATCCCTGGGAAAATCAGTATATACTAGAACTTGTCTGAATGTATCTCCTCGTAAATAAAAAATCTGACGTTAAAGTGAATCAACTAAAGCATTCTTAAAATACTCAAGATATTATACTTAACTTTGAGCTTAAAGGACTAGGGATAAAATAAGAATAAAAATAAATAAGAAATTAAATTTTAGAAAAAAAATCCTCAAATTTAAGTGCATTTACAAAAATAAAATTCGAAAAACGAGAAAAGAATGTGTATAAAGGTTAACAATAAAAAAATAGAGGGGAGAAGTAAAGGAAAGGAGCAAAAAGAAGATGACATTGACAGGAAGCCGAGAAAAAAAATTGAGAAAAAAATAAAAAAAAATGCCAACAAACATTTTATATAAAAAAATAAATTAACGAGCATCAATTATTGGGCTTATTTTGTATTTAAAGATTAGTGTGATGGATATTGAAATTAAAGGGAAGGGAAGGAATGTCTGTTTAGTTTTTCTAAAGTAAAATTGGTCTCTAAATCCCTTTTAATTTTTTTGTTTATTTTTTTGTGAATAAAAAATAAATTTTAATGGCTTCTATAAAATAAATATTTATAGAGAAAAAAGTTTGAAGGATAAAAAAGTGTGGAATTTTTAATTTAAATTTCTTTTAAAATAAAAAAATTAGGAGAAGCAAAAGTCCTAATAATTTTAGAAAATTATTTTTAAATTATCGTTAAAATTGAAAAATTACATGAATACTAATTTAAAAAATTGTGAAGATCTGTTGAAGAAAGATTGAGACCAGGGAAAAACGCAAAACGCAGGCAAGGCCAAAAAACACCGCTAAACGCAAGATTTCTTACCCAGATTTCTCTTTTCGCCCCTAAATTGGGCGACTTTTTGCGTTATTTTGCCGAAAAAACACAAAACTCAAGGCCGAAATGTAACGCAAATAACGCAATCCATGATTGTGACCTAAGAAGACTATAATGCTATTAGATGGGTAAGTTTTTTGAATGCTTTCGGAACCCGAAAAGTTCAGGGAATAAAAATATTTTAAAATAAAAATATTTTTTAATATATTTTTTAAATATTTTTTAAATAAAAATATTTTTTAATGAAAGCATATACGAAGCGGGTGCACCCCAACTTACCGCAGAGCTATAACTTTGTTCAGAATTGTCGAATGCGGGACGCCCTGGAATGGTTCGATTCAGCTCGTCGAGGCGCATCGAATCATACCAAGTCGTCCCGGATTTGACGATTCTGAACGACGTTATAGCTCTGCGGTACGTTGGGGTGCACCCGCTTCGTATATGCACACAAAACTCAAGGCCTTATCCAAAAAAATAAGTCGGCCTGTTCCCTACGAAGCTTATCTATATATTTATCATGATAATATAACATCTCTTAAAATATTTAAAAAGTCACTTAAATTAATTTTCATTTAAAAATACTTTTTTTAAATTCTTTAAAAAGGCTTAAAAGATTATTAAGGCGGGTTCATTTTAAAATAAATTTATTATTTTTATTTTTTTGATTTTAAAAAAGTCAAAAAAAATTTTTAAAGTTAAAAATATATGTACTTATGTAGTATATTTACTATTTAAATTAAAAATGTATAAAAAATTTTAAAAATCTTCTAGAATTTCTCAAAAATATTTTTATTTTTATGCATTTTTAATTCAAAAAATTAAAAAAATATTAGAGCGGAAATTAGAAAAAAATATTTTAAAAAAATTTAAATAACGTCAACAATGTTTATTTTTTAAAGTAGCGTCATTTGTCTCAATAATAAAAAGAAAAATTAAAAATTAGCAAAAACACAAGTAAATGAAAATTAGAAAATAAAATTGAGAAAATATTTTTTCAATAAAAATGCAATTTAAAAATAAGGAAATATTTTTTTAAAAAAATAAAAGAAGAAAAAATTGAAAAAAAAACAAAATAAATTTTGCAAAAAATAATTATTAAAAAAATTTTTTTTAATAATTTTTTGAAGATAATAGGAAAAATTTTTGAAGAAATTTTTTTGAAAAAAATAGGTAAAAATATTTTATTAATTTTTAAAAATAAATTTAGAAAGACTTTTTTATTTGATGAAAAAATACGAACGAAGGAATTTATTAAAAATAATGTCGAATTATTAAAAAGAGGATTGTTTTAAGCAGGGCTACGTAATAATTACGAATTATGATTTAAAAAATAGGGTGATTTTTGAATCAGAAACTACGGAAAAAATTTAAATTGAAAGATTTTTATGAGAGATGTAACCCGAATCGAACACCATAGCAGAGGTGTGCCATTTTCGGGTTTCCACTTTCATAAAAATTACGAAAAGTTCAAATCCAGGATTTTTGTGAGAGTTGTATTCCGACACGAACACCATAGCAGTAGGTACCAGTTTCGATTTTTAACTTTCACGAATTTTCACCTTTCTAGGACTTTCACCTTTAAGCTTTGCTTTTTAAAATTTGTTTCGGACCACCATCTGCACCATAACTCAACCCAGTTCATGAATGCTTTTTTTTCATCCCGCCCCGAAACAATAGAAATCCCGTACCTCGACAAATCCGCCCCCGAGCGTTCGGGGTACAACCCTAATTTTTCTGTGTAACTGGTAAAACAAAAATAAATTTTTTTCACAATTATTGTATGTATTTAGAGAATAAAAATAAAAAAAATTTTTTTATTAAAAATGAAGAGAGTACTTAAACATGCTAGATAAACATTTAATATAAAAATTATTAATGTTTGTTTCCAAAAATAAAATACTTAAACGGACGGATAAAGATTGAAAAAAATATATTTTTTGTAAAATTAATAAAATATAAATTTATTAAAATAATACCCCAAAAATATATTAATAAATTAATAAATTTCCCATGTTTGTGAAATTTTTCCAATTTCCGATTTCAGATTATCTTGATTCAAAACGGTTTGCTTCCGAATTAACAAATGAAAATGCCGGGCAACTAAAAAATTGGTTACTGTATTGCTAGGGCAGACCTGCATGAAACTAAACTTATTGTAATTGCCCAAGGAAAGAAGTGAAATTAAACCAGAAAACTATTATGAAACCTGGCTTGGTAATGGATATGGATACAGATAAGTTCAAAATCACTGCGGATATCCGTCTGTATCCGCCGTAAATATTCGGATACGTATACCAAAATCCATGTCAGTACTGAGTCTGCATGAAATAATCAAGAAACAATATTGAAATTTTTGGAATAGCTAAATCAAATTTAAAGGGCAATTGAAAAAATGGAAATAATTGCAGGAAAAACTAAGAAAAATATTAGAGAACAAAGAATTTTTTAAAAAGGATTGTCTAGTAAAATAGGAAAAAAGAAAATGAGCGTTTTGGGGATAAAAAAAATTTTTTTTTGGAATTTTAAAAATAAAACACACAAATCTTTTTTATTTCACTTCCTTATTTCCCCTTTTTTAATAGCAAAAGATTTAAAGATTAGTTTTTAATTTAAAAATAAAAATAAAAAAAATTTTTTTAAGAAAGGTTTTTAAACAATTAAATTTTTAATAAATTTAGAGGAGTTTTGAGGAGAAAAAATAATAAAAATATAGGTTTTTTGTAAAATAATTTTTTTCTGCCTTATAAATTTTTTTTAGAAATTCTAAAAAATTTTCTAAACTAAAAGAATTTTTTTGAAAGAAAAATATTATTATGAAATGACTGGGCCGATAAAAAAGACTGGGCCCCCAACTCTATATCCTACACTGAGGGTATATTAGAATGAAGGTAACACGTAGGCATCTTACTCTATCTAATGACCATCCAAATTTAGAAAAACGTTATTATCTTAGATAAAGATGTATCTAGTGTTGGAGGCACCCTAAAATGAGATCAGTAGCTTATAACGCAAGTGACTTAACTAGGAGGTATTGCTTAGGTAGCCCTCCTGCCCTACCAAGTTAAAAAAACTTATCTTGAATAGAAGTTTGTATTAAATAGAGGTTTATCTAATATTGGGTGTAGCTTATAATAAAGGCCCGACTGTACTAAAAAATATTTTTCAAACGTAAAATAAAAAATTTTTATTGTGCAAAAATAAAATAAGCAATAATAATAAGTGTGCAGTAGAACAACGAAGAATGGCATTAAATTGAAAAGAAGACGGAAACGAAGGGCTTGAAAGGGACGGAAAAATAAAAGAAAAAAGAATTTGTAAATTCACCATTTTTCCTTGCGGCAAACATCAAATTTAAGGAAAATTGACCATTTTTATTCAGTAATAAAAAGTAAGGAAAAAAAACGATGGCGCCTTTCTTTTGGGATAGGGTCAAATTATGAATAAAAAATAAATATGCATAGGGTTGGATAGTAAGGTTGTTCCCCGACGGGGGCCACGGGGAAAATTTTACGGGGAAATTTTTTCTTTCGCCAAGGGGGGAGGGATAAGGCGGGGACAGTGAATTTCAAAAAATGTCTAAACTCCCCCGACTTTCGGTGTCGGGAACAACCCTATTGGAAATCTCGGTTATCGAGATAAGATCTTTCTGAGCTATCAATACCGATTGTTGTATGACATTACCAATCCGGTCTCTAGTCTTGAGTGTACATGTTTTTTAATTTGAGTGAGATCGGCATAAATATGGCGATCTAACAAATAAGTGAGATCGAGAATGTTTATATTTACTATTATTAATTTTCAGAAATCTTTATACGTTTATAACTTGTAACTTTTAAAATTTAAATGTTAGTCTGCAAATGTTGAAGTTAAAAAAATATTTTTTTCAGTAAGAAAACAATAGAAACAAATGATCAAAATTCCAAGTTTAACGGAAATAAAAAGTCGGAAAAACGCAAAAAAATTTTTTTGTCATGGCGTGGTAGCAAACAAAACAACAAAAAACGAAGAAGCCTCCTGCCTTTCAACAAATATTTTTGTCACCGGAAATGCGTAAAACAGTCGTTAACGACTTTGCTCTTTCTCTCTTTTTTGTTGGCGCGCGTATCTTAGTTAAATGTCTTTTTACAAGAATGGAATAAATAAATTTGTATAAAATAAATTATTGGAGGATTTAAGGACAGAAAAAAAAATTTTCTAATTGGCAGGCTTAAGACAGTTTTTTTAAAGGAAATTTTTTTATTTTTGTAAGGCTTTTAAAAAATTTTTTTTGAATGCATTAGAGCCTCCCAAATAATATTTAGAAAAAAATTCTTGGATACAATCAGGAATGTCTCGAGTTGAGAGAAAAGTCGAGTCGGGTATACGGTCAGGTTTTCAAAATTTCCGTCCGATTGGGGTTTCGGACTGAAAGAAGAGGTTACACTATTTTATAAAATGGTCGGCGGTAACGTGGCCTGTTCCCGAAAGAAGACCAGGTTTTAGTAAATCCCAGACATCCCTGGGAAAATCAGTATATACTAGAACTTGTCTGAATGTATCTCCTCGTAAATAAAAAATCTGACGTTAAAGTGAATCAACTAAAGCATTCTTAAAATACTCAAGATATTATACTTAACTTTGAGCTTAAAGGACTAGGGATAAAATAAGAATAAAAATAAATAAGAAATTAAATTTTAGAAAAAATCCTCAAATTTAAGTGCATTTACAAAAATAAAATTCGAAAAACGAGAAAAGAATGTGTATAAAGGTTAACAATAAAAAAATAGAGGGGAGAAGTAAAGGAAAGGAGCAAAAAGAAGATGACATTGACAGGAAGCCGAGAAAAAAAAATTGAGAAAAATAAAAAAAAATGCCAACAAACATTTTATATAAAAAAATAAATTAACGAGCATCAATTATTGGGCTTATTTTGTATTTAAAGATTAGTGTGATGGATATTGAAATTAAAGGGAAGGGAAGGAATGTCTGTTTAGTTTTTCTAAAGTAAAATTGGTCTCTAAATCCCTTTTAATTTTTTTGTTTATTTTTTTGTGAATAAAAAATAAATTTTAATGGCTTCTATAAAATAAATATTTATAGAGAAAAAAGTTTGAAGGATAAAAAAGTGTGGAATTTTTAATTTAAATTTCTTTTAAAATAAAAAAATTAGGAGAAGCAAAAGTCCTAATAATTTTAGAAAATTATTTTTAAATTATCGTTAAAATTGAAAAATTACATGAATACTAATTTAAAAAATTGTGAAGATCTGTTGAAGAAAGATTGAGACCAGGGAAAAACGCAAAACGCAGGCAAGGCCAAAAAACACCGCTAAACGCAAGATTTCTTACCCAGATTTCTCTTTTCGCCCCTAAATTGGGCGACTTTTTGCGTTATTTTGCCGAAAAAACACAAAACTCAAGGCCGAAATGTAACGCAAATAACGCAATCCATGATTGTGACCTAAGAAGACTATAATGCTATTAGATGGGTAAGTTTTTTGAATGCTTTCGGAACCCGAAAAGTTCAGGGAATAAAAATATTTTAAAATAAAAATATTTTTTAATATATTTTTTAAATATTTTTTAAATAAAAATATTTTTTAATGAAAGCATATACGAAGCGGGTGCACCCCAACTTACCGCAGAGCTATAACTTTGTTCAGAATTGTCGAATGCGGGACGCCCTGGAATGGTTCGATTCAGCTCGTCGAGGCGCATCGAATCATACCAAGTCGTCCCGGATTTGACGATTCTGAACGACGTTATAGCTCTGCGGTACGTTGGGGTGCACCCGCTTCGTATATGCACACAAAACTCAAGGCCTTATCCAAAAAATAAGTCGGCCTGTTCCCTACGAAGCTTATCTACATATATATTTATCATGATAATATAACATCTCTTAAAATATTTAAAAAGTCACTTAAATTAATTTTCATTTAAAAATACTTTTTTTAAATTCTTTAAAAAGGCTTAAAAGATTATTAAGGAGGGTTAATTTTAAAATAAATTTATTATTTTTATTTTTTTGATTTTAAAAAAGTCAAAAAAAATTTTTAAAGTTAAAAATATATGTACTTATGTAGTATATTTACTATTTAAATTAAAAATGTATAAAAAATTTTAAAAATCTTCTAGAATTTCTCAAAAATATTTTTATTTTTATGCATTTTTAATTCAAAAAATTAAAAAAATATTAGAGCGGAAATTAGAAAAAAAATATTTTAAAAAAATTTAAATAACGTCAACAATGTTTATTTTTTAAAGTAGCGTCATTTGTCTCAATAATAAAAAAAAAAAATAAAAATAAGCAAAAACACAAGTAAATGAAAATTAGAAAATAAAATTGAGAAAAAAAATTTTTCAATAAAAATGCAATTTAAAAATAAGGAAATATTTTTTTAAAAAAATAAAAGAAGAAAAAATTGAAAAAAAAACAAAATAAATTTTGCAAAAAATAATTATTAAAAAAATTTTTTTTAATAATTTTTTGAAGATAATAGGAAAAATTTTTGAAGAAATTTTTTTGAAAAAAATAGGTAAAAATATTTTATTAATTTTTAAAAATAAATTTAGAAAGACTTTTTTATTTGATGAAAAAATACGAACGAAGGAATTTATTAAAAATAATGTCGAATTATTAAAAAGAGGATTGTTTTAAGCAGGACTACGTAATAATTACGAATTATGATTTAAAAAATAGGGTGATTTTTGAATCAGAAACTACGGAAAAAATTTAAATTGAAAGATTTTTATGAGAGATGTAACCCGAATCGAACACCATAGCAGAGGTGTGCCATTTTCGGGTTTCCACTTTCATAAAAATTACGAAAAGTTCAAATCCAGGATTTTTGTGAGAGTTGTATTCCGACACGAACACCATAGCAGTAGGTACCAGTTTCGATTTTTAACTTTCACGAATTTTCACCTTTCTAGGACTTTCACCTTTAAGCTTTGCTTTTTAAAATTTGTTTCGGACCACCATCTGCACCATAACTCAACCCAGTTCATGAATGCTTTTTTTTCATCCCGCCCCGAAACAATTAGAAATCCCGTACCTCGACAAATCCGCCCCCGAGCGTTCGGGGTACAAAATTAATTTTTCTGTGTAACTGCCTAGACAAACAAAAAATAATTTTTTTTAAATAATGTATGTATGTATTTAGAAATAAAAAAAATTTTTTATTAAAAATGAAGAGAGTACTTAAACATGCTAAATAAACATTTAATATAAAAATTATTAATGTTTGTTTCCAAAAATAAAATACTTAAACGGACGGATAAAGATTGAAAAAAATATATTTTTTGTAAAATTAATAAAATATAAATTTATTAAAATAATACCCCAAAAATATATTAATAAATTAATAAATTTCCTATGTTTGTGAAATTTTTCCAATTTCCGATTTCAGATTATCTTGATTCAAAACGGTTTGCTTCCGAATTAACAAATGAAAATGCCGGGCAACTAAAAAATTGGTTACTGTATTGCTAGGGCAGACCTGCATGAAACTAAACTTATTGTAATTGCCCAAGGAAAGAAGTGAAATTAAACCAGAAAACTATTATGAAACCTGGCTTGGTAATGGATATGGATACAGATAAGTTCAAAATCACTGCGGATATCCGTCTGTATCCGCCGTAAATATTCGGATACGTATACCAAAATCCATGTCAGTACTGAGTCTGCATGAAATAATCAAGAAACAATATTGAAATTTTTGGAATAGCTAAATCAAATTTAAAGGGCAATTGAAAACTAAAAATAATGGCAGGAAAAACTAAAAAATAATATTAGAGAACAAAGAATTTTTTATTTAAAAGGATTGTCTAGTAAAATAGAAAAAAGAAAATGAGCGTTTTGGGGATAAAAAAAATTTTTTTTTGGAATTTTAAAAATAAAACACACAAATTTTTTTTATTTCACTTCCTTATTTCCCCTTTTTTTAATAGCAAAAGATTTAAAGATTATTTTTTAATTTAAAAATAAAAATAAAAAAAATTTTTAAAGAAAGGTTTTAAAACAATTAAATTTTTAATTTTAAAACAATTCAATTTTTAATAAATTTAGAGGAGTTTTGAGGAGAAACAGAATAATAAGAAAATGTAGGTTTTTTGTGAAATAATTTTTTTCAGACCAGTAAAAATTTTTTTAGGAATTTTAAAAAATTTTCCTGTTTTTTTTTAATCCTAAAAAATTTATAAACCGAAAAAAATATTTTTAAAAGAAAAATATTATTATGAAATGAAGTTTGACCTCACCAAAAGAGATGCCCACATGGAGCAGAAAAACTTTTATCTTACACTGAGGGTATCATAGAATGAGGGTAACACTTAGTCACCTTACTCTATCTAATGACCATCCAAATTTAGAGAAAACCTCTATTTAAGATGCACCTTAAATAGAGGTGCATCTAGTGTTGGAGGCACCTTAAAATGAGATCAGAATCTTATAGTGAGAGGGGTTAACTAGGAGGTATTGCTTAGTCCCCTCCTCCCAAGTGGCCTATTAAGTTCAGAAACGTATCTTAAATAGAGGTGTTTGTATTAAACAGAGGCTCATCTAATATTTTGGGCAGCTTATAATAAGGCCCGGTCGTAAAAAAATATTTTTCGAACGTAAAATAAAGGATTTTTATTGTGCAAAAATAAAATAAGCAATAATAATAAGTGTGCAGTAGAACAACGAAGAATGGCATTAAATTGAAAAGAAGACGGAAACGAAGGGCTTGAAAGGGACGGAAAAATAAAAGAAAAAAGAATTTGTAAATTCAACGACTTTAAAAAAATAAAAATGAAAAACAAAAAAATTTTGAAGGGCATTGAAAGGGTTTTTGATTTATAATGAGAAAAAGGAAGCAAATAAAATAAAAAATGAGAATGGCAATAAAGAATGATGTTGCTTTTATTTATTGATAATTTAAGGAAAAAGATGTCTTAAAATATTGTTTAAAAGTAAAGTAGCAACCCGACCCCAGAAACCCGTCCTCGACGATTTTTTGGCAAAAGCCCCGACCCGCCACCTAAGGTGTCACCCCGAAAACTCCCGATCCACGAACTCCCGACGAAGGGTCGGGTTGCTACCCTATTTAAAAAAGGAAATAAAATGCCGTTTAAGGATACCATCTCCTTTAGATTGAAAATTTTATCTTATAATCAGGTGAATCTTAAATAGAGGGTATCGCTTAAGAAAATTAAAAATATCTTAAAATGGGCTATATGTATTGAGGGGACACGCCCAAGTAGGCGCGCGGCCAAGTAGGCGCAAAGCCATAACTACCTGAAAAATTTATGGACCTTAACAATTTTGGTACCATTCTCTTTAGCTCGATGAGAGGAATCGTTTAATACCAAATTTGGTAAGATTAGGAAATTTTGAAGCAAATTATGACTTTGCGCCTACTTGGGCTGTACCCTGTATTGAGTGTTGTTAGAATATTTGTATTTTTATAAAAATCAAAAATTACTTTCTAAAATTAGTAAAAACATTTTATTTTTTCCCATTTTTAGTTGAACTTATGGTACACCTTTTTGTTTACAAAAAGTTTATTTTTATGGAATTTTTGAGAAAATAATAATTCTGAACCATCCTTGCTAAAGTTCACTGGTTCATTTTTTGCTCCCTCTGCTTTTGATAAATTTTTGATTCTTGACTTTAGAAAACTAATTTTACATACACCACGGATCCTGCCGACAAAAAACAAAATTCCCGATTCTGGGAAATCGGGATCCCGACAAAAAAAAGATCAGCAATTCCCGATTTTCGGGAATCAGGTATCGGGACGGTAGGATCAATGACATACACCCAATACTATTATAGATACACCCTCAATTTTAGAGAGTATGTCTCCCAAAAAAGTGAAAATATAGAAAGGTTTAAATAAAGATCTTGGGACACGCCCAAGGCGCGGCCAAGAAGGCGCAATGGCATAACTAGCTGGAAATTTTCTAGATCTTAACAATTTTGGTACCAATCTCTTTAGCTCGTTGAGAGGAAACGTTTAATACTAAATTTTGAGAGATTCAGAAATTTTGAAGCAATATATGGCTTTGCGCCTACTTGGCGGCGCGCCTACTTGGGTTGTACCCAAAGATCTTGACCGCGATCTCTAATAAAAATATCATAATACGCTTGTTAGGAGATAACAATCTTGTCTTCACTTTGCTATTGTTCACATAATTAACTATAGTTCTACCTATAAATCGTACCTAGACGTCATCTCGAACAAAAATCTTGGTTATTGGCTTCGAGATTTGCAAGATATTGATCTCGATTCCCTTACGACCCTCCCAGTCCAATCCCTAGTTCACTCCCCACCAGTGTGGTTCATTCTCAGTTTACACAGTTGTCTATACTAGGCTTTTAATCTGGTATATATCCAGCTTATTCTCGACAATTTTTACAAAATTTAAAAAATATTAGTAATGACTTTAAATAATTTTTTCCTTTTTCTTTTTTTATTTACAAATTTATCCTTATTAATTCAAGTAATTAATTGTGGAAAAAAGAAAACTTGTCTTAATCTAAACGAAAAGAATTGTGACATGATAAACAATAGATGCTGTAGTGATTTAAGTTGCAAAACTAATGAAGATGGCGTTTCATTTTGTGATTCCGGAGACAATTGTGTAGAAGAACAAGGCTATAGTTGCAGTGCGAGATATTGTTGTTATGGACTATATTGTTCCACCAAAACACACGTTTGTGTAACGTGTATGGTAGAAGGCGAATATTGTAATGGTGTTCATAATTTTCCATGTTGTAAAGGTTTGCATTGTGATGGTAGATGCATAAAAAAAGCTGAGAAGGTGGTTAAAGAGATGAATTAAAAAGGAAGCAGGCCAACGTACCGCGAGCCCAACACACCGGAGTGCTATAACTTTTGTTCAAAATTATCGGATCCGGGACGCCATTGTATGGTCCGATGCTTCTCAACAAGCTGAAGCAAAGCATACCGTCCGGATCTGATAATTTTGAACAAAGTTATAGCTCGGAGGTATGTTGGGGTGTACCCAAGTAAAAGAATTATTATAAAATTGTTAAACAATTTCTGTCCCCTTTAATTTTTAATTTATCTAAAAATAGCTTTTCCTTTTCTATGTACTTTGGTTTTTTCAGATTTGTTGAATAAAATAAACATATTGTTTTAATTTAATTTTTGATTCGGACAAGACTTTTGTCATTCAAACGGCATTTTGCCAAATTTTAACATTTTCTAAGTCTTTCCTAGCACTTAAAATTAAAAAAAAAGTTTCATTTTCACCCTAATGTATACCGTATTTACTCGATTAATTCCCCTGGGGAATTATTTTTTCATCCCACCCGTGGCATGGGGAATTATTCAAGGGAGGGGAATTATTCGGGTTTTGAAATTTGAACGTGTATTAGGGCATTTGGGGGTGGGGAATTATTTTTTTAACTCATCCCTGGCATGGGGAATTAATAGGGGGTGGGGAATTATTCGAGGGTGGGGAATTAATCGAGTAAATACGGTAACTAGGGTAAAATCAGCACATCAGCAACATCAGCCAGGAAAAATTTCTGGATATTAGGATATGGTATTTGAACTAGAGGATGTCGAGGTCAAGGCCTCTCTTAGGCCGAAGTCTTAAACCATTTTCAAGCCTCGACCTCGATTTTGCCTAGAAGCTGAAATCTGACAATGAAAATGGTTATATTAAAAATTATTTAAAAAAAGATAGATTTTGAAATATAAAAATAAATATAAAATAAAAAAATTTTTATCAAGCCAATTTTAAGCAAATAAAAATTTTTTTCTTTTTTAATTAATTTAGACAGCAGAAAATGTGAAAAAAAATGTTTTTTTTTGTGTTTTCCTTTAAAATTGGATTGAAGAAAATAAATAAAATTTAAAAAAACAAATTTTAAAGTACAAAGTCTTTTTTTCTAATTTAATTTAAATTGATGGAAATTGAAGAAAAAAATTGGGAGAAAAATAGGAATTTAAATATAAAATCATTAAAAATTCAATCAAAAAGAAGAATAACCAATAGCAATTTTCCATTGCTGTCGAAATTGTTCAGCAAGTTTTTTTGCTTCGTTTTGACGTCGTTCAAGTTGGTAACGACGAACTCGTAGTTTTTCCTTTAAATTTAAAATAAAATAATTTTGGAAGCTTATTGACATTGAAAATAAAATTAATTAGACCTTATTATGGGGATACTCTCACTTGAGTGTCACTTTTTTTAATTTGATTGGTCACCTAATGGGGGAGCACGAAAATGACTCGATCAACACCTAGAGATCCGAAATTATTAAAAAAAAATTCGGTGGGCATTTTGTGCACATACTGCAAAAATTCTCCTACTTGTAAACTATTCAATCTTTGCATTTCATTATTTGGGTTATTCTTTTTCCTGTAACGGATTTGTTCAAATTTTCGAATTCTGCGTTGGGCATCATCATATGGATTTTGAAAGGAAAGTGTTATTGATGAATTTGAAGGGCTGGCAGTTTGATGATGAGGTACGAATATAACCTCTTTCCTACGAATATGTCTTCTATCACCCTCACGTATTTTCTCCTCATTTACTTCATTCTTCGATTCTTCCTCTTTATTCTTCAATTCCTCTTCCTCATTCCTCGATTCGTCTTCCTCACTCTTCGATTTCTCTTCACTTCCCTCATCCTCCTCCTTATTTCCCCAATCCTCCTCTTCTTCCTTCAATTCCACCTGATTTCCCTCATTCACCTCTTCTTCATTCCTTAAGTTCTCCTCTTCTCCCCTCAATTCACCATCTTCACTCTCCAAACCTCTTCCTTCATCCACAACTTCCACATTTAAATTTTCTTCTTCACCCTCTTCATTATTCACTTCCCCTTCATTTAAATCCAATTCTTCATTTCTAATTTCCTCATCTTCAAAATTATCATCATCCTCTTCCTCCTCTCCAATATCCAATTCTTTTGCTTCAATTTCACGTCCTAACTTCTCATGTACCGACTTTCTTAACAGTTCTAACCGCAATTCTCTTGTTTGGGTCCAAAGCTTTTCAACCTTATATTTTAACTTTAAATATTTATAAAAGCTTATGCCTACATTAACGTTAGCTTTGTCCAGGTCACGTATTATTGTTTGATTGATGACTTTATCGAACCATAAAATGAGTGAGTTTAGCTTATCTTGCATTCCTTGGCATATTGTCAACACCTTAAATTGGCTTATAGACTTTGGCTAATAGGCTAATAGACGGCCCAGGGCTTGGGATAAAGCTACGGCCGAAAGCTGGAGCTTGGGATAATTTAGAGCTTGAGGTTTGTGAGAAGCGTGAGGGTAACTCTGATTTTTTAGATAACTTTTAGGGCTGAAAAGCACCTTAAAATGGAAGTAGCATATAGAAAACTCGTCCACCCAGTAGCAACCAAATTTTAAAATTCCTATCTTAAATTGTGGAATAATTAATTTTGTGGTTAACTAACAATGGAATTAACTAGAAAATTCAAGCTACATAATAGAACAATTCTTTTTTAAAATTAAAAATTCCTTGCCCTTTTAAGAGCCACATTTGATTGTAAATCATTAAAAGCATTCTGAATTGCCAATTCCATTGACTGAATTTCTTCTTCCGTTACATAAGGGAATCTAACACGGCCTTCAAGAAATTTATTTTTTTAAATAAGCTCACAATATTTACCCAAATAAACCCTGCATGATTGTATATTATTTATAGAATTAACAAAATTATTTCGAGCCTCAACCGCAGTGAAATAACGAGATCGTGCTCCATTAATTTGTTGGAGTTCCTCCCAGGAAGTGAGGCCTGGATAAATTATTGAATGAGTGTTGGATGTTTTAAAGATTAAAGTATTAAAACAACATGCCGTAAGAGAGTTGAATTGATGCATGGATAAGTAGTGCCCTTTAAATTACAATTTTAAATTATCATTGAAAAATTTTTTAAAAGAGTTTATAAGTACTTATGAAATAAGTATTTAAGGCCGGAATTCGATATAAAATACTCCTTCCAAAAGAAATTTTATTGCGTGTATAGCCTGGGCAGCTCCCTCCGCCCAATAGCTGCTATCAGGCCCTATGACCCTCCGCCACCACAACTTTCCTGAAAGTCTACTTATTATGAGGTAAACCTTAGATTGAGGTTTCGCTTAGGCAATCCCGTAGCTATCTTATGTTGGGAGTCATTAAGTATTTTAAAATACCTTCCATTCGTCCACTTAAATTTTGCTAGTGTCACCCTCTGCAACCAGTCTTGTGCTGATTCCAACTCTCTTACGGCTACGAGATCCATATATTCGGCAGAACCAATGACAGAACCTAATCATTATTTAATTGTTAATTCAACGTAATTCCTCTCACAAAAAATTTCTTCTTGTTTTTGATGTGATTTTTCAAGTTTCTCACATTTTTCCCGGTAGCGGTTGGCAACAAGTTGTGCACGGGAATATTCTGATTTAACAGTCGCTAACTCTTTGAACGAGGTCTCCTCTTTAACAATAGCCTAGACAATCAGAAAATTGTTAAAATTATTGAAAACTCCCAACCGAATCAGACAATTCCTTCGCCCTTTCATGCCTACTCACATAAATCCCTTGTTGTCGAAGGTGGGCTCGAATACCGGGCTGCTCCAAATGTTCAAGATCTGTTCGTGCTTTCTCCCTTTTATTTTTAAAATTTTTATATTTAAAATTATAATTTATATCTTATCTCAGCCATTATACACTCTCTCAGGATTACCCGACAGCTCAGGGTTAAGGCAGGGTTCTAGGGAGGAATCTGGGTCCAATAAGAGAGGGTTCTGGGTTAACCTACCCGCAGCTGAGGGTTGGTTAACGCCTACCCCGTTTTTATGATACGGCCACAGACGAGGGCATTTTCATGCTACCATCTAAGCTATTTTTATGCTATTTTAAGATAGACCACATTATAATAAATGTTGTTTTCAGCCCCAAGGTTGTATCATATAATGAGGTTCGATGTTTTTTAGAAACGATTTCTTATCAACATTCTACTTTTAGTAACATAAATCTTTATTTTTACTTACGTTTGTTTTTTCAACTCTTTGTGCCTAGCCTCTAAATGAACAAGCTTTCTCATAGCTTCATCTGCTTGGTGATTTTTTGTTTCCCAATTGCTTAACACTTGTTTTTTCTCCAATCTTCTTGCCATTCTTTCCAATTCCAAATATTCTTGTAAAAGGTTCTCTGTCAATTCTTGTTTTGGAACTTCAATACGAACCCTTTGAGTTCCCTCAGCTCTTATTTCGTCTTGAATATCATCCACAGGGCCGTCTGGATTTGGAGATTGAGAAAGATTTGATGTTGGATTTGATTGTCGGAGTTGTAGGAATCGAAAAATTAAATCCATTCCGCGTTGAATAAATATATTTGAAAGGCAATTGCCCATCAAACATAATGAAATGCTTCAATTTTTGTTTAAAATGTGGAGAAGGTGGAAGGAAAAGGAGTTGGAAAATAAATCTACTAGAAGGTGGAAAATTGCCATGTTTTATTAAAAAGCAATTTTTTGTTAAAAGGAATGCTTAAAAAATATTTAAAAATGTATTTAAAAAATTCTCTCATAAAATAAAATGCTCGCTTTTTCTTTCAATTGGGCTTTAATTAGTACCTATTGAATTAAGTGTTCTAAATTATTTTTAAATTATAAAAACATTATTAAACATTTTTTGTTAGTTTTAAATAGGGTTACGCGAGGTTGAAGCCTCGGAACTCGGAATTAAAAAAAAATTTTTTTTCCGAACTCGGAACTCGGAAAAAAAACAAAACTCAGGTTTCGGAACCTCGAGTTCGGTCCTCGTCAAGAATCTCGCCGAGGACCGCGGCTAAATATACATACATACCTTTATAAATAGAAGCATTTCTTGCTATACTATTCATTTTACTTTAGTCTATAAATTATTTGACTTATTTCAGGAATGGGTTTATAAAAAGTTCTTTTAATAAAATATTTTCAAAAACATATATAGCCTTGTCATATTGGACCTATTGCTGCTTCAGGCGAATAAATAAATAAATATGTCTGGCTTATTCCAAAAATCCAACTAGAACTCGATGATTATTCTCTATTACTATAACCCGAGTAACTAACCTTAGCCCGGGCTTACCCATACCCGCATTTTGAATAAGGGTTCTGGGTTAACCTACCCGCAGCTGAGAGTAGGTTAACCGTCACCTTGTTCTTAAAATACTGCCCCTGGAATAACATTAATGATGAAAGAAATAGGTTATGCATGTATTCAATTACTTTTAAAAATAAGCATAGGTATTTTGTTGCAACGAGGAAGACGATTTCTAGAATGGCTTTAATTTTAAAATAAATTAAATAAATTATTTAAATAAAATATTTTGCAAAATTTTTTAAGGAATTTTTCAAGGTAAATATTGCCAATTACAAACAGCCACTCGACAGGAAGTGCAATATTTCTTAATGTCATAAGTCTTGAGTTGCACTTAAGACATCACTTAAATTTATAAGACTGCCCTTATCGTGGCTGTCGATAAATTGAAAAAATAGTTTGTTTAGGGGTAGAAAGAAAATTTTATATGGGGATATTCACTAGTCAATTTGCTTTAAAATTTGAGAAGTTAACACGTATCTGACTGCTTTAAAAGTTGAATTAAATAGGTAGTTTTACTATATTTATCAATCTACTCTTCATCTAGGCATTCGAACAGCCCTTATAATTTTCTTTTCCCAATGTTTAGAATATTTAGTTTTTATTTTAGGTAACAAAACAATCAGTGTATTGAACAATATTTCTGGTCTATTTAAAATTTTATTTTAAAAGTAAAATATTTAAAAACAAGAAATTTTTTCAAAAATTAGAACAAGTTGGTTAACGAATTACATTTCATTGTTTCTTTCATTATGCAGAAAGACTTTTAAAATAAAAAGACTTTTAAAATAAAAATTTTGTTAGGATTTGATATAACTCAAATCTTAAAATGATATTTAATAAAAATATTAATTATATGTAGTAGAATCTTCTAAAAATCGGAATTTAATTTAAATTTTATTATTTAATTTAAGGATGAAAATTTACAGTTTAATCCTTTTAAATTTTTATTTTCTTCAATTGATTCCATTTTTATCTGGAATGCATCAAGGAGAAGGTCCTTCAGGATCGCAACCAGGAGGAATGCATCCTGGAGAAGGTTCGAGATCGCAACCACGAGTGATGTATCAAGGAGAGGGTTCGGGAACACAGCAACCAGTGGCGGAAGATGTTTGTTTAATTGTAGCGAAATAAAAAATATACAATTTTAATAGGAATTTACTCAATTAAAAGGACTAATTTTTCCTTTTCTTGAAAGAGTTGCGACAACAGGATTCTTCAGGGAATAGTACCTCGGTTGATAAGTAATAGCTATTTTTTGATTACTCTCAATTTATTTTTAAAATTAAAGACGACCCTGACCGCACCGAAGCAATTAATAATGTTAGAAAACAATATAATAATTTGGTTTATGCATATATTGAGTTATTAGCTAATAACAATGCAATTGATAAAGATATAAACTTCTGGTTAAAGTATCGAAATCAAAATATGGTAAAAATATTATTTCGTTTATTTAAATTCATTTTATCTAGAGTTGGACAAGACGAGACCGATACCGAGACCGATACCGAGATTCTCGGTCCATTTCTCGGCGAGAAACGATACTGACTCAAAGAAACAAAATCCTCAATATTGTCCAAGATTTCGTCCATAATTTTTTTCGGATATCCGTCCATAACAGAGAAATTGAATTTTTTCGAATAAGGTCTTCTAAAATTAAAAAAATTTTCGCCTGCGGCGCTGAAATTGCCAAACCTGATTGAAATTGCCAAGCCTGATCCATTGCCAAGCCTGATCGGATATAGATGGTGAAGTGTATTTATCTGATGCTTTGGATAATGAAAATAATGAATGAATTATTTTTACACGTATTTTTGACATAAAATAAAAATTTTTGTTAGTCTCGGTCAGTATCGTTTCTCGGTATCGGTCTCGGATCAAAATGTTGGTATCGGTCTCAGTATTGGGTTCTTGAGTATCGGTCAATCTCGGTCTCGGGTTGGCCGATACCAGTAACGTTTTGTCCAACTCTAATTTTATCTGGCAATGAACCTGAAAACGGGGAAAGGATATCGTTTTTGCAAAACCTAGACTTGTAAAAACCATAAAGGAAAATAAATAAATGAGTGATAAAAATAATTCTACTCGAATACCCATATAATTTTAATTTCTCATTTGTCAGAACAATCCTAACTTTGCACAAGAAAACCAACAAGCAACAAATAACATAACTGCACTAGAAGGCCATCGTCAAACTAACGAAACCCTGAAAAACGGGCTTACAGCAGATATGCGGGCATTGTACAATTATGTCTTTACACTCTATTTTCCAAATCAACCGACTCAAAATTTAGGTAATTGACTTACTAGAAGAACTTTATTTTAGTAACACTTTCTTCTAAATGTTTCCTATGAAATGTATAAAGAAGAAAAATTATTTTGTTGATTTTTTAACAAATTTAGTTGCTGGAACAAGTGGACAGGGGCAGCATGGACAAGGATATTATGGACAAGGTCAGCATGCAACAGGGCATTATGGCCAAGGTCAGCACGAACACGGACAACCTCGTCAGAGCCATCGTGGACAAGGCCGTCGTGTACGTGGTCGTAGGGATGGAGGTCATGGAGCTGGTCCAAGCAATTGAAGTAAGGAATATCATTATTATCAAGATATATTTTATATTAATTTATACTTAAATGAAGGTATTGACAAGATTGAGAGGATGTGACAAGCATATAAGATGAGGTATGCTTTCTGGGACAACAAAGAAAACAAGAGTAAAAATTAGTTAACTTTCCTATCAAAGATCATGACAAAACTTAATAAATATGTGAGAGTGCGGGTTCCCATATTATGCCTATATATTTTAGAATGATACGAATAAATTTGGAAATCGGTGAATCCAATGGTTGTTCTCCAGTAATTCGGGTTCCTTAATTTTCAGTCGTTTCTTTACCATTATTCTGATCCTTCCAAACAAAATAGTAATTTGACCACGAAATACGAGTTATTTTTGCTGGCAGATTTTTTACTAGTTTAGTCGACAAGCATTTTTATGGTTACGCCGATCTATTTTTAAGTTTTGTCATAATGTAGATTTAATTTCTATCTATCTTCTCGGATTCATACATATGCAATTAAAATTATATTTCGCAGCTTATGCGTAAAACTCTTAGTGATATTTTAAGGGACCAAAAAATAGGTCCCCAAATCAGGGATCGCGTCGACAGAAAATCAAATTCCCTATTTTCGGTAATCGTGAATTCACGAGCCAAAAATCGTCGGGAATTCACAATTTTTGGGAATCGTGAATCGGGTCGGCGCGATCCCTGGTCCAAAGTCATAAAGATATCAGAAATGAACCTTTTGTTCGTTGCATGTGTTGCGCCCTATTTAAATTTTAGTAAAAAGAAAATTTTTTTAGTAAAAATTTGTTTCCCCTATTGTTTTCCCTCTTTTTTATTTTCTATTCTTTCTAGCACAATTTGTATTAGTTTTCAATTTCATGAATTTTTATTTCATTTTTTATTTAGACATTTTTCGGTGATTTGTATTTAGTTTGTTTACTCTTGTGATAAATCGTAGTTATTAGATAAATTTTGTTTTTTAAAGTAATAATAAGATAATCAAATCTTATCAAGGCGACCCTTTCCAAATCGCCGACTTGCCCGTAGGCAAAGGGTTTGGCGCCGCTACCAGCTTCTCATTCTCTTTATTTTGGAAAAATTCGGAAAAATTCGAAAAAATTCCACCTATATTTTGTCTCCGTAAGTTAATCCTTTTAATCCCTAATCGCTGAGGATTAGGGATTAAAAGGAAAAACACATCTGAACTGAACTGTCATTTGTTGTTCAATTTTTGTTAAATATTGGGGAAAGTAGGAGGGATGAATTGTAATCTTAGTTATTAGATAAATTATATTATTATGACTGCCAAGAATCTCGCTGAGGACCTAGGCTAAATATACATACCTAACTTTGCTCCAAAAATTTACATCCACCTATATTTTGTCTCCGTAACATTTTGAAACTATATTTAAAATTTGAAAAAATTATTTTTGAGTATTTATTTTTACTGTTAAAAATAAGCATATTTTGTTGCAACGAGGAAGACGATTTCTAGAATGACTTTAATTTTAAAATAAATTTAAAAAATTATTTAAATAAAATATTTTGCAAAATATTTTAAGGAATTTTGCAAAAGGAAGGTAAATATCGGCAATTACAAAGAGCAATCTCTATAGTAAGTGCAATATTTTTTAATTTCTTAAGTCTTGAGTTGCATTTAAGACATTACTCTTAAATTTAAAAGCCTGCCCTTATTATGACTGCCGCTACATTTAAAAAAAATAATTTATTTAGGGGTAAATAAAAATTTATAAGAGAATATTTCACGTGTTTATTTACTTTAAAATTTAAAAAGGCTCGAAAATTCGATTCGAGTTTTTCGAAAGTTCGATTTATAGGATTAAAAACAAAGATCAGGGATAAGTTAGACGCGTAGCTGATTGCTTTAAAAGTTGAATTGAACAGTCAGTTTTGCTGTATTTATCTATCTAATCTTCATGTAGGCATTCGAACAGCTTATATTTTTCTTTTCCCAATGTTTAAAATAGTTTTATCGGTACTTTTGTATGCAGTTTATGCACCATGCAATTTTTTCTTCTTTCTTATAAATATATGAAAAATGGGCTCGATAATGAATAGATTTTCTTCTACGGGCTTATTCCCAAAGAATGATAGTCAGCGAGGTATTGTGCCACTCTCTACTTTCCGCACAATAAGAAATACTGAAGAAATGAAGTCACCCAGAGTGTGTCCGAAAATGATATTTATAAAAACACTAATTATATGTAGTTGAAGCCATCTAGGAATCGGGATTTGATTTAAATTTTTATTTAATTAAAAGATGAAAATTTATAATTTAATTATTTTAAACTTTTATTTTCTTCAATTGATTTCATTATTATTTGGAATGCATCCTGGAGAAGGTACTTCGGGATCGCAACCAGAATGGCTGAATCTAGGAGAAGATTCAGGAATACAACAACCATTGGGGGAAGATGTTTGTTTTATGTAGCGAACTAAAAAATATACAAAACATTTTTAATAGGAATTTACTCAATTAAGAGAACAGATTCTACCTTTGCTTAAGAAAGTTGGCGATCACGAGAAGCTTGAAGGAATAGTACCTCGGGTGATAAGTAATATTTATTTTTTTAATTAACAGTTTATTTTTAAAATTAAAGAGAACCCTACCCGCCGCAAAGAAATTACTAATGTTAGAATACAATATTATAATTTGGTTTATGCATATTTAGAGCTATTAGCTAATACCAATGAAATTATTGCAAGTAAATTTTTATGGTTAACGAATCTACATCAAAATATGGTAATAAATATTGTAGAGCATATAGCTATTTAATAACTAAGGCTGTGCAGTAGTCGGCGTGGTGTAATGGCTAACACATCAGTCCGGTCTAATGAAGATGCTGGTTCGCTCCCAGCCGCCAAAAAACCTTTTGCACTAGCTAAAGGAGAGAAATAGCTATAGCCCAGCTGCTTTACTATATTATTTTTTATTTAACATTAATTGCAAAACCGAGGCTTGTAAAGACCGAAAGGGAAAATAACTAGATGAGAGATGAATAGATCTACTCAAATACCCATATACCTAATATTAATTGCTCATTTGTCAGAACAATTCTGATTTCTCAAAAAAACAACAAGAAAAAGAAACAAAAAAGATAAATGAACTAGAAATCCGCCGTAAAATTAATGAAACACTGAAAAACGGGCTTACAGCAGATTTGCGGACATTATACGGCTATGTCCTTACACTCTATAATCAACCGACTCAGAATCCAGGTAATTGACTTACTAGAAGAACTTTATTTTAGTAACACTTTTTTCTAAATGTATTTTTATGAAATAAATGTAAAAAGTAAAGTTATTGTGTTGATTTTGTAACAGATTTAGTTGTTGAAACAAGTGGACTGGGGCAGCATGGACAAGGATATTATGAACAGGGTCAGCATGTACAAGAGCAATATGTACAAGTCCAGCATGCACAAGAGCATTATATTCAAGGTCAGCATGAACACGGACAACCCAGTCAGAGCGATCGCGGACAAGGCCGTCGTGTACGAGGTCGTAGGGATGAAGGTCATGGAGCTGGTCCAAGCAATTGAAGTAAGGAATATCATTATTATCAAGATATATTTTATATTAATTTATACTTAAATGAAGGTATTGACAAGATTGAGAGGATGTGACAAGCATATAAGATGAGGTATGCTTTCTGGGACAACAAAGAAAACAAGAGTAAAAATTAGTCAACTTTCCTATCAAAAATCATGACAAAACTTAAATATGTGAGAGTGAAGGTTCCCATATTATGCCAATATATTTTTAGATTGATACGAGAAAATTTGAAAATCGGTGAATCCAATGGCTATTCTCCAGTAATTCGTGTCTTTTAATTTTAAGTTATTTTCTTACCATTAGGTTGACCTGCCAAGCAGAATACTAATTTAAACTAGAGTAGGCCGAGGGCCTCGCCAAGGCCCTCGGCCATTTTCAAACCTCGACTTCGATTTTGCTGACCTCGGGCCTCGGAACCTCTGTCTCGGTTTTCTCAAAAAGCCTCGACCTACTCATATTTAAACACAAGACAGATTTTCAAGTTTAGTCGACAAGCAATTTTATGGTTACTCCTATCTATTTTTAAGTTTTGTCATAACGTAGATTTTCTATCTGTCTTTTTGCCTTCCTATACAATTAAACTTATATTTCGCAGCTTATGCGTAAAACTTCTAGTGCTACTTTAAGGGAGCAAAAAATAGGTTCAAATCATAAAAATATCAAAAATGAACCTTTTGTTTGCTGCATGTGTTGCGCCCTATTTAAATTTTAGTAGAAGGCAAAAATTTTTTAGTAAAAATTTGTTTCCCCTATTGTTTTTCCTATTCTATAATTTTCTATTCTTTCTAGCACAATTTGTATTAGTTTTTAATTTCATGAAATTTTATTTCATTTTTAATTTAGACATTTTCGGTGATTTGTATTTAGTTTGTTTACTCTTGTGATAAATCGTAGTTATTAGATAAATTTTGTTTTTTAAAGTATTAATAAGATAATCAAATCATATCAGAGTGACCCTTTTCCAATTTACCAAAAGGGGGCATGGCTTCTCAAAAAAGGGGTGAAATCGGCCAGAAGCCAAACCGACAAATCGAACTGAAAATATTTTTTAAGACAACAACCCTATTGGTGGTCTGTTATTCGTATAGACATGGTGTTTACGGAACTGGGGGTTCGGAATCTAATAGGTCTTTAAATACCTTATTTTGTATTTTATCTGTGTTATATTTAATCTGTAAAAATAAAACTTCAAATAAACAAAGCATGATTTATGTCCACTAATTATCGTTTAAATAGGACTTAACCGTTTACCTTATTAATTCCCCCGAGAAATTATTTTTTCACCCCATCCGTGGCATGGGGAATTAATAGAGGGTGGGAATTAATCGAGTAAATACGGTAATTAATTCAAATTGAAGTCAATATAACTCGATATGCGAACAGAAACATTGGGGTGCTTAATTATTTTTCGGCAATCTACAATAAAATAACAAAGTTAGTGAAACAGTTATCCCTCTTGAATATTCGAATCTCCTTTTAATTTGTTAAAATTAAGAAAAATAGGAAAATCTACAGTAGTGTATTCTAAATGTTAAACCAATTTTATAAAACTCGAAATTATATTCTTTCTTCATTTTATTTAAATAATTTTAAAAAGAATTTTAATTATACACACACTAATTACCTCAAAAAGTAAAAAAAAAGAAATAGCAAATTAAGAACAAAAAATCTTTTTAAAATGGCTTTAGCAGCAAAAACATATTCGAGCAGTTCAAACGGTAATGGACGCCGGGTACTTATTCCCCCCCCCCTCCAGCCCGCTTTCAAGTAGATGTACAATATGGTCAGTCATTTTTTCCTTCCATAATTTCCAGGACAGGTTGAAGCAATACGTACCCCCTCCCAAATTCCTGCATTAGGTTCACAGTTCAAAACCCGAATAATTGCCCCTCTCAATTAATTATCCTCTCCAGCCGCCGCTCGCGAAAGGTTGAATTACCCAGGGTAATTACACGGACAATAAGGAAATCATTCGTTTTGGGGTGTTATTGACAGTTGGAGGGAGGCTTACTCTTTATATTTCTTTTATTTAACCGACCGTATTTCAACGAGTTAACTAAATCCATTTTGAGAAAAATAATAAAAATTGATAACGATTCACAAGAGTATTCTAACTACAAAGCAGCTAAAAACTGTCATAGAATAAAATTTAAAAACTAAAAAATTTTATGCTAGAAATGATTGAAAATGTTAAAGAAATTGATACTATGATGCAGACCTGCTCATGGACACGGATACAGATAATATCAAGATGCCTCGGGAAATCCGCCTGTATCCGCCGTAAATATCCAGATACGGATATCAAAATCAGTATCCGTGAGCAGTCTGCTATAATGTATCTCGTTTTTAAAACACCACAAAGTGTTGTCATAATTTTGAATAATATCTGTTCTAATAACAGATTGATCTAACACATGTTTTCTTTCCTCACATCTTCTCATATTGTCAATATCCGCCTCAATTTAAATTAAATATTTTAATAAAGTATATTCCCTACCTCAATTGCCGGAACCAGATCCGTGATCTCCTGAACGGCGACCTTGTGTACGTTCACTACGCGTACCTTGACCACTTGTTCCTTGACCTCGTGTACGGCGATTTTGTTTATGTGAAACTGGTGGCACTTAATTAATTCATAAAATAATTTTAAATTTGCGCTCTTTCAATATTTAATGGCATAGCAAAGTTATAGATCAAGACCGGAATCAGATAAACTGATATCTATCTTTGGGGGAAACATTTTATATTGGCTCAGAGGGATGAGCGCAAGAGACATTTCAAAAAACGCAAGGCCAAAAATTAACACAAAATGCTGGCCAATATGAATTTGGACTTAAATTGAAATTTGCCGCCGACAGACATTTAAAGGTCAATTAATTACCTTCATTCAAATACTTGTCAATCTTCACCATATCTTCTATAATTTTAGTTTTCTCGTTTTCGAGGTTTTGAAGACTGGTGTTTAGTTCATTTATTTGTTGTAATATGGTCGGATCATCCTAACAAAGGGAAATATAAACTGATAAATTATTCGTATGATTCTGATTTTTTGTCAGAAAATAGGCACCTATTTTCATTTCCCAATACCTACCGTATATCCTTTAATAACTACCCTGGGTAATTATTGTTTCGACCTTCCGCTGGAGGGAGTAATTAATCGAGGGAGGGTAATTATATGAGGTTTGAAATTTCAACCTGTTTTAGGGCATTTATTTGGGGGTAATTATTGTTTCAATCTATCGCTGGATGGGGTAATTATTGGAAGTGGGTTAATTATTTGAGGGAGGGCAATTAATACAGGTTATGCGGTATTTTCATTTCCTAATAAAAATAAATCTAAATAAAAATTGCCTTTACCGGATAATACGATTTAACCGAATCGTAGGCTTGAATTTGTTGACGAATATTCGTAAATTCTTCATACAACTCGTTATATGCAAAAATTAAATTATTATATTGTTTTTCAATATTATCAATTACTTTCATATTTCCTTGGTTCTCTTTATTTTTAAAAATTATTTAATTAAAAATTTAGAATAAGAATTAAGAACTACTTAATAGGTGAGGTGTGATGCCTGGAAGAGGAGCAGAAGAGCTAACGTATTGAAGCATATGACGAATTTTTAAATCTAGTTGTTTCATCTATTAAGAATATTTATAGTTTTATTTCCCTAAAATAATACTAACATCTGGTTCGACCGGTAGTTGCGAGCCCGAACCTTCTCCTGGATTCATTCCTCCTGGTTGTGATCCTGAAGGACCTTCTCCTGAATTCATTCAAAATAATAAAGAAAAATTTTGAAGAAAATAAAAATTTAAAAGAATTAAATTGTAAATTTTCATGTTAAATGTCGAAACTTTGAGGGGTTTGGGGTTATTATTTCTTGACACACTGTAATTATTATGCTAACGTCTTGAAAATGCCTAGGTAATAGTGGAGGCGGATATTTCTCACGTGCGAGCAAGTACGAGGTCTAGTACGAGGTACGAGGCCAAAAATATAGCGTGTACGAGTAGAAGTGAAAAATAGGGCATGTACGAAGGTAGTGTAGTACGAGCATAAAAATAGGTATTTACGAGTTTTTTTTGCATGTCTGGTTCGAATGGGTTCAATATAGACTAACTATTTCGACCCAAAATAGTGTTTTTTGTGCTTATCTTATTATAAACCGCAAAAAATATTGGTAAAAGCCTAAATTTTAGAAATAAGTGTTACGAGAATAAGGTTCTTCTACTATATCAATTACCTAAATTTCGAATCGTTTGATTATAGAGTACTTGGACATAATCGTATAATGCCCGCATATCTGCTGTAAGCCCATTTTTCAGGGTTTCATTAATTTGATGATAGCTTTCTAGTTCATTCATGTTTTTTATTGCTTCTTCATGTTGTTTTTGAGTGAAGCTAGGATTGTTCTGACAAATGAGAAAATCATTTTTATTTTTTTCTCTCATTTATTGTCCCAATCGGAATTTACAAGTCTCGGTTTTTGCAATAATTATTTCCTTTTTTACGTTCATTGTGAGTAGGGTTGTCGGTTTCAAACCGAACCGAATATCTTTCCGATATCCCTTCGAAACCGCTGATATCTTTATTTAGGAGTGATCCTCCTCTGATATCACTTAAATCCCACTTGATCAATTCAGAACCACTTTTATCACCCGATATGGAACCCCTTATATCCAACAAATTCGCTTATACCTCACCGCTAATCCTTAGTATGTATCTCCCTAGCCCTAGAAAAAAATTTCGGTCGGTTTCGGTTAACCGATGAATCTGGTGAAACCGACAACCCTAATTGTGAGGTAAAAATTTTAAACAAACAAAATAATATTTTTTACCATATTTTGATTTAGATACTCTAACAAGGAATTTTTTTGTTCAATAATTGCATTGGTATTAAACAACTCAATATATGCGTAAACCAAATTAAAATATTGGTCTCTTACATTAGCAATATTTTCGCGGATAGGGCCTCCTTTAATTTTAAAAATAAATTGTTAATTAAAAAAATAATTATTACTTAACGGCCGAGGTACTATTTCTTGAAGTATCTCTTGATTGCCAACTCTTTCAAGCAAAGGAAAAATTAGTCCTTTTAATTGAGTAAATTCCTATTAAAAATGTTTTGTATATTTTTTATTTCGCTACAATAAAACAAACATCCACTGGTTGCTGTGTTCCTGAACCTTCTCCTTGATACATCACCCGTGGACCTTCTCCTTGATACATTCCTCCTGGGTGCGACTATTAAAATGTTTATATATTTTTATTTCCATAAAATAATACAAACATTTATTGGTTGTAGTGATCCTGAAGGATCTGCTCCTTGATTCATCCCTCCTGGATGAGATGCTGGACCTTCTCCTGGATGCATTCCAAATAATAATGGAAACAGATGAAGCAAACAAAAATTCAAAAGAAGAAAATTACAAATTTTCATCTTTAAATTGGAAGCAGGCCAGTATACCGCTGAGCTATAACTTCGTTTAAAATTGTCGAATCCGGGACGCCCTGGTATGGTTCGATCCAGCTCCTTGAGGCGCTTCGAACCATACCAGGGCATCCCGGATTTGACAATTTTGAACGAAGTTATAGCTCGGCGGTATACTGGGCTCGCGGTATAACTGGGTGTACCCCTTTAAATTAAATTAAAAAATTTTGTTTTTCGATATTTAAACTTTAAGATTTAAGTTTGTCATAGGGAACTTAATTGACTGTAGCCCTAAACTATTCTTACTGAGGAATAATTGCCGATTATTCTAACACTGTTTGTTAGTTAAAAACAATATTATATATTTAAAACAGTAGGTAAGAGGATTAATTGGCTACTCGAGTGTTTATTGGGGAATAAATCTCTCCTTTTATTACAATCAGATGCGCGCGTCACTCATCACCCATTTTAATTTTTAATCCTATAAATCGAATTTTTGAATTTCAATATCTTAGAGCAGATAGACTCATGATTAATTTTTACTTCCTCTTTAAAAGAAATTAAAAAAAAATTTATATTTAAGTAGTTTGTATTAGATAGCATTATTAGCTTTCCCTTTTTGCTGTCCATTTCCGCTGTTTAATTATTTAAATTTATATTTTGCAAAAAATATTTTTTTGCAAAAAAAAATATTTTAAAATTAAATTTTATTATTTAATAAATTTTGGATGGTGTTTCCACTAATGATATACAAAGTTTAATAAAAAGAAATACCTATATATAAATATGCTTAGAAAAAAATTAAAGGATAACTTATCCTTTAAGATAAGTAAAGGATAACTTTTATTAAAGGATAACTAAGGTAAAAGTTAGGAAATCTGAGAAGGAGCTCAAGAAATTAGCAAAATAATTCCGAGATTATCTCATTAATAATTAGAGAATAACTAAGATTTATCGCAAGAGCATAAAACTACAAATCACCGAAAAATGTCAAAATAAAAAATGGATTAAAAATGCTTGAAATGAGAAACTAATACAAATTGTACTAGAAAGAATAGAAAACCTCATATGTTCAGCGCATCCTCACAATCATGGCCATACCTTTATTTAAGTATAGATTAATAGGAAATAAATATCTTAACAATACTTCAGTTTCTGGACCAGATCCATGATGCCCGGCCCCTGCGACCACGTCCATGTTGTCCTCGTTCACATTGCCGCTTCCTACATTTTCACGCATCTGTATGTGTTAATCAATTTATAATATAATTTTTTTAATTTAGGGGTCTAAGGAAACTTCCGGTTGGTGATTTCACGTATAGTAAAATTAATTAAGTACCTTCCTTTGAAGTTGTTTCAATCGAGATGTAAAGTTTTTAGGCATAATTGTATGATTATCTACTGTAAGTCTGGTTAAAATATCATCGTTAATTCGAAAAAGCTCGTTTAGTTGATCTATCATTTGACTGATAAGTTGTACGGGTTTAGGATTGTTCTAAAAAGTGTGAAAAATAGCAGATAGAAAATTAAAAAATTTTTTACCCGATGTTGGATTTTAACATTTAGACTGTTTTTTAACTCTTTACTAAATCCACGTATATAGCTAATGAATGATTATATGAATAAACCAAAATTTCATATTGTTTTTTAGCATTAGGAAATGATTGCACAGGTTCCTGGTCTTCTTCATCTTAAATAAGATTAATCTAATAAAATCTCAGAATTATGGTGTACAAGCACAATATCAGAAAATTAATTCCAACACAAATGGGTACTTATCGCTATCCTCTTTTTCCGAAATTATTTTTCGAAATTATTCCGGAAATTATTTCCGAGACATTCTGCGTCACAAGACAATCTCCACTAGTTCAATAGAAGTTTCGGTTCCAGATCCAGATATCCAAATTTCCCCAAAATCCGCCAATAATAACAATATGCGAACATAAGTATGTTAGAATTATCTATTTTTAGAGGAAAAGCTCCGGTTTGCTTTAAGAACATAATTAAATTAAAGTCAATTAATTACCTTCATTTTTAATTGCTTTATTGGAAATGTGAAGTTCATTAATATAATCGAAAATTTTTTTCATATCTGCTATTATTTTATCTTGCATTTTTTTGTTACTTTCTAGAGCGGTAGCTAATATATGCATTAGTGACAAATTGGGTGTATTCTAAATGTGAAATTAAAATTATTTAGGCAGTGTAATTTTTTGAAAAACAATCGAAAAACAATCCCGATATAACCACCTTTCATTACCAAATAAAAATAAAATTAATATAAAAAAAATGCTAATTTCACCGATGCGATCTCTCTGTTAAATAATGCAAAATTTTCATTGTATTCTTTTAATTCTTCATTATATGCATAAAACAGATTATCATATTGTTCTTTAACATTGGTAATTTTTTGCACATATGCTTGGTTTTCTAGTTAAATATTATACAATATTATATAAATTTAAATAAATTATGCATTACTTAACTGGCGAGCTACTATGTCATGAAGGGGCTTTTTGTTACCAAAAACTTCGAGCAAAGGCACGATTTGTTCTTTTAATTGTTCAAAGGTCTATAAAAATGTCCATTTTTTATTTTGTTAAAATAATACTAACAAGTTCCTGTCCCGATCGTGAAGGACCTACTTCTGATTTCAAACCGCCTTGTTTCGATCCTGAACCTTCTCCTGGATTCATTTCAAATAATAACAAAAAGAGTAGAAGGAAATAAATTTTTAAAACAATTAAAATGTAAATTTTCAACTTTAAATTAGTAAATAGACTCAAATCTCGATGTATTAATTCAATAACTAATTGCTATTTAAAAAGCCAGATGGTTCCATTTTCTGCGCCGCATGAGAAAATTGTGAGAATTTTGGACAAATTTCTTCTATTTTCTCCGCCGCAAGCGAAAATTTTAAAAATTTTATAAGGCCATGAAGCCACATTTCTCCCATTTTTGTCCACAAATTTGGTAAAAATATTATCGAGTCTTGTTCGAGTCGGGCTGCATTTCTTCGAGTCATTTTTTTCGGGCCTCATTTTTCGACCGAGTCTTTTTCGGGACAAATTTCAGTGCCCGACTCGATCTTCCGGACCGGACCGGATCGGGCCCCAACCCTAAATAAAATAAAATGAATAGTAGAGCAAGATATTTTTATTTTTAAGCCAATTAAATGCGTGCGTAACTTTTATAAGTGCAACAAATGTCTCGTCTTGAATGGCTATATTTCCATTTATATAAATTTTCTTTTTACCTCTAGCAAAAATATTTTATAAACTTATTTTTAAATTTTAAGCTGACGAGCTCTTAAATTTAAGAGAACGCATAAGTTCGTGGGACAATTCATGGGACGCTTAGAATTGCCCTTTATTTTTTACCCCTAGTAAAAATACTTTTTCAATTTATCGACAAACATTGAGCTAACATTGAGATTAAATTTACAAGGCATGTCTTGACAGGTAAATCAAGTGACTATTATGAAATCAAGAAAAAATTTTAGAAATATTTTTTTGTAAAATATTTTATTTAATTTAAATATATTAAAGAATTTTAATTTATTTAATATTGTGTTTAACGCACAAAATTTTTAATTCTTTCCATACTCTCTTTCACAATTATTTTAACCTTCAAAAAATAAGCCCGCCTGCCTACTACCAGCCAGATCGTTTTCACTTTGAGCTATATTTTGAAATATATTTTTAGAATAAAATAAATATTTTTTAATCACACCCACCTAAAATTATGATATAAATATGTGGGGCAAGAGAGGGACAATCATCTCTTCAATTGTTCTTATTCTTATTCAGTTAAAACATTGTTCCCTCTCTTGCCCAAAAATTGTGAAATAATATATTTTGTAATTGAAATAAATAAATATATATTCTTTTGAATATATTGGATACCCTAAGATTGTAAAGATTTTAGGAAGGATAAAATTAATCTCTAAAATAGGGAAAGATTTTATAAGCTTATTCAGTTGTAACTTTTCAATTTTTTTGAAAGCACTCATATATTTGGCTACCACTCATAAATATATTCGAAATTTAAATTAATTAAATAAATTTTTTCATCTTAAATAAGTTTTTGTGTATGGTTCTAGGATTGAGTAAATAAAAATTGCTCATTTGCAAAAATATTATTAATTGGAAAGGCTTTTGAAGCAAGCGATTAACTATACATTAGCTACTTAAGATCGGACAAATCAAATATTTGATCAAATTATTTGATATTTAAAAATATTTATAAAAATTGTCTACATAGAAATGTCAAATATTTAACAAATATTAAACCATTTAAAAGATATTTTATAATAAAATAATTTTTAGCTCACGCTACAAAAATGTTGGAATGACTATCATTCGATTCGTTTTGATAAGCTAAGCCTAATGGTAAAACTCCGATTTGCGGAAATGTTTTAAGCCCAGGTAGAGGGTTTTGAAAATATAAAAAATATAATGATTCTGAGATTAAAAAACAAAATTTCTCTAAAAACTAAGATTTATCACAAGAGTTTCATAACTACAATTTACCGAAAAAAGTCTACATAAAAAATAAAAGAAAAATGCAGAAATTAAAAACTAATACAAATTATGCTAGAAAGAATAGAAAATTAAAGTTAGGGAAATATTTTTTAACAAATTTCGAGTTTTACTAAAATTTAAATAGGGTTCGACATTACAGCAAGATAAGTTTATTTTTGATATTTAATGACATAAACTTTGGGAATGGTAATATTTTATTCTAATTTTGATCCTCTAAAATACGTCTAGGAATTTACTTTATCTGCAAATGTCGGGCCGCAAGTATAAAATTCTACTTGTGAAGAAAGAGAAATGATTGATAGAAATAAAATCTACGTTATGACAAAACTTTAAAATTAGATCACAGATACCTTAAATACTTAATATGTTATTTCAACAAAACTCGTAAAACCCTACACGTACCATTAAATAAATAACACTTTAGTGGTCACATTATATCTACCCTGATTGGGAGGTGAGAATAATCGGAAATATGCGCAAATTGATAGCCCCAGATTACTGTAGTTGTTAAAATAATTTTTAAAAAAACACAGCTTAACTGTCACTTCCCCTGTTTCCGGACCATCTTGTACAAATAGGAAATACCATTGGAATCCTTGTATATGGAAGGAGACCTATTTATTAAGTTTTGTCATAATCTTGAATAGAAAAGTCGGCTAATTTATACTCCTGTTCTCTTTGTTGTATCAGCTAGCATAATCCTCATATATACATGTTCCTCGCATCCTCACAATTATGACAATACCTTCATTTTAAATATAAATTAATATAAAATTCGTGTTATTTATAATGATAATCATTACTTCAGTTGTCTGGACCAGAGCCACGATGTTCACCCATACGGCTTCGTCTATGTTGTTCTTGTCCACGACGATCTTGTCCACGATGGCCATGTACATATTGAGCTTGTACATGATGACCCTGCCCATATTGCCCTTGTTCCTGTTGATCATGCCCACTTGTTCCCACATCTGAATCTTTTATTCCATAAAATAATTTTTTTTAATTTTAACTAGATTCAATATAATGAACCTCGGTCTCTTTATATTATAGACCAAAATGCAAACGTAAGTTCATAATAAAATATTTTTATTTACAAAAATTTACGTGTATTATATTAAAGTCAATTAATTACCTTCATTTAGAATCGCTTGATTAACAAAATTGTAGCTTTCTAGGACATAATCATAGAGTTTTTGCATATCTGCTAAAAGTCCGTTTTGTTTTCTTTTGTTATTTTCAATAGGGGTTTTGAGTGAGTTTATCATTACACGATGGATTTCTTGTGAAAAGCCAGGATGTTGCTAACAAATATAAAATTAAAATAATATTGAATAGAATTTGCTGTTTTTCAGTATTTTTTGGCAAAAACAATCTCACTTTTCAAAATTATTTCATATACCCATTTTCATTGTCAAATAAAAATGAATTTTAAATAAAAAAATATTTTTACCAGATATTGGTTTCTAGTAGTATACCCGACTCTTAATTCTTCATTAAGTTTAGCTGACTCTTTTAATAAGTCCTCATATTGATGAACCAAATAAACATATTGTTCTCTAACATTGTTTATTTTAGGCGCAGGTGCAGTAAATGGCTGCGCATGTCCTTTATTTTTAAAAATAAATCGTTTTTATAATTGAAAATTATATTTTTATAAATTTAAATGAAAATAAATATTACTTATCAGCTTCTGATATTCTAGGTTTTCACATGGCGCCGCGTTTCCAACATCTTCGAGCAACGGACTAATGTTAGCGCATAATTGAGTGAAAAGCTATTAAAAATGTTTAGTATAATTTAATTAATAATAATAACTTCTTCCGACGTATGTTTCGATCCTGAGTCTTCTCCAGGATGCGTTGAGGTTCCTCCAGGACCCATTCCAAATAAAAAAGGAAAAAGTTGAAGCAAATAAAATTTTACACGAATTAAATTATAAATTTTCATCCTTAAATAAATTAGAAAATTTAAATTAAATTTCGATTTAGAAAGGTTTGAGTTCGTTATGTCAAACTTAATTGACAGTAACCCTAATAATATTTTTAGATTTAAATAGGAGCTAATAGCAATGGAATGTTCAGTTAATTATCTTGACTTAATTTTGTTTTTGGAAGAAAAATTCCTTGTTTAACTACTATTTTATTTTTGAAATAAAAATTTTTACAAGCCCAGTAATTGGTTTTATTTGTAAACATGTTTATTTAGTTATTAAAAGTTTTTTTAATATTTAATTCAAAAATATTTAATATAATATTTAAATTAAGTCTCTTCCTCTAAATCAGCCAAATATATTAAATTAAGTTAATGAATAAAGCAAATCATTATCCTATTTTAAAGGTAATGAGGAGATGCGCGCGTAACGTAAGTCGCTGTAAAGACTCGTGAATTGAATAGCTATATTCTCTATTCAATTTAATTGTCTCTATATCCCTAGCAAAAATTTTTTTTCGATTTATTGACTAATTTTAAACCAACGAGAAGTCAAATTTAAGAGGTAAGTCTTATTTAAGTTGGGTTTAGGTTTGGGTAGCAAGTTTGATCAAGATGAGCTTGAAATGTAAAAAACAAATAAATATTTATATGGTTAAGGAATGGTCGGAAGAAGGTTAAATGAGTGGGTTGTAAAACATTGATAAAAAAAAGAAATAAATTTAAAATAAATGAGAGAAATTTGAAGATTAAAGTAAATGTTTGTTTGAGGGAATTTTTTAAATGAAGGTAAGGTAAATATTTAGGGAAATAAATGGAA
The DNA here is from genome assembly GCA_036172945.1 of Meloidogyne incognita. Taxonomy (NCBI): domain Eukaryota; kingdom Metazoa; phylum Nematoda; class Chromadorea; order Rhabditida; family Meloidogynidae; genus Meloidogyne; species Meloidogyne incognita. The sequence goes on from JARQAC010000013.1 coordinate 758,930, forward strand.
ATAAATTGTAAATTTTCATCTTTAAATTAAATAGGTATAATATTAAATATTCTTTCCGATTTAGAAGGTTTCCAACTCAAACCTACATTTACTTTACACATACATTCTGTCCCAAAATTATGAGTTCACCCCTAAATTTCATCATAATATGGGTTTCAGACTACAAAATAAAAATATCTTTTAATATAGTATGTTTATCTAGCGTATTCTTTGGTACCAAAAATTTGCTTAGAGTGTTGGGAATAAAATAAGAATTAGCAAATTTTATTCATTTTGAAGAAAGTTATGGCAAGAACAAAAGTGGCGGAAAATTTGCCGCACTGTTAATTTTGTTTATTTTTCATTTCAATTTAAAATTCTCTCGGTTTAATGGAACTTTCTTCGATCACGTTTGATTTCTTATATCGCAATTTGACTTAATCCTAGGAGGTATTTATTTAACTAGCTTGTCTTAACTTTATTCCAAGATTATCTCATTAATAATTTTTAAAAAACAAACTTTATCTACTAACTAAGATTTATCGCAAGAATATTTTAACTACAAATCACCAAAAAATTTTTAAATAAAAATTGAACTAAAAATTCGTGAAAATAAAACTAATACAAATTGTGCTAGAAAGAAAAGGTTAAAGAATAGATTTGTCAGTCAAAATCAATCTGACTCGAATGTTTCTTGCAACCTCATAATCTTGTCAAAATACCTTCATTAGAATATAAATTAATATAAATACATATCTTTATAAAAGTTACTACTTCAAATGCCTGAACTAGATCCGCGATGTCCTTCCTCACGTCCTCGTTTACGTTTGCCTTGAAGGCGACGAACATAAGCGTTAATTTTTTCCATGTCGGTTATAACATCGTCTTGCAGGACCTTGTTAGCTTGAAGAGATTCGATTAGACCATCTAGGCTTTGCTTTTCTTCTTGTGTGAGATGAATGTTCTAACAAAGGGGAATCAAAATTATTATGTACTTTTATAAACATTTAATAGCGGATTTATTTGTTTCCATTACAACTCTCGATTTGGAAAAATAATTCCGTTTATTCTAAATAACCCATTTGTATTATCTGCAGAACATTATGCCCTAAAAATGGGTAAGAAGTGTTCTTTTGATATTTTTGAGGTCTGCCTTAGGTAATAAAGTGTTCAGAGCCAGAAACTGAGCTTAGAATTTGTTTATACGAACCCCGGACCCGAATTCGACTAATCTAATTCGTGTTCGGAGTTCGAGATAAATAAATTGAACTAAGATTCGGATTTAGCACTCATTTTTTTCTAGGGAGCAATGTACATGCTTACCCAAATAAAAATTTTAAATACAAAAAAATTTTTACCGAATATTGGTTCATAGCATTAGTTAAATTTAAGGTGAAACTTAAGAGCTCAAAATGCGCCTCAACCAAATTCTCGTATTGTTTTCTAACATTGGGAAATGATTCCACAGGTTCTTGGTTACCTTTATTTTTAAATATTTTTTAATTTAAATAAAAATAAATTTTACCTATCTTCCGAGGCACTACGCCATCACAAGGATTTGCGTCGCCAACTTCTTCAAGCAAAGGACGAATTTGTCCGTTTAATCGTTTAAACGGTGTTTGTTGCGGTCCTGCACCTCCAGGATGCATTCCAAATAATAATGGAAACAATTGAAGAAAACAAAAAGTTAAGAAGATTAAATTGTAAATTTTCATCCTTAAATTAAATAAAATCAAATTTCAAAAAGTGATTTTCTTTTAAAAGACATTAGATAAACGAGTCTAATATATTGTACGTTAGCGAAGAGCTCTCTATTCCCATGAAAATTTTAAGAGAATACAGTGATTGAGTTAGGAATAACCCTCTTCATTTTAAGTTATCATTTTTGAAAAAATCCCCATGTTTTACATATCTTGATTTCAAAAAGAAAAATTCACAAAAACTGAAAATATCAAATTTTTGGAAAATATTTTATTTAATAAACTTTAATTTAAAATTAATGCCCATTCACAAAATCAGCCAGCTACTTTATTTGAGTATAATGAATTAAAGGCAATAAGATGCGCGCTTAAATCAAGTCCCGTGTAAATTTCTTTTTACAACTACATATTATAGGTTTTTTTAAAATATTGACAAATCTTAAGCTGACGAGTCTTTAAAATGCTGACAGGAGGGGAGAGGAGGGGGAGAGAATTTTTAAAGGAGGGTGAAGTAGGGGGAGAGAGTTTTTAAAAGAGGTGAGAGGAGGGGGAGAGAGTTTTTAAAAGAGGTGAGAGGAGGGGGAGAGAATCTTAAAAATCAACGAATCCTGACAGGAGGGGAGAGGAGGGGAAGAGAATTTTTAAAAGAGGTGAGGGGGAGAGGATTTTTAAAAGAGGTGAGAGGATCAGGAGAGAATTTTAAAAATCAATCTCCGGATTCACACGAATTCTGACAGGAGGGGAGAGGAGGGGGAGGGTCCCGTCCCCCTTCCTATTTGAGTCTCAGATTAATTTTCCTTTTATTCTTTTCTGCCTTGAAATTGTCAAATTTCCTTCTTTAAAAGTAATTATTTTTGCCGTTAGTCCTTTTTCTATTTTCCTTTTCATTATAAGTTTTGAGAGAAAAAAAAATGACAGTAACAAAGCTAATTGGTCTGAGACTCAGATAAGGGGAGTCAGGATATGAACATAGTACCCTTATTGTTAGGGTCCGGATTTTTATTGAAATAAAATCGCAAAATATGGCCATAAAATATTGAAATAAATTGGCAAATACTGACAAAAATGCTGAAAATTAGCTAAATATTGAATTAAATTATCGTTTATTCACTAGCAAAATCCATAAAAAGTTGCAATTTAACAAAATAATTTAATCACGTTTATAAAATTGCACATTAGCTTTTGTTGCTTTTGTTTCAATTTTCATTGCTTTTTTTCAATTTTCATTTTTAAATGAAGGCTTCTGTTTTTGACCAAAAACATAAAGGTTTTTATTGAAAAATTATTAAAAAAATCATAGTTTTTTTAAGTTCAGTTTGAAATCTTTCATATGTATGAGTCGTTTAATTTTCTAAAAATCTCAAGCTTTATACCTCCACATTCTAAGGATGTTGAAAATGGGAGTGTAAAACTTCCACAAATTAGAAGAACATGTTAGTTCAGAATATTACCAATAATTCCAACTCCTCTAGAATTTTCTCCGGTTTTCGAGTAATTCAAAGATTCTTTCAACATGGTATGTAATTTATATTGACGAAATTAAAATTTTTTTTGTGAAATCGAAAAAATATTTTAAAACTTTATGGGCTAGAGAGAAACTTTTTATGCTTATTAATAATCAAAAAAGGAAATTCATCTAATAACTAAGATTTATCACAAGAGTTACTACAAATCAGTGAAAATATTTTAGAATAGAAAAGGCTAAAAGTTTATGAAATTGAAAACTAATTAATACAAATTGTGCTAGAAAGAAAAAGAAAAGTTACATAATAAAGCTTTAGATACTATAACATATCTTGTTTTTAAAGCATCACACAATTTTTAAAAATAGCTAAGAAAAGATTACTAAAATTTAAATAAAATATTATAACAAAACTTAAATAATAAACTGTTAAAATTATCAAGTAATTTCTATCAAGACCCGGAGTTGTCTTAATGGATTTTTAGCCCGTTTAACTAGAAATGATGAAGAAAAATTAGTTAACAAAAAAAATTTAGGATTTATCTTTTTTTATAACGTAGAGCATTTAAAACGCCTAGGCTGGTTTTAAACGAAAAAAAGGATAAAAGAAAAAGCTTTAGTCAATGCCCCGGTAGCTCAGTGGTCTAGCTCCTGTATATGGTGAGCGAAAACGCCTAGCAATAACTCTCAGTATATCACAGGTTCGAATCCTGTTCGGTAACTAAACTTTTGCTAATCTCTTTCAAATCCAGTTCGTAATCCCGCGGTTTAAGCACAAACGGATTTTTAGCCCCCTCTGAAAGGAATATTTAAGTTTTGTTATAAAAATTTATAAAAGATAGAATAATTTCTGTCCCATGTTTTCTTAACCAATCATGCTCAAATCAGCAAAATGGCCTCGCATATTGCAGTTCCTACTTCAAATGCCTGAACCAGCTCCGCTATGACCTTCTCCTCGTTTACGTTTGCGTTGAGTGTCAGGGTCCTTGACATAGTTGTAAAGTTTTTGCATATCAGATATAACACCGTCTTTCTGGGTTTTGTTATCTTGAAGAGATACATATCATGTCATTTCTCTCTCATTTATTTAGTTCCAATCCAAGTCTTTGGCAAAAACGATCGCCTTTTTTCCCAACAATTTCATATATCAATTTTTATTAAAGTAAAATTTTAAATAAAAAATAGAATTCTTTACTTGATATTGTTTTAAAGCATAAGTTAAATTCACGGATTCACTTATTAACTCAAAATGCGCAGCAACCAAATTATCATATTGCTCTCCAACATTTGCAAATGAATGGACAGGTGCTTGGCCTTCTTTATTTTCAAAAATAAATTGTTATTAGTAGTATAGCTCCCTGAGCCTTCGGGGTTGAAAGTTCGGGGATCAGGGTTTGAAAAAACCCCCATTAAAAAACATTAAAAAACCCATTAAACCCCCATTGTTATTATAGTAGTTAAAATTAAATTTTTAGAGAATTAAATAAAACAAATTACTTAATCCGCGAACTGCTATGTCCGGACAAGGATTTGAATTTCCAACTTTTTCAAGTAAAGGACGAATTTGTCCGTTTAATCGCTTATACGGTGTTTGTTGCGGTCCTCCTCCCGGATGCATTCCAAATAATAATGGAAACAATTGAAGAAAATAAAAATTTAAAAGAATTAAATTGTAAATTTTCATCTTTAAATTAAATAATAAAATTTAAATTAAATTTCGATTTTTAGAGGGCTTCTACTACATATAATTAGTGTTTTTATTAAATATTATTTACGATTTGAGTTATATCGAACCCTAACAAAATTTTTATTTTAAAAGTTCTTCATTCTGCATAATGAAAGAAACACTGAAATGTAATCCGTTAACCATCTTGTTTTAATTTTTGCTAAAAAAATTTCTTGTTTTTAATATTTTACTTTAAAAATAAAAGTTTAAATTGTCCAGTAATATTTTTAAAACTATTCCAAACATTGGGAAAAGAAAATTATAAGGGCTGTTCGTTGTTGTTTAATTTAGCGACTGTCACAATAAGGAATACTTACATGAAGGGTAGATTGATAAATACAGCAAAACTACCTATTCAATTCACCTTTTAAAGCAATCAGCTACGCGTATAACTTATCCCTGATCTTTGTTTTTATCCCTATAAATCGAACTTTCGAAAAACTCGAATCGAAATTTCGAGCCTTTTTAAATTTTAAAGTAAAAGGGCACGTGAAATATTCTCTTATAAAATTTTCTTTTTACCCCTTAACAAACTATTTTTTCAATTTAACGACAGTCACGATAAGGGCAGGCTTTTAAATTCAAGACATAAGTCTCAAGACATATAAGAGTAATGTCTTAAATGCAACTCAAGACTTATGTCATTATGAAAGACTGTACTTCCTATCGAGTTTGCTGTTTGTATTTGCTGTTTGGAATTTAAACTTTCTTTTGATAAATTCCTTAGAATATTTCAAATTTCAAATTTATTCAAAATCTCCAAAGGATATACAATATACCGCTAAAATGGAATAATATAAAGGCACTGCCTTTATATTGAATAAATATAAGGACGATTTTGCTACATTTTTTGAATTGAAAAAAATGCTGCCTTTCTCTGTATAAGAGAAAAACATGCAAAAATTTCGAAAAAAGAACAAATCTCCTCTTAAAATTAATTTAAAAAGCTGAAAATTGGTATACCTATGTAAAAATGTATTTCCGATCGACTGTCGATCTCCGATTTTTGAAATTTTGACTTTTAAGGTCGAAAAGTCGAAATTTGTCGGAAATTGTATTTACATATAGAATTAAAAGAGGACAGAAAATAGTTGTGTGTTGGTGTAGTGGTTAGTGTGTTGGGTTTTGGGGGTGGGGTTGAGGGTTCGAATCCAAAACGGTGTGAACATTTTTTCTTTATGAAAAAATAATATTTAAATTAGTTTTGTGATTAAATCAGGGCTCCGATTCGTACTTTATTTGAAAGTACAGTACTTTAAAATCGACCTCCGTACTTACAAAAATGAATTTGTACTTTATTGAAAGTATGTACTTTAAAATCACAATTTTGAAAAAAATGGAAGAAATCTGGCCTAAAGACCTCTATAATTCTCAAAATTTTTGCCTGCGGCGCTGAAAATGGAAGAAATCTGACTTAAGGACCTCCAAAATTCTCAAAATTTTCGCCTGCGGCGCAATTTTGGATTTGAAAAACTTTTTTGTGGCGTCTTCGGCATCACAAAAAAGTGCATTGAAATGCACAAAATGCTCAGTGGAAACAAGAAATTATTAGAAAAGATTCATTTAGGAGAGAATTATAAAAGATTTGAGCATGAATAAATATTTTCTAATTTAATTTTGAGTGTACTTTAAATTTGGAAATTTTCTCCCTATATACTTTTAAATCGAGATTTTTATACTTTTGATAGGCATTTTGTCGATCGGAACCCTGGATTAAATTGTATTTTTAAAAAAAATTTTTAGGGTTTGGGAGGCATTTTTGGATTAAAAGGAATATTGAGTGATCAAGTGCGATATCAATAAATTGGAGTGATAATAGGAATTTGAGTTTAAGTGAATAAATGATTATAGAGGGCGTACTTTGAACGGATATAGAAGGATTAGGTGGATTTACAGAGATAAGTAGGATTTAGAGGGATTAGGTGGATTTAGAGGGATTAAAAGATTCAAAGGGATTAGATGATATAGAGATTAAAATATTTAGGGTGATTAAGAGTTGAAAAGGGATTAGGTGGTTTTATAGGGATTCGGTGGATTTAGAGGGATTAACGTATTTAGAGGGAATAAATATTCAGAGGTGTTAAAAGATTTAAAGGGATTAAAAGTTGTAGAGGGATTTGGTGGATTTTGGGGGACTAAACGATTTAAAAAATGATTCAGAGGGATTAGGTGGATCTAGAGTGATAAAAAAATAGAGGGATTAAAAGATTTAGACGGATTAAAGTATTTAGAGATATTAAATGATTTAAAGTTGTTAAAGTATTTAGCCGGATTAAAAGATTTAGAGGGATTAAAAGATAGAGGGATTAAAACATTTAGAGGGAGGATTAGGTGGATTTAGAGGGAAAAACTCTTTTTTCAAAAAACTCTTTTTGGAAATAACTTTTTCTGGGCTCCGTGTTAAATGCGCCTTTGGCGCATTCAATCCAGTGCGCGGAGCGCGCTGGTTATATTGAATAAATATAAAGGCAGTGAACTCGCAATTTCGCTTTTCCTTTGGAAAAATTGTTTTTCTAATTTTGCACTTTTTGCCCTAAATTTTATTTAAAAAATTCTTTTTAAATGAAAAATAGTTTTTAAATACAATAAATAAAATAAAAATAAAAACAAATTTCGATTACGAAAGAATTAAGTTCGTTATATCGAACTCAATTGACTGTAACCCTAATAAAAAAAGTCTTTCATTTAAATAAATTTTACAATCAACTCTACTACAAGCTCTATTTACAAGACTAGAAAATCAACAAGAGCAAAACTTTAAATTTTTATAAAAAATAAATACAAATATAAATTATGGACTCCTATTTATGTAAAAGGAAAATGTGCTGCTGGTTAAACATGGTTAATGTTTCGATATACTAAAAATAAAATTAATCCTTTTATTAAACTAGAAATAGTTGTGGTCGTATTTTGCTACATTTTTTGAATTGTAAAATTTTTTTTAATGCTTGAAGAATAATTATTTTTCTTATTAAAATATAATAATTCCGAGATTATTTAGTAATTTTAAAGAAAACTGCCTTTATCTAATAACTACGATTTATCACAGGAGTAAAAATAAAATATATACAAATCACCGAAAAATCACCAAAAAACTACAAATCAGAGAATAATGTTTAAATAAAAAATGGAATAAAAATTCATAAAAATAAAAACTAAATACAAATTGGGATTGAAAAAAAAATTAAAGAAAAGAAAAAACATAAAAAATTGCTTTTTACTAGAGTTGCGCCTCTAATGCGTTTCCGAACGAATCCACCCTAATACGCTCCCTACCCGACAAAACTTAGAGCAGCTACCGTTAATGTTTAGGAGTTTTGGTACATTAAATAAAATGCCATTTTTGGGGTAATTTAAACAGGAAGAAATTTGACTTGTTTCCTTCCAAAATTCTCAAGAGTTCAGGATTAAAGTTATATTTAGGGTTTATCCCCAGATCTTCGTATATATCACTATATCTTCTTCAATCCGTTTAAAACTAATCTATCCGACCCGAAGCCCGCTCCCGACCTGAACGCCGGCCCAAATAATTGAAATCCCCGTGCCCGAGATACCTACATTTTACTAAACTTTTAAATAGGGCGCAACACTTTCAGCAAAATATAATTTACTTCAGCAAAACTTCAATGCACAAAGAAAGCTTCGACAGGACTCTTACCATGCCTGCCTTGTTCATTACAAAATAATCTTTTTCATGTTTGCCTCGTCAGATTGGCCTTGTTTATGTTGGCCCTGACCAGAGTTGCCTTGTTTATGTTGGTACTGACCACTTGTTCCCGCATCTGAATGTGTTAATTAATCCAAAATATAATACACAATGTATTCCAAACAAAATTTTAATTTAATTTAAAAAATGCCAGAGGGAGAATTTAAAAATGCTATAAAAAATATTTGCTATATGATATAAAATTTTAAATTTTAACCTAAAAGATTTTAACAATTTAGCATAAATGAATAAATAAAAGTTTAGGATAGGAAAAATTTTGATTTCAATATTTGAATTTCGATGAATACAGAATACCGCATTACAACTAAGTTTGTCAGATTTGGATATCCACATTCGAAAAAACTGAATATTCACAAATTTTTGTTCGTTATTACGAATATCTGAAGATTATCAAGGATCGACTACCTTAATAACGACAACAAAATGCAAACATAATGATGTTAAAATAATATCTAGTTTCAAAAAAAGCTCTGATTGGTGAGATTATACATGGATTATATTAAAGTCAATTAATTACCTTTGCCTCGAATCGAGTGTTTTTCATTGTAAAGTTTTTTGACATAATCGCAAATTTTTTTCATATCTGCTATAATTGTATCTAGAAGTTCAAGAAGCCTCTTCGTTGATATTCCGCTCTAGCAATTGGGAAATAAAAATTATTTAGGTAGTTGAATAAAATCTTTTCATCCCTAATTTATTCAATAGCCGAGTTTTCCAAATCTCGTTTTGAAAAAACGACACTTTTCAAAAAAATTTTTACCGGGTGTTTCTTTCCGCCTTTTGTCATGTCTTTAATTTCTTTATAACCTTCTACTGTTTCATTATATGCATTAACCAGATGCTCATATTGTTCTTTAACATTGGTATTTTCCTGCACACTTGTTGTGTATACTTTATTTTTAAAAATAAATATAGTTTTATAGTTAAAAATTATATTATATATTTAGATAAAGCAAATATTACCTAACTCCCGAGGTTCTATGCCATCACAGGGTTTTGAGTTGCCAACACTTGCAAGGAAAGGTCGAATTTGTTCGGTTAATCGATTGAAAGCCTATTAAAAATTTTTATATTGTTTATTCCGTAACAATCAGGGTTGCGTCGTAATTACGAATTACGATTCGAGAAAAAATTTCGATTACGACGCAACTCTGGTAACAAAGATACTTGGTCTTTTTGTTTTGCTTCATGGTCGCTAACATTTTGGTCGGTTGATAGTTTTGTTTCTGGATCCATTCCAACTAATAATGATAAAAGTTGAAGTAAACAAAATTTTAAAAGAATTAATTTGTAAATCTTCATCTTTAAATTAAATAATAGAATTTAAATATTATCTAGGTAACAAATGTATCCAACATTACCCTCACTACTTTCATGACTTAATTTTTCTTTTATGAAAAATTACCTATTTTTTCCATATCTGCACTAATTTCATTTTGTTTGTCTTTGTTATTTTGAAGATATAAAGATAGAAGATTTCTTTTTATTTCGTTTTCAAGTTTAGCTTTGTTGTTGGCCTTGTCATATTGTGGGCCTTGTTCATGTTTTTCCTGTACAGAATGGCCTTGTTCATGTTCGCCATACCCCGATTGGCGTTGTTCATCTTTGCTCTGTCCAGATTGGCCTTGTTCATGTTTTTGCTGTCCAGATTGGCGTTGTTCATGTTTGTCTTGTCCAGAATGGCCTTGTTCATGTTTTCCATGTCCAGATTGGCGGTGTTCATGTTTGTCTTGTCCAGAATGGCCTTGTTCATGTTTTCCATGTCCAGATTGGCGGTGTTCATGTTTGTCTTGTCCAGAATGGATTTGTTTATGCTTGCCTTGTCCAGATTGGCCTTGTTTATGTTGGAACTGACCACTTGTTCCCACATCTGAATGTGTTAATTAACCCAAAATATAATTTTTCAACTTGATTTATTTATTAATAAAACAAACACAAGGTATTACAAACAAGATTTTAATTTAATCCAAAAAATGTCAGTGAGAATTTAAAAATGTAATAGACCAAAAACTAGGACCCGTATCATAAGAAGGTGGGAAGTAACCATCGTAACGGCAGCACCAATTTAGCCCTACTCCGCGAGTTTGCATCGCCGTTTTTCTCATTTCTCCGTATTTTTGAAAAAAATAACTTTTTTTAAAATTGAGGTAAAAATTTATTTTTTTTACCAGAATATATATCAGAGTTTTATCTAGATCTAACAAAAAATCAAGAATTTTGACGGATTTATATAAAAGTATGAATTTTCTAGCAAGGTCCTGCTTTATCTTATAAAAATCACTGAAAAATTATATCAAGAAATAGAGGTCTGGCTAGTAATTATACATACATGGATCATATCAGTGTCAATTAATTACCTTCGTTTCTAATCGTTTGTTTTTCATTGTAAGGATTTGTGACATAATCGCGAATTTTTTCCATATCTGCTATAATTGTATCTAGAAGTTTAAGAAGTCTCTTCGTTGATATTCCGCTCTAGCAATTGGGAAATTAAAATTATTTAGGTAGTTAAATAAAATCCTCTCATCCCTAATTTATTCAATACTCGAGTTTTCTAAATCTCGTTTTGAAAAAGCGACACTTTTCAAAAAAATTTTACCGGATGTTTCTTTCCGCCTTTTGTCATGTCTTTAATTTCTTTATAACCTTCTACAGTTTCATTATATGCATTACCCAGATGCTCATATTGTTCTTTAACATTGGTAATTTCTTGCACACTTGTTGTGTATACTTTATTTTTAAAAATAAATATAGTTTTATAGTTAAAAATTATATTATATATTTAGATAAAACAAATATTACCTAACTCCCGAGGTTCTATGCCATCACAGGGTGGTAAGTCGCGAACACTTGCAAGGAAAGGTTGAATTTCTTTGGTTAATCGATTAAAAGCCTTAAAAATTTTTATATTGTTTATTCCCTAACAATCAGGGTTGCGTCGTAATTACGAATTACGAGTACGAAAAAAATTTCGATTACGACGCAACTCTGGTAACAAAGATACTTGGTCTTTTTGTTTTGCTTTATGGTCGCTAACACCTTGGTCCGTTGATTTTGTTTCTGGATCCATTCCAACTAATAATGATAAAAGATGAAGTAAACAAAATTTTAAAAGAATTAATTTGTAAATCTTCATCTTTAAATTAAATAATAGAATTTAAATATTATCTAGGTAACAAATGTATCCAACATTACCCTCACTACTTTCATGACTTAATTTTTCTTTTAAGAAAAATTACTTATTGATTACCTATTTTTTCCATATCTGCACTAATTTCATTTTGTTTGTCTTTGTTATTTTGAAGATACAGTAAGGTGCAAAAGTTTATGCGGCTGTACATTTCAGGCAGATAAATCGATATATGTCTTGAAAGACACTCAGACGCGCTCGTCATGCGTGCCGTGAAATCTCTCGTGAATTGAATGCCTATTCAATTCACGAGAGACGGGACGGACATATAGGCATACAGGCATGTCTTTAAATAGACATTTATATTTTTTCTTTTTACCCCTAGACAAACTATTTTTTTAAATTTATTGACAGCTAAAATTATTGACAGCCTTTAAACATCCGCTTACTCTTGACATGTCACGACATGTCAAGACACAATTATCGAATTAAAAATTTTATTTTATTCATGTCGGACATATGTCCTATTGATTAGCAAGTTGTGTTTGGCAAACACGTCTTTTCTGTTAAAAATTATTTAAATTTTTTTAAATATTTTTTAAGAAATTCTAGAATATACAGGGTGCGCCAAATTAGCGGCCACTCTCCTTTTAGCTACATATAACATTTTTCATTTTTAATGAAAACCGATAATTCTTTTTTTTACTGGATTCCCAGCACTCTAAGAATTTTTCTGATAGCAAAATCGCCTTTAAATATATAGATTAATTTAGTCTGATTAATCATCTCTCAAACTTTAATTAAAATTTTTTAGATAAAAGCTGGCCTGAATTCAAGGCTATTATTTGATATATTTTCTGTTTATTTTCGAGATTTGAGATCTCGATAAAGGAAACGATTAGACTCCGTTCTTTTTTCTATTGGACTATATGTCAATGGAAATGTTCATAGAATTTTTTTTTCATTTTTAGTAATTGTTTTTTGTTAAGTTTTTGTTAAGTTTTACACATGTTCAATGTATTTTGGAATTGGTGAAAACAACAAAAAGAAATTTATTAGTATAAATAACAATAATAGCCTATTACTGTCATTTTACCATAATTCAGACCTGTTGTATTGACTTTTTTTTTTGAAAGAGGTAGGTGGACCCCCTTTCGTTAAAATTGTTTTTTATAGATAAATTCTGATATTATATAGTAATTTTAAAAAAAACTAATTACAACTAAAGACTACGATTTATCACAAGAGTAAAAATAAAATATATACAAATCACCGAAAACCCTCGAAAAAAATTACAAATCAGCGAATAATGTTTAAATAAATAATGGAATAAAAATTCATAAAAATAAAACTAAATACAAATTGGGATTGAAAAAAAAATTAAAGAAAAGAAAAAACATAAAAAATTGCTTTTTACTAGAGTTGCGCCTCTAATGCGTTTCCGAACGAATCCACCCTAATACGCTCCCTACCCGACAAAACTTAGAGCAGCTACCGTTAATGTTTAGGAGTTTTGGTACATTAAATAAAATGCCATTTTTGGGGTAATTTAAACAGGAAGAAATTTGACTTGTTTCCTTCCAAAATTCTCAAGAGTTCAGGATTAAAGTTATATTTAGGGTTTATCCCCAGATCTTAGTATATATCACTATATCTTCTTCAATCAATTTAAAACTAATCTATCCGACCCGAAGCCCGCTCCCGACCTGAACGCCGGCCCAAATAATTGAAATCCCCGTGCCCGAGATACCTACATTTTACTAAACTTTTAAATAGGGCGCAACACTTTCAGCAAAATATAATTTACTTCAGCAAAACTTCAATGCACAAAGAAAGCTTCGACAGGACTCTTACCATGCCTGCCTTGTTCATTACAAAATGGTCTTTTTCATGTTTGCCTCTTCAGATTGGCCTTGTTTATGTTGGACCTGACCAAAGTTGCCTTGTTTATGTTGGTACTGACCACTTGTTCCCGCATCTGAATGTGTTAATTAATCCAAAATATAATACACAATGTATTCCAAACAGAATTTTAATTTAATTTAAAAAATGCCAGAGGGAGAATTTAAAAATGCTATAAAAAATATTTGCTATATGATATAAAATTTTAAATTTTAACCTAAAAGATTTTAACAATTTAGCATAAATGAATAAATAAAAGTTTAGGATAGGAAAAATTTTGATTTCAATATTTGAATTTCGATGAATACAGAATACCGCATTACAACTAAGTTTGTCAGATTTGGATATCCACATTCGAAAAAATTGAATATTCACAAATTTTTGTTCGTTAGCGGTACGGTTATCTGAAGATTATCAAGGATCGACTACCTTAATAACGACAACAAAATGCAAACATAATGATGTTAAAATAATATCTAGTTTTAAAAAAAGCTCTGATTGGTGAGATTATACATGGATTATATTAAAGTCAATTAATTACCTTTGCCTCGAATCGAGTGTTTTTCATTGTAAAGTTTTTTGACATAATCGCGAATTTTTTTCATATCTGCTATAATTGTATCTTTTTCTTCTATGTTAAGTTTAAGAAGACTCTTCGTTGATAATCCGCTCTAGCAATTAAGAAATTAAAATTATTTAGGTAGTTGAATAAAATCTTTTCATCCCTAATTTATTCAATACTCGAGTTTTCTAAATCTTTTCTAATTTTCTAAATTTTCTAAAAAACGATCCTTTTCAGAAAATTTTTACCGGATGTTTCTTTCCGCCTTTTGTCATGTTTTTAATTTCTTTATAACCTTCTACTGTTTCATTATATGCATTAACCAGATGCTCATATTGTTCTTTAACATTGGTATTTTCCTGCACACTTGTTGTGTATACTTTATTTTTAAAAATAAATATAGTTTTATAGTTAAAAATTATATTATATATTTAGATAAAACAAATATTACCTAACTCCCGAGGTTCTATGCCATCACAGGGTTTTGAGTTGCCAACACTTGCAAGGAAAGGTCGAATTTGTTCGGTTAATCGATTGAAAGCCTATTAAAAATTTTTATATTGTTTATTCCGTAACAATCAGGGTTGCGTCGTAATTACGAATTACGATTCGAGAAAAAATTTCGATTACGACGCAACTCTGGTAACAAAGATACTTGGTCTTTTTGTTTTGCTTCATGGTCGCTAACATTTTGGTCGGTTGATAGTTTTGTTTCTGGATCCATTCCAACTAATAATGATAAAAGTTTAAGTAAACAATATTTTAAAAGAATTAATTTGTAAATCTTCATCTTTAAATTAAATAATAGAATTTAAATATTATCTAGGTAACAAATGTATCCAACATTACCCTCACTACTTTCATGACTTAATTTTTCTTTTAAGAAAAATTACCTATTTTTTCCATATCTGCACTAATTTCATTTTGTTTGTCTTTGTTATTTTGAAGATATAAAGATAGAAGATTTCTTTTTATTTCGTTTTCAAGTTTAGCTTTGTTGTTGGCCTTGTCATATTGTGGGCCTTGTTCATGTTTTTCCTGTCCAGAATGGCCTTGTTCATGTTCGCCATACCCCGATTGGCGTTGTTCATCTTTGCTCTGTCCAGATTGGCCTTGTTCATGTTTACCTAGTCCAGATTGGTTTTGTTTTTGTTTGCCCTGTCCAGATTGGCGTTGTTCATGTTTGTCTTGTCCAGAATGGCCTTGTTTATGTTTGTCTTGTCCAGAATGGATTTGTTTATGCTTGCCTTGTCCAGATTGGCCTTGTTTATGTTGGAACTGACCACTTGTTCCCACATCTGAATGTGTTAATTAACCCAAAATATAATTTTTCAACTTGATTTATTTATTAATAAAACAAACACAAGGTATTACAAACAAGATTTTAATTTAATCCAAAAAATGTCAGTGAGAATTTAAAAATGTAATAGACCAAAAACTAGGACCCGTATCATAAGAAGGTGGGAAGTAACCATCGTAATGGCAGCACCAATTTAGCCCTACTCCGCGAGTTTGCATCGCCGTTTTTCTCATTTCTCCGTATTTTTGAAAAAAATAACTTTTTTTAAAATTGAGGTAAAAATTTATTTTTTACCAGAATATATATCAGAGTTTTATCTAGATCTAACAAAAAATCAAGAATTTTGACGGATTTATATAAAAGTATGAATTTTCTAGCAAGGTCCTGCTTTATCTTATAAAAATCACTGAAAAATTATATCAAGAAATAGAGGTCTGGCTAGTAATTATACATACATGGATCATATCAGTGTCAATTAATTACCTTCGTTTCTAATCGTTTGTTTTTCATTATAAGGATTTGTGACATAATCGCGAATTTTTTCCATATCTGCTATAATTGTATCTAGAAGTTCAAGAAGTCTCTTCGTTGATATTCCGCTCTAGCAATTGGGAAATTAAAATTATTTAGGTAGTTGAATAAAATCTTTTCATCCCTAATTTATTCAATAGCCGAGTTTTCCAAATCTCGTTTTGAAAAAACGATCCTTTTCAGAAAATTTTTACCGGGTGTTTCTTTCCGCCTTTTGTCATGTCTTTAATTTCTTTATAACCTTCTACTGTTTCATTATATGCATTAACCATATGCTCATATTGTCCTTTAACATTAGTAATTTTTGGCACAATTGGTGGGTCTCCTTTATTTCAAAAATAAATAGTTTTTATTGTTAAAAATTATATTATAAATTTAAATAAAAACAAATATTACCTAACTCCCGAGGTTCTATGCCATCACAGGGTGGTAAGTCGCCAACACATGCAAGGAAAGGTTGAATTTGTTCGGTTAATCGATTGAAAGCCTATTAAAAATTTTTATATTGTTTATTCCGTAATAATGATACTTCGTCTTTTCGTTGTGCTTCTTGTTCGCTAACATTTTGGTCCGTTGATTGTTTTGTTTCTGGATCCATTCCAACTAATAATGATAAAAGTTGGTGTAAAAAATTTTTTAAAAGAAATATCGAAAAAATTTCCTTTTAATTTACTTTGTCTTTATTATTTTAAATTAAGGTGTATGAAATATCAAAATTCTTTTTGAGCCTTCCGTTAAGCTTGTGTGTGAGTAATTAAGTTGGCAGTCTTGGCCTACATCTCTAATTCTATGGGGCTGGGATTGGATACGTTAAAAAATCTGGGGTGTTTTGTTTTCCTTACAAAAATAGATAATTATAAAATCAAATCTATCCAATCACTCCATATCATCCCTCCTTTCCGACTAAATTAACAAAAAATAGAACTCAATTAATTACCTTCATTTTTAATCGCCTGAAGTTTTTTGAGATAATCGCACAATATTTGCATATCTGCTAAAATATAGCCTTGCATTCGCTTTTTATTATTAAGAGTTTCTTCCAGATCCTTTTTCAATGCATTGTACGTTGTATAACTTTCCTGATCATTAAGATCGTCCTAACAGATGAAAAATTAAATTTATGTAATTGAATAATATCTCTCATATATTTTGTTTCACACAAACGGTTTTTCAAAATCTCGGTTTGAAAAAACAATCTCACTTTTCCAAAAAAAATTTCATACACCAATTTTTATTATCAAATAAAAATAAATTTCTGCAGTATTGGATGGTACGAAAGCCCTTCGAACTATATACCATTCAATTCGTCTCGGCAGCTGCATCGAATGGCATCACCTTTAGGGGTTCCCGAAAATCGAAAACTATAGAGGGACCAAGCACATTTTTAGGGTTAAAAATTCGAAATGTAAATAATAGCTCATTCGAGATCCCCCTTATATGTAGTTTTTGACCATTTCAATCCCCATATCTAGGCGAGAACATTTTCAATCATGTTGATTTTGGTGTCATTTGATTCATCTCGAGGAGCTATTTTGTTTAAGCTTTCATTCAAAAAATCGAATTTTTCACCCCAGCTCTCTCCCCTCTATAGTTTTTCGATTTTCGGGGACCTATATCTCGGCACACGCGTGGGAGTGTTACCATTCGACACAGCTCGCCAAGACGAATCGAATGGTGTTTAAATAGAATCGGTTTCGAACCGGCCACCGGCTAAAGTTATCCTAAATTTTAAATAAATAAAATGCTAATTTTACCCGAGATGGGTCTCCGTATATTGTAAAGAATTCTAAATTCTCCTTAATTACATTTATATCTTTTATTGTATCATTATATGCATTAACCAAATTATCATAGTGTTGTCTAAAATTATCTTAAATAAAAATAACTATTACTTAACTCCGGAGATTTTAATTCCTCACATGGCGCCGCGTCTCCAATAATTTCGAACAAATCACTAATTTCTCTACATAAGTGATCAAAAAGCTATTAAAATGTTTAATATAATTTCGCTTATATTTCGTTATAATAATACTAACTCCTTGCGACGATTTTTGTTTCGATCCTGAGCCTTCTCCAGGATCTGTTCCAAATAATAAGGGAAAAAGTTGAAGAAAACAAAAGTTTAAAAGGATTAAATTGTAAATTTTCATCCTTAAATTTAATAAAAAAATTAAGTTAAACTTCGATTAAAAAAAATTTAAGTTCGTTATATCGACTTGTTTGACTGTACTTTTTGACTTTAACTAAGAAAATCTTTCGTATAAATAAAAACAATGAAACAGGGAGGTAGGCAATGATGTTTTTGCGTGATTGTTGGACGACTTTGGCGCTCTGGCGTTTTTTCATCTTTTTGAACATTCAAAATTTACCCCCTACGATGGATATTTAAAAAGAGACGCCACACGAAAATTCTTGCGCACCTTCCTGCAATTGAATTCCTCGTTTTTATGCAGTGGAGTTTAAAAAATATTTTATTTAAAAAACTTTATTATTTTAAATTAAAACTATTCCCCTAGATTAGCCAAATAGTTTAAATGAAGCATAATGAAAAATCAAATTATTCTTCGTAGCTAAAGGCAATGAAAGAAGCTCCATGTTAAGTCAAAAATTTAAGAGGGAATTTTTATTTTAATTAATGCTTAACCCTCAAAGTGCTTCTCTTTTTAAAGACAATCAGTTGCTAGAGTCTTACTTTCCGTAAAACTCGTGAATTAAAATTTTACACGCCCCTTCCCTCTCTTTTTTCTTTCTAGCCCTTTGTCAAAATATTTTTTTATTTAATTTTATTCGATGTATTAGACAATTTTGTACATTTTGTATAAATTTATACTTTCTATCGATTTTAGCCTGTCATATAGGGCAAATCAGGGATCACCCCCAAAATATCGACACCCAAAATAACAGCACCCAAAATGACGAATTGCCCAAAATATCGAAATTTTTTAATTTCATATTTATGTATTCCATGGACGGAGAATGCTGTTCCAACATCTGGGAAGTGTTCCAACTACAGAGAAGTGATTGAACTGACCTTAGCGACCGATCAGGAATCTCCTTGGAGATCACTCACTCTCTCTTTGATTGAACATTTTGATCAGATTGATGTTTGTTCCATTGTCGGAACAATTCCCCTATGTTAAAACAGACTTCCCCGTCCCTGGAATAAATACATAATTTTGAAATTAAAAAATTTCGATATTTTGGGTAATTCGTCATTTTGGGTGACGATATTTTGGGGTGGAGTCGGCAAATCAGACTTCTTTATGAAATAATTTTTTTTAATTTTCCCCTCATTTTTTTAGCCCTTTGTCAAATTATTTTTTATTAATTTTAAATGGATGTATCAGACAATTTTGTACATTTTGTATAAATTTATACAAATCCTACTATTGATTTTGGCTTGTCATATAGGGCAAATCAGATTTCTTTATGAAATAATTTTTTAAATTTTTTAATTTGAATTTTTTAAATCCGCAAAATCCGCGGATATTTCAGTATCCATGAGGGGTACACGACTAATAGGCGCGGCCGAATAGGCGCCGACGAATAGGCGCCATTTTTTCGGCGCAGCATGTTTTTGGCGTTTAAGCCAAAAAATTTAAATATACACATAATAACTCATTTTCATGAGTTCGATGAGCTGAGTCGAGTGATACTGAACCCAGCTTGATTCTTAATTATGAACAAAGTTATGATCAGCGGAATCTTCGCAGGAAAAACTGTTTTTGTGCTGCTACGGAGGGTAGGCCGGGCATGGTCTTCGCTACACGATGGCCGTGCTTCGCTGCGGTCGTGCTCGCTTCGCTCGCGGCGACCGTAGCGAAGCGGCGGCCGTCGTTCCGCTCGACATGCCCGGCTTCCTCCGCAGCGGCAAAAACTTTTTTCCGCGTAAATTGATGTGATTGTGTGTTTTTGCCTTAAACGCCGAAAATAGGCTGCGCCGAAAAAATGGCGCCTATTCGTCCGCGCCTATTCGGCCGCGCCTATTCGTCCTGCTCCGTCCATGAGGATTCCTAGTTTTAATAACAAATACCGTATTTATTCTAATATAATGGCCTCTCCATTTGAATGGCCGTCTCTAATAGAATGGCCCTTTGGAAGGTGATTGAAAAATAGAATGGCCGGCCATTCTATTTTGGCCGGCCATTACTAGAATAAATACGGTAATTGAAAATTTATAAATTCTACCATAATTCTGTGTTTATATTCTTTGAGAGTTGAAGAGCGGTGTTTATTAAATTAATTTTTTGATTAATTGTAGAGCTGGGCGAAAATTTCGTTTTGGGGGCGAAAATGATTTTGGGGACGAAAAACAATAATATCACGAGAGTATTTCAACAAATATTAATGTAAAACTGCTGAATTTAGGACTACTATAACAAAAATGTAATAGAAAGTAGATCGGACAAACGGCAAAATTAAATATCAAATCAGATAATTTGATATTTGAGAATATTTGAAAAAATTTGATTTTATTCAACTCATCAACAAATATTTGATCAAATATTTGATTTTCCGACGTCAAATATTGTTTGGTCCGATCTCTACTAGAAAGAATAGCAAGGTTATAGAACAGGCTAAAGCTTATTTTGAAAAAAAATTTTATTTCAATTTTAATTATTGGAAAATACATTTAAATAAATAAAAATTTTAAAATGTCACAAAGTGAAAGAAAAAAATTTTCTATAAGGTCTTTGGCACATTTAAAAGGAATTTCTTCTTAAAAAATTGCCAGAATATTCTCTCGATATGTCTACTCTAATACATATAATAATTATACAAGTTTAGAATGATTGCTTATCATTAAAATGATTAATAATTTGCCCATATTAACTAGGAGATCTCTCTAAAAAGTTGGAAGCTCCGGGTTCTTAAAAAAATTTTTTGCAACAACTAGGGTTGCCGTTTTCGAGTCGGGCCGACGGTCGAGTTAGTTTTCTAGGCCTAACTTTATCGAATCGGGCTGTACGAGTCTTTTTCGGGCCAAATATCTTAGGCACGATTCGGTCTTTCGGTCCAAGTCGGGCCATTTTGGCATAAAATGGCCCGACTTTCTCGATAAAGGCAAATAATTAGGGTTACCGTTTTCGGTTCGAGCTGACGCTCGGTGCATTTTTTGCGAGCTTGGTTTTTTTTCGGTTCGGTTCGTTTTCGAGCTGAAAAGCCCCGGCTCGCTCGATCTTTCGAGTTTCGGTTCGAGCGAGATGGCAACCCTACAAACAATACCTCTCTAAAGGTAGTAAACCCAATGAAGAATAAGTAAGTTTCCATTGGACTCGCAAAGGTTTATTGGACTTATAAATTCGACTAGAGTCAGAATTTCTGAATATAATTTACTTGGGACACGCCCAAGTAGGCGCGCGGCCACAACGGCGCTAAGTCATAACTAGCCGGCAACTTCCTGGCCCTTATCAATTTTAGTATCAATCTCTTTAGCTCGATGAGAGGAAACGTTTAATACTAAATTTTTTGAGATTTGAAAATTTTCCAGCAAGTTATGGCTATGCGCCGGTATGGCAGCGCGCCTACTTGGGCTGCACCCAAATTAATTTCTGATTAATTTTCTGAAAATAAGCCAGCAATCATTCTAAACTTATCGAATCTTCTAATTTTAATTTTAAATTTTTTTATTTACTTAGCAACACTTCCTCCTTCTTTCTCTTACTTCTTCCGTCTCTTCCACTATTCTTATACTTCGCCTAGATCCACTATGGCGCCTTAAAATGTTTCCCGTCCCTTCTTGTTCATCAAACATAACAGATTGTTCCCGTGCTTTTTTTAGTATAGCTAGAAAATTATTTTAAGAAAAAATATTTTTTAGATTCCCAAAAACCTGTCGCTATTGCATCAAAAACTTCATCTACCCCCTCATTAGTTTTTGCTGAACATTCAAGAAATTGTGTGTTGATTGATGAAGCATAACTGGGGAAAAAATTTATTTTTAATGTAAAAATTGGAAATGTTGTCCTCCTATCATCTTTTGCCCATTAACTCGGCTTAAAATTGAGATCTGTGCTGATCTCCCAAATTATGTTTGTTGGGATCGGATTATGGGTCATAAATATGACGGAATTTTTCTGAATTTAAAAATCTCCATGAAAATTTTAAAAATTTGAAGAAAAAATTTCAATTTTAAATTTAGGGACACACCCAAGTAGGCGTACGGCCATAACGGCGCAAAGCCATAACTACCTGGAAAATTTTTGGATCTTAATAATTTTGGTACCAATCTCTTTAGCTCGATGAGAGGAATCGTTTAATACTAAATTTGTTAAGATTCGGAAATCTTGAAGCAAGTTATGGCTTTGGTTGTTATGGCCGCGCGCCTACTTGGGCTGTACCCAAAAATCCACTTCAAAATAAAATCGGTATCTGACTAAAAATCAGAAAATTCATAATTCAGAAAAATCAGACCACCCCCTGACAGAAAAATAAAAACCAAAAAAATTTTATTTTTACAAATTTACTTTGTCGCCTCTTCAACAGAAACTACTCTAGACGATTCCAAATCAATTTTATTTCCAACAACAAACAACACAACTGTATCCCCCAACATTTGTAACAATTCCTCTACCCATTTTTTGACTCTTTCAAAAGAGCGTCTGTCAGTAATGTCGTAAACTAGAAGGGCACCTTTTCAAATTTTTTTAAGGTTTAAAAATTTTTAAAAAATTTTCCAAAAAACCATGGCTATCTCTATAATAAATAGGTCCAAGTGCATGAAACCTTTCCTGCCCAGCCGTGTCCCATATAGCCAATTCAACCCTTTCATTATCCACAATTAGGTGTTTGCTAGCAAAAGCTGCTTGTATAGTTGAAATATGTTCGTTAATAAACTTGAGGGAAGGAAAAAAATTTTTTTTTCAAAATTAAGAATAAAACTTTATTTTCAGTGTAACGAAGCATTAATGAAGTTTTTCCAACAGCACCCTCCCCAAGAAGTACTACTTTGAAGGATTTTGCATAGGAGTCCATAATTTATTTTAATCTGGATTTTTTAGAAAATTTAAAAATTTTATTATTGGAGATGGTGTAAAATTAATGAAAATAAAGAATAAATAATTATCATTGGAAACGAGAATAATAAAGGCATTAATAAATTTTATTGCCACTAGAGTAAACGAATTTTTATTTTAAACGAAATTGTATTTTTTTAGTGACTAAAATTTTTTAGTCATCCTCATTTTTAATTTCTTCCAAAGAATGTTCTTCAATATTTTCTTCAGCTTTTCTTTTTCTATTTATTTTATCACGAATTTCTAAAAGGCCCATACAACGAGGTCTTGTTGCAATTTGTTCATATTTCTTTTTTAAAAAATTTTTTAATGATTTTTTAAAAATATTTTATTAAAATTTGTAATATTTCTTGAAAAACCCCCGAAAATTTTGTTTTGAAAATTTTGAATTTTTTTATAAAAATCTCAAAAATTCTTTAAAAAATTTTCAAAAAAAACCTTTGGAGTAGGTCCATTCCTAATAAATTCATCCAATCCTTTAACGTTATTTTCCTTGCTAGTCTCTCCATTCTCCATTTTAATATTAATCATCCCTCCAAGTCCTTCAAGCATTTGTCTTATATTAGCAGCTCTAAAATTTAAGAGAAAAATTTGGGAAAAAAATCAGAAAAAATTATTTTTACTTCACTTGATGTTCTGCCCATATTTTTTGTAAAATTTCTAAAAAATTTTGTAATAAAAACAGTTCTAATTTTAAATAAATTACCAATAATACTGCAAATTGTTCCCCTATCAAACTGCCAATCCAATTGACCGTCCGCAAAAGTACAATCAAATAGGCAAAGTGGTAATTCATTTGCTAGTTTGTATTGGGGCCTTAAAAAGAAATTAAAATTTATTTCAAAAAAATTATGGAAGTATCCAAACATCATGGCGAGTTCAGGGGACTGCTAAAACCACTTATTTTCCCCTCTCTTCCCTCTAAAACTGGAAAACTAAAAAATTACTTGAGAAAATAAATTATAAGTCACCCTCCCATTCCTTTAAATTTTTCCCCTGAAGACTTTGAACTCCTATAAGTTTTGAAATGGGGGTCAAGGCCAAAAAAAGAAAAAATTTGGTCACAGTTCGATAAGGTTCCTTGTAAAATATTATTTTAAAAAATAACGTGAAACCCCAAAATTATTAAGAAAAAAATTCCCCAAAATCCAGCCTTTATTTAGATACTTTGTTTAACTTAAATACCTTGAAGGAAAAAGTTCAACATCCAAAAGTTGATCAATCAACTTTAAAAAATAAATTTTTATAAATTTAAAACTATAGAAAAAAACCTCAACTTTTTCATTTCCACAGCCAATCTCATAAAGTATTGTCACAATACAACGAATTTGATGCCACAAAAACCCACTCGCTTTTATTGTTAATTTTAAAAGATTAAATTGTTTAGAAGCCGAAGAAAAATTGTTTTCTTCCATTTCTTCAATTTTTGCATCATTAATTGTTCGAATATAGGACATATCAATCCTTCCAGTATTTTTGTCAATGTGACAAAAATTTCGAAAATCGTGTGATCCAATTAGACGTTGACAGGCATTTTTCATTTCATAAAAAATTAATTTTTTAGAAAGTTAAAAAAAAATTTTCTAAAAATACCATCAAATTTGTAGCCATTGCCATTGGAAAAATGTATGTATAGACACGTTCAATACAATCAAAACGAGCACTTGAAAAAAATTTTTTTCAGAAAAATTGAAAAAAAATATATAAAATAACCTAAAATCCTTGTCAACTGAAGCAAAAGCGATCACACGCACAGATTTTGGAAGAACACCATTGAGCCTTACAAATATTATTTTTTAACAAATTACACACCCAGGACTGTCCGGAATCGAAAAATGTTACTTTAATTTATGAATTAATTTAATTTATAGTTTCGTGAAGAGAGAGGGGAATTCTTAAGAGAGAGGGGGTTCTTAAGAACAGGCTTGGACACTGTTTCTCTTTTTATCCGTGATAAGTCTCTTCAGAACTTCTATGACGACGGCTAAAAAAACCTGACCAACAATTAATGATGCAAAAATTGAAGAATTGGACCAGCGGTCAGCTGGAGCCAGAGAAATGACTTTTCCAGAACTGTGCACACTTTCTGCGTCTTTTTCATGTGAGAGAGTGGCCGTAACCACAGAAGCTCTGAAGAGGCTTATCACGGATAAAAAGAGAAAAAGTGTCCATTCACCTCCATTATTCCAATAATAATAAAATATTTAAAAAATTCCCTAAGAAAATTAAAATATTTACATTTTAACATAAGGCAATTCTTGTGTTGATTTTATACGTTGTTCGGGTTCGGAGCTTCTCTCAGGCCAAAAACAATATTCATTTGATACATCCGTTGATCTAAAAATTTGATTCCAAAATTAAATTTAAAAAAGTTCCTTAACCTGACAGTCAACGCTGCTACTTGTCGAAATGCCAAAATACAAAAATATTTTAGCTTTTTTAACGAAATAATTAAATACCGATACGCCTTTGTCTGTTCTACCACAGCGCGTCCATTCACAATTTTCTTCTGATTCTATCAATTTTGTGCGAATAAGAGCATTGAATAGCGTCTGGAAATGTTTTAGAAAAATTTAAAATTCTTCAAAAATTCAAAGAAAACCTGTTCTACAGTGTTCAGGGTATTTTCTTGTTTAACTAATCCATCATATTCCCAACCAAGATAAAGAAACATTATTGCAATCCTTCGTTTTGGGTATTTTGAAAAATCAAAGGAACGTTGCTTTTCGGAATTTATTGAAGCCATTTGAGAATCAAAAACTAGTAGAGATAAAAAGCTTGAATTTATAAAAATCTGTTATTCATTTCTAGGTTAAAAAATTAAAAAATGCGAAGTATAACGCAAAATAAATTTAAAAAATTATTTTTTTGACAAAATAATTTATTCCTAAATTTCAAAATTTAAAGTAAACCAAAGCACAAACATAACTTTTTTGATTTAAAATTGAGAATATTTTAGAAGAGATCGAAAAGGCGACAAAAATATTCTTTTTTTCTCTAATTTAGACAAGCATTCGAAAAACTTCGGCTTCTGTTGGGTGAAGATTCAAATCACTTTAAAAAGAGAAAAATTTTATTGGAATCGAGCATCAGAGGTGTATAAAAAATGTTTAAAAAAGTGAAAGGCGAAACCCCCTAAAAAAGAGGCGAAAGGGGAAATGGCATACCCCGGACTGTGACTTATGTGAAACTTTGAAGCTCTATAACTTTTCCGATTTGGGGGTCGGAGAAAAGCTAAAAGTTGGCAATAGGTTATTGACCACATGGGGGTCAGGCCCGTAGGTATGGGGCCAAAGGCGCCAAAAAATAGAAATTTTCCTCCATTGCCTCCCACCCCCGAAAAAGAATTCGGCTACGGGCCTGACAGTGGTATAATTTTTATTTAAAAATTTTTAGACAGAAATGTTCTCTTGTTAGCCAGGAGAAAGGAGAAGGGGGGGGGGAATTTCGTATAAATTTATCTAATAAAATTTTAAAAAACTTACTCAATATATGGGGCAAAAACTGTTCTAATGTCCTTAAGTGCTGAAGCCAATTCCACATCCAAAAGATGCACATTAAATTGATTTATGTTGCTAGGCGTAGCACTTCTCTAAAATAAAAAAATTTTTCACCCGGTATTTTTGAGTAAAAAATTATTTTTAAAAAATAAAATACCCACTCCTCTAGCTCTAACATAAGCATCAATAGCAATAGATAAGCGTGTCAATTTTGATATACACAATTTTAAATCCTTTTGAACAACACCAAAACGATCCTCTTCTATCGAATGAATTATTGTACGAGACAAAACTGTTTTTTAAAATTAAATTCAAAAAATATTTTTAAAAAACCTTTGATAGCCAAAAGTGCACAAAGCGTCTCATAAGCCCCCAAAATTGGTGAGTGGAAGAGATAAAAGAAAAGTCGACTTGCTTTTAACAACAAAGCTTCAACAAAAAATGGCAAGCGAATGACTTTACGTGGTTGAAGTTCTGCTTGGAATTGTTCTAAAAATTAGAAAATTAATGGAAAGGAAAGCAAAAAATTTTTCTTCTTTGAAATTTCAAGTTCCCAAGGAAAATCTTAAAAATTTGTTTCAAAAAATAATTTTAGATAATTTACAGTGCTGATATTTAATGGAAAAATACCAAACACAACCCCAGATTTTACGAAATAATTTTGTTGACATTTAATCCAATAGAGATCGAGCTGGGTCTGGACAAGGCCTAGGTTTTCCTGTACCGAGTCAAGGCACAAGCATTTTTTGTCTTTCCTGGGGGTTTCCTGGACCTGGGTTTTTACTGGACTACAGGCCCAGGATTCGGCTCATGTCAATAAATCAAACCCAGAGACCAAAAACAGGCCCAGGGTTTTCAAAAAATCTCGATCTCTATAATCCAATAACGACCGACACCCCAGGCCATACTAACAATAAAATGTCATTCCAATATTCAATGACACACAGTTAATTTAAAAACTAGAGCAATTAACAAATAAATAAAAACCTGCTGATCTAGGTTTCAATGCTGGTGGCATAAATAAAGACCTCCTTCCCTCATAAAGCTCATTCAAAACAATTGTTGGTGAAACATTCTCTGTTGGAGTAGTCGAAAAGGAACCATCCTTTTCAATAAATTCAGCAATTGCTGCCTTTCTCCCTCCAACACCAACACAATGAAATTTAGTTTGTTGTTGTAAATGGTAAATAACATCTTGAATAAGTTGAACTGAAACTTCACGAAGTGCAAGCCAATTACGTGGATGTTCGCCTAAACAAATTGTTTTAATTTAAATAACTAATTTTAAAATAATTTTAATTGAAGCCAAGGTAGCAAGCCAGCCCTGGGAGCTTCAGAATTCGACCGTAACGGCATATTAGAGGGAGGATTTAAATAATCGTCGGGATTGCTACCTTAATTAACCAAAGAGAAAGAGCCAACAAAAAAGCAATAAGTGAGGGATTAATTTTAAAAAATTAAAATAACCTGGCTGGCTTAAGGAATAAAGCGGTATCCTTTGCATTGGAGTTCCACAACAAGTCCTCTGAAGTTGTTTCAGACCATAAAGCTAAAAAATATTTTTAGACCGAAAATTATCTAAAAAACAAACTTTAATCATTGGATCTTTAGACTTCAAGGCATAAACAACAACCAAAGGAGAAGCAAAATCCAAACTTTTGTTTGTTGCTATAGCTGAATAGTTCTCAGGAAAAGTAAAATTAATCATCTTAAAGGGGTAAAAATTAAAAAAATTAATTTAAAAAAATACCCGAACAAAGAAAAAGTGTCTGAGAGACTCAGAAAATTGAAGATAAACAACAAATAAAATAATAAGTAGAACGAATGGAGTGCACAATGAACACTAAGGAAGAAAAAATGTTAAAATATATTAGAAATAAATTTTTAGCTTCAAAGCTTTGTCAAAGAAAATTTTAAATAATGAAAATTTTTAATTGAAGGGCCCCATTTTCATTTCTTCCCTATTTTAGATAAGACCAAACAATAAAATGGGATATTACTTCAAAACAGAGGTAGGTCGGAGTTCCGATTCCCGAAAAAAATTTTTGTTTCTGATTTCCGGCTCTTCCGATTCCTGACACCTCTGACTGTTCCGTCCCACCTCTGCTTCAGAATAAAAAGTCGTGGGTTCTCTACCGAATGGTACCAAAAATACAAGGTCATAAAGAAAACAATGTTCACTTGTCAGTATATGGAAACCTTTGACAAACTAATTTTATCAAAAGGGATTGATTTTCGAGTATCTATTAAGCAAAGACGGTTATTCGCAGATAAATTTGTGATAGATTCGCCCCGTGAAAAAGGTCCCAGTAACTCATACCCATCGTAAAACACGTGAAAATGGGGAAGTAATTACAAATGGTTCCCCTAAAGTTCAAAATCCCCAAAATTTTAGACTAAAAAATTTAAAAAAATAATAAAAAACCTACAACAAAAGTATCACGAAATCCAAGCCCAATAACATTGAAAAATAAATGGAAAACAATAGCAGAAGGGCTAAACAAAAATAAAAGTAAAATTGACCCCAAAAATGTTGGTTGTTGAGTAAATTGTTTAAAATTTTCAAATGCTCTTTTGAATGAAATAAATAGAAGCCAGCGCTAAAAAATTAAAAATTCCAAGAATAAATTAAATAAACCATTAATGCTCGTTGAAGTGTTTGTTCATCAATTTGTATTAAAGGATCAACTACAATTGGCTGATTGTCCATTTATAGGCAAAATAAATACTAAATAAGGCAGATAATAAAAATAATTTAAAATCTAAAATAAAATTTTTTAAACTTAAAGCAAAAATTATTAAAAATAAAACAAAAGAACAAAGAAAATGGCGCGACACCGAATTTAGACAAAATGCCATTTTTGGCAAGACGACAAAATGCCATCCAGTCGAAATGACAAAAATGCTTAGGACAAAATGCCAAACGACAAAATGCCAAATATATGTATATTGGAGTATTTAGCATTATGCACAGCCATTATTTGAGAATCAATAATAACACACTTCTACCTATATATGTATGTTTAAATGTTTGCAAAATTATTGTCTAGCATTTAATTATTTTTTCTAAAGAGAATCCAAGCCCAATAACATTAAAAATAACACTAAAAATAGTCTGTTGAATTTACAGATAAGAATTTAAAATAAATTTGAATCTACAGATATCAGAATGAAACAAAAGTCAAATAAAGAAATACTACCAAATGAATTATTTTTTGATATTTTTATGTCAATAAATACAGATAATTATATAACTATACAAAATTCTAAAATTGAAACATCGTATAAATATTGGTGGAATAATTGTATTAAAAATATTTTAAAATCTTCATCAATAATTTATAAGTATATTGGTATGTATTTTCTTAAAAGAAAGGTTGGTTTTAAATTTAAATTTCAACTTTTTACAATTTTTTTAAAAATTAATTTTATTTTTTCTATTAAAGTAAGATTATTTTAAATCTTACTTTAAATCTTACTTTATTATTTTAAATCTTACTTTAACGTCTGAAGAACTGTTTCAAAACCAAAATTTTAAACTATTTGAGAATGGCGATCCAAATACCGTTAATTTACAACGCAAAGACGACAAGCAATCATTCCTTTCTATTGAAACAAACAATCGTCTTAAATCAGATGTCAATAATTTCGTCAAAAATTTATTTAAAATTATTGGAATTAATATTAAATTAAATAATGGAGGACCTAAATTTCCGATATACTTTCCGTGTGCTATTGCTAGCAATAGCAACAACAACCTTGAGGTCATAGTCTTTTCTTATTATAATTAAAAAATTAGTTTTTTAGTTGTGCTCATTTGGTTTAATTGACCAGCGAATTTTACTCAAAATTGGTTGTAAAAAATTAGTTGGATGGGGTGCACTTATAGGTTTTTCCAAATTAAAAAAAAATTATTTTTTGAAAAATTATTAGAGCTTGACAACTTGGCTCAAGTAATTTGAATCTGAAAAAACTGGAAAATGATGAAATTTATTTGGAAAATTATTTTTAATGATTAAAAATAAAATTAATTCTAATTTTTTTGCAAAAATTATAACTTTGGTTTTGTCATAATTTTGATCCTTTAGCCTTTTTTCGATCAAAACTTTTTTTATATATAGACGTTATATCTATCATTCGAAAGCTTAATACATATCTCGTCTGTTATTTTTCAGCGTTTTTCCAGCAAATTAAACTCAATAATATATATTTGGATAAACGGGATCATGTCTGATTTGGCAAGTCGGATCTTGTTAGATAAAATTTTCGAAGGAAATCGTTTGATATTAATATTTATCCTAATTTCAGGAATCAGAATCCAAAAATTTTAGAAAATATCTCTTTTATAGGATGAGATATGAATTTTTAAATACAGTCATTTTTATAAAACTAAATACAAAAAGGTTGTAAAAACTAAAATAACTTTATCTAATAACTACGTTTATCACAAGAGTAAGGATAAAATATATACAAATCACCGAAAAAATCACCAAAAAACTACAAACCAGAGAAAAATGTTTAAATAAAAAATGGATTAAAAATTCATAAAAATAAAAACTAATACAAATTGGGCTAGAAAGAAGAGAAAATTAAAGAAAAGAGAAAACTTTTTTAAAAAAACTTGCTTTTTACTAGGTTTACGCCCGACCCCGTTTCCGAACGATTTTTTAAATAAATACCTATGTACATACCTGAAAGCCCCGTTTCCCGACCCGAAAAAGAAAAAAATTTTATGTGCTTAAAGGTATATTTAGGGATTACTCTCCCATAATTTTTATCGAGTCGGGCCCTACGAATCTTTTTCGGGCCAAATATCTTAGGCTGACTCGATCTTTCGGTCCGAGTCGGTCCACTTTGGCAATCCTAGTTTAAATCTAAATTTCAAATGTCTTGCAGGAAGCGTAAATTTTAATGACTATAGAAAGATGAAAGGATTGATAGAATAAAATCAACAATATGACAAAACTTTAAAAATGATCACAGTATAAATACCTACCTATATGGTCTTTCATAAGACCGTGAAAAATAGAATAAATCACTCTTACTTTTAGTAAAATTACTAATGGCTCTAACGGGGAAAATGGTGAATGAAATTGTTAAAAATTCAAAGGAAGCCATAATTTTTGCTTGTCATGATCATATTTAGTTTTGTCATAGTCTTTAAAGAAAAGCTAGCTAATTTTTTCTACCCTTGCTCTTTTTTGATTTCTTTTTGTTCTTTTTTTGACGTTCTCCAACTTGTCCATGTTGATCTTGTTCACACATTTTTGCAACTGAATGTGTCCATTTTATTAAAATACATTAAGTTCATCTAGCTGTATCGTAAATCCGAAAACATATACCGATATGACCAAGTTAAAATATCTATTTTCAGAGGAAAGCCACGGATGGTTATTTCAATTGTCTTATTTAAGTTCAATTATAATTACCTTCATTTCGACGAGTGTCCAGAATAGAAAAGATACGGTTTATGCTGAAAAAATATAGTGTTAATTTTCTTAGCGTTTCTCTCATTATAAGTTAACCCCATACAATAATTCCTCTCCACATTTTATTATAAATCCCATTCATAAAGTTCGCTGTTCGATTTTGTCAGTAGTTTGATTTTTTAAAAGATAAAAAGGATTTTTAATAGGGATTGGTTGTCTTCCTCTTCGACTTCCGCATATCCTCTTTAGTAATCAATATTCCCAAAAAATAATTTCAAGATTAATCTCAAGCCACTGACTGAACGGTCCTTTACCGACGTGTATTTTTCTGTAGTTATCGATATTCCATACTGTATTACTGTACCACTGACTGAACGGTACTCTAGCACCGACTTGTATTACTAGAGTACCGTATTAATTTTTTCGTCGGTAGAATATTAATATTAACGTCGGTAGTACGATACTGAATACAGCATGGAAAAATATTAAATTCATTGGTATTTATCAGTATCAGTATTTTTCAGTATTACGTTAAAATACTGCACGGTGCTAAAGTATCTTAAAAATATTACTTAATTCCATTTAGATAATCATGAAGCTTTTGCATATCCTTTATAATTTCGATCTTTTTCTTTATTCTATCTTGTCGAGAGTTGTCTAGTTTGTTTATTTGTCTTTCATGGTCCTAAAAAATGTCAAATTAAGTAGAGTTGGCCGGTATCGAGATTCAGACCTAAAATCAGTATCGGTATTCAAAAAACCTTTATATACCGCCCGATACCGGTCGGGATCCCGATACAGGCCAACTAAAATTAATTTACCCCACGGTAATATCAGGACACGGATAGCAAAATCCATGCCCCTGATCAGGTCTGATTTTCAATACCAATTAAAAACAAATTTTAAATAAAAAATATTTTTTTGCCTCATGTTCGCTATTTAGTATATTTGATCTTAAACGTTCTTCAATTTGATTAGCCTCAGATAACTCAGTAGCTGCATAAACCAAATTATCATATTGCTTTTTAACATTGGTAATTAGTTGCATACGTGAAAGTTTTTCTTTATTTTTAAAAATAAATTGTTTTTATAGTTAAACATCATTTTTAGTTAATAAATTTAAATAAAATTAAATATTACTTAAAGGCCGATATGCTATCTCGTCAGATTTCGGTGTTTCTGTGCCAACGTTTTCCAACAAATTTCCAATTTGTCTGCTTAATCGAGAGTAAGCCTATTAAATAGTTTGCATATTTTGTTTCGATACAAAAATTAAAACATACAAGGTTTTCTTGTGGTTGTTGCGATCCAGAAACTTGTCCTAAATTAAATTCAAATATTAATGTAAAGTTGAAGAAAACGGAAATTTAAATTAAATTATAAATTTTCAACTTTAAATTAAATACTAAAATATCTGGGTTAAGATCCCATCAGATCAGCAAGGTATCCAATCCTATCTAGGCTTATAAATATAGTAAAGCCGCTGGGCTATAGCTATTTCTCTCCTTTAGCTAGTGCAAAAGGTTATTCGGCGGCTGGGAGCGAACCAGCATCTTCAGTAGACCGGACTGATGTGTTAGCCATTACACCACGCCGCCTACTGCTCAGACTTAGGAAATTAATAGCTATATGCTTTACAATATTACAACCTTTTAAGACATATTTGGATTCGATATATCTTTCTTATCGAGTTAAAATTTCTCTTTTTAATGACCTTTTCTCTGTCCTCTAAATCGTGAATTTAAAGCTATTCAATTCACAAAAATATCGTAGCTAGACCCGGGTGGTACCGTACCCGACGGTATTTTTCGGCATTCTTTACCTTAGTACAATTCCCGGCTCTAATCGTAACCCACAAACATAAACGTTATAATTACCTAAGTTAAAATACGGTATACGCTCTAATTGAATGATAGTCATTCTATTTTTCAATACCCCAGAAATTTGTCATTCAATTATGCTAAGCTTACATAAAATCGGCGTTTTCCGCAATGCGTTTTTTTCCGCCAGCGTTTTCCGCGAAACGCCAGCGTTTTTTATGTAAGCGTAGCATTAGAGAGGTCATTCAACTAGAGGAGTCATTCAATTAGAGCAAATACGGTATATCTATTTAAAACGAAATTTCCGGTTAGTTATGATAATGGATTATATTAAAGTCAATTACTTTCAATTTTAATCGCTCGATTATAATTGTGATGATTGACATAACCGTAAAGTTTTTGCATATCCGATATAATTCCGATTTGGTCGTTTATGTTGTTTTGAAGAGGATCGTTTAGAGAATTTATAAACTGAGCGAAGCTTGGATCGTTCTAATAAATGAGATTAAAATTATTTAGAATAGAATCATCATATTTAAGGCTGACGATTTCAACCCGAACAGAATACCGTATTTCTTCTAATAGTGCGACTTTCTATATTAGACCGACCCCTCCTAATAAACTAACCCTGTTGAAAAATAAATCGACCGTTCGCACTATTAGAAGAAATACGGTATTTACGGTTCGATTTGTCTGTTTGGTTTCGGTAACCGAAGAATTTGTTGAAACCGACAACCCTACTCATTTCTTTCATCTTCGGATTTTCCATGTAGCGGTTTGGCAAAAACAATTTCGCTTTACAAATAAAATCTTATACTCTAATTTAAAAAAACAAAATATTTTTGCCTGAGCTGAAAAGTATTCTAAATTTTCATTCATTTCATTGTATTCCTTTAATAAATCTTTATATGAATCAACCAAATTTTCATATTGTTCTCCAACGTTGCTAAATTGCTGCACAATTTCTTGGTTTTCTTTATTTTTAAAAGTATGTATTATATTTAAAATTATATTTTTATAATTAAACTCTTACCTAACTGCTCAGCTCTGTTAGCAGTAAAAGGATTAAAGTCTCCAAATGTTTGCAACAAATGATTGAATTGGTCATCTACATTATCATACTCCTATTTAAAAATGTTTGCCGTATTTACTCGATTAATTCCCTCCCTCGATTAATTCCCCTCCCTCGATTAATTCCTCTCCCTCGATTAATTCCCCACCCCCAAATACCCTACTGCACGTTCAAATGCCAAAACTCGAATTATTCCCCTCCCTCGATTAATTCCCCATGCCATGGAAGGGTTGAAAAAATAATTCCCCAGGGGAATTAATCGAGAAAATACGGTAATCCGTAAATATTTATATGCACAAACCAAATTATCACTTTGTTGTTGATAATCGGTGATTTGTTGCTCACCTGCTTGGTTACCTAGTATTTTTAAAGTAAATTGTTTTTATTAGAGTTGTACCCCGTTCCCGAACGATTTTTTCACGATTCTCCCCGACCCGAACCCCGCCCCGGAACATTTGTAAAACCCCGTACCCCGACATACCCGCCCCCGAGCGTTCGGGGTACAACCCCTTTTTTATAGTTAAAAATTATTTTTAATAAATTTAAATAAAAATATTACC
Organism: Meloidogyne incognita; assembly: GCA_036172945.1. Taxonomy (NCBI): domain Eukaryota; kingdom Metazoa; phylum Nematoda; class Chromadorea; order Rhabditida; family Meloidogynidae; genus Meloidogyne; species Meloidogyne incognita. The sequence continues at coordinate 794,346 of JARQAC010000013.1, forward strand.
TAATTTCCGAGGTTCGACGCTACTACAAGGTTTTAATCCACTATAGATTTGCATAAAAAGACCAATTTGTCCGGTTAATTGATTAAAAATCTATTAAAAATTTTTAGACTTTTTATTCGCTACAATAATACACACCTCTTGTTCTGCTGATAGTTGAGATCCCGGACCTTCTCCAGGATACACCCCTCCTGGTCGTGATCCTGAAGAACCTTCTCCAGTATACATTCCAAATAATAATGGGAAAATTTGAAGAAAATAAACATTTAAAAGAATTAAATTGTAAATTTTCATCCTTAAATTTTAAGAAATTAAAATCAAATTTCGATTTAGAAGATATAGTTTTAATTCGTATTTTTATATTTTTATTTTCAGATTTACCGTATTTTCTCGATTAATTCCCCTCCCTTGAATAATTCCCCCTCTCGATTAATCCCCCCCCCCTCAATTAATTCCCCTCCCTTGAATAATTCCCCCTCTCGATTAATCCCCCCCCCCTCAATTAATTCCCCTCCCTCGAATAATTCCCCCTCTCGATTAATTCCCCCCTCAATTAATTCCCCTCCCTCGAATAATTCCCCCTCTCGATTAATCCCCCCTCAATTAATTCCCCTCCCTCGAATAATTCCCCCTCTCGATTAATTCGCAATGCTAGAGTTGGGTTGAAACAATAATTCCCCAACCCCAAATACCCTACTGCTCGTTCAAATGCCAAAACTCGAATAATTCTCCTCCCTCGATTAATTCCCCATGCCAAGGAAGGGTTGAAAAAATAATTCCCGAGGGGAATTAATCGAGAAAATGCGGTAAGTTCGTTTTGAAGAACCTAAATGACTGTAACCCTAATAAAAAATTTTTTAATTTTAATTAAAGTTTTAATTAAATTAGTTTTAATTAGAAAAGAAAATTAAGGAGAGCTTTTAGAATGTTTAAATGTGGAATAAATCTCTCTCTTTTCAAGGCAATCAGATACGCGCGTCAAGCCTAGATGCCGTGGAGGACTCGTGAATTAAATTGCGATATTTCCTTTTATTTAAATTTTTGTTTTCTCTAGCTAACAAATAAACGCGGACGTTAAATCTCTTGGGGCGCGCGCCCTTCATTTTCTCTTTTACCCCTAATAAAAAAATTTATTGACAAATTTTGAGTTAAAAAGCGAGGCATGTCTTAAATTTTAAGAGGCATGTCTTGAATGACAAGTGATGAGGGTAGTGAAGCGGCGGCCGGGCATGTCGTTCCGCTCGACATGCCCGGCTTCATTCGCAGCGGCGAAAACTTTTTTCCGCAAAAACCTTATGTGAGGGGTTAAAACAAACGGGCATAGCTTTTCAAATCAAGTCGGATTTTGTTGATTTTTGTGGTATTTGACTCAACTCGATAAACTCTTTCAAATGAGCTGAAATTTAAAAAATCGAATTTTCACACCCCTAAAATCAGCTTGGGCCCCTATAGTTTTTCAATTTCAATCGCCTGTATCTCTGCGAGTTTTCGTCTCCGGCAAAAAATTCTTGCATATTTGAACTTAGCTCGTTGAGACAAATCGAATGATATATACTTCGAGTTTTTATCTTGGTGGGCCTATACTAAAGTCTCTCTTTTATGTCCGAACAAGGTTATGCCTGAACAAGGCAATTTGTGGCCAAATTCTTCAGTAAATTTTTCCGTTCAATCGAGTAAATGGTTTTCTTGCGATCTGCCTCTCCCACTATTCATTACAAATATTAGAGAGAAATTTGAAGTAAACAAAAAGTTGAAAGAATTAAATTGCAAATTTTCATTTTAAAATTAAATGCAGTCACTCCATAAGACTTTAACCCTCGTGACCAATAAGATGTCTAAACTAGGGTTGGCGGTTTCTGGGAAAACTGCTGATATGGCTATTAATTGTTTTTACATTTAGACAATTTTAAATTTCAAAATTTATTTTTCCTTTTATCTCTTAAAAGTGCAAGTTAAGAAATAATTGGCGGGCCAATTTTATTTACATGTAAATGCCAGGATTCACGTGAATGAGGGGATTGATTTTAAAATTCCCTCTCCCCCATCTCTCTCTTCCCCCACTCCTTTAGTGAATGAGGGGAGATTGACTTTTAAATCCCCCCTCTCTTCCCTTCCCTTCTTCCCCTTCTCCCCCCCCCCCTCCCTTCCCCTTCCCCTCCCCCCCCCCCCCCCCCCTCCCTCCCCCCCCCCCCCCTCTCTCCCTCCCTTCCCTTCCCTTCCCTTCCCTTCCCTTCCCTTCCCTTCCCTTCCCTTCCCTTCCCTTCCCTTCCCTTCCCTTCCCTTCTCTTCCCTTCCTTCTCTTCCCTTCCCTTCCCTTCTCTTCCCTTCTCTTCCCTTCCCTTCTCTTCCCTTCCCTTCCCTTCCTTCCCTTCCTTCCTTCCTTCCCTTCCTTTCCTTTCCTTCCCTTCCCTTCCTTCCTTCCATCCCTTCCCTTCCTTCCTTCCCTTCCTTCCCTTCCTTCCCCTCCCTCCCTTCCATTCCTTCCCTTCCTTCCTTCCCTTCCTTCCCTTCCCTTCCCTCTTCCCTCCCTTCCCTCCTTCCCTTCCTTCCCTTTCCTCCCTTCCCTTCCCTTCCTTCCTTCCCTTCCTTCCTTCCCTTCCTTCCCTTCCTTTCCTTCCCTTCCTTTCCTTCCTTTCCTTCCCTTCCCTTCCTTCCTTCCCTTCCTTCCTTCCATTCCTTCCCTTCCTTCCCTTCCCTTCCTTCCCTTCCCTTCCTTTCCTTCCCTTCCCTCCCTTCTCCTCCTTTCCCTTCCCTTTCCATCCCTTTCCTCTCCTTCCCTCCCCTTCCCTTCTCATCCTCCTCACTTCTCCTTCCCTTCCCTTCCATTCCCTTCCATTCCCTTCCCTTCCCTTCCATTCCCTTCCCTTCCCTCCCTTTCCATTCCCTTCTCCTTCCCTTCCTTCCCTTCCCTTCCCTTCCCTTCCCTTCCCTTCCCTTCCCTTCCCTTCCCTTCCCTTCCCTTCCCTTCCCTTCTTCCCCTCCATTAAACAAAAATATCAGTTACATATTTGGCTATTAATTTTAAAAATTTAAACAAAATTAATTAAAATACCTGTGTTTATTTAAAAAATAATTTTTAAAGATGTTAAATATTTATTTTATTTTAATTTTATTTTTGCTTGTTTTGCACTCTTTTGTAATAGGAACAAAGCGAAAAGGACCTGAGGAAGGTTTTGAATCAAAACCTCGTATAGGAGAAACTTCGAGAGGGCAAAATGAGAGTAAGCTTTAAGAGAATTTCTATTAATTAATTTTACTGTTATCGTAAATGTTCTAATAAAAAGGGTCTCATTGAATGGTCGTCTTTAAGGGATGGGCTTCTATTGGAGCCTGGCTTCTATTAGAACATTTACGGAATTTGAAAAAAATTGATTCGAAATTTGATTTTAAACTTTTTTGGCGATATTCTCGTTTTCGAAGTTTTTCAAAAATTTGACTTTGTGGCGCTAAAAAGAGGGATTTTAGCTCTTTACTTCAAAAATTTTCGCCTGCAAGGCGATTGTATTTTCTATGTAGTTTCACAGTTTGGTCTGTCGAAGGATATAGGTAAGCTGTATTAGAGACCGGACCGAGTCGAGATCTGGATTGAAAATCTCGGTTGTCGAGAATTCTTCGAGATCTCGATTCTCGTACGATACTCCCAGGTCTCTAATCTGTATCCGGTCCTTTTTCATTTTTTTGGATTTTTAAAACAGCTCTAAGGTATATTTGAGAAACAACAAGGATTTTTTAAAGTGTCTTTAATTTAACTAAAAAACATTATTTTAAAGATTCCCAAAATATTCAACAAAACAAGAATATCAAAAAACAATTGCATGGTTTACTAATTTCAGTTAATGAACATAAGATGCAAAATCTTAAAATGCGTGAAAAAAATCGTGAATTGGTTAATATTATTTTGATAAAAACCGAAAACTCTTTTTAATGTACCTCGGTTTAGGTTACCTCACATTCTAACTTTTCATTTTTTTAAAATTTTTTAAAATTAGGTATATGTAAAAAAATTTAAAATCTTACAAAAAAACAATTTACAATTTTTTAATTTTTTACAATTTTAAAAAATAATTTTTACAATTAAAAAAACCGTAGTTGACCACGGGTGAGGGAAGCTGGAAGCTACTCCAAGGGACCCTTTTATTTAATTTAATCCAATTATAATTTCAATTAAGGCTAAAAATTTTGTAATGCTTAGTAAACAATTAAATGAGGTAGGCAAACAAGTGAGTGAAATAATGAAATGCGAAGTAGCTAGTATAGAAAAACAGGAAGAAATAACTGACAAAATTTGGGAAATTTATAATTCTCTTGTTAATGAACATAATGGGGAAAATATCAAAGTCGAGGAAATGACAAATAATGGAGGTTGTTACCTTGTTTTTTCGCCTATTTAGCGAACCTAATACTTCCTGCCAGCTATTGATAAGCGCCTCTACTTATAAGTGCCTTCTTGATAATTGCCTCCATACAGGCGATTAGACCGTGGTTAGGTGAGCAGCGCCAACTTTTGACCCTAAGCATAAGGTTTTTTCATCTCTCCCCGTTTTGGAAAAAATCATAACTTTTTAAAATGGAGTTAGAAACTTTTATTTTTTACCAAAATATAAATTGAAAATTTTGCCAAGAACGCTGAGTTCATCTTCACATTTAGTAGTACAATTGACTGTACATGTTTTTTAAACTCATTTTTTATCATTCTAATTTTATCAAATATAATTTTGATTACTTTTTTGAATTTAGAAGGACACCAATGAGAGAAAAAGCATCAAACGACTGACAATGAGAATGCGAAGTAAAAAAAAGAAAAAAGAAATTATGAAAAAACATATATTATGTATTTAATTTTTAAAAATTTTTTGAAGCTTTATTAAAATATTTAATTATTTTTAGTCATAAAAATTTATTTTAGAGACATTCAATTATTTATTCTTTATTTTTTAATTAATTAAATTAGACAGGTTTTACTATAAAAATAATTTTTTTCTCAACATTTTTATTTAATTCAAGGTCAAATAACAATTAATTAGCACAAAATACCTTATTGTTTATTTAGCTAAAAACAAACAAATAAATTTTTGGAATGTCAAACTGTGATAGAAAAAATTAATTTCATGCTGTTTTTTAATGTTTTATTAGTTTAAAGACAAATTAATGTCTTTAACCCTTCTAGATATATTTTACCCTTTTTTTCAAGGTAAAATTAAGGAATAAAACATATAAAAATGTGTAGAATTATTCACTAAAATTTACTAAAATTCCCCAAAAATTCTCCAAAAATATTTAAAAATAAGCTAATTTTATCTTTAAAAATATTAATTTAATAATGCCTACAAAATTTAATTTAATAAATTTTGGGTCAACAATTAGTGGAATTAGTGTATTTTTTTCTTTGGCAATAATTGGACTTATTTATAAAGTAATTATTAAATTTTAAATTTCGAGGGTTACTAGGATTTCATATCCCTGCCTAAACAATGTGAGCCTTCTATAGTATAGGCCCCGCCCAAACCATCCCATCGCCGACTGATCGTTGTCATTTTTGCTGTCGGAGGAAACTGTCGGCTGTCCAAACATAAGCCCAGACTGTCCCAAGACCATAATTAAACATAAAAATGCCTTAACAAGTATATTTTGTATATCAGAGGATTCATCTCGATGATATACGCTCCAACATACCGAGCATGATCAGATCCAACTTTCATGGATTTGGTTATAAGCCCAAAGGTAGCCTGAACTGTAGTCGATCGGGGGAATACGTTATTGTTTGAACTAACCAAACTAACCTCCAACATACCGAGCATGATCAGATCCAACTTTCATGAATCTGGTTATAGGCTCTAAGGTAGCCTGGACTGTAGTCGATCGGGGAAAGACGTTTTGTTTGAACTAACAATATACTAAAACCTTCATTTAATCACCCCGAAATTATTCCTTCTCAATTTAAGGAAATAAATCTCTTAAATGAAGAAATACACGAAGAAATTGACGAATTCACAAAAATTGCCAATCAGGCATGGGCAAAAATTCGAATATTACAAAAAGAAGAAAATCGACATAAACGTATAAAAAGACAATGTTGTTGGACTGGAAATAGTTGTTGTAGTGGATACAAAAATAATTTTAATAATAATGATTTTGGAAATTCTTTATGGACAAGTGGAGGTGTTGGAGGAAGAGCGGATGAAGGAAGGGGATATAATCTAAATACTCCTCCAAATACTCAAAATAATTTATATGCTACAAGTTTGTTTATTTTGGAGTTAATGAAGAAAATAATAATTAGAGATCGAACTAACTGTGAGAGGATCATGCGAGAATCGAGATTGATATCTTTGAAAAGTTTGATTCTCGATACCAAGATCGTTGTGCGAAGATCCTGTCTCATTTTGATCTTTAATTTTAATAAAGAACTCGGGTTTACAAAATTTACTTAGAGATGGATTTGGAAACTATATGATTTTCAAAGCTTGGCTATCCTTTTAGGCTAGAATCATTTAAACTTTTTTTATATTAGCATTTGTAGAAGGTGATATGTTTGGATGCCTTAACAGACTGAATGATCCTATAATCTATAAAGCCCAGACTCTGATTGAGGAATTAATAGAAAGAATTAAAATTCAATGAACTCTTTCATTTATCAATTTTAGATGGTTATGCGACAAGCGGTTATGCCAGACCAAAATGTATACCTCAACAAGGCCCTCAAGGCCCGCCCGGTCTGCCAGGCCCTCCGGGAGAACCAGGTCCTCAAGGCATTTCTGGTGCTCCAGGCCGTCCTTGGGGAGGAGGAATACACGAGGATGATGGAAGTTATTTGGAGGAAGATGATGATGCTTTGCTTTTAAATAACCAAGGAGAAAATATTGTTAATTCTGATGGGGGATGTTACAAAACTGGGCCTGACCAAGGATGTATATTATGTCCTGCTGGACCACCAGGACCTGTTGGACGCCAGGGTATTTAGTAAAACTATTGAAAATTAATTAATAAAAATTACACTATAATAACATCCAATATCAGATTCACCTCAATTTACGATAGTCTAAAGATTTATTTGGACAAAGGTTGGGAAGAGCTATATCCCCTTGAAGCTAGATCCCCTAAGCTATCTACTATTTAAGATACCCTCGTTATAAGGTACGATTTTCATGGGTCTATCTGATAGTGAGGCCGATTGTATACCAAAAAAAACTTATATTTATTAAAGGAATACAAGGCCCTCCAGGACCGAACGGCTTGCCAGGTATTCCAGGAACAGCAGGACGTTCAAGAGTGATTTATACTTTTAAATGAAATACAAAACGTTCTTTTTAGCCAGGATTACCAGGTTTACCTGGAGATAGAGGTCTTCCAGGACGTTTAGGACCTAATGGCCGACCTGGCCCTCCTGGAAGAAATGCTATTAGATATATTGGATTGGTAGTTTATATTTTTATTAAATATTTTACATATAAATTTTCAGCCAGGCCCGAAAGGTTTGCCCGGCCATCCAGGACCATGCGGACCTAAAGGACGTCCAGGACCGTATGTTTTAAAGCTTAATAATTTTTCTAAATTATTTCTTTGTTAAAGAAAAATCTCCGGAGCTCCCGGACCTGTTGGCGTAGCCGGACCTCCCGGATTGCAAGGAATTCCGGGCTCGCCAGGGCTGCCTGGAATGCCAGGATTAGCTGGGCAACATGGAAATGATGGGCAATAGTTAGCTTACATTCTACTTCCAATTTCTTAAAATAATTTTTTTAGTTGTCCCTGCCCTCCTCGCAACGATTTTTATCAAGAACGTCCGCCTGTGTATAATAAAGGGAATGGAAATTTTAATGGAATTAATCAACCCATGTCAAAAAGAATGTCTGGAGAAGTAATACATAAAAAGGCTAAAACAATAAATAAAGCTGTAATATTTAGAGCTAAATTGAAAATTTAAAATCCTATTTTTTGTAAAATTAATTTTAATTTTTACATGTTCATTTATTTACGTCTATGATGCACAAGGTTACTACATAGTTTTGGGTATGAAACTGACGCTAATTTTCCTCGGATCGGATTTCGGGCCGAGAAAAGACCGGGTATCGGGCTTCGTGTAACCCGTCCCATCCCTAGTATTTATAAAATATTTAAATAAATACATACCGTATTTGCTCTAATTAAACGACATCTCTAATTGAACGACATCTCTAATTGAATGACACTTTTTTGGGGTATATGAAAAATAGAATGACTGTCATTCAATTAGAGCAAATACGGTATAATTTGTATTGAATAAAATATATGTATGTATCGAGTATTGAACGATGGTTTTGATTTAGAAACGATGATTTTTGAACTGATATTTAATTTTGGAAAATTTATTTTTTGAAATTATGGAAAAATATTTAATGTTTGTTTTAGAAAAATTATTTTTGAATTTTACTTCCTCCTGATTTTTGGTAAAAACGAGCGTATTTACGTAAATTCTATTTAATATTAGCATTCTAAATTTAGATTTTCAATACTTTTTATTTCATTTATTTATTCAGGACAACCCCTAATTTACCGCAAATCCAACTTTACCTCCTCACTTTAGGCCAATTTTTTAGGCCAACTTTTTTTCTTCTTTTTCATCTAAAAGACTGGAATTACAGTCGAATTGAGAAATTGTAACTTCATATGAATAAAATTTTGATTTTTGGAATTCCCGAATTTTTTTCAATTTTCGATTTCGTTAAATCCGGGATCCCGACATAAAAGCGTCGGGAATTCATATTTTGGGGAATTGCGGGAAGTTTGCTGATTTTTTCTGGGGTCGATGTTAGACATTGAGAATAAGACATATGAAAAAACATATCAAGTAAATGTAATGTTGTATTCTTCCAAATACCCTATGGGGCTGTATTTTTCCTCTAGACTGGGGGAGAATAGGGGAAAAACACGGTACGGGAAAAACACGGTACGGGAAAAATTGTACGGGAAAAAATATACGTTAGTATTCGAATTTTTTCTTAATTTTACTAAAAAATTTATGGCAAGGAATTAATTTTTTAATTACTCAATATCTTTAAATACAATGTAAAAAATTTATATAAATATTAGTTTGATAAAAAACAAAAAAATACAACAATAAAATAAAAAATAGGGTCAATTCTTGAAACTTGAAGGGGACAAGGTAAAGAAAATTTTCATTAAACAGCGAGGTTTATAAAGCTACCCAGAATTGACTGTAAAACAAAGAAGGCTTTTTTGAGATTTTTTGTCTTTCAAAAAATTAAAAAAAAATTCAATTTTTTATTATTAATTCCCATCATTTTCCTCTTCCTCAAACGACGGCCCCCCAATTCTTATAGGAGGTGGTGGGGGTAATGGGGGAGAATAAACGTTAGTATTTTTAATTAAAGAATTGCTGTTGTTATTGTTGTTTTTAACATTTCCCCTCATTTGGGCAAATAATTCTCTCTTTTCTGCTGCAGATTCTCTTCTTCCTTGTTTTATAATATTTGTGGGGATTGCCCCATGATTCTCCCTTTCCTCTACCCCATGTACTGTTGCAGCAATTAATTGTTGGGCAAAACGAAGGTGGGAAGTTGTTGGTTTTGTTGGGGGTATTTTATTTGTTAACAAATTATTTGTTGAGGGAATAGCTCTTATAGGGGCACAAAAAGTATGGGCTCGACCATCTCTCCATCCAAACTCTCCCGTTGATAAATTATTTGTTTGTGGGGAACGACGAGCTGTTGTAGCTAATGTGGAGGCTGAAGAAAGGGTTGTTGTTATGGAGGTTTTTTCTCCGCCGCCGAAAAATAGATTGCTGATAGCTGATTGGGCTGAGTGTTTTCGGATTGTTGGGCCTTGAAAAAAAATTATTTTTTTAGGATAGATTATATAAAATAAATTAGAATAGTTTTATATTTTAGAGGTTATCCTATCAGCGGATTTATCTGCCTTTTTTAAATATTTTCAAAAAAGTCTAATCCCTAATGGATTTCATGAGTAATGCATGCCAAGGCTGTGCGACAAAATTTTTGCGTGGCGCACCAAACGCCAATTTTTCAAATTCTTAAAACACGCGAAACGGCATAACGCCAAAATCGCCAAGAATGTTGAAGGAATGCTGTTGAAAGAAGTTGCGGAATTTCATTTTTATTTCTATGGACTTGTCTTGCGGACATGTTTAATCTTGCGGATTTTTAAAAATTTTTTGCGAATTTTTTTTGCGGAGATTTTTCCTTTTTGCGGACATTTTTTTAAGTTTGCGGACATTTTTAAGTTTTGCGGATTTTTACTTTTGCGGATTTTTCCCTTTTTTCTCCCTGATTTTAAATAATTATTTCTTCAAAAATCCTCATATTTTCTTCCTTAAATTTCCAAAAAAACATTGTTAAAAATTACCTCCACAATTACAGTTACATTCAGCACAACAAATAGTCAAAGCAGAACAAGATGTTCCCGCCCGTAAAAGTAATAAACTATTGCTATTTTTTGGGGAACAAATTTGTTTATTATTTGATGTATTTTTTGTGTTATTCTCGTTAATATTGCTTAATAAATGTTGTTGAGCATTATTTCCGCATATACAAACACAACAATTTTGGGCACCAGGCAAAATTGTGGCTGTTGAATTGCCATCGCCCTCAATCTATTTTTGAGAAAAATTTTTTATTTTGTTTATTTAAATATTTTTTGAAAGTTTTAAAATTCGGAAAATTTGCGGACAACTTTTTTGTCCGCAAAATTTTTGCGGACAACTTTTGCGGACAAAAAATAATTATTTGTAGGAAAGAGTCCGCAACAATTGCCACCAGATAAAATATTTGTTAAGGTCCCATTAATTTTTCAAAAATTCTTTCAAAAATTACCGAAGCTGAAGATCGATGAGAATTCAAAGAATAAAAGAAACGGAAGACTTGAAAAGCTCCCTTCCTTCCTCCTCCACTAATATTATTTAAATTGTTTCTATTACACCTTCCAGAATTACATTTAATTCGAATACTTCCACAACCCGAGGAATGGGGTGCTTGGGAATTTTGTTGTTGGATTTGTTGTGGGGGTATTGTGTTGCGTTTTTGACGACGTTCTGAGCAGGCTCTGAAAAATTTTGGAAATTTTTGAAATTTTTTTTATTAAGATGAAAGTTCAGGAACAACATTTGCGGGTAAACCTTCAATATTACAGTCTATCACTCCATAGAGGTACCTAAACGAGAGCCTATCGGTTTTTAAAAATACCGTATTTCCTCTAATTGAGCGACTGCCGCTCTATTTTTCAATCCCCTCTAGAGGGCCGCTCTATTGGAGACCGCCGTTCAAATAGAGACGCCGGTCACTTGGAGGAAAACAGTAATATGCCGTCAAATAATTCTACAAACATCTAGGCTATGGTACTGCACATATCCAAATGCCAGTCTGTTCCAAACTCAATTTGCTTTGGATTTGTCCGCAAATGTCAGTCCGCAAAGAAAAATTTTGCTCACTTAATAATAGATCTCAAATCTCTATTTAAAGCTGCATATAAAACCCAATTCCCAGCAGAATTTGCATAGGATAACCAATTAGCCCCAAATGCTAGCCAAGCAGAAGTTTTTTGTTCCAAAGATAGACTATTCTCGTTATCCTCAATTGAACCAAAAATTCGAAGAGAAAAGGTTGTTCTCCACTTGAGAGTGTCAAAACCAAAATTTGGGAGAACTACAAAAAAATTTTTAAAATTAAAAAATCAAGCCTCAAAAAATTTTTAAGAAAGTTTTTTTGAAATTTTTCAAAATTTCAAAAAATTTCAAAAAAATTTTCAAAAAATTTCAAAAAAAAATTTTTAGGCCTCAGAAAATTTTTCAAAAAAAAATGAAAAATTTTTTAAAAATTTCCCAGAAATTTTCAAATTTTCTTCAAAATTTTTTAAAATATTCACCAGATTCAAATAACTGTGTTGGAATTAGTTGAATCAAACAAAAAGGTAGCCAACATATTAAATGAAAAGCGGCAACCCTCATTATTGCCGTAGTCATTTCCCTCATATATTTAGGTTCTGGGACTGTTGCTATAAATAAATTATTTTGTTGTTGTTGTTGGGTAGAAGCTATTTGTTGTAAATTTGGACGTTTCTTCTTACTTGTTGTTGCCGTTGTTGCTGTGCTGTTAGTAGAACTTCCATTACTATATGAGGAATTTGAAGTTAATAGTTTAGCTGTTCCACAAGCTATTCGACGGCTATCTACAGACATTGATTGGCCTAAGGATTTTGTTGTAACGTTGGAGAAGGAATTGGCAACAGCTTTAAAATGATGGAAATTTAGAATGATAGTAATTAGTAACAGAATTAGGAAGGTATACGAGAATCGAGATTGATACCCCGAACAATCTCTCACCTCTAGATAACCCTAGATTTTTATTTTAAATCGAGTCTAGGTTCAGTTTTTAGTTGTAATTGTTTATAAGCTTAAAATGATACGTGTCCGCAACTGCTTAAGTCACGAATGTCCGCAACTTAATTTACAGTCCGCAACTTATTGCGGACAAGACCCTAACGTTAATAAACATCTAGCCGATTCGGTCCTAGAAAATCAGCGTCTCGTTCCAATTTCTAGTTGTAATTAATCATAAATGTCCGCAACTTAATTTACAGTCCGCAACTTGATTGGTTCTCCCGTTAATGAACAGCAGGGATATTGCCGATCCTAGAAAATCAGGAATTCCCGACGTTTTTCTGTTGAGTATCACGACTCCTTAAATCAGGAATTTTTTCATGTCCTTAGTAGAAGTCTTGCTAAAACTCTCAAGATTTACTCCTATGTATAGGCAAGAAAATGGCCGAGGGCAATTATATCACAAAAAGTACCTCTAGCTTTTCTTTGCCAAAATTTTCTTCTAACATGATGAATTATTCTAACATAATTAGTAGCTATTAAAATTAATTGAATACTAAAACCAACAGCCAAAATACTCGTTGCTAACCAATTTCCCAAAAGAGGGGAATTTTTTATTGTGCAATTTAGACCGTTTTCAGTTGCTTTAACTGAATATAAAGATAGCCATAAAATAGAGGCACCACATGTTCCGATTGATAAAAGGGCACATAAGGGTGTTAATTGAACAGCTAAACGACGAACCTTCAAAAAATTTGTTTTTAAAATTTCAATTTATGTATTAAAAGGGAATGTAAAGGAATGGAAGGTTTTATTTTCCCCTTTCAATTCGCCTCTTATTTTCCCTAAAAGTCCCATTCTCGATACCTTAACACAGCTCGTCGAGATATTTCCAGCCATACCAAAATCGAGAAAATTTGCTCTTTAGAGTTTGTAATCTTGAGGAATGAACTTAGATAGGTGGGAGTTAACCTATCTAGAATATATGGCAGTTCAATTGTGAAAGGATTTAAGAGGAGGGGGAATCTTCTAGTTTTCTGAAGAGACTAAAGACGTTCGTGACTTTATTCGTTCTAACAAAACGTTATTGAAGACGTTTTTTGGAGTTGTTTTGGGATAAAGATCACGTCTCGAGTCTTTGGCAGTCCTACAGATTTAAAGACGTCCTTTCATCCTTTCGTTCTCAATAAAATTAAAAATTTACTTTATTATTAAAAGGTTTTCGTATAGTAATAAATCTTTCAATACTAATACAGGCCAAACAAGTAATTGAGCAAAGTTTAAATATATGGTCAATAGCAAAATTAAATTGACACCAATGATTAGCTAAAAAATAAATATAAATGAGAATTCAAGAATTAATTTGAAAAGCTGACTCCCATAATACCCTCTCCCATCCCCCAAAAAGACTGTCCGATAAATGAGAGATGAACTAAGAAATTGAGTGGAATCATTACTCGATTTAATTTTTGGGGTCAAACTTCGGGCGTATTAATATACCCCAGGGGGCCTATAGGAGCTTAAAATAAGGAAGTTTAAAATTAATAAGGGTTAGACTTACAAAAAATTTGTTTTGGAAAAATTAAACTCCAAACACGCATAGACAAAGAACCGCTAACTAATAAATCAAGAAGTGCCAATAACCAAATATATTTTCTAAAAAATTAAAAAAATTTTTTGGGTTCAAAAAAATTTTCAAAAAATTTCAAAAATTTCAAAAATTTTCGAAAAATTTCAAAATTTTTTTTAAAAAATTTCGAAAATTTCGAAAAATTTCAAAAAAAATTTTCCTCCAAAAAATTCCTACCTTAATCTATCAGAAGGACTAACACTAGGCATTCCACTATGATGAGATCCCCCAATTCCCCCAACACCCTTTTTTGTTGTTCTCATAACGGAAGCTACAACCCAACAATTTCCAAATAATCCAATTAATAAAGTTAGGGAATAAATTAAAATTGTTGCAATTAATGTAATATTTATATTAAACATATTAAATTAATTATTATTAATTATTCTAACTGAAAAAAATTTTTTTTTAATTTTAGTGTCAATCCGCCACTAATTCCTCGGCAACTTTTTAACGATTAGGGATGTTGGGGAATGTTAAAAATATTTTATATAATTAAAATTTTATTTTAAAAATTATGACGCTTTTTTATTATCCGCCCTTATTATCCTCCTTTCTTTCCTTTTTTATTTTCCCCAAAAATTAAAAAGACGCATAATGGTCAAATAGAAATTTTTTGTATAAATTAGGTTTTCTGGAAGGTATTTTAATTTGAAATCCAGTCCCAGGCCTTTTTAGAATCCAAATACATAGAAGTTAATTTCTCCTGGCCCCTTTCCTTTTTTTCCCCAAAAAATGAAAAAGGTGCATAATGGTCAAAAACTTTTAGTGAGATCCCCCAATTCCCCCAACACCTTTTTTTTGTTATTATTTAAAATTAAAAAGACGGTCCCAGGCCTTTTTCGAATCAGAAGTTGAATTTCTTGGCCTTAATATTAAATGAAAATAATATTTTTAATATCTTGACATTAAAATCATATTTTAGTAATTTTCTTGAAAACATTTAAAAAATAGAAAAAATATTATTATTGGGAGTTAAAAGGTCATTTTTAAATATAAATTAAAGGTCTTCGTCTAAAATTTTAATGAAAAGTTCATTAACAGAATCTTAATGTGGACAGACTAAGGATTCGACCATGTAGGGTGACCAAAAAGTCATGGTGGGGCATTCTTCAGTTAATCATAACTTTTTTTTTCTCGTTTAAATTTTTAATATTTTTATACTCATATTCTTGTTCTTTATTTAGTTCTCTATCATATAAACTTTATTTAATCCCATTATCACTGATTTGGATAAAGTTATGTCATAAATAACGTACCCCATGACTTTTTGGTCACCTTGCATAAAATTAAAAAATATTCTCTAGACTAGAAATTAAAAAAGGAGTACTTTTACGGAAATTTAAATAAATAAATAATAAATAATTAAATATAATATTCTAGACAGGAAGGCAAAAAAAAAGATTGGTGTTGAAAAATTAAAAAAAAATTTAAAAAGGAATTTGTTTGTAGCATTAAAAAGGAAGAAAAAAGGTCACACATTCGGTCTGACTGGAAATAATTTTTAAAAAATATTTTTATTTTAAAAATGAATGGAAATAAGACTGGAATTAAAAGTAGGAATTAAATGAGAGGGGGGGGGGGAAAGAGAGAGGAGAGAGGGGAAAGGGGGGGGGGGGGGGAGGGGGAAAGGGAAGAGAGAGGGAAGAGACTAACTTTCAACTCTGAATTTTTAATAAAAGATTAAAAAAAAGAAATTATGAAAAAATATTTTTTGACATTTTTATTTCAAGAAATTATTAAATTGAGATAGGGAAATTAAGGAAAATTAGTACAAGAAAATAAAATTTTTAATGCAAATTAAATATATGTGGTAGAATTAGAAAATGAGTAGAGTAGTAATTTTAAGAAAATGTTGTTTAAGGGTAAATACGGTAATCAAAAAAAGTCTGAAAAAAACGAAGAAAAGGCTTCTGTGCACAGAACGCAGAATCTGTGGAAATTCTGTTTCAATTAAATTCTGAGTGCACAGAATCTGCGGACAATTGAAATAGGCCCCTGGTCACAAATCGGTTCAGTTCTTTTAAAGAACAAATTGGGATTAGGCTTGGGGGTTTCGAATCGGACCGACGTTCGAATCATTTTTTCGACCCTCAATTTTATCGAATCGGGCTTTTCGAGTTTTTTCGGGCCAAAATTTGATGCCCCATTAGATCTTTCAACCCAACTTGGGCCCCCAAACCTAAGCAAGATTGATATTTAGAGCGTCTTGATTTTCAAACCAGGATTTCTCAAAAACAAAAGAGTCGATCTTTCGAATCGAACCGGCCCCCTAAAGCTAAGCAAGATTGATATTTGGAGTGATCTTGAGATTCCAAGCATCCCAAAAATCCCAAAATTTCTCAGAAACAAGAGTTGAACGAGTCCTCGCGTATCATAGCTTAATAGAAGAGTAAAAAAGCTAATCCTATAAAAAATAGGATAAAAATATTTTTGTTATTTAAATAATTTTTAATTAAAAAACAATCCTTCTAGGCATTAAAAATTTAAATTTAATAAAATTTAATCTTAAATAAATGAATCATTAAAAAAAAATTTTTTTTTAGAAAATAACTAAAAAGAAAACCAAAAAAAAAATAAAAAAATAAATTGTTAGATTAAAGAAAAAAAATTTTTTTTGAAAATTAATAAAGGGTTTCTTTATAAAAAACAAAAAAATTTATTTAATAAAAGGCTAAAGCGTCAAATGCTAAAAAATAAAATAAAAAATTTCTGCGTCAAAAGTATTTTTTTTAATTAATTAAAATTTAAAATGAAGCTTCTTCGAAAATATTAAAATTTAAAAAATAAAAGGATTAATAAATGAGGTAAAATAAATGTTTCCGTTTGGTGCATTAAAATGTGGTTGAAATAAATAAAAAATTTTTTCAAAAATTTTTTAGAATTTAAGTAAATGATAAGAAAACAAAATAAAGGAGGGATGTTGTAGAAAAGGATAAGGTTGTTGGATCCGGATCCCGAAAAAAGGCCAGATATCCGAAAATTTTCGGTACGGATACCGGATCCTGATATCCAAAGAAAGACAGGGAATTTTCAGTTCGGATACCGGATCTTGATATCCGAAGATTTACAACTATCCAACAACTTTAGTAAAGATATGCTGGCAGTTTGAGAAGCGATCTGTTTCTATACTTAAGGTGATCGGAAACCTTTTTTGTTTACGAGTGCCCTATGGATTTATTGTCAATTTTCAAAAAGTCAAATTTCAAATTTTATATACTAGCACGCGTCTTGCGCCAGAAAGGATAATGGGCAAAGAGGAGAGAAATGTCGCGCAATGTTTTGTCTCATCAAAGAGACTTTTATTTAACTATAGAAGGTGTCCTCAAATTCGGTCCCGAGGGATGTATCTTAGCAAGATATCTAAAAATAATTAAAGTACCAACTTGCCCGTTATTAGTCCGCGAGTAGTTCGACTAACTCAATTGAATATTTCTGAGGGTTTACTCAGAGCCCAGACATTTCTAAGCTTCCCGTAGCCAAGAATCCAAGTTATGTCAACGAATAAAGAGGCCATTAATCCGCAAGTAGTTAGACTAACTCAAGTAGGCTATTCTGAGGGTTTACACAGAGCCCAGACATTTTTAAGCTTCTTGTGCCCAAGAATCCAAGTTAGGTCACCGAATAAAGAGACCAAAAACAAGGATAATAGAATACTAGTTCAACTGAGATGACAACTAAATATCTAATATAAATACAGTAAATATAAATTTAGATTTGTTTAATAAAAGGCTTCATTATTTTATTTCCTCAATAATCTTTGGGTGATTTTTATGAAAAAATTAAATGACGAGAAAAGTTTTTTTTATTAAATGGCTGCTTAATCCAAAAAAATTATTTATTTTTTATTATTTTTTTAGTTATTAATCTAGTCATTGTTTGAATTGAAAATGGGAAAGGCAAAAAACTAATTTGAAAAAATTTTTTTTTCAAATTTATGGCTTCAAAAATGAATTATTTAAGCAAAATCTTTTATAAATTAAAATCAAAGTATAAGAATAGATGATGTAAAGATACTTAAAATAAAAAGTGGATTTAGTTAAAAATACGTGAAAAATGGTAAAAGAATTTATTTAATAATTAAAATCTAAAGTTAATATTTTTAGAATAAATAGTCTATATTTTATAAAAAAATTTATAAATAAAAAATTAAGGATTTAAAAGATTAATTATTATTTTAGGTTTTATTACGCGTAGTGCGAGACAGGAAAATTTTCCATAATTTGAGACAAGCCAAAAAAAAGTTCCGAATCAGGAATCAAGCGTAGGATTGCCAGTTCGGTTCTTCGATTCGGTTTTGGATATCCGAAGATTTTCAAGAACCAATAGCCTTACCCAAGAGTCTCGGGTAGCTATGTTTCCCACCAGAGATTGGTCTGGTAAGAAAGGGTTTGTATTTTGGGTCTAAATAAGTCCGAGTTTTGGGTTTCTGGTAACCCAGATTATCCCTAGTTTCTTCATTCCCCTGAGGGCACTAGTAAGTGAACTAATATCAGAGGAGGGCTAATTTACTAGGGGCTGTATAAGGACTTAAATGTGGCTAATATTAGAACTTGAGGAGAGAAAATGACGAGAATAATGATCATCTGGTCTAACTCCTGTTTCAATTGTCCGCAGAGATCGCAGACCACAGAATCTGCGGACAATTGAAATAGGGCACTTGGTCCTATCACTACAGTAATTTCCGAATATTGGAAATAAAGAAAAAATATACTCTCTCGTATTAGAAAAAAAAATTAAAATTTATAAAGTCATTGACGAAGTTCTTGACTCTTTTTTTAATATTTATTTGGAATAATCTTTCTGATAATCTTTGAATTTTTACAAATAAAAATATTAGTACATTTTTTACATCTTTTTTACATTAAAGAATATTAAAAAATTATTTCTCTCAATTTCCGGAAAATAAAAAATGAAATAAATTTTTAAAGTCAAATATAAAAAAAATATTTTATGCAAGAATAAAGGTGTTAAAAAATATTTTTTAAGGGATTTTTGAGGGATTTTAAAAATGTCAAGAAGGTATTATTTTAGTTCATTTTATGAATAATATTTTTTTAATAAAGATTTTTGTTTACTAAAAAATATTTTAGCGAGAATTTTTTTTAATTTAATGATCTAAATAGCCGTCAGACTTGAGGAAAAAATATTTTTTGAAGAAATAATTTTTCTTATAATATTCGAAAATTTTTGAATAAATCACCAAATGAGGTAAATTTTTGATTTTGGGTAAATATATTAAGGGCTTGGGTACTAAAAAAGCGGATCTCATTTAGGTATCCACCAGCCAAGGATGGACGGGTTACCTAAAACCGTTACCCTAAGCTCACTTTTTTTGCCTTCAAACCCGAACAGCGATCCGACGAAAATTTTGAAAATCCGACGTTTTAAAAAATTTTGAAAGACAAAAAACTGACCCGAACTAAACCCTTATCCAAAGAAATATCCGACTCGAAACTCGACCTACATATCTTTTTTCTCAACCCGTCTCATCCCTCTTACGGCCCCAGCGGATTTGAATTTTGTTTGAAATTTAAAAAACCCCCAATTTTTCAAATTTATAATAATTATTTAATCGCTAACTTTATTTTGGCCTTCGTCTAATTTTAAAAATTAAAAAGAAATTTCCTCAATTTTTATAAAAATAATATTTTAAAAGACTTATTTAAATAAAAATACATTTAGGCTTGTCAAGTTACATTTTTCTAGGATGGGATTAAAAGGAAACTCTAAACAAAAATAAAAATAGTAAAAAGGAAGTAAATTTTTGATTTCCGTGTGGTCATGCCAAATAATAATTATTTAAAATTAAATTTTAATTAAATAAGGGGGAAAAGCTGAAATATGAGAAGTAATATTTTTAAAAAAAATTATTTTTAAAAAATAAAAATAAAAATCAGGTGGATTTTTATAAAAAGGGAAATGTGGTTAAGTAACAAAAAAATTATTGTGAAAATAATTTTTGAAATAATTTTTATTTTCTGAGTATCAAAAAATAGGAAAGGGTATGGCAAAGTAGTAAGTGATTTTTAATTTAAGTTTGGGAAAGGTTTGTAGCTGGGGATGAAAACTTGCTTGAAGTTGTGGTTGGGGATGAACAGGAAAGATAGTAGTTATGGAAATAGGAGGAGAGGGTATGTGGTAGGGGTGCAACAAGAAATTTTAAACCCTATAGAATGTAGGAGAAGACGAGGGAGAGTGACGAGTAACTTTTTCGTTTATCCTCGGATTTCCTAGAGATCTCGAACAAAGATCCTGGTTATCGAGATTTTTCGAGATATCGATCCTGATACTCCGTACGACCCTCCAAGTCCGATCTCTAATTGATAAATATTCGAAAAATAAATTTTTCTCTTGGAAGAGTATCCCTGTTCATCAGAAATTACATAATAAATTTCAAATAATTATGTTAAAATTATTTTCTTAAATAAATTAAATATTCTTTTCAGCATTCTGTACTTTTATTCTTTATTTAATTTACATAATCAAATAAATATTTAATTTTGCACTAAAAAATAAGACAATGAACAGGGGTAACCGGAAGGAAAGAAACATTTTTTCTTTTATTTTTAAAAAATATGACAAGAATGAATAAATAACATGAATATAAATGAATATTTGTCAAAAAATGAGAAAAAAAATTTTTGGGGAAAGGGTAAATTCCTTTTAAGTGTTAAGAAAAGAATGTTGAGAATTTGAAAAAAATTAGAAAAAATTTTTTGAAAAAAATTATAAAAGGTTTTATTACACCTAAAGATCAGACTCAAACTAGATCCCGAATATTTTTCGAAATATCATCACGTAGTATGATCGGCCCTCAATCAGAAAATCTGGACTCTAATAAAAATTAAATTTAGAAAATATGAAAGACCCTAGTTTCTAATTTTAATCGAAAAATAAAGAGCTTACTAATATTTCATTAGTATTAGGCAAAAAATAATAGAGAGAAGTTGGGAGGAAAGTTAACAGATATTCAATAAAAAAAAATAAATGTTCGTTCGAAAATCGGATTGAAAAATGAAATTTTAAGATTTATAGAAGGTATTAAGTTGTGGCTACATATCAAAGGTAGGGTGGAATTCCGATTTCCGATAAAATTTTTGATTTCCGATTTCCGAGTTCCAACTTTTGAGCCAGTTCCGATTTCCGGTTCTTCCGATTTCCGACACCTCTGACTGTTCCGACCCACCTCTGCTGCATATATCTACTTTTTAATGCTATTTTCTGTCGCAAGACATAACTAACACCCTATTAGAAAGAATATTTTTGACAAAAGTTTTCCCAAAATCAAACAAAAAAATACAAAAAAAAATATTTGAGTAAGTAAATTGTAGGAGAAAATGTTCTCTTTATTTGTGCATCAATGAGCACTGTCGTCTGGTAATAGCGGAAGAAAAAACAACAACGGAAAGAAGCCAGGGAAATAAATAATTATTTAGAAAAAAAGGGCTAACGAAGAAATGACCGAGCTAATTTGATGCGACAACAACAAAAAAATTATTTTAATAATAATAAAGGGGCGGAAGCTTGTATTATTTAATAATAACAATATTTTTTTATGTAAGGAGAAAGGGCTTCGTTTTTGCAAAAATAATAATTTTTTTTATAAAAATAAGAGGGGATATTGCATGAATAACAATGGAAATTAGAGGTAAAATAAAGAGAAGTTTGGAGGGGATTCACCCTTAAAAAAGCAAAATAAAAAGGCTTTATTAAGCTTTAATTAAATAAAAAGGAAGTAAATTAGACTTTAAATATTTTTAAAAAATGTTTTTTCCGGTTATGAGTAAAGTGCTTAAATTAATATGAAATTTTGGGGGAAGGAGGAAATAAACAAAAATTTCAAAAGAGGGGAAAACTAAAAAGAAAAATACAGTCGAAGTTGCTTATAAGACCTGTGCAATACAGATAGTATCCGGATACCAGCGGATATCTGCGGGTACGGATAGATTGTCCGTGTCCATGCATAGGTCTGCTC
Organism: Meloidogyne incognita; assembly: GCA_036172945.1. Lineage (NCBI taxonomy): Eukaryota > Metazoa > Nematoda > Chromadorea > Rhabditida > Meloidogynidae > Meloidogyne > Meloidogyne incognita. The sequence continues at coordinate 816,279 of JARQAC010000013.1, forward strand.
GTTATAATACCCCCATGTATGCATCAGGAATGGGTCGTGTTGAGAAAAAAGTCGGGTCGGGTTTCGGATCGGGTTTAAAAAATTTTCTTCGGATCGGGTTTCGGGTCGAAAAAAAGACCGGGTTTCGGGTATAGGGTTACGGATGACCCGACCCATCCTTGGTATGCATGTCAAATTAGTGTAGGGATTTTTGAAAGGAGGATGGACAGTAGTTGAGGGAGATGCTTTAGAGATACATTCACTTTAGTTTAAAAACTCAGTCCAGTTTATGATATTTTTCGAACCCCGTACAGTATAACAAGATTTAAAAAGTAATAACTATTTTTAGTATCCATATTTAAAAATAAATAATTAAAGAATACAAAAATAAAATAATATTTGCTATTATGTTTATTGTTGGTAGGTGGCCATTATTAGCTATATTTAGCCATTTAATCTACTTATTATTAATGAAATTAATGCATTAATTAATGTATAGATTCATATTAAAAAATAATTGTTCAGATAAATACTTGTTCAGATTTTTTAAATGGCGGGTAGGCCTGTAGTTGGGGAAGTGCCTAAGTGATACCTCCATTTTAAGGTAAACCTCACGATTTTTTCGAACCCCAAAAGGATTTTGTTGAAAATTATTAAAGCAACTAGTCCTTTTCTATTTTTTATTATAATATCAATATTTATGTTTAGGGTTGGGGGCCTGATCCGGCCCGGTCCGAAAGATCGAGTCGCGCCTTGAATTTTGGCCCGAAAAAGACTCGGTCGGGCCGGCCCGATAAAAATGACTTGAACGTCGGCCCGACTCGAAAACCCCAACCCTATTTATTTTCGATAAAATTCTTGAAGATATTTTTGTTTTGACTTTGGCATCAAAATATAGTGAACTAAAAATGTTCCTAACTTTTGCAGCTGGCTGTATCTTTAAGTTAAGTTTGACTTTATTTTTATTTATAATTAAAAAGTAAAGGTCCAAAGAGATAAATGCTAATAAGTAAATAGTTAACAAGCCATTCTAATAACGGGAAAGTTAATTTAAGAGAAAATTGTATTTTTTAATTTGTTTGGATTTTATTAAAATAAAAAGTATATTTATATAGAATTTAAGAAAAAAAATTTATTTAATCACTAAAAAACAAAATATAATATATTAATATATAAAAAATATTACGACATGCGCAAAATTGCGTATATTATTTTAATAAATAGAAGAAAAAAAGTAAACAACAAAAGAGAAAAAAGGAAAGAGGGAAGGATTGTCGTCGGAAGAGGATTTCTAAAATAGTTGGATAAAAAAAAGAAAAACCAAAAAGGGCAAGGAAAAAGGCCGGAAATGGGAAAATGGATGCGCATCCCTCCACTCCCTTCCATTCCCCCTTCCCCCCCTCTCCCATCCCTTCCACGCATTCCACCTTTGCTTGCGTATTTTCTTTTTCGGAAGGAGAGGAAGGGAGAGAAATGTTTTTTAAATGCCTCTCTCTCTTCAAAGATGCGTGGAAGGATATATCCGGATTTGAAATTTGGTAGTTTATATTTGTATAATCTTGAAGGGATGTAATCACACCGGAAAAGGATTTTCTAAATCTGGAAAGAAGGGCTTTGTTTGATACAAAAAATAAAAATAAATAAACAGAATGCCAATAAAATACGTTTACCGGAAGATGCGCTAAAACGCTTACTAAAATAGCCTATTTAGATTTAATAATAGGTAGGTGGTAATTGGGAATTAAATAAAATAAATAGAAATATTTATAACTAAACATTATATGTAATATTTAATAATGGCAATTGTGTGAAGAGAAGCTATACAGACGAGCCCTCAATTTTACATTCCCCCAATAATAAATACATCAGTCCCAATTTAAAATAAATTTTTAAAATCGATTAGTCACTGCGAGGGAGGAGGGAGGGAGGGCGGAAGGGGGAAGGGAGAGGAAGGGAGGGGAGGGGAGAGGGAAAGAGGAGAGAGGGAGGGAGGGGGGAGGGCAGGGGGTATCTCCAATAGAACCTCTTTTAAGGTTTAACCTATGTTTTAAATAATCCCAATTTCGGATACCTCTCATTTTTATAAAATACGTTTACTTAATTTGGTTGAAACTTGGGGAGGCTGTATATCCCTCGATTTAGAAAATCCATCCCTCAATTTGAGAATACCCCTTGTTGTTAAATAAGACTTTTCCAACCCCAAGGATTCTTGAAGAATGAGGTCTAACAGTAATCTAGTCAAATAATTTAGATAAAGCCGAATCTCATAGCACCTTCCAGCACTTCTCTCATTTATAATACTGTTCAGAGTGAAAATTTTACCAAAATTTACTGTAATTACCCACCAAATAATAATTAATGGGTAATTAACTAAAAATAAATGTTTAAAAATATATTTAATGAATTAAAATACAGCAAAATGATGGGGGGATTTAAAGACCAAAATATTAAAAATTAAGTTGCAAAAAAATATTTTTTATAGTCCAAAGTTTAAAAAGATGTTTCTAATAAATCTACCAAAAACAAAAATTCAAGTATGAAAAATATTTTTAGAAAATTAGCTAAAATCAACTTTATTTATTTTATAAAAGAACAAAGAATTGGGGAAAATATTTTTGTTGTTAGAATGGGAATTTCAGGAATAGGGTTTTAAAAGCCGAAAGACGGAAGGCGAAAGAAGACAAAAAATTAAAAAGATTAGAAATTTGAAGAAAGAATATAAAAATGAGAGGAAACGTCAACTTAGAACAACTAAAAATTGGCCAACGGGTGATTGGCCAGTTTGAGCATGCTCTGAATATCTCTTATCAATCCATGAGGAAAAGGGCTATGTTACTAGAGTTGTCAGTTCCTGGAAATTCTTCGGATACCCGAAGCCGAACCGAAAAACTGAACCGAAAAATCATCGGTTCTTCGGTTCGATTCGCTCAAGAACCGACAACACTATATGTTATGCCGAGATTTTATTTTCCTCAATTCTTCCGGAATATCAAAAAAAAATTCGACAAGATTGAAAATACAAACAGCAATTTACCTTAGGAATTTTGGAAATTTTGGAAATCTGTGTTCTGTTCCTCACCCTATTTTTACGAATATTCACATGTAACACAAACCAAAAATAATAAAAAAAATAATTTTTCTACCTATAATTTTACTAAAAAATTAACATTTAAATAAAATAAAAATATGTTTACTATATATTTAAATAATTGTTATTCAAAAAAATTTTTTTTTAATTTTCCAGCCAATTTAACCTTAAAATTATTTTTTATCTTATTAAATAAATTAATCCGTTAATCCCTCAAAATTAAAAAACAAATAAACAGAATGCCAATTTATTTACGTAATTAATGTTTTTGTTTATTTAAATTTAAATAATTAATTAATTTAATTCCCCTTTAATTAATTAATTTTTAAAAGTTTTTTGAAAAATAATATTTGCTTAAAACAAGCTGTTTTCTTAGTATAAATGCTTTTTTTGTTATTTATTATCTGCCCTATTATTTAATTTTTTGTATTCTGACGTTTAAGTAATTAAATTTTTTTGATAAATAAATAATAAATGTTAACATTGTTTTTGTCTTTAAATAATTTTTGAAAGAACATATTTACTGAAAAAATTGAAAAAAAATTTTTTCTGGGGTATTTGGGTATGAGAAAAATTCAACTGGTTCAAGTAACAGTCAGAGATGAAATGTGACAGTCAAAATGGAATGAAGACTTGGATGAATTGAATGAATACTGACCTTCTATTTATGATACATTTTAAAAATTTTTAGGATACTAATAGGGGTCATAGTCTAAATAGATCGTAGTGGGTCGTAGTCCAAATTAGGTTCCTGTAGATTCTTCGGATATCCCAAACGGAACCGAAAAATCATCGGTTCTTCGATTCGGTCAACCCTAATAAAGATGTATCTTTTCCATAAATCCTTTGATAAACGTTTCAATAAAAGACATCCTTCGAGAGGGTTGAAAACTAGAATCGGCACGCGGACATATCGGAACGACATATCGGGATATCTCAATGTACGAACAATTACCTTTCTGATTTCGGGACCTACAGCCACAGGGTCTTGGATAGTAATTGTCCGGAATAAAGTTTTTATGTTTTAGAACAAACGTAAACACGCAAGAAATTATTTTTGTCACCCCAATCCCGATATGTCTGCGCACCCTAGAATCCCATGTATCCCTTTTAAAAAATATTTACTTTAAATATTTTTATTTAAAAATTAAATAGTCTCAAAATACATCATTTAATTATTATTTTTGTGTACTTTATTTTTATATTAATTATAATTTTTCTTTGTTTTTCACAAAATATATATTTAATTATAATACTATTTAATTTGTATTTTAGCAATATTTATAAACAACACGTATGACATTTTATCCTCCGTCCCTCTTCTTTTCTTAACAAATTTAATTAGCTATTAAACCCAAAAATAAGAAAAAAAAATTAATCCTGACATTTTAAATGTCAAAATTAAAAAATAAATTAAACGGATTTGATGTCGTTATAGTAGGTGACTTTAAAAAATACGGGGAAAAGATAGGGGAAATATAAGGTGAAAATGAATTTAATAATAATGTCGTCGAGAAGGATATTTTCAAATTAAAAATAATACATAATATTATTATTTTATAATTAAATTTTTACGTTAATATCCGGGGAAATAGGAAAACAAAGAAAAACATTCAATTTTTCTATATAGACGTTTTTTCATCTCGAAACAAATTTTTTAAAAGATATAAAAAAGACTTCAAGTTAACTCGTTTTCTTCTAGCGTTTTGCGATAGAAAATAAATAGCATGCAAAATGAGGCTCATTTTCTATTATCCTTTCTGTCGCAAGACGCGCGCGATTTTTATGTAATTAGAGTCATAAGAAGAGTAAAAAAGATTTTTTCAATGGATCTTAACTTGTGGATCCGTTGAAATCTGAATCTTAACTTGTGGAAATTTCAGATTTAATTAATTTGTAAATTATGCAGTAAAGCAGCTGGGCTATAGCTATTTCTCTCCTTTAGCTAGTGCAAAAGGTTATTCGGCGGCTGGGAGCGAACCAGCATCTTCAGTAGACCGGACTGATGTGTTAGCCATTACACCACGCCGCCTACTGCTCAGCCTTAGGAATTAAATAGCTATATGCTTTACAATGCGACGAAAGCGCCAAATAATTCAGATTTAACGCTGAGGACGAAAATATTTCTTGAATTAATAACAACCCAAAAGAGAAATTTTTTTATTTATGAACACTGAACTGTCCGCAATTATAATTGCGGATTGTATATTTTTTAAAATTTGAGATTTAAATTTGAAAAAATAACAAATGAAACAATTAAGACGTAACGGCGATGACAAGCTAATACCCTCAAGGCCATAACGTAATTTTTATTAAACCTGGAAAAAATTTGGCAGAATTTGAAAATAAATTACTAAAATATTTTTTCCATTTTGATTATTTTATTAAAGAAGTTGCCGCCATTTTTTGGTAATTTGGAAAGGTCTACCCTGGTATCGACTTGCCCATTCATTGATTCTTAATAGAAAATAATTTAAAAAGTTTTTAAAGGCAAAACAAAATTAGAGAGAAATTTAAAATATAAAGATGAGAAAATGAATAGGCAAATTCATTTATTTTAAAAATGCCGTTTATAATGAGGGGGTGTGACAATAAATATTTTTAAATATTATTGCTTCGTTATAAAATTAAAAATTTTTCACAATATTTTTTATAATAAATTTAATTTGTAAATTTGTTTAAAATTTAACAAAATTTATTTAAAAGTCACACAAGTGCCAAACTGGAATCAGCATGTGAAATCACCCTTAAGATTTCATATTTGCTCGTACCACAGGGTCGAGTACGAATTTCGGCACGGACGTCCACGGGGTCCAAGCACTGCATATAACCCAGATCTTTACCTACTCTCTCTAAATATGTTCCAGTTTAGACCGAACCCATATGAAAAATGCTCAGAGGTTTCAACTAGGGTAGCTCCCCGTGCCCCGTGCCCCGACCCCAACGGATTTTTTGGCAAAAACCCGACCCGCCCCCAAAGACTCTCCCCCGACAAACCCCAGATCCCCGACGCAAACCCCGAGTCGGGGTCGGGGTAAAACATACACCCCTAAATATGGAAATTTTTCTGAAATTTGAATGAAATTTCTGAAATTTCCCTAAATTATTAAAAAAGTCCAAATATGTATATATATTAATTTTTCGCTTATCTCTCGAGAGAGACCAGAATTTTTTCGGAATAAGATATAAAATAAAAAAAAACTTTAAAATATTTTTAGCCAATTTTTATAATGAAACAAATATTAGAACAACGTAAACCAATTCCAATGGAATTGTTATTTGAAATAATTAATTCTGTTAATTGTTACCCAGAAGAATTATTGGATAATAGTAAAAATATTGTAAAAAAATCGTTTGATATTTATAAAAATTTTTGTACCTCTTCCAAAATTTGTTACAAATTTTCTGGGAAAATTTTATTGGAAAAAAAGGTAATTGTTTAAATGGAGTGTCGAACTTTGCAGATTCATTGCGGACTTGAACTTCTTTTGGATCCGCAAGTTTAATTCCGCAAACTTAGGGCCCGTAAGGTTCGCGCCACGGTTTATGTAAATAAATATTTGTTATGGGCCAATTGTGAAGAGGGCTATACTGGGACAATTAGGATGACGCTCTTAAATTTTTTCCAACTAAGTTTCCAACTAACAAATATTAAAACTCCAATAACATATTATTAAGCCAAAATTCTGAGAATTTTGAAGGCCACAAGGGTATTAAGAATGAGAATTATTTTAACAGAAAATTTTATTTGGGAGAAAAATTTTCTCTGGCAATTTCAATGACCTCATCAGAAAAACACAATCAAATACGACACTCCAGCTAGTAATTCACAAAACAATGATTTTTTTAATTTTTTTAATTCATAAATTATTAAGCCATCAATTTATGATTCAAGACAACCACCATGGCCACTACCAACAATCACTCATACTTACACAGCCGTAAATAACTTAGGAAGAGTAAATACATTTTATATAAAATATTTTTCTTTAAAATCCTTTTTAGTGCATTTTTTATAAATATTCACATGTCAAAGGACACCTTCCATTAGTTGCTGTACTAGAAAAGACAAAGTCTAAATATGATCAAACAATTGACAAAATTTTTGAATTAAGACAAAATGGTATAGGACAAGAAGTAAATGCATTTTACATGATTTAATAACTCAATGGAGTCCACCCAGAAGACCTCTGACCCAAAAGACCTACAAATTTTTAAAGCGAACATCGAGGGATTAAGGATAAATACCAGCTCTATGAAGATTAGTACCCGGTATGTATTCTATTTTAGAACCAATGGTTCCGTATTTTGAGTGTGTGTGCCATAACTGGGTTGGTAGATATCTCTATCCCCGTCAATCGCACTAATCCATCGATATTCCCTTAATCCCTCTAAATCCTTCGAGATTCCCTCTTGATATTCACTTTCAAATGTTGTAGGTCTTTTGGGTCAATAGGTCTTGGGAGAGGTCTTCTGGGTGTAGGTCTTCTGGGTTGACCCCACTCAATGTATCACTTTAATTCAGTTACGAATATTACAACCAGAAAAGAAAATTGTAAGAATATCTACCAACCCAATTATGGCACACACACAAATTGTAAATGAACGTAATGGGGAAAGAATTAAAGATTCACAAGTTTTGGTTCGTCTTCAAAGGTTATTTTAATTCAAGTTATTAAGATAACCTTCTATTAATAGTTATGCTGAATATCGAGATTGTAAAATGGCAAAAGAAGGATATGAAACACTGTGGGGGTTTCTAAAAATGGCAGCGAGTAGAGTTGTTCAGGCATATTGCGAAGAAATCATAGGTCACCACAAATATAGAATAGAACTTTGTTTGAATGGATGGGCCAACCTCTATATAGGACCTAGAGGAACTAAAGGTATTTTTTAGGATTTCAATTCATATAAAGAAAAATATATCCCTAAAAGGAAAAATGGGACTGTTTTTCAATAGTATTTTAGAGCATTTGATTTTGGCCATAGTAATTGACCAAATTAGAGAAAAAAATAGTTCCTTTCTCTTCTGAATATTAAGGATGTCCAAGACCGAAAATTTTCCATGACTAGAGACCAAGACTTGACCCAAAGACTTAAGACCGAATTATAATAAAATCTGTTTTAGATATTAATGATTTGAGACTTTCTGGAAGGCAAAAAACACAAAATGGGCAATTTAAACAGTACAAAACTGCTACTTTAAATGAAAGTAAAATAAAAAACATATTATAAAGGGTTTTACATACTATATTTTTCAGATGAAAAAAAGCTAGCTTTCGAATTGGCGAAGGCATTAAGAACTCATGTAAAGGAATCCGTTTGGAAAAAACAATTCGACAAAAGAAATATTAAATGCACAATTTACACACACGGGTTTGGATAAATATACCAGAATTTATACAAGGAATATACCAGGATTTGGATTATTGGAAACTTAAACCATCGAATTACCGGATTGTCTCTAATACAAGCTCTGGGCGTTTATTTTTCAATACCCCTCATTGAGTGGGCTTCTAATAGGGCATGGGCTTCTATTGGAGATGGGCTTCTATTAGAGACAATCCGGTATATATTTTTGAGAAATTAACACGATTATGTTTTTCTGAGTAAAATTTTAGATAAATTGTAATTTAAATGATTTAAACTCTTGAATGTATTACAATTTAAAAGTACAACTTGAAAGTATTACGAGAGATTAATGCGTAAATAGAGTCGAAGCGGGAGTTTGTACCTCAAAACAGATCATTTCGAAATAAATTAAAGTCATAGTTGAAAATCAGCTCTCCCCAACCAACTTCAAACGGGTTGTCTTTGAAACTGTGGTTGATGCTGCTGTGCACCTGGGTGGTGCAAGTGTCATAAATACAAGACACGGGATTCACGATTCTCAAAAAATACGTCATTTCACGAGATACGAGACAAACGCCACCCCTGATGAGTAAATGCTTTGAAAGATTAATATAGTGAGGCATTTGGTGAGTATCAGTGGATTAGGGGATATAAGTGGATTTGAAGGATAGTTTTATTCGGCTAAACTCTCAATTTTACTGACCAATTTGTTCGCAAAAAAATTTTTAGGAAAAAATATTTTTTTTCAATCAACTAAACTGCACAATAACCAAAAATATTAAATACAATATTTACAGATAAATCACTTATTTCCTAATTATTTTTACAATCTCCTCTTCGCTTTCCCTCCAGGTACTATATTCCATTTACTTCTTAGCCTTCTTGTTCCTGTTGCTCTTTTTGGATAGCCAATCGCTTGACCCAATGGCATTCCAAGTCTGAAAATTAAAAAATATTTCAAAAAATGTTTGACTAAGAACCATATGGAAGGTTGTCAACAACATAATGTTTCCCTCCGACAAGCGGTTTACCACACCAATCACACTGGAAACCTTTAGAAAAAAAAACATTTTTTTTAATTTTAAATTTCCTCAATTTTTACATTGAGCATGCCAGTATTTATTCACAGCAAAAAACATAGCGCCAAACATCCTTTGACCGCACTGAGTATTCGCACATTTTGGACGAGTTATTGCAATGAAGCATTTGATGCAATAGGGAAGTTCACTGTGGATCTAAATAAAAATAAATTTTTGAGGTTTTTGAAGAGTTTACACAGTCAGATTCTCATCACAAGGCACACTCGAAAACTTGAAGCTTATGAGAGGTGTCTCTTAAATAGAGGTGTCCCTTAAATAGTTGTGGCTCTTAAATTGAGGTGTCTCTTAAATTGAGGTCTTTTAAATGGAGGTGTCTCATAAATTAAGGTGTCTCTTAAATAGAGGGGGTCTCTTAAATTGGGGTGTTCCTTAAATTGAGGTGTCCCTTAAATTGAGGTGTCTCTTAAATTGAGGTGTCCCTTAAATTGAGGTGTCCCTTAAATTGAGGTGTCCCTTAAATTGAGGTGTCTCTTAAATAGAGGTGTCTATTAAATAGAGGGCATATCGTTTAGACATTCCCCCGCCCAGTAGCCAACCTAAAAACGTCCCTTATCTAGAAATGTCTAGTTTTGGGTGTAGCTCATGAAAATCTGACTGTATTTATTCTTTTCTTGCCTGATAGTCCTCTTGAAGAATCACTTCACATCGATCATTGCTGCAACGAAAATGTTGTTTGTGCCAAATCTTTCCTTGAGCGATAACAATTTCTTGGTCCACAATCACTTCCCCACATTGCTCACATTTTTCGCGTTTGTCTCTAGGAACTTCGTCTTCTTCAACAACTACTCGGTCAATATCAATTTCGGTCATTTATGTTGTTGAGAAGTGTTGCTGTGATGAGAAGAAAGTGATGAATTGTTGACAAGTTGGTAAATTAAAGTTGGAATACCCAAAACCTTTTTATAGTATTTTGAGGTTTTTTTAATAGAAACTTTTGAGATTCCATATATTCTGAACAAGTTATAGGATCATAAAATAACTTTTTTAAAAAATTTGATTTTTGGATCATAACTTTTTTATCAATCGGTTGAGAATTTTGATTTTTTGGTATGTTGTAGTGCTTTTAATTCTCTATCTAATGATACCAAGAACATGTAGAAGTGATCTTTTATGGCTTATAAGCCCTGTTTCATTATTGAACCTTCTTCCAAAAGATTCATTGTTCGCACGATTTCGCGTTCTCCCATGGTTAAAACAGCACTCTCAATATCTTTAATTTAAATAAAGTTAAGCCAAAAATTGTGTGCGTTAACTTTTGGGCCACCCTGTAATTCTTTATCCAATGGTGCCAAGAACATGTAGAAGTAATCATCTCTTCATGACTAGGTTTGGAGGCCGATCCGGCCCGGTCCGAAAGATCGAGTCGGGCATCGAATTTTGGCCCGAAAAAGACTCGGTCGGGTCGACCCGAAAAAATGGAACCCGAAAAAGACTCAAACGTCGGCCTGACTCGAAAACCCCAACCCTATTCATGACATATAGGGCTGGAACTCAACCTAACTGCTCAGATAATTTTGTGTTTTGTCGGGTTACAATAAAATCGCCCTTATTTTTACTATAAAAGGACCCTTATAATTAGTTACTATAACACCTCATATTCCCAAAATAGGCCATAAACTTAATTCTCTACATTATTCTCACCGCGTTCTAAGGTAATTTTGGGCTGCTTGTCAAGGTAATAAAAATAAATTTTAATAAATTTATCCAAAAAATTATTTTTTTAGATGAACACCGTTGTTTGCAGAGTCAGATGGGAAATCGAGGATTTGAAAAAGATTTGGAAGAATATTGACAACCATTATTCTTCTTCAATATTAATGACGAGTAGACAAATCTCTCGGAAAAAATATACCTTTTTTTCTTTTTTAAGGTAAACGATTTGGCAATCCCAACTTTACCAAGGTGCAATGGGAGTTGTGTATTGAGATGAAGCGTTACAATATTTTTGCTATTTACCTTCGACAAACAGGACCGAATGGAATGGGTGGTCTTGTAAATACGCAATATGAGATTTTTATGGTCAAAAACAAAATCCGGCGTGTCTTTGCCAGGTGTTTTTAAGTTTGGGGCTATAGCTATTTCTCTCCTTCAGCTAGTGCAAAAGGTTAAATGGCGGCTGGGTTCGGACCAGCATCTTAAGTAGACCGGGCTGATGTGTTATCCATTACTCCACGCCGCCTACTGCACAGCCTTAGGAAATAAATAGCTATATGCTTTACAGTATGAATTGGGTAAAAGTTTGGCCGCTAGGCTTAAAGGTCCGCCTTTCGTTTTGTTGCCAGGTGTTTCCCCGACATTCAGGTGCTCTACCGACATATTGTTACTGAGACTACCTTCATTATAATAACAGAGATCGGGGACGGAGACAAGATCTCGAACAATAATCTTTTTTTTCAATTCCAGATCCACAAACAAGTTTGAAAATCAGGACAAATTGGGATATTCTAACGTTTTCGATATTCTAGAAGAAATATTTGAAAATAGTAAGAGAATTAGTTTTTAACCAAATGTGTAATGTCTTCTTTTTAGATACTCTAAACCTTCAATGTAAAGTTTCGGTAGATTGGTATGCTGCAATTGATAATCTGAAATTTACATATCGTCATATGTGGGAAGAGGAATTATTTTCAGATTGTGTGATTAAGGTATAATCCAAAATTTCGCTATAAGATATTCCCCATCCTGGGGGTGAAAATCTGGGTAAATTCAGAGTGAAGTACAGTTGTGTAAATAGATGCACGAAAATTTTGTTTCGTGATTTTTGAAAAACAAAGTTTGTGTCTAGGGTTGGTCTAGGCCAGGAACCATAAAATAGATCCGGTTCCGGCCAAATTTGCGGTTCAGGCGAAGCTCTACTAGGGTGTTGGAAAATTTCCCGGATTTGGTATCGGATCGAAAAAAGTTCAGGTTTCGGGTAACGCGTTAACATAAATCGTAGAGACACCGTGAGATAAAAGAGAGGTCCGTTGATATAGGATACAGTATTCTTATAACGTAGTGTCTTTTTAATAGAGGGTATCGCCTACCTAGTGGTTAACCAGATTTTAAAAGCATAACTTGAACTAGGGTCCAATGTTGGGGATACCCATCTTATAGTGAGGTCCGATAGAAGCTAAAATATAGTCTAAAAAACAAAATTTTATTTTTGCAGGTTGCAGATAGGGCCATAAAAGCACATCGTTGCATTCTAGCAAAGAACAGCAAAGTATTCCGCAAAATGTTTGAGCAGACGGAAATGATTGAGGGGGTGACTGTGTGTTTTAGTTAAAAATAAAAATTTACGTTAAAGAGAAAATGATTATTTCTTTCTCTGGGGAGGGATTTATTTGAAATTTTTGGGTAAACTTGGTGATAGTTTTTTGGAAGGAGTGTATCCCACTTATTTAACGAGAAAATAATTTTTAGAGGGGGAAATTTATTAGTGGTGTAAGGGAATCCTCAAAATTTGGAAAAAAAAAAATATTTTTCTGAAAATAATAAAAAATAAAAATTTTAGGGAGAAGTCACAATTATCGACTTCAAACCAGAACCTGTTCAGGCAATGCTGGAATTTTTCTATACCGGTGAAGTTAATAAAGACTTGTTGGAAAAACATGTTGAGGCTATTTTTGCAATTGCACATAAATATCAAGTTTTGCCGTTAAAATATGAATGTGAGGTGTTTATGACTAACTTGATTGGTAAGGAATAAAATTTTTTATTCCAGGAAAATCACAAAACAAGTAAAATTAAAAATAAACTTGAATTACACCTGTAAACTTGAATACAAGATTACAAAGCCCAAATTACAAAGTAAAACTTGGAATATTTTTATTTTAATAATAAACTTGGGAAAACTTAAGTTTACAAGAAAATAAAAATATAAGTACAAACTTGGAATTCATTTTAAGAATAAACTTGGAAACTTAAATTTACAAGAAAATAAAAATATAAGTACAAACTTGGGGCATACAAAAATAAACTTGAATTGTAATTACAAACTCAAAATAAAAATAAACTTGAATTACTATTATAAACTTGAATAAATGATTACAAAGCCCAAATTACAAAACTTGGAATATTCTTATTTTAATAATAGACTTGGGAAAACCTGTAAACTTAAGTTTACAAGAAAATAAAAATATAAGATCAAACTTGAAATATACAAAAACTAACTTGAATTGTAATTACAAACTCGAAATTAAAAATAAACTTGAATTACTAAAATAATTTTTCAGATGATGAAAAAATTTTGAAATATTGCGGGATGGTTCATTTCTATGATGCGCCAACTCTTGAGAAGGTAAATTATACCTATTTAAATTTTCTATATATTTTTAACTTTTAAAGGGATGTAAGGTCTATATTCAAATTAATAAAGAGAAATTTTTGAAAAGCAAAGGATGGGAAGAAGTTGAAGAAGTTTACCCAAAGTTGGCCATTAGAATTCTCAAATCTGTCGTCTGTGATAATATTTGTTTTTGATATTTTGTATATATGTAGGTAGATATGTGTGGGTATTGTATATATGTATATAGGTGTGTATTTATGTATGAATTGTAATAGTGATAAATGAGTTATTCTACCAATTTTACTCCAAACTCGGAGTTCAACCGATTATTCAACCTATAATTTATTCTGCTAGCCCTGGGTTGATTTATTTATAATTTATTCTGCTAGCCTTCTGGGTAAAAAAAGTGCTTGGATTTTTTTCTTAAAATAGCTTAAACAAATTTTAATTTGCTTTTTATATTCTAAATTGACAATGTGTTTAAAAAATAATTATTTTCATTTCTCGAATCTAGATTCCCGAGATTTTATTGAAAATCGAGGATTAGGTATATATTTAGATATCACATTTATACATATTTAATAATTAAATCAAAATAAAAAACATTAGAAAATTAATTATACCTAATTAGGTAAATTTTTAGTAATGATTATTTAAAATTTCTTTAGATATTCGGATCAGGAACCGATATCCACACCAAATTCTGATATTTGGACTAGTATCGGATCCGGCCAAACCGGGATTTGACTATATTTTAAAAATAAATACCTATTTTGTATAAAATATAATTAGCAATACAAGAAATAAAAGGACGGTACTTTATGGATATGTCACCCCCCCCCTCCTATTTTGAGTCTCAGTTTTCCTTAAACGTAGAAAATGGTCAGAGATTATTTTCTTCTCAATGTCAATCATTTTTTTCTTCTTCAAGTATTTTGCTTGTTTATTTTGCCTTTTCACATATTTTGTACTTACATTTCACTCATTTCGTTTATAAAGTGCGTTAAGAAAGTATAAGACCCCTTAATTTTTTGATGTTACTCATATATCCAAGAGGCTAAATGAAGCGAAACTTTTATACATGGTAGATATTAGGTAAATATAAGGATAGAGAAAGTTTCAAAAAGATTACTTTCGTTTTAAATTTTTTATGATTTTTTTTCTAAAAATTGAGTGTTAAGAAATTATAAGACCCCTTTGGATTCTAATACTAGAAATGTTAGAAAAATTCTACAAAAATTCCTGTAAACATTTCCATCGATATCGAGTGGAAAAGCAAAAAGAACGAAGTCTGTAAATGCTTCCTTCATTGAGATCTCAAAACCTCAAAATCAACAGAAAACGGGGTTACAGTACTTCAAAAAATATTTTGACCCCCTTAGGGGTTGTATAAAAATTTTATTTTTATCCAGACAGAAAGAGCAGAAAATTTGCTACAAAATACAGTTGGTCCCACCCCGGAGAAAAATCTTACCATTGAGGACTCGTAGGTTAAATTTAAAAATTCGTACAAATATCAATTTATGGGGTAATTTGAGTGAAATTATTCTTCTATTCCTTTAACCCATGGCTCCTCAATGGGAGAATTTTTCCTCAGGATATGAGCAAGTGTATTTTGTAGCAAATTTTCTGCTCTTTCTGTCTGGATAAAAATAAAATTTTTATACAACCCCTAAGGGGGTCAAAATATTTTTTGAAGTACTGTAACCCCGTTTTCTGTTGATTTTGAGGTTTTGAGATCTCAATGAAGGAAGCATTTACAGACTTCGTTCTTTTTGCTTTTCCACTCGATATCGATGGAAATGTTTACAGGAATTTTTGTAGAATTTTTCTAACATTTCTAGTATTAGAATCCAAAGGGGTCTTATAATTTCTTAACACTCAATTTTTAGAAAAAAAATCATAAAAAATTTAAAACGAAAGTAATCTTTTTGAAACTTTCTCTATCCTTATATTTACCTAATATCTACCATGTATAAAAGTTTCGCTTCATTTAGCCTCTTGGATATATGAGTAACATCAAAAAATTAAGGGGTCTTATACTTTCTTAACGCACTTTACATTTACCACATTTCACTTATTTTGCTTGAAGAAAGAAAAATGATTGACATGGAGAAGAAAATAATCTCTGACCATTTTCTACGTTTAAGGAAAACTCAGAGACTCAAAATAGGAGGGGGGGGTGACATATCCATAAAGTACCAAAAGGACAAACAATAGAATTTAAAAAAAAAGTTTGGGCAAAAACAACCGGGTAAAATACCTAATGAAGATTATTAATAAAATAAAAAACCCGGAATGTTAGGGAAAATAAAAAAAAATAAAATTGATATTATTATTTAAATAAAAATGGCAAAATTAATTTAGTAAATATGTTTTAGTGCCGTTGTTGATTACGAGAAGAAAAAGTAGTAGAAGATCCAAAAGTTAAAGGGGGAGGAGTGTTACAAATTGAATTTGTTGTTGTTGTAGGGCTTGTTGGGCTTAATACCTTTCAAAAAAAAATTTTTTTTTAATTAAAATTTTTTATATAAAATTATAATTACTTTAAAATTAGATCTATCCATTCTTGACCGAACTATATGACGCCAAATTCGGCAAGCAATTCCTCCACTAAATATTTTTTTGAAAAATTACTATTTAGAATAAAAATTGATATTATTTTGGACATGTATAATATTTTTGTGTCAGAATAAATAGAAGAGAATAGTCAGAAAATAAGGGGAAAAGGGTGACCCCCCCCCAACCCCCCGGGATCTAGTAGCTTAAAGAAATTTTCAAAATTTCGTAATGAAAAAAACATCAAAAACAAAATATCCGATAAAAGAATTTTTTGTAAAAATATATGATATTTAGCGGGCCATGAAACTATTCACTAAAAAGTGAGAACTACTCCTCCCACGTCTCCCTCCGATTCACAACTTTTTTGGCCTTTAAATTTCCCCTCTTTAAAATTCGCTCATCGATCACCCCCTACTAAAGGGATAATATTGTCAATTAGAATATAATATAGCAATCAAATAAATTCACCGTATCCCCAATCGAATCAACTCTTCACGAGTAACCAATTCAAGTAAATCACGTTTTGTATAGCATTCACTTTCAATCAACAAAATTGAAGTTAGATCACAGCCTATTCGTCGTAACCAGTCACGGATTGATTCATCCCCTTCACAATCAACATCGCCGCTTAAAAAAAATTTTGAAATTTTCAAAAAAATTTTTTTAAGATTTTCTACGTTGTTGTATTTGTTGCCAATGTCCCCCCACTTCCAATACCGCTATCTTCATTTAATGAAGAAATTAACAAATTATTTTGTTCTTGTAAATGATTAGAAGAAGAAGATGCTGCAACATTACAAAATGTTCGTATACGTTCTTGACGATCAGAAAATGCTGCTTCAAGAACTCCTAGTAAACGTTTCTCAACAGCTATTAGTTCATCAC
The DNA here is from genome assembly GCA_036172945.1 of Meloidogyne incognita. Taxonomy (NCBI): domain Eukaryota; kingdom Metazoa; phylum Nematoda; class Chromadorea; order Rhabditida; family Meloidogynidae; genus Meloidogyne; species Meloidogyne incognita. The sequence goes on from JARQAC010000013.1 coordinate 833,515, forward strand.
AAAGTCTGTTTATATTAAAAATGTTAGAAAGAAAAATTTTTTCTTGACGATAAAATTATGTTAAAACTGAATTTTAAAAATGTTTATAAATGAAAATAAAGAATCCCAATGTTTGTGGGGCCATGGTAAATCATAATAAAGTTAAAGTCATATTATTAAAGTTAACTACAATTAGAGACCGGACCGAGACGAGATCTCCCAACTAAATTTTCGGTTATCGAGGTTGAAATTTTTCGAGCTATAGATCTCAATTCTCGTACGACCTTAATGGTCTCCAAACACACAAAACTACTTTTACTTAGAAGCAGAGCTCCCCCAGAATCCCAATATTTGTGTTAAATATAACCAGGGCTGGGTAAATTTCGCATCTCACGCCTTCCGTTTTTATTTTTAGATTTAGCCCAGCCATGATATACACTTTTGGGGGCTTTCAAATATTTTTAAAAATATTTTTTAAATAAATTACAATTTAATTTGTTCAGAATAAGAAGACAATGAAGAAGAGGAAGCACCTCCAGAAGGAGGGATAATTGAAGGGGAAGATTGTTGTTGCTGTTGTCGATTATTAGCATCAATACAACAAACTGAAGGCATTTGTTGTTGAATAAAAGATTGTTGTTGTTGTTGTTCAGGTATTGCTGTTTGCTGTTGCTCTTCTGGTTTTAAAAGACGTAAGGCTTGTTGAACTGCATTACGAATAAGATCGTCTAATGTAAACATCCAATGTGGCTTGATTTTTTGTAATTTAAGTAGAGGTTGAACCTTTAAGTTTGAAAAAAAATTCTTCTAAAATCAGCAACAGAAGAAATAAAATTTTAAAAAATTAGAAAGATATGTACATTCTCAGACCTCATTTTTAAATAGAGACCCTTGGGGTTGAAAAGAATCGTACCTTAGAAAGTTTATCTTAAGAAAGGAGTATCGCTTAAGCAGCTCTCCATTATTCGATTAAATTAGCTGAATCTAAAAATGAGTCCCCAAAGAAAGGGAGAACAAGAGACAAATTCAAAAATCTTAAAAAGCAATCACCCATGGTTTCTATGTAGCCCCAAAGATTACCCGTGGTTCCCATGTAGTCTAAATTATGATTTCGTATTACTACATAACAAAAAATCTAATAACTAATCTAATTACAATTCCCAATCAAGTAAATCGAAAGGGCAAATTATTTTTAATTAGTCAGTCCTACCGTTGTAGGAAAGAGATAAAGTGCAATAATCAGCTGATTAATTGGCGCTCCCGGTTCTTGTCTAGGACTTAAATTTTGTTGTGAAATTGTTGAGAGAGTGTTTTGTAAATGTTCGGCTGCCATTTCACAACCACCACCGCCCTCCTTTGGCAAAATAAAAAGCTAAAAACAAAAAAAAATATTTCAAGTCTAAAAATTAAAAATCGCACGCGTAATCCTTGTAATAATTGAGTAAGTGAAGCTTTAGAAATTATTAGCTCATCAACACCAATTTCCAAGGATAATTGCTCATGCCATTTTTCTATTATCTGAAAAGAAGAAAAAATATTTTTAAAATTAATTTTAATAGATCCACAATCTATTAATTTTCAGTAAAAATTAATAGATCAATTTTTCGAAAATCAATCACCGAAAGAAAGCTTAAAAATATCAAAATTGGAAGTTCGAAACAGTCAGAGTAGAGATCGGACTAAGCCGAGATCTCGAACTAAAGTCTCGTCTATCCAGTGATGCGGAAATTCCAAAGTTTTGCCGGTCCCGGTTCCACCTCTGGAACCGGTTCCAACCCGGTTCCAGACCTTTGCCGGTTCCACGGTTCCAGTTACGGAACCGCATCGGTTCCGGAACTGGAACACCCGCATCACTGCATCTATCTCGATTATAGTATAACCCTTCCAGTCAAGTGTTTAAAAATATTTTTAATATATCTTCGAGGATACCTGTGTTTCATGTTGCTCTAACATAAGTAACAACGTTGCACGACGTTCACCTTCCTTTTGAAGAGTGAAGAAAAAATTACACAAAGAATTTTCTTCCGGAATGCTTAAAGCTGTTGAAGGTGAAATTCCGGCAATAAAAGGCCCGGATTCTGAACCAAAAGAAGGACTGGCTGTTAAAGGCGTTTGAAAATCACGGACTGGACTAAAAAAATTAAAATACCGTATTTACTCTAATTGAATGACTCCTCTATTTGAATGACCCCCCTAATTGAATGACCCATTTTTGAGGCTATTGAAAAATAAAATGACCCGCTCTATTTGAATGACCCCCCTAATTGAATGACCCTTTTAGATGTGAAAAGAGTTTGGATCTGTTCCTGGACTCTGGGGTTTGATTTATTGACCTGGGCCGGATCTTGGGCCTTTAGTGGAAGAAAAACACATGCAGGAAAAACCCAGGAATTTTATTACCTGGGCCCAGGCCAGGACTGTTGGGTTTTAGATTTACGATAAATTATTAAATTCAATTAAATTGCAATAATATGCAGGGGGATTAAGAGGATATTGAAGGATTTAGAGTGATATCCAAGGATTTAAGGGGATTCTAAAGGATTAAGGTGAATAGATGTGAAATAAGGTGGATATCAAGTAATTTAGAGGGGTTAAGACGGATATTGGTGATTTGTTTGTAAAAGAACTAAGTGTAATATCAAGAGATTCTGGGGGATTAAGTAGGATTAAGTTGGATATCAGGAGTTTTTGCTGGAATATTAGACATATTAAAGGATTTACAGGTGCTCTAAAGATGCTCTAAAATCCATCAATTTCTCAAAACCTCTGTATCCCTTCGTTGATTCTAATTTCTAGAGTGTAATTTGAGCGAGTAAAAGTTCTTTTTGCAAATAAAAAGTCAAATTTGAAGGGATTAAAAGAGATATTGTGGGATTTGGGTGATTAGACGGGATATCAGAGAATTTATAGGGGGATCTGGGATCCAGATCAGAGATGGTTTTATTCATAAATATCGTATTTGAGCGGATTAAAGGGAATATTGAAAAATTTTGGCAGATATTGTGGGTTAAAGAGATTAAGGTGGAAAATTAAGGTCTTGAAAAGGGTCTGAGAATCCTGGGAAATCCCTGGATCCTGATCCGAAAGTTTGGAATATTCGAAAAACAACCAGGATTTCATCAAAACGAAATTTTTGTTGTCTTATTAGGTATTTTATTAAAAATTCTAATGAAGAATTTAAATAAATTTACATAAAAATTTACAAATTTTTGATAAACTTTGAAATAATTTATTATCGAAAAATAGAATGACCCACTCTATTTGAATGACCTCTCTAATTGAATGACAAATTTCTGGGGTATTGAAAAATAGAATGACTGTCATTCAATTAGAATAAATACGGTAATTTTTTTAATTTTAATAAAAAAATAATGAATTTTTTGCCTCATAATTTGATTAATAAAAAAGAGGGAATGAAAAAAAATTATTGAGAAATAAAATTAACGAAAACACAATTTCATAAAAAAAAGTTTAATGAGGAGAAATTGAGTGAATAAATAATATTGCTGTTGTTTTGCCTCACACACAAATGTGTGATGAACCCTTAAATTCTAAACCTATCCCCCCCCCCTTTTTTTTCATCCCCCTCAAAAACACTTTGTCACGTTTAATGTTTCATGCTCATCTCAATGATTCGCAACGTTGGCAAGAGTATTTTACGTAAAAAACGAATGTTGCCCTTGTAAAACATAAAAAAGGTATGAGAATAACAATCAAGAATTTACATAATTTTAGAAAACGTGTAAGAATTTATATAAATATTTTTGTTAGAAAAATAAACAGGAATGCACTTAAAATATCAAAAATCAAAACAGCTTTAAAAATGATTGGAATAGAAAGACAAAGGATAGAAGTAGGGTTGTGTAGGTTCGGAATCGACTTGAAGAACCGAGGATTTCTCAGGTTAGGTTCTTCGGCTGAAGGATATCAGAAGATTCTCCAAGAACCTACAAACATAGATCTATGTTTGTAGCTCCAAGAACCTACAAACATAGACAGAAAGAATAATAATTTAGAGACCGGACCGGGAGTGTCTCAAAAAAATCATCTCGATAATTTTGAAGTGAGGTTTTCGTTCGAGATCCCATCTCAATCCAGTCCCTATAATAATTAATAAAAATAAAATGAAGGGGAAAAAGAATGAAGGTGATTGTTCTTCTCGAGAAACAAGAAACGGAATAAAAAAGCAAAAGCAAAATTTAAAAGCTTTAAGATAAATGTTAGTTGATCCAAAAAAAAATTTTATAAAAATAATCTTTGTATTTTTAAAAATTATTATTTTTGTATTTGGAGGTAATTTTTACTAAACAAACATTTTACAAAAAAAATTTTTATATGTGGTATCGATATTTAAAAAATAAATTATATATGGATTGTAAACACCACCAATCCTCTTAAGCGGACGGTGAAAGAAAAGAAATTAAAAAAAATTTTTGTTCAATTGTTTAGAAAAAATGGTTTAATAAATATAAATATTTGTATTTAGTTCAAAAATATATAATATACTCATATTTGTATCGATGTTAAAATAATTTGCCAATTAAAAAAAATTAACAGCATTTGAAAAAAAGTGAGGGAGAAAATGTTTGTAAAATTATAAATAAAGACAAAAATGATAAAAAGAAAGGAGGAAAAGCGAGTCAAAAAAGTAACAACAAAAATAATTTTCTATAAGAAAGAAATATACGTGGTGGTTTCAAGAGGTGTAAGAATAATTTTTATTAAACGTTTTGTATGTTTTTAATAAAATTATTTGATACAATCACACCTCATTAAGATATACACACAATGATGCTACTGACTGGGGAAGCTTCCTAACTATTTAAGATTCACCACCTCATTATAAGATAAAAGATTCCCATCCCTAAGAGGTGCATCCTACCAATAACCAAGGGGTTTCTGCCTCCCCAGGGCCCGTACTATAAGAACGAGTCGTAGATTTGGTACTATAAGAATCTGGTCATTTGCCCAGGTCATTTAACCCATACAGAGAGCTAATTTGGTACTATAAGAGGCTTGGTATTTTTTCTTCTTGCTTACCACGAACCAAGTTCTTATAGTACCGACTAAAAATAAAAAATTATTTGCCTGTATTTTGACTTGAAAAGACAAGATCAAAATAAAGGATAATTATCTGACTAAATAAAAAAGTAAAAACTGAATGAATTTTTATGGTCTCTCTTTGATTGAATTATGAAATTCTTAACGAAACTACTCAAGGGAGTTGGGTCAAAAAAATTTCAGAAAGATAAAAACTTAAATTTTACACCATAAGATAGAGGAGATAATTCCCTATATATAAATTGAGAAATTTAAAAATTTCTCAATTTTCCTTAAAGTTATAGAATTTTTAAAAAGCCTACCACCCTTTTAAACGCTAAAATTGGCTAAAAAAGGGGTACCTTGCGGTTTTACTTATAACTCAAGAAATAATTATCTAAAAATTCTGAAATTTTTATAGGGTATTGAACATACTCTACAGAATTTAAATTTAAAATTTTTTAATTTTACTATTTTTTCGAACCGAGTTATAGACTTCGGAATTTTTGCTAACCCTGCTATAGAGCAGGGTCTGAGATTTACCACTCGGTAGGGGTTAAATGACCAAAAAGTGCTTTTCATATAGTACGGGTTAACCAAAGGGCAAATGACCTGGTTAAATGACCTGGTCATTTGACCAAAAACCAGAGGTTTTTCTTATAGTAGCAAAGGTACCTCCGGTAACCGGTTAAATAACCACAAACCACGTTCTTATAGTACGGGCCCAGGGGGGGCAGAAAAATTTCCCCCTTGCTCCTGGTTACGGGCCTGAGTCCTGGTTACGGGCCTGGGTCCGACTACACAAATAATTTTTCCACTTAATATCATAGTACCTGGCAGGTTGAGAAACATGAGGAATAGCCAAAGGACTAGAAGGTTGTTGTCTAGGATGTGCTGAACAAACACGCATTTGATGATGCTGATATTGTTGTTGACCACTTGCCGCACAACCAGACCCACATGCTTGTATTTGAGTACAAGGTTGTTGTGAAGTTGCCTCTAAAGAAAGTAATGAAGAAGAAGCTGTTGTTGATGAACTACAAAAGATACCCGATGATGGTGTTAATTTTGGGGAGACTGAAGTAGAGAAAGGAAGAGTGCAAAAACAAGTTGAAGCAGTACTAATTAATATTGGATTTGCGGCTGAAAATATTTTTTTATTTTTTCGACTTAAAATCAAATATTTTTTTACATGAAGGTCCAGAATGTCCAAGAGATGAAGGTGTTGAAAGGCATGGTTCAATACGCAATTTCAAATTTCTTTCATGACCAAGACGGCCAATAATACCCCCACCTCCTCCACCAGTGCTTCTATTATTTTCTAATGTTGTCCCACAACTTCCTCTTTTTGTGGCAATCATTGGGCTAATATGGAGAGAAGTAACAGCTGTAGAAGTATTTATATTGTTGGCTGTAGTAACAGGTGACAAATTTCGAGATGAGGATTGTTGTTGGTGTTGTTTATTGGAAGGTTTGCTGCTTCCTGTTTCTAATTGAAAATAAAATATTTTATTCAATTGAGAAGTAAAGGTATTTTCTAATATTTTAAATCCAACCAGATATCGATGCAGAAACAGTTGCTCCAGATGCAGTCATTCCACCCATATGTGAAGCGGAGCGATAAAATTCTAAAATTATCAAATTAGGCTCCTGTTAATTAAGCTTCTCAGTTAGGCATTTTATTTAAATTAGTTTATTAAAAGCCCAACACCTAAGGGTATATGTAAAATTGAGGCCCGAATATTAAAAAAATTTTTAAAAGATAAAACTTACTACTTGGATGTTTAACAGGGGGAGCTCCATCAATTCTCTTTTTACTACTAGTTCCACGATTTCTAAAACAAAAAAATAAAGAAATTTTCAAAAAACTAACGAATTTCCAAAATATTGTAAAATAAAAGGATCATTTAATAATTCAGCTGCTGTAGGTCGCTCTGATGGATCTGGTTTGAAACAACTAAAAACACAGTTAAAGACCAACAAGAAAATCTTTCTTTACCTTTTGATAAAATTTGTAGCCAAATCCCCCAAATGTCCAGGTATTGGTGGATGCATTCCATGCATACCAACTTTGAAAACTGCAGCTTCAGGAATGCCCAACTAGAATTTAAATTAAATTTTGAATAATTTCCAAAAAATAACTTCAATAAATGGTGGCTTGCCAGTAACCATTTCAATTAAAGTTGCACCTGTAAATAATAAAAATTATTTAAAAAAACAATAATATATTTATTTATAAATACCAAAACTCCAAATATCAGCAGCTGGTCCGTAACCCTTAAAGAAAATATGCCATTATTTTATTAAAATTAATTTAATATTTTAGAAAAATAGGCGAATGAAAACCATGAAATTCAGGCATTTTTTAATGAAGAAGAAATGGCTAGGAACATATTCAAATACATGTTTTTCATGACTAAAATAATGCAAAATGACAAAAAAATCATCCAAAGCGAGCTGATTTGGTGTTACTTGACTCACATCAGCTTGATGAGCTCTTTCAAATGAGCTATCTTATGTAAAATCAAATTTTTCACCCCAAAAATGAGATTACTCCGTATTATGATTTTTGACCATTTCGAGCCCGATGAATTTTTTTAATTTCAAAAAATGTCATGGTTTCCTTTCTTAGCCTTTTATAATGTTTTTGTCATTTTGCATTTTTTAGAAAAGAAAAACATGTACATATTTGAACGTGTTCATAAGCGAAAGCTTTACCAAAGAAAAGGATAGCAAAATTAACAATAAAATAAAAAAAATTCCCCAACCCTTTGACCACCAGTAATCACTTCTGGAGCCATATATTGCAACGTTCCCTTGAACGTGTCTGTCACAGGGTTTAGACCCGCAAGACGTTTGCAGGTACCAAAATCAGAAATTTTGCACAATCCAGAATATGTGTTAACCAAAACATTTTCTCCTTTAATATCTCGATGAACAATTTTTTGTGAATGTAAATATTTCAGTCCTTCAAGAATTTGACGAGCATAAATAGCCATTGTTTGAAGATTATCGAGAGGTCCCCATTTTGATCGAATTAATGAACTTAGACTGCCTAAAAATAATTTTTTTTAAATTGTTTTTCATTTCGGCGACAAAATTTTAAAATATCAGAATTCCCTGAATACCTAACCAAAAATTACCAAATTTTGGGATCTATTAGAAAACATTCTAAAAAACAGCTTTAGAACATAAAAGAAACTATTTTATGAAACGAGCTAGTAGATAAGCCTCACATAAACCCAATAATAATAACCTAAAATTCAAGCCATGCTTCAAAAATTTGGTTAGTTACTGGTTGGAGAAGCTGCCTAAGAGATATCTTCTAAATATTTAAGATACTTTCGTTATAGGATAGAATTAAGTTTACATATAATGTAGTGAGGTTCGAAAATAATTTTAAGATTTATAAAGTTAAAAATACCTCCAGGAACTTGCTCCATAAAAATGAGAAAGAAACTTCCAGATTCACGTTTATCCAATTTTGACCCCAAATACTTGACAATATTGTCATGAGACAGAGTAGAATGTAACTAAAAATATTAAAGCTTATAAAAGAAAAAGTCAAAATTAACCTGTATTTCTTCCATAAGAGGTTGCACCTCTTCTTCATTTTTCACTTCAATTTCCTTAACAACTATAGATCGTTGAGATGTTACATCTCTTGCTGCATACACCTTTAATTATTTTTAAAATTATTATTTAGATTTTAGTCGAAGTAGAGTTCTCTATTTATGAGGGGGAAGTAGAGCTTTATAAAATAAAATCAAAAAATAATTCTGCTAATTAGGGCTGGGGTTTTCGAGTCGGGCCGACGTTCAAGTCATTTGTGAGCCTCATTTTTATCGAGCCGGTCCGAACGGGTCTTTTTCGGGCCAAAATTCGATGCCCGACTCGATCTTTCAAACCGGGCCGGATCGGGCAACACATGACAACACATGAAACTGGTGAACGAAGTGACCGAATAACAACAGATAGGAGGTCGCAGGTTCGATTCCTGCCCAGTGGATAAACTTTTTCACACAATTTTTAAAAAAATTCCTTACAATTCCATAAGTTCCTCGTCCCAAAACGATTCTTTCACGATTACTATCAACTTCATACTCAAATTTAAGTGAATCAGTTTCAACACTTGCGAGAATATTACGTTCAGCCCCGCCATCCATTGCAAGAATTTGAGTTATCATTCTACAAAAAATCCTCTTTTTTATTGAAACTTTACTAAAAATTCACCTTTGACAGTGAATTGCAGATGGAAAAGTTAAATTAAAATCATCAGAATTTTCGTAAACATACAAAAACATTGATCTAAAAAGGAGAAAAATAAAAATTCAAAAAAAATTTTTTAAAGAAACCTATCGTCACGTTTCGATGCACTAACAGCTTTTATATTATTTGCTTTAAATTCCCAACGATGAACACCATCAGTCAAATTAAGATCTTCACGCTTTTTCTGATTTTCTTTTAGTACGTGGTAGAGGATGATCTATAAATTAAAAAAAAATTCTATAGAAGATTAGAGTTACACAATTATATGCCTACTTAAAGTATCGTCTCTAGTTGATCTCAGCTGGCATATAATTTTTAGGAAATTTCTTTACTCGATCCTTGACCCGTTTCACAAAAATGTTAAAAGTTGGGGATTGTCCGACACCACCAAAACGCCCATGAAATTAGTTTTAGACTCAATCCCCGTTTGGAGAAGGGAGTATATGGGAAAATAATTTTCTGGAAGGTAGCGCCACGGATGTGAAAGGGGAGGATCTCAAATACCACAACTTTCGGTGATGGGTAAGTAGAAAAAAAGAATTCCAATTATTTTTAATTTACTATTTTAATAATTTTATCTAATTTGATGCCTTCATGGCAATATTCTAATAAAATAAAAAAATAAACAAACATTATCCCGATTAACATTCAAATAGCTCGGAGTCAACGTTTTGTTCAATTCCTGAATAAGAACAGGAAAACGAGTACTTGTAGAAACCAATTCTTCTTCTGTTGCTTCATCATCATCTTCTTCCTCATTATCATCTGTATCCACATTTTCGCGTTTTTTGGATTGATTTATTGGAGGTTTTTGAGAATCTATTGCTTCCATAAAAAATTCTGTCCAAAAAAGAAATGTCTTTTTGTCACGTTCAACTGGAGAAAGTTGCAATGTAGCAGTACAACGATTAATTAATTTGATATTTTCCATTGTAGATTTGAGAAACCAAACAGGGGGCTTCAACCTATTTTTTAAATAAAAAATTAAAAAAAAATATTAGGGTTGCCTCCCCGTCAGGCCCGTAGCCAGGTTTTTTCGGGGGAGGGGGGAAATAATAGGGAAAATGATTTTCTAGAAGGTAGCGCCATGGAACGTGAAAGGGGAGGAATTTCAAAAATAGTCTCAAATTCCACAACTTTCGGTAATGGGTAAGTAGAAAAATGAGAATTCAGAAAAAAATCCTTTCCAAAAAAATCTCAAAAATAAAAAAAGTTTCCCTTACATAGCCATTTTCTCAGCTGCCTGACAGGCCTTATTGTAGTCCTCTGCTAACACTAAATTTCAAAAATAAATTTTAATTGGCTTTTTTTATTAACCTGATACTTCAAAAAATGTAGCAACATCCCAATAATCTGTCAAATTAGCGAGAGCCCCTTTTCGGCCAAGTAAGCTGTTCAAAACTAAACCGATTTGTTGTAATTCTGGAGAATTCTCAAATGTTTCACCACGTGCTCGAAGCATTGTTGTTAAATCTTTTTTATAAATTAAAAGAAATTAATCTTTTTTTGAGATTTTTCCAGTTTAGAGTGGATCAGGAGACTCAAAAGGATATCAGAAGGATTAAGGCGGATACGTTATAAATCCCTGATATCTCCCCTAACTTTGCTCCGTTTCGCTTGAAACAATAATTAAAAAATAAAAAATTTAAATAAATTTTTTAATCCTTACTAATTCCACTATATTCCAGCGGTGAAAGATTGAAAGCCTTTCGATACCTTGAAAAAATAATAAAATTGATTCTCTAAAAATATTAAAAAAACCATTCAATTGCTTTATCCAACGCCTGTTTATCTTCATAACCACTAGAAATAAATTTATCTTTGTAGACACGACCAGCCAGACAAATTACATCTATAAAAATTTTTAAAAATAATTTTAATCAATTTTGAATTTATAGTTTATAAAAAGAAAGAAAATCGCCATAAAAATTTTCCACAAATAAAGAGGGATAAATCAGAAATATAAAAAAATTTTTTTTTTGAAATTTTTTTTAATTTTCAAAAGTCAATCGAAAACCTCGTTAATTTTTTAAAAATCAAAGTTTATTGATAATACGTTTCCAAATAAATTATCCAGCTCGACTCGGTATAATAACGCCGATTTTTTTGCTATTTAAAAAGTGGAATCGAAATTTTTTAAAATTTTTTTTTGATTAGACAAAGCCTTCCCTATTCTAACAATAAATCTAAAAAATATACCAGGCGAAACCATTTGATTACCAGAAGAGTCCATAATTTGTTCAACTGTTGTAAGTGCCTTATCACGATCTCCGTTTTTATTCCTTCTATTTAAAGCAAATGCATAAAGAAAACGAACAGCCTTTCAAAAAAAAATAATTTTTTAGAAAAAAAAATTATAAAAAATAAACCTGTGCATGGGTTATTTGTTTTTGGTCAATACGTTCCAAATCATCTATCATCCCTATAATTCCATCATAGTCTTGTGTATCACGCAAACAGAGAAGGAATTGATGAACTGTGTCAACAGACAAAACATCTTTAAAATAAATTCGTTTTAAATTAGTAAACATTCAGATGTCCATATACTTATTGTAACAATAAGTATATGGATTTTGTGGGGTTCTAAAACTGTCACGGGTGTTCAGAGGACGCATTTTAAGGGAGCTAATACATATAATAGGATGTGTGCCAAGCCTATTCAAATATGCATTCGTAAGAAAGTGTCCCATTTGTCGGATAGGGATATGGTTAATTTTAGTATGAAGAGAAACTTGTGTTAAATTTAATGCTCAAACGATCCAGCAACCTTCCAAGAGAAGGAAGGTCGAGAAGAGAAGGAAGGTCTAGCCCCCTGGATACGCCCTTGAAACCCACACCTAGCGATTTAAATCTAGTCCCTAAACATCTTCCCTTCAAATAAAACTAACCTCATACTTAAGAAAATTTTAATAAAAAAATACCAGGATTATCCAGTCTAGTCCTCATTCTTTCAAGAAATTTGCATTGTTCTCTATGTGAATCAATATCTCTAACTTTACGTAAATCACTAAGAAATTTTTCTCGAGCATGGGCATTAGCTTCAATCGTCACATTATTTAATACTTGTTTTATTCGATCAGCAAAGGTTCCCTAAAAATTAATTTTTAAATTAAAAAAATTTAAAAAAAATACGAAAGAATCGCTCCGTCCTTTTTTCAACATTTTTTGATATTTTAATTCGTGACGTTCAAAACATCCCAATTTGGAAGAACGATCAGCGGAAAGTAAAACTGGGGGTAATGTTGAGCCACCGTCCTCTTTGGCAAGAAAATAGACAATTAAAGAACATTGTGTTAAAGTTCGCTGAAAATTTTAAAAAATAATAAAGAATTTAAAGTAAATAGTAATCTAAATTGGCTCTAATCCAAGGGGATTGGTTCAAGGAGGCTAAATTTTTCGAAGATCCTTTTCCCAATTTTTTCCAACAGCCAGGCCCGTAAGAGTGAATTTTTTGGCCTACAGGCTCCCAACATTTCATTGCACTTGTAAAGACTCGTTGGAAAACTAGACCAGAGCCAAATTATTTATATTCAGATATTTCTATGAAAAATGGATCATAAAAAATCACAAATTAATTTAAGGAATGGTCATGAAAATACCTAAATTTATTTAAAAAAACCTTTAAGGCTTCAATCTGCATTTCACATTTTTGATCATCAGGGATATCAGGTGGTGAACAACACATAATTATTATATTGTAGGTTTGTCCCATTGACTCTCGAACACTAATAAAACAAAACTTGTCCTTTTTAAGAATAAATTAAAAATATAATACCCAACGTGATAGCAAAGGCTCTGAAAAATAAAAAAAAATTTTTACGTGTTTAAAAAATTAGTAAAATTAAATTTGTAAAATTATAATTGAGATAGGATTTATTCCGGAAAATCGAGAAAACGGGTAAATCCAAATTCAAGCTCATAAAATAATTTTTAAAAAAACCAAAACTTCCCACCACATAAAATTAAAATAATTAACTTATGTACTAGTAAAAAATATTTAAAATATCCCAAAGACAAATCTACTCTCTAATTATAATTTTAAGCTTAAATACCCAAAAAAATTAATTTTTAAAGTTACAATCATTTAGAAATTAATTTTTAGGTTACCGGCTGTTGATGAGTTATCGAAAAATCAATCAGTGCAATGTCAGCATTATAAAAACTATAATTTAAAAATATCAATTTTTATTTTTAGAAAAAAAACTTGTCAAGTGTTGAAGACTCTCCAAAATCTAATCGGTCAAAATCGATCAACTAGAAAAATTTTTTTTGTTAAAATAATTGTTAATATTGAACCGGACAGACCCTTTTTTTTCATAACCAGTTCTTCCCCTATATTTTTGCAAAATGGTCAGACTTTTTCCTTTCTTCCATCCAAAATATAGGAAAAAATTGGGGAGGAAAAATGGAAAATAAAATATCAAAAATAATCTTTTGTTTGATTGTTGGCAAAAATTAAAAGGGCAATTTGGATGGAAGAAAGGAAAGTCTTTTGCAAAAATATAGGGGGAAAATATTGGGTAGGAAAAAAGAGGGTCTGTCTTGTTCAACATAACCAAATAATTTTTAAAAAATTTTTAAAAACCTGTAAATTAACGTTCAAAGCAGCAGAGACTGCCTCAATATCTTGACAAGCCATTTCTCTAACTTTAAGAAATTTTTGGACTTTTTTGTCAATAACCAAAACAGTTTTAAGTCGTCTAAGAGAGCCACCCAAACGCTGTTGTTCATTAATATTTGGTTGGGTTTTGCTTGTGGAAGATGAAGTAACATTATTGTAAAAAGCGGAAGATGAAGGGATTACACGGGAAGAAGAGTCGATAGACTGGACAAAATCCATTATATAGCAGAAATAAATTAAATTCTGAAAAAAAATTAGAGATGGATTGTTTACAGGGAAAAATAATAAGAAATTATGTATAGGTTTAGGATAGGCGAAATAAAAAAAAATTCTGTACCACAAAGGAGCCAAAATTGAAAGCTCAAGACAGCTTTCGTTACGTCCCGAGACGGTATAATTTTTTGTTTCGTCTCGAACCGAAAATAAAAAAAGAGCAAAATGAAAAATCGGCAATTTCTGGCATAGGTGTACAAAGATAAACAAATAAACGGAAAAATAAATAACCACAACAAATAAACGGAAAATACAAAATTCCTTTAGCGAATTGTTTTACTAACATACATATTTAATTTTTTCTGATAATTCTCTGATTAAAAAATGAAACAAATTCAAAGAAAATTAAAAATTTCTAAAGGAATGGTTGCGTGTGAGAAAACCTTTAGGCGGGTGGAAGTATTGAAAGGATAAAAGGAGACAATATTAGAATAAAGGAAGTAAAAATGGAATTTAAAAAATGCGGATTAAAAGGAAAAAAATGCTTAAAGAAAATTTTGTTTGGAGAAAAAGTTTAAAAAAGGGGGTGTAAAATGTATGAGCAATTAGTACATAATTAGTAATTATCGTTAATAAACAACTAATCAGCAGACCAAAAATGGTTTTTAATGAATTTATTTATCTATAGAACAAATACAAGGTATGAAATACAAACACTAATAGTTATTGTACAAATATGTTACTTTATGAAAACTAGCGCCCGGAATTTTCTGGTGCACGGTATTCCGTACTGAACGAAAAATACCGATAAAATTCGAAATTTTAACGTACCGTATTACCGACTGTAATACCAATAAATACCGAAAAATACCAATATATTTTCAAAGATGCCGTATTACAGTAAGGAAAAAATAAAAAAAATTTTATCGGTTTGTATTCCGTACCTTACTACCAATATAGGAATACCGAAAAATACAGAAAAATACCGTCGTAGTAAGGTACCTTCCGGGCTCTAATGAAAACCAAATTAAAAATTAAATTTTTAAATAACAATCTTCACATCTTTTCAGGCTTTCCAAGTTCCCAATAAAAAAATATAAGTAAAAAATATGGGAAGGCCATTTCTCTCTCTCTTAAGGCATTTTCAATATAAGCTGCTTTTAGTATTTTTTACTAGCGCCTGTGGCAGATAATCCATAAATTAGCGAGCGTGTGTACGCGCGTAAAGGGTAAATAAAAAATGTGGGGTAAGAAAGAAAATATAAAGCTCTTTTTAAGGTGTCTAAAAGTGCTTCTAGACGTGAAAATGCTAAAATAAAATAGTACGTTCGCGCATGTAATTTAAATAAAGTACAAATATGAAATAATGAAAAATAAGACAAACAAATTTAAAAATTATTAGTCATAATTTTTAAAAATAAAAAACAAAGTGATGCCACCAAAGACGTTTCGAAACAAGGAAATCGAAAAAAAAAAGTTTAAAAAAATGCCGGAATCAAAAATAAAAGATTTCAAAAGACGGAGTAACACTTATATTATTTCATAATAGGAAATATATGCTTTAACAACTTAGCGGTAACATCTATGCCATGGCAAGCCTGAGGACCTGATCCACTCTCAGATCTTAACCGATTAAGAAGTAAGGTAACCCAGACTTAAGTCTTATCAAATAATACCCTTATTGTTAGCGGTAACATCTATGCCATGGCAAGCCTGAGGACCTGATTCACTCTCATTTGTCAGAGCCTAACCGATTAAGAAGTAAGGTAACCCATACTTAAGTCTTATCAAATACCCCAAATAAAAAGCACGTTCCAATTGGCGTGCTTGTTTCTATGGCAGAGCCGTTTCGAAATTTAGACGAGTTTTTCTTACGATTTTCGAAGTTTTTTATTTCAAAACAGCTCTGCCTTACAGCTTGGAGAAAACATTTGTAAAAATAAATGAAAATATTGAAAAAAATTCAGATTAAATAAAAATCGCAGAAAAGGCCAAACATTTTTATTTAACGTATTTGTTAAGAGGTGGGTAGAGGTAGCTATTGTGTAGAATAAAAAAAGTGTTTTTATTTAATCGTGTATTTATTTGTTGGTTAGAAAAAAGATGCTTTGCAAAAGCAAAAAAATTTGATAGAAAATATGTAAAGCCCCCCTCCCCGCTCTAAAAATGTGCGTTTTAAAAATCTAAAAAAGCAAGTTTTAAAATAGTAAACAATTTTTAAATGATTGAAGGATCGAATATTAAAATAAGAGAGTAAGGTTTATGCAAAATTCAAACATATGACACTAACTCAAATGAGAATAAATTTTAATAAACTGATTTAAAATAAATATTAGGAATGTCACGGGTTGAGAAAGGAGGGACAGGATTCGAAACCAAAATTTAAAACCAAAATTCGAAGACTAGACTAAAATCGAATTCGAAAATCCAATTTCAAAAAAGGCAAGTCGAAGTTCGAATTCGATGTATCCGATCGAATATTCATCTCCACTTATGGAAAGCTTACAAGGAGGTCAATAGGGCAATTAAAATTTTGGAATGCATTAGCTAGGGAAGCTTTTAATGCTTAATATATACTTGCCTAACTTCAATCGTTGGTTAATGTTAAATTCAAATATTAATTTGTTAGACAAGGACGTTACTTAAGTAATCTTGGAATTCAAAACTTCTGTTTCTGTACGGCTCCTAACAACGCTAATTAGGTAAAACATTCTCAGAAAATTTTCCTAGAATAATAATAAAACCCACCTCAGATCAATTAAGCATTTTGTGCATATAATTAACCATCTGAAATTTTAGTCTAATTCTCTTGCTTTTTAAATTATGAAAAATTATTTTAAAAAATATAAAGTCAAATAAAATAAATTATTTCAATAATTATTTATTGTATTTTTAAAATTTTTATATTCAAATTCGTTTAAGTAATCTTCCAAAGGCAATAATCGACATTGAAAATTAACAATAATTTTGTAATAAAAATAATATGTAAATTCTATATTTTAAACAATTGAAGGTGAGGGGCCAAAATAGAAAAATAGAAGAAAATATGTTTTTGGATGATTAATTCACAACATTTTTAAATTCTATCAAATTTGTTAAAAAATTTTGTTGTAAAAGTGAAAGAATTAAAAGAGGCTTGTTGGACCTCACTAAAAGATACCCAATAATACGATGTTTTTTTAATTAGGTTGGCTATTGGGTGTAAGGAAGTTGTGTATTAGTGATGCTCGGGTATCCCGATCCCGAGGTCATTTCCCGATCCGACTCTCGTTTCCCGGGGTTTTTCTTCTCCCGGGCATGACTAATGTGTATACGCTCCATTTAGGGCACAATTCATTATTTAGATACAATTTAAGTCTAAATCACAAAATAAAAGTGAGGTCGAACAGCAACAGAATAAAATTTAAGACACAGTTCTTTTTGGAAAGTAAAGGAATAAAGGGAAGGAGATATATCTTTAAATTAAATTAGAGTTAGTAAAATTATTATTTAACTTTCTTAAATCCAGAATTTAAACTTCAATGTTAAAATCAGCAAGTCCCAAAAAACCAAATTAATAACTCTAATTTAAAATAAAAGAAGAAAATAAGGTATATAAAATTAATTTAAATGGAATGAAAAACAAGCTGCTTTTAAGTTAAAAGATATGAGTGTAGGGTCAAAAAAGGAATAAATTTCAATCAACAAAATTCCCAAAAATTCAAAAAAATCCCAAAAATAATTTAAACATTTTGTTGATTTTTAAAATAAAATAATCAAAGCTGCACATTTAAATATTTTCTTTAAATATTTTCTTTGCTAACCAAAAAAATAATTTAGGTATTAATTCATGGGGCACCCCAAGTAGGCACTCAGGCAAAGCTATAACTACCTGGAAAATTCCTGGCCCTTATCAATTTTTATACCACTCTCTTTAGCTCAAATAAAGGAATAATTTATTACTAAATTTAATAAAATTCGGGAATCTTGAAAAAAGTTATGGCTTTGCGCCTACATGGGCTGACCCTTAATTAATTTATTATCTGCCTTCTTATTATTATAACAGAAAAAACTCTGCGAGACTCTCTTCTCCATCTTTCTCATTTTAAACAGAATCTTCCTTGTTAAAAATTAAAGGATTTACATACTCAAATCCATCAAATTCGGCTAAAAATTTAAGAATAATTTTTTAAAATTTATTTTTAAAAAATTCTCTTACATTGGTCAATACGAGCAATAACCTCTGGTTCATCTAAAATTTATCAAATTTTTTTATTACTTTTATTTTGCCAAAAAATACCAGGAGTAAGCGCCGGATCCTCATTGGTAAAACTAGTGTCAAAGCGTTGCAAATCCCTGTCACCATTAATATTTGGATTATAAGGAGGGGTGATTCGGCGTTCAACAAGCTAGATAAAAGAATTTTTTTTAAAGAATTATAATTTTAGCGAGAAAATATTAAACAGACGAACCTCCCTATAAGAAAATAAAAATCAACCTGGGAACCTGGTTTTTTTCATTTATCGAACGCAAAATTTTTTATACATGAATTTTTATTATTTTGGGGTTGTAGATGAAAAAAATAAACATCATTGATCATTTCCCTTCCAACATTCTTTCACTTTCTCCCATTTCGGGGCAGTCACTTTATTGATCATTTCCCTTCAAAATGTTGGGAGGGAATGATCAATAGTGACTTCAGCTTGTAAGATACCCTCATTAAAAAGTAGCATCAAGGGTTCATCTTATAGAGAGGCACGACTTTATAAAAAATAATAAAAAAAACCAATTCCCAATCAATGCTGTATCTGAAAAAAGCATTTGTTTTTATGTCATTAAGTCCTTCCTCCAAATCAGGTTTACATCCCAATCTTTCGTTTTGATCTTTGTTCAAAAACCCCTTAAAAATTATTTCATAAAATAAATAATAAAAATAATTTTTTAAAACCTTTAATACATTTGCAGCACGGACACTCAAATTTCGAGGAATTCGAATTTGTCTTTCCAAAATAACTTGAAACAAAAAATCCTGAAAAATTTTTTTAGGAAAAGTCATATAATAAATTTGCCACTCCTTAATTTGATAGATATAAGAGGGAAGAAGACCTAGGCTTCAATTCAGTTCAGTTATCATCTATTCAAGTCGAACAGGTTCTCTTCCCGGCCATTTCTGCTCATTTACATCTTGGTTGTTAAATAAACATTTTAGGGTGGGCCACTTTTCCTTTTTATTGGCGAATCCCTTTCCGCGCTTAGGGTCTTCTAACTCGCAGAACCCAACGACTTCGGCCCAAAGAGTATTAAAATATTACTTATTTATTCCAGAAATTTTAATAGAATATAATGACTGCCAAAAAGCTTTATTTTATTTAACTAAAAACCTCAGAATATTCCTGATATTCTTCAATAGGTGCTTGAAAAGGTGAACGGCCAACCATCATTTCAAACATTAAAACACCCAAAGCCCAAAAATCAACGCTATATCCTATTAAAAATTAATTAAAATATTAAACCATAGTCTTAAACCATAACCATAATCTTCGCCTCGAAGAATTTCAGGTGCAATATAGTTTGGAGTTCCACAAAATGTTGAAGTTAAATCATTTGGCCCAATATTTTCTTTACACATTCTAAAAAAATAAATTTTATAAAAATACAAAAACAAACCCAAAATCAGTCAATTTGACATGTCCTTCAGCGTCTAATAAAACATTATCCAATTTTAGATCACGATAAATTATGCCTTCAAAAATAAAAATGTATTTTATAATAAAAGAGGCTTAAGGAGACTTTAAAGAAACGTAAAGGGTAAACAGTCGAACAACAATTTAACGTATACTTTTGAGGTCGAAAAATAAAAATTGGATCTAAAATCTAGTGTAAAGAATTAGGGGGCTCACAAACAATAGCCTACCCACAGAAACAAGTCACAAATTTGGACTCCGAAAATATCCGAAAGATAAGTATCCTTCATTGAACCCGAATGCAAAATAACGCGATTGAAAGTAAAAATAAAATACCTCTAGTATGCAAAAAATGTAGCGCTAAAATAACTTCAGCAGAATAAAAACGTGCATGTTCTTCAGGTAGTTTGTGTTGCCTTTGCATATGGAACATTAAATCACCTCCAGGAATAAATTCGATAACATAAAAGAGACGAGAAGCAGTCTGAAAATAAACAAAAAATTAAAAAAAATCAGAAAAACCTGAAAACAAGAATGCAATCCGACAAGGAAGGGATGATTAGAAGCAGTTTCTAAGACAGATTTTTCTGTTTGGATCCAGTCGGTGTCCTTAAAATTGAATTTTTATTTGTGATATTCGAAAAAATTTGAAAAAATCAGGCTTGTGCACTCCTCTTTTTATCCGTCATAAGTCTCTTCAGAGCTTCTGTGATGATGGCCACTCTATCACATAAAAAAGACGAAGAAAAACTGACCAGTCTTCACATGTCTTTTCCAGAACTGTACAAATTTTCTGCGTCTTTTTTATGCAAGAGAGTGGCCATCATCACAGAAGCTCTGAAGAGACTTATCACAGATAAAAATAGAAAGAATGCAGAAGCCTGGAAAAAATCCCAAACCTCTTCATCAATACAAACAGTCTTTTTAATTATTTTTATAGCATAAATTTGGCCTGTTCGCCTAAAATTTGTTTAAAAATATCAAAGTTAATCGCTTAAAAAATCGAAAACCTATGCTCAGCTTGCACAACTTTTGCATATGAACCACGTCCTATCACTGTAAGTAATTCAAAGTCATCCAAACCCATGCTCCACTGAACAGGTAAATCTCCCCCATTTCCAACTGTTCCACCAACTTCCAATAAATTGGGATCTGTTATTCCGTTTGTATTGGAAATTGTTCTTTCAATTTTTTGATGCTAAAAGATGAAGAAAAATTTTAAATTTTTCGGAAAATTTTTTCAAATTTTTTGGCACTTTGTTCTAGAGACCGGCGCGGGAGGGACTCCCGCGCGGGATTTTGCGGGATCCCGCTCCCGCAATCCCGCACTTTTTTCGATTTGCGGGATTTTGCGGGAGTGCGGGATTTTGCGGGATTATTCCCGCGGGAGTCCCTCCCGCAGACATTTTTAAAAGTTACTCCCGCATGCGGGATCCCGCAAATGCGATTTTGCCGGTCTCTACTTTGTTCATAAACCACACCTCCCCTATTTGAGTCACAGATTAATTTTCCTTTTATTCTTTTCAATGGTTTACCGCTGCTATTTTTTCCTTCCTAATAACATAACTTATAATTTTTGAGGGAACTAAATGATTGACAATAGGGAAGGAAAATTAATTTGACATGAGAATCAAACAGGGGCGGGGTTGGTTTAAGGACAGAGTTCCAATTTTTCTTAAAAATTCCAAAAAAAAACCTCTAAAGAAGGCACCAAATTTTCATCCCCTCTAATAGACGTAGCACTCTTCAAAGAAGGCACTTTATGTTGAGAAACTCCGCCTCCTCCACTATTCGCCTCCCCTACCACAAAAGTTCTTGAACAACACTTTTCAGCAACATATTTATGGCATTTTTTGTGTACACACATTCCACAGTCCATACAACGAAAACCTGCATGTCCCAGCCCCCAAATTGTGTCCTCACATAGAGCACAAATTGTTCTTTTATTTAATCGTTTAGGTTGGAAACAATGCCCGCTAATAAAATATTTCTTTTTGTGAACCCAACGACGAGCGCCGCGTCGATAGACCGTTTTATCCTCGCCAGGGCAGGGAGCGCCTGGGGTTGTTGGTTGGCCGAGGAATACGTGGACCTGAAAAAATATTTTGATTAGAAGGTAGTCTTTAATAAAAGTCTCAAAAATATTTTAAACTTATTTTCTTAACCCGTTGAATTTTATCTTTTTTATTTAAAAAAAAAGTTTATTGGGAAAAACTTATTAAATTAAAAAGCGATTTTTGGCTGTCTTTCTCCCAAATTTCTCCCGTTTTACTTCTATTTGGAAAATGCCGCCAACTATTCTGAGGATGGATCGGACATCCAAATCCGAACTGAAATTTATCTAAATGTCGAGGACGAACAATCAACCTCATAAGAAGCTAACCAAAATCGTCTGGTTTAGCACCCAACAGCAGATCAAGATAGGCAAAGGGAGTTACTCGCCTTTCAGTATGGGAATATGGCTTAGTTGGTTAGTGCGCCCAATTTAAAACGAAATATCTGCGAGGTCCGAACCCTTTTGGTGATGGTTCGTTTTAGTAACAGGCTGATCTGCTGTTCACCCAGAGGTAAAACAAGGGAAAACAGAAAGGAAACAAGAGAGAAACCCAAAAAAGGGGGAAATAAAATTTTAAAAAATCAAAGCAAAAAAACCTTTAATTCAGCATCTCTAAATTCCAAAGTTAGTTTTATTGCTTCAAAAAGCTCAATTTGTGAAGAAATAGTACAAGGATCATCTGCCAACAAAAATTCTTTTAAAAATTAATTTAACTCCAAAAAAACCTTCATTATCAATCCATTTAACAGTAATTATTTGATTTGTGTCCAATCTTAAAATTTCTCTCAATTTTGCATAAAATAGATCAATTGTGATAACTTCAGATAAATAAACAATAAATACTTGACGTTCAAAATAAATTTTAATTTTTAAAGTTTCCCCTTCGTTGAAAATTGAAAAATTTGCCATTAAGCCTGAAATGGCCATAACCCTTAAATCGAGAAAAATTTTTGTTAAAAAAGAAAAAAATCGAAAAAAAATTCTGAAAAAAATTCAAAAATTTAGAAAAAAAATTTCAAGTGCGATAAAAATCTCGAGATGAAACGGCAGCGTGATAAGTCAAAGACCACTTCACTTCAAATATAAATAAAATTGAATTTAATGTACTGTATTTTAGAGATCGGCACGGGACTGGATCCCGCACGGGATTTTACGGGATTCCATCCCGGAATCCCGGATTTTGAGCAAAAAACGGGATTTGCGTGATTAATCCCGCGGGATCCCGATCCGTACAAAACGTTGAAAAAAATCCTGTTACGGGATCCCGGGAATGCGATTTTGCTGATCTCTATTGTGTATTGCTAGGCGAATAGCTTATCGATGTCGAAAAAGAGAAATCAAAAAACAATAAAGGGTTGCCGTTTTCGAGTCGAGCCAGATTTTTCCGAGTCATTTTTTTCGATCTTCATTTTCATCGAGTCGGGCCATACGAGTCTTTTTTGACCAAATATCTTATGCCCAACTCGATCTTTCGGTCCGAGTTGGTCCATTTTGGTAACCCTAGTTAATTAATAAAAACCCAAATTCTTCTTTTTAACCTCCATTAATTAATTCCATTAAAATAATTCACTACCTTTACAGTCTTCTTAAAAATGATAAAAATTTATTTATCAGTTGACTTATTTTTATCGGTTTTTGCATTCATTCTTTTTTTACACTTTTCATTAAAATTAACCAACGATCTCTGCAAAAATTAATTTTTAAAAATTGATTTAGAATAAAAGATGGCTGCTTTTTTATTCGTATTTATTGTAATATTAATTTTTGTTTTTTACAATTTTCATTATAAACGTAAAGGATTACCTCCAGGTAATTTTGTAAATTTTTAAAAAATGCTCGGGCTGGCTAAATTACAAGAAAACTTTAATAAAAATGGGAAATTATTGAAGATTTTATACGGGAAACTATCTTTTGAGGATCGAATTTTTGACTGTCAAGTTCCCATGTTCCGTTTCTGGAAAAGGAAAGGACGGGGAAATAACGGAAAGTTTTTAAAACCCCATACCCTTTACAAGCTCATTCATATTCCTATTTAAAATTTTGGAAGAAAATCTAGGGTTGGACCGGCTAGAATTAAATTAGTAGGCCAGAAAAGCCAAGAAAACCAAAAAAACATTCCCGATTCTATTATCGGTTATTGTTCTATTTTTTTAATTTAAGGCCCAATTCCACTCCCTTTTTTCGGCAACAGCCTTACTTTAATGCGACATCCTCCTGGTGAAGATATTTTTCTTGAATGGAGACAACGTTTTGGTCCAATTTTTACCTTTTGGCTAGGAGAAACTCCAATTATTTGTATTGCTGAGTATAACAAAATTGTTGAATATTACCAACGTGGAGGGGAAGCATTTGCTGGGAGACACGCAATTGGTAATTTAATTCGGTCGGACTTTATGACACCCTGAGGGCTTTAGAATTAATATTAGAATTATAATAATTATAATATTAGAATTATAACCTGGCCAGAATAATTGAACAAACTAGTGGAATTAGTAAATTCTTTTTTTTCTAGTTCTGTTGCAAATTTAATTGGTACTTATTTAGTTCCCCCCCCCCGTCAGTTTTTTCGAAAAATATGTAAAAATGGTCAGTCTGAACAAAAACTGTAGAACCCATCGAGCTGTGTCGAATGACACCAAAATCAACAAAATCCGACTTGATTTGACCAAAATACAGACCCCTGAAAATTGAACAAACACAGGGGTGATTTTTTGAAATTAAAAAAATTTAAGTAAATGATAGCTCATTCGAAAGAGCTCGTCGAACTGAGTCGAATGACATCGAAATCAACTTAAACGGACACGGTTTGACAAAGTTATGACATTGTTTAGATCTACCGGAGTCGACGAATTATGTCATATCTTTGTCAAATCAAGTCGGATTACGTCGATTTTGGTGTCATTCGACTCAGCTCGACGAGCTCTTTCGAATGAGCTATCATTTGTATAAATTCCAGTCCCTATGATTTTTCGCCCCGGTGGTTCTGGGGTCTGTATTTCGGTCAAATCGAGTCGGATTTTGTTGTCGGATTCATCAAGTCGGATTTTTTTGGTTCTACAATTTTTGTTCAGACTGACCATTTTTACATATTTTTCGAAAAAACTGACTGGGGGGGGGAACTAAATAAGTACCATTTAATTTACAGTTTAGATAAGGATTTAGATCTTTTCTAAATTCAAGCTAGGACTTTGAACAAAAATTGTCGGAGTTCCAATCTTTAATAGAGCCACATGACCCTCTTTGGCTATATGACCCCTTTAGGGGTGAAAAATCAAATAGGGGTATCGATTAGACACCCCCTTTCAGTATTAGGTCTATTTTATAATGGCTCATTACGTCCAATACGCCAATTTTGTTAAAAAAATTTTCCTAAATAGAAGCTTATGAAAGAATAATTCGTGGAGGAATTTATGGCGTTTTACAAACTGAGGGGGAAATTTGGAGAGAACATCGACGATTTGTATTACACGTTTTTAGAGATTTTGGAGTTGGAAAAAATATTATGCAAGAAAGAGTAAATTTCTTTAAAAATTTTTTTAAATTTTTTCCTCCAGATTTTAACAGAAATTTCAGAAATGTTTAAATTGTTGGATTTAGAAATTAATGAACAACAAAAATTAAATAAGGATAATTTAATAGAAATTGATATTGTTAAACATTTAGAACGTGCAATTAGTTCGATAATTAATGTTTTACTTGTTGGGTTTAGATTTGATGAAGAGGTGTTTTTCTAATTAATAAATTTAAAATTAAATGAGGGGTGAGGGATTTCATTTTACTATAGTAGCTTATAATATCTCTAATATATCCTCCTACGGACGAAATTAAAAAATATTTCTAGAAAATTTTTTTGGCCATTGGAAAAATTGTTTGAACACATTATTAAAAAATTTTTTTTTATTTTCATAAATTATTTTGGGGTGTGTCTTATAGGACACAGAAATCAAAGAGGCTTTCCCAACTACTTCACTCATAGGCTAGGATTATAATTTTCGATCATTCGCTTCTTATTGTAGTAGACATAAGTTAGAAATCCGACTTCCTACGATTTTTTTTCTAATTTCCGATTTACATGAATTGAGGCAAGGGATGGACGCAATTGAAAAAAAATTCAAGAAAACACGCAACTCCACGCAATACGCAATCCGCAATTGCGTCCAGCCCTGGTCTCCTACCGAGAAATGTAACAGTTTAACCTGCTTTTAAAATTTTTTAAATCATTCTTTAAATTTTAAAATAGCATGAACAACTTTATCACCAACTAAATAACCAATTATGGCGTTTCAATAACCGAATGCAAAGTTTTGCCACAAATTTATTTATGTGGCGCCCAGACATTTTTAAATCTTTCCCTTTATGTCAAGATGCCTATAATCTAGTTAAAAATACCCACAAATGTTTTTTTGGATTTTTTCAACAACAAATTGATGAACATTTAGAGGAATTAATGTTAAATAAAGAAAAATTAAATAATTCAAGTATTTTACCTCCACCTAGCGATTTTATGGAAGCATTTCTTAGAGAAAAGTTTCGTTGTGATAAAAGTGAAGAGAATGGGAGAGATGTTTTTAGGTGAGAAAAGAGGATTTTTTTTGTTACAGATTATAAGATGACTTAAAAATAGGGTTGCGCGAGGTCGAGGCCTCACCGAGGCCGAGGTCCTCGCCCATTTTTCAATCTCGGTCTCGGTTCGAATGGTCCTCGGTCTCGATCCTCGCTAAGAATCTCGCCGAGGAGAGAATTAAAGTCAAGGGGAGAAATAAGGTCAATCCCGGTTATAATGGTGCCTCAAAAATTGAATTTATTGACGCGTTTTATGACTAAATTTCCTTGTGTTCCATCGTATGGATGCGATTTTGGCACAGTGGAACTTGAGCATATTAACTGGAACCTGATAGAATAAGACACTTCCATGCCTAGTAAGGTGGCGGATAGTTGGAAATATTCGGATATCCGGCCTTTTTTCTGATTCGCATCCGTCAACCTTAATGCCAAGTGTTGATGCCATACCCAGTATTAAAGCTTTTTAACTGCAAATTTCTGTCCTATGTTTACGCTGAAGGATTGGACTTCCCTATACCCTAGTGGGAGAACCGTAAGCTCTCTAGTTTATCCTTTCACACTACATCCATTGCTTCGAGAGTTTATTTGTAAATTTAGTTATGAACATTTGAATGCTATTCTTTTTGACCTTTGGATTTCAGGGCAGGTTGTCAATCAAATTTTAATTAACAATTAATTCCATTTATCCAAGGAAACAACAACAACCGCTCTGTCTTGGGGAATAGCCCTTTTATTACACAATCCTTCTGTAATGGAAAAAGTGCAAGAAGAATTGTATAATAAATTTGGTAATGAACAAGAATTAATTTCTTGGTCAGATCGTTCTTCTTTACCTTATACTTGTGCTGTTGTAAATGTGAGTAAAGATAAAGGGGATTTATTTAATCACTAGGCTGAAAAACTATTCTATGTTCAGTTGTGATCTTGATTCAATTACATTTACCAATTCCGCCATTTAGGTGTTTTTTGAGGGCCGGGGGAGGATAAAACCTTTAATCGTTTGATTATGAGCCCGCGACAAGTTAACCTAGACTACTTTACCCCACGATTTTAGCTAAGTAATTAAGTAGGGGGGGGGTATGCTTAAGCATCTCCTTCACTTTGTGGCTAATCTAATTTTATACTACGTATTCCAAACTGAGTGTATCCAGTATTAGGTGTGTTTTATATTATAATAAGGGCTCTCCAACTACCAAACTAAAATTCGTTTTTTAAAAGGAAATTCTTCGTGTTGGTAATGTTGTCGCACAAGATTTTCCCCATAGAATGATGAAAGATACAAAAGTTGATAAATGGTTGTTACGAAAAGGCCAACCGATTGTGGCACAAATTTCAGTTGTTTTAGTTGATCCAAATGTAAGAAAATGTTTTTAAAATTCTCCAAAAAAATATTTTCTTTTAAAAGATTTTTTCTGATCCGAAAAGTTTCCGACCAGAACGTTTTTTGGACGAAAATGGAAATTTACTTAAGTCTGACCATTTAATACCCTTTGGATTGGGAAAGCGTCAATGCCTTGGAGAGTCTTTGGCTAGAATGGAATTGTTTCTGTTTTTTGCCAATATATTTAATCGTTATATGGTAGATATTTTAAATAATTTTATTAAAATTTAAATAGGAAAATTAGTTAACAACCATTTAGGAAGGAGGAGGTTGCCGTTTATTTACTCGATTAATTACCCGAGGATGTTCTCTTGATGGAAATTAGGGGTAGATCGGAATTCCGACTTGCAATTTCTGAAATTTGGGCTGATTTCTGAGTCCCGACTTTTGAGCCATTTCCGAGTTCCGACAGTTCCGATTTCTGACACCTTCGTCATTTCCGATTGACCCCTGCTGATAATTAATCGAGGGAGTTTAATTGTTTTTTTGGAAGTGTATCGGGTCTAGCTTTGTCTTAGAGATCTAGTTCCGCGAAATGCCCGTATGTCCGGAATTTTTGGGTCTGGATATGCGGGGCTTTCCCAGGATCCCCCAAACCTATCCTAACTTTCAATGGAGTTACCAAACAAAGGTTACAAGTCCGATTTCTGCCCATTTACATTTTAAAAAATAATTTGTTTAGATATCGCCAGGCGATTCCTTGCCTTCATTGAAACGAGAAATTGGAATTCCAGTTCTTTGTCCAAAATTTACATGTCGAGTAATTAAAAGGAGGAAGAAAACAACTCAAATATAAAATTAATTTTTAGTTTTTCTGTAAAATTGTTTGATTTTTTAATTTTTAAAAATCATTATTAAATTGTTTTTAAATAATTGGATGGGATTTGATTCTTGAGAGCTTCACCGATACAAGGTTATTGACCGCTCAACCGCCACCGAATGATCGTTCTCAGTTTTTGCTTTACTTGCTAGATTGGGAGCAGGGCTGGAGAATTCTGAATTTTAAAAAGCGGAAGACAAGAGGCGGAAGGCTCAAAAAGGCGGAATTCTTCGGAAGGTGAATCGCGGAAGCGGAGCCAGCCATGGAGCAGAGGTCGATCGGAATTCCGATTTCCGACTTTTGAGCCATTTCCGATTTCCAGCACCTTCGTCATTTCCGACCCACTTCTGATTGAGAGGAAACTTCGCCTGATTTACAGTTTCTAAAATAACCCCGGGAACTACATTTCCTTTTCAAGCCCTTTATTATTTTATGGCTAATTATCACTTTGTTTTTATAAAATTAAATTCTTTTACATATCCTTTTTATCCCTGACTTTACGCTTAATTTAATGTAAATTATCCTCAAAAAGTCCATATGTACTTTCTTTAATCAGAAATACTTTTTACAATTTTTTAATAGATAAAATATTTACACAAAAATAAATTTTTTAAATTTAACAAAGTAAAAACCCAAATACCTATCTTTGAATTTAGTTTAAATAAATCATAAGGGATCGGATTTTTAGGTTATAACCTAATTTTCTTGTAATAGTTAATGTCGAAAGAACCCTAAAATAGCTGTTAAGGTTTTTACAATCTAAAAATCCGATCCCTAATAATAATAATTCCCCACAACAAAATAAAATTCGGAAATAAAAATTTGGATTCTACCAAAATTTAAATAAACACAAAAATTTAAAGCAAAATTCAAATTTAAAAAATGTTAAAAACACCAACTCGACTAGTTCCTAGTTTTTCGTCCTAGTTCTATTCTAAAATCCATTTTACTAGAGTTCATGAAATGGATATTTTCGGTACCGGTAGTACTGAAAAATACCAGTCCGAAAGATATCGTCAGTTCCGCGGTAGTACCGCTCCGTGTCGAACACTAATCTTAACTAGAAACTAGTCTTAAAAATTTTTAAAATTTTAGATTAAAAATATCCGGTGAATACCCTCTCATATTTTGAGAAAAATAAATTAAAAAAATCTGCTAATAAAATTATGTTGCCTGTTAAAATCTCTTGTAATACGTAGAAAAAATTTAGTTAAAGAGTTTTATTAGAAGATTTAAGGTAGTTTTAGATAAAATTTAAAAAAATTAGAAATGCAAAAATACCCAGTAAAAACCCCAAAAAACCTTAAAATTTCTAAAATTTACCAAAATAAAAGTATAGGAATTTAAAACACAATTGAACCTCATTATAAGATAACCTATATGTTGTGTCCGCAGATGCAGAAAGAACATAAATGAAAATAAATAACCAACCCATCATCGGTACAGTCGGTTGTGCCTCGTTTTGGGCCCTTTCCCCCATCCTGTTCCCTCAACTGCCCTAAAATAAGGGTATCGTAAATGGAGGGTATTTCTTTAGACTTCTCCCTCATCCTGTTCTCTCAACTAGTATTTAAAAAACGTAATCAATGTTTACTTAGTATAAGGGTTATTTTATAGTGAGGTCTGATTTTATAGTGAGGTATATGACTAACTCACATCAAGGAATGAATAATAAATAAAAATTCAAAAACTGGATAAAATGTCTTTGGATATGGATATAAAATTAATAAAAATATTTACAGTCGGTCTTCATTTTATGTACACCCTTGGGGTTAAAAAAGTTACCTAAAGATGCGGTTTAAAAAAATAGGATGTACGTAAAATTGATTTTCGAATGTAACAGAGGGTGTCCCAAAAGTGACCGAGCAGTTTTTAAACCATTTTAAATATTTTTGTTCTTTAGCCTTTTTAAAGATTAAAAATTATTTTTAGCCCATTCCTGGAAGGAAAAGGGGCTAAAGAATCATTTTTAACCCCCAAATAGAGGAAATTGAAAATTATCAGTTAAAGCGAAAATGTGGATCTTTTCTTATCGACTCAGCATACTTATCATCACGGCTAATTATACCAAGATTTAATTCGACATCAGATGCTTCTAACCATCTTATGAAAATATTGCTGGGCATTGAACAATGTTTGTCTATATGTATTAACATCTCGGGTATCTAAAGTTGTTAAGAAATTAAACAAATATATATATATAGAAAATATTTTGACCTTTCTAATAATTGGGACCGAATTTAGTTGATATATCACAGAAAGAGACGTGTGAAGGAGTATCTCATTAGAGAGGGTCGACCTTATTATGAAATACTTCCTTGAAGCTAAAAATCCTTCCCTATAACGAGAGTAATTTAAATAGAGGTTATCGCTCACTCCACCCTTCGACCAACCAAAATTAAAAATGGGCCTTAAATTCGGGTGAATTGACGGGGGGTGGTGGTGGTTATGTTTTATGAGTTCCGGCCATATATTTATAAATAATAAGGCATACCTTATCTTCTTCAATAAAATTTTCAAAAGGTTTGCAACGTTGAATTGATACTTTAATAAGTGGTGTTAACAAATTTGGATTGGATTTTAAATCCTTTAACCATTGTGGTATTTTAATTTTACTGTCTTCTTCTTTCATTTTTTCTGTCATTTTTTCATATTCCTTATCCCAATCATAATAATAACAATCAAGTATATAACCATATTTAATTGGTAAAGCAAAATTTAAATTTTTTAAATATATACTTGGAGGTTTTTGTTTTGTTGGTTTAATTTTATCTTTTAAATATGTTAAATAATATATTTCAAAAATTTTTCGAATTTCCACAACTGCAAAATAAAATTAAAAAATTGGATGTGCTAAGAAAACAGGGTCTTGAACAGGACTAGCAGGGATCGTTCGAGATATCTCAAAAAATCTCGATTCTTGTCTCAGCCTGATCTTTAGTCTTAATCTTAGCTTAAAGTGCATTTTTTTCTGTATGTACAAATAACCCAAACGAATGGCTACAAGCCCCGCTTCCGTAGGTTTCGCTCCCAATGTTATAGAAACCAAAAGTATTAACTAGAACGCAAAACTAAATGAAAAATAAAATAGGAAAAAGGTGGTTATAGTACACATACACAATACCGGACCATAGGTTCTAAAAAGCAGAGGTATTTAACGGCATAGGGAAATCCCAGCTCTTATTTACATAATCAAATCCCTTCCCAATTTCTGATCAAGTTTAGTAATTTGAGGAAGGAAAAAATGAGGACGGGAGGTGGTAAGAAATTGAAAATACCCCTGGGGTAATTATTTCCATAGATAAAGTAATTAGACTTAAAAAACCAGCCTGCTTCCATAGTCATCTCTTCAATGACTAATTTCTTTGCTGTTACAAGAAATGAACGTTCATTCTGTATCGCTTCCGGAACCTTACACCCGCCCGTCTTTATATTCATTACACAATTTATTATCCACTGTATCGGATCATATTTAGTACCAATTATTCTTTTAAAAAATTGTTGGAAAATTATAGCTCCTCCAAAAGCGATGGCCGGCACAATTAAAGGGAAAAGACGCTTTTTTCTTACAAGTACGGCTAAAAATTTAAATAAAATAATAAAATTATTTTAACAATTTTTTGTCTTAATTTAAGAGAAGTATTTTTTGTGTTAGGAAAACAATTGGACCTTCTGTACCCTTGAAACCTCAATCTAGGAGCTTTTTATAAAGATTGTAGGCTGCTGGGTGGAGTGAGAAGGTGCGTGGCCAAAGAGGCCCATAACTAGCTCGAAATTTCCAGGCCCTTATCAACTTTGGTACCTTTCTCTTTAACTCAGCGAGAGGAATCGTTTACTACTAAATTTGGAAAGATTCGAAAATCTTGAAGCAAGTTATGGCTTTTTGAGCTACTTGGCTGCGCGCCTAGTCGTACCCAAGGGGATGCCGAGCCGATACCCAAATCTAGGAGATACTCCTCATTATAAGAGGAGGAGGGGGTTGTCAATTTATATGTAGGGTTTTGAAGGTACATATAAAATCTTTTTTTCAACTACACAGATTAAATAAATTCTACTGGGACATACCTAGTGGTCGGACAATTACCCTTCTGAATTTTTGTTTCTTTGAGGAGATATAATCCGAACTTTTTCCGAACATATCTCCTTCTTTTTTATAAATTTTAAAAATAAAAAAAATTCTTACGATTTCCATATGAATATTTATCAGATAAATTTATTGGTCCACTTGTCGTCACAAACTTAAACGAATCCGATTTGTTTAATTCAGGATTTTGCTTTTGTGAATTGTCGGATTGATGGTGATCTAGATCTATTAATTCTGAAATTGGTTAAATAATTATTTTTCTCCTCGTTTAGATGTTTTTAGTTTTTTTTCGTTCAGATTTCGAGTTGGTTAGGTATATTATTTAAATTCAGAGTAAGCTAAAATTCAGGGTAAGCCCCATCAAATTATATATTTTCACGAGTAATTCCCCTCGATTAATTCCCCTCCCTCGATTAATTCCCCATGTTAGAGTTAGGTTGAAACAATAATTCCCCACCCCCAAATACCCTACTGCTCGTTCAAATGCCAAAACTCGATTAATTCCCCTCCCTCGATCCCCAGGGGAATTAATCGAGAAAATACGGTATATATTTTCTATCAAGTCATCAGAAAACGTTTCAAATGTAAATCTACAATCAAAAAATAAGCCTAGCACAGTCTATAGAATTTTAAAATTTTTAAAAAATTCTTACGTTTTCCAAATAAATGGTTATCAGATGAATTATTCTTTACTCGCGACGGATCAAAACGAAAAAAATTAGAGTTGCTCAACTCTGAATTTTGCTTTTGTGACGATTGATGGCGATTTTGATCTATTAATTTTAGAATTTTTTAAATTTACATTGTACTTATTTTTCTATTTGCTTATAGGTTTTTAATTTTTTTGCATCTGCGTTCGAGTTGGCAAAAATCGTTTAGGCTCTAAGTCAGGATAAACTTTAGCTACCTAAATTAATTAAATTCCACTCAATGCCCGGATACTCTTCCGTATAAGGTCCAGAAAAGAGTCAACATTATTGTAGCGATCTCATTAATAAATAAAACTAATCAAACTCGATTCGGTTAATTTAGAAATTTGCTCAATACTACTCAACCTAATATCCGTTTTTTAAAAGTTGGGGTTATCCAGGTTAGAGGAAGCTGTCTAAGCGACACTATTTTATTTAAAATACCCTAAATTTAAGACACGATTTTCAATCCCAAAAGTGTATCTATAAAGTAAAGCAGCTGGGCTATAGCTATTTTCTCTCCTTCAGCTAGTGCAAAAGGTTATTCGGCGGCTGGGAGCGAACCAACATCATTACACCACGCCGCCTACTGCACAGCCTTAGGAATTAAATACTAGAGCTGTTCAAGACCTAAAAACCCAAGAAAAGTCTTGAGTCAAGACTCAGGACCAGAGTGACCACTGACCACCACTGACCACCAGTGACCACTCTGTGGCCACTCTCAAAGTCCTCCATTTATGCTTTAAATAAGAATGAGTGTAATATTCTTTAAATTTTTAAATTCTTTCCTTACTTTCTTTATGAAAAATTTGTTGATGCTTCAAAAGAGGAAGATCAAGACTTTGTCTCGACTGTTGTCCATCGTCTGAATAATATGAATCATAGTCAAGTAAACTCTGATGGATGCCAGTAAAACTTTTTCTTGCTGGATCTGTTATATTTGATCCTGGTCTATCTAACTCAAAACTTCGCCTTGGTGGTTCAATATCTATTGAATTTGTTTTGATCTTTTGTTTATCTTTATTTTTACCTTTACCTCCTTTATTTCCAAAAGGCATAATTGTAGAAACAGCTTTTTTAAACTTCCTCCAACTATTCTCTTTTTCTTTTGTTGGATTTTGTTGTTTTTTTATTTTAGCCAAGTCTTTTTTCAATTTTTCCAAATCTAAATTATTTGTCTGACTGTCCAATTCATCAAAGCCTTTAAATCTAAGCAATTCTACACGATCGTTTAAATTTTCTTTTTGAAATTGGTTACAGACACGTTTGAAATATGCAACTTTATCCAAATCAAGTTTACAATCCTCTTCTTTATTACTGTCATCATCATCATAATCGTCGTCGATTAACGGGGTTGTACTTTCAGTTCTTCCATTTTTACTGTTAAAATGTGGTATAATATTATCTCTATATAACGACTGCCCGTTCCCAAGCCGACGACCGATCCGAGGTACTTTTTTCATGTCGACTCAATTAGGTCCTGAAGGATATCGAGATCCTACTGTATTTGTAAAAAAATTTGCGAATTCTCCAGAATCTAAGTTAGCGCTGTTCTCATTCGAAAAAACTTTTTCGCTTATAGGATTATTTTTAAAATTCACAAGTTTCATATTTAAAATTTGCATTCTAATCTCTCCCTTAGTCAAGTCTCTACATTTTGAACCGAGATTTAAAACCGAAATTTTTATTAGAGATCTCGTCTATGTTCAATTACTATCAAAAACATATTGAAAAATAAAATTCTGAGAGAGGGAGTAAGGGGAGGGATGGTTGATACTCTCAGTCTCGATTCCCGATCGGGAAAGTTCCCGGGTTTTTTGAGCTCTAGGTCCCGGTGTTGATTCTAGGTCTCTGTATCGACTCTTGGCTTTTTTAACTCCAAACCATCACTCCGACCAGTGGGTGTATCTTATAATAATTTTTAAAAAAATTAAAAGAAAAACCTTTCTTTTTTTTTTGATTTTTTGCAATTTTTTGCAAAATCAAATATTCCACAAAATATTTTACGAATTTCAACAACAAAATATGTTTGATGAATGTGTTTTACTATTAATTCATGGTCGTAGGAAAGTTCGGACACTGTTAAGGAGAATTTTGAGTCTCTATATCGTTTTTTAGCATCGTTAAAAATTTCCTAAAAATAAAATAAATTAAGAGAGGTTTGCTTGAAAAATGAGAGATAATTTTAAAGAATGTCCATGTCTAGGTGTTGAAGGTGTTGAAGGATCACCCCCCTATAATGAGGAATTTGTTTGATTCACTGAAATTTTCCCGTCAAGTATTCCCCCACGTCATTCCGTAGCAGGCCAATGTACCGCGAGGCCATGGTATTGCCGAGATATACCAATTTCGTTCTAAAAATCATCGAATCCTGGACGCCTTGGTCAGAATCGAACCATATCAGGGCGTCACGGATTAGACAATTTTGAATGAATTTATAGCTCGGCAGTACATCTGTGTTGTACACCCGCGTTGTCCTTCCCGTAGGACGACGCGGGAAATTTTCCCCGAGACCTCCAGACGGGAAGCAATCCTACTCACCTAATCACCTCTATGGGGTACTAAAGCACCTCTAAATGGGCTCCAAATGAAAAAAACGTATTTTAAATACCGTATATCCTTTAATAACTACCTGGGTAATTATTGTTTCGACCTTCCGTTGGAGGGAGTAATTAATCGAGGGAGGGTAATTATACGAGGTTGGAAATTTGAACGTGTTTTAGGGTATTTGTTGGGGGGTAATTATTGTTTCAATCTTTTGCTGGAGGTGGTAATTAATAAGAGTGGAGTAGTTATTTGAGGGAGGGCAATTAATACAGGTTATACGGTACAAGTGTATTTATTTGGTATTGGGTGTATCTTATAATAACGGTGTTAGTGTTTTTAGATAATGTTTTTTTAATTAAATTATTTAATTTAAAAAAATTTTACTTCTAAAAGTTTAAATAATTTTGGTGCATTATTTTTGAAAATTTGCATTTTTTTTTCATTAAGATCAATATCAGCGATCCTTATAACTTTAGAATCACTCTTTGTAATAATTATTAAACAATCCTCATTCAAAAATGTTTCAGCAATTTCTGGGACACATTGAATTTCTTTATTTTCCTTAATAAATACGTGTTGAAATTGAAATGTTGGGGGTTCTTCTTTTTTAGAAGCAAATTTTTTTTTCTCGAATTTTTCCGTCTTTTTTGTGAGCGATTCTTTTAATGCTTCTTTAACTTGATTAAGATCTTCCTTCTCTATTTCTTTCCTTAATTCAAAATATATTTTTCTATATTAACATAAAGGAGGGATATTGAGAAATTAGGGCCAGGAGCGGGCGCAAGAGACAATCTCCAAAAACGCAAAAAACTCAAAACGCAATGCGCCCACCCCTGAGTGGGACTGAAATAAAAGGCAGATTTTGTGCATAGATACACCATTGGGGCTGAAAAAAGTTGTCTTATACTTTAAATGAGGTATCGTTCCCTCTGATAGGGTTGTTCGAGATTTCTCAATGTCGACAAGAATGAAACTATCCCAGGCCAATTTGGATTGGACTAGCCGGATTAGTATGATCCAATTAAACAATATATCTCTTTCAAAGAAATTTTTTTAAAATTTACTTACAAAATCATTCCCAAAATTTCCCTTCCAAGTTTTTTCCTATCTGCCCGTTTATCTTCAATAGCCTTTAATTCTTTTGATCGTTCAGCGACACTGTCACTCTTTGTTAATTCAACATTAAAATATTCTTCTTCTTTTTTGGCAGTTTCTTTTTCTTGTTTTTCATCCTCATCAGAAGCTTAAAAATTTTATTATTTTTTTGACTGAAGGAATTTAACGTAGTTTTATTTATTTAATAAACTCTCGTTAAAAACCGCTAATATTCCAGCATACTTAATGAACGTCATTCTTCATTTATTAAGTAAAGACTGATTTTTACAAACGCGGGGACATTACAGATTTGCTCGTACTTCATAAAGGAGATCGGTCGGAATTCAGAGTTCCGACACTATCGTCATTTCCGACCGTCCCCTGATTTTTATCATTTCTGTACCATGGCCTATTTTTTGGCCTTAACATTTCTAATTTTTTTTGCTCGTACATGGAACCTCGACAAGTTCAAATTATGGTATGAGCAGGCACAGATTTTTTACTCAAATAATTTTTCTGTTTTGCCAAATTAGAAGGCAAAAATCGAAATTCCTGCCCATTCTTTTATTAACATTTAAATTATAGTAGATTACCTTGTAATGAATATGAAATTTCTTTTTTATTTGGTTTCAAAATTTGCAAAATTTCTAAACAATCTTTGGCCACAATTTTCCTGTTTAATTGTCCAGTTTCTAAAATTTTATTCATTTTTTTTATTAATTTTAAATAAAAATAATTAATATTTCCTAACAAGGATGGGTCTTTTCAAGGAATAGGTCATGAAGGGTCGGATTCGTGAGGAAAAAATTTAGGGCTTCGGGAACCCAACCCACCCTTGACATCACAGTCCGTAACATTTATTTGAGGAGTCTATTGCCGCTTCAATAAAACGATTTATAAGCTTCGACCCCAAAAAATGTTAAAAAATCCAAATGGCTAAATGTTAACATAAAATTTTTGATTTGGGGTTTGAAAAATTTGGAAAAAAATTTGAGCGAATGGATTCTAAGATATTGGATTCTAATATGGATATAAAAAATCTACTGATATGATATAGATTCTAATAAACATCTAATACATTCTGAGATACAATTTCTCCATCCCCAAGGATTTTGTAAAATGAGGTTTGACTAAAGACCTAACGGTACCGTACTACGACGGCATTTTTCGGTATTTCAGTACGGAATACCGTTCAGTAGGAAATTCCGGTTGGCTGTTAAGAAAGGTTGAAGAAGGTTGGCTGTTCTGACTATTTTTAGTTAAAATAAGACAAACCTAAATCACCCCAATTACTAAATAAATTGTTACATTTACATCTTAAAATGTTTTCCAATTTATCATGATCAAATTCTTTTAATTTTTTATTTTTCAATTTATTTCCCCACTCCTTTAAAATCTGATCGCATTCCAGGCTTTCATCTGTTTTTGTTCCTTGAACAAAATCTTCATATATCCTCCAGGCTTCTTTGTCTTCTTGTGTTAAAAGGACCTCCGGGACATACCCAATAGGAACTAATTGGTGTCTAAATAGGAAAAGAAAAAAATCCTCTCGAAGAGTTAAAGTTTCTTCAATTTTGAATTCCGATCTGTTTATCAGTCCAAATGTGGCGGAATATAAATAACGAAGAAGGTTAGCTGTTAAAGTTGGAAAAGATTATTTTTTAATAAATTGATATTTTGTTGGAAACGTTGTTGGAACCGAAAAGGTGACTGTAGGATTGGAATTGACTGTAGGACTGGAAAATTCTGACTGTAGGACTGGACATAAAATCCAGGAGTTTTTGTGGGGTTAGGAATTGAAATTTCCTATGAAGCTTCATGAATTAGGTATATTTATTTAAGGTCGAAGGGAGATGAGATTCAGCTGGTTAGCATTTAAAACGTTTAATAGGAGTGGAGGGGGTTTAAAGAGGTGTGAGGGAGGAGGGGGTCTAACTGTAGGACTATAATTGGAAGGAAGGTAGTTAAGGAAGGGGAAGGGGTGGGTTAAGGAGAGGGGTTAAGAGAAGAGTTATTAAATGAGAAATGAAGAAGCGGCCCGGCATCTCGGTCGGTAGAATATCTGTACGTGGGGATCAGAAGCACCTAGCTATAGCTGCCAAGAGGTAGAAGGATGCCTTCTCGTGCCCATCTTTTTTACTTTAAGCGAGGGCTCTATTTCAACCGAGGCTTCATTTTAAAATTTATATTGAGTTATAACTGCACCGAAGCAATATCATACAGCCCCTTCAATTGAAACTCACCAGCAGTTTTAGTTATATATTTGAAGAGTATCATGAAAATTTGTTGAATTAAATGTCTATCATTTATTTCTTTTTCCGTTGGGGCACACCAATTTTTGAAGCCATTGGTTATAAATCTGTAAATACACCCCTAAAAATTATTTTTAATATTTCTACTGATTACAAACTTTAAGTTAATTCCTATAAACAGATTCTCGAGACAAATTTATCCTGTTATCGGGGAAAAGAATATTATTTGTAGCAGGATTGTTATAGACAATTTTGGGGGAAATACTAATAGCTTTGGAAAATTTATTTTCCCATTTCCTTATTTTGTTTGTTTAGCACCCCTAAAAATTATTTTTAATTTTAGATAGCCCTTTACCAACAATTCTATACATATAATGATTGAGATTTAATGAATTTTTATTTTTATTACATATTTATACATTAGGGATGAGTTGGGTTACCATAAATGCTGAAATAATGTCCCTCTCTCAAATAATTACTCCAGATTCGCGATGAAAAAAGTCAGTGTTTCGGGAACCCGAACCATCCTTAACATCACAGTCCGTAACATTTATTTGAGGAGTCTTGTCTCTTCAACAAAACAATTCATAGGCTTCGAAACCAAAAAATGTTAAGAAATCATCAAAGTTTTGATCAAATTAATTGGGTTTTCGCGATTATTTCCCTAATCGGCCCGTTTTTGAATACAATTAACCACGTTTTCAGATACCCACAGTTTAAGCTACATGCGTTTTACAAAAGTTAATTTGTCTCAGAGGAATAGTGATGGTACCTTAGGAGCGAGCACCTTAATTTTAGATCCAAGTGTGTATTCAAAAAACGAGGTTTTACTGTCTTAGACCTTATTTAAGTCTTCATTATTTAAAATATTTTATTTTTACCCCTTCTTGAAATGATCCAATCATATTAACTCTGCTTGTAATTTGCATTTGGGTAAATGGCCCAAGTGTGAAACTCCAACAAACTAGAATTAATATTCCTGATAAAGCGAGAAATAATTCGCGTTTTTCCCGTTTATGTTCTGTCATCTTGTTATAATTTTCCCAAGGTAATACAATTTTGTTTTCTGTTTTTGAAGACAAAATTGTTGTTGTTTCCTCATTGTCTGGGGTTGTTGTTGTTGAATTTGTTTGTTTTAAAATGAAAAGGAGAATTATTAAGAGAATTACTCCTTTTTCGAATAAATTCAAAAAGGAGAACATCTAAAATTTATTTTAAAAAATTACAGGTAGATGGACTTAGTATATCGTTCGTTATTAGGCAAAATAAATTACCGGATTTTAGGAATACCCAAAAAATTTTCCAAGGGATTCCTTATCCAACAAATGTCGTGAGTTGCAATTTTCAGGAATTGAGGGAACGACAGGATCTCCTATACTTTCTGGCACTTTTTTATTTTTTGACACTTCCATGGCACTTCAAATGAGGAAAAAACAAAAACCTCAGTGTTGTGATGATTTTTTACTAAAAGAAAGTAAAAATCCCTTCCATAGATCTTTCTATTTAAAGCATGTATGAATTTCTGAGGTTATGAAGAAGGTGGCGAGGTTGGATAAACATGAGTCCTGCCAAGCTGAGCTGCAACTCGCTTCCCAGCTGCATTCCAACTTTGTTCTATTATATCTCGTATCCAATGAATTTTACATGGGAATGAATATAATAAATCATAGAGATCGGCGGGGTCTGGAGGCCTGGGTTTTTTCCTGTACACAGAGTTCAGGCCCAGGCATTTTTTGACCTTCCTGTGTTTTCCTGGGCCTGGGTTTTTCCTGGACTACAGGCCAGGATCCGGCCCAGGTCAATAAATGAAAACCCAGAGTCCAGGAACAGGCCCAGGCTTTCCAAAAATCTCGACTTCTAAAAGTCAGAACAACAAGAAAGTTGCCAAGAAGGCTGCAAACATGCCTAATTAAAAAACGGTAAAGCGGAGAGCTATAGAAGGCGGCTAAACTAGGATTTAAACAAGTTAAAGCAAGGAGTTGACTTTGTAAAACATATATAAAAAAATTTTTTTGCAAATAAAATAAAGTAAAAATTCCTCTTTTAAATAAAATGGTATTTAATTTATTAAAGGGCAATGGAGAAAATCGAGAATTTATTTACGACTTTATTCAAGCATATGCCCAATGGCAAGGCGTTAAAAATTGATTTTAAAATTTTAATATTTCTTTAGCCTCCTCTCTCTCTATTTAAAAATCCCCTCTAGCCATTGACAAAAATTTACATCGCTAAAAAAATTCTTCCTCTATTCCTCCCTCCTACCACCTCTCTCCCTCCCCTCCCTCCTTCCTTCCTTCCCTCCCTCCCTCCCCCCATCTCCCTCTCCCTTCCTCCCTTCCTCTACTCCACCCACCTCCGCTCCCCCTCCACCTGCCCTTCCCTCTCTCTCTCTCCCTATTCACAGTCTTCACGTGAGGCCTCGAGGGCTGCGAATGCTTTGTTTAAATTAAAGTGCAACTGAAAATCAATTAGAATGGGCAATTGAAAAAGAATTTCAACAATCAATAGTCTACATTAAAGATTAATGAATTAAATTTAAATAAATAAATTTGGGTTGTGGCGGGTCTCAGCTTTGAATAACTCCGTGGGATTGAAGGATTTCAAATGACGTTACTTGTTATTAAGTGCATGTTAAATTTAGGTATTTAATCGAAAAATCCTATTTAATAATGAGTTTTTTTCAATTGTAATGAGCTCGAACATTTGGCAATGACCCTTGAAAATCAAACATTAGCCATTTGACACTGAATAAGTGACACTTGGCACTGATGTCAATGTCAAGATGTCAAAAGCACAAACACAAACTGACAATGATCTACATTAAGGTGAACACTAATCTACATTAAGGCCACTCGTAAAAACTAGCAGAAGGATTGGTTTGGACATGACTCTGAGTGCTCTTTAATGTAAAAGGGTTGTTAAGACTACCAGATTATAAACAAAATTCCAAAAATCCAAAAAACAAAGAAATTCCAAACAAAAAAATTTAAAATAATTTTTTAATTTAATTTTATATATTAAAAGATAAATAAAAAAGGCAGACTATCTTATGACTTTAAAAAAATTTTTCAATTTTGAAAATTGACTAGACAACTGAAAAATTAATTTTTAATGTCTGGCACATTTATTTAAAATTTTTTATTGTCTAAATTTTTAAAAAATTGATTTTTAAAAATTTAATTTTTAGAAGAAATTGGAAGAGCAAAATTTAGCGGCAGTAGGTTTCCGATTCACAAAGCCAGGAATTTTTATTTTTGTCAGGGATTACCGTTTCCCTGTCTGCAGGATCTTGGTGTATAGAGGTCTGACATTATACCAATTTAGATCAGACCTGGTCACTGATACGGATAATATACGGATACCCGCGGATATCCGCGGGTACGAACGGATATGGATAGTTTTTTTTAAATCGGACGGATACGGATATGATGCTCCAAATCCGCGGATATTCGCGGATGGATATGACTCAAAAGTTGGACGGATACAAACGTATACGGATATTGGCCCTACGAATATATCCGGATACGGATAGCAAAATCCGTATCCATGACCAGGTCTGATTTAAATTTTTATATTAGAAGCCCTAACATGAGAGGCTTATTAGATTGGAGACTAGGGGATGGGTAGAAACAATGTGGAACTCTCCCTACATCAACCTTCTAATTTTTAATTTCAAAAAAGTTTTTTTTCCAATTTTTTCTTTAAAAAAACTTTTTTTATAAAATGCTTAATAAAATGCCTAAGTATATTTTAAATTCAAATAAACATCCATACACATACACATATTTAACCGTTTAGCTTCTTGGACATCCCAAGTTTTAATTAGCATTTATTTTTATTTATTTTTTGTTTTTGTCAGTCTTTAAAGGAAAATCGATGTTAAATGCCTTTTTTAAATAAAAAAAATAAATTTAGTCAGGTCTAGGTTGTAAACACACACCCTTGGGGTTGAAAATATTATATCTTATAATGACCATATACCTTAAGGGGTATCGCTTAGATAAATCTCCCACCTAGTGACCAACAAAATTTAAACAAATTCCGTGCTTGTACAAGTGTAGACCACTACAGGCGACAATTCCGAACGATAATCTACCAGAATCGTTTTAGTAAAGCGGCATTCTATAAAGGCTGGCTGTCACCTCAATAATTTGTTTTATTTTTTAAGTATTATATCCGCAATTATCGTAACACCAATAAATTCTGTTCAATCTATCGGTGTTAAGCTAAGTAAACAACTCGCTCCCGAGAATTTCCGTGAGCGAAAAAAGACTAGGCTCTATCTTAGGACATGCATCCCAGGAAAGTATATGCGTCCCATGGAAGTATATGCGTCCCATATACATCCTTGGGACGCATATACTTCCGGGTGTCGTCATGCGACGCATATACTTTCATGGCACGTATGTCCTAAGATAGAGCCAAGGACTA
Organism: Meloidogyne incognita; assembly: GCA_036172945.1. NCBI lineage: Eukaryota > Metazoa > Nematoda > Chromadorea > Rhabditida > Meloidogynidae > Meloidogyne > Meloidogyne incognita. The sequence goes on from JARQAC010000013.1 coordinate 877,218, forward strand.
ACCTCTACTACATGAAATAATTAAAGACATTCCCTACTTGTCCAAACTTGTGATTTGAATTGGAACAAACGCTAATTTGGTTGAGAAAAGATCGGGTAGAATTTACAAACTTTTCTATCGTTCGGTTTCAGGTCGGAGAAAGTCTCGGTTTCGTTATCTACTTTTAAATAATCTAACCCATCCCTCATGTCCTTTACCAAATCCTCCCAAATAATTTCTACTCCATAAAATTTATTTTTCTCAAACGTGTCCTTCTAAACAAATATTTTACCCCTCTTCAAAAAATACTTAATAAAAAATCTTTTTATAAAAAATTTATTTTTCTATTTTTTTGACAAAATAAATTTCCAAGTTTTTACCCAAAAAAGAAAGTTTTTTTGTTTTTTTAATGTAAATATTTTTTTGCATTTTTATAAAGGAGGCGCTCCAACCGAGAAAGTAATTAACTATTGAATATTTAAAATATACTAAATATTATGCTTCATTTCCTTATGAATTTGAAAAGATTTTAAATAAATAAAAGTACTTTTTTTTAAGTTTTTTTGGTTGGTTTATTAAAAATTATTTTTATTTTTTGAAAGATTTACGGGCTTAAAAATAAAAAACATGCTATTTAATAATGCTGTTTTTATCTTTAATAATCAGAATAAAAACGTCGAACTTATCTCAGAATATAGCAAGGTTGTTAGCGGCGAGTTTGGGGCTGTATTCTAAAAGCGAGGCAAAGGTTGTCTCACTATGAAAAAAATTTTTTTGTTTCGAAAAATCTACTCTATTATTATATCCCCGCATTTTCACATTCCTTTTTCTTAACTTGATCGGTTATAATTTTTTTATGCTTGATCCAATCCGAGTTTGAAAGCACTCGATAAGTGCTATCTTTTTTCCAACTGGATAAATCAAGTATTCACTAGCACATTCTAACCCAAATTTTTATTTTTTTTCACCAATACAAAAACTGTTTATAACCAAAATTAGTCAACTCGAGAAAATTTTTTACTTAAATAATAACAAATTTAAAAAAAAATAAAGGGGATTATTGCCAAAAAGAAGAGAATTTCTTTTTTTCCCTCCTCACGGGAATATTTAAAATTGATAAATATATTTATTGGACAGACTTTAAAGACTTCAAAAAGGGAATTTTTTTGTTAAAAAAGAAAGGCAATAATAATATAAAAATGATTAATAAACGAAAAAATCGTTCAGTATATTTTTTGTAAAAATTTAAATAAAAGTTATTTTTAAATAAATTTTTTATCCTTTTAATTTTATTTTAGTTGGTTTAATTAATTGGTTTAAATCTTAACTAAATTTCAAATTTCTTAAGCTTTTTTTAAATTAATTTTTTTATTATCTTTTAATACCTCATCTTAATTAACTTAAGATTGTACGAGGTAATTAGACAAGGCAATCAAATTTTGGCGCGGCGCTTCAAACGCCAATTTTTCATATAAGCACGCCAAATGCCATAGCGCCTGATATAAAAATCTCGAACATTTTTTGAGCAAAAAGTAAGAGGTTGTTACCAGAGCTGTTTCGAAATTTCGATTTTCGATTTCGATTTTCGATTTTCGAGGGTTTTTTCCTTTCGATTTTCGATTTCCGATTTTCGAAGATTTTTTTGTTTCGAAACACCTCTGGTTGTTACCCTTCCCGTTTACCCACGAGTAAGAGGTGACGGAGGGGGAAGGAGCATCTTTCACCGTTTTTATGAAATTATCCCCTCATCCTTTCCTCCACTCCCCTTGCGTTTGTCCATCTACTCATTTTTGACTCCCAATCCCTTTGATAAACTCTAAAATTTTAAAAATCTACTATCAAGAATTCCTAAAGGAATTTCCGAGTTATACAAACAATAAATAATTATTATTTTTTAAATTAATTTAGTTAAATGATTTTCGTTCTTTTTAACTTGAATCTTTTAATTTTATTTTTATTTATTAATATTTTAAATTCGTTGCCTTTTCGAGAACACCAAAGTGCAACAAGTGTTGATAACGAGTTTGTAGATAATAATGATGTTGATTATGGTAATTAAAAAATATTTTAATATAAATTTGGAATTGATATTAAATTGCCTTTGTTTGAAAGGTGGAAATATGCCGAATAAATATTTTTACAGAAATTAAACCGATAATCCGAAACAAAAATCTTTCCCGTCTTTTGGGTCAGTTTTCAGCCACACAATTACATATTATTCAAAAATTCTTTTTATAATTTCGGCGTGCCCTAATTTAATTGGAAATAAATTTGAATATAAATATTCTAAAAAAATTTGGCATAGGAAATTATTATTACGTTAACAGTCAGACCTTACATGTTATGTCCAAGGGTTGTCCGATGTTGGCGTACAGGGTGAAGGACCGGAACCGGAACCAAAAAATCCCGGAACTTCCGACCTACCGTAACCGGAACTTCCGGCGAAGCTCTACTAGCCGGGCTATTATGATCCAATTAGAGACTTTTAAACTATAATAACACGTTACACAACAACTTATGTTTACATCCTTGGCCTGAAAACATTGTACAAAATACCGAGGTGTACACACATTTGGGGGTATCATTAGACAGCTCCCCTTCCAACCATTGCCCAATAAAATTTAGAAAGAGTTTTAAAAAAATTTTTTTCTCAAAGGCATTTTGCATATTTTTCATGAACAAAAACCGGAAGGTGAGAGCACTACCGACAAACCCTTCCCAGCTTTTGATTTTATGAATAATATTAAAAATGAAAATAATCAACAATCCAAAGTTTTTTTAAAGTTTTTGAATTTCAAAAAAAATTTTCTGAAGGAAAAACCAAAACATTTAAATAATTGTACTACTCAAGTACAAATAATTGATAAATTACTTAATGGAACAGGCTACAATAAATATAGAATACCTGGTAGAAAATTTAAAAAAATACATACCTATATTTAATTTTTAATTAGTCTGACGTCACTTGTAGATACTAGAGTTGGGCGGGGTCGGACAGAATTATCCCGGTTTTTTGAATTCCGATCCCGATTTTACGTCGGGATCCCGATCCCGCCCAGTTCTACTAGATACATCTCCTTTGGAATTAACTCCTCGAAATCCCTTTACACATTAAGTGACCCCCCAAATTTTAAAAGACATCTTAAAATGAGTGTATCTACTAATGGGAGTCTCTTAAAACGAGGTATAACTTAGACTGAGAATATCGCTGAAATAACCTCGCTAATCTATTCATGGTTGTTGGTTTCAACCTGAACCTAAAAATCGAAAATTTTCGGTTCGATTAACTGAAGAATATGATGAAACCGACAACCTTCCAGTGACTAACCAAGAAATTAATTTAAGAAATATATTTATTTTTAATTAAAGTCGGACCTCCTTTTTGATACACTGCTTAATCTGAAAAAATTATTTCTTATAATGAGGGGTATCTTAAATAGAGAGTATAGACTAAACCCCTGCCAAGTGGCCAAACAACAGATCTTTTAAAAGGCCACTAAGTGAGTTAGTGGATTTCGAAGAGATAGGATGATTTTTCAGTTCCAAGTATGTTAAATAGAAGTTATCCAATATTGAGTGTATTTTATAGTGAAGTCAGATTATTAATTTTTAAGCTGAGAATGGTGTTGATGTTGGTATTGAATTTTGGATTCAAGTAAAAATAATTTTTTAATTTTTAATTTGACAAAATATTTTTTAGGCAATAACAGAAATTAATGAAATTACAAACGATTTTGAAATGGATATTTATATTAATGAAGTAAATTTTGAAAAAAAAGAAATTTTAATTTATAGGGGAGGGATTTTGTGTATAGGGGGAAGTAGTCCCAGTCAGTCAACGCTCCTACGACCGCCTAAATTTTTTTATTAAACGCTTTCGCTCATCACGTACAGGTGCATAATCCGGCTTCACTATCTGGATACTGCCGTCGCTTTTTCCATAGATCTTAAGCCCCTAGCAAGCGTCTTAAATAATGTTTGGGGCCCGGTCCTGTCCGAAAGATCTAGTCGGTTATCGAATTTGGCCCGAAAAAGACTTTGTCGCTCCGGCCCGAAAAAATTACTCGAACGTCGGCCCGACTCGAAAACTCCAACCCTAGTCTTAAATACTACCAGTTTAGATGGATCTTCCTTTCTTCCTTAAATAAATTATTTTTTAAAAAATCTTTGATTTAATATTTTTTATTTTTTAGATGTGGTTAGATCCTTCTTTAAATTTTGAAGTAAAATATTTAATTTAAATAAAAAATAAAATTTTTAATAATTTAAAGCATATGAGTCCCTGTAAACAAAATTTAACACTTAGCCATCAAGTTTTGGAAAAGTTGGTTTTTTAGTTAATAAATATTTAATTTAAAATTTTAAAGGCTTTGGTCACCTAATTCTTGTTTTATTAATTCCAAAGTTGCTCAAATACATAATTCTCCTTTTCAGTTAGAAAAAAAATTTTTTTTAATTTAAATTTAGAGTTATCTTATCCTCATTAAAAGATAATGATGTTATCTTATCCTCATTGGAGTTATCTTATCCTCATTAAAAGATAATGATGTTATCTTATCCTCATTGGAGTTATCTTATCGGAGTTATCTTATCCTCATTAAAAGATACCCCCCTCCCCTCCCACCATTATTAATTATATTAATTAGTGTTAGGCAAATGGATTTTTCCGGTACCGGTACCGGTAGTACCGGAAAGTACCGGTACCGGACGAGTACCGAAAATCCCAAAATCTGACCGGTACGGTACCGGTACCGGTAGTACCGAAAAGTACCGGTACCGGTTAGTACCGGTGAAAAATTTCCGGTACTACCGCGGTACTCCGGTACTCACGCTAAAATGACATAATATCAAAATATGGACTTATAGATGTACTAAATGATGTGAAACTGTTCGATATAACACTATAGGATCGTTGTTAGTAGGAATATCAATTGATCTTAGGGGATTAAGAGGGATATCGGGGGATTTCGATGGATTTTAGCGGATTAAGAATGATTTATGAGATGTATAGCCTCTAACTTCTTTATCCCTCAAAAACACATATCTCTAAATCCACGATATCTACTTTATTCTTTCAATATCACCCAAATCTTCTGATATCCCTGCCAAAATCCTCCGATATCCTTCCTAATCCACTTATATATTAATAATGACAAATCAACCGGTATCTCACTTAATCCTAATATCCTTAAAATCTTCCTAATCCCTCTATATACTTTTAAACGTAACAAATCCTCTGGTATACTTCTTAATCCTCGCAAATCCATTTTATACCTGTTAATCCGCAAATATCCTCTTAAGAGCTTTTAATTTCGCGGGATATATGTATGCGGGATATCAAAGGATGTGAGTATTCTTAGTATTCTTAACTTTAAATTTCGATTTTTGATAGGGGATATCAGGAATTTGAGGAGATGGACCCTGAAATTCCAAAACAATAAGATTTTGGAAGGCCAATAAGCCAGATTTCTTCTTGTTATAGCGCCGCAGGCAAAAATTTTCTATTTTTGATTGGCCTCCGGCGAAAATTCTAGGATTTTGGAAGTCCATATGATAATATTTTCCATTTTTTCTTAGAATTTTCCAGTACCGAAAAACCGGTAGTACCGCGGTACTGGAAAGCTGACCGGTACGGTTCCGGTACCGGTAGTACCGAAAAGTACCGGTACCGGTCAGTACCGAAAATCCAAAAATCTGACCGGTACGGTACCGGTACCGGTAGTACCGAAAAGTACCGGTCCGGTACTGACGGTAGTACCGCGGTAGTACCGAACCGTGCCTAACACTAATATTAATTATACCTCAGCTTTTTACTTTGGTTGGTCACTGGGTGGGTGAGAGGAGTTCGAGAAGAGATGGCTAAGCAATAACCTTTATTTAAGATACACCTCATTATAAGTACCCTCAATACAAGATACAATTCAATTTGAGACACGTCTTTTAGATTTGTTAGATAATTGAGTAGGTGAAAGGTGTTGAGGAAGAGATATTTAGGCGATACCCTCTATGTAAGAGACACTTTATTATAAGATACAATTCCCCGAAAAATATATCTATTAATGAGGTTAGACTGTATTTAAATTTAATTTTTAAATATTTTTCAGAAATATATTTTTAATGTTATATCCAAATGGGACACTTTGGGTCAATTATGTTAGTTTCCTCTAATTAAAATATTTTTAAATTGTATTTAATTTAAAGCGTGTTAGAATTAAAGGCCCCTGTGCAATGGATTTGTAAGTATTAATAGCTTAAAGTATATCGTCTAGATTAATATTAAATCCTCCAGTGTTTAACCTTGGACAAGTTTAGGTAGTAAAAATCTTTATAGAAATTTGCTTTGGGTCGGGAGTTCTCTGATTTAATTCGTTAAAAATACATAAAACTGTTGATTTGTGTACCTATTTATTATAATTTACCTATGTCCGCAATTGTTATTCCTCAAATTAAAATTAAATTGAATTTTAAGAGGATAAAATACAAAGTACAAACATTTACTATATTATTATTAATCGTAAATTATATTTAGGATATACTAAAATTAAAAATTTTAAATTTTTTAAAGAACCAATTTTCCAATGGATATACAAACTTGCCATTTAATTTATGAAAGTTTTAATTATAATAACCAAGAAGTCCGTATGCGTTGGAATCCGGCAAATCCCAACCCTGTTTACCCCATTGGAAATATTTTATTACCCGATTTTAATCTTATGAATATACAAACTACTTTAGTTGTTGAGGTGAATTTAATTTAAAAAATTTTTTTATCTTTACTGTTTTTATTTGTTGGAAAATGCTGATTGTCGAAATTAAGATTTTCGAAATCTTGATCGATTTTAAAGTCTGTTTTCTACGGGTTGGGGCCTCTTGGGCTTTTTTCGGGCCAAACCAGGACCCGACCCTAATCAGGTGTGTTCTTATGTTATCGAATATGAGTTGTTTTTAAGTTAAAGTATTTCTAATGATCTAGGATTTGGTTAGCGGATGGGCCAATCAAGTCATTCGATGAAGCTGACCCGAAAGGCTCGATAACCGGACCCCAACCCTATTTCTAATACATACATAGTAACAGACCTGTCTGTTGATCATTAATTTTAAATTGCTGTTCACGAAAAACTTAAGATCGAAAGGAAGGTAAGGACCAGGCTAGGGCCGACTTTTAAAATTTTTCTTTTTGATTCTAAAACAAGTCTGGGTATTGGAAACTTTGAAACTTTGTTTAGAAGCCAGAAGAGCGAACAATTAATGTTTCAGATCACATAACAAAACTTAGGGTTAAAACAAAGCGTGAACATTCCCAATTTAAAAATTTTATTTTAACCTAATTTTCCATTTAAAAAATTTTTTAGCCTTATCCTGCAGGAATGTGGGTATGTAAATTAATTAAAATTTTAATTTAAATATAAAATTAAAAAAGGATGAATTACACGTTAAATTGTCTTTTGAAAGGGTTTTTTAATTAAATTAATTTTAAATTAAAATATTTTAGAGGTATATTTGGTATTTTTTACAAGCTTATGTACCTACATATTTAACCATATTTATAAGGTAAATAAAAATTGTTTGAATTAAAAAATAATTTTAAAAAAATTTGAAAAGCTGGGTATCATTTAGTCTTGGACCTAAAGCAATTCCGGCAAGAACTATGGTAATTTAAATTTTTCTAATAAGATAAGACAACCTTCCTAAACCTTATAAATCAAGTATAATACTGAAGAAATCAAGATACTCCCTTGTGATCAAAATTTGGGCTATCCCTTGGACATCTCCCACCCCTCCCCCCTCTAACCTCGTTTACCATTTAAATCTTAAAAAACGTATATCATAGACGGGGGTGTATCTACTTCTAGATGTGTATCATATAGTGAAGTACAACTGTATCGAATAGTTGACTTTTTTATGATTTTCAGGATTAAAGAAATTTTGGACATTAACTCCGAAGAATAGAACCAAGATATGAGTTTTGAAAATCAAACCTTCCCCTAATAATTTTTAAATGTAGTGGCGTAGAGAAAAAATAGAATTAGATAGCTTTCTGAATTTCATTAAGATTGAGTATATAATTTAAAACCTAAATTTTAAATATATTTTTTTATTAAGCTTGGAGTCAACGCGCTTTTGGTTAGTTTATCAGCTTTAATTTAATTTTCTTTATTTTATTTTATTAAGGCAATGATTTTTCAATTTGGCAATATTATGAGGCAAAATAAAATTTTTTAAAAAATTTAATTTTAAAATTTTCTAGAAATTTGCCTCGTGTCTCCTATGTAAAAGCAATTGATGTTTGGATGCTTGTTTCAATGTCTTTTGTTTTTTGCAGTTAATTTTAATTTAAAAATATATTTTAAAATTAAATTTTAGGTTTATTAGAATTGGCAATTGTCGGGTTTAAAGTTAGGGAAAAAAGTGGAGGATCGAAAAAGAATAGCGGAATTAATGGTAATTTTTGAACTAAATATGAAAAATTATTTAATTACAATCTTCTCGAAAGACGATTTTTTGTAATTAAATGAGTTTTGAAATGTGTAGAGTTATTAAATATTTTTACGCAGATGTAGCAGGAGAGGGGTCTTTCAAGTTCTGTCTTCCATCTTTTTAAAAAGCGTCAAGGCCAGAGCTGTCCGCAATTGCGGATTGCGTTTTTTGATTTTAAAATTAAAATCGCAGCTGCGTAAAATTTTTTTCAATTGAGGACACCCCTGGTCAGGGCTCTTATAAAAAATTTCTTTTATTAAGCGTTATTAAGTCAAGATACGCTCATTTATTAATTGCCTAACTATTCTGAGTAATTATTGTTTCAATTATTCACAGGGATTTTTCAAATTTTTTTTAATAATTTATTTTTAAATAATGAGGGAATTACAAAAATTTTACATATTAAAAAAAAAAATTTTTTTTTAGTGCCAACAAAATACAAAAAAACGACAAATTTTGGAATTAAAAAAGAATTAAAATTTCTAAGATTTCCAACATTTTTATGTAAAAATAACAAAAATAATAATAAATTAAGAAGAAAGAGCGATGTAGAAGAATTAAATGATAATTTTAGTGGGGATGAATTATCTCCTAAATTTGGCCCAGCTGCTGCTTTACAAAAAGGAACAGAGAGACGCTTTATGTTCCCGTTAATTTTTCTTTATTTTTTTCTAAATTTGGGTTAAATTTTTTTTATTTTTCTAAATCAAATACCGATATTTTTTTAGGGTGGAAAGGGGAATTTTTTAAATTAGCACTCATTATTCTCTGTGAAATTGTTGATTTTTGATTATTAAAAATTTTAAAAGAGAACGTTAAATTTTTCCCAGAAATGGCAAAATAATTTATTTTAGTAAATAGAAACAAACTTTATTTTTTTGCAATTTCTCCAAAAATATTTTTATTAAAAAATAATTTTTTTTCAATTTTCCGGGTTCCAATTTAACGAACGTTTTCAAATTTCTTGGACCCGTATGTTTTTATGACCTTTTTTATACCCGAACCCGGTACTTTCAAAATTTGAATAGACCTTAAAACCTCTCAGAAGCCCAAGTTCTGAGCTACAGAAGTTGCACAAGTACTCTAAGTAAGGCCCAGTGTCTAACTAGGGTCTAACTATACTAAATACCAATCCGTTTCCTAAAAATATTTTTTTAGATTTTCTATTGTTTAAAAAATTTTATTATAGAGTAAATACAGAATTTGTTGTCAGCAATATTCCAACGAGAAGTTCAGCGCTACCTCAACAGAAATATCATCAAATACCTTTTCTTTCATATATTTTAATGCCATTTACAATAATTTTAACACCCTTAGCTAATGCACAACCAGATACTATTGATAAAGTAAATTTTGAAAAATAATATTCTAAAATTAATCCCCTCTTTGTATATCTTCTAAAAAATATAAAATGAGATTTGAGAAGTTTGAAAAATTGAAAAGTTCCCAGGGATCTTCTGCACCTTCCCATGCTTGGGACAAGTAACTGGCAGTAGAATCCAACAGTTAAATCCTTCCTATTTTTAGTTAGCATGTTATGTGGGTGTATTAAATAAAAAATATGCATATGTAAATTTGACTAAAATATTTTTAAAAATAATTTTTTCTAGATATCAAGAATTGCATTTCCAACAATGTTCGCCTTATTTAATTTAAGTTTTTCTTTATTTTTTAATGTTTAAAGAAGTGTTAAAAAATAAAAAAAATCTTTTTTAGATCGTTTATTGGTCATATTATGGGAGAAAAGCTGCTGAAGCTAGCACTAAAATGATGTCAAATGGAGGGGCGTTGTTTAACAATTAAATTTTTTTATTTGAGGAAATAAACGATTTTTAAATTTTAAATTAAAAATAAAGAGATTTTACATGTCTTATTTCATTTATTGTGTTTTTTCAATCCTACCTGACCCTACCAAACTGAAGAACAAAAAAACTTTAAAGATTAGGTCTTTGAACAATTTTTTGTAACATTTTAAAGCGCTACTTTCTTTTTTCTTTGGTCGATTTGGCATTACCGTATAACCTCTATTAATTACCCTCCCTCAAATAATTACCCCACCATTAATTACCCCATCCAGCGATAAATTGAAAAAATAATTACCCCCAACAAATGCCCTAAAACACGTTCAACTTTCAAACCTCGTATAATTACCCTCCCTCGATTAATTACTCCCTCCAACGGAAGGTCGAAACAATAATTACCCAGGGTAGTTATTAAAGGATATACGGTATGCGTTTTGTAAAAATTTCCTCTTATCTTCAAAAAGAATAAAAAAGTCTTGCCTAGAGTCCTGAATAAAAGGGAGAACCAAGTACTCCTGTCAGAGGAAGCTTCGGAAAATTTTTAAAATTTACAGGGGTGTTCTTAACTTAGGACGGAGAATCCTCGTGCTAAATTTATTTATTCCTCTCATAGGAAAAATGGAAAAAAAATTCGTTTTCCTTCAAAAAGTGATCTTTTGGCGTTTCCTGTAATGGCTGGTTATTGCCAGTCCGTAAAGAACATTAAAAGTTTGGAAGAGATAAATAATAGGGAAGTCGTGCAAATTATTACGTGAATCGATAAACAATTGAGAAACGATTGGAAGGAATAGACATGGCTGGAAATTTTTCTTTAAAGAAATTTTTGCAGAAAATCTCTGTATAATTAACTCTTACTGTATTTTGAGTGTCGTTTTACAAAATAAGAAAATTTATTTTTTCTTCAAAAATAAAAATATGTATATTAAGTAGTTTTTTAAAAGTCTTTTTACTACATTTTCTTTTTTACTTCAATTGACACCGCTGCGATAACAGCAAAATGACTTGCTTCGCCCGGCTGGTTGATAATAATGACTTGGAGAAGACGACTTTTCTTCTCTCCTTTTTATTCTGCAAACTCTCCCCCTTACCCTTACACTAACTTTCTCCGTCATCACCCCTTACCAGCCGTATGACGCGCTACCTACCACCTTCTCACTCTTTCTGCACCCCTCAATATATCTCTAACCCTTCACAGAGAAGTCCCGCCAGCCTACCCTTTTTTACACAAATTTCCCCACACCCATTCATAGGAAAACAACAGGACCAAAACTAACACTAAAATACACAAGTCTACTACGCCTTTTTGCAAAAGTCATCTTTCTTTTTTTTTACCCAACAAATGAAGTCTCAGATATCCAACAGCTAATGTCCATTTCGGTATTTTTACACATCCCTTAGCTTTTCCTTTTTTCTAAATTGATCGTGTTTGTTTGTTTGTCTGCCATCCGGCAATCGTCCTTACCCCAGTCGACCCCTTTTTTTACAACTGTCCCTATATATTAACCCCTTTACTCTTCCTCAATCGTTACGCTCGCATGCGCTTCCTGCTAGTGTTTTCCCGTCATCTCTTTTTGCTCTTCCTCCAACAATTCTCTCCGTCTTCAGTGTCCTCCGACCATCCGTCACCACCACTTTCCCCCAACCGCCCAACACCGACCCACAAAACAGCCACACACCAATCCTTTCCAGCCCCACCCACCCATTTTCCTACTACTAGCCCTTCCCTTACCCCTTACCATTTCGCCCCACAACAGCACACAAGTACTTCTTTCTTCATCCGCTCCCCCCAACACTTCCCCCATTTTTTCCATTCCTCCTCCACCATTCTCCTCATTTCTTCCTCTTATCCACCCACTGCCCCAGACCGATCGACCAATTCTTCCGCTGACAACATCGCTTCCCCCAAAATATACACTTTCACCAACAACCACCTCCTTTTTTATCCTTCGTTCCCTTACAATTCCCCCCCCCTCCCCACCAACACAGCCTCAGTGGTGGGGGTCCTCTCTTTTCGTTGCACCCCTTGTGCCCTTCTTCAGCCCCATCTGCAGCCTTTCCCCTTGTTCGACGCCGCCGACGTGTGCTGATGCAGCTTGGCCCCCTCCCCGGTGTTGGGGTTTCTTTCCCTCTAATTTGTAACGCTACGTAACCTCGGTTTCCTCTTTTTTTCCTTTTAGACCTTTAACCTTCCCTTACACCCTGCCTAAAATGGAACTAATGGTCAAGAGTAGTGAAATTAATTAAATTAAACTTTAATGTAGATCAAGAGTTGTAATATTGTAAAATACAAGTAATACAGCAAAAAAATGTCTTGGAGTCTCTTTAGTGGCATGGGAATGGTGAATTTCAAGTGAGCAAGTTTTTCTCTTATTAACCCCCTCTCACATTTTATTTCCTGAAAAATCAAAGGTAACCACAATAATTAACCGGGTCGATCCAGATCATTAACCAACCCACGTCTAACAGAGTGGTTTACCTTTGAAAAAATTTTATCAATTTATTCAGCCCAGCAATGGGTTTTCCACCAAATGCACACCAAATTGTTACTATGCAACAGAATGCCCAACAGCTAGCTGCCCAACAACAACAACAGCAGCAACAACAAGCTCAGCAGCAGCAGCAACAACAGGTTATTAAGCGAGAACCAGCAGCCCCTACAATGGCACCATCTGCTGGAGTTCAACAACAATCAAATAGCAGCAATAATTCGGCTTCAGCAGCGGCGGCGGCCGGTAATAAAAAAAGTGAAAGTTTATGAGATTAAATTATTTTTAAAATTAATTTTTAAAATGTTTTTTTAATTTGAGGCAAAAAAGAGGGGTGTAAGTTGGGGCAAAAGAGGGCAAAAAATGTAAGGGAAAAGTGTTGAGAGGCGTGATTTTTATTAAGGTCAAAAGAAGAAATATTTAAAAGAAGGGTAGTTGAAGGGTGTTAAGTTTGAATATGTTGGGGAAATGGTGGGGCCAATAATTTTTTCTTCCTTTATTTTTAGGAGTTCATTTTAATTTATTTTTAAAAATTGTTTTGATAATTTTTGTCGATGAGGAATTATAGGAGGAATAAAATAGGAAGTTCAAATTAATGATATAACATGTTTTCATGTTTTTTTAAAGTCTGCTATGCATTGTAAAGCATATAGCTATTTAATTCCTAAGGCTGTGAAGTAGGCGGCGTGGTGTAATGGATAAGACATCAGTCCAGTCTACTGAAGACGCCGGATCGCTCCCAGCTAACCTTTTGCACTGGCTAAAGGAGAGAAATAGCTATCCCAGCTGATTTACTGCTTTAGAAAATAAATTAGTTAAAAATAAATTAAAATAGTTTTGCAAAGCTCCAAAAAAGTTGAAATAAATGAAGGAAATAAATTTTTGTCCCAAAGGGATTTTACGGGATTTTTGTATTCTTTAGTTCAGTGGATCCGCTTTCGGTTCATTTATTAAATTCGATGGAGGTTCGACCCCGTTCGAGTCCCACATTTATTATCGACTTTATTTATCCTTTTAAAGTTGTTTTTTTAGTTCTTTTAAAGATATTTTTTTAACAAAAAAAATTTAATTAAGCTGCTGCAGCACAAAACATGGAGTTTATGGCTACTGTTCAAAACAAAGATTTGCTAGAAGAATTAAAGGTGCAAAGCCAGGCAATTGTTCACAAAACAATTACGAATGGCACTCCAGATGGAAGACAACAGATGATTAGGTGTTTTTTGAGAGATTTTGAACAACAAAAAATTTTTTTCTTTAAAATTTTTAGGCATTATCGTTGCAATCGTCATCGCCACCAGGAAAAGTGTCCATTCAAAATGTTGGCAATTCAGTCTGACGACGGCACATTTAAGGTTTTCAGAAGTGGGGAACATAACCATGCTGTGGTGCCGTCAGGTTAAGCAAAAAAATTTGAGAAAAAAATTTCTGAAAAATTTTTTTTGAAATTTTTTTCTTTTTAAATTTCTGAAAAATTTTTAAAAAATCAAAAAAATTTTCAAAAAATCAAAAAAAAAATTTTTTGTTCAATTAAATGATTTTTATATTTTCATATGTGACATTGCTCAAGTACATCTCTTCAATTTACAGGTCGGGCGCCTTCATGCCGGGCCCAGGGTGGGTGGGGCTAATCGCTCCCACATCCCTTTATCAATCTTTGCCAATTGTCCCATTTTCATTTGCAGGAGGACAGCGAACGAGTTGGATTCCACATGCCACTGTTCGGACTGCAGACGAGTTGGAGACGCTTAGGCAGGTGCGTAGATTTGAGAAAATTCTGAACAAAAACTGAAACAAATTTTTTAATAGGGCCAACGCGTGACTGTTCATAAGACGACTTTTCATGGCAAGAATCGTCACTTTCGATGCAATCGACACAGACACAATGAGCGCTGCATGTTTAAATTGTAAGAAATATTTTTTAAAAATTTTTAAAGGAAAATATTTTTTAGATTAGCCGTGACTGAGAATAATGGAACGATTAATGTTTTTCGATCGGGAGAACATAACCATCCAATCCAGCAGATCTCCAACTGCGTTTATTGACTTAGAGAATAAATAAAAGAAATAAAAATAAAATGAGAGGGAGGGAGAAAAGAGAGGAGGGGAAATGTAGGGGGAAATTTGGAAAGGGAATAGAAGAGGAGGGGGAGGGCAAAAAAATACACGTTTTTGGGGGTTAAAAATGTTCCAAAAATTCTTTCAAAATATCTAAAATATTTTTTAATAATTTTAAAAAATCTCTTCTCTCTCCCAATATTTTTTAAATTAAAATAAAATTACTTTTTTAAATATTTTTTGGTGCTACTCATTGCTTTTTGCGTATGTGTATGTGCCCTTTCTCACGCCAATACATTTATTTTTTTCAATAAATATTTTTAAAATTTAAACTCATTTTTTTGTATGTTGTATTCAATAAAATTTTTGTATACCTTATACATATACAAAAAAAAACCAATGTATAAGCGAAGCGCAAAATAATAGAAAGCAGCTTAATTTGTACAAAAATTCCATTCTATGTTACCATTATTCGCCATTTATTTTTTAGGAGAAAATAAAAACAATAGTGAGCAGAAAACAGAAAAGTTGCCTTTTAATGTTTAAAGAAAAATTTAATTATGTAAAATATTTTTAACATTCCTCAACATTTTCTAATCGTTAAGAATCATTGTCAAATTTGTATCAAACGGATACTAATTTAATAAATACAATTTTTCAGTCCAGATAATTTTATAATTAATTTTAAAAATGTTATCCTGTGCTAAATTTTAGAATGCTCTGTTTGTTTCTGTTTATCCGCAGCTTGAATTTTGCGAGACTTTTGGCGCTGTGTTTGGCGTTGTGTTTATTTTTTGGTTAAAAATGGCAGAATGTCCCATTAAAGAAAAATAGTGTGTATTTAAAGAAGTTAAGAAAGTAATGAGTTTTTTAGAAAAGGTTTTTAGAACAACCGTTGAAATTTACGGGGCGCGTGCCCATAACCCCACGCGAAACGCGGCCAAAGATGATTCCTTCGACTCATCTCGTCGAGATCTTTCGAATTACTTATTATTTGTCCAAATCGGAGTATGTGAGATTAATTATATTAACTATATTTTTATTGGTTCATCACCTTCAAATCGTTTTTTGTAGTAACAGACAAATTTTTGTAATTATTCAGGTTACAATTGTACAAGACGGCAATCGGGCAGGATTGACCACTTCCCATAATTAAAAGAACATTACTTGGTCTGCTGAGGAATCCTTTGATAAAATGATTGTTTTTCTTGGTGGATACGTAACGGAGTTTTTGTTTATCAAAAGCAACTGGAAAACTGAACAATATTTGGCCAATATTTTGTCCATCAAAAACGTCTCTAATACGGTCCAGGAGGACCTTCGAATGGAAATTTGGCTAAAATGGTTTTGGAAAGATGCATTGAAATTATAAGAAGGAAGAATTGGTTAGAAGAATTGTTGGCTCTCTTCTATAGCAAAACAATAGAGACTGAACTGAACAGGTTTTGCAAATAAATAAAAATAAATTTAAATTATATTTCAGTTTGATTCTTGGTAAAATTTTTAATGAAATCAAGGACGATGCAAATTGATGAAGAATATTTTGATTTAGAGGATAATTATTTGGGCATGCATAATATATAAGAATTTCTTCTATTTCCCTTTAATTAATCTTTGCCTTATTTGTATTAATAATGGTTTAATAAACATTGCTTTTCTAGATTTAGCTAGTTCTAATACTGGAATTATTTAATCCTTAAATATTTTTAATAAATTTTGTTAATTTTTTAAGAAAATTTTTTACAAATAAATAAAAATACAAATAAAGTTTTGCAAATAAATAAAAATAAATTTAAATTATATTTCAGTTTGAATTATATTTCAGTTGATTCTCTTCTGGAAATTAAAAGAAAAAAAAAAGAAAGTTGCTGCCCGCCTTTTAGAAATATCAATAAAAACAACATTTCGAATATCAATAAAAACAACATTTCGAATATCAATAAAAACAACATTTCGAATATCAATAAAAACAACATTATATATTTTTAATGAATTTGGGGCTGTACTTTAGTACGTGGGTGCAGGCTTTAAATTACAAATGTTATATCATTTGAAAGAGCTAGTCGAGCTGAGTCGAATGCCACCAAAATTAGCTCTAGGAAAAATTTTTGAACCGAGATACAGTCGATTGAAAATCGAAAAACCATAGGGGGGACCAAGCACTTTTTTGGGGTGAAAAATTCGAATATGCAAATCATACCTCATTCGAAAGAGCTCGTCGAGCTGAGTCGACTGACACCAAAATCGACGAAATCCGACTTGATTAGACAAAGTTATGATCTTTTATTTTAGCTCCTTACCTTTGGTATACGTGCAGGTTTTTCTTGCTGGGGAGGAAGCCAGACACGCCGACCGAAGCTAAAATAGGCATAAGTTTATGTTACGAGCCCAGACCCAGCGCCCGTAGACTCCCCGCGAGGCGCGTGCCGCAAAACCCCGCGCGAAGCGCGGGGTTTTGCACAAGCGCCTCGCCGACGTCCCATAGGTTTAGAGTTTTTTGTGTCATAACTTTGTCTAATCTTGTCCAATCACGGTGATTTTGGTGTCATTCAACTCAGCTCGTCGAGCCCTTTTGAATGAGCTATTATTTGCATAATCGAATTTTTTGACCCCGAAAATTTTCAAACTTCAGGGGTCTGTAACTCGGCCAAATGAAGTCGGATTTCGTCTATTTTGGTGTTATTCGACGCAGCTCGACGAGCTCTTTCGAATGAGGTATAATTTGCATATTCGAATTTTTCACCCCAAAAAAGTGCTTGGTCCCCCCTATGGTTTTTCGATTTTCAATCGCCTGTATCTCGGTTCAAAAATTTTTCCTAGAGCTAATTTTGGTGGCATTCGACTCAGCTCGACTAGCTCTTTCAAATGATATAACATTTGTAATTTAAAGCCTGCACCCACGTACTAAAGTGACCCCGAATTTGGCTAAAGAATTTTTAGCTGATGTATTAAATGAGAGAATTTGTTTGGCATCAAATTTCTCTTCTGGAAATTAAAAGAAAAATTTAACAACAACAACAAATTATTTTCTTTACCAACAACAAATAAACAACAAGAATCAGCAATTATTGAAGCAAATAAATATTTGGAGAATTTGAATGTCTGAAAAGTGAAAAATTTGCGGACAGGTAGGACACCAATCGAACATTACCTTGGCATGAAAGATTGGGTATTCAAGATTAAATTTGGTGGAAAATTTTTAAAAAAATAAAATTTTTTTAAAAGGCCATTGTATTGGAACGCAATAGGCTTGGCCTTACTACTTTTGCAAACAAACCCAAATTTCATTGACTGCCGACGAATGTTTTGAGAAAATGATGACTTTTCTTGGCGGAATGGCAGCGGAAGTATTATTTCTTAAGAAGGATTCAAAAATGGCCCAATATTTAAATTAAATTCGAATCAAAAATTGCTCAAGTAACTGTCAAGAAGATTTAGCCAAAGTCTACAATCTGGCTAAGGAGATGACAATGAAGTATGGAATGAACCCGGAGATAGGGCCTATTGGTATTGGCGACTTCAGTACAGATGAAATGGAAGCAAAGGTTCTCATCCATGCTGGGAACCTTGCAAAGTTAGCATATGATAAATGCTTGGAACTTATTGAAGAAAAGGAAATTTTGGTAATCCCTTTTCGAATTTGGTAAAGAAAGTAGCTGCCCGCCTTTTGGAAATCAATACAATTGAAGAAAAGGAATTGAATGAGTATGTTTTCAAATAAATAAAAATATTTAAATTTTATTAAAAAATGATACTTGCAGAAAATCTGGCTAAAATGGCTTTGGAAAGGTGCATTGAAATTCTTCGTGACAAGGAAGAGTTGGTTCGAAGAATTGCTGGTTGCCTTCTAAATAGCAAAACTAGAAGAACTTGAACTGAACAGGTTTTACAAAGGAAAAAAGATTTAAATTATATTTCAGTTTGATTCTTGGTTGACATTTAAATGAAATCAATGAAGATTCGGTAATAGTCAATTGAAGAAGAATATTCAAATTTAAGAATATTATGATATAAAAGATAATTATTTGAGCATATACATAATATATAAAAATTTATTTTCCTTTTTTTATTTTTGCCTCTCTTATTAATGCTGGTTTAATAAACTGCTTTTCTAGTTTTAGCCAATTTTAAGAATCAGTTATCTATTCCTTAAATATTTTTAAATACATTTTATTTATCTTTAGAAATTTTTTTTAAAAATTCTGATAAAATTCTTGGACAATCAAGAATTTGAACAATAATAAAAACAACAGGGTACAGCTCAAAACGGCGCGCGGCCATAAAGGCGCAAAGCCATAACTAGCTAGATATTTTCTGACCCTTCGCAATTTTGGTACCAATTTCTTTAGCTCGATGAGAGGAGTTGGTTGATACTAAATTTGGCAAGATTAGGAAATCTTAAAGCAAGTTATGACTTTGCGCCGTTATGGCTGTGCGCCGTTTTGGGCGTGTCCTAAAACAACATTATATATTTTTAATGGATTTAATTAAAGAATTTTTAGCTGAAGTACTAAATGAGAGAATTTGTTTGGCATCAAATTTCTCTTCTGTAAATGAAAAGAAAAATTTAACAACAACAACAAATTATTTTCTTTACCAACAACAAATAAACAACAAGAATCAGCAATTATTGAAGCAAATAAATATTTGGAGAATTTGAAGTCTGTGTCTATACATGTGCTGTTGGGACATTCAGAATGTAAAGAATCTGGGGATAAATTGTGTTCGGCTATGCAGGATACTGAGGTTTCTATTGAAATACGTAGTTGACGGTTTCTTTTCAAAAATTTTGTTGGGTGAGCAAACGAAAAAGTTGGGTACAGCCCAAAACGGCGCGCGGCCATAACGGCGCAAAGCCATAACTTGCGGGAAAATGTCTGGCCCTTGTCAATTTTGATACTAAACTCCCTAGCTCTATGTGAGGAATCGTTTGATACTAAATCTGTTAGGAATAAGAAATCTTAAAGCAAGTTATGGCTTTGCGCCGTTATGGCCGCGCGCCGTTTTGGCATTATGCATTAATTTTTTTCTCCTTTTTCTAGATATAAACATAATTCTGGACAATAAACAAGTATTTGTTTGGCATCAAATTTCTCTTCTGGAAATGAAAAGAGAACAGCAAAGAACAACAAGAATCAGCAATTATTGAAGCAAATAAATATTTGGAGAATTTGAAGTCTGTGTCTATACATGTGCTGTTGGGACATTCAGAATGTAAAGAATCTTGCGACAAATTGTGCTCGGCTATGCAAGATACAGAGGTTTTTATCGAACTAGTTTACTTTAAAAATTTTTTTGGGTTGGAATATGTAAACTCAATTTAGTATACATTTTTTAATTTTAGTTACTCAAATTGGAGGAGAGAAACAATACCCTCAATTTAAAATATAAAGCACTATTTTTTAACTCCATTCAGTGACCAACCAAACTTTAAAAATGTATCTTAAACTGAAGTTTACCGAATTTCGAAAGTATTTACAAGTTGAAAAATTGGGTATTTGAGTTCCAGATTACGTTTACTTTTCGAAAATAGAAAAGAAATTTAAAAAAGGTTTTTAAAGGTTTGGACCTTCAAGCTCCATCATCAACGGCCTCCCGATTCAATTGGACGTCCTCCAATGCTGCCATTATTTTTAAAACAAGCTCTACGTTCTCAGCTACATTTTTCACCTCTGTTCTTGGTTGACAGCGAATAAAACTTTTTTGTTCTTCACTATTGTTCGGTAATTTATAATTTTTTAGTTTGTTAGCTTCTGTTGGTGGTAGAATTTTTCGGAGCACCTCAGTTCAGTTTGGATCAGTTCAGTCTGGACCCTATAACTATTCAAGGAATTGTCACTTTTTCATTCTCTTAGTACCAATGAATAGAGAATCAAAAGCTCTACAACATTTCAAAAAATCAGGGCTCGCGACTGAACTAGGCCCAGACTGAAACGAGGTGTACCTTTTCTATTTTCTAAAGTTTAAAAAAATATTTTTTCTATTAAAAATTAATTTCTTTTTTTATTAAAGTGTTTTGGCGAGAGTGAATCAGGTTTTATCTACTTTCAAACCCAATTTCTTCTCAAGTCCAATCTCACAAATTTCCTGCTTGTTATTGTTCTACTACTTCAAATGGAAGGGGAATATGGTTAGAACTTTGTGTACAGTGGTTGGAACGAGAATATTTTCTTTCAAAAGCGCCAATTTTGTGTCCTTCTATTGAGTAAATTTTAAAGAGAAAATTTTTTAAAAATTTCCAAAAAAATTTAAGAATGGATTGTAACGATTCTTGGGTTCTTCCACCTTTGTCTGACACAAATAATGGGCTCAACCAAGAACAAAATCAACGTCCAAGTTCTTCGCTAAGTTCATCATTGTGTAGTAGCAGTAGTGACTCTGATGAAGATATTCAAGAGGAAGATGAGTGAATCAGGTTTATATTTTAACTATAAAAAAACTTTTTCGAATAAGTACCTCAAGAACTAACTTTTACATATGTAAAGGCCTCCAAAATTTAATAAACGTCACTTTAAGTCACTGGGCATGAGAGGAACTCCTTAAACGTTACCTTCAATTTAAATGCATCCTGTTGTAAGGGATGACTGTATAAGGCCCAAATTGATTTACTTTATCAAGAAATCGATAAAAAATATTTTTTTAAGGTTTGGACCTTCAAGCTACATCATCAACGACCTGCGATTCAATTGGTCATCCTCCAATGCTGCCATTGTTTTTAAGACAAGCTCTACGTTCTCAACTACATTTTTCGCCTCTGTTTTATGGATAAGCCCCTCTTTTCAAGTTATTCACTTCAATTAATGGTTGTTCCAACCCATTCAATGGCACCCGGTGGCGGTTTCTTCTCTGTCCAACGAGTTAAATATCCAGTTCAAACATTCCTTTTCTTCAACGAAATGGGTGGTTCTTCACTAAATGAGATCTCAACAAGAACTCCTGCTTTATTACATTTGGTAGATAAAAAGAAAATAATCAAATAATTGTGTGGAAAATCTATGTCACTAAGTACCCGTCATATCTTTTCATAACCATCGGGCCGTTATTTTATGTGTGGGCTATAACTGGGTGAGAGCGACTTTTTATTTCTTTAAAAGATTTTCTGGGCATAAATTAGGTACACAAACCCAACGTTGACTAATTGCAGAAGCTGTTGATTTACTGCATAGATTTTCACTGTACTATTAGTTTAATTTTATTAGTACATATTAGTTTATATTTTATTAGTCTCCATCTTATATGCTCGAATAATTAACCTCTCTAAAATTCCATAATTATGATTTCTCTTCTTTTAGAATTCTTAGGGTTCCCTCCTATGTTTTTTGACAAACCCTTTATCTCAGCCCAAAGCTGTTTCCACGGACTAATTTAAATGTCATTCTACTCAGCTCGCCGAGCTTAAAACAAGATGATTTTATTACATTGATCTTAGCTCGGCGAGGGAGTACGGGAGATATGGCGGAATTTAACAAAAGTAGTATAAATACAAACTTTTTTTGCCTTTTCAGTAGATTCACAAAGGAAACTTGCCACTACGTGGCCGGCCTCATGAATGGCCACGCGGTGGAGATCAGCCGCAGAAAGGTTTGAATTAGCATGTTCTTTATGGATGCAACAACAATCCAAATTGTAAAGGGTAGGGCTTTCGTAGACATTAAAACCAGTTACAGGTTTAAGTATATTAACGGCAGCATTTTTCAAAAAATCTGATGTAGCAGCAGCAGATAAACGATTGAATCCAAATCCATTAGGCGATTTTTTCTTGTTATAGACCTTTATTGCTCGCTCAGTAGCCTCACAGAAAAAGCTAGCAACCACGTGACCAGCCTCGTGGATGGCCACGCGGTGCAGGTCTGCAGCAGATGGAGTCGGTTTGTCTTCATCCGTATTGATTGAACAACAATTAAGGTTGTACAAAGTTTTAGATTGGCTTAGATTTAAAGACGTAATAGGCTCCATATTGAAAATTGAAGAAGCAGAATTAAATTTTCTTCCAGAATTCTTTTTGTAAAAAAACAAATAAATCCAAGATGTACTTGAAATGAAAAAATTTATTTCTTAAAAATAAATTTAAACATACATGGTAGCACCAACAGCTACTCCAAGTAAAAATGACAATTGTTTTTCCATTTTTGTTGAGGTAATAAAATAAATTTGTTGATAAAAGATTTGTTTATATTCTAGAAAAGTAAAAATATAAATTTTTGAAAATATACGGAATTTTATAAAAAACACGTAAAATAAACTTGATTCAGTGGCTAAAATTTAGGTCTTTTATATTTTTACTTTTGTAGAATATAAACAAATCTTTTATCAACAAATTTATTTTATTACCTCAACAAAAATGGAAAAACAATTGTCATTTTTACTTGGAGTAGCTGTTGGTGCTACCATGTATGTTTAAATTTATTTTTAAGAAATAAATTTTTTCATTTCAAGTACATCTTGGATTTATTTGTTTTTTTACAAAAAGAATTCTGGAAGAAAATTTAATTCTGCTTCTTCAATTTTCAATATGGAGCCTATTACGTCTTTAAATCTAAGCCAATCTAAAACTTTGTACAACCTTAATTGTTGTTCAATCAATACGGATGAAGACAAACCGACTCCATCTGCTGCAGACCTGCACCGCGTGGCCATCCACGAGGCTGGTCACGTGGTTGCTAGCTTTTTCTGTGAGGCTACTGAGCGAGCAATAAAGGTCTATAACAAGAAAAATCGCCTAATGGATTTGGATTCAATCGTTTATCTGCTGCTGCTACATCAGATTTTTTGAAAAATGCTGCCGTTAATATACTTAAACCTGTAACTGGTTTTAATGTCTACGAAAGCCCTACCCTTTACAATTTGGATTGTTGTTGCATCCATAAAGAACATGCTAATTCAAACCTTTCTGCGGCTGATCTCCACCGCGTGGCCATTCATGAGGCCGGCCACGTAGTGGCAAGTTTCCTTTGTGAATCTACTGAAAAGGCAAAAAAAGTTTGTATTTATACTACTTTTGTTAAATTCCGCCATATCTCCCGTACTCCCTCGCCGAGCTAAGATCAATGTAATAAAATCATCTTGTTTTAAGCTCGGCGAGCTGAGTAGAATGACATTTAAATTAGTCCGTGGAAACAGCTTTGGGCTGAGATAAAGGGTTTGTCAAAAAACATAGGAGGGAGTACGCTCATTTTAGTGGTTTAGTTTGCTTCTACCTAAAAATTTTAAAAGAAGAATCAAAATTATGGAATTTTAGAGAGGTTAATTATCGAGCATATATACCTACTTAATATACATACTATATAAATTTCTCTTTCCATTTACTTTTAATTTATTCTTGCCTTTTTTTATTTAATAATGGTTTAATAAATTTATTTTCGTAGATTTAGCCAATTTTAAATAGTTAGTATACCCGGTTCTATAATCGGTGTGATTATAGAATTAAAATCTGATTGAGTTTAATGAAATCATTCAGTGATCAGAGCGAGCTAAGATAAAATTGGTACTCTTCACTTATAGCGGGTTTTTAATGCGTGGATGGATATGGACGTATGAGGTGTCATTCGACTCAGCTCGACGAGCTGAGTCGAACTAGGGGTGGGAGAAGTTTGTCCGATACCTAGGTACCGAGTTACAGACTTCAGAAAATTCAAAAAGAGAAGGGGGGAGTAAGCTCATTTTGGGTTGAAAAATTCAAATATGCAAATAATAGCTCATTCGAAAGAGCTCATCGAGCTGAGTCGAATGACACCAAAATCAACGAAATCTGACTTGATTTAACAAAGTTATGAGCATTTGTTTTAGCTCCTTACATATGCTCGCCGTGGAGGTTTCTGCTGACAGAGGCCCCAGGTACCTAGAGCAAGGGAGATAGCAGTAGGTTTATGTTACGAGCCCAGAACCCAGCGACCGTTGACTCCCCGCGAGGCGCGTGCCGCAAAACCCCGCGCGAAGCGCGGGGTTTTGCACAAGCGCCTCGCCGACGCTCCATAGGATTAGGTTTTAGTTTTTCTATCGTAACTTTGTATAGACTTGTACAATCACGATGATTTTGGTGTCATTCGACACAGCTCGTCGAGCTCTTTCGAATGAGCTATCATTTGCATATTTATGATGCCGCTTACGATTTTTGACCATTTTGAGCCCCTATATCTCGGTCCCTAGGTACCGGACAAACTTCTCCCACCCCTAGTTCGACTCAGCTCGTCGAGCTGAGTCGAATGACACCTCATTCGTCCATATCCATCCACGAATTAAAAACCCGCTATAAGTGAAAATTTTCATAAAATTTTACTTTCACCGAAAGAAAAAATAAAATAACTTTTCAAATGAAACGAAAATTCTCGCCCAGCTCTGACAGGGATTAGAGAATGTAATAAAAAATTTTATCAAACAATCTCTGCTTTTTAATAAAACGTTTCAAACATCGGACGCCAACTTTATTGTTTGTGTCATTCTTTATTGTTTAGTTTTTTAACAATAAATTTCTTACTCAAAAAATTCGTTTTCATTTACTACATAAAATTCATTGTATTTTTCTTTAATTCTTTTTTACCATTTTTTTAATTTTTTAAATATTTATTTATTTTCTCTTATCGTTTTAAATCTTTGTTATAAATTAACTAAAGTAATTTATTTTTTTTTCTAACTTGACCAAAGATTGTTGAACACTTTCTATGTCCACTTCCCACCTTTTAAAAAAATATTTTCAAAAATTTTTTTATTTAAAGATTATGTTGAGATATTTTAAATAAAAAAAGAGAAGACCAAAGACTGGTTTTTGGGGGGAGAGATGAGAGAAAACCCTTTCTTTACTCTTTTAACCTTCCGATCACTTTATTTATAGGTTAACTATTTTTCTTCATTTCATTTCCTTCATCTAGGAAGGAAATTTGCATTTTTAAACCCAAATAGGATTCCCCCCCCCCCCCCCCATCATTCTTTCTATTTTTGCCGTTCCGTTCTTTATTTGCTGTGTTCTCTTCATTCTGTTGTCCCGCAGCAAATATATGTAGCAATCTGCGCAGTGTTTTCCCAAGCTAAAAATAACCCCCAAAATGACTAAATTTGCATAGTTGAGTCTAGGCGTTTTTTCCTTCTTATTTGTTAGTTAATATTTTATTTGATCTAAAAAAGATTTGATTTTGCTGATTTTTAAGTGGCCAACTTAAACTATGAGGAAATCACTTCGTTTAAAAAATTATCTGTTCTTCAACTTTTGTATCAGTTTAGACTCTAATATCTCTATGCCAAATAGGGTTGGTCAGTTGGGGAAGAAAACTTGCTAGTTTTTTTATTCTCCACCCCAGACTTATAGGCGTTCTCTTATTAATTTTTGTATTAGGGAAGTAATGAGTGAAGGCAATAAAAAAGTAAGAGGTAATGAGTGAAGGCAATAAAAAAGTAAGAGGGAGAGTGACCTTTACTCTCAAAAAAAACCTCCAACAAACTTTTTTCGTAAAGTAAAATTAAATTTTTTAATTCCTATTCATTTCTCGTTTCATTTTACTGAGTCAAAATTACATAGGAAATTATACAACATATTAAAATTTTTCACACGCCTTTATGTATTTTTAAAATATCCGAATTTCGTTAAATCTTTATTTAAATCGGCTGATAAGCTAGGCATGATCTAAACTTTTATCTTTGAATTTTAACTGGTTATACTATTAATAAAAAATAAGTGAAAAGGAAACAATTGATTATTGCGAAAAAAATTTTACTTTAGCTAGTACATATTTTGACCCACATTCCAATTGATGTGAAAATAATTTTATATTGTGTGTACATAAATAGATTTTTTGTATTACATATTATTTAATCTCCTTTTTTAATTAAAATTATTTTATTCCTGCTGTTAATCCTCCTCGGTCAATATGTACGTTAAAACTCGTTTCATAATTATCGACATTGCAAGAAATTTTATCATTAGGAAGGTCTCGAGTAACTTTTTGTGTAATTTTGAACTTTGTATGCCCCCTTTCTTTATTTTCTCCCCAAATTTATGACGATGTGCCCAGCTCTAAGCGTTAGAATCAAGAGTCCTGTACTGTCTCTGGGTGAGTCTTCCATTAAAATTTTCCATTTTTTTCTTCCCAGTAAAATTTTAAGAAATACGGTGAAAATTTTCAAATAATATGTACCAGAGCATCGGCATAACTTCTAATTTACACGCACAGTACTCGACCTTATGTTCTAACACAGTGTTGAAACGGCCAATTTTAGTTGGCTGTTCTGAAACGTCCCTTACCATTTATTTTATTATTTAAGGAAAATTAATTCTTGTTTTTTATGGTCATTTAAATGGACATTGTTTACATATATTTATTGAATAATTTATTTTTTTTAATTCCGTCCATACGCGTTTACTTTAAAATTTATTTTTTTAGATTTTTGTCTCACAAACGCGTACATTTATTTTAATTTTCAGATCGAATTAATAGTTTATTTTTTTCGCGTCCTCCCTATTAGTTATTAGTCTTCACTACTCTATTTTATTTTAACAACGAATAATGGCATCTACATTGGAGCAGGACGTAGTCCTTCCAGGCAATTCTTAATTTTTGTTTCCCCTCACTAATCTCTCTTATTTCAGCAAAGGTCACCAATTCTGGTTCGGCCCCAACAGCCGCACACATTGGCGTCTTGTTGAATGGTTATCAGATGGACATCCGTAAAACTGTGCCGCAAGTCTTCCAATTTGAGCTGACATTTGTTGGGGAGCGAACGGTGAATGTTCAAGGGCAGCAGAATGTTAAGAAGCAACAATTTGAGCGTGGACCACGTAACGAGTGAGTTTGAGACTTTTAGGGGACGTGTTTTAAACGAATACAAATTTAGTGAGTCAAAAGAAACCCGTCGTCGTCTGATTTGGAGTCTTTTCCAGCAATTGTTGGATCAGAACAGAGATGTCTTTGGGGACAACAAGAAGATGTTCACATACGACTGCGCTACTTTACTTTATTCAATAAATGATTTGGGAATGAAGCCGGGTGCTAAACGTGAATTTGTTCTCAACGTTGATAGGGTATTCAATTTTTAATATTATATAATGGGGTTTTTTGGTGAAACGAGAAAAGTATGTGGGACTTGAAAGTCGATTAATTTTCCACCAGATTTTCTTTTTTGGATAGTTTCTGGTTGGGTAGAGGTTTTAAGTCAGGCCGACGTTCGAGTTGTTTTCGGCCCTCATTTTTATCGGCCTGGCACGACCGAGTCTTTTTTGTGCCTAAATTCAATGCCCGACTCGATCTTTCGGATCGGGCCCCAACTATAGTTTCTGGGGTTTTCCTATTGATTTCTTTTTATCGAAGTTTTTGGTTCCATTGTTCCCTAAATTTTGTCCTTAAAACAATCTCAAATTTTTTATTTTTAAGAATGCTCTCGAGGATCGTGCAAAGGCTTATATTCGCAACACAGAACGTATTGTGGCATATTTGCTTCGAACCGAAACAGTTATTTTTTTCTTGAATTTTCATGAAAATGATTTCCTAAATTTAGGTGAACCTTAAAAACGCCGTTCAGTCATATCTTCAAGGTGATCGCTCTGTTGTTCAATTTTTGGAGTTACTTTCTTCACAAAGAATGTTTGAGAAGGGTCAACACTATTCGTTTGGCAACCGATTGTATGATCAAGAGAGTACAGTTCAGCTGCAAGGCGTCCCGCAAATTTTGAAAAGTGGAATGCAGAAGAATGTAAATAATTAAAATTTATTTTTTTTGTTAATTTATGTAGGGTTGTTCCCGATTTCCTCGTCCGTCGATGATTTTTTTGATATTTTCTGATCCCGGTCTTTGTCGGGTCGGGGATTAGCCCTTACTTTTAGATATTGAAACAGTCTATTCAAACAAAAATTAAAATTTTTCTAACCAACCCTTTAAAATTTAGGTACGTTTTGTTGGCGAAACTTTGCAGAATGCTATGCCAATTTTGCAGATTGATCGTTAGTTTTTATTCATAATAATTTTTATTTTAAATTATCAATTTTCAGCAAAGAAATCTGCATTCTTCCCTGGAGTGGATTTGTTGAATTTTGTTTGCGATTTTCTTGGTGTGAATCATCCTGATGTTATTATGCAAAATATGGGCAGATATTTTGATCAGATGAATAAGCAAATTAAAGGTTTATTTTCTTGTAAAAAAATTACCAATGAATTTTTAAGGTCTCGTTCTTCAAACAACCCACTTACCGGAAAATCAAGTGACTTTTGCCAATTCTGGTTTAACCAACCGACCGGCAAATGAAATTACGTTTCAACGCGAAGGGCAAACAATCAGTGTTGTTCAACACTTTCAACAAACGTACCACTTGAATTTGCGTTTCGGAAGACTTCCTTGTGTCATTCAAAAAGCTGGTCCAAAGGAATCTTTTTACCCAATGGAATTGGTTAAAATTGTGTATGTTTTTATTTTTATGTAAATTTTGGGGAGTATTTGGTGTAATTGGACAAAATATCCCAGAAATTTATTATAATTAAAGTTCTTATTTTCATTTTTAGACAAGGTCAACGAGTTCCAATTGATAAGCAAACGCCCAAGTTAACTGAGCAAATGATTAGGCAATGCCAAGTTCTGCCAGCTGCAATGCAGGAACAAATCACGATTCAACGCGACCAAGGAATGCTTCAAAATATGAATTCGTATTTCACTGCGCACAATGTCCGTATTGATCCGCACTTGTGCAAAACGGAAGCTTCGATGCTGTTTCCGCCTGCCATTCAATACAACCCAGATCGTGTTGAGCCAAGCCAGAATGGAGGTTTTGAAAATATTTTCTTTATTCTTGATAATATTTAAAATTTATTTTTCAGCCCTTGATTGGAAGTTGATTGGAGGTGGCGCCCAGAATCGTCGTTTCACAAACCCCGTTGAATGGCCAAAGCTTTGGGCTGTTGTAATTCTTCAAAATTGTGTTCAAATGGATCAATGCCAGTAAGTTTTCGAACTGAAACTTTACTAGAAGATTTTCTAATTTGGTTAATATGTTTATTAAGACGTTTTTGTGAGCAGCTTGTTCAAACAGCTCAACGTCGGGGTATTGGAAATGCAATGTTACCACAACGTGTTGATCATTATACGGAGTCGAGCATGTATTTTTTCGTTAATTTTTAGATTTATTTTTAAATCAAATTTTTAGTGATTATGTCAGTGAGAAGTTCCAATTTTACGCCACACATCGGTGCATGTTTGTGTTGTTCTTTGCAGATGGAAAGGAGAGGGCACATGCTGGTGATTTCCACCACGTAATGAAATATTGTGAACAGAAATATGGTTAGTTGTTTAATTTAAAGGATTTTTAATTCTGTTTTGCTATAGACATCCTTACACAACATGTTGGGCCAAAAATGATGTCTAAAGGTGTTGGAGGTGGTGGTGGGGGTGCAATGATTTTTGAGAACATTTTGATGAAGACCAACCTGAAAATGGGTGGTTCCAACTTTAACATTGTTACGCCTGATGTTTTCAAGAGAGCAATAAGGAACAATAATGATGTTTTGTAAGTGATTCATAAATTATTTTAAATTATTTTTTTAAATAATTTTCTAGTAGTGAGATTTGGATGGGTGGACGACGAATGTTTTTTGGCATTGGAATGTCCCATGCTCCACCGCAAACTTTATTTGAGCGTCAAACAGGAAAGGCACCAGCAATTCCAACAGTTGTCGGAGTATGTATTTTTTAAATTTTTTCATAGAAAACATTTTCTTTTATTTTTAGATGGCCTATACTACTAGCCGTGAAATGCTCAAACTTCGAGGAACATATTGGTTCCAGCAAGCCAGAACTACAATAATGAAAGAAGAGCAAATGCGTCCTCTTGTAGATGCAGTCAAAAATGCGTTGTATATTTATGAAACGGAAAATGGTGATCAATTTCCTGAACATTTGATTGTTTTTCGAGGAGGCGCTTCTGAAGGAGAATTTAAAAAGGTTTTTTTAATGATTTAATATTTTTTTAAATTTTTAAATTTAAGGTTTCTCGTTGGGAAGGCGGTGCAATTGAATTGGCGTGCAAAGAGATCTCGCATGAGCGAAAGGGAAAATTCAACATTCCTGCCATTACTATTGTTGTATGCCAGCGCCAGTCCAACTATCGAGTTTGTTATTTTTAATTTTTTAAACCTATTCGAGTTTTTCAGATTGTTCCTGAACGCATCAACAGTCGAGGAAGAGCCCCTGAACAGAACTGCCAACCTGGAACTGTTGTGGACAAAGGAGTAATGAATGCAGCGTTGACAGAATTTTTGTTGATTCCTCACAAGGCTCTACAAGTATTTTTTTTTATTTGAATTTATTTATAAAAATGTTTTCTTCTAGGGAACTGCCCAGCCGTTGCGCTGTACTGTCGTACACGAATTTCGACCACCTCAGGGACCATCCGCTAGAATGCCACAAATGAAGCTGGAAGAAATCGAATACATCACTTATGCGTTAGTTTTTTAATTTTTAAAATTTTTTTATCAGGTTTGACTTTTAATTTTTCAGTTTGGCTTATTCTCATGGTATTTGTGCTATGTCTACAGCCGTTCCCGGAGTCCTCTATTCTGCGGATGAGTTGGCAAAGCGAGGCAGAAACAATTGGAAAATGCATACGTAAATTTTTTTAATTTTTATTTGGAAATATTTCCCTTTTTTAGCTCTGATGGGTCCAACGCACAAGTTTTCGAACTTCCTCCGCCAGGACAAGGTCAAGAAGAGGCCATTCAAGCTTTGGATAACCAACGAACTAGCTACTTTGCTGAAGTCACCGATCAACTCAATCCAAAAATTCCAACGAAATTTTGGGCTTAAAAATTGGAAAAATATGTTGGGAGGTTTTACTTTTTCT
Source organism: Meloidogyne incognita (assembly GCA_036172945.1). Classification (NCBI taxonomy): domain Eukaryota; kingdom Metazoa; phylum Nematoda; class Chromadorea; order Rhabditida; family Meloidogynidae; genus Meloidogyne; species Meloidogyne incognita. The sequence goes on from JARQAC010000013.1 coordinate 908,829, forward strand.
TTTTTAAAAAAAAGTCTGTCCATTATGCTCTATTTAAACACTTGTTTGTTTTTCTTCCCATTTTTGTTTTAATTCAAAAATAGAATTTTGTTTTTTTGTTTCCCAAAAAATATGATCAATTCTCAGAAACACACAAAACATTCACCTTATTTTGGAATATATACCTATTTAATTAACCTTTTTTCTCTCTATTAATATAAATTATTTTTTCTTTTTTTTTTTTTGAATTATTATTTTTTTGTTTCAAACTTTTCTCCCCTTGGTTCGCTTGCCTTATTTTTTAAAAATACAGTCGAGAATTTTCTTTTAAATTTTCTTGGGTTTTGTCAATGATTTTAATAAAAATCACCTTATTTTTTAAAATAAAATTCTCAACTTTCGACTGTATTTTTAACCATGAAATCGTTTTAATCATCATTTATTTATTTGAAATCTCTTCAAAAAACTACACGTACACTGCTATCTATTTTAATAAAATGCTGCCTTTTTTTTATTTATTATTTACTCATTTTTTTGTTTTGGTTTAAAAATTGAAAGATCTAATTTCTTTTTTAAAACTAAAGGGTTTTCATTTATATTACTGCACTTAAAAACTTATTCTAGGCAAGTCCATTTTAAGTTTGCTTAAGAAAATGCTCTTTCAAATTACTTGGATACAAATATGTAATCCGGGGAATATCCTAAAATAATCTTTTAACCCTAATCTAGAAGCGTGTAGGGTTAAGTAAGGCATACTAAATTCAAATTATAATAAGTTGGAGCACACAAGTGAAACCTAAGTAAACGTGAACACTATTTAATGAGCATTTTTTAAAAATCAGATTGGCTACTGGGTATGGGAATTGTCTAAGTAATACCCCCAGTATTTCGTACACCTCCGTTAAGTGTGCGATTTTTTCTGCTCTAAAGTTATAGGGTATAACTAATTTTATTTAAAAATGTTTGGCACTTATTAAATTTAATTAAAAAATTTTTCATTTCAAATTAAATTCTTTTTTTATTAATTTTACCACAATGCCCATTTTCTTTCTTTAAATTTAATTTTCTTCACAATAATTAAAAGAAACTCTTAAAAAATTAATTAATATTTAATTAACGGCCATAAAATACAATTTATTTAACCAATAAAACTGCCTATACAAGCAATACATAAATTTATTTTTTCATTTATTTTGTATTTTCTAATTTTTTTTTTGCCTTGTTTTTAATTCTCAGGGCCTTTATTTTAAATTTATAATTATCAAAATTAATACATATATTTGTCGATTAGCATTAAATAAATATTTGTTGGAATAAAAAAATATTTTTTCATAGATTTTTTAAAGAATATTTGGGTTAATTTTGATGGGAAGGATATTAATAAATATCCTAAAAGTACTGCCTAATTTATTTTACATTGATTGGATTATATTTCTTATTACAGGATAAGGCTGGCGGTTTTCTAGGAAATCTTCGGGGATCCGTAACTATTATCCGAACCAATACGAAAATTACCGGACACCCGGGATTTTTTCGGACAGGAACAAGGTTGTCCGCAATTGCGTAAATTGCTTGGCTTTTCGGTTTTGCTGATTGCGTTTGCCGATTTTAAAATAAACATTTCGGATTGTAGATGCGAAAAATTTTTTAACTATCTGTTTATTGGCAGATCACAATGATTCAAAAAATCATTATTTTTACTTTTCACGATGGATACGCCCACTGGTTGAAGTAAATTTCCTACGATTTATATTCAAAAAATTACAGAATTATTTAAAATTATTTTTAAATCTCATTTTAATAAAATTTAAAACAATCATTTTCGTTAATTCATTAACTTTCTTTTCTCCTATTCATGACTAACTTTATATACTTGTATCCGATATTGGTAAATTTTAATAGTCGATCCATCAGTCGCTTCGTGAATTATAGACTGTTCCAATCTAACTGTTGTTGCTTCTTGAGGGAAGAGAGCATGTTTTTCACTGTAGGCCATCCTTTCATTATTTTGTCCATTTTTGAATTTAACAAAACAAAAAATTTCAGTTTCCATGTCTTCCCTAATATTTACAGTTTGAGTAAAATTTTCAAAATCGTTAAAAGTCTCTTCTCCCATTTGTTGACTAATTAATGACACGTGAGAAAAGAGTGGAGTAACTTCATCTCTTTGATTTTGATGATAAAGTTTGTAGTCAAAAACTTCCATGGTCTCTTGGTTTAAATCGGCAAAGTTACTAAAATGTTAAGTTAAAATAAGAAGAAGAGAGAGGGGGTGGAGGGGGAGGCTTAATGTAGATCCCCCTCCCATTTTTCGAACTCTCTGGTAGTTATCGCTAGGCGCCTTCACTCGCCACAAGTGCTCTACCGACTAAGCTACTGAGACCAGGGCAATTGGGACAGCTCTGACCGGGACGTTGCTTTCACTTTCTTTTAATAAATCTTGAAACCCCTGTCTAGTCATTGTTTTAAATGTTTGCCAGCTAGATCTTTCTCTTCCTTACACTATCTTAAATTGAGGTTATCTAATTTGGAGGTAGATACATAAATATTTGTGTAATTTTAAATTACTCTGTGTGTTCAAAGGTTATAATTTGATTAGGATTTGCCGGGCCCATCTCAGCGCGGGCAAGTTGAATTTCTTCAAATGCAGACTCAAACAAATGTTGACGAAGTTGAACTAAATTTCAAGATTTAAATTAATATATAAAGTATATGCTAGTGTTTGGCGTGAGACTGTGATTTTTAAAATTTTTTTGAGATTAAAGCAATATTTTTTATAGTATCAAATCTGGATTGTTCCGGATATCAGCACTTTTTTCGGTCCAGGCTATCTGTTTTACGGTGGTTGTTCGATTTTGCATCGCAACTCAGAAAAACGCAGACTAAAACTCTCCTTCTCTCCTAGTGACGTAGAGACTAGTTAAACCAAAACCTCGCCGTGGCTAAAAATCTCTAGGTGGTCATCTTATCCTTATCTTAACTGTTTTGTAATAGGAAATCGACTGCTTATTTTAATCAAAACTTGCATTTATAATTGAAAGGCATATGTGTTATGTTCGCTCGATTCATTGAATAATGTTCAAATTGAAGAATAAAATCATTATAGGTAACTGGTTGTGGTTGAGTGTAAACAAATTTTAGATAAATATTTATTAGTTGAATTAAATGTAATATTACTATAGTCATAAGCATCTTACTGTAAAGGATCTTGGAATAAAAATCAGAGTTCGAACCAAGTCCAAGCCCAGGACCGGGTTTTCTGGGCCAGTAGTCCGGAAACTGTGTGTTTTGATAAAACTTGGTTCGGATTTCAAAGTTTTCGAGGGGGTCAGCCCGGGTCATCCTGAATGAAAAAAAACCACGGACGGGCCCGGCAATGTGAAAAGTTCGAACTTAATAAAAATAGAAAAAAATTTACAATGAGTTTTGATCAGGTTAGATATCTATGTAGTTATTGTAAGGAGTAGGGGATAAGCTTTTTTTACAAGGCGGGGTTTAAATTTATTAAAATAACTGCTCGAAGATGTCCAAAATGAAGTTCCGTAGTGTTTTGTTTCTATTTGTAGTGGGTATATTTAAAGAAGCCGACAAAACCTCTGAAAAAACGAAGAAGATTGAAAAATAAAGAAGGTTCCTACTTATATTTTATATTTGGCTCTCAAAAAATATTTGTTTGAACGTTTGAGACGGAGAGAATATTCAAATAATTATTTTTTAAAATAAATAAACTTTTAAAAAAATATTGTCAAATTTAAAATATGAAAAGGAAATTATAAAGTTTTTGAGCTATTTTAAGAAAAGAATCTGAGCACTTTTTTGAATTAAAATTTATTTTTGATAAAAACATTTTTGAATATTCTTCTTTATCTATGCATGTGTCACTAATTTATTTCAATTAATTTCTCAGCTAATAATTTTTGGTTAGAAGGATATGAATTAACTTCTTAAAATATTGATAATTTTCCATTTGCTATGTTTTATTTAATTAACCGGCCGAGTTTACAGTTGGACAATCTACCGTATTTTCTCTAGTAATCCCCCAGTCTTTATTAATTCCCCAGTCTCTATTAATTCCCCACCCTGGGGATGGGTTGAAAAATAATCCCCCTTCTTTCTACCCCACTCTATTAATTCCCCACTCTAGAGATGGGTTGAAACAATAATCCCCCTGGGGGATTACTAGAGAAAATACGGTATATGTTAAATGAAGAAGCTCATCGAGCTGATTCGAATGATACTAAAGCACCCTAATTGAATAAGCTTAAAAACTAATAAACTATTGCAGTCAGCTAGACTTCTGTACAAAAGTTTTAGGCACGCGTCTCACTGGAATCAATGGTTTCTCTTTTGAAGAGAGGTCGATTCAATAATATTTTAAAGCTGGATTTTTATATATTTTATTAATAAATTTTATGAATTTAGTAACTCGTTCTTTAATTAATAAATCTCTAATCTTTTAAAAATCTTCTTCTCTTTAACAAAAATCTTCCGACTCTGTATCCATATCTTCCGACTTTACCACCTTTGGTGCAAAAGCTATTTGATTCAATAAAGTGTCAAATAAAACACAATAATTTTTGAAAATATATGAGGAAATTTTCAATTGATTTTCTTTGTCAGTTCCAAGTCCAAGTGCACACTTATTTTTATACTTGAAAAATTAAAAATAATATTAGTACTCTTTTTGTTCATCCCCTCATAGTAAATTTTTTCCTTGATGTACAAAATGGTCAGTACCGGGAATATTACCGGTAATATTCCAACTACTAGACCCGGGAATATTCTAAGGGTCGCAATTTCGATTCTTACCTTATTTTAACCAAAATACACCTATTTAAATTAAAAAAAATTGAGGAAAAATTGACTATAAGGGGGGGGGGGACAAGTCCGTAATTTTTATGGATTTTTTGTTGATTTTTAACTTGATGTATTTTGGTTAAAATAAAATAAAGATCGAAATTGCGACCCTTGAAATATTCTAGGTACTAGTCAGCTCCAAATTATTCAGGTGTCCCTATTGTTTTCAGTAAAAATGAACCTTTACAATTGACAAAATGTGAAAACTGTTAGTTTTTGGACAATTTGATAAATGACCATCCCCTACAGACGTTTAAAAATTTCTAACAAATATTTACTTACCCCATGGTTTGCTAAATCTTTTCCAGAAACATTAATTGTTGTATTTAAATTTTTAAATTTTAAACCAATTGTTGAAGTTTGTTCAGATCTTAAATTAGTACATTTTTCATTTAAATAATAAATATTTTCCTCATCAATTAGGGCATTTAAGGCTTTTGCAATTTTTTCAATATCTTTAACATTTCCTTTTATAACTTCGTCTGGATATGAATGATAAATTTCGAATTCCGTATTATTTCCAACATTTATAAGCGTCTCTCCTTTACTATCAACTACTTGATCAACAAAAATAACAATTTTATCAAAGTTTTGCTCCTTAATTTTAAATATATACAGACGAATCTCGCTCTCTCTCTCTCAGACGAATCTCGGTTCGTAAATAGAGGGTGACCATATCGAGAATCGAATTTTAGTAAAAATTAAATTTTTTCGGCTAAATTGAATTTTCCAAAACCCCATTTTTTATTTTCTAACAATAAGTTGAGCTTGTTTCCTAATGAACAACATTTATAAGCGTCTCTCCTTTACTATCAAATATCAAGTTTTTGGCTTTTCCTAATGATGGTTTATCTTCAGAACTTTGCCAGTAATGTGCTTTTATAAGAAAGCAGGTCAAGGTACCGCAGAGCTATAATCCGGACGCCCTGGTATATTTCGATGCAGCTCGTTGAGATGCATCGAACCATGCCAGGGCGTCCCGGATTCGATCACTTTAAACGGAGTTATAGCTCTGCGGTACCTTGGACTAGCGGTATTTTGGGGTGTACCCTTTTTATAATGAGATTTTTATTAAATATGAGAGGGTATTGTTTAGGTAGCTCCCTCACTCAATGGCTAATCAAATTTTAATTAAAATATTTTATAAATAAAGGGATGTCTAGCTGTATTTTCTAATGTTAACTTACATTAAATGTTGCATTAATTGGATTACTCATCGACTTCAAATCACAATAATTATTAAAATATTTTTCCTCATTATAACAAAAATCCACAAACATATATCTATCATAATATTCACTATATACATTATAAATAACCAAAGCAAAATCAACAAAAAATTCATCTTCATTATTTCTCAAAATTCTCTTTTCTAATTTATTTAAATGGAATTTTTGTCCTCCCTTTTTAAATTTTAAAATATCAAGCTTTCGGCTTTCCAAATTTTTCGATTCAACAAAATTCCAACTTAAAAAGAAAAATAAATAAATGGAAAAAAATAAAATTAGAGGGAAGGAGGGAAATTTATTTTTAATCAACATTCTTTTATGTACTATTTTTTTAATTTTTGAAGTTTTTATTATTTGAGTAGCCCCTTTAAATAAGTAAATTTTAGACCGGACCTGGAAAGCAAATATTATCTTTTTTATTGTAAAAATAGACGTTATCTATACTCCAATTTAAACTAGCTGCCAAATTGTGTTTTGTAAAAGGCAAATTTCTAGGTGTGGTTATTGATATATGAGGGAATTAAAAACGCAACATTTTAATATTCCGGGAATTTTTCTTCTTTTTCTTACTCTTTTTCTTGTCGAACAAACTCCAAAACACTCTCCGCAAATTATTTAAAATTTATTTTTCAATTCATTCAAATAAAATTTCAAACAATCTCATTTTAATTAATTCCTCATCTTTATTTACTTCTTCTTCCACAAATTAACGGCTAAGTTTATATTTTTGTACTCGATATTGTTCAATTGTAATAGTTGATCCATCAATCGCCGCTCTATGCTCGATTGACTGTTCCAATCTAACTATTTTACTTCTAGGGAAGAGAACGTGTCTTTCACTGTAAACATAATATTCTATATTTTGTCGATGTCTCAAGTTGACAAAATAAAAAATTTCAGTTTGAATGTTCTCTCTGATTCTTATAGGATGAGTAAAATTTTCAGGATCATCATAATTCTCTCCTTTCCGTAGATTAATTAATGGCTGGTAAGCTTGTAGGGGAACGACTTGATTTCTTTGATTTCTATGATAAAGTGTGTAAGTAAAATGTTCAAGAGTGTATTCATTTCTGTCAGGAAAGTCACTAAAATTTTAAAATATAAATTGTTTCCATTTATAAAGAAGAGGGGGATAGTGTTTTATAAACGTTATCCCCTTGGTGCTTAAAAAGATAAAAATGAGAGTATTCTGGGTAAAGCATATAGCTATTTCCTAAGGCTATGAAGTAGGCGGCGTGATGTAATGGATAACACATCAGTCCGGTCTATTGAAGATGCTGGTTCGCACCCAGACGCCGAATAACCTTTTGCACTAGCTAAAGGAGAGAAATATCTGAGTTTGTTAAAACTATCCCAGCTGCTTTACCAAATACACTATCCCAACTTAGTGTTCAACCAATTTGAGGCTATCCAATTTTGGAGGTACTAGAATGTATAAATTCGAGAGCCTATTTACTGTATTTACGTAATTTTAGATTACTTATCGTGTTCCTCTTCTCTAACTTGAAGAGCATTTGCCAGGCCCATCTCATTGCGGGCAAGTTCAACTTCTGCATATGCAGTATAAAACAAACGTCGACGAAGATTAACTAAATTCCAAAGAACATTTGTTACTAATATCCCTCCAAATCCCCAAATATCTCCAATTTAAAGGTTAGGAAGGATATCAGAGGATTTCTCCTCCAAATCGCCTGATATCACCAATTTGTAATTAAAAATATAGGCAGATTTAAAGGGATTAAAGGGTTATAAAAAGATTAAAAGGATTAGGTGAAGATAAAAGTCAGATATCGTTTAATTGCGCCTATTTATGGATAATAAGGAAATGGACTGTATATTTTAATCAAAACTTGCGTCTCATAGTGTACGGCATATGCGTTATGTTTGCACGATTTAATGAATAATGTTCAAATTGACAAATAAAATTTGGATATGGATCTGGATTTGGTAATGGTGGGCATGAAGCAAATTTTAGATAAAAATTTATTAATTGAATTAAATTTAGTATTAATATTATCATAAACATTTTTATTATATGTAGCAGAGGATCTTGAAGTAAAAAAATTACTATGAATTTGATATTCAAAAATATGACCCCCTCGATTATCTCCGTCTGCTTAAACATCTATTTATGTAGGTAGCTATTGTAAGGAAGAGGGGAGATCCAGCTGGCTAGCATTTGGAACGCTTACCATGCGGGGTTTAAGATGTATTAAAATAGTAGGTAAAAGCAGCTTAGTCGTACGAAAGTGATTCCAGAAAACTCTTCCCTTTATTGTATTGTAAGGAAGAGGGAGAGTGATTAAAAATAAATGCCAGAAGGTCTCAGGATCGATGCTGCCCGGGACTAATCTCTTACCTCCTCTTTTATTTTGATATTTTGTGTATACTTTCAACTAGCTAAATAGAAAAGTCAAAGTAGTTGTACTTCATTTACTTCTTCATGGAATGGAATCAGTAATTCTAATTAAATGTCGAAAAAATCTTTCTAAACTAAAGGAGAAGAGTTTTTGGTGGAGCAAAGGGAGAGGATTCTTAAAAACAACATTTCCTAAAATTTAGCCCCGTAATGTTGTAAGTACACAATTTTTAAAATTAAAGATGCTGACGAAAACTTTGACACAAACGAAGGAAATTGAAAGAAGAAGAAGCAATCTATCTACATATATTTTATATTTGGCTATAAGAAAAGTTGAAAAGCGTTCTCTCAAAAAATATTTGCTTGAACGTTCGAGACGGAGAGAAAATATTCAAATAATTATTTTTTAAATAAATAGCCGCTTAAAATATTGTCAAATTTAGAATATAAAAAAGAAAATTAAAATTTGTTTGAGCTATTTTAAGAAATAATCCAAGCACTTTTTTGAAGCAGAAATAAAAAAAAACAAATGTAAATTACCTTGGAGGTTAAACAAATATTATTATAACTAGAGACCGGATTTGAAAAATCATAAGAACTGTGATCTCAAAAAATTCACTCTCGATAATCGAGATTTTTGATCGAATACTATGTAGAATCATGGAATTTGTTGTGTCCGCATTTGTAGAAAGAACATAAATGAAAATAAATAACACTTCATCGGGTTGGATGGTGGCACAGTCCGTTGTACTTCGGTCTGGGCTCTTTCAGTGATGGTTCAACTGAAAGAGTCCAAACAAATATAAATTACCTTGGAGGTTAAACAAACTCTCGATAATCGTGATCTCAAAAAATCCATCTCCCATCCAATGAATTGTTCCATCGCATGAGTATCGTATATAATGGAATTCTGAAATAATAAGCGGATAAATTCGATAATATTCAATTTTGAGATTTAATAAAGTTGTTTGATTTTTTTTTATAATTTAATTGACCAGGTTTACTCTTGGTTATTGTCGTTGACTTGGATCTATTATTAATTTGTACCTATCCTTTTCGAGTTTTTTTTAATTTTGTTAATGTTTATCGTATATGCATTTAAGTGAAATCCAAGAGTTTAAAGATTTTTAAAACCTTTGACGGTTTATGTGTTCAACATTATGTTCAACAACTTGAATAATGCTAAACATAATTAAAATAATTTAATTATTTTAATAATTTTGTCTATTAATTTTTAATTAATAAAAAGTCAATTAATAATGTGCATTATTTCTTAAAAAATAATTATGTAATATTCACGTGAATATTAATTTACTATACAAGGGCGGCATTTATTTTTTTTATTTTGTTTATTACATATTGCATTTCAAAACACACTTTTCCTCATCTGTTCATATAATAAATTTTTATTAAATAATTTAAAGCATATAGCTATTTAATTCTTAAATCTATCCAGGCGTGGTATAATAGAAATAAAAAAATCAGGCAGGTCAACTGAAGATGCTGGTTCTCCGCAGCCGCCGAAATAACCCTTTGCAGTATACCTTCACCCTTCCCGAAAATTTTCATTTTCAGTGAGACGAATTTCTTGAAAATTTAAATACACACCTTCTAGTGAATAGTTATGAATTATTTTAATATTTATTTTAGTAATTATTTTAATTATTATAACACCTTATGAATTATTTTGAATTTTTCATTTTAGATTTATTCGAAAGCCCTCGAAATTTCCTACAAGATAGCGATTTTTAGGGAAAATTTCTCTATAATGGAATTTAAAGGCCCGTATATTAAGGTTGGCGGGTAGTTGGAAATCTTCGGATATCCGGATCCGCCAACCTTATAAATGTATTTTTTAATTTGTAATTTTCTAGTAATCAACAAATGTTGATAAATTTCCATTTTATTCTTTTATTAATTTTATTTTTAAATTTTTCTTTTGGAAACATTCAGCAATTGAATGATCAAAATTTTATTATTAAACGATATAGTGAATATATTAATTTAAAAAATATTTATATTAACGAAAATAAAAAATTGATAGAAATTTCTGTTGAATTTAATTCAATTATAATAAAAAAAGGGGAAAAACTTTATTTAACCCCCTCAAATGAGTATTGCATTAAAAAAGGAAATACAAAAATTTATTCTTTTGAAAATTATACAAATGTTGGGGATGAAATAATTAAATTTCAATTTATTGAAACTTTAAATATAAATTATAGAAAGGGGATTGAAATTTGTCTATTAGAGAAAGGAGAAGATTGGTATGGAATGCGAATCTATAGAACACAAGTTTGTTAATTGAGTATGATTTTAAGGCGTTACGACAATTGCCAGTATAAAATTTAAAAAAATAAAAGGTTTATTAAAGTTTTAAGGGCTGCATTACCGTATAACCTGTATTAATTACCCTCCCTCAAATAATTACCTCACTTCCATTAATTACCCCATCCAGCGATAGATTGAAACAATAACTACCCCCAAACAAGTGTCGTTCACTTTTAAAACCTCTTATGATTACCCTCCCTCGATTTCCCTCCAGCGGAAGGTCAAAACAATAATTACCTAGGGTAGTTATTAAAGGATATAAGGTAATTCAGAAATCATTCGGAAACAGCAAACACTTCAAAATTAGGCATTACTCCAATAATTTTTTTTAAATTTTATATCTGCAATTGCCGCACGTTATTATAACCTCAAATTTATTAAATAATTTTCTTTAGACATTGTTAACAATTGAACCTTTATTTCGTTATCCGTTATATTTTGAACCAAAAAAAATTGAAAACAGAAATACAAAATTAACAAAAATAGATATGTTCACAAAAAATGAAAATTTGATGGAAATTTGTATAAAATTTGAAGAAAAAGGGAATTATTTTATTAAATTAGCTAGTAGATTTCCTTACAATATAAATTTTATATTTTTTGTTAAAGTACCAGAAAATGGAGATGAAAAATGTATTTTAAAAATATTTGAAAATATGTTAACATTAGAGAAAATTGAAATATTTAATGGGTTTAAAGAAAAAATAAAAATTCTTGCTACAGAAACTAAAAAAATTTTTAAAGATGGAGAGCTTGTATTTGCGGGAAGAATATCTTATGAACACCATAAAATATTCATTGGCCCATATTTATTATATTCATCATTAGAACCTTTAATTCACAATGGAAATTATTTTTTTGAAATGGATAATGAAGGGAATATAATTGAAAAAATAGGAAAAATAAATTCAAAAAATAATTTAATAAAAAAATTAAAATTAAGAGAAATTGGTAAAAATAAATTTATAAAATTAAGCGGTGAAAAGCAAAAGCGTTTTTTGTTTAATGAGGAATATTATTTAATGAATGATAATCAGAGGTGTTTCGAAACAAAAAAATATTCGAAAATCGGAAATCGAAAATCGAAAGAAATCCAAAAATATCGAAATCGAAAATCGAAAATATTTTTCAAAATCTTCAAAATCGAAAATCGAAAATCGAAAGAAAAATAACCTCGAAAATCGGAAATCGAAAAACGAAAATCGAAAAAAAATTTTTTAATAAAAAATTTGAAACTTAATTTTTGTTATGTTGGAACTTTTGCTCGACTAATGACTAGAATCGGAGATCCAGGGATTAAGAGGGCTTAAGAGAGAGATCAAATCCACCATTATTAAGAGGGATAATCGAGGATTTGAGTAAAATCCCCTGATATAGTAAAGCAGAGCTAGGCCGCTTTACTCATAGGGTTGGGCGGTACCTGGCCTTCACGCAAATCTTCCAATATACCAGAGACAAAGCATAATATTGTTAATAGATCAGGGCCTCCTCCAATTAGCGCCGCAGGCGAAAATCTGAGAATTTTGGAAGGCCAAGAAGCCAAAAATCTTCTTTTTTCTGCGCCGCAGGCAAAAATTTTTTAAATTTTGTAGGATCCTTAAGCCAAAAATCTTTCTTTTTCTGCGCCGCAGGCGAAAATTTTTTAAATTTATGATGGCCGATAAGCCAAAAATCCTTAACTTTGGCGCCAAAAATTCAAATTTTTTCAAAAATTCGAAAATCGGAAATCGAAAATATCACAAAATTTCGAAAATCGGAAATCGAAAATCGAAAGGAAAAAAACCTCGAAAATCGAAAATCGAAATCGAAAATCGAAATTTCGAAACAGCTCTGATGATAATTTAATTGCTGAGAAATTAATTGAAGAAAATTGAGAAAATCTGGCATATTCATGGAACCAATAAAGAGATTAAGAGAATAAAAAGAGAGAATAAAGAGATCGGTCCAGGTTCAGTTAACCGAAGTAAAACCGACAACCTTAGTTTAGAAACATATACCGTATTTCCTTTATTAGCAGGGTGTCCCTTTCCAAATCACCTAAAGAGGCTTAAAAATATTTAAAAAGATTTACTCTGCATATCTCTCACTAGGAAATTGTTAAAGGCATGCCTGGAAGTAATTTAACTAGAGATTTTTTCGGGATTTTCCGCAGGCGAAAATCTTGAAAATTTGGAAGACTATAAATTCGCTTTTTTCAGAAAATGGGTGACACACACCTTGTCTATTAGAATAGCTAACTCCGGCCTCTTTAAAAGAATGTGCATTTGGAGTTGATTTGGAAATAGGATACCAGGACATTCAATTAAAGGTAATACGGTATATTATTCCAATTTATTTGATTAAAATATTTAAAAAGAGTGTTGTAACTTTTAAATAAAATATTTGTTTTAGATAACAATTCTTTCTCAAATGTTTAAATACAGGGTGACAAGAAATGTTTAGGACAAAATTAATTTTGCCATAACTTTTTTTCTCATATACATTTTCTCATATTTTTTCGTTTATCTTGTAGCCCATTTATTTCTCTATCATATAGTAAAATTAAAGATTTTTTGATTAAGGATTAAGAAAGTTATATAATTTTAGGTACACCATATCAAAATTTCACCCCCAAAATTGTATTTTCTGTATCTCAGAAAGGAGAAATCCAAACGGGATGATCTCAACGGAATCTAATTAAGATCATTAGCGAACCGGACAAATCTAAAAGATAAAAACTCCAACTCCTACATGGATGGCTCTGAGTAGATGTAAATCAGTTTTGGGGGGATTGCGATTTTCTCATTTTGGGAGGGTTACGCGCAATCGAATATCTCTTTAAGCGTTAATCTAAAAAATTTTTTTGTTTTATAATTTCTATAGATAAAAGACTGCTCTATATGCCAAAAATTTTTTTTGTAATTCCTGCAATCTGTTCTAATGTTATAGGCAAAATGCCTCAAAAAAAGGTGCGACCTGGAGCAATAATTTTTCGCACTTTCCTTCAACCTTATCTCAAAGTAGAAAAGGGAAAATTCTAAAAGATTTTTTTTATTTTATTCTCCATTTAGTTCTCTATAATTTCATCTTTATTTGATCTCATTATCTTTAGTTTGAATAAAGTTATGGCATAAATAGTGTGTCCTAAACATTTCTTGTCACCCTGTAAATAAATTTTCTTTCGAATTTCTGTCCTAAATTTACTATATTTAAATGTTTAATTAAACTAAAAATTTTTTATTTAAAATAAAAATGTTTATTAAAAATAAATTTTTCTTTTCTATTTTATTTTTATGCTTTTATTTATTTTTTTATTTAAATTGGAATTTTATTGAATCTAAAAATGTTGAAAATCAAAAACATCAAAATATAATCGGACCTAAATTTGTCGGAATTTTCTCTAATTTATTTCACTCCTACGTAATCCGATACCAGGGTGGCCCCTTCCAAAACACTAAAATAGGGCGCAGCCACTCAAAAATAGGGCGAAATCGGCCAAAAATAGGGCAAAGATTAGGGCATAGCTTTAAAGGCTTAAACATAATTAAAATTTCAAATAAGGCGAAAATTTTGAGAATTTTGGAAGGCCAAGAAGCTAAATTTCTTCCATTTTTAGCGCCGCAGGCGAAAATTTTGAGGATTTTGGGAGACTAGAAGCCAGATTTCTTCCATTTTTTGCGCCGCAGGCAAAAATTTTGAGGATTTTGGAACGCCAGGAAGTCAGAATCCTTCATTTTTACCACTTTTTTTACAAAATCCGAAGAATTTTAAAAATTTTACAAGATGGTAAAAATAGGGCAAAAATATGGCAAATGAGAAAATAGGGAAAAAATAGGGCGAAAAGTTCAAAAATAGGGAAAATCCTCTAGAAATAAGGTAAAAGGGCCACCCTGTCCGATACTGAATTTTACGTCAGCTTCTTTTTGTTTTTAAAGAAATACCGTATTATCTCTAATAGAATGGCCGGCCATTCTATTTGTCAATCATCCTCCAGGGGACCATTCTATTGGAGGGGGCCATTCAAATGGAGACGACGTCCATTCTATGTATTAGAGATAATATGGTAATTTCCTGTGGCATTCTGACGAATTTTTTGATTTATCAGTGTATTCGGGATCTTGCCGTTCCGATTCCCTTAAGTTGGAAATTCCCCAAATTTTTAGGGACTGCAATCCTGATTGCAGGAACCGTGGTAATCATTATCTCTCAATCAAGAGATTTTTTGCTTTGATAGCCTTGTTTTAACTTAGACACCGCTTTCAAGTCACTCTAGATTTTACGTCTGATTTTTCGTGCAATAAAGATTATTGCCCTAGGGCAATAATAATAATTTTTAGAAAAATTATTAAAAATTTAGAAAAAATTCTGGTACATTATTGCCCTAGGGCAATAATAATAATTTTTAGAAAAATTATTAAAAATTTAGAAAAAATTCTGGTACATTATTGCCCTAGGGCAATAATAATAATTTTTAGAAAAATTATTAAAAATTTAGAAAAAATTCTGGTACATTATTGCCCTAGGGCAATAATAATAATTTTTAGAAAAATTGGCTGTACTTTAGTACGTGGGTGCAGGCTTTAAATTACAAATGTTATATCATTTGAAAGAGCTAGTCGAGCTGAGTCGAACGCCACCAAAATTAGCTCTAGGAAAAATTTTTGAACCGAGATACAGGCGATTGAAAATCGAAAAACCATAGGGGGGACCAAGCACTTTTTTGGGTGAAAAATTCGAAAATGCAAATTATACCTCATTCGAAAGAGCTCGTCGAGCTGAGTCGAATGACACCAAAATCAACGAAATCCGACTCGATTGGACAAAGTTATGATCTTTTATTTTAGCTCCTTACCTATGGCAAATGTTGAGATTTTTGCTGCCACGGAGGCCCCAAATACGTCCAGAGCAAGAGATTTAGGAATAGGTTTATGTTACGAGCCCAGACCCATCGCCCGTAGACTCCCCGCGAGGCGCGTGCCGCAAAACCCCGCGCGAAGCGCGGGGTTTTGCACAAGCGCCTCGCAGACGCTCCATAGGTTTAAGTTTTTTGTTTTTTTGTGTCATAACTTTGTCTAATCTTGTTCAATCACGGTGATTTTGGTGTCATTTGACTCAGCTCGTCGAGCTCTTTCGAATGAGGTATTATTTGTATAAAAAATTTTTTATTCCAAAAATCGCCCTTTTGGATCTTCGATTTTTAGGGGTCTATATCTCGGTTCATTCAAGTCGGATTTCGTTGATTTTGGTGTCATTCGACTCAGCTCGACGAGCTCTTTCGAATGAGGTATAATTTGCATTTTCGAATTTTTCACCCCAAAAAAGTGCTTGGTCCCCCCTATGGTTTTTCGATTTTCAATCGCCTGTATCTCGGTTCAAAAATTTTTCCTAGAGCTAATTTTGGTGGCATTCGACTCAGCTCGACTAGCTCTTTCAAATGATATGACATTTGTAATTTAAAGCCTGCACCCACGTACTAAAGTGACCCCGAAAAATTATTAAAAATTTAGAAAAAATTCTGGTACATTATTGCCCTAGGGCAATAATAATAATTTTTAGAAAAATTATTAAAAATTTAGAAAAAATTCTGGTACATTATTGCCCTAGGGCAATAATAATAATTTTCAGAAAAATTATTAAAAATTTAGAAAAATTCTGGTACATTATTGCCCTAGGGCAATAATAATAATTTTTAGAAAAATTATTAAAAATTTAGAAAAAATTCTGGTACATTATTGCCCTAGGGCAATAATAATAATTTTTAGAAAAATTATTAAAAATTTAGAAAAAATTCTGGTACATTATTGCCCTAGGGCAATAATAATAATTTTTAGAAAAATTATTAAAAATTTAGAAAAAATTCTGGTACATTATTGCCCTAGGGCAATAATAATAATTTTTAGAAAAATTATTAAAAATTTAGAAAAATTCTGGTACATTATTGCCCTAGGGCAATAATAATAATTTTTAGAAAAATTATTAAAAATTTAGAAAAATTCTGGTACATTATTGCCCTAGGGCAATAATAATAATTTTTAGAAAAATTATTAAAAATTTAGAAAAAATTCTGGTACATTATTGCCCTAGGGCAATAATAATAATTTTTAGAAAAATTATTAAAAATTTAGAAAAAATTCTGGTACATTATTGCCCTAGGGCAATAATAATAATTTTTAGAAAAATTATTAAAAATTTAGAAAAAATTCTGGTACATTATTGCCCTAGGGCAATAATAATAATTTTTAGAAAAATTATTAAAAATTTAGAAAAAATTCTGGTACATTATTACCCCTACAGCTGATCCAGGTATTTGGAAATTCTTCAACTTTTATTAGATTTATAGTTAATCTTCTGTTTGCTTTTCAATAAATGTTGTTATGTGGAGTTTCCCCAACTGATTAAAAAATTAAAGTAAGAAGGCGGCATAAGAGGGTCGGGTGAAAAAATCGAATTGGATTTCGCCATTGGGTAAAATAGCCATGTTTCGAGTAAAATCAACACATTCCTGATCTGACCTCTTTATCCCCCAGTCCTACCTCTACCTCAATTCTCCAGTTTGACATTTCTAACTCAGAAAAAATAGTTGCTTTTAATGAGATGTACTTTAAATAGGACTGCCCAAAGCTGCATAAAAATCTTGTGGCTGAAAGGCTTTCGGGTCAATGTTCTATTTAATCCATGTTCTATTTAAACAATAAATTCAGATTCAATTAATCCATTAATCAATTAATCCATGTTCTATTTAAGCAATAAATTCAGATGAAAAATCAGATGAAAAATTAGTTCCTTTTTCGTCAATAACAAAAGTATCTACCAAAGTTTCATAAGGTGAAGGATTTTTTAATCCTTACGGCCTTTAATCATTGCATTCATATTTAATCCATGTTCAATTTTAATATTTAATCCATGTTCATGTTTAATCCATGTTCTATTTAATCAATAAACTTTCGCTGAAATTTTTTCCAAAATGTCAATAACTCAAGAATTTCAAAACGTATGTAGTACTCATGTACATTAGAACCGCTGAAAAACAACAGGCTGGTGGCTCAAAAGTCGGTTCCGGTTCATATTTGGTTAATCTTTTGTGTCCAACACATTATTCTTAATTTAAGATATCCAACTCTTATCCCAAAAATTAACAATCATCTGAATTTAATAACATTTGTGGAATTTTTTTAATTTTGCGGATATTTCTTGCAAAATTTAAGAAATACTTCCTTTGCGATATTTTTTTCAAATATTTTGCGGATAAATTTTGCGGACTTTTTGGATATTCTTTCGTTGTTTGCTCTCTCCGCCCATACATATGTATTTCTAGCCCAGTAATAATTTCAAAAAAATGTTCACAAATAATTCGCTAAACCGCACTTCAATGCTAAAAATATTTAATTCAAGAAAATATTACCAGTACTCATTCTAATTAATTATAATACTTTTCCAGTTTTGTTACCGGCAATGATACAATCGGTTCTGTATAGAATTGGGTTCAGATAAATCAGAAGTGGGTCAATGGAAATCTACAACGGACCAATGGCGTAACTTGAGAAATTTTTTAATTAAAAAAAATTCAAGCTGTCCGAAAAATACAAAGCTGTCCACACTCTACATATATTGGATGTACAGGATGAAAATAATATTAAAGAGATTGTGGAAAGAATAAATAATGTCCCAATTATGTTTTGCTAATTTCTAAAAGAATAATTTTTATATAAATTCCCTAATTTTGTTGCCACTACTTTTTTGCCTTTTTTTTATTTTTGATGGCTTTTCATTCCTAAAAT
This sequence comes from Meloidogyne incognita, assembly GCA_036172945.1. Taxonomy (NCBI): domain Eukaryota; kingdom Metazoa; phylum Nematoda; class Chromadorea; order Rhabditida; family Meloidogynidae; genus Meloidogyne; species Meloidogyne incognita. The sequence goes on from JARQAC010000013.1 coordinate 927,341, forward strand.
ACTGTCAGATTAATCGAAATCCGGTAAGCCGAAAATCAATGGAAAATAGGGGTAAGCAACTTCAAAAAATATTTTAGTACATTTAAGGCTTATAGTAAAATTTTCTTTTATGCTTACTTAAAAGACCTTAAAATAAGCTACAAAATATATTTGGTCCCATATCTTTAAAAAATTTGTATATGAGCTAAGGAGGAAAGAATTAATGACGAATTAAAAATGAGCATTTTATATGTATGTAGTGTATTTTTGGGGCAATATTTTTTACCTCCTAAAAATTAATCTATTTGTGAATAAACGAATTGAAAATTATTTTAAACATTATGTAGTTATCGTACTTTTGCCCGCGAGCATATAAGAAATTAAAAGATATATTTTTAAGAATTTATGGAAGCAAACTAAAGTAGGTATTTATTAAATAAGGTTGGACATTAATGAGAGCCATCATTGATTTTAGAACTTGATAGATTTGTGCTCTAAATTATCTTTGAAATTGGGAAACATACATATTAAACTTATCGACTTTTTAAACCAAATAATTAACGTTACCCTTTATTTCTGAACGTAAGGTATGTGTGGTAATTGAAGGACAAGAATATTATTTAAGCAGAGTGAAAGAAATTAGTGCAAGAAATTAATTTGAAAGAAAAAACTTTTAAGAAATATATTAGTAATTTTTCCCAAATATTAATTAAAATTATTATTCAATTTTTTTAATAGATTTTTTGTGTATCTACCCGCATGTCCGCAAATTTTTGTTATTAATTTTTTTTCTTATCTCTTAAAGAGGATAGCTCAAAAAACATACCAGATAAAAAACAAACAAAATTTGCGGACAAACATTTGCGGACATACGGGAAGATTACTTTTATTTGTAAAGATTTTCTAAAATATTTTTTTAATTTGCGCTAAATCAAGAAATACGACTGAAGATAAGCTTGCTAAAATTTTGTTTAAAAACTTTGCATATCTCTCCAATAAGAAAAAATTTTCGAGTGGATTCTTTTTCGAAATTAGTCAAATTTTTGTCGCCTAAATGATTTTTAGAAAAAAATTTTTATTTGTTCTATTCCCCTATTTAAATTAATCTGATGGCTTGGAGCAGGAATAAATGGAGAGAAAAAAAGTGAGGAGGGTGAGAACGGGGAAATAAACCTTTTTTAAGCGCACAAATATAAATTTGATATATAAAAATTGTATATGAAACTACTATGTTTTTACAAGTAAGAAACTATTTCTTTTTGATAAGAAACTAACGCTGCATTAAAAAAATTATGAATATGATTAAGAGTGTACAGCCCAAAACGGCGCGCGGCCATAACGGCACAAAGCCATAACTTGCTGGAAATTTTCTGTCCCTGCTTAATTTTCGTGCCAATCTCTTTAGCTTGCTGAATGGAATCGTTTAATACTAAATTTGATAAGATTCGTAAATCCTGAAGCAAGCTAGGGCTTTGCGCCGTTATGGCCGCGCGCCGTTTTGGGCGTGTCCCTGATTAAGAACGACCAAATTTCAATACCCCAAAATATTCAATCATTATAAGCACCCAAAAGAACCCAATCTTATTTAAAAAACCTATAGGTACTAGAGCTCGAGCTGGGTCTGGACCAAGGCCTGGATTTTTTCTGTACCCAGAGTCCAGGCATTTTTGACCTTCCTGGGTTTTTCCTGGACTACAAGCCCAGGATCCGGCCCAGGGCAATAAATCAAACCCAGAACAGTCCCGGGCTTTTCAAAAATCTCGATCTCTAACAAGTACCCCCATCTAATCTACCTATTTGATTGTTATATAAAAAAGTTTAAAAAAGTATAAGAAACTAGGTAGCACATTTAATAAGAAAAAATATATGAACATAACATTTGAAAATGTTATATATACGAACTACATTTAATTAAACCTTTCATCCATCACTTGCAATATTATTTCTTCTCAAACTTGAACATAAACGGCCTCTCTCCAAAATTCGCTTCGAATGTTGCTTGAGGACCAGCTAACGAAATTGATGGGATTAATGCATCATCATTTTCATACTGCAAACTCGAGCCTAAAAATTTTTTGTTCTGATAATTCTAAAGTCAAAAATGTAACCGATTTTCACTCCATTGTACGTGAAATAAATTTTCCAAGCTTTTTTCATACAATTAATAGGGTTGTCACGATACTTTACTCCAACTCCAATCGTTTTCTTGTCGAATTTAGGCCAAACAAAATTTTCTGTTTTTTTCCCATTCATCCACAAATTCCCATTACTTGTAATGCTGACACTATTTTTTAAGTGACCAAATTGTTCTTCTTTAGGAAAATTAAGCTTGGCAAGTCCAACTGAGGCATAACTAAAAATTAAAATAAGAAAAAATTTTTAAATTATAAAAATACGTGCTACGACTAAAGACGACTTCAAAATAGTCGTGCTCCACATTGAGCGGATTAACCGCTTGAATATTTGTAGGCTTTGGATCCAAAGCTAAAAACAAAAAAAAGTTTGGGGAATTAATGATAAAAATTCACTTTTAAGTGTCGCTTTTAAACAATCCTCAGACAAAGCATATTCTTTATTTAAAGGAGGGTTAAGTTTGTTCATCATTGGACACAAACTTGCTTCATAATGATTTACAACTTTCTCCAATTCTTTAGACTTTTCTTTAATATCAGCAGATCCTTGCAAATTATCAGCTCCTTCTTGAATAACAACCATTGCATCTCTAATTTTCTGTAAAATCTAAAGAGAGGATATGTCGGGATATTAAAAAATTAACCTCTTTGGCTTCGGCTGTTGTTTGGATCTTGATATAGCTCATGGCTAAATAATATATTTATTTGAATAATTTTGTATTGAATACTATAACTGAAAAAAAGTATTAAATAATGTGGGATGTCGGGATTACTTAAATACCGTGGATCTAATCAACTAAAAAGATATAAAGGATTTATGGCGAGAGGGGATTAGCTAATTATTGGTTCTCTTTTATACTAACATATTTAAGGGCTTTCGCCCATATGCAACACTAATTAGATGAAAAACGCGCTGTGGTTTCGTTCCACTTTGGATTCGTCCCCCTAAACAAAAGCTTTGGATTCGTCCCCTTGTTCAAAAACCCTGGATTCGTTCCACCTAAAAGGAAAATCAAAAGGAAAATTCTCGAGAACTTATATTTGTTTGAGTGATATTCCGGCTCCTCTGCAAAACACCGAATCCTTAAATCCAGCTTCCCCCTCGACGTGTCCGGCTTCCCCCTCGACATGTCCGGCTTCCTCTGCAGCGGCAAAACTGCGGATATACAAGGTACGGATAAAATAAAGCCAGAAAGGAAACATTAAATCAGAACAAAGACCATAACTAGGTACCCGCACTCAACTATTGGCACTCAAATGATCCTGTTCGAATTTAATAATTCGACATTTTACAACTTTTTGGTCGTATCGATATTTTGTCATATTTCACCCTTATCGGGATTTTGAGACATTTTAGCTGATTAGATATTTTAAGAACTCGGTGTTTTGAGCGGGCACGGATATTCCATATGTAACTAACAAAGTTGAAACAAATTATTTTGATATAAAAACCAACCATTTTCTAGGCAATTTCATACGTCACATTGCTTCTTCATAATTCAAAACTCAACTTTCTTGTGCCTGTTACAACTACATTCCTGCTAGCTGATGGCTGTTCCCTGCACCCGTCGCCTTCTCTTAATTGGACTTTTGCTGGTGCTTGCCGCTGATATTGCGTTTGGACGTTTTCTGCCTGCTGCTGTCGAACAACATAATCTTCGCTTCAAACGTGCGGCTGATGACATCTTTCTGCGTGATACTAAGGATTGGAGCAAGTACGGCATCGCGGCGGGTGTCTATCTAGTTATGTAAGTTATCCTCTAATTTTCATTCTTTTAAAAATCGTTTTTCTAAATTTTAGCTCCCTTGTGATCTACGTTGCTACATTCTGTTGTGCTCTTGAGAAGAACCGTGCAGCTTTGGTGAGTAAATTGCTAAGAGTTGAACTAAATAATTAAAAATTCTTTCCAGGGTCCAGCACCTCCAGGCTCAGTGGCTACACTAAGCCCAGTGAGCAGTGTAGTAAGTTCAGCAAGTACAAGAACGGCTAAAGGCCAGAGTGAGGCTAGTATGCGGACAGCGCTGCAACAGTCAATTAGGATGGACTCGAGAACGCAAAGGGAGACGGAGAGGGCTGCTGCTTCATCTCGCAAGTCTGGAAAGGTTTCGCCATCGACTCGCCTTCCAACGGCATCTGCGAAGGAGCAAACAGCATCTCGGAAGACGACGTCTGCCAGGACTTCATCTGCTAGGACCGAATCTGCTGGAACTACATCGAAGAAAAGCACGTCGAAGGCTACCAAGTCGAGGAAAGGGACCTCTTCAAAGGGGACGACGGATACTGGGAAGAGTACTTCGATACTGGGAAGAGTACTTCATTCCTATTTTTTCTACTCATTCCATTCATTCCTATTTTTTCTACTCATTCCATTCCTATTTTTTCTACTCATTCCATTCCTATTTTTTCTACTCATTCCATTCCTATTTTTTCTACTCATTCCATTCCTATTTTTTCTACTCATTCGCATTCCTATTTTTTCTACTCATTCCTATTTTTTCTACTCCCTTCAAAACTAATCAATAAAAATATAAAAATGACTCTCCCAAATACAAATAAAAATAGAAAACGTTCGTGTCAGGAGAAAACTGATTCAGATAATGACTCAGATTCTCGTTTGACTACGATTCGTAACAAATTGACATCAATTGGTATCTCTCCTTCGTCCCCTAATAATTCTGACACTAATATTGACTTAATTTCTACCATTAATCTACTTGTAAATCTTGTAATTAAACAATCCGAACAAATCACTACACTTCAAACGACGATTACTAATATCGAAAAAAAGCTTCAAATTGAAAATCCTCTATTATCCTCTGAAGATAAAGAAAAAGCACGATCGATTGTCATAGTCGGTCTTTCTGAATCTCAGGGTAAGAATGATAGAGAGAATTTCATAGACGACACAAATAAAATAAATAAAATTATTGATTCGCTTGGAATTCCCACTAATCCCATAACAACTTATCGGATGGAAGCCTCGTAACGACGGGAAAGGTCGACCTATTAAAGTGGTGATGCCAACAACATACCACCAACGCCTTATCCTCTCAAGATCCAAGTCTCTACGTAATATTTCTGACTTCTCTGGCGTATATTTACGACCATCAATGACTAAGGAAGAGCGTCAGCACGACTATGAGTTACGTAAGGAATGTAGAGATAAAAATTCAAAATTAAATGTCGGCGAACCCCCTTGGAAAATTTTCAAGGGGAAAATCGTTCGCGCTTTTAACCAAGTTTCTTTAAACAAATAAATTACCCTGGGCCACGTGTTAAAATTATTTACTTTAATGCAAGATCAATCAAAAACAAATTAAATGATTTACATTTTCTACTGGAATCCTATAACTATAACATAATTCTCATTACAGAAACTTGGTTAACTAACGATATTCCGGACTCATTATTGGTAAAAAATCTTCCATATTCTATCTTTAGACATAATAGGAAATTGAGAGGTGGTGGAGTAGCTATAATTATTTCTAATATATTTTCGGTTAACTCTATTAAGTTTTCGAAAAAAAATTTAAAAAATGTCGAAATTATATGCCTTGATATAATAAATTCTTTGGGACACAAAATGAGATTGTTAAATGCTTATATACCACCTAAAACTTCAGATATTATTCTTTTTGATTTTATTTCACTTATAAACTCTCTAATTTATGTTCCATATCCTTTAATAATAACTGGTGACTTTAATTTACCCTCTATTAATTGGCTTGATGATAATCAGGGAAATAATATTTTTAAAGAATTCGTCCAAAATGCTGACTTACATCAGCTTATTACTTTTCCCACTAGAGCTGCAAATATTTTAGATCTTTTAATTACAAACGAACCCATTCTATTTAATGATATTCAATCTCTTCCACCTTTTTCGTCGTCAGATCATTCCTCTTTCTCGTTTTCTGTTACTTTTAATAATGAAATACTCGAATCAAGCTTTCGATTAAATTTCTTTAAAGGTGACTACAATTCTTTAAACTCTGCTTTTATTAATACCAACTGGAATAATATATTTAAATCGGTCATTCCCCATAATTTAGACTCAGTATATTTTACCTTTACTCAAATTATTCAAAATTTCATACCAAATTTCATTCCTTTTTCAAATTCTTCATCTCCTAATCTTCCAAATCATTTACAAAACATTGATATTTATCGAACTCAGCTCTGGAAGGATATACATCAAACAGAAATAAAAAATAAATTTTTCTACGTTAATAAAAGGTTCAATAGAGAACTTAAAAAATACTTAAAATACAGGGAAAACACATTACTCAAAAGCAGAAATAGCAAAAAGATTTTCAATTATATTTCATCCCAAGTCAAAACTAATTCTTTAAAAATTCCCACCATAACAGACATTAATACTAACGAAAATTTCTCTACAGATATATCTAAAGCCAATCACTTTGCCATTTACTTTAAATCAATATTTAACAAAGATAATCTGCCACACCCACTAAATTTACACAGCTTAATAACAAACACTATTGATTACATTGATATTTCTGAAGCTGATGTTTTTGACAGACTAACAAAATTAACCCCTAAAGTTAATACCTCACCTGATTTCCTAAATAATTATTTATTGAAAAAATGTGCAGGTAGCTTAACTTCGCCAATAACACAAATATTTCGATACTCAATGATGACTGGCACCTTACCTTCTATCTGGACTCATTCACATATTATACCATTATTTAAAAAGGGCGATAAATCACTAGCAGCTAATTATCGCCCCATAGCCTTAACTTGCACTTTAGTTAAAGTTTTAGAGAAAATTATAAAAGATAACTTAATTATACACATATCAAAATATTTACCTACATCTCAGCATGGATTTATTAAATCAAAATCTATTGTTTCTCAACTATTAGAAGCTCATGATGATTGGACAAAAGCTCTTGATGCAAATATGTCTGTGGACATTATTTATTTTGATTTTATAAAAGCTTTTGATAAGGTACCGCACACCATGTTAATAAAAAAACTCGCAAATATTGGTATAGGCAATCCATTACTTTTTTGGATTGAAAATTTTCTAAGATATCGCACTTACTCGGTTAAGATAAATAATGCTTATTCAGAATATCATACAAGTAATTTGGGTGTGCCTCAGGGTTCCGTCCTAGGCCCCATTTTGTTTATTTTTTACATTCATGATTTAGTACATTTTTGTTCCACAAATGATATTATTTTCAAATTTTTTGCTGATGATTTTAAAGCCTACTTAATCCATTCGAATTGCAATAAACGTTTTCGTCTTCAGAATTGTATTTCCAAAATTGAAATGTGGGCTAATAAAAACGAATTACAAATTTCTTCAGAAAAATGCAATGTCCTGTATCTTGGAAAAAATAACTCAAAATTCCCCTATTATATTGATTGTAAAAAAATTAACACAATAATTTCCTTTGTTCGAGACCTAGGAATTTTAACGTCATCTTCATTAAAATGGAATATTCATATTGATTTCATTAAAAAAAGAGCTTATGCTCGACTTTTCTCACTTTTCAAAGCAATTAGATCTAATGATCCTAATTTCTTGGTAAGAGCATATACTTCTTATGTCCGACCAATTATAGAATCGTTTTCTCAATTATTTAACCCTTACCTTAAATCAGAAATAAAAAACTTGAAGATATCCAAAAAATGGCTGTTAAAATTATATATTTTCGTGGACTTCAAAATCTCTATCCAACTAAACCATCATATGAAGATCTCCTTATAATTCTTAATCTTAAATCTATTAGAGACAGATTTTTAATTAATGATATTATGTGTTATCATAAAATAATTCACGGGTATATAAACATTGGTAAATCTCATTATCCAAAATTAACTAAATCAAATACAAGAAACCAAATCAAAATTAATTCTTCACACTCAACTTTAAATTTAAGGCACCATTTTTTCTTTGAAAAAATGGCTAGAATATATCCAAAACTTCCAAATGAACTTTTTAAGCATCAAAAAATACAAAATTTTCGTAATTGTTTAAATAAAATTGATCTGTCTTTAATCAAAGTTTAAAAATAAAATTTAAATGAAGTCATTTTTAAATGAAATTTAAATAAAGTCATTTTTAGAATAAATTAATTTTGAATAAATTAATTACTTTTAAATTTAGATATCAACTCAAATTTTATTTTGTTTTATTTGTTCTAGCAAAAACATCTGACAAAAAAATAAAAAAGAAGTTACAACAAAATGGCTGTTTTTTCAAAAAAAAATTTAAATTACAAAGAATACTTAAATTTTGTTTGAAATTTTTTCCCTTTAAATTAGTTGTTAATGAAAAGCATCATATTTAAAAAAAAAAAAAGACTTCAGTAATTTGAATTAAACTTACAAAATAAATTAATTTAATACTATTAAATACTTAGAAAAAAAAACTTCTATAACAATATATATTAAGCACACAAAATACCTGCCGAATACCCATTTTGCCCCTCAATGTGCCTAACAATCGTCTTGCACTTTATCGATTGGGCCACGGGGATTACAGCAATGTAATCCTGTCTGCTTTGGCATCTAGCTAACGCTTGTGAGCGCCAGTTCATCTGGTAGCTCGGCAAGAAGAGGCACGCACATCAGCCAACGCTGATGAGCGCCAGTTCATCTGGTAGCTCGGTCAGAATAGGCTTCCTTAACACTAATTCGGTAAGGGTTTTGCTGCTTAACCTGACATTGTATTCAAAAAAAACAAGAAGTATTAAATTAAATGTGTAGAAATTATTTACGGATACTAAGCACTGAAGTCTTTAAAAAGTTAAAAAACTCAACATATTCAATTTTTCGAAATTTTGTCCTAATAATACTCCCACTTAACCTATAATTTCTAATAATGACACTGTATTTTATTGAATTTAATTTGTTGTTTTTAATTGTGGACGCGTATTAATTTACGTATTAAATAAATAAATAAATAAATAAATAAATAAAACTAGGTACCCGCACTCAACTATTGGCACTCAAATGATCCTGTTCGAATTTAATAATTCGACATTTTACAACTTTTTGGTCGTATCGATATTTTGTCATATTTCACCCTTATCGGGATTTTGAGACATTTTAGCTGATTAGATATTTTAAGAACTCGGTGTTTTGAGCGGGCACGGATATTCCATATGTAACTAACAAAGTTGAAACAAATTATTTTGATATAAAAACCAACCATTTTCTAGGCAATTTCATACGTCACATTGCTTCTTCATAATTCAAAACTCAACTTTCTTGTGCCTGTTACAACTACATTCCTGCTAGCTGATGGCTGTTCCCTGCACCCGTCGCCTTCTCTTAATTGGACTTTTGCTGGTGCTTGCCGCTGATATTGCGTTTGGACGTTTTCTGCCTGCTGCTGTCGAACAACATAATCTTCGCTTCAAACGTGCGGCTGATGACATCTTTCTGCGTGATACTAAGGATTGGAGCAAGTACGGCATCGCGGCGGGTGTCTATCTAGTTATGTAAGTTATCCTCTAATTTTCATTCTTTTAAAAATCGTTTTTCTAAATTTTAGCTCCCTTGTGATCTACGTTGCTACATTCTGTTGTGCTCTTGAGAAGAACCGTGCAGCTTTGGTGAGTAAATTGCTAAGAGTTGAACTAAATAATTAAAAATTCTTTCCAGGGTCCAGCACCTCCAGGCTCAGTGGCTACACTAAGCCCAGTGAGCAGTGTAGTAAGTTCAGCAAGTACAAGAACGGCTAAAGGCCAGAGTGAGGCTAGTATGCGGACAGCGCTGCAACAGTCAATTAGGATGGACTCGAGAACGCAAAGGGAGACGGAGAGGGCTGCTGCTTCATCTCGCAAGTCTGGAAAGGTTTCGCCATCGACTCGCCTTCCAACGGCATCTGCGAAGGAGCAAACAGCATCTCGGAAGACGACGTCTGCCAGGACTTCATCTGCTAGGACCGAATCTGCTGGAACTACATCGAAGAAAAGCACGTCGAAGGCTACCAAGTCGAGGAAAGGGACCTCTTCAAAGGGGACGACGGATACTGGGAAGAGTACTTCGGGATCAGCCCGTTCGACTTCGGGCGGAAGCGGTGTGTTTTTTGTTTTAGATAAAAAAATTTTTTATTTTTCTTTAGAAAGCGGCAGCAAATCATCTGGTTCCGGTTCCGTCTACTCCGAAACTTCCAGTGGCGCTTCCAGCAGTTCGAGTGAGGGTACAACTAGCGGTGGATCTCATAGTTCTGGTTGAAAAGGATAGAAGGAAAAGGAAAGAATGGATGGATGAAATAAAGATATATAAATAGCATATGGTTGTGTTGTAGAGTCTATATTGTTGTTATTGTCCTCCCGAAAAAGATTTTGTATTCCCTCCTTCCATTATTGTATTCAATCACATGTAGGTATGTATGTATATTATATGCTGTTAAGTCCCAAAATAATCGGGGATGTACTATATTGTTGTTTTGACACAATTATTGTATTCTTTATGTTGTGCTATGTATGTAATTGTCATATTTATGTTCTGTATAAATAACCTATTCTGTGTCATTTGAGGTACTTTCATGTTATACTTAAAGATAAGTGTCCACTTTCGGTAAAGGAGGTGTAATCGAACAAGCCTTGAGGGCTGTCGAATAAATAAGTTGTGATTAAGTTGATTAAGTACATGAGGTGTATCTGCCCAAAAGTCCGCAGATGTTTGTCCGCAAATGTGTCTTTTCTTCTCCTTCGCTCTTTTTCCTCATAAAGATTAAAACTGTTTGATTATATAAAGTTTGTTGGATAAAATTCCATAAGAATTTCAATAAATTTTCTATTTTCGTTATTTTTTTAAGTAATATATTTATTGTTTCGTCTAATAATAAAATTTCGATCATTTAAAAGTTGAATATTTGCAAAAGAAAAATTTTAAAATAAAATTAATATGTAAAAGAAAAAATGGAAATGAATCATTTTGTTGAATATTTATTTTCGATCGAGATCTCGATTCTTGATGACAATTCAAGTCCGATCTCTAGTTATAAAAATATTTGTTCGGTGATTTCTTATGAAATTTAAATCTTCTGTTATTTTTAGCAGATGGAACTTCAGCCCTTTCCTTTTACAAAGGCGATGTTTTGACTCATTTGTCTCATGGCGATATTTAATATAACGACATTTTGCATAGGAATCTTTTAAATGTTTAGGCGATGGAAACAATTAAACCGAAAAAATCTCTCAAATCTTTCACTATAAAAATTTTTCTTCTTTAATTTTTAAGAAAAAATATCCTGAACAATTTTGACATTTAATTTAAAAATATTTAAATCTTTAGGTCACACAAAGTAAAAATCTTTTACTAAAAGAATTTTATTAAACAGCTGTTTTCTCTCTACACCCACTCATTTAACTAAAAATATATGTACCTACAAATATTTTCATTCAATTTCGAATTAATTAAACATATTTTATTTTCCTTCTAAAAAATTAGAAAAATGTCCCACGGTTCAAATGATTCTGTTTTGGAGGTTGTGAAAAATAAATTGCTTCAAACTAGGACTGAAGCAGACAAGGCACAGAATGAAGTTGAGAGACTGCAAAGATTGTTAATTGAAGAAAGGGAAAAACAAAAATTGGTAATGAATACTATCAAGCATCACTTGTAGATCCTTGGGGGCCTAGAAATTTGGTTCTCATGATGCGAGGCAAGGATGCTCGCTAGTGATGGCTCTTCCGCATTTTCAAAATCGGAAGGCGAAGACGGAAGAGAATCCATGGTAATATGTAGTGTCATTTCCGGGCCTCTTTTCCTCCACAGGTTTTTTCCTATAGAAAGGAAAAAAGTGTGTGATTTTTAATGAAATTTAATTCCTTTTTGATTGTTTGTAGGCAAACTATAGAAAGGCAATTTGTGCTGGAAGAAAGGACAAAGTCTGGCCATTATCTAAAAAACGGGGAGGAAATAAGGGGGCCCGGAAACGGCACTACATAATGCCGAATCCATCCCCGATGAATGCAAACTTCAAACGACGTAAGATAACATTGCTCCACCCCTATGCCTAGTATTTTATATATCGGGGGTATTGTTTAGGTGGCTTCCCTTACCCAACGGCCGCCAACCAATGTCTAAAAAATTATAGTATTGGGGGTATCTTAAAGTGAGATTCGACTAATTTAAAAATTCAAAAAATTTTTTATTTAAATTTAGCCTCACCAAAAACTCCAGTATGCAGAGAAAGAGGCAAACGAAGCAAAACAAGAATTAGTTTTTCTTAGACAAAAAATAGCTCAAGAGGGTGCTGCTCGTGAAAAGGTGAATTTTGTGTTTTTGTTTGGTATGTTTTTTTCGGGCCTAATCTTATCGAGTCGGGCCTGTACGAGTTACTTTCGGGCCAAATATCTTAGGTTTGACTCAATCTTTCGGTCCATTTTGGCAACCCTACCATTGTGTGATATTACAAAATGAGAAATAAATTAAAACAAGTTTATCATTGAAGCAACAAATACCTATATGTATATTATGTGATAGGCGTAGGGTGTAATATACATAGATTAAAATTTTGAATATGTGTTAACTCGAATCTTTTTAAGTCCCTTTCGGTGATTTGGAAAGGGATACTTTGCTAATTAAGGAAATACGGTATATGTTTTAAAATGAATGTGTCGGTTTTACTTCGGTTAACTGAACCTGGACCGATCTCTTTTTATTTTTTTTGGTGTTTTTTATTGTCGCCATGAAGATGCCAGATTTTCTCAATTTTCTTCAATTAATTTCTCAGCAATTAAATTATCATTCATTACATAATATTCCTGATTAAACAAAAAACGTTTTTGTTTTTCTCCACTTAATTTTATAAATTTATTTTTCCCAATTTCTCTTAATTTTAAATTTTTTATTAAATTATTTTTTGAATTTATTTTCTCTTTTATTTCAATTATATCCCCTTCATTATCCATTTCAAAAAAATAATTTCCACTGTGAAATAAAGGTTCTAACGTCGAATATAAAAAATATGGGTCAACAAATATTTCAGCAAGATTAGAAGGTAATTTTCCTGCAAAAACCAGCTCTCCATCAACAAAATTTTGTTTAGTTTTATAAGCAACAATTTCTATTCCTTTTTTAAACTCATTAAATATTTCAATTTCCTCTAATGTATTCTTAAATATTTTTGAAATACATTTTTCATCTCCATTTTCTAATACTTTAACAAAAAATTTAAAAAATTTATATTGATTATAGTCTCTAGATAATTCAACAAAATAATTCCCTTCCTTTCCAAATTTTATACAAATTTCCATCAAATTTTCGTTTTTTGTGAACATATCTATTTTGATTAATTTTATCCTTTCAGTATTTCCGTTTTCATTTTCTTTTTTTGGTTCAAAATATAACGGATAACGAAATAAAGGTTTAATTGTTAACAATGTCTAAAGAAATTTAGGTACTTACCCATTAATCGCCCGCAAACTGAGTACCAGCCGACTTTTGAACGGCTATAACTTTTTAATGCTTGATCCAATAAAAATGGATTTTATATCATTCGGAAGCCCTCGGTAAGCTCTATCTTTTACAATGTATGGACCAGCTCTCATCACTCATAAAAAAGTTATAACCCGATAATAGTGAAAATCAACGATTTCTTGCACTTATTGACTTGTAACTTTTTATGAGTGATCAGAGAGCTGATCCATAAATTTGTTAAAAGATAGAGCTTATCGAGGGCTTTCGAATGATATAAAATTCATTTGTATTGGATAAAGAATAAAAAAGTTATAGCTGTTACAATTCGGCTGGTACTCAGTTTGCGGCCGATTAACGGAAAAGTACCCTAATTTATTTAGTAAATTGGGGTTTTCAATTAACAAACTTTTCTGTCATAGAATTCCTTTCCATTTTTTAATAGACAAATTTCAATCCCCTCTCTATAATTTATATTTAAAGTTTCAATAAATTGAAATTTAATTATTTCATCCCCAATATATGTATAATTTTCAAAAGAATAAATTTTTGTATTTTCTTTTTTAATGCAATAATCATTTAAGGGGGTTAAATAAAGTTTTCCTTGTCTACTTTTTTTCCTTTTTTCATTCATTGAATTAAATTCAATAGAAATTTCTATCAATTTTTTATTTTCGTTAATGTAAATATTTTTTAAATTAATATATTTACTATATCGTTTAATATTAAAATTTTGATCACTCAATTGTTGAATATTTCCAAAAGAAAAATTTAAAAATAAAATTAATAAAAGAAAAAAATGGAAATATACAAACATTGTTTTGTTGAATATTTATTTAAAATTTAAAAATTAAATTAAAATTAAAAAATTTAAAATTAAAATTTATTTATTATATGAATGAATAAATTGTAAAAATCTCTTTTTAAAATGTAGATACATATGCCTGTCTATTTTTAATTTTAAAGAAAAAAGTCAACTGATAAAGTGTATTATTTCTTAAAAATTAATTTTTGAAATATTCACGTGAATAATAAAAATATATGTTTGTTAACAATAAACAAAATAAGACGAAAATATTTATTCACGTGAATATTTCAAAAATATTTTTAAGAAATACTGATCTTTCCGGTTCAGAAAATTAAAATTTGAAAGGCAATTATTAACGCTTCTTTGACGATTCTGAAATTAATTGTGAAATTGAAGTGAATTGTTATATGTAATTATTGAAACTTTCAGAAGGTCCTACCGCCAAATGTTGGAAAAAGACAAGAAAATATAAAAAATCCTCATAATCTTCAAAAGACCACAAAAATCAGCAAATCCGCATTTTAAAAAATAATCCTCATCGCCCTATCAAAAAACCACAAAATGAGGAAAAACCCTCGCATATCGAAACCCTGTGCTAAACTAAGTGGGTACAGCCCGAATAGTCGCGCGGTAATTTGCTAAAAAATTTCTGGCCCCTATCATTTTTGGTACCATTCCCTTTAGCTCAACGAGAGGAATCGTTTAATACTAAATTTGGAAAGATTCGGAAGTCTTAAAGCAAGTTATGGCTTGGCGACCTTATGGCCGCGCGACTATTCGGGCGTGTCGGAACTAAGGTTGTCGGTTTTACCGAAACCGAACCGATCTCTTTATTCTCTCTTTTTATTCTCTTTTTAATTTCTTTATTGATGTCTCTTTTATTGGTGCCATGTAGATGTCTCATTTTCTTAATTTTCTTCAATTAATTTCTCAGCAATTAAATTATCATTCATTACATAATATTCGTTATTAAACAAAAAACGTTTTTGTTTTTCTCCGCTTAATTTTATAAATTTATTTTTCCCAATTTCTCTTAATTTCAAATTTTTTATTAAATTATTTTTTGTATTTATTTTTCCTATTTTTTCAATTATATTCCCTTCATTATCCTTTTCAAAAAAATAATTTCCATTGTGAATTAAAGGTTCTAATGATGAATATAATAAATATGGGCCAAGGAATATTTTATTTTTTAAATTCATTTCTCCCACAAAAACAAGCTCTCCATCATTAAAATCTTTTTTAGTTTTTGAAACATAAATTTCTATTCCTCCTTTGAACAAATTTAATATTTCAATTTCTTCTGTTGTCAGTATATTTTCAAATATTTTTGAAACACATTTTTCTTCTTTATTTTTTTCTACTTTTACAAAAAATATAAAATATTTTCGAGGATTAATTTTATTTGAAATTCTAAAATTTAACGATATTAATTTAATAAAATAATTTCCTTCCTCTTCAAATTTTACACAAATTTCCATCAAATTTTCGTTTTTTGTAAACATATCTATTTTTGTTAATTTTGTTTCTTCAATATTTCCGTTTTCAATTTCTTTTTTTGGTTCAAAATATAACGGATAACGAAATAAAGGTTCAATTGTTAACAATGTCTAAAGAAATTTATTTAATAAATTTGAGGTTATAATAACGTGCGGCAATTGCAGATACAGTGAGATGCAAAAGGTTATGCTGCGCTTTAAAACATCATAAAACCTTTCAGGATTGATCAATGTTGACAATCTTGGTCTTAAAAAATAGCTTAAACTTTAACTCAGTTGCCATCTTTCGGCATTTTCTTCAATTTCGACTTTTCGCCCCTTTTAGACTGGTCGACTGAGTTATCGTTTAAGCTATTTTTAAGACCAAGATTGTCAACATTGATCAATCCTGAAAGGTTCTATGATGTTCTAAGCCGCGGCATAAACTTTTGCATCTCACTATAAGATTTTTTAAAAATTATTGAAGTAATGCCCTATTTTGTTGTGCCGTCTAACTGTTCCCGAATGATTTCTGAATTAATGCAGCGCTGAAAATTAAAATCATACTATCAATCAACAAACTTTTTCTTCACAGATTTCCATTCCATTTTCTTTTTTCTCTAATAGACAAATTTCAATCCCCTCTCTATAATTTATATTTAAAGTTTCAATAAATTGTAATTTAATTATTTTATCCCCAATATTTTCCAAAGAATAAAATTTTGTATTTTCATTATTATCGCTATCCACATTTATAGGGGATATAAGTAGTTTTTCTCCTTTTTCTGTTATAATTGAATTAAATTCAACAGAAATTTCTATCAATTTTTTATTTTCGTTAATATAAATATTTTTTAAATTAATATATTCACTATATCGTTTAATACTAAAATTTTGATCATTCAATTGTTGAATATTTCCAAAAGAAAAATTTAAAAATAAAATTAATAAAAGAATAAAATGGAAATATACAAACATTTTTGTTGAATACTAGAAAAATTACATTAAAAAATATATTTATATACAGTCCTCTAAATTCTATATAGAGAAATTTTCCCTAAAAATCGCTATCTTGTTTGAAATTTCGGGATCAGGCCAGTATACCGCGAGCCCAGTATACCGCCGAGCTATAACTTCGGCTCAAAACTGTCGAATCCGGGACGCCCTGGTATGTTTCGATTTAGCCCGTTGAGGCGCATCGAACTATACCAGGGCCTCCCGGATTCTAGAGATCGGACCAAACAAATATTTGACGTCGGAAAATCAAATATTTGATCAAATTTTATTTGATTTTATTTGATCAAATATTTGTTTGATGAGTTTTGAAAAAAATCAAATTTTTTCAAATATTTTCAAATATCAAATTATTTGATTTGATATTTGATTTTGCCGTTTGTCCGATCTCTACCGGATTCGACAATTTTGAACGAACATATAGCTCGGCGGTATACTGAGCTCGCGGTATAACGGGTGTACCCGAAATTTCAAGGGCTCTCGGATAAGTCTAAAATGAAAATTCAAAATAATCCATAAGGTTTCATGTTAGTTATTCACTAAAAGGCGTGTATTTAAATTTTCATAAAATTGGTCTCACTGAAAATGAAATTTTCGCGGAGGGTAAAAGTAAAAAACGGGTTATTTCTGCGGCTGCGGCGAACCAGCATCTTCCGTGGACCGGACTGATTTTTTTTATTTCTATGATACCATGCCTGCATACATATGTAGATTTAAGAATTAAATAGCTATATGCTTTAAATTATTTAATAAAAATTTATTTATTATATGAACAGATGAGGAAAAGTGTGTTTTGAAATGCAATATACATATGTATAATAAACAAAATAAAAAATAAATGCCGCCAATGTATAGCATATTAATATTCACGTGAATATTTCATCAATATTTTTTTAGAAATAATGCACTTTATTAATTGACCTTTTTTTTAAATTAAAAATGAATAGACAAAGTCTTTAAAATAATTAAATTTTTTAATTATGTTCAACATTGTTCAATTAATTCTATTAAACTGGCAAACTGTACGATAGGATTTTTCGAGCTTTCGATTGAGATAATCGAGATTTTTCGGGATCTTGATTCTCGACGACACTTCAAATCCGGTCTCTAGTTCTAATAATATTTGTTGGGTGATTTTAATGAAATTTAAATATTCTGTTATTTTTAGCAGAGGGGGCACTTACCCTTTAAAAAAGCGATGTCTTGACCCGTTTTGTCTCATGGTGATATTTAATAAAGCTATATTTTATAGGAGTCTTTTTGATGTTTAGGCGATGGAAACAATTAAACCAAAAAAATTGAATCGAGCCGAACTCTCAAATCTATCACTATAAAAATTTCAATCTTCTTTAATTTTTAAGAAAAAATTTCTTTAACAATTTTGACATTTAATTTAAAAATACCTAAATATTTAGGTCACACACACATTCAAACATCTTTTACTTAAAGAATTTTATTTTATCAAACAGCTGTTTTTTCTCTCTACACCCACTCATTTAACTAAAAATCTCCCTCATATATTTTCATTCAATTCCGGTTAATTAAATTTTTTATTTAATTTTTCCTTCTAAAAAATTAGAAAAATGTCCCACGGTTCAAATGATTCCGTTTTGGAGGTTGTAAAAAATAAATTGCTTCAAACTAGGGCAGAAGCAGACAAAGCACAGAATGAAGTTGAGAGACTGCAAAGATTGTTAATTGAAGAAAGGGAAAAACAAAAATTGGTAAGGAATGCTATCCTTTGGGGTTTAAAAATTTGGTACGCATAATGCGAAGTAAGAGTGCCCGCAAGGGCTCTTCCGCATTCCTAAAATCCGAAGGCGAAGACAGAAGAAAATCCATCCCTGATGGGTGCAAGAGCCAATTTCGAAAGAAGTAAAAGATAAACATTTTTTCCACCCCGAGGCATAATTTTTTATATATCGGGGGTATTGTTTATGTGGCTTTTCCCTTACCCAACGGCCAACCTAAGTCTAAAAAATGATCTTAACTTTAATGTCCATAGTATTAAGGGTATCTTATAGTGAGATTCGACTAATTTAAATTTAAATATAGCCTCAACAAAAACTCCAATACGCAGAAAAAGAGGCAAACGAAGCAAAACAAGAATTAGTATTTCTTAGACAAAAAATAGCTCAAGAGGGTGCTGCTCGTGAAAAGGCGAGAAAAGATAATAATTTTTTAATTAAAAATATTTTTTAGGCTGAAAGAGAATTAGCTGTTCTTAAACAAATTCTTCAAGATGAAACTTCAAGACGAGCACAAAACGATACTCTTAAAAATTTATATCCACGAAAATAAATTGAAAAATAAAAATATTTTTTAATTATTAAAAATTTAAATTTTTAATAATGCAAGGCAGAAATTTGGATTGTGAAATAAAAAATGTAACTTTCCCTGTTCAATTAGTTTTTCGATTAATCGCTCTTCTGCGAATAAAGAGGAGAGCAATCCCTCCTCGATCAATTACCCTCTTTAGGAAGAATTTGAGAAAATAATTACCCCAGGTAATTAGTCAATAAATATCTATTGAATGCGTCCCTTGACTTCAGTTTAAATTTAATTTTACTTTATAGGTACTTTTGATGATAAATTAATTAGAATTTATACTATTCAAATTTTAAAACTTTATTTTAGTCTCTTTAAAATCTTTTTTTCTTTAATTGCAAAGAATCCACTCCATATCTTTAGGCTTTACAACTTTTGGTGCAAAAGCTATTTGATTCAATACAGCATCAAATAAAACACAATAATTCTTGAAAACTATTGACGAAAACATTAGTTGATTTTCTTCATCAGTTTTCAGTCCAAGTGCACATTTATTTTTATACTTGAAAAATTCGAAATAATTATTTAAAGAATTTTTTAGTTAATTTAAGGGTGAGTGAGAATTAAAGAAATGTTTGTCTAGCGATAGGAATTGAACCTATGACTTGTTGGCATCTTCCCGGCTCCCGCTACTTGTACAAGTTATTCAAAAGTTTTTATTGTTTTAAGTAAAATGGGCAATCTTAACAATTGTCAAATTTTGGAAACGGTCAGAAAATGAAACTAATCACCATATAAGTATTATTCAAGTGATTTTAAAATTATTTTTACTGCAAAAAACCGATCTTCCCTCCATTATAAACTTTTAACTTACACCAAAGTCTGCTAAATTTTTTCCAGAAACATTAATTGTTGTATTTAAATTTTTAAATTTTAAACCAATTGTTGAAGTTTCTTCAGCTTTTAAATTAGTACATTTTTCATTTAAATAATAAGTTTTTTCATCATCAACTAGAGCATTTAAGGCCTTTGCAATTTTTTGAATATTTTTAACATTTCCTTGAATAGCTTTGTCTTCCCAAAAAATATGAAGACTAAATTGAGTATTATTTCCAACATTTATAAGTGTCCCTCCTCTATTATCAACGACTTGATCAACAAAAATAACAAGTTTATCCAAGTTCTGATCCTTAATTTTAAGTATTTATAAAATCGAACTAAAGAAAAAGTTTGCTATATGAGCGAAATTACAATTAGCTAATACATATTAGAGTTCGCTCGGCACCCTTGCTAATATTAATTTCAGTCCAAATTCAATTTTTTCGGCCAAATTGAATTTTCCTAAACCCCATTCTTTATTTTCCAGTTTTAAATTTAGTTTCTTTCGATTTTCTCTGTTTTTGAGAAACGGTTAAAATTGGAAATTTGAACATCACAACGGTTTTCTTTTTTGGTTATCGAATACAGTCGAACGTCTTTATAAGATACCTCCTCTTGGGGTTAAAAAATTGTTCCTATACTGAAGTTAGGTTGCTCCTCGACAAATAAAAGTAGTATCCTAAATCAAGTTGCACCTATGCTCTAGAACTAGTTTTGGAGCCGGAGACACACTTATTTACTTGTTAAAGTGAAATTAACTTACATCAAATATTGCATCAATTGGTTTACTCATCGAATCCAAATCGCAATAATTTTTAAAATAATTTTCCTTGTCATAACAAAAATTAATATAATACAATATTTGATAATCTTCGTAAATAATGACATCATCATAAACAGCCAAAGCAAAATCAACAAAAAATCCCTCTTTTTTGTCCCCTCTCTTCTCTGTTTTATTAAAATTAAATTTCTGTCCTCCTTTGCTTAAAATTTTTTTAATTTTTAAAATATCAAGTTTTCGGCTTTCCAAATTTTTCGATTCAGCAAAATTCCAATTAAAAAAGAAAAATAAATAAATGGAGAAAAATAAAATTAGAGGGAAGGCTAAATTATTTTTAATAGACATTTCTTTTGTGTTTTTAATTTTTAAAATAATTTTTTAGGGTGGAGTGCCCCTCATTTAAATAATAAATTTTAAATACTTATTAGAAAGAAAACAGAATCATTTTTATTTAAAAAGTGTCGTTATCTAATTTATTTTTAGAGATTAACTCTTTTCTATTTTGCCTTACACTTTTTGTGGAAGAAAATAATATTCAAAACAGGAAATTGCATCTCACCATTACCAATACCAATTACTTAATTTTTGAAGGAAATTTAGAAAAAACTATGTACACAGAAATTTATTTAAAAAATGCTACATATTAAAGTTCCGGGAATTTTGATCAACAGGGCGATAGATGAATCGAGACTAAAAATTATCGAGCTACGGGAAATGAAAATCGAAAAAAATAAAGGCCACCGGGGGCGTTAGACTCGTATCTCGTGAAATCTTGTATTTTTTGAAAGATTTTGTATCTAGCTTTATCTCGTTCTCGTATTTTTAGAGAATCTCGTAAATCTAGTGTCTCGTATTTTGTGGGACAAGAGCCACCCCTCCTAAAGTTTGTTTAATAATTATACGAGCAAGCATTTTTCTGGCATTGCTCATACTTCCTGTCTACCGATTGAGCCCTAATTTTTTCTATTAGTAGATATAATCAAGGAAATAAGCGAAGGATATGATGATCAATGAAGAGTCTTATGGTTTTGCCAGATCAGGGTAAAGTAGTTTTTGCCCTTTTAATAAGTCTGAAGAATGTTCGGCCGGATAATAATAAATAATAATTAGGGCGGGGACAAATATGCACGGAAAATCACCAAATATGCGCATATATGCACCAAAAAAGCCCAAAATATGCATCAAAATATGCAAATATATGCATTAGGAACCGGGTCCTAAAGTGCTCGGACCGGTATCACGACTTTTGCGCCGAGAACATTTGCGCCGCGACTTATGCGCCGCGACTTTTGCGCCGGGCGACTTTTGCGCCGCGACATTTGCGCCGCCATTATTTTAAAAAAATAAAATAATAACTACAATCGGACCTTACCCCTTGGGTTTAAAAAATTATACAGGAAATGAAGGAAGTTCAGGAAGTACAATGGTGGTACGGTATCTGCTGAATTAGGTCTGGGTCATAAAAGTAGGATGCACTATAGTGTAGGGTAGTCGGATACGGATATCCAAAGATTTCCAATTATCCTCAACCCTAGTATAGTGAGGTGGCTGTAGTTATTCATATATTTTTAATAATAGTGGCGGCGCAAAAGTCGCCCGGCGCAATAGTCGCTCGGCGCATAAGTCGCGGCGCAAAAGTCGCGGCGCAAGAGTCGCGGCGCAAATGTTCTCGGCGCAAAAGTCACGTAACCCTCGGACCAATGTAAAAACACCGTTTTTGAGCGTTTCAGCTCATGGCATATCCGCATGCAAAACATGCATTTGCATGTTTTTCCCCGCCCTAATAATAATATATTTGTATTCCCTTCGTTTCCTAAATAAAAATAACCCAAATTAATAAAAATTAAAAATTTATTTATTTTCATTCTTGACAGACATTTTTCCACATTTATTAGAAGAAAAAGTATTAAAAAAATTTCCTAAAAATAATTTTCCTTTATTTCCTTCTCTTATTATTTAACGATAATTGTAACGATAATTATATGTATTGTTTGAATAATAATCATAATAAGGCGATACATAATAATAATTTCGGTAATATGAAGGTGTTTTGTAGCCATACCTTTAAAAAGTTTTTTTAGGAAATCTAATTTAAAAATTATTTTGATAATGGCGAACCTCGTTTTTAAATATCCCTTCATTTCGGACCTCGCTTTTTAAATATCCCCCATTTTAAAAATTACCTCGTTTTGTATGCGACTTTTAAAATCACTGAGCGGGGACTGTGAGTGTTGTGAGGATTGGGTGCCGGACTTGGAGTGTTTTACGAGTTCTCTTTTTCGAGATCTCGTATCGATCCGGTCTCCAGTCTTCAGCAACTAAAGGTATTTAAAACCGAGGTTCGACTGTGTTTGTTTTATTCCCGTTTGTTCTCTCATTCATACACAATTTTAACGGCAATATATGATTCTAGGTATAAGCTTTAGTCAATTATCAGTAATGACTTGCCCAAATCTATTAATATAGGATACTTGTCCAAACCATAGATCAGCCTTAATCTTGTTCCAGCGTCAAAATTAAGACATTTTACGGTGTCCCTCAATTTTTTATAAATCAAAAATCTGTTCAGCTGGCAAATAAATTAAGGCAACTGACTAATCTCTAATCCAAACCTAGTGTAAAATCCCCAACAAAAAAAATTCTTAGCAAAAATATTATTTTTAAATTTAAAAAACCAACCAAAAATCGTTGTAATTATATTTAAAAGGGTAATATGTACATGAATGATTTAAAAAATAAGGACTTTTGATGTGATCGGTATAATGTCTAGGTTGTAATACTCGATTATATGAATTAGAATAATATGTTGGCTTGTCATTCCAATAAAGGTTGTTCTAAAAATATTAAAATAATATAGTCAACCCTCATTTGCTGATACCCTCATTGCAGGTTTGGCTAATGAGGGCTCCCAGGGGCTTCTGAGGGGATTCCACAGCGATCTCTTATTATGAGGGGATTTTAAGTAGAGGGTATCTCTTAGAATTCCCCCCTCCCCATAATTTAAGTCCCCCAGAATTTTAAATAGGTGTATTGCTAAGAAGAGTTCCCCCGCCCTCAACAGCTAGTAGCCAACCAGTTTTAAAAAATCTTATCTTAAATAGGGGTGTATCTAATATTGGAGGTTTTCAAAAGAGGTTTGGCTGTTTATTAAAAAATTATTTTGTTACCAAATAATTTGGCTCATAATTCTTGTAAGGAAAATAAGAACGATATGTTGTATATGCTGTAGGTCGAACAATGTCATAAGTTTTGAGTCCGTGATATAAAGTATAATTAATTGAATAATCAGAAATATTTGGAACAGAATAAGTTTTTGATATCTTTTTTAAATAAATAAATTTTTAATTAATTTTTTTAATAAGAATTCAAAGTTTAGTGAAATTCAATAAGGAAATTCAATAATTTCGTATATCCAACTCCACTAAGGATAAGTTGGTGGCGATGTTAAGTTTGATAATAGGGGGCTTATTGTTATAGCTCTTTGGAGATGCCTTTTGTGGCTACAACGATGATTGTTCTCAAGCGTTTTTAGGATCATCCGGACCTTAGATTATTTTCGACTTGAAAACCCAATGTTTTTCCTATTTTCTTTTAATTAAAAAAATATTCTAAACCTACCGGGTAAGCAAAAAGAGATTTCGAATCAAGAATAGCGGCAGAACGAGACCGATTTAAATTATAATCAGACATTACTTTTCCAATCGAGAATATTGATGGAGAGAATTTATTACTTGTTTGTTTACGCATTCACAAAAATAGAAACAAACAAAATTTATTTTTGAAATTTGAAACTTTTTTTTTTCTTTAAAAAATATTTTTGGGTTGATTTTTAAGGAAATCAATATTTTTATTTTTCCCTTAAAAATATGTGTTAAGGTGAATGAGATCAAAAAATTTTCTTCTTTTTCTGTCCTTTGAGCTATAAAAATTGTACTTTTTTTTAAAAAAAACTTAACAAATGTTCGTTTTTCTATTAAAAAATGTTTTTAAATCTAAATTTTAAATTTTAGCTGAGGAAAAAAATATTTTTAAAAGAACACTTGTTTAATTAGAATCAAGAAAATAATTTAAAAATAATTTTTGGGAGCAAGCCAGTTTACCTCAAAACAATAACAGTAGATCGGACTGAGACATGATCTAGAATAAAAATCTTGGTTATTGAGAAAGATATTTTCGAGAATCGAGATTTTTCGAAATATCAATTTAATTCTCGCAAGCCTCTCTCAGTTAGGTCTCTAGTATAGTATGTAAAAAATCTAACACAAATCTAACTATCTTGGAAAAATTAGGCTCATTGTCGGTTTGATGAGATATACTGACAATGTGAACTTATTAAATCCTAATTTTAATAGGGTGAATCCCTCATGGCTACGGAAGATTTGAGAATGTACTTGAAATCTCAATAAATTATATTTAAAATAATTTTTGACAAAATCTATGCTTTTTGAACCAAAACAAAACCTAAATATAGGTATATTAACTATTTTTCAACAAAACGTTTCTTTATTAAATTTTAAATTAAAATTTTGTTTAAAATTTTCTCCTTTTATTTAAAAATATAACAATTTATTATCAAAAACAATTTTTATTTATGAGGCAAAAGGAGAAAAAAAACACACACATTACAATCATATTATTAAAAACAGAAGATGATTGTGCGAATATATAATTTTTAATAGTGCTGGGTATTTAAGGCGTCTTGAGGCTCCAGACATTTTAAATTCTCACAGGAGCTAGTTCCCCGGGCCATACCCAGCACCGATTTTGACTTGAAAAAAAAATAAAAGCCAAAGAAAGGCAGAAATTTAAGAGGTTATATAAATAATTAAATGAGAAACCAACCAAAAAAATTAATTTAAATTGGAAAAAAATCAAAATTTTAGTTTCTTTCCTCAGAATTTTAAAATTTCTCATTTAATTAATTAACAACTCTTTTTACGCCCGAATAATTAAAATATAACATTATCCAAAAAACACACACAAAAACTTAACTTTAAAATCCTCACCTTATCATCAAAAAATATTTTCACTAAAATTTAAACTCTTCCCTTCTTTCCTACACTTTCTCTTCTTCTTTCCTCAATTTAACCTTCCTTCTTCTTTTGCTTATTTTCAACATTTTTCTTTTTTGGCATTTCCTTCTTAACTTCCAATTTTTCTCCTTTATTTTCCTTCTTTTCTTCCTTTTTTGTTTCAACATTTTTTTCAACTTCTTCCTTCTTCTTTTCCTTTACCAAATTATTTTCAGCTTCTTTATTATTAATTTCTTTCTCCTTTTCTCCTCCTCCTCCTTTCTTCTTTTTTGGTTTTAAAGGTTCATTTAAAAGTCCCAAAAATTCATTATTGTCAATTTTAACATCACATTTTAAAATTGCATTATCCAAAGGAATCCCCGTTATTTTGTATATTCCATTAGGCATTATTATTGCTGTACATTTAAATTGAGCAACATAATCACCTTCTTTCTCATAAAGAACCTAGAAAATGATAATATTAATTTTTGATTAAATATTAATTTTAATAAAAATAAAGGAAAGTGGATTTTAGAAAATTTAGTGTCGTACGGACCTCCCTTTTTTCACTTTAATTTATTTTTGTATTCAGTGGTTTGTTTTGGATTTTATAATATCAGTTGGGTTCAGAACTTAAGGCAGCTAGGTTGTGAGATCATCCGATGGATTATCGACACCTTTTTTGGTAAAAGAATATGTCAAATGTAAGTTGTCAAAACAACAAAAGGGCACCAAAAATCAATAGATCCTAAACTCAAATGCCAAAGTCAAGAAACCAAAAATATTATAAATGAAAGCAGAAAAAGGAGACATGAACAACACTTTCACAGAAAAAAGCCAGATAAATTAATAATTAATTTAAAAATAAAAAAAACCGGATATGGCTGCATCAAATCATGTTTAGCACATTCAGTACTTCCAACTTTTGCCACTTTTTCATCTTCAAAATCTCTTATTGAAAAAGGCATAGAACCAAACTTTTGCTGTGCTTCATGGAAAAATGATCGCGATGCCTTTAATTTTAAATTATAAACCATATCATCTGTCTTCTTAAAAATTGTTGTACGTGCATCCAATGTTTTTGATTTTCCTTAAATTTAATAAAATTAATATTAAATTTAATAATGTATTCTAATAAAATTGAACTTTGAAAATTAAAAATGCTCAAAAATTTACGAGGGAATTTTTGGGAAAATAGTCACAGAGAAATAACCTTTTATGGATGGAAAATTAAAAGGATAATTGAAAGAGAATCAATCCCACACTCCCGAAAAATTGAAAAAAACAGGTTCCAAAATTTTCGCCTGCGGCGCTAAAACTCGAAATTTTTGCGTCTTCTCGGCGCAGAAAATTTTCCCACTTGCCCACCCTGCCGAAAAAAATCCTGGTTCCGGGCCTGCCAAGGGGATTCTGATTTTTAATTAGAATTTATCAAAACAACATTCAACCCCTCAGACTTATCGAAATCCAACTGGCTAACAGCCTGGAAGGAGGATTAAGCACCTTTTTGTTTAAAAAATGTTAAATTTTGCCAAACAAATTACCATAAATCCAAAAATAAACTATAAACAAAAAAACCTTCTCCAGTCGAAATAAGTACGTCAATTGTATAAACTTCAAAAGTCTCAAATGTGCACTTCTCCGATTTAGACTTCTGTTCATCCCCAGGATTTTGAATAATTTGTTTATCACCAACAGGTTTGAATCGCTCAATATTATGAGAGAGCATATTCTCAATTGGTGTCTAATTTTAAATTTTAGAAAATCTTCTAAAAATTAAAAAAAACCGTTTCATAAATTTTAGCCAATTTTCCCATCTTCTCAGATATTTCTACATTTTTAAAATTCTTTTCTGGTTTCAACATTCTCAAAACCATTTCCATTACATTATAAGCAGAGACAATTACATTAGCTTTTTTGCCTGTCACTTTATTGTCCTTTAAATATTTTTTTGATTTAAAAATTATAATTTAAGAAAAAACCCTATTAGCACCAATAACAACTGTATGAGCCGCTGTAGCAATATAACCATCAACATGAGCACCCAAATCAACTTTTACTACTTGGCCTTCTTTAAGAAGAACTGGAGGTTCGCTACGAAGTGGAGAAAAATGACAAACACAATTATCAATAGAAATACATGTTGGCATTGCTAAATTAAAAATTATTTTGGTTAGAATAAAATTGAAACAAATATCGGTAATATTGAACTGACACCCCTTTTTTCCTCCCCAACTTTTTCCTATATATCTACAGAATGGTCAGACTTTTCCCTTTCTTCCATTCCAAATGCCTTTCTATATTTTGCTTACAAACAATAAAAACGAATTAATTTGTATTTCCCCTTGATGGAAGAAAGCAAAATTGGGACGGAAAAAAAAGAAGTCTGACCATTCTACAAATAGAATATATGGAAAGAAACTTGGGAAGGAAAAAATGGGGTCTGTCAGGCTCAAATTACCCACAGATTTTGCGAACCAGAATCTGTGAAATCTTATACCGCTTCAGATCAGATAAAATTATAACCGGAACCCAAAATAAAAATTTTACAGGCAAAACTTTCCAGAAAAATTTCTAAAGTAAAAAAAAGTAAAATAAAATCCAAAAGGGTGTAAGAAGAAAAATAACTGATTGAAAAACATACCAATCCCTTTCTGAACATTCTTCTCTCTCTTGAAGAGATTTGAAGTTAATTCCAATATACGAGCATCACCACGAGAGCAAAGTTGACCAACTTCTGCATCAACTTTTAATTCGGCGAGTATTTCCTTAAAAGAATATTTTTCAGAAATTATACAACTGAAAAATGGAGGATTTTCTGCAAACTTATTTGCGGATAATTATCTAAGTAAGTTGAAGGAAACACAAAAGGAATCCACAAAAAATCCGAAGGAAAACCTCTTTACCCCCCCCCCCCCATTCTTCAGTAATACCCGAAATTTTAACAAAAAAAAACCTTCAAAACAGTATTAACAATTTCAGCAGCCATTCCATATTTATTAAAAACTTTGTCACTTGCTGGAGACGTATCTTTCACATCTCCGACACTCGAATCATTTTTTGAACTTCCAGACTTTGAACTATCAGAAGACAAATCTCTTTGCTTTGTTTTTTGTTTGGTTGACATTTAAAAAGATTTTTTATTTTCTATAAATTAAAAAAATTGGATTAAAAAAAATCAGAAGCAATCAAGAAATTTCAGAATTATTAACATAATGCCAATAATTAAATAAACAAAACGCCAACATTTTATATCGCAGCACAAACTTTATTCAAATTTAGAGGTCGGCACGGGACAGGATCCCGTACGGGATTTTACGGGATCCTGTCCCGAAATCCCGTATTTTAACAAGATTTACGCGATTAATCCCGCGGGATGATGTCTCGTAAAAGATTTTGAAAAGAATCCCGTTACGGGATCCCGTGAATGCGATTTTGCCGACCTCTACTCAAATCTACAAGAATTATCGTAATAGAAAACATCTTGAACAACTTGGGAAAGGATCGGGTGTAATTTTGATTTCCTCTTTCTCAAAATTTTAGTATTTAAGCCGACATAATGATAATTATTTATCAACACTTTTTCGCTCACTCGCTTCAAAAACTGACCTCTACTTACGCCTATTGTGCTTAGCATTGTTGTGTCCATTCCAATCAGTAAGCTATGTCCTACTATGATGGCGATCCAAATCTGTCAGCTGCGCCAAAAGTCGTCCTGCCAACAGGCTCAGACTACATAAAATCAACAGCAAAGGAAGAAGCCGGCTCCAAAGCACCTCCAACTCCATTAGGACCAGCAGCAGCAGCTCTTCCAGAACGGCCAAAACTTCCAGAGATGGAGATTCCTGACTCGTTAATGCTTTCTCCAGCAGCGATGGCAAAACGACAGGAGTCACAAGAAGCCCATACAGCGTCTAGTGAAAGTGAAGGGAAGGGAGGCTCTTTTAGCAACCTCAGTTTAAGGGTAAGAAAATCTTGTTTGCCCTGACTTTTTCAAAAATCTTTATTTTTCAGCCTCCACCTTCAATGATGTCCAACCGCGAGGGAGCTACTGCTGGCATCAACCCAAGTGAGAATTTTTCAAATTTTGTTCTCAAAAATAGCTATCAATATTTTAGGTGAGACAAGATCAAGAAATACTACAATGAGCAAATCTGCAAGTTCGGCAGTCTTCAATCGAGTAAGTTTAAAAAACTGTTCAAAATATTTTTTTCCAAAAATTTTTTTCTTTGTTCAGATTGACCTCTGCGAATTTATCCGCCGCCATCTAGTCCGAGGTCGCAAAGGCTATCGATACAAATTTGGGCAACTCCAACAGCTCGTCGATCGTGCAGTTGATTCTCTTCAACAACAGCCGACGCTAATTGAAACAACAGGGCCAATCCATGTTTGTGGCGATTTGCATGGGCAATACACAGATCTCTTGAGGATTTTTCATTCTTGTGGACCTCCACATAGAACGCGTTATTTGTTTCTTGGCGACTTTGTTGATAGAGGTGGAAATTCGTTGGAGGTGTGTTTATTGGTCGTTGTTTTCCCTCAAAATTTTTATTTTCTTTTTAAGATCATTTGCCTGCTGCTCGCTTGTAAAATTCAGTATCCCAAGCACATTTTTCTGCTACGTGGGAATCACGAATTGCATCATATCAACAAGTAAAAATTGAGCTTAATTTAATGAAATAATCTTTATTTTTAGAGTTTATGGCTTCTATGATGAGTTGGTACGTCGTTTTGGAGCGGAACAGGCTGAACAGTTGTGGAATGACTTTAATGATGCTTTTGCCTATTTGCCTTTGGCTGCTCTGATTGGAGGGAAAATCCTGTGCATGCATGGTAATTAAAAATGGATGGGTCTATTTGAGGGAGACTACATCCCTTCACTTTTTTTTATTTCCACTTAAGTGAGGGAGGGTCCTTTCAAAATAGCATCAAAAAATTCAAAAATAATTTTTTCAAAAAATTTCAGGAGGCATTTCCCCTCATCTAAAATCACTGAACGACATTCGATCAATGAAGCGGCCAATTGCTATGGTTATCTCGCCCGGATTGGTTCAGGATTTGCTTTGGGCAGATCCAAATACGGAAAAGCCTAAACCGCCTAATTGGGAACCCAATCCCTACAGAAATTGCTCTGTTATGTTCGGCCCTGAGGCAGTTAGGCAAATGTGCAAAACTCTTGGCGTTCATATGATTATGCGAGCGCATCAGGTGAAAAATTAAATTTTTGAATTAGACTAAGGGTTGTTTTTTGGCGTTCTCAAATTGCGCACATTTAACCTCATACTTTTCTTGAGTGTGCGCAAAAAACGCAAATTCTAATCAGATCAAATTACTTCTAAAATAAATATTTTTACTCCTTTTTAGGCTGCTCAATATGGATATTCAACCTTTGCAAACAACCAACTAATCACTGTATTCTCAGCAGTTCGATATAATCCAGAAACTAACAATTGGGGTGCTGTTGCTAAAATTAGTCCGGATTTGGAAGTTTCCTTTGCTCTATTCAAACCAAAGGAATTTAAAGAACCCCAGGCTAAGCAGTAAATGAAGAGATGAGAGAAGAGAATTATTTGTGATTTGAGGAAAATATAAAAATATTTTTTTTGTGTATATTAATTGAATTTTTGTATATTTATTTGTGTTTGTAAAATAAAATAAAGGGATTAAAAGATATACATTTGTGTTAATTTTAGAAATTTGTGGTAAAAGTGTAAAAATTAATTAGCCGAAACTCATTTTTAGATAAGTAAGAGTGAGGTAAAATGTTAATCCCGGGCAGGCTTCGATCCTGCGACCTCCTGGCAGTTGTTGCTAGGCGCTTTCTCTCACCACGTACAGGTGCTCTACCAACTGAAGAATTGGTTTACTATTGGGTCGGGGAGCTGTCCAAACAATACATACCCTCTAATTAGAATACACCTCATTATAAGGTGAACTTTTTCAGCCTCGTTTTATTCAAAAACGAGATTCGACTGTATAATATTTTGACTATTTTTAAAATTTTTGTTTAAAATTTTGAGGGAGCTTCCTTTCAATGATCACTTTTTTAATTTTTCATTCATTAATTCTAGACAGCTCTCATTTGTTGTGTTCCATTAGTTATTGGTTTAATTAAAGGTAATTTATATTTAATCATATCACAAGCTAATTCAAATAAATATTCATAACATTCCAACCTTTTTAATTTAAAATTTAGTTTTAATTTAAAAAAATTTTTTCTTACATTAATTTTGTGCTTTGCCATGAATGAGAACCAAATGCAAAAAAGCCATGTCCACGGACTAGTATAGCTGAGGCCTATATAAATTATATTAAATTTAAAAAAAATAAATTTTAAATAGTTATGGTGATGACAGAGGGGATTAATCTGTATCAGAAAAAGAGGTCTGTCAGATTAGAAAAAGAGAAAACTATTCTCCAGTTTTCAGGTTTTCAAGTAGACCGGTTTTAGGATGAAAAACAGTAGGGCTCCACTGCCAACAAGGTTTGGCAGTATCCGAACCGAAACCTTCGGATATTTGGACATTTTTCGGATCCGGATATCCGTATCCGACAAAATTACTCCAATACTTAATTTAATACAATCCGGACCTTAATTTACTTACACTCTCGATTTTATGTTTAATTTTTAATTAGGGTTGTCTGTGGGTGTGGAAACTGCCTAAGCGATACTTTCTATCTTAAACACCTCTTAAAGGGGTACCTATAATCGAGCTCTAACTTTCTAAAAAATAATATTTTTTACCTCTGGATATTTTTCCAAAGTTCGCAAAAGAATTGGCTATTGAAAAATAAATTTAAATTTAAAAAAATTTATTAAATTCTCTCTTACACTTAACAATAATTCATTTAATTCCGAATCAATTATTGGAACAAAAACTCTGTCAATATTATCAAGTCGACGTCCAGTTTTACGATTCTCTACTCCTTGAATCATTTCTTGATTGTTAATAGCAAAATGATCTCCTCTAATTAATTGTGTTAGTAAATTTGCATATTTTGAATGTGTGTGTATCTAGATAGAGGAAAAGTAAGTAAAATTGGGATTAGAATTTTAATTAGAAATTTGGTAAATTAAGAGAAATAATTGTGACTGACTAGGGGGGTTAATATTAAGGGTGTTCACGGTCGGTTAGCCGAAAGCGAAAACCGGGTGTACCGATTAATAACAGATAGTGACCTTTGTTAATAGGTATTTGTCTATCAGATATAAAAATTGAATCGTTCCGATCTCTAATAAATATTATAAATTCCGGAAAAGCTACAACACCAGTCAAAATATTAAAAACACCTAGTCAATAATACAGCTAACTTGTATCGGTTTGGAAAATCTAGAATCTTTGGTTCTTCAGTTCAGTTACGAACTGACACCCTTATACCTAATTATAATATTTATTTATTCATGTATTATTTTCTTTATACTACATGTTTCTAAGCAAACTTACAACACATTTAGAGCCAGTTTTGTAAAGCAATCCGGCAGTTGCTGAAGGTACTGAAGCTGGATTTGCAGGTCGCTTCAAAATTTTTCCGTCAGTTTGGGCTATTATAAATAATTCTTTTCTATTTAAAAATAAAAATAATCCTTTAATTCTTTAAAAAAACTCTGAAAGTTTTTCCTTCTGCACAGAAGTTGGTGAACTATAAATAACATCTCCACAGGCAACAGCCATTCCACCTTTAAATAAATTTAATTTTTATTTAATTATTTTTGACTAGTAACCTCCATTATCACGCATCCACCCTAACGAATAAAAATGTCGAATTAATTCAGCAAGTCGTGAAGGAGTTATTGGCACATCATCCTTTAATGAATAATTTATTAAATGATTATTAAACACCCCCTTTCTAATAGAGGCCTAAATTCAAAGGAATTTAGTCGGAAATAGAATCCTAGGGCTTACTTAGAATATTTTATTTTTTGTTAATGTCAACTTCTCAAAAGCTCATTGTCTTGAACTAGAGGTCTCTGACCAGTCGGGGACAACATATTTCGAAAAACGGGAATTTAGAGGCTTGGAATTTCGATGAATCGAGGTTGGGGAATAACCTAAAAATCATCGACGGTCGATGACGTTAATTCGAGGATGGGGACCTTACCTGGAAATATTTTAAGCTAAATAATAAAACTTCGGACTATATTTTACCTACCTTGGAGTAAAAGGGAAAATTAAAAAAAGGGTGGGTGAAATGATTTTTGCCCCTTAATACATAGAATAAATAGTACTAAATTTTAAATTAAAAAATTTCTAAAAAAAAATTATTTTAACTTACGGTATTAATTATATCATGCATTCTGATAAAAATTAAAAATTTCTATAAAAAATAAAAATGAACACAAATAAAAATAATTTCTAATAAATAAAAATAAATATTTATATTTACTCCTTTTTAAATTAATTTTTTCTCTATTACATTATCAATTAGGTACACTATTTTAATCTTTAAACAAAAAAATTTTTTCTTATCTTTTAAATTATTTGATTAGTTTGCTTTAAATTTATTTTTTTTTGTTTCTGTATTGTGATTTTAATGTGATCCAGAAAAGATAAGTTTTTTAAATTTATTTAACAATTAAATTTTTTAAACAAAAAGACTGACGTATACAGTTAGACCCCAGTATTTCGGACAGAAAAAAGGAAGAAGATTAAACTGAGTACGTAAAATTGTCAAACTCTAGGGAATCAAATTTGTAGAAAAATAGGTATATGATGTTAATTGAGGTTCAGGGATATCACGGGTTATTCGAAATCTAAACCCGAAATCCGAAACCCGGATTCGATCAGAAATTAAAATTTTAAAATCCAATACAAAATCCTACCAGACTTTCTCTACTCATGACATCCTTGCTTGTAAAGGACTAGGTAACAAGCTTTTAGCCACCCTAAGGCTATGCATTAGGCTTCGCGGTGTAATTGATAACACATCAGTCCGGTCTACTGAAGATGCTGTTTCGCTCCCAACCGCCGAATAACCTTTTGCACTAGCTAAAGGAGAGAAATAGCTATAGGCGTTAATTAATTATGGGGCAGTAGTGTTTCACCAGAACCGAAATTTTGACCAGAACCGGAACCAAAAAACGTTGGAACTTTCCGGAACCGGAACTTCCGGTGAAACTCTAATAATAAGGTCCGACTTTATTTAAAACTTTATGATTTTTAGAATATAACTTGAATGACGTTTAAAAATGAAATCATCCAAAAGACGTTTAAAAAATCGTATGATTTTATTAAAACAATAAAATAAAAATTAAAATAAATAATTAAAAATATATATAAACCGATTACATCTTTTTTCCATATTTTTTCTACTCTTCAAAAATTTATCACAAGTTTTTTATGGAATGTGTATGTAACAATACATTTTATCAAATTAAAAAAAAGATTGAAGATCAAAAAAAAAATTGGCAATCGAAAAAGAAATAAAAAAAATATGATTTTTTGCTGAAAATTTAGCTTTTTATTTAAATGAAGAAAATAATTTTTAATAAAATTTAAGAAAAAATATTTTTTGATAAAATATTATTTAGTTTAATATAAATGTGAATAGAAATTAATTTTT
The DNA here is from genome assembly GCA_036172945.1 of Meloidogyne incognita. Taxonomy (NCBI): domain Eukaryota; kingdom Metazoa; phylum Nematoda; class Chromadorea; order Rhabditida; family Meloidogynidae; genus Meloidogyne; species Meloidogyne incognita. The sequence goes on from JARQAC010000013.1 coordinate 962,666, forward strand.
ATTTTTTTTGAATTAAAAAAAATTTAAATTTAATATTTAAAAAATAAACAACATTCAGAGAGAGGTAAAAGTTTAGCCCAAGATAGGCAACGACCCTGCAACCCTGTCACTTGCAAATCGCTTTCTCGCTCAATACTCTCCATGGGTTACTCTCCTTTTGAGCTTTTCTTAAAATCTTAAACCTTAGTTTAGCTAGCTAGATCTAAATGTTAGCTTAACACAATCAAATATATACTAATAATTTACTTCACATCACCCAAACTTTTATGGAAAATTGACGAAAGCAACAATTATTTTTAAAGAAATACATATTATAAAAAATTAAAGAAAAATTGTCCTATTTTTAATCAGGAACACAAATTCATGCTAATTATCTTTCACTTTTCATTGATCAAGTCGACATCAGGGACGGGCGCATTGGGTTTTGCGTTGATTTTCGGCCTTGCGTTGCGTTTTTGGAGATTAACTCTTGCACACGCCCTTGGTCGACATGAGCTTTAATACATAGTAACCCAACCTCTAATCAACTGAAAAATCTGCAGCGAGGCTATTTTTTCTTGTAAAACAAGGATTAAAAGAAAACCTTGCTGGCCTTATTTTTAATTAAATATTACACAAAAAAGAATTTTTATTCAATTATTTATCAAATTAAAATTTCAAGTTAATCTTGAAAATTGTACATAAATGGGTATGTACATTATTTAAATATACATAAAAATGGGATATTTTTTGAAAAAAATATTTTTTTATTATAATTCTCATTGTGATCAAAAATTAAAAAAAAATTTCCCAAATTTTAAAAAAGGCATTTTACATAGTAAAATATTTAGTTAAATAGCTAAAACAAAATAAATGACAAAATTAATAAAATATATTTTTTTTATTTGAGTGAAGAAATATTTAAATTAATTTTTGACTTTCAGAAAATTTTTAAATTACAAAGGCTTCCACGAGAAACTGAACAGCGAAAATTAAAAATCTAAAGTGACAGCCCAAAGGTTTTAGGAGACAATTTAAATTCTTTTTTGTTCTCATTATTTTTGTAATTTTCGTTTTGGATATTTTTCGATAATCTACAGCACTACAAGAAATGAGATTTTGTCTTGGTCTGTGAAGACAAAAAGGGTTTGATAAGGTTAAGAATTATTATTTCTACTGATTATTATTTTAAACATACATATTTTAAGCAAGTTAAATCATTCGATTTACCTTGATAAGCCGTTCCGAAAGAGCTATAATTTGTATAACCCAAAGTTCCATTAAATAGGAGGGGGTGTGCTATATGGAGTCCTTCATATCCTTTATATCAGCCTCAGTACCTACTTATACACGAAAATAAAATAATAAACTATGGATTTTTTATGCTCCTAAAAGCCCGCAACTTCAACTAACAGACAAAAGATTTTTTGAAAAATTTTCCTAGGGTCTTTATAACAACTATATTTATTTATTCAACCCTCCATTTAACCCCAAAAAAATCTTTTCCTCACTCCAAACAAAAATATACAACTAAAATAGTAAATAAATTCAAAATTTAATGTAATTAATATACACACACATTTTTCTTAATTAATTAATATAATTTGCACACACAGTCACCGTTGTTACAATTTGTGACTATTTTCTTTTTAAATTTTTTTTTTAATTTTTTTAGTCAATTATTTAAAAATCACATTTTATATTTAAATTCCTCCACATTTTTCCTTCAATTTAATTATTTAACAGGCGAATATTTAGGTCCAACAGGCATTTCAGCAATTGTATGCATTCTATTACTTCCCTCACCATTTATCGTTCCCTCTAAAATACCTGGAGGTAAAGACAAACGATTTCTATTAGAATTATTGTTGTTATTGTCAGCCACAGCTAATAAAAGACGACGATCAAGACCTTCAAGTTCTGTTGATTTATTAGAAAAAAGCATTCGAATATCGGTATGTAGACGAATACAACCCGTTTCGTTTGAGGCCAATCTGAAAAATTTAAAAATCTTTGCTTTAAATTAAGGATTGGCTAGGTTAAAAGGATCAACGGTTTAAAGATAGATTAACAGGTTTTTGAAATATTTAATGTTTTTGGTACAGGGCATCTTTAGATTGGGAATGGAGAAGTTGGGAAATAGGAAATGGCCAAAATCAGATTTTCGATAGTCATCAAAGGTGGTATTCTAAAATCGAGGTAAGGGTTAATTAACCCTCAGCTGCTGGTAAATTAATCCAGACCAATTATTCCAAAAAGCGTGTAGCGCTAACACCGAGTTCTGGGTTGTTAACCGAGGTAATAGAATCCGCAGCTGCGGGTAATCATCGAGTTCTGGGTTGATTTTTTTGGAATAAGAGTTAAACCCTCAACTCGGTGTGTTCTATTACCCAAGAGAACCCGGTAAATTTACCAGGTTCTTCTACCCCGTTTTTATAATAAGGCCCCAGATTAGAGAGACCGATAATTTTCGAGACACCTGTCTCGATGCTCATAGAACCACTTCCAGTCCAGTCTCTAAATCCTAAACCTTTATTCGATATTTAGATAAAAAATTTTGTCAATTTATTTTTTACCTCAAATGTATCAAAAAACGTAAAGCACTGGCTGTTGATGGCATTCTATTATTTATTGTAGTATTTGGCATAGTTAAAGAAGACATCATTGAAGTCATTAAACCCGTAGTATTTTTAATATTTAAATTTTTGTTGGCAGTTTGATTTGAAGTAGATGAAGAAGAGGAAGAAGAAGTAGGAGAGGAAGATGAAGGAAAGTAATTATTGTTAATACCCGTTTTTGTTTCACAAAAAGTTCTTTGCCGAATAAATGTTGTTGAACAAGGAGGCATATCTCTAACATCAACTTCTACCATAAAAATTTTAATTACTGAACCCTGAGGATTAAAAAGCACCTGAAAAAGGGGAGAGAAATTTAAATATTAATTTTCTAAATTTTGGAAATAGATTAAATAAAAATGTTTTTAAGGAAATAATCAAAAATAATTAACAATAAAAAGCAACCAGAAAAAACCTAAATAAACTAGAATGTTAATTATTTAATTACAAATGTCAACGAGAATACGAAAATCAAAGCCTTAACAAATATCGAAGCTTTGATTTAGGTGTTTTCCTGACCTCTAGTTAATTTAGTTTATTTTGGTCAACAAATTTCATTTTTTTAATTTAAAAATTTTTTTACCGCTTGAAGATTGCAATGCCGAGGGATAGGAATACCACCTGAATCGAGTTCACAACGGGCCTTAAAAACTTATTTTAATTTTCAAAAAACAATTATTTTCTAATCTACCAAATGTAATAAAGCTGGAGTTCTTGATGAGATCTCATTTAGTGAAGAACCACCCATTTCGTTGAAGAAAAAGAATGTTTGAACTGGATATTTAACTCGTTGGACAGAGAAGAAACCGCCACCGGGTGCCATTACCATTGACTGGGTTGGAACAACCATTAATTGAAGTGAATAACTTGAAAAGAAGGGGGAAAATTTAAAAAAAAATAATTTAATCTTTGAAATTGGAATTCGAAACAACTCTGATTGAAGCCCTGATTCTCAGGGATGGGTCTGGTTGAAAAAAAGAGTCGGATCGGGTTTCAGTTGGATTTCCAAAATTTCATTCGAATCGGGTTTGGGGTAGAAAAAGTCAGGCCGGATTTTGGGTCGAAAAAGGTTTGGGGTTTCAAGAATATCTGGTAGCTTGACCCTCCTTTATTCGGGTTGGATTTTGGATCGGAAAAGGTTTGGGGGTTTGTATATATCAGGTAGCCTGACCCTCCTTGATTCTAATTTTCATTTTGTTTAGAATTTTGAAAATCCTAACTAGAACCCGATCCAGCCTTTTTCTCAGCCCGGCTCATCCCCGGTTAGAATCGGTCTTATACTCAGAATATTTTCATTTTTTCAATTAAATATATCCTTCCTTACCCATCAACAATACTGCTCGGCGTAAGTCGACCACTCAGAATACTTTCTTCAAAATTACAAACTAATCTAGCTGAACAACAACGACGAAATGAATTGTTTGAATTTTTAATATTGTTGTTGTTGTGAAGTGCTGATAAAGAGGAATGTTGACGTTGTTGAAATAACATTCGAGATGGTGGAGGGGTTATGTTTACTCCCCGCAACAATAAATGTTGTTGGAAAGGTGGAGGAGGTGTTGAACATTGGGAAGATGGTTGCTGTTGTTGTAGACGTTGTGGAGAGGAATATTCCTTAAAAAATTTTTGTTTAAAGTATAACTTTTTGTTAACTCAGGGCTTCGATCTCGAAATTTTAAAAATTCGCATTTTATATCAAAAATTCGAAAATATCGAATTTTGGGTTTTACCCAAAATTGGAAAAAAAATTCTTTTAGTTTCCTAGAGGATTTGATTTTTATAATTACTTTATCAAAAGAAAACTTGTTCAGGACTGGCTTTGAAATCGTAAATATTTTGGTAAATTCTAACAAATTATATAAAAATTTAGAACCAAAATTAAGAAAAACAATGATCAAATAAAAATTCTCTCCATAATAAAACCTTTATTTGGTAAAAAAATCAGGAATGAGTGACCGGTTTTTAAAGCTAAATTTGAACTACACTTTTGAGACGTTAAAAACCAATGGGAATTAGTTAGGGTGAATCTTTCCCTTGTCCTTCCTTTCCTTTTAAATTTCTAGGAGTTTAATGGAGACTTGGTAATGGACATGGATTTTGGTTCAGTATCCGGCTATTTACGGCGGATACAGACGGATATCCGCAGGCATTTTAACTTATCTGTATCCGTATCCATTACCAAGCCTGGTTTAATGAACTCAAAAAAATTTTTTCACAAAAAATTACCATTTTCTCAATCCCTCCAACATTTTTATTATTTTCCTCAATTTCTTTTTTATTTTCAATTTTTACTTTTTCCGCTTTATCCTCTTCCATTTTATCCTCTTTTTGATTTTGTTTATTGTCTGAATTATTTTCTTTTATTGAAGGTCCATCATTAATTTTTTTCGTCGCTGCTTTCCTCGCCCGCTGCATAACAAGTCGTCTACTCCGTTGAATAGATTGATGATGGTGGTGGTGATGATATTGTTGAAGTAATTGAGAATGTTTTGGTGGTAATGAAGGTAATTGAATTGGTGTTGTTGTTGTTGAATTAATAGATGATTGAATAGGTCTAGATGGACGTAATCTTCGTTGGGAACGCTCTAGTCTATTTTGGCTTTCATTTACAAATTGAAGACTAGATTGGATCTAAAAATGTGAAATTAAACTAAAACTCTTTTAAGTAATTGAGGATTTGGAATAACTGAATTTATCTTTAATGTGTTGAAGATCCCACTAGGTTTAGAGGCGGGCTTAAAGTGTCGTACGAGATTCGTTATTTCGAAAAACTCGATAACCGAGATCTCGTCTCGGTCCGATCTCCAGTTAGGTTTCTATAATTCTAGCTCCCACAAAGGTTACTATGGGGCTTAAAGTAAAATTTAGCAACAATTATTTATTCGTTATCTACTGAAGAAATCTGAAAATCTTGAAAGACTATGTAAAAGGCTATGTCAAACAAATACTTGGGCGATACAAACCGAACCAGACCAAAGCTTTAACCAATAAAAATCAAATTTTTGATAGAATTTTGCTTGGAATAATTTGACTAGCTTTAATTTCGGCATTTTGCCGAAGGGTATTTACCCTTCTTTAAGAAACTTTCCATTTCGATTAAGAAAGCTTTAAAAATAAAAACAAACTCACATTTTGAGAGTTGCGACGAGACAATGAAGAAATATTATTATTTATATTATTATTACAATTGTTGTTGCTGTTACTTTCAGTGCTGTCTTGCCTGAAAAAATTTCTTTTAAATTTTCAAAAAAAATTTTTATTTTACTTTTGATGAGATATTTGTTCATTAATATTGCTTTGAGAATGTGTAGGTATTGGAGAAGAAGAAGAAGAAGAGGATGAAGACAATTCACTCTCATCTTCCTCTTGAATATCTTCATCAGAGTCACTACTGCTACTACACAATGATGAACTTAGCGAAGAACTTGGACGTTGATTTTGTTCTTGGTTGAGCCCATTATTTGTGTCAGACAAAGGTGGAAGAACCCAAGAATCGTTACAATCCATTCTTAAATTTTTTTGAAAATTTTTTAAAAATTTTTCTTTAAAATTTACTCAATAGAAGGACACAAAATTGGCGCTTTTGAAAGAAAATATTCTCGTTTCAACCACTGAACACAAAGTTCTAACCATATTCCCCCTCCATTTGGAGTAGTAGAACAACAACAAGCAGGAAATTTGTGAGATTGGACTTGAGAAGAAATTGGATTTGAAAGTAGATGATCACTGGCCAAAACACTATAATAAAAAAGAAATAATTTTTATTTAATAAAAAAATTTTTTTGGAGTTTAAGAAATAGAAAACGTCAATAAAAAAATTTCTAGAGCAAAAAATAATTTTTAGAACTCAAAAATACTAAAATAAAAATGTTGGGCAACAATGGGAATCGAACCCTATACCAAAAATTTTAAAGTCAAAAACACTACCAATCAACCACCGAAGACACAACACAAAATAACAAATTATTAATTATAAAATTACCGAACAAAAGGGAAAAGGCCACAAGGAAGAGTTGTGTTAGCTGTTAACCAAGAACGAAGAGGTGAAAAATGTAGCTGAGAACGTAGAGCTTGTTTTAAAAATAATGGCAGCATTGGAGGACGACCAATTGAATCTGGAGGTCGTTGATGATGGAGCTTGAATGTCCAAACCTTTTAAAAAAAAATTTTTAATTTAATTAAATTTTCTTATTTAAATTGGACCTTTGGAAATTTGGAAAAAAATTTGGACCAAATTTCCAAACAATTTGGACCTCAAATATAGTCATAACACATTATAAGATGTCCTTTTGTAATTGAAAATCGTGCCTTATAATGGGTGTATTTTAAATGGAGGGTTATCTCATTTAGGCCGTCCTTTTACATCCAACGACCACCCAACAGAGCTTTCTCGAAATTTCGATTTTCGAGTTTATTTTTTTCTTTCGACTTCGATATTTATGAGTAGTTACCCCCCCCCACAAGGTTGCACAACGTGCAACCTTATGGAGGAGGAAGTCGGCAAATCAAAGGAAATCAAAAGGTAAAGACACATTCTATTTTCCTAACCACCCTTTTCTTACCACCCCTTGGTTGCAGGGCGGGGATTTATTTCAAAATGCCAAATTTAAAAATTGGCGGGCATTTCAAATTTTAAAAATTTTTCAAAAAATTTTAAAATGTCAAAAGATAATAAAAATAAATTATAAAATTTAAAAAATAATTAAATTAAAAATGAGGGAAATAATTTTGACAAAATTTTAGAAAAAAATTAAAATGATTTTAAAAAATGATCGGAAGTAAAATGTAAGGGGGCGGAGCTAATTATTTCGAAATACCAATTATTTTAAAATGTCAAAAATGACAAAATGCCAGCTTTCAAATTGTCAAACGACAAAATGTCAACTTTGCATGTTAATGGGGTGGACTTGTGTGACAATACTAATGTGCGTACGCACACACTATTCTAGGCTAAAGTTAATAACTATAAGATAAATTTGCTGTAATTTAAGAAAAAATATATACTTCATTCAAAATTAAGGATAAGAATATAAAATTAATGGAAAGTTAATGTATAAAAGGTACAATTGGTAAAAGTTAACAATGGAAGATGCAGGTTTTAGGGGTAAAAATGCAAAGTTAAACGTTAGGAGATACAATTAATACAAAGTTAAGCATAGTAAATACAAATGATGCAAAGTTAAGAGAATATCACATATTTCAGTAAAAATAGACAAAAATGATCGGATTATGTTGTACCTCATCTGAAAATTAATAAAATTCATTCATAATAAAAAATCTATTTTAAATAAACACCCATTACTTAGTATTGAAAAATAAAATATCGCTATTTAAATTAAAATTTTTTTAAAAACTAAGTATTTGAAAAAATCTTTAATACCTTCTTTATTACACCAAATATTTTTAAAATGTTCATGTCTTCAATAATATTAATATCTATTCTGTCCTTAGTGGTAGACAGTTCGGACGATAAAACAAGGAAGAGAGAATTAGTGACAACATTATATCGGAAAACAACACTACCAATCTGGCGTAGAACACCACCACCAATATTTCCTAACAGAGATGAAAATAATTTAATGGAACTACCAATCTGGCGTAGAACACCACCACCAATATTTCCTAACAGAGATGAAAATAATTTAATGGAACTACCAATATGGCGGAGAACACCACCACCAATATTTCCTAACAGAGATGAAAATAATTTAATGGAACTACCAATATGGCGGAGAACACCACCACCAATATTTCCTAACAGAGATGAAAATAATTTAATGGAACTACCAATATGGCGGAGAACACCACCACCAATATTTCCTAACAGAGATCTTAATCATTCAGGTGAATTTCAACGAGGCGGTAAATTAAACAATAGTTCATTGAATAAAACTGATGGGAGGGAAAAATTAATTAAGAAATGGGTTGTAAAAGATATCTATCACCTGAAGAAGAGTGATATGGCAAGACAAGTTGAAATAAAAAATATGGGGCGGTGGATTCTACGTTGGGACCTTTGGGACAACAAGTTCAAATTTGGAAAACATAATAGAACAGATTACATAATGTATTCAAGATGGAGATTTCTATATGAACCTCCCATTTCAAATATTATAGATTTTTTCAAAAATTTGTAAATCATTTTAAAAATAATTTTTTATCTTTGATATTAATAATCATTTTCATATTTAAATTTATATTTTGTTTAATATTTAATTAAAATTAAAAATTTTGAATTAATCAGAAAATATCAAAATATTGCGTTTCTCCCATTGGTTTGGATTACCTTCTGCTTCAATCCACAATATACCTGGTCTAGATTTTGCATTAGTGGGTGTAGGTAAGCTTCCAACAGATAATGGAATACTATTTAGACTAGCTGTTGATGTAGACGAAGTTGCACGTGTGCGCCGTGTTTTAAAAGTTATACCGCTTGATGTTGACGAGGGTGATGGGGGTGATGTAGGAGCAAAACATACCAGCTCAAGCGGGAAGTATCTTTCGCAAATTCCATTCTTTGTACTTGTTCTTACAATAACACATTGATGAAACGGATATTGGAGTTTTATTTTGTGGTGAGCATAAAAATACGCCGCAACCGAAACATTAAACGGATAACCTAAATCACCAAAAGCTTTGACTAAATGTGCTCCTGATGTTGTAATTCCGTCACATCGAATTGTATATCTCAATCCATTTCTATCTGAATAAGATGTCTCTAGCTTTCCTTTTTCATTTATGAATTTTGAAATCATATCGGCATTTTCTTGACACATTAGTCTATATCTCACAAGATAATTTGGGCAGTTCAATTTTTTTGAAATTTCTTCCAGAATCGAATTCATTTTTATTGATTAATTTAGAATGTTTGCTTAAAATATCAAATGAATTTAAAACTAATAAGATTATAGAAGATTTTGCCTTTTTATATGCAAAATTTACACATATAAACGGCAACTATTACGAAATCTGGGAAAGGGCGGGACTTGTTCAAATATAAAAACCAATATATTTACAACTCTCATTCGTCTGTTAATTTATTCTTTCAAAATAAAATTTGAAATTGAAAATAGCCAACCTTCATTCAAATTTTTAAATTCATTTATAGAAATATTTAAATATGTCAGTAATTGAGAATAACTGTCAACTCTTGGAAAAAGTTATCCCTGAGGTATTATTTACGGTTTCTTCGTATGGGGTAACAATTTCTTCACCACGGCTCATGACAGCACGTTTTGTGGAGTTTGACTTGGCAGGGAAATGTAAAAGTTGTAAAGGGGAAAATGTGGACATTGATTTTATTGTTACACCGAAGGATGTAACCCTATATTGCAATCGCCTAAAATCAGAAAAGGTTGTAATGTTTGACCATATTTACGAAATTCCACAACAATGTATTTTTCGCGTTAAATCAAGAGGGAAGAATTTCAATATTTTGCACAAGGAACCAAACTGGAATGAAAAAGATTTTATAAAAGGAGGTGGGCATATCGATAACAAGGAATTTTTATCGAAGTTTTCACACAAGAAAACAAAGGTAGAGATAGAAGCAAAAGAAAAGAAATATGATAAAGAAAATATATTAGAAGAAAAAGATAATTCAAATACAACTCATAATCATTAATCATTTTTATTTTTTATTTTCAATTCATTGTCAATCATGAACTATCAAATATTTTCAAATAAAGATTTAAAATTAAAACTTCCATTCGGCTGTATTATTAGCGGCCCAAGTTCAACTGGGAAAAGTACGTTTGTCCGAAAATTAATTTCCAATTCTGATAAACTTATCGACCCTATCCCAAAATCTATTCTTTACTGCTATGGCGAATATAATTCTCTTGTCCCCGAACTACAAAGAGCCGGAGTCTCAGTTTATTCTGGAGTTCCCCCTGAGGATCTTATTAAGAAGCAAGAACAACCTGCACTAGTCATTCTTGATGACCTAATGTACTCAATTGACGAAAAATATTTATCGGAACTTTTCACAAAGAAATCTCATCATCTTAATTTTGGTATAATTTTCATCACTCAGAATCTCTTCGAGAAAAAACTCAAAGTCGCACGTCAAAATTCTATGTATATTGTATTAACTCGCGCACCAAATAGTGCATTGACCATCCGAAATCTGGGAGTACAATTATTCCCAGGAAGATTAAATTATTTTCTAGACGCATATCGACAAGCTACAAGCATCAGTAATTATTCATATCTTTTTATTGATTTACACCCTTCATCTGATCCAAATCTTAGACTAAGGACAAATATTATTAAAGACAAAGAATCAGAAGAAAATTATAATTCATTACCTATTATATTTTTACCCAAAAATTTCTCAAATTAAATCATGCCAACTAATATTAGCCAAATTGTTAAAGACAATTTACAATTTCTTAAACTACTCGCAAAAACACGCTCAATAACTAAAAGAAGAAAACTTTTAAAAAAAGCTTCAACAGATCAGTTACTTTCCCTCACTGAAATTTGTTATAATATAGTACGCGATCAATTTAAACTAAATAAAAGGCAAAAATCTCGTCTTTTACCATTCGCTGATTTTGTTCGTCGGGTGAGTAGACTAAAAACAGAAAAAGGCGCCCGTCGTACGGTAATACAAAAAGGAAGCGGTCTACCAATTGGTTTATTTCCTGCCCTTCTAACACCAATCATTATTGAATTAACAAAAACATTGACAAACAATTTATAAAATGGCAAATAAATTTATATTAATTCCTGAGGATATATATCGCGGATTACTTACTCAACCTACACCAGAAACTGGAAATATCAATTTGGATTTTAGTCGAGAAAATTTGGAAAATATTAAAAGACAAAATGCCGACACAGAATTAAAAAATATAAATTACAATCAGGAATTGAGAAGGTATTTACACATGTTGAAGGAACAAAATGAGAGACCAATGAATGTTTCAATAAGGCAAATGCAAGATCCAGCCCTGGAGCAAATTAAACAATTACTTCCCCTACTACAAAAAAGCTCCAATGAAAACCGTACAGTAACCGAAAGCCCCCAAAATGATTTTAAGCAAAATATTACCGCATCAAAATTGTCACCGTTAGAAGAAGTTACTGATTTAAATGAGGATGATCTTAGTATGCACACGGCTGAGGAGGAATCTCCCGATTCCAATGGAAAGACTGAGCAAAAAAAGACTATAAAAGAAAAAACAAAGGAAATTTTTGAGAATATGAAACAGGAAAATTTAGATAAATATGACGTGAGCACAGATGGTAAAATTTTAAGTAAGAAGGGAGGAAAAGAAATACAGGGAAGCAATGCTCAAAAATCTATAGAGTGCATTCTTCGAACTGGAATAAGTGGGAAATTGAGATGGGGTGAATTGACACCACCTGGAACATCAGTTCTGGAAAATAAATTAAAAAGTGATAATAAAATTTGGCCATTGATAGAGAAGGCGAGGGAGCATTGTACACCAAAAAGAACTTATTCAAAACAAAAAAGAAAAATATCTGAATCCAAAGAAATATCTGAATCAAAATGGAGACCTCCAGCAGAGTGGAAATGATATTAGATAAACTTTACAATGATCCAGCGAATCCAGCAGGATTTGCTGGTGTAAACCAATTATGGACAGAGGTTAGAAAAATAGATGCAAGTATTAAAAAGAAGGATGTTCAGCAATATTTAGAAGGTCATAGAACATATACTATCCACCGTCCCAGACGCGTACACTTTAAAAGATCAATAACATATCCGTCTGGATATATGACAGATGTTCAGTGCGACTTGGCAGATTTTCAAAAGTTATCGCGACAGAATAATGGAAAGAAATATGCACTTGTTGCAATAGATGTTTTAAGTAAAAGAGTTTTCGCTGAACCTGTTCGAACCAAAAAATCTAATGATATGATTGATGCATTTGAAAAAATTTTGGCAAGAATGGAAATGCACCCCCACAGAATTTTTAGCGATAAGGGAACAGAATTTTGCAGCAAAGAAATTATGGACTTTTTTAGAAAAAAGATATTGAAAAATACACGGCTACCTTTTCATCAGTTAAAGCATCTCTAGCTGAAAGATGTATTCGGAACATTAAACAGAGGTTGTACAGGTTTATGAGTGAGAAACATACATTAAAATGGACAGAAGTATTACCAAAGATTGTAAACGCAATAAATAATTCAAAGTGTAGGGTTTTGGGAGGATTAAGACCAGTTGATGTAAGCTTTAACAATGCAAAAGAAATTAGAGAAATGGTATTTGGTCCTATTGGTAAAAATAAACCTAGAAAAAAACCAAGATTCAAGGAAAATGATCATGTGCGTATGAGCAGAAGTAAAAATATATTTTCAAAAGGTTATCTTCCAAATTACAGTGATGAAATTCTTCAAATAGATCTTGTTAAAAAGAAAGCTAATCCCAATAGATACCGTGTGCGTGACGATAATGGTGAATTGTTCAAAGGATATTTCTACCCTGAGGAACTGACAAAAGTAAGAAAAGATGAGAATACTAGCTACAGAATTGAGAAGATTATTAAAAGCAGAAAGAAAAAGGATGGAGGAAAAGAATATCTTGTAAAATTTTTTGATTATCCTCAACCCCATTGGATAGATGAAAATCAATTTGTATAAAAGACCAATTTTTCATTCCCCATAAATCATTTTTACATTTTTTAAATCAATTTTCATTTTATTGTTCAATTTATAATTATTATTGAAATAAATAATGGCTAATACTTTCTTTGTTGTTCTTCCTAGTAATGTTAGTGATTATCCAGATAATAAGCCGAATAAATACAGAGTGCATCTTCCGAAACCAATAGAATTTCAAGGTGGAAACTGGGTATGTGGGCTCTACAGTATACAATACCCCCAATCATGGGCTGCAACCATTGGCACCGACGTTAAACAATGGATCGAAATTAATTACAATCAAAAGAAACCGCATAGAATTGGAATTCCTAAAACAACACAGTTAACACCCAATGGACTCAGCTTCTTTTTAAAACTTGTATTATCCAAAAAAGAGAAACCTAGGAAAAGACGTAATGTATCAATCGATACTTTAGAGGATGACATTATTATTATTGGGCCAGAAATTAATTTAATAGAAGATCCAATTAAGAAACGAAGAAAGAGAGAGGAAGATATAGATACCGTACCATTATGGGTAAAGGAATTTTTTATTACGTATCCACACAATTATTGGGAAGCCATACGCGATTATGAACAGGAATTAGAACAACATAAAGTTAAAATAGAGGAAAAACAAAACAAGTTCTTAATCAGGAGGATGACATACAGAAGGAAGAATTGCAGCAAGAACTTGTTCATCTTCATTCCCTTTCAGAAGGTAAGAAGAAGGAAATTCGCCTTTTAACAGAGGAGGCTAATAAGAGAGATAGGCTTGATGGTCGACTTATTGCAAATCAGTTTTTTGAACAACACCCTGATGATTATCACGAACAAGTAATAAAAATGGAAATAAATATAATAGTAAGGTACATTGAACTAGAAGATAAAATTAAAGAAAGCAGAGAAGAGGGTGGTAAAAATGTTCGCTCTGGTGAAGAAATTCAAAGGTTTATTAATTCAATAAAACGTATGCGAAAAAACTTGGAAGTACTGGAATCTGCAATAATTGAAAGAGAATTGAAAATTACTAGAGATGAGTTTAATCAGCAAAATTCAAATACTCACTCAGAATTTGTCCAAAAATTTTTTGACGACCACCCTGAAGATCATTGGGCAGCTTTGAAGAAAAATTTAGGTGATCTGCAGGAATTACATAGACAAATTCGAGAAAAAAGAGATTTACATTCTCAAGAACAAGATGAAGTAGAAAAGAATAAATTAAATAAGGAGATTGACAATTTAAATAAATTGGCTTCATACAGAAGAAATAGATTTACAGCGATACATCATGCGGCCTATAAGAAATGGAAAAATTTTGAGCTGCCAATTCCACCAACTAAAAATGAAATTAAGGAGATGCAAAAAATTGAAGAGAAAACTCATCCAGAATATTTGAAAAATGCCCTAGAGTTAGATGATCAAGGAAAATCAGTTGCAATTCCTGCTCCCGTAATTACAGATGAAATGCTTGAAGTTGTCAAGGACAGACATGGGTATGAGGAGGACAAGGTCAGACAGTCAGAGGAAAATGAAATAAAAGATAAAGCTCTGAAAGAAAGTAAGGAGAAATTGAAGCATGCAAGAAGAATAGATAAGCATGGTAATCTTTTACCACTTGACTCGCAAAGTGCTGAAGAGGAAGATGTAGCTGAGGAGGAAAGTTTCGAAAAAGAGGAAGAAGGTTGGGATGAAATAAACAGAAAAAGTCCAGTATTAGATTTGGATTCTACAGAAGAAATTATACCAACAGAGGAGATATTTGATGAGAAAGAGTATGAACAAAGTACTGATGATCTAATTAAAGAAAAAACAGTTACTTTGATTGAAGAAAAGGAATCTCACTTAAATGATTTACATTCGGACATTGAATTTGAATATTTGGACAGCATTGATCGCTTTAGGGTAATTTTCAATGATCCTGAGATTAGAAATATAACAATATCTTCACAATTATGCTATGTTCTCGGCTTTCCCATGGGTCCTTTGGTAAACGGACAAATTGGAAAATATGGAATTGATCTTAAAGGAGGATTCACAAGTTTTGCTGTCTACTCAAAAGGGTTAACGGGAACTGTAATTATGGGGAATTCTGTCAGTTCTTTACTTAGAATTGTAGCTGTCGAGAATAGGTCTGGCGGAGTTGTTGAAAGAGTGTATGATCAACCAATGTTCATACCAGTGTTGCCTAGAGAGATTAATGAGATTGAAATTGAATTAAGATGGATGAATGGAAGTCTTGTTAAATTTGATCACGGAACTGTAATTATTACTTTAATGTTCAACAGAATGATTAAGTTTTAATTAATTAATTAATAATATTTCTAAAAAATGTCAAATTTTATTATATATTTTTTATCATTTTAACAATAAAAGTAAAAACAAATTCGTCTGGATTTTGATAATTTAATAACAAGGATAGGAATTTTTTATAAGTGTATCCACAAGAAATAAAATAAATGAAGGTGATACAATGTTGACCACAAGTAGGTAAAAGAGGGTTTTGAAGGGGAACATTATTCATTACACGGTTTGGAAATTTGGAAATAAAATTTTTTATTAGAGTAGGAATTTCTGCAAATAATAATGAATCAAAAATAAGTATCTTCTCAGGGTTTATTATGAAAAATGCAATCCAATGTGATCCATTTTGAGAAGCCTTTTCTAGGTTGACGACCATCGAGCAAGGATATCTTTGAATTTCTTTTGGGATTTTGTCTGCTGCAAAGCATCCAATAAAATATTTTCTAGTTATTCTGTTGTGTCTTAAAATTTTCTCGATTTGTAAAGTATCCATTTCTGTACAGGAAGGAGATGTTTATATCTCTCTTTGTACTTCTCCAAGTTCAAAGTCCTTGCTGTCGTTTTTATTCTTTATTAATTTTCTCAGTTGATATATTAAAGCTATAGCTAACAATAAAAACCAGAGTATAATCAATAAAACGCAGTAAATAGTTTGAGCAATTGATGTTCCTGAAGATGGAAATTCCTTGCAAAGTGAAGGAAATTGTACATTATTCACATGTTCCATTGATGAAAAATTCAAAATATTAATAATGGTTTCAGGATTTAAATTAGAGGCTAGTCTAGTAGTATTTTTAACTCTTTCAGGAATTATTGGGAAATTTTTTGAAGACGAATCGATAAGTTCTCTTGATTTAGGAGTTATTGTATTTGCGTAATAGCCTATACGTTCTCTTAATTTTTCTCTATATTCAAGATTATCATTTTCATTAATCATGGAATATTGTAGTGATAATTTATACAGAAAAAAGAATAAAATACCGTATTTATTCTAATAGAATGGCCGGCCATTCTATTTTTCAATCACCTTCCAAAGGGCCATTCTATTAGAGACGGCCATTCAAATGGAGACGGCCATTCTATTTTTCGATAGTAATTTAAAAATTTTTATCACTAGAAAAGCTTATAATTTTATAAAATTTGCAGCAACAAAATTAAAATTTTTTACATTTCCAAAGAATTATTCAATTTTCTTCATCCTGTAATAATCAGAGTCGCCACATTTCCGAGCCGGCCGACGGTCGGGCATTTTTTCGGGCTTGTTCTTATCAAGTCGGGCCTTTATAAGTTAATTTCGGGCCTGAATTTTCCCAGTAGGACCATACAAGTTTTTTTGCCCTGACCCCCTTTTCAAAAGTTATAAGGGTTGGAAATTTTTGGTTAGAGTTCGATATGTTTCCTTGTTAGAAAAGAAAAAAAGCTTTATGTTAGAAAAAACTTGTTTTAAAAAATATGAGTTTGATATAAATCTATTAAGCGATGAAGATGATTATGTAAGGATGATTCACCTAGAGATTTAAAACGCTTAGGGGCTTGTTCTTATCAAGTCGGGCGTTTATAAGTTAGAGATCTAAAAAGGAAAAAGAGGAAGTATTAGTCGATGTCCTTGTAGCTCAGTGGTAGATGGTAAGTTCTGTATATCGTGGCTAAACTCTTTCTATTATGGTGATTAAATATATTTAGTTTAATGCATTTCATTCATTATTATGCCCGACTCGATAAAAATGAGACAAAAAAAGACTCGGTCGGGTCGGCCCGATAAAAAGCCCGAAAAACCCCCAACATTAATAAAATTGAAACCCCAACCCTGATAATTCGAAAACCAGAACCCTAATAAAATTGCAAGATAGTAAGAAAAAGTTATAAGAAACGCTTAAAATTAATTATACTTTCATATTTGAAAAAATTCGATCATAAAAAAGGGGGGCCATTCTTTTAGAGAGGGCCATTCAAATAGAGACGGCCATTCTATTTTTCAATCATCCTCCAAGGGGCCATTCTATTAGAGACGGCCATTCAAATGGAGACGGCCATTCTAATAGAGAATTTACGGTAATACAAACAAGGCTAAATTCAATTTTAATAGTAATATGGAACATTTTTGAATGAAATTGGAGAATAAAATATAAGGAAAAATTTACGAGTATTTATACTGAAATATCTGTGGAAATAGTTCTGTTTCTATCTAACATAAGAAGTGAATCGATTTCACCCATAGCTACAAGCACAATCCCACCATTTGGAACCGGTTCATTGAAGGTCATTCTTATGCTAGTTGTACCATTTTTTATTAAATCAAACATCTCCGGTCCATTATCTTCCTGACTATTAGTAAGATTAAATA
The DNA here is from genome assembly GCA_036172945.1 of Meloidogyne incognita. Classification (NCBI taxonomy): domain Eukaryota; kingdom Metazoa; phylum Nematoda; class Chromadorea; order Rhabditida; family Meloidogynidae; genus Meloidogyne; species Meloidogyne incognita. The sequence continues at coordinate 980,525 of JARQAC010000013.1, forward strand.
CTAGCAGACAAAATCCTCCATTTGAAAAACGTTGCATTGAAATTCCATTACTTTCTAAAGTCCCCGCGTATCCTATAGCCTCCTGCATATCATGATATATTCGCACATACTTCCCATTTGGAAAATCAAGAGAATAAGGTGCTGTTGGATAAGTAACTCCCCCGGCAGTTATGGAAATATCTCTTAAATTAAAATGTTGAAAATTAAAAGGATGTGTCTTTTGTGACCCAACAAAATCGGCATTCTTAACCATTCCAAGGACCACTCTCCTTGGTACTTGATCCATCCATAAATTAGCATTAAATTCTGTTCTGTTCTCGCTTATGAATAATGATTTTAACGAAGTCTTTCTCATCGGATATCGTGCTGGTTTTAATTCTAATTTCTTTGCTATATCGAAAGCAAGGCTGTCCATAAGCTCAATTTTCTTGATATATAATTTGCATGCAAGTATTTCTAAATGATATTTATGATTAGTTGCTCCTGGAGCAACAATAAGGAAATTTGACTCATTGGGCAAAAGTTCAATATCTACTTCACACTGATTAATTAGATACCGTGGTTGATTGCAAATGTCTACATCTAATTTTGCCATGAATTGAGCGGATTTTTGTGTTCCATCAGCTGATGGTGCAAATAAGAGTCTTCTATTCTCAAAACCAACACCATTAAGCCCCAAATCACCATCATCGTAATAACCTGCGGAAGATAAGTAAGAATTTTTTACTGTTTGTGGATAAGTAAGCTCATAGTCGAAAATACTTTTATATGCCATAAGCGAATTTCCTTCAAAGATTTGGGTTCCATTTATACTGATACGGCAATTTTTCCAAATTGTGTGTCCAATAAGTTGACAACAGGAAACATTGTTGTCTGCAGCCTCCAAATTGGTTAGACGTCCATGTTCATCTTCTTTCCGAATTCTTAACTCGGTTAAAACATAACATTTTGCTAGGTCAACATAATTTGTGCTTGCGTGGATTTTGAAATGAAAAGGGGTGATATTTACAGGGTTAAGTGTGAGTAATTCAATAAATGATGAGCTGCTAATACTAACATTTGTATGAGGAGTTTCGAAAAATGATAAAGCATTTGTTATTGCATTGCCGGAATCGCGATCAATTTTTTGATGAGTAGACATTTTTATTTAATAAAGTCCGAATGTGTCTATTTTTTGACGTTTCTTTTTTGAGCTATGAGACGGTTTACCAATAATGATTTGATGACTTTTTTCTTTTGAAAATGATGAATGGGGTTTACGTTTTCTTTTGAGTCCTTTTATACTATCCCTCGCTTGCAATCCTGTTCCAAACTGCTTTGCCATTCCTCCCTTTTCAAGTAATCTGTCTAATCCACGTTTTCCTTCATTAATCACTGTTTGTTTAAAATTTGGATTAGAATCTTCTTTACCATATTCTGGATTTCCCACACTTTCTAAAATTCTTCCACCTGTATCCAAAGCTTCTTTTGCTACAGCTGTTCCCGCACGTTTTGCATAAGGTAAAAGGAATCGCCAAAAATTTCTAAGTACATCTCCAACTCCACCACCCATTTGTCTTCCGTATCCACGCTGATAAGGATTGAGTCCACGAAAATAATAATAATTTTCATCAGTCCCTCCTCCTATTTGACTGATAGTTGTATGATGATCATCATATCCGATTGTTCTCGGATCAAAGGGAATATGAACCATGTTTAGTTTAAATAAATTTAAGTTTATTTGGTGAAAATACGAAATTAATCTGCGTAAATTTAACGAATAAAATTTTGAATAGAAATTTTATGATAAATGTAAAATAGAATAATTCAAATTAATTAATGGTGTTCAAGTTTTGATTAACAATGATATTTTATTAGTCTAATAATAATTGAGTTTTTATTAATGGAAGATTAGACACTAATGGACATGCCGAAGTGTGTCATTTTGTCACTTGACATTCTGAAAGTTTGCATTTTGTCGCTTGACATTTTGAAAGTTGGCATTTTGTCGTTTGACATTTTGAAGGTTGGCATTTTGTCACCTGACAATTTGAAAGTGACATTTTAAAATTATTGGTATTTCGAAATGATTAGCTCCGCCCCCCTTACATTTGTACTTCCGATCATTTTTTAAAATCATTTTAATTTTTTTCTAAAATTTTGTCAAAATTATTTCCCTCATTTTTAATTTAATTATTTTTTAAATTTTATAATTTATTTTTATTATCTTTTGACATTTTAAAATTTTTTGAAAAATTTTTAAAATTTGAAATGCCCGCCAATTTTTAAATTTGGCATTTTGAAATAAATCCCCTTACATTTGTACTTCCGGTCATTTTTTAAAATCATTTTATATTTTATGCAAAATTTTGTAAAATTTATTTTTTATCATTTTCATTTAATTTAAATTATTTTTATTTAATTTTTTAAATTTATTTTTATTTAATTTTTTAAATTTATTTTTACACACACAAAGTATCAGTCAAAGGGAAATTAATAATAGAATGATTAATTACCCTAATTAATCATGATTAATTACCCTTAAACACTTCCAAAGAAAGGTGTTTGTGGCAAATTCAAAAAATACCCCTATAGGCTTAGGTTTTATTTATGAGGAAGTGAGCGATTTGGGTTGTAACAAAACAAACTAATGGCTTAAAACCTCTTTACACCCAAGGGATTGTCGGCGATATGAAAAGAAAATACCCCCTAAAGGCTCAGGTTTAATGTGACAGGTGATAAAAGGGGTGAGCGATTTGGGTAGAAGAGCGAAAAGGGTTGAAGAGCGAAAAGGGTTGAAGAGCGATTGGGGCGATTTGGGTTGATTAACTACTGCCCTGCAACCAAGGGGTGGTAAGAAAAGGGTGGTTAGGAAAATAGAATGTGTCTTTACCTTTTGGTTTCCTTTGATTTGCCGACTTCCTCCTCCATAAGGTTGCACGTTGTGCAACCTTGTGGGGGGGGGTAACTACTTTTATGAACTTTGAAGATTTTCTTTTGTTTCGAAACAGCTCTGTCACCACTGAGGTTCCCTAATTTTGTAGATATTTAAAGAGGTCCGTCTATTAGAGGTCGCAAAATCGTGTTTGCGGGATCCCGCATGCGGGATTTTTTCTAAAAATTATTGCGGAACAGGATTTACGGGAAAAATCCCGCAAGTCAGAAAAAGTGCGGGATCCCACCCTGCGGGGGATCCTGTCCCGCGCCGACCTCTACCGTCTAAGTTAATATTTAAATATTCCGTTACATAATGACAAAAATAATTTTTTTCGTTTCTTTCCATCCAGAAAATATTTTTAAAAATATTTCAATAAAAACCTCAGTATCTTGCATAGCCGAACACAATTTATCGCCAGATTCTTTACATTCTGAATGTCCCAACAGCACATGTATAGACACAGACTTTAAATTCTCCAAATATTTATTAGCCTCAATAATTGCTGATTCTTGTTGTTTATTTGTTGTTGTTGGACTAGAAGAAGAAGAATTAGTCGTTGTTGTTGTTAAATTTTTCTTTTCATTTCCAGAAGAGAAATTTGATGCCAAACAAATTCTCTCATTTAATACTTCAGCTAAAAATTCTTTAGTCAAATCCATTGAAAATACTTTTGTTTATTGTCCAAAATTGTATTTATATCTAGAAAAAAATAGAAAAATAAATTACATATTGCCAAAAATTTTTTAAAAATTTTCAGAAAAATTTTTTGGTTCTATCCTAGTCTATGAGTCCAATGAAGCTTATAAAGGGGACTCATAAAGTAGACTTGATTCACTTTTGTAGAGACTACTGTTGAACTTTTGTGGGTTATAGCGAAGGTTTTATATAGGAATAAGGAGTCTTTAAAAGGAATGAAGAGCCTGAATAATTCTCTAAAAAGAATATTTCATAGAAGATCCCTACAATTAGGTACAGTCCAAAAGGGTGCACGGTTATAACGGCGCAAAGCAATAACTAGCTGAAAAATTTCTGGCCCTTATCAATTTTGATACCAAACTCTTTAGCTTGATGAAAGGAATCGTTTAATACTAAATTCGGAAATATTGCATCTTTTCTACAACTCATTTTTTAGAATACGGACTCTGAAGCCCTTTAATAGCGTGGTGACGTTTGGGTGCACATAAAAATTTTAAAATGAAATTGTGCATGGAACGAAATATTTTGTCGGTCTTTGGAAAATCTTTGGATATCCGTAACCGAACAGAAGAATCGAACAGAAAAATCCACGGTTTTTCAGCAACAACCCTAAATAGGGTTGTCGGTTCCTGGAAATTCTTCGGATATCCGAAAACGAACCGAAGAATCGAAAAACCAAAAATCATCGGTTCTTCGGTTCCATGTTGTTATTTTTATTGAAGGAAAATTTAAAACAGAAGCGACAACCCTAATCCCTACATACAAATTTTTGAAATATGTATAGGTAAGTTACACATTTGTGCAAAATTTCATTCCCAAAAACGTCAATTTATGTATTCTTTTACAAAAACCCCAAACGTTTTACCAACCCAAAAACGTCATTATTATTATAATTTAGAAATCAGAAAAATAAATTTAAATTTTCTTTCAATAAAAATAAAAATATTTATTTATTACATTTTCTCTTTAAATTACATATTTTTCTCTCTTACCAATTTATTCTTTTCTTTTATATTTTCTCTCAATTCCCCACTTTATTTATCAGGCAGTTGTCAATAAAATATTTAAAAAAATATTTTTTTTTTAAATAAAAATAATAATTTTTGTTGCGCTTTTTTGTTGTTTACTTCGTTTAATATTTTAGTAATGTCAAATGTGTGAATATGTTTTTTTTATTTTTTATGAGCTTTGACCCGTTTTGCCCCAAAAGGCCTTCGTTTATGTTGTACAAGGCAGCGTTGGGCAATAATAATATTTTTAATGACTAGCTAGTTAAAATCTAAAAATAAAATTTTTTTGTTTTTTGTAAAGAGAATTTAAGTAAAAAAACAAAAAATAAAAGAGATTGAGAGGAGATCTCGAATAAAAATCTTGGTTATCGCGATCTCGATTTATTTACAACCCTCCCATTCAGGTTCTTGTGTCCGCACTTGCAGAGAGAATATAAAAATGAATAAAAAAATAACCCAGAATCGGGTTGGATGGTGACACAGTCGAGAGTGCTTCGGTTTGGGCCCTTTCCAAAATATGGTTCTGTTCCACACCTTATCCATTGAATTTTTCCAGAGAATGAATATAATACAGGTATCTAATTTTTGTTTAATAAGAGAACATAAATAATTATAAAATGGGAACAAAAACAAATCCACAATTTCTCGTCGATATCATCTGACAAAGCTCGTCGAATTAAAGGTCATATTAAAATCGAAGGGAATTCTTGGCTTGTAAAATTATTTAGTAGCTTTGTAAAATAGCTCTTATGGATTAGAACGGTTACAGAACCAAACTTTCAAAGATACCCTAGGGGAACCTATCGAAATTATCTTTTTTCGATCGACCGATAGAGGGGGATTTAGAGGATTTACGGTATTGAAAAAATATTTTTTTTATTTCTTAGTGATTGTTCTGAAATAAAAATGTTTTTCCTCCTTAAAGAATTTTTATTTTTTATAATCAATCTGAAATTCACAGATTTTTCACACAAAATTAAAAAAAAGTTTCCTTCAATATAACTCCATCTAGTCTCACATTAATTTAAATTTTTTACCCAAACTTTTCATTAATTTAAATATAAAAGGACACTTTTTTAAATCGCGTAGGCGAACAAAAGAAATAAAAAATTAGTAAAAAATTTTAGAATAATTTTAATAGAGTAATTAATCAAAGGGCGCGAACAAAGGTGAATAGAGAAACGTAAAATAACTAAAAAATGTTTTTTTAAAAAAAGACTAAAAGGGGAGACCAAAGATAGGAGGGAGAGTGCATTTTGGGGATAAAATGTCATCCTAAAATAGAAAAAAAATTATTTAAAAATAAGGGTTATTATTATAAAAATTATTTTTAGAAAATACTAGTGCTTCTAAAGGCAAAAATTGAAAAAAAAACAAAAATAGCCAAAAGAAATTGAAGTAAACAGTAAATAGAAGAGTAACAAATTAATAAAAAGTAAATAAAAAATATTGCAAAAATCTCTCAAGAGCTCAAAACTCAAAATCCAAACATCGAAAAGAAATGTTTTTTAACTAAAAATGGTGTGACAAGGGGTGTGACAGACTTTATTCTTTAGCCTTCCAATGTGCAAAAAAAGCTATTTTTAGCAAATCCAAAGGTTTTAATTACCTCCTTTGGATATTACAACGAGAGATATTTAAATTATTTTTTTATATATTTTTAGCAGAACAATTATCTTTTTAATAGGGAGTTTGATGATAACTACAAATTACCTAAATGCGGATTTTTTTATTTTTTGCGGATTTTTTTTATTTTTTTGCGGATTTTTTATTTGCGGACATTTTACATTTTAGCTTATAAAATTTTCTAAAAATACTTTTAAAAATGTTAAAAAATATGTAAATTAAAGACAAAAATCCCAATAATCAATAGGCTAGCATTTATCTATCCAAAACACCCGAAAATTGTTTGTCCGCAAATATTCATCCGCAAAACTCTCCCAAACTTTTTTCCAAAAAATCACCCTCTAAAATCATCACCCCCTTACTGAAGCTAAAAATAAGTTAATCTTTAACACCCCAACCCCAAAAATCTACGTTTTCAGTCACAAAATGGAATAATATTTAATTCGAGCAAGTCACGTCCTCCGTTATTATTTTTTGGAGTCCGCTAAAAATCCCTTTTCACACACAAAACATTAATTTTGTCTAACACCAACCAGTTGTTGTCTATCTAATAAACAATCAATCTCTTTTAATATATCCACCTAAATTGGGTATTCTAGTCCATCAAACATTAAATAAACACAAAAAATTTTTTTTAATTTTAGTGACAAATGTGTGTGTGATTTTCTTTTAATTATTGTTGTTAATCTGATTAAATTAAATTTATTCTAAATTTGGAAATCTTTTAATTATAAGGAAAAAAATTTAGAATAAGCACTAGACATTGGGTAAATGTCCAGCTCGCATTCTACCTTCTGCAAATGCAGTCCGCAAAGGCATTCTGTAAAAGGCATTTTTGCAGCATTCTCCTCCTTTTCTTCTTTCCCTTCATTTTCTTTGAGTTACCAAATGATTGGTTGGCAGCTTGGCGTGATTTTTTGTGGCGTTATTTATGAAAAAGTTTTAATTTACAAATAATTAACTAAAAATATAAAGAATATAGATCAGCGATAGAGTTGTAAATCAGGTTAACTAGGCTGAGTTATGCTTAATGTAATATTAAAAACCAGGGATGTTAATAGATACGGATAATATCCTAGAATAACACAAAATATCCACAATACCCGTACATATTAATACTGAAAAAAATCTGGATTCTTGGTCTCTGGAATCTGGATTCTTGGCAGATTGTTGATTCTTTAAATTTTTTGTTGTTCTTTATATTTTTAGTTAATTATTTGTAAATTAAAACTTTTTCATAAATAACGCCACAAAAAATCACGCCAAGCTGCCAACCAATCATTTGGTAACTCAAAGAAAATGAAGGGAAAGAAGAAAAGGAGGAGAATGCTGCAAAAATGCCTTTTACAGAATGCCTTTGCGGACTGCATTTGCAGAAGGTAGAATGCGAGCTGGACATTTACCTAGACATTGTAGGACGGTTCAAGAGATTACCTAAATGGTTCAGCGGTTCGGTTTCTCGACGTTTCAGAATTTTTACGTTTCTTCAGTTCCTGGAACATGTTTCTGAAACCAAGATAATACTAGGGTACGAGAATGTTTTAAAATAACCAACAGCTGATTTTAAAATTGACTATGGACTAAACTGCTTTTTTAATTAAAGCGGAAATATTGCGATATTTTAAAGTTAGCCTTAAATTTGGTTTTTTGGTCATAAAAAATTTTTTAAGGTTGTTACAAATGTGATTTTTATAAGACAAATTTTAAATAGAAAAATATAAATTATATAAAAATTTCAAAAAGTTTCGATGATTTTTCAATGAGATATGATAAAAATAAAGGTGACCTTATAATTTTGAAACAGAGTGTACCAACAATTTCAGAAAACTTAAAAATTCCACAAAAATAAATCGAAAGCGGGTGTTCTAAAAAATCAGACACCGACAATCAGACAAAGACGGACAATAAAACGAGACATGGAAAAATTGGGCAGAAAAAATCAGATATAGGAAGTACCGATTAATATCCAGCCTGAACCTCCTCTATTTTTAAAAGAAAACTTTATATTTAATACAAGAGAAAAAGAAGATTTTTTTCAAGGAGTATTTTAGGATTCTCCCACTGTTATTTTCTGAAGTTGAATTAAAAATATTAATTTTTAGTAAAAATATCTTCCTTCTTTATCTTCTTAAAACTAAATATAAAAATAAAAATAAATTTTATTTTCTTTCTCTCCAACTGTCACGTGTATCCCCGACCTACAACTACTCATCCATCCCCTTCAACTACTCCTTTTTCTATAAATTTTCGCGCAGTCAATTAGTAATGGTTGTAAAAACCGTTAAAGTATTTCCTTTTAATTTGTGAAGAAGACGAGTTATTTTAAGAAATTAAAAGTCAAAATAAATAGAGAGAATAAAACAAAAATAAATAAGGATATTATATAGGGAATAATTTCCTTTGAGATTATTCTCGATCTGAGTAACAATAAAATAAAACTCTCGTAACGAGACATACTTGAAAGGGTTCAAAAAAACTTTTCGAATCGAAATATTAAAATTTTCTATTTATTTCGGAGCAAGCCAGTCACATATTTTTATTTATTTTTTTTGTCTCTCCATTTTAGCGGTATATTGTATATCCTTTGGAGATTTGAATAAATTTGAAATTTGAAATTGAGTAAAATATGCCTTCTGGACAGGGATGTGCGACAAAATTTTTCAAATTTTTAAAATACGCCAAACGCTAAAACGCCAAAATCGGCCAGAATGAATGCCAAAACGCCAAAAATTTAATCACGTAAATGAATTTAAAATCTATCTCTCTTAATCTTCAAATCCCTTCTGGATAAATTTCTAGTTAACCCATTACGAAAAGAAGAAATATACTATTATAGTATGATACCTATATACCGTATTTCCTCTAATAGAATGGCCGGCCATTCTATTTTTCAATCATCCTCCAGAGGGCCACTCTATTAGAGGGGGCCATTCAAATAGAGGGGGCCATTGTATTTTTCGATGAAAAATTTTGAAATTATAAAAAAATTTTGCTTGCTAAAATGTCAAATTAGAACAAGCAAATTAAATTTACAATCTCTAATTCTGATTAGAATAGCTGAAAATTTTCAACAACCTCATAGGTAGGATTTGTCGATATGCATGAGGTATTTAAAGATTGGGAGGGATTAAGAAATAATTAGTGGGATTAGTGGAAATGAAGATCATCAAAGAATTTAAACAGATTTCTTCCTTACATATCGGGCCTATCAGATATCCCCTATACCTCAAATTTACCGATATCCATCTAATCCCTCTTATCTCTTCAAATACTCTAGTCTTTTAAATTTTTCTAATTAGTATTCGATAATTTGATGCAAACTTCAATACTAGCTTGCAATAAATCAATTCTTAATAAGTAAGATACCGGGAGGTTTATGGGATTATGAGATATGAACGAGATCTTGAATGTTTGTATGAGTAGAAATAAATAGAGAGATTAGGAGGATCTGAAAAAGTTTTAAAAAGGATTAAGATTATTTGCGGTCGGTCCGTTTAAGCTATCTATTATCACAGATATCCTGCAAATCCCTCATTAATCTTTTACCGATATTTAACCACTCATTTCCCTCAAATTCTCTTAAAATCTCTATATTTTTTCACACTTTTCTAAAATAAAAGATTCAAAGAAGATATTAATTAAAAATATTTACTGATAACCTAGAAATGGCAAGAAAGATAAAAAAATGAGTTGAAATAGCTTTAAATTGCTTAACTTTTTATTTTTGGAAAAATTTCAGCTAAAAAAGGGGGGCCACTCTATTAGAGGGGGCCATTCAAATGGAGGGGGCCACTCTATTTTTCAATCATCCTCCAGGGGGCCACTTTATTAGAGGGGGCCATTCTAATAGAGAGGGCCATTCTAATAGAGGAAATACGGTAATTTGCGGACAGAAAAAATCATAAAAATAAATAAAATAAAAAAATCAAATAAAAATAAAATTTATCATTTTCTCAAGGCAAAAAGAGATGTTTATCACAAAAAAACAAGTTTAAAAATTAAAAATGAAAGGAAAAAATCAAAAAAGTCTAATAAAAAACTGCCAAGTAGAACAATAAAATGATCAAAAACACGTTCCCCTTTCGCGCAAAAAAAATTTTTTTTTATTTTAAGGTCCCCAATTTCCTCCCCAATTTATTCTTTTCCTGTTTCTTTTCAGCGCAGACATCCGCGCTTAAAGGAAGGAAGAACAAAAAAAAGGAGGAAAGCACTTAAACAAACGTCATGGGCCAATCTTTCCTTTTTTTATTTTTTATTTATTTCCAACTTTGTTATAATATATAACAAGACATGGTCATACGTCTACCCCCCTAATTTCTTTTTTTTTATTACACCGAAAAAAGAGAAACTTGCGGACAAATTACGCAAAAAAGGCAAATAAAATGTCTGAAAATTGAGTATATATGTAAGTGATTCAAGGGTTTGGTTTCGAGCCAAGGATCTTATTCAGAGGTCGATAGGAAATGTTAATATAGTGTTGGAGATAGGAAGTGTCGCAAATCGGAAGGCAACAACTAAAGTGAAGGAAGTCGGTAACTAGAAATAATGCCAAAATTTCGGAAGTTGGAAATCGGATTTCCAATCGCTCTCTGATCTCAACTAATGAAATTTAAAACTCCAAAATAAAATTCCTAAAACCTAAATAGCAAATTCTACCTACAGTTCGGGGGTGTGCCATTTCGCCTTCCGCCTTTCGCTTTTTAAAATATTTTGGCAAATCCCTGCTACATTCATAGATCTATATGTAGAAGAGTTATAATTATAATTCCGCATAAATGGCCAGGTTATTGTCTAAATTGACACTGAACATGTTTAATTTAAAGTTTTTTGAGCGGAAAAATTACCAACTTTTAATTAAACCCGTTTTTAAATTTTATTTTAAATAAAAAAGAAAATTTTAATTCGATGCGGAATTAAAAAATTAAAAAAACATTTTTATATAAAATTATTATCAAGATGCCTTATCTAATAGTATAAATATTTTTTATCCAAAAAAACAAAAAGTGCTTAAAAAGATACCCTTTAAAGTTAGTCAAATGATAAAAAGAAAAATAAAAAAATAAAAATGTCCGCAAATTTTGTCCGCAAAATTTTGTCCGCAAATTTTTTGCTCACAAAGTATAAGTATTTTATTATATAAATTTTAATGTCTTTTTCTTTCTATATATCTATTTATTCTTTTTTCCAAATAATTTATTTTCACGTGTAATTCCGCGTAGACACGTGAAGAGTCAGTGGGGAGAAATAAAAAACTAAAATGGATGACTTTGATTGAAATTTATTTAATAGGGTATGCTTTGGTCTACTTAGGTAATTAAGAAATTAAATATAAAAAAATTAAATATTGACAGTATGTCAGGTAAAATAATTATTGACCAACCCATTAGACAGAATTAAAGTCCAATACATACATTTATGGGTCAAGAACCCGGGAGATAGAATACCTATTTGTATCTAAATTGATGTTTTTCGAGATATCGATCTCGATTCTCGTACAAGCCTCTTAGTTTGGTCTACATATACACACAATCAGACCTGGTAATGGACATGGATCTTGGTATCTGTATTCGGATATTTACTGTGGATACAGGCGGATACTCGCAGGTATTTTGAACTTATCTGTATCCTTATCTATATCCATTACCAAGCCTGCACACAATCTCTCCTTTGTGTAGACATAAACTTTTAAACGAAATAAAATGAAGGGGTGATAAAGAAGATATTAAATCTAGAAAGGGGGTACTTTGACAAAAAAAGATTAAAAAAACTCTCAATCTATTCACAAATCTATTTTTAAGGACTATTTTTAGAAAATAAAAAATAAAAGACCAAAAAAGCACGGGACGAGGAATATCTACCAATTTTAAGAAAAAGGAAGACTAAAATATATTTTTAGTAAAGTCTGCTGATATTACATACAATATAAAAATAAAAAATTAGTCCTATTTAAATTTTTTGAAAAGGGGATTTTATTTTTAGTATTGACCAAAAATTTTCAAAGGAATCTAGAAGAAAGTTAATTAATTTCTAAGTATTCTAAATTAATAAAAACAATTTAAAATGTTAATATTAAAATTATTTTCTAGAATCTTCTCATAAAATAATCCTTTTTATCCCCCCTTTTCTTCCTTTCCTCATCCTACCAACCCCCAAAAAACTATATTTTTTTATTTCCAAAATCTAAGATATTCATTCACATTTGGGTTCTACTTGACTTTATGAGTATCGAACTTTATAAGTTAGCACACTCCTGATATGCAGTTAATTAGGATAACAATTGATAGGACATACTATATGTACATACTATTTAAATTTCAGATCAATTCATCAACGACAAATTGAGATATGGTCGAATGGGTTCCCCCCTTATTATAAAGTTACACACTAAAATATATTAATAATTTTCTTTAAAAAATTATTTAAAGAAAAAAAGAAAAAAGAGAAAGTTTAATAAATTAAATAAAATAATCGCAAGACAATTTTTCTAATTCTTAAAAAAAAGACTTTATATATTTGATAATAAAATAATTATAGTTAAAAAACAAGAAAATTTGAATGATAGATTATTTATTTATTTATTTTATAAACAAAAAATAATTATTATTTTTTTTATTTTCTGCGGAGCGATTTAACGAAGCGATTGTGTATTAAAAACAAAGAAAATAATAAATAAATATTAGAAGAAAATAGCTAGTCTTTATTTTTATAAGCTAAAAATGGAAATAGCCTTTTTTAGTATTAACTTTTAATGCTTCTACTTTTTTAGAAAGAAAAAGCTCTGAGATACCCTTTATTCTTTAAATGTTTATTTTAATGTTTATTTAAATCTGGAAGGATAGAAAAATATAGTGGGATATTCTGAAGGTTTGTAAAGAATGTAATATCCTTTTTAGGATAATTACAAGGGCAGGCCATAATATGCGCTCAAACCCGCAAAAATATGCACTAGATATGCACGGAAATATCCAAATTTGCAAAAATATACATTAAGAACCGGGTCCTGAAGTACTTGGAGGAATGTAAAATCTGAGCTTCACTCATCATGTATGTGCATGTTCTGGTTAGCCCTGTCTTGAAGCCCTATAAGCCAAGCTATGTGTAGGCTTGTAGTTTAATAACGAAATCAAAAAATATAAGACTAATAATGATTAAAAATCCCGTTTTCTAGTCTTTAAGTGAACAACCAACGTCTGAAAGGTTATTATTTTTTCTCAAATTTTTTGGTATAACTTTAAAGTAAATGTGTATGTATGAAGCAGTAGACCGCTCTCAAAAATGAATAGGGGAGAACGAAAATTCTCTCTCTCTCATTTTTTTCTTCCAGTTTTTTTCTTTTCTAAAATATATTAAAAATATATTTACTCTCGAAAATCGAAAAAAAAAGATGAAAGAAGAATGATGCAACCTGGTAGAAAATAAAAAGAAAATGGGAAGAAAAAAAATAGGCCTAACTGCAGTAAACCAACGTTTTTTAGATTTGAACTATTTATGTGTCATTCGAAAGAGCTCGCCGAGCTGAGTCGAATGACACCAAAATTAATCCGCGGACTCAACTGTGGGCCGAGATATAGGTCCCCAAAAATCGAAAACCATAGGGGGGACCAAGCACTTTTTTGGGGGTGAAAAATTCGGATATGCAAATTATACCTCATTCGAAAGAGCTCGACGAGCTGAGTCGAATGACACCAAAATCACCGTGATTGAACAAGATTAGACAAAGTTATAACACAAAAACCCTAAACCTATGGAGCGTAGGCGAGGCGCTTGTGCAAAACCCCGCGCTTCGCGCGGGGTTTTGCGGCACGCGCCTCGCGGGGAGTCTACGGGCGATGGGTCTGGGCTCGTAACATAAACCTATTCTTATCTCCCTTGTTCTGGACGTATTTGGAGCCTCTGTAGCAGCAAAAATCTCCACAGATGCCATAGGTAAGGAGCTAAAAGAAAAGATCATAACTTTGTCCAATAAAGTTGGATTTCATTGATTTTGGTGTCATTCGACTCAGCTCGACGAGCTCTTTCGAATGAGGTATAATTTGCATTTTCGAATTTTTCACCCCCAAAAAAGTGCTTGGTCCCCCCTATGATTTTTCGATTTTTGGGGACCTATATCTCGGCCCACAGTTGAGTGCGGATTAATTTTGGTGTCATTCGACTCAGCTCGGCGAGCTCTTTCGAATGACACATAAATAGTTCAAATCTAAAAAACGTTGGTTTACTGCAGTTTAGCCAAAAAATAAATTTAAAGAGAACAAATAATTCATCAAAAAATAATATTAAGAATTGTAAAAAAAAAGAAAGAAATAATCTTAAAAAAAAGACAAGAAAATTGTAAATTAAAATAAAAATTGTAAAAGTTTTTTTATTGTTTAAGTAAAAAAAGAAGCAGGATAGTCGAGACAACAGTTGCGGAAGGCAGCGCCACGGGGGGTGGGGTACAACCCTAGTAAGATTCGTCTCCGGGACGTCCTGGTATCATTCGATGCTTCTCAACGAGCTGAAGCACCCTACTAGTGTGCCGATGATTCTAAAATTCTTAATAAAGGTATAAACCATGCGACGAAGTCTAAAGTAAAATTTACTTTAAAAGTGTGAAGAGGAATTTTTGAGAAGGATTGACTGTCAATAAAAGCTTTATACTCTCGTCACTCATTTACATAAATCTTTTAACATTCTTTTTCAAATAGATATAAGAAAGTTAATTTAAATTAATTATTAATTCATCAACTGTGGAAATGATATTTGTAAATTTAAGATTAAAAGGATTTAAAATTAAGATTAAAATGTTTAAGGCATTAAGCTATTAAAATTATTTAATTTTTCAAAAAGATTTTTCATTTATAAAATTTTGAATAAAAAGGTAAAGGATTAATTACAATTTATTTGGAATCAAGCTCTGCTTTGAAGGGGTACAGAAATTTAAGGCTTAAATGAGAGGTTATTTAAACAACCTCTCTAATAAAAAGGCTCTCTTAAGGAGCAGTGAAAAATAAATAAAAATAGAGGGGCGGCCTTTCAATTAACCCTAAAAATAGAGTAATTCCTTCTAACATTACCATAAAACCCTACAAAAAAGGAGAGAGTAAAGAAAAAATAACAAAAAAAATTTATGAGAAAAAAGGGGAATTTAAATGTAAAGAATTTCCGGGTATATTTATTTAACATTTATAAATATTTAAATTTTTTCCCCCCAAAAAGAGTTTAATATAATAAACAAAATTTAAATTTATAATTCATTTTTCCAATATTTCCCCCCAAAATTATGTAAAAAATATATTTTTTTTTCACTCAAAAACTATTACTTTTTGTGTATTAAAGTAGAAAAGGTTGGCCGAGAAATGTTAAAAGGCAAAAAGAAAAGTGAAGAGAACAGAGGTTTTAAAGAGAAAACGAGACTTCCCCCCCCCTCCCTCCCCCCCTTTCTTCGAGAGAGAAAATGAAGGAGGGATTGGGACAGAAAGAATTGAAAGAAAAAAAAAATTTTTTTTTACTTTTTGGTGTATTTTTATGACCTAACAGACAAATGGCTTTTTATTTTATTGAAAAGATTTGACTGAAGATTAACAAAATTTTAAATAAAAAAATATATTATAAAATTGATACAAGTCTGGGGTGTAATGACCTAGCAATTAGAGAGTCTAAATCCCGAAGGATTTAACACCCCGGGGTGTTATATCGATTGTTTTTATTAAAAAATTTAATTTCAAGAGAAGAACAGTGAGAATATTGGGAATAATTATGGCGGGCCTGGATTTCCTGAACCGAAGAAAGTCCGGATACTTGGAGACTTCGGTTCGGATATCAGATTCTGACAATAAGCAGGATATCCGAGAATTTCCCGCTTTCCGCTAACCACCAGTCAACCTTTGTTAGGAAATTAGTTAGGAGATCATGGCCGAATCTGTACTTGGTAACCTTTCAAGATCAATTACAAATTTCTCCAGATTTGGAATGGATATATGGACACAGATAATTTCAAAATGCCTGCGGATATCTGCTGTAAATATCCGGATACCAAAATCCATGTCCATTACCCAGTCCGAATTTCTCTATAAACTATCCACACTTCTAAGAACATAATTAAGCCTAAAGAAGGAATTTCAAACAAGCCTCTTAAAAAATAAAAGCATCGGTTTTTTAGTTTTTGAGTTCCTTTTCTTTCATTTTATTTTTTCTCTCTAGAGGCTATCCAAACGAGAAAAGATGCCATTAATTTTGATGGAAAGGGAAAGGGGAAAAGGAAACTTTTTGGAATTTATTTGTGAATATTTTTTTAATAAAATGAAACAAAAATATTAAAGAAAAAAAATAATTTTGAAATTTAGAATAAAAAATAGGGAAAATAAATTAATAAATTATGTTACATAATAGAAAAATAGAAAATAAATTGGAAATTATTCCCCAAAGGAATAAAAGTATTATGTAAGCTGTATTTTGTTTTACCAAAAGTATAACAAAAATTAAAAATAATTAAAAAGAGAATTTATAATCAAGGAAATACTTTAAAAACTCTCTAAACCAGGGCTTCGATCTCGAATTTTTTAAAATCCGCAATTTTGATTGAAAAAATCCGCATTTGATATGAAAAATCCGCAAAAAATTTTCAAACACAAAAATTGAATTAAAATCACTTTATGCGTTATATTTTTTGACTCCATCAATTGAATTGAGCAATTTTTTCACTAATAATGACTATCTTATTAAAATCCGAATAATTAAATGAAAAATTACAGCTGACTTGAGCCAATGCTTTCACCATACCTAGTTATAGTGAATTGTTTACTCGAAAAATCTTCTTTTTTTGCGCCGCAGGCGAAAATTTTGAGAATTTTGGATGACTAAGAAACCAGATTTCTTTATTTTCAGCGCCGCAGGCAAAAATTTTGAGGATTTTGAAGTATCCTTAAGCCAAATATCGTCCTTTTTCAGCGCCGCAGGCGAAAATTTTGCGGATTTTGGAGGATCCTTAAGCCAAAAATCGTCCTTTTTCAGAGCCGCAGGCAAAAATTTTGCGGATTTTGGGATGTCAAGAAGCCAAAAAATAATATTTTAATAAAAAACTACAAGAAAATACAAAAAATCCTCATAATCTTCAAAAGACCACAAAAATCCGCAAATCCGCATTTTTAAAAATAATCCTCATCGCTCTATCAAAAAACCACAAAATGAGGAAAAATCCGCAGAAATCGAAGCCCTGCTCTAAACAAATTCTAAAATTTTTTTGTTATTTATTTAATATCCCTCCTCCCTCTCCCACCTATCTGAGTTCCAAATAAAATTTTCTTAACCATTCCGAGACAAAAAAGAAAAAAAATACGAAATGTCACTCAATGAAGAGAGATAAAATTCAAATAAGGGGCGGGGGGGATTGTCGCTATCTAGCGATTAACTTTAAACCCTTATAGCCAACTAATCTCTAGTATTTGATCTACTTCTTGTCAGTATTTAAAAAGTATCAAAAATTTTGATTAAAAATTTTGTATCGAGTCCTCGAAACAGATAGGGGGAGGGGGGAGCAAGCTTGCTTTCCTTCGAGGAGAATTATTTTCTTCCTTCGATTTTCCTTCCGTCGGGAAAATCATTCATTCTCTTTCCTCTAAATATTATTTTTTGTATTTTTAGAGTTTGTTAAAGAAAAAAAGAAAATATTGGAAAGTATAACAAAAAAATAAGAGAATAGTTTGTGAATAAATGAAAAAACTTTATTTTTTGTGAATGCCAGCAAAATTAGTTAAATATAAGTAGTAAAACTATTTTTAGATTTACAAGAAAGGCTTTCCGACCAAAGAATTTTAAGCAAAAATAAAATAATTTTTTCTCTGCTACCAAAATTAAATATTTAATTTTAATAATTAATTATTTTTTAAATAAATATTTAATATTTGTGTGGAATTTATTTTAAAGAAAAAATTGTTTAAAAAAATTTATAAAATTTTTTAATTTAATAAAGATAGTCTTAAATTCTCTTAAATTCTCTAATTTTAATTAAGCAAATGTTTATTTAAAAAATAAGAGGGAACACACTAAAAGTGCTGGGTATGACCCGGGGAACTAACTACGGAGCAGAGGTGGGTCGGAAATCGGGACTGTCGGAAATCGGAACTGTCGGAAATTGGAAATCGGCCTAAATTTAAGGAAATTGGAAGTCAGACCCACCTCTGCTACGGAGCCGGCTCCAAAGCCAGGATCTGAAAAAGATCGGAGCCACGAAACGTCCAATACCTAGCACTGTCCAACACACAATTTGGTCCGTTCTAATGTCTGAATTTTCAAGTTTTAGACGGTTCTATAATTTTTAGAAAATAATTCCCTAAATAAATATTTATTTTCTTATTTTTAAAGAATTTCTTTTTTTCTCAATTTTTCCTACAAATAACTAACCGGCTGACTGACAATAAACAGAAAAGAAAAGAGGAAATTAGAATGGAAATACATTCTGACGGCTGGAAAGGTATTTATTTAATGGTAGGGCTAGGCACACATACTAGAGAGTATTTACTGTTCTCTTTTCCTCTTCTGTTCTTTTAAAGAGGCGGTAAAAAAGAAAAGAGAAGGAAAGCGGCTGGCGCTTTTTAATGTTAACAAAGACATACACTCTCTTCTTTTTTATTTTTCTCTAACTTTCATTTAAATGTAAAATGCTCGCGTGCCTGTATATTAATAGCTTTAAAATTAAAATAAAATGCCAGTTGAGTCATAAAACAAAACTTTAAGAAATACTTTTTGTTGTAAACTTTTGGAATTTTTTAAAGAAATTTGTGAATAATATAGTAGCTTGGTAAATGTCCAGTTGGCGGTCCACCTGTCCGCAAAGAGAATCTGCTTTTTTCTTTCCTTTTCTTGCAATTTGGCGTTAGGAAAAGTGCTCGCTCATTTTTCCTTTTCCTTGTTATTATGCCTAATGAAAGAAAAGAGTGAAAAGAAAAATAATAACAAATAAAAATGTAGTTTGTAATGATCAATGACCTACAAATAATACCTCAGTAGAAAAATTCTGGATCCCATTGTTCGACGATCAAACCCTTGATATTGAATCAAGGAAAAAGTCTCAATTGCTAGTTATTGAATATTTACAAAGGTTTTCAATTATTGAAGACTGAAATGATCTGCCATAAATGCAATACCAATATGAACATAAAGTGGGTCGATGGGTATTTTTGGAGGTGAATTATTATTTTAAAACAAGAATAAATTTTTTAAACAATGGATAAAATTAAGGTGTCCAAAAAAATCATGTCATACTAAAGTTTCAATCCGTAAAAGGTTGTTATCCACCAGACATTTTAGAAAGCTATTTGAGAATGTTATCCAAAATCTATCATTTGTAAATATGTAAATATTTTGTAAATTAAATGTAAATATTAACTTAGTTTAGGAAAACATACTGTATTGAGAAGTATTAACGTTAGGAAATGGAAAAATGAGCGAGCACTTTTCCTAACGCCAAATTGCAAGAAAAGGAAAGAAAAAAGCAGATTCTCTTTGCGGACAGGTGGACCGCCAACTGGACATTTACCTAGTAGCTTTTTATTAGGTTTTTGTTTGGCTGATATGTAAGTCGGGTAATTAGGGGTCCTTTCCAATCTCCACTAGGGGTGAGCGCATTGCGTTCTGCGTTATTTGCGTTGATTTTTGGCCTTGCGTTGCGCTTATCACGATTGCCTCTTGCGCTCACTCCTGATCTCCACACCCTCCCCCCTCCCCTCCCACCGAACTTTTAACTTTTGAAACTACCTGGAACCGAGGCTGCTCACTTTTTTGTAACTAGAACATCACTAGTCACTGAAAATTGTCTGGTATTTAAATACAAATGATTTTAGAAATTTTCTATCTATTTTATCTTCAATAAAAATTAAAAAAAATTTTTCGTTTTTACAAACCTGAAATTGTCTGTTACTCAAATGACTTGGTAAATTTTGAGTTGAATGAGAGACGTTAGAGATGAAGATAAAATAAATATATTAAATAAAATTTATAACAAATAAAAGTGCAATTATTTTAGAGAAATTAAAAATAAATTTATATTTTAAAATTAATGAGGGGAAAGGGGGGCAGGGGGAGGATTTTATTTTATTTTAAAATAATTATCAAACTTTTTATTTTTTATCTCGAGTTTTTATGATTTTTTGTGATTATTTCTGCTTGCCTGGACTTGCAGAAAGAATATTGCTTCGATTTTGGTTCATTCTATGATGGTTTCTATTTTACCTCTCATTCAATGAATGAGCTTAATAATTCCTTTGGGCTAGTCCAGACGTTCTTAAGTTACTTGATTTTACCCATAGGCTCGTAAAATGGAAGAAAAAATTAAATTACAGTATCCCCCTCAAAGACGATAAAAAGGAAGGGAAAATTTGAAGAAAATTTTTTAAAGAAATTTACTCAAAATATTTTTATTTTCCCCATTTTCTTATCTAAAATTTAAACAAAAAAATTTTTCCAAAGTACTTTTAGCTAGGACAAACATCACAAATAAATTTTTCTAATATATTAATGTAGAGAAAGAAACAGACACATTAAACGAGAGAGGAGACAATATACAGGGCTCTCCAAAGAGAATTGACTGAAAAAAGAAAGGGAGACAAACACCCCACACAGAGTATTTCTTCCAAAAATTGCTTTTATCTTTCTCTCAACATACAAAAACCTTTTTATTTTTATTTTTAAAAAATAGTATTGAAGGTAGACAAAAATGAAGAAATAGAGTGTTAAAATGAGAGAGTGTTAGAGAAAAAAAGAAAAATGGGAAATAAAAGAAAAATAACACCATGGGAGATGAAAAAAATAATAAAAAGAAGAATAAATAAATGGGAAAGAAAAAAAATTTTTTTTGAAGAAAAAAGGGACTTTTTTTTAATTTAATTTTGAACAATAAAGATCTAAGAAATTATTTAAAAAATAATCCTCTTCTTTAACTAAAATTTTTAAATTATATTTTAAAATAAAATAAATTTTTTTAATGATTTTAGTTTGCTGATAGAATAATTTTAAATTAAAAAATTTTTTGTCGTAAAAGGGTCAGACGACTATCTTTTTTCAAAATGGTCAATGTCAAAATGGTCAAAGAATAATGAAATTTAATTTTACAAAATAGTATGTATGTACCAGGGATGTCACGGGTTTCCCGAAACCCGATACCCGGTGTTTTTTTCGACCCAATACCCGACCCGAGAAATTTTCTTTTTCGAAACTCGACCCGAAACCCGTGACAACCCTGCTATGTGCTAAGTGTCTAAATTAGGGATGTCGGTTCGGACTCGAAGCGAACCGAAAGATAGAGGATTTTAGGTTCGGTTCCGGATACTCGAGGATTTTTCATGAATCGACAACAAAAGAAAAATAAAAAAAGAGAAAGTTTATTCAAAAATAAAAATTTTTTTATTAAATTCTAATCAATAAATTAAAAACAACCCGTTTTGTTGACCTTTGAGGGAAACCTTTTAAAAGACTAAAACAGAGAAATAAAAAATATTAGAGAAAATAGTCGAACAGAGAAAATAAAGAGAATAATTTATTTAAATAAAAGTAGAGAGAGTGTGTGTGAAAATAAGAGAGACATTCCCTCTCTTTTATTTAATAACACACAAACGCCGTCTCACCACTGTCTCTGTCATTTATTTAACAACAGTAGAAGAGAGAAGAGAAAATAAACGTGCCAGCTGGTTGCTTTGGAATGAAAGAGGGGGAAGGTTAGAGACGGAGAGAAGGAAAGCAAAAATAAAGTCAATAAGGGAAATAAAGCATTAAAGTAATTTTTGTCCGCAAAAATATTTGCGGATATCCGCAAAAGTTTTTTAAAATGTAAAAATATTAGCGGATTAATTACAACTTTTTTATGAGACTTTAAATAATTTTAAATAAATTCCTCTAAATGAGCAGATAAATTCCCACAAATCACCAGTTTTTTACTATAGAAATTATAATTTCTAGTTAAACTACCACTCCCCAACTTCTATTTCCGCTTACTTCTATTGCTGCCGGTAGTCACCTTTTTCAGTTTCCGGAACAGTTTAAGCCTTTCTAGAAGGCTTAAAATGTGAGGTAAGACTGCAGTTATTTTTAATTTATTTTAAAGATAATGACGGCGAAATACCACAGAACCCAGTAAAATATAAGAATTATCTTAAAAAAAGGAATTATATAATTTAAATGGGTGACTAAAAAATGGGAGTTAACCTGATAACGAACAAATTTTTACCTTAAATTTTTACTTTTTTAGATAAATATGAAACCATTTTTCTCAAGTTCCGGTCTAAAATTTATTATTTAAAGAGGGGCCACTCAACCCAAAAAATTAATCATTTTAAAAATTAAAAACCCAAAAGAAATGTCCATTAAAAATAATTTAGCCTTCCCTCTAATTTTATTTTTCTCCATTTATTTATTTTTCTTTTTAAATTGGAATTTTGTTGAATCGAAAAATTTGGAAAGCCGAAAACTTGATATTTTAAAAATGAAAAAAATTTTAAGTAAAGGAGGACAGAAATTTAATTTGAATAAAACAGAGAAGAGAATTTTGAGAAATAATGAAGATGAGGGATTCTTTGTTGATTTTGCTTTGATTATCTATAAGGACTCTTTTACTAACGAGGATTATGATATATTTTATTCTTTGGATTTTTGTTATGATGAGGAAGAAATTTTCAAAAATTATTGCAATTTGGATTTGATGAGTAAACCAATTAATGCAACATTTAATGTATGTTAACCTTCGAAACTCATTATAAAATATACCCAATAAGAGGGTCACCTCTATAAAGGATACTCTCCTTAAATTTGTTTAGCCACTGGATGTGGACAGTACTAATAAAGTAATTTCTTGATATAGTCACCCTCGATTTATGGAACCTCTCGATACAATAAACTTTTTTCTTACGTACCGATCAGGTGCCTATTTCTCCCCTCCACAGATTCTGCGTTCTGTGCACAGAACGCGGAATCTGCGGTAATTCTATTTCTCCGAAATTCTGCGTACGCAGATTCTGTGGAGGGGAGAAATAGGCCCCAGAGGTATGCCGAAACAGATTTTAGAAAGCGAAAGGCGAAAGTCCAAAAAACGCGAAACTGGCACAACCTGGTCCAGATATAAATAATCGAGATTCAAATGCTTAAAATTAAGGATCAAAACCTGGATAAAATTGTTATTTTTGTTGATCAAGTCGTCAATAATAAAGGAGACACAATTATAAATGTTGGAAATAATACGGAATTCGAGCTTTATCATTCGTATGAAGACGAAGTTATTAAAGGAAATGTTAAAAATATTGGGAAAATTGCAAAAGCCTTAAATGCTCTAGTTGATGATGAAGATACCTATTATTTAAATGAAAGATGTAGTGATATTAAATCTGGTGGAAAATCAACAATCGGCTTAAAATTTAAAAATTCCAATACAACAATTACTGTTTCTGGAAGCGATATAGCAAACTATGGAGTAAGTACTTAAATAAATAAAGTATCTCTTATAATAAAGACAATGGGGCTTTATTATATTAATTTATTATCCTCCAAAGCGGAGGTGGATGGAACATTCAGAGGTGTCGGAAATCGGAAGAGCCGGAAATGGGAACTGGCTCAAAAGCCGGAACTCGAAAATCGGAAATCAAAAATTTTTTTCGGAAATCGGAAATCGGAAAAAAATTTTATTTTCAAAACTGAATTAAGCTATAAAATTGTCTCTCGATATCACACCAAATCCATCGATATTACCTATGACCCCTTGAAATCACACGTTATAACTCAAAATCCGCCTTAACCCATCCTCCGATATACCATTCAACTTCCTTTTACAGCGCCGCAGGCGAAAATCTTGAGAATGGAAAAATTATTAGTCGGAAATATGCCTTAAAAATTATCGGAAATCGGAAATTTTTCCAAAATTATCGGAAATCGGAAATTTTTCCAAAATTTCGGAAATCGGAATTCCGATCCACTCTGCTCCAAAGTGAGGCTTTATTAGGGGTAGAGCTCTCTTATAGAAAATACGGTATTCATCGGATACCGTATTTTATATCACAATCATTCTAACTAGAATATACCTACCTAAAAATCAAAAAAAATTATTTTAAATATATCTTGGATTTTTCAAGTATGAAGATAAATGTGAACTTGGATTGGGAATTGATGGTGAAAATCAATTAACATTTTCCTCACAAATTTTCACTAATTATTGTGTTTTATTTGACACTTTATTGAATCAAATAGCCTTTGCACCAAAAGTTGTAAAGCCGAAAGATATGAAATGGCATTTTTGCAATTAAAGAAAGGAAAAGATTTTAAAGGGATTAAAAGAAAGTTTAGAAATTTAAATATAAATTCTTAATTATAATTTATTTTCAAAAGTATAAAGTAAAATTGAATTTAAACTGAAATTAAGAAACGTATTTAATAGACGCTTATTGAATAATTACCCTGAATAATTACCCTTATTTTTCCATACTATTCGGAAAACGCTAAGCGTTTTCCGTATTAACACGGCATTAAAGAGATTAATAAAGAGTTTTTAAATTTATATTTAAATTGGGTGGTTGTACAATAGAAAAAACTAAAAAAACAGACTGTACTCAGGCAATAACACAATAGGAGTAGAATACTAACCCAAACCGAAGCCTTGTTTAATGTGAAATAAAAATGGGAATAGACAAAAAAACACAAACATAAAATTGACATTAAGTACATATTATTTTTCTTTTAAAACTAAAAGTACAAAAATAAAAAAAAATTGAAAGAAAATAACGAGAAAATTCAAAAAACAGCCTTTCGAAAACCCAAAAACTACAGCTTTGAATCGGTCAATAATTAGGAATTTAATAGAGTAGCCACAAAGTTAGAATTGAAAACTGAAACCTAAAATGCAAACCGTTCGTTTTCTATTTTTTAAATTGGAATTCGTTTTCAATAAATTAAAAAGAAACATCAAAATCGAGTGATGAGCTGAACAACTTTAAATTTTTAGAAACCAAATTCAAAATTTTAAAAACTATAAATCCAAAAATCCCGTTTTTCCTGTTTTGTGGATTTTAACCTGAGAACCCTGCCTAAGATTGTTTATCAGACAAATCTCAAAATATTTTAAATAATATTAAATATTTATTTTATTTTATTACTATGTATTAAAAAATAAAAAATAAAATAAAAAAACATAAAAATAATAAAATTCCAAATGTTAGCAGATGGCATTAAACACATAATAAATAACAAATAATAATTTTTTTATTTCTAATGCCATTTATTTTTTAAAAATTTATCTGAGTAAATTACCGCAAAATGAAAAAAAATTTTATTTTGTAAATTAAGAAAAAGTTGTGAGGGAAAAAATAAAAAAATATGATGGTTTTTATATTATTATTACCTCAAACTAGGAAAAAATTGTTTTTTTGGCAGATGTTTTTTGAAGGAAAAATTTTTTGATTTTTTATTGCGCAGTATATAAGGTTGGAAATACAAGGATTTATAAGCAAGTCTATCTAAATTTAAATTTTAAAATAAATTTTAAAATAATGTTAATCAAATTGTTTATATTTATTATTCAATTTATTTTTTATAAAGTTGATGGAGAATCTAAATTTGTTAATAATGAAATGATTGAAGAAGGTAATTAATTAATTAATATTTTGGTGAGAGGGATAGGCGATTTCTTATATCTTGTCCAAAATATAGTAAAAGAGTTGGGTGAAAACTTTATCGTCGGCAGTGTTTGAAAGCTCGTTCCAAAATTTGTAATCGTACCTGTGTACGAGCAATTTTCAAAATTCCAAACACTGGTCGTCGGCAAGCATCGACCTGTAAGTTCTTGGCACTTATTATTACTAGGAGCTTTCGCTCATTGCGGGGGCAGGGAGCAGTGCCTAACTTTCACTTTTATATTTAATAGATCTTAAACCCCTGCTTTGTACATATAATCATTTAGATGTTAGCCAGCTGAATCCCCTTCTTAAACAAAATAATTAAATTTTCCCGCTTATTTCCCTCCCCCTCCCCCCTCATTTCTTGCCTCTCATATTTTTTTAATATTTTAGTCCATCTCTTGGTTAAAATATTTTTAAATTTTATTTTAAAATTTAAATAAAAAGGTATATTAAATTGTTGTAACAATAAATGGTCAAATTGTTGTCATGAACGTTTAAAGGAAGACAAACATTTAATTTGTTTGGGGCTTAAAAATGAATTGGCAATAAAAATGGGAATTTGTTTAGAAAAATATTTTTATGGAAATAATTCTATTATTGAAAGAAGAGGTAATTTATATTTTAATTGTTTAATTAATTTTTAAATTAATTTTTTTAAATAAGAGAAAGAGAGGCATAAAAGGTTAGCCCCCCCCCCACTCTAATATAAGCCCTGGGCTTATATTTTTCGATGCAGATGGGCCTATATTAGAGGTGGGCTTCTACAAGAGGCTGGGCTTATATTAGAGTATTTACGGTATAACTTAAATAGAAGGTTTTGCTTAAGCGGCTCCTCAACCCACCCAATCTCCAACTTAATTTAAAAACGTGTCCAAATGTAAGGTTCATTTAGTATTGGGGGTATTCTATGATGAGACTAGATTATAATTTAATTTTAAATAATTTATTTAATAAAAAAATAAATTTTAATTAAAAAAAGTTTATAATTGTTGTTGGCAACTTTCTGGAGAAAAATGCCGTCAAAATTGTTATAATTATTTACGTGCTCCAACAATGCCTCCTGAACAAAAATTTACTTTTACTGATGAATGTTTTGTTAATAAAACGATTAAAAATGATGAGAATAATGAATTAGAGTAAGTTTTTGAAAAAAATATTTTAAACGAAAACTCTTCTAGTTATTTACCCTAAAAAGTATTCTTGCCTTCGTTGGACAAAAAATTAAAATTAAAATTTTCTATTTTAGGCACTTTCTCATTCTAATTATTATTTTATCAATTAAGTTGTTGCGCATCTTAAAATAAAATTCTCTAAATTAAAATAGACAATCCGAAACAGGAAACCGTGTATTGAAGCCCGGTGATGACCAAGAAACAGAGGGGTATCGGTTAATAGCCGATTTTCCATCCTAGTTTCGTGTGTCTTAAAATTTATTCCAAAATATGCTTCTTGGTCACTCAAAAATTCAAACAAAAATTCAAAGAAAAAAACTCTAATCCCTTTAGAAAAAAATTTTTTTAAAGAAAATATTTTTTAATTTTAAAATATTTTTAGTTGTGTTTTGGATCGAGAAATAGTTTTACACGGTAAAATTTAAATTAATTAACAATATTATTTTTTAAACATATATTTTTTAGAATGTTTTTCTTCTTGCCTTCATTGGACAGAAAACAATAGAAATAATGAACGTTTTCGGCCTTCACAACATTGTGAACCTTATGCTAAATTAATGAATTCAGAATCTTGTCACATTCCTATTAAAATATTTAAAGAAGAAAATGAAAAAGAAAATTAAGAATAATAATATTGTTAATAATATAGTCTAAACCTTACTTTATGAAAAAATTTGTACCTTATTTTGTGTGTAGGGGAGTGTTTTAAATAGGGGAGTATTTGCTTAGAACGACCCCTCCCTTCTAAGGTTGGCGGTTCCGAGTATCCGGAACCAAAAAAACCTCGGATATCCGGAAATTTTCGGTTCGATACCTGTTCCGGTTCCGGATATCCGAAATCTTCGGTTCGGATACCGGTTCCGGTTCCGGATATCCGGAGATTTCCCAGGAACCGCCATCCTTACTCCCTTCCACTCAGTTGTTAAAACAGGGATGTTACAGGTTGAGAAAAAAGTCGGGTCTGGTTTCGAATCGGCTTTTCAAAATTTTTTCGGAGGGTTGATTCACGGGTCAGGTTTCGGGTCGGTCAGTTAAAAATTTGACCAAGAAACAAGATCTCTCGGAGCGGTTGGGTGATGTCCGTGAATTTGGAGATTGAGGGGCATGCCGGGGAATTATGAGATTAAGGCGGATTTGGATAAAATAAGAGTAATATTAGTGGATTTGGGGATCAAGAGGGATATTTTTCAAATCAACACAATAATTTGTCAGTTTAATATTTTTACAATTTTATTTTATATACACAAATAAATATACAAATATTCAATTAATATACACAAAAAATAATTTTTGTATTTCCTCAAATCACAAATAATTCTCTTCTCTCATTTCTTTATTTAGCCTGAGGTTCTTTAAATTCCTTTGGTTTGAATAGAGCAAAGGAAACTTCCAAATCCGGACTAATTTTAGCAACAGCACCCCAATTGTTAGTTTCTGGATTATATCGAACTGCTGAGAATACAGTGATTAGTTGGTTGTTTGCAAAGGTTGAATATCCATATTGAGCAGCCTAAAAAGGATTGAAAATATTTATTTTTAGGTAATTTGATTAAGGGATTAAAAGTTAAAATTTGCGTTTTTGACGCTCACTCAAGAAAAGAATAAGGGCAACTGAGCGCAATTTGAGAACGCCAAAAAACAACCCTTAGTCTAATTCAAAAATTTAATTTTTCACCTGATGCGCTCGCATAATCATATGAACGCCAAGAGTTTTGCACATTTGCCTAACTGCCTCAGGGCCGAACATAACAGAGCAATTTCTGTAGGGATTGGGTTCCCAATTAGGCGGTTTAGGTTTCTCCGTATTTGGATCTGCCCAAAGCAAATCCTGAACCAATCCGGGTGAGATAACCATAGCAATTGGCCGCTTCATTGATCGAATGTCGTTCAGTGATTTTAGATGAGGGGAAATGCCTCCTGAAATTTTTTGAAAAAATTATTTTTGAATTTTTTGATGCTATTTTGAAAGGACCCTCCCTCACTTAAGTGGAAATAAAAAAAAGTGAAGGGATGTAGTCTCCCTCAAATAGACCCAGCCATTTTAATTACCATGCATGCACAGGATTTTCCCTCCAATCAGAGCAGCCAAAGGCAAATAGGCAAAAGCATCATTAAAGTCATTCCACAACTGTTCAGCCTGTTCCGCTCCAAAACGACGTACCAACTCATCATAGAAGCCATAAACTCTAAAAATAAAGATTATTTGATTAAATAATCTTTCAAATTTTTACTTGTTGATATGATGCAATTCGTGATTCCCACGTAGCAGAAAAATGTGCTTGGGATACTGAATTTTACAAGCGAGCAGCAGGCAAATGATCTTAAAAAGAAAATAAAAATTTTGTAAGAAAACAACGGTCTAAACAATCAACAAACACACCTCCAACGAATTTCCACCTCTATCAACAAAGTCGCCAAGAAACAAATAACGCGTTCGATGTGGAGGTCCACAAGAATGAAAAATCCTCAAGAGATCTGTGTATTGCCCATGCAAATCGCCACAAACATGGATTGGCCCTGTTGTTTCAATTAGCGTCGGCTGTTGTTGAAGAGAATCAACTGCACGATCGACGAGCTGTTGGAGTTGCCCAAATTTGTATCGATAGCCTTTGCGACCTCGGACTAGATGGCGGCGGATAAATTCGCAGAGGTCAATCTGAACAAAGAAAAAAAATTTTGGAAAAAAATATTTTGAACAGTTTTTTAAACTTACTCGATTGAAGACTGCCGAACTTGCAGATTTGCTCATTGTAGTATTTCTTGATCTTGTCTCACCTAAATTATAAAAAATTGATAACCATTTTTGGGAACAAAATTTGAAAAATGCTCACTTGGATTGATGCCAGCAGTAGCTCCCTCGCGTTTGGACATCATTGAAGGTGGAGGCTGAAAAACAAAAATTGTTTTAAAAGCGTCAAGAGTAACAAAATCTTCTTACCCTTAAACTGAGGTTGCTAAAAGAGCCTCCCTTCCCTTCACTTTCACTAGACGCTGTATGGGCTTCTTGTGACTCCTGTCGTTTTGCCATCGCTGCTGGAGAAAGCATTAACGAGTCAGGAATCTCCATCTCTGGAAGTTTTGGCCGTTCTGGAAGAGCTGCTGCTGCTGGTCCTAATGGAGTTGGAGGTGCTTTGGAGCCGGCTTCTTCTTTTGCTGTTGATTTTATGTAGTCTGAGCCTGTTGGCAGGACGACTTTTGGCGCAGCTGACAGATTTGGATCGCCATCATAGTAGGACATAGCTTACTGATTGGAATGGACACAACAATGCTGATCAGTCTTTGAAGCAAGTGAGCGAAGGATGTTGATAAATAATTCTCATTGTGCCGACTTAAATATTAGAATTTCACTGATAAAGACAAGGTTTTAGTCGGATAATTCGACGAAAAAAAAATATATTTTAATTCAAAAATAATGAATTTTACTTACAAAAATGAGGTTTGAATACACTGTTAAAAATACCTATCTTAATAATTTTATTTATAATACCTACTTATTCTTCTTAACTTTAAGATTATTTCATTTTTGGGTATCTTAAAATAATTTACTGTTTGTTGCAAAAGATCGTTTTCAGAACTTTAGGAAGCTTCTCTTGTAAAGTTTCTAACTTTGGAAGTGAGACTGTATTAGAGCCTGGACTGGGAGTGCATACGAGAATCGAGATCTCGATAACCGAGATCTTCGACCGAGATTTTCGATCAAGATCTCGTCTCGATCCGGGCTCTAGACCAGGGCTTCGATCTCGAATTTTTTAAAATCCGCAATTTTGATTGAAAAAATCCGCATTTGATATGAAAAATCCGCAAAAAATTTTCAAACACAAAAATTGAATTAAAATCACTTTATGCGTTAAATTTTTTGACTCCATCAATTAAATTGAGCAATTTTTTCACTACTAATGACTATCTTATTAAAATCCGAATAATTAAATGAAAAATTACAGCTGACTTGAGCCAATGCTTTCACCATACCTAGTTATAGTGAATTGTTTACTCGAAAAATCTTTTTTTGCGCCGCAGGCGAAAATTTTGAGAATTTTGGATGACTAAGAAACCAGATTTTTTTATTTTCAGCGCCGCAGGCGAAAATTTTGCGGATTTTGGAGGACCTTAAGCCAAATATCGTCCTTTTTCAGCGCCGCAGGCGAAAATTTTGCGGATTTTGGAGGATCCTTAAGCCAAAAATCGTCCTTTTTAGAGCTGCAGGCGAAATTTTTGCGGATTTTGGGATGTCAAGAGGCCAAAAAATGATATTTTAATAAAAAACTACAAGAAAATACAAAAAATCCTCATAATCTTCAAAAGACCACAAAAATCCGCAAATCCGCATTTTTAAAAATAATCCTCATCGCTCTATCAAAAAACCACAAAATGAGGAAAAATCCGCAGAAATCGAAGCCCTGCTCTAGACTGTATATTAAACTAGAAAATTTTTTAATTTCAGAAAATTTATTTTTTGAAATTTCAATTTTAATTTTCATGTCTAAAATTGTTGTTTTTAATCTCCTTAAATTAGTATATTTAAGACAACCTTTTTATCATTTCTTTTTATTCAAATCATTTAATTTAGTAGTTATTTTATCTAAATTTTCTTTTTTGACTTAAAAATTGATAAAAAATTATTTATTTATGAAATTCTAATAAATAAAAGTATTTCTTTTTTCCTTTAATTTTGTTGCGGCCTTATCAGTGTTATAAAAATATTAAAAAAATAAAATTTTTATTTATGTCAGCTGAAGAAAAAAATTTTTTCCTTTTAAGAAATTTTTGTCAAAAATAAATTTTTGAGAGTTTTAAATGGCCACCCCCAAAAGGCAAGAATTTTTTTTGTTTTTATAAAGCCCCGGCATAAAAAAGAAAAAAACAATCACTACTCATTTTTAACTATTTACGTATTTCCTTTCTTTTAAAGAAAAATATTTTAAAAACAAAAATTAGTTGCACAAACAAACAAATATATTTTGGTTATCGAAATATTTGTTTTAAAACTATTTAAATTGTCCAAAAATAAATTTAAAATAGAAAATATTTTTAGGATTTAATAATTTTAGGATTAATATTTTTGGGATTTA
Organism: Meloidogyne incognita; assembly: GCA_036172945.1. Taxonomy (NCBI): domain Eukaryota; kingdom Metazoa; phylum Nematoda; class Chromadorea; order Rhabditida; family Meloidogynidae; genus Meloidogyne; species Meloidogyne incognita. Next base: position 1,012,640 of record JARQAC010000013.1, read on the forward strand.
TTTGTTTATTCCTATTTAAGATATTTAATTAAACTGGATAGTTAATAATCACTAGAGTTATTTTCCGACAGAGGAAGGGACTGGGAAAATTTTTTTGGGGAGGTAGCAAAAAGAAGAGTATGGCTTGGAATATTTTTTCGATGCCATCAAGAACGTGGAATTGTCAAAAAAAAGTCTCCTTTAGTAACGTGATGAAGAAATAGCCCTCTGTACTTATCAGGGGTAGCCTACTCGATTCCCGAAATTCGGGAATTTAATTTTGATGTCGGCTAGAACCCTAGTAGTTATCTATGTATAATTAACCTATTTAAATAGCCCCTATGTATAATTGGCCAATATTGAGTTGCTAATTTAGTTTATACCAAGGAGACCACTCGGCTTGAGAAAAAAAGTTGGTCTGGGGTCTGGGCTGTGCGCCAAAATTTTTGCGTAAAACGCTAAACGCCAATTTTTTAAATTTAAAAAAAAACGCAAACGCCATGACGCTCAGCCCTGATTGGGAGTTGAGTCAGAAAAAAAGTCTGAGTTTTCCGGGTAACCAGACCCATCCCTGATTTACTAAATTTAGAATACCCTTGTGAGGATAACATACCTAAATTATATACCCAATTCTTATCAAAATTTATTTATTTTCTAATAATCTTCAAATTAAATTACTCATAATAATCAATAAAAAAATTTTTATTTTTACACGTAAAAATAAATTTTTATTTTTAAATATTATTATTCAATCTATGTCTATGTACATATTTATTATATAAAAAGTAGTTAAACCAACGTATCCGTAGGCAGAGAAAAAAGGGCAATAGCGTAGGCAGTCGGGAGATAGATAAAGAGATAAATAATTTTAAAATTAAGTCCCTTTATTTTCCTTACTTTTCGTCGACTCCTTTTCCTTTTTTGTTGGATTTAAAAAATTTTATTTTACTAATCCAATTATGTAAAATTTTTATAAAACTTATTTTTAATCATTTGAGGTCATTATTTCTATTCTTCTTTGTATGGAAAGGATTAGCCTAAAAATTTCAATTATTAAAATTCTTTTCAGTGTGAGAGTGAAAAAAAGGAACTGAAATTTTTCTTTTGTATTTATTCTTATTCAAATTTAACCTAAATTTTAAAATTTTTATTCTAAGATTTTTCTATACAAAGATTGACCTAAAAAACAAAATTTTTAGAGGATTAAAATTTCTATCGAAAAATTTTTTTATTCAAAGATTGACCTAAAACCAATTAAAATTTTCAATAGGCTCAGAATCTTTATTGTATTATGTAGATATCGAAAGATCTTTCTATTCAAAGATTTAATCTACAAAACTGAAATTTCTATTGTATTCAATTTGAAGGAAAAAGGAGTCCTTGAATTATGTAAATACTTAGGTTTAAGAAATGATGAAAAAACAATGAAATAAATAAAAAATAAAATTGGTTATTAAAAGATAAACATAAAAATACTATCCAGATCTAATAAGTCTTATTTTAAATAATTTTTTTTTAATAAAATATATAATTTCAATATCTCTTTAACATCTTTATATTCCTTTTCTAAGTAAAATTCGAACAAACGCAAAATCCAATGCTATCTGGTGTGTTTAGTATTTAGTCATGCAAACTTAAGATAGTATAAAAACCAGTGAGTCTTAGCCTAATTGGATCATACTAACCGGTTAGTTCCTGATCTCCTTCATCTAATCCTACCCAATCCACTTTGCCTACATTGTTAATATCTATATGTGATAGTGTTATCCTCTCGACACCTTCATCTAGTCTATTTAATGAATTTGCCACATAATTTAACTTTCTCTTTACATTCAATAAATTAATTATCACCTTATAAAATTTTATTTTTCAAAATTTTTATTTTTACCAAAATCTAGGTCAATTTTTTCAAGGTTCTTATTAAAAATTTTAACCTAGTTAGGAAATTTTAAAAAATCCAGCTGTGTTTAATTTGCAAATCCTTTTAATGGGTGGAGCTAGGACGGAAGTATAAAAAGCGATGAATTTTAACTGGAAAAATCATCTACTGTTCAACGCCTGCTTCTTCACGATCATATCCTACAAATACCACATTCATAACCTTATTTACCCATTGCCTACCTTTATAGAAAATTTAATTTAGCTATAACCTAAAATTTCATTTTTATTGTTAAAAACAAACATTTATTTTTGATTAAATTTCTTTCATATACATATCTTATACCAAATTTAATTTTTCATTTTTAAATTTTATTTTCAAAAATGCAACCTACCCCTCCCAAGAAAATTAAAATCGCCCCTAATGAGAGTCTTGACCTCTATGTTAAAAAACTTGGTCATGAGACCAAGTTTACCCAAAAATTTAATCTTCTTAAGTTATCAACCAAATTCATAATCACAAATGTTCCCAATAATCCAGAAGGTTTACTAGGCTCGATTTTTGAGTATTGTATCGATCAATCTCTATTAGAAAATCATGAACGACAAATGGAACCTGATCAGCTAGGGTGTATAATTTCGAGTCAGAACCTTGACTCAGACATTTGGATCCCGGTTCGAGAAATCACGTCCAACACAATTGATTCAATTTTGAATCAATTCCTAAAGGTTGCCCAGAGTAAGAAACAGGATAATGGTATGTTATGGGGGGCCCCTTTTCTTGTTTCAATAACAACTATACAAAGAGATGGACTTAATTCGCGAACCGTGCATGGTAGCGGTAGAGAGCTACAAACAATTCATCATAGGATTAATGAACAAAACCTTATCAAAATACGAAATACTGATACTTACTGTCTCTTCCACGCATTGATGGCTACTTTTGTTCACGCAATATTTTCCTGGCCAAGATGGAAATTCTATGATTATCTCCATAGTCGAAGGGGGATGAAACAACTTCTCGAAAACGATGTATTAGAGCTGATGGAAGAGATTGGAGCTGAATTTAATCAGGAGGTGTACTGCGCTGAAGAATGGGTTCCACGGGTGGTTGACTTATGGAATACAGTGAACAGAGGATGGTTTAAAGTTTATATATTTGGGGATTTGGGGGAAAACCTATTTATAAATACGGGCCTGATAATTTTGATATCCCTATAATTTTGTATTATAATAAGGAACACTTTGATGGTGTCCGCAAGGCTAGTGACTTATTCGGTCAACCCTACTGTTTATCTTGTGAAAGCGTTTATAATAGGAAATTGAACCATGCAATTTCGTGTAAATCTAGATGTCTTAACTGTTCTAGGGTTGGCCCAGGGTTTCCATGTAAACCTTTAGATAATTTTCAGAATTTTGTAAAGGGTGTGAGAAAAACTTTAAGAATGAAAACTGTTACACCCACCATATCACCTCGAATTTTTGTAGTTCCTCTAAGAAATGTAAAAAATGTGGGGTTATCTGGGGTGTTAAGAATAATAATAGGAATGGAAGGGAGGGTCATATTTGCTCCGAACGCTATTGCACAACGTGCGGTAGCTACCACGATCCTAAGCGTGGGTGTTACATCAAGCCCCTTGTCATCAAACCCCCAAAGACGTACCGAATTATCGCCTTTGATTTTGAAACCATGCAGCACCGTGAAGGGGAAAAGGGTAAAATACATGAAGTTAACTTTGTAGGAGTAAAGGTAAACTGTCCCGGGTGTATTACTAATGGACCTACCCCTGAATGTTCCATATGTGATGAGTACCGTACGATCACCTTCTCACACAAACCCTTTTATCATACAAAGGTTGACCAACAAAATATAATCGTAGATCCACTGTCATCATTTGTTTCTTGGTTAATTAAGTCATCAATAACAGATACGATTGCTTTCTCACACTTTGGGGGTAGATTTGATATGGTACTAGTGTTTAAGGAATTGTTTCTTAGAGGGTTGACCCCAGAAATGATTAAAAAAGGTAATAAGTTATACGAAATGAAGGTAAAAGTCGGTAAAGATAATTGGGTTATTTTTAGGGACACTTTTAATTTAATGCCCATGCCCCTTGCTTCCTTGGTCCCTGCCTTTGCACTTAGTGTAGAGGACAAACCCTTCTTTCCGCACTTGTTAAATAGGCCGGAAAATTATGGTAAGGAAATTTTCCCGGTGAAGGAGGACTATCTGGCAAATGGAATGATGCCCGAGAAGAGAGATCAATTTGATAAATGGTATGAAGAACACAAGGATGAGTCTTTCAATCTGGTCGAATCATTGGCGTCATATTGTACCAACGACGTGGAAATTCTAATGGCTGCTTTGGTTGCATTTAGGCGCGAATTCTTGGAGGTTTCAAATGGATTGGATGTTCTGAGGGAGGCAATAACAATCGCCAGTGCATGCATGAAGCACTTTAGGGCAAATCACCTACCGGTTCAACACCTTGGCATTGTTCCTGAGATTGGATATGACAACACAGACACCCAAAGTTTGCTTGCTCTTCGATTCCTTGCCTGGTATGCTGAAGAACACAATGTCAACATACGTAATGCTTATTCTAAAGGAGGGGAAAAGAGATTTGGGGATTATAGGGTAGATGGGTGGGTAGAAGAAAGGAAATTGGTGTTAGAGATTAATGGGTGCTGTTGGCATGGTTGTAGAAAATGTTTCCCTTATGATGAAATAAAACTTCCCAATGGGGTTACAGCAGGGAAGCAAAGAGAAAAGGATGAAAGGCGTTTAGAATTTATTGAGAGTTTTGGGGTAAACGTGGAAGTATATTGGGAGTGTGACATCAGGGGGATGCTTTCAAGGGATAGGGTCATGAGGCTAAAGTTTAAAAATTATTTGGACAATGGACCGATCGATATTCGATCGGCTTTCTTTGGGGGGAGAACGGGACCGCTCAAACTATTTCACAAAGCGGGGACGGGGCAAAAAATTTCCTATTATGATGTGACCTCCTTGTACCCCTTCATTAATATGACAACACGCTACCCAATTGGTCACCCCGAGGTCCATATTCTAAACAACGACGTCAACTGGACTCAACCCTCTGACAACACTTATGAACTGGCTCTTCTAAAAGTTTTTGTAATACCTCCGCGCAGCATCGACATACCAGTCCTACCTATGAAGATCGGAGACGACGACGAAAGACTTCTATTCCCCCTTTGCTCCACTTGTGCAAAGGAAAATCCAAATGGAGATGTGAACGAGAACTACACTTGCAAACACACAAACCAACAACGTGGATGGGTCTCAACATGTACATCAATTGAGTTAAACGAGGCATTGAAGGAAGGATATGTAGTCACCAAAGTATTTCGCGTCTTGGAATATAAGAACTACGACGACAGTCTTTTTCGACCTTATATTCGTGAATTTATGGCACAAAAAATTCACGCTAGCGGCTTTGACAATGACATCAAAGGAGATCAACAGAAGGAAGAGGACTTCATCAAAGAATGTAAGGAAAAGTTTGGAATCATCATCGACAAGGAGAAAATGAAGGTTAATAAAGGTAAAAGGACACAAGCCAAATTATGCTTAAACAACTTATGGGGTCGTTTCTCTCTCCGTAACTTTGGATTATCTCAATGTGTAGTTACGGACGACCCTGCTATGTACATCAAATATTCAAACGACCCTTCAATTATTATTGATACAGTAGAGGGACTAACTGAGGATGTACTTCTTATTTCTTACAGCAAAAGAAGGAATTTGTGGAAGAACATGACTCATCAAATGTCATCATCTCGTTGTGGACTACATCAGCAGCAAGGATCCACTTGCTACACGCCATGCAACAGGTTGTGAGAACTCCTGATTGCAAATTGCTTTACACCGACACTGACTCCTTAATTTTTTCACACCCGATTGACAACTGCCCTCTTCAATTAGGTCCTCATCTGGGTCAATTCACAGATGAGTACCCAGACTTCAAAATTTTGGAATTTTGTTCTGGTGGCGCGAAACAATATGGTTTGAAGATGGAAAAGAAGGATGTGCCCAACAGTGAACCAGTCTACGTTCTCAAGGTGCGCGGTATCACTCTCAACTGGGATGCAATAATCAATCAAGGATTGCGGTACGAGGCTTTTAAAGAAAAGATTTTCAATTTTGTTAAAGGTGATATTGATCCAATTACTATTTTGTATCCCAATTTTTTACGTCCATCTGTTAAAGATGGATCTGTCACCACTTTACCTCTTAAGAAAAATTATAAGCCCTACGTCGGAAAGGGAGTAGTCCGCCCTTCTGATTTCTCTGTATTGGACTTTGGATTTATCAATTTGTAATTTTTCCCAAAATAACTTGGAGATGGAAAGTAGTCAGGGGTATGGGCACCCAAACTCTATACCAACTATCGTATGTTGTGAGATAATCCTTACATTGAAAATCGGTGGTAGCGGACTTGAGTAAATTCTCAAGTCCCTGGTTGAGTTTGGTGTTGTCTGTCGAATGGCGAAGCCATTCTCCTTCCCTTTTTCTATTTACTATATTTCTCTATTTCTATTTATTTACACATTATTGTATTTAATTTTTATTCGTGATAAAAAATTTATAATATGCTTTTTATTATTTAAAAAATACAATATTAAGAAAAATTAAGATAAAATAAATTACAGAATTAAGAGAAATATCTTTACAATTTTAGGGGTAAAATTGCATAATTAAGGAAAATTGTTTACATTTTTAAAAAATACATTTACATAATTAAGTGCAAAGTGCGGAATTAAGGAAAAGAACATTATAATTTTAGGGGTAAAATTGCGGAATTAAGGAAAAATATCACATTTTTATCATTTTTCAGTGTATATAGGGGTACATACAAGGGGTGCATATACATATAGGGGCATAGATATCTTTACCATTTGTCCTGACTTAGGTCTCCTCTATAAATTTCATTATCATCTTCCTTGTTCATAAATATTGTTGGACTTCCAAATGATGAAATTGATTCAGATTGTGATTTATCTTCTTGTAGTGTTAAACGTCCCATCTCTACTGCTAAACGATTTATTTTATCCATGTGTTCTTCATCAACGAACTCCAATACTTCCAAAGGATAAAAACGATCCTTCTCAAAAGGTCTGCGATCAATAACACAATTTAAATAAGGGTTGCGCAGACGAATACGATGTCTTGTGTAAAAATGTTGTGATATAGTAACATTATAATGACTCCTAAGACGTCCATACGCGCGAATTCTGTTTGCGCCTTTTCTTGTCAACCCTCCAAATAAAAAAGTTTTCCTCTGATAATCTTTGTTCAGATAGGTTGTTTGAACTTTACGATCCAAAAATTCTTTCATAACTTTAATACGAGTCTGAGGATTTACTAGATGCACGCTTAGACTGAGAACTGAACATTCAAGGAGGCGCGCGATTTCATCGATTACGCGGACCATTTTTGCAGAAAGAATTTAATAAAATGAAGAATGAAACTTTTGTTACAAGATATTTGGGTTTATATATGCTCCTCCGTACTTTTTTCATAACTGGTTATTAGCCCTATCTACACCTCAATGTGAAGTTAACCTATTATTAGCACACACATCAAAATTTGACTCTTTCTTGGTAAATTGATTCAAAAATTCAAGGTGTTAGGTGAGCTTGATTATTATGGACTTACATCTTAAAATACAATACATTACTAAAATTATTATTGTATTATATTTTTATTATTGATAAAAATTTAGAATGTTTTTTTATTTAATTTAAATAAATATTTAATTAAAAATATTTAATGCATAATTACTTATTTGATTTTAATGTCACTTTTTTTTTTGCTCAGGTAAATCTAAATTAATTTTATAAAATTTATTATCTTTATATATATTGTTTCTGATAATCCTATTGTAATTTCATTAATTCCTCAACCAGAAGCAACAACAGACCAGAAAATACAAAGATGTAGGCGTTGTAGAGCAGACTTCTTTATTGGTTTGTAATTTTTAAAAATAAAAATTTATTCACAAGTTAAAAAGGTTTGACCTTCAGATGGTTCTCCTTTACCAGAAACTTAAACAATCTGTACAAGAAACATTTGAAGAACTGGATTAGTGTTTAGAAAAATTAGAGACATTTCAAATTTGTCCTTAGATTGTAGATAATAGATTTATATCTTCCTTAGCTGTAGACACCCAGGTGCACTATTTGCTTTATCGGGGGTATTCACAAATTCATGAGACTGACACCCAGTCGCTTAGATAGTATACTTAATTACTCTTTAATTATTTATTTTCAATTAAATTACTAATTGGACTAAAACAAAGGATTAGAGATATCAGATATCAACCTATACTCAGAGAAGTCAAGTGTAAATTTAACTACCTACTAATTAATTCCATAGAATTCGCACAATATTTAAATTGAGCCAAAGGGTTTAGAGACTTCTCGTACTGACCAATGACGCTTCAATCCAAAAGGCTTTTTTTAATTTTGATAGCTGAGGAAAAGGAGTCAATTAAATAAAATAATAATAAAATGGAAAAAATTAAAATTTTGTTCGAATACAATTTTTTCGAATACAGACAAACTTTTAATTTTTTCCATTTTATTATTATTTTATTTAATTGACTCCTTTTCCTCAGCTATCAAAATTAAAAAAAGCCTTTTGGATTGAAGCGTCATTGGTCAGTACGAGAAGTCTCTAAACCCTTTGGCTCAATTTAAATATTGTGCGAATTCTATGGAATTAATTAGTAGGTAGTTAAATTTACACTTGACTTCTCTGAGTATAGGTTGATATCTGATATCTCTAATCCTTTGTTTTAGTCCAATTAGTAATTTAATTGAAAATAAATAATTAAAGAGTAATTAAGTATACTATCTAAGCGACTGGGTGTCAGTCTCATGAATTTGTGAATACCCCCGATAAAGCAAATAGTGCACCTGGGTGTCTACAGCTAAGGAAGATATAAATCTATTATCTACAATCTAAGGACAAATTTGAAATGTCTCTAATTTTTCTAAACACTAATCCAGTTCTTCAAATGTTTCTTGTACAGATTGTTTAAGTTTCTGGTAAAGGAGAACCATCTGAAGGTCAAACCTTTTTAACTTGTGAATAAATTTTTATTTTTTAAAAATTACAAACCAATAAAGAAGTCTGCTCTACAACGCCTACATCTTTGTATTTTCTGGTCTGTTGTTGCTTCTGGTTGAGGAATTAATGAAATTACAATAGGATTATCAGAAACAATATATATAAAGATAATAAATTTTATAAAATTAATTTAGATTTACCTGAGCAAAAAAAAAAGTGACATTAAAATCAAATAAGTAATTATGCATTAAATATTTTTAATTAAATATTTATTTAAATTAAATAAAAAAACATTCTAAATTTTTATCAATAATAAAAATATAATACAATAATAATTTTAGTAATGTATTGTATTTTAAGATGTAAGTCCATAATAATCAAGCTCACCTAACACCTTGAATTTTTGAATCAATTTACCAAGAAAGAGTCAAATTTTGATGTGTGTGCTAATAATAGGTTAACTTCACATTGAGGTGTAGATAGGGCTAATAACCAGTTATGAAAAAAGTACGGAGGAGCATATATAAACCCAAATATCTTGTAACAAAAGTTTCATTCTTCATTTTATTAAATTCTTTCTGCAAAAATGGTCCGCGTAATCGATGAAATCGCGCGCCTCCTTGAATGTTCAGTTCTCAGTCTAAGCGTGCATCTAGTAAATCCTCAGACTCGTATTAAAGTTATGAAAGAATTTTTGGATCGTAAAGTTCAAACAACCTATCTGAACAAAGATTATCAGAGGAAAACTTTTTTATTTGGAGGGTTGACAAGAAAAGGCGCAAACAGAATTCGCGCGTATGGACGTCTTAGGAGTCATTATAATGTTACTATATCACAACATTTTTACACAAGACATCGTATTCGTCTGCGCAACCCTTATTTAAATTGTGTTATTGATCGCAGACCTTTTGAGAAGGATCGTTTTTATCCTTTGGAAGTATTGGAGTTCGTTGATGAAGAACACATGGATAAAATAAATCGTTTAGCAGTAGAGATGGGACGTTTAACACTACAAGAAGATAAATCACAATCTGAATCAATTTCATCATTTGGAAGTCCAACAATATTTATGAACAAGGAAGATGATAATGAAATTTATAGAGGAGACCTAAGTCAGGACAAATGGTAAAGATATCTATGCCCCCTATATGTATATGCACCCCCTTGTATGTACCCCTATATACACTGAAAAATGATAAAAATGTGATATTTTTCCTTAATTCCGCAATTTTACCCCTAAAATTATAATGTTCTTTTCCTTAATTCCGCACTTTGCACTTAATTATGTAAATGTATTTTTTAAAAATGTAAACAATTTTCCTTAATTATGCAATTTTACCCCTAAAATTGTAAAGATATTTCTCTTAATTCTGTAATTTATTTTATCTTAATTTTTCTTAATATTGTATTTTTTAAATAATAAAAAGCATATTATAAATTTTTTATCACGAATAAAAATTAAATACAATAATGTGTAAATAAATAGAAATAGAGAAATATAGTAAATAGAAAAAGGGAAGGAGAATGGCTTCGCCATTCGACAGACAACACCAAACTCAACCAGGGACTTGAGAATTTACTCAAGTCCGCTACCACCGATTTTCAATGTAAGGATTATCTCACAACATACGATAGTTGGTATAGAGTTTGGGTGCCCATACCCCTGACTACTTTCCATCTCCAAGTTATTTTGGGAAAAATTACAAATTGATAAATCCAAAGTCCAATACAGAGAAATCAGAAGGGCGGACTACTCCCTTTCCGACGTAGGGCTTATAATTTTTCTTAAGAGGTAAAGTGGTGACAGATCCATCTTTAACAGATGGACGTAAAAAATTGGGATACAAAATAGTAATTGGATCAATATCACCTTTAACAAAATTGAAAATCTTTTCTTTAAAAGCCTCGTACCGCAATCCTTGATTGATTATTGCATCCCAGTTGAGAGTGATACCGCGCACCTTGAGAACGTAGACTGGTTCACTGTTGGGCACATCCTTCTTTTCCATCTTCAAACCATATTGTTTCGCGCCACCAGAACAAAATTCCAAAATTTTGAAGTCTGGGTACTCATCTGTGAATTGACCCAGATGAGGACCTAATTGAAGAGGGCAGTTGTCAATCGGGTGTGAAAAAATTAAGGAGTCAGTGTCGGTGTAAAGCAATTTGCAATCAGGAGTTCTCACAACCTGTTGCATGGCGTGTAGCAAGTGGATCCTTGCTGCTGATGTAGTCCACAACGAGATGATGACATTTGATGAGTCATGTTCTTCCACAAATTCCTTCTTTTTGCTGTAAGAAATAAGAAGTACATCCTCAGTTAGTCCCTCTACTGTATCAATAATAATTGAAGGGTCGTTTGAATATTTGATGTACATAGCAGGGTCGTCCGTAACTACACATTGAGATAATCCAAAGTTACGGAGAGAGAAACGACCCCATAAGTTGTTTAAGCATAATTTGGCTTGTGTCCTTTTACCTTTATTAACCTTCATTTTCTCCTTGTCGATGATGATTCCAAACTTTTCCTTACATTCTTTGATGAAGTCCTCTTCCTTCTGTTGATCTCCTTTGATGTCATTGTCAAAGCCGCTAGCGTGAATTTTTTGTGCCATAAATTCACGAATATAAGGTCGAAAAAGACTGTCGTCGTAGTTCTTATATTCCAAGACGCGAAATACTTTGGTGACTACATATCCTTCCTTCAATGCCTCGTTTAACTCAATTGATGTACATGTTGAGACCCATCCACGTTGTTGGTTTGTGTGTTTGCAAGTGTAGTTCTCGTTCACATCTCCATTTGGATTTTCCTTTGCACAAGTGGAGCAAAGGGGGAATAGAAGTCTTTCGTCGTCGTCTCCGATCTTCATAGGTAGGACTGGTATGTCGATGCTGCGCGGAGGTATTACAAAAACTTTTAGAAGAGCCAGTTCATAAGTGTTGTCAGAGGGTTGAGTCCAGTTGACGTCGTTGTTTAGAATATGGACCTCGGGGTGACCAATTGGGTAGCGTGTTGTCATATTAATGAAGGGGTACAAGGAGGTCACATCATAATAGGAAATTTTTTGCCCCGTCCCCGCTTTGTGAAATAGTTTGAGCGGTCCCGTTCTCCCCCCAAAGAAAGCCGATCGAATATCGATCGGTCCATTGTCCAAATAATTTTTAAACTTTAGCCTCATGACCCTATCCCTTGAAAGCATCCCCTGATGTCACACTCCCAATATACTTCCACGTTTACCCCAAAACTCTCAATAAATTCTAAACGCCTTTCATCCTTTTCTCTTTGCTTCCCTGCTGTAACCCCATTGGGAAGTTTTATTTCATCATAAGGGAAACATTTTCTACAACCATGCCAACAGCACCCATTAATCTCTAACACCAATTTCCTTTCTTCTACCCACCCATCTACCCTATAATCCCCAAATCTCTTTTCCCCTCCTTTAGAATAAGCATTACGTATGTTGACATTGTGTTCTTCAGCATACCAGGCAAGGAATCGAAGAGCAAGCAAACTTTGGGTGTCTGTGTTGTCATATCCAATCTCAGGAACAATGCCAAGGTGTTGAACCGGTAGGTGATTTGCCCTAAAGTGCTTCATGCATGCACTGGCGATTGTTATTGCCTCCTCAGAACATCCAATCCATTTGAAACCTCCAAGAATTCGCGCCTAAATGCAACCAAAGCAGCCATTAGAATTTCCACGTCGTTGGTACAATATGACGCCAATGATTCGACCAGATTGAAAGACTCATCCTTGTGTTCTTCATACCATTTATCAAATTGATCTCTCTTCTCGGGCATCATTCCATTTGCCAGATAGTCCTCCTTCACCGGGAAAATTTCCTTACCATAATTTTCCGGCCTATTTAACAAGTGCGGAAAGAAGGGTTTGTCCTCTACACTAAGTGCAAAGGCAGGGACCAAGGAAGCAAGGGGCATGGGCATTAAATTAAAAGTGTCCCTAAAAATAACCCAATTATCTTTACCGACTTTTACCTTCATTTCGTATAACTTATTACCTTTTTTAATCATTTCTGGGGTCAACCCTCTAAGAAACAATTCCTTAAACACTAGTACCATATCAAATCTACCCCCAAAGTGTGAGAAAGCAATCGTATCTGTTATTGATGACTTAATTAACCAAGAAACAAATGATGACAGTGGATCTACGATTATATTTTGTTGGTCAACCTTTGTATGATAAAAGGGTTTGTGTGAGAAGGTGATCGTACGGTACTCATCACATATGGAACATTCAGGGGTAGGTCCATTAGTAATACACCCGGGACAGTTTACCTTTACTCCTACAAAGTTAACTTCATGTATTTTACCCTTTTCCCCTTCACGGTGCTGCATGGTTTCAAAATCAAAGGCGATAATTCGGTACGTCTTTGGGGGTTTGATGACAAGGGGCTTGATGTAACACCCACGCTTAGGATCGTGGTAGCTACCGCACGTTGTGCAATAGCGTTCGGAGCAAATATGACCCTCCCTTCCATTCCTATTATTATTCTTAACACCCCAGATAACCCCACATTTTTTACATTTCTTAGAGGAACTACAAAAATTCGAGGTGATATGGTGGGTGTAACAGTTTTCATTCTTAAAGTTTTTCTCACACCCTTTACAAAATTCTGAAAAATTATCTAAAGGTTTACATGGAAACCCTGGGCCAACCCTAGAACAGTTAAGACATCTAGATTTACACGAAATTGCATGGTTCAATTTCCTATTATAAACGCTTTCACAAGATAAACAGTAGGGTTGACCGAATAAGTCACTAGCCTTGCGGACACCATCAAAGTGTTCCTTATTATAATACAAAATTATAGGGATATCAAAATTATCAGGCCCGTATTTATAAATAGGTTTTCCCCCCAAATCCCCAAATATATAAACTTTAAACCATCCTCTGTTCACTGTATTCCATAAGTCAACCACCCGTGGAACCCATTCTTCAGCGCAGTACACCTCCTGATTAAATTCAGCTCCAATCTCTTCCATCAGCTCTAATACATCGTTTTCGAGAAGTTGTTTCATCCCCCTTCGACTATGGAGATAATCATAGAATTTCCATCTTGGCCAGGAAAATATTGCGTGAACAAAAGTAGCCATCAATGCGTGGAAGAGACAGTAAGTATCAGTATTTCGTATTTTGATAAGGTTTTGTTCATTAATCCTATGATGAATTGTTTGTAGCTCTCTACCGCTACCATGCACGGTTCGCGAATTAAGTCCATCTCTTTGTATAGTTGTTATTGAAACAAGAAAAGGGGCCCCCATAACATACCATTATCCTGTTTCTTACTCTGGGCAACCTTTAGGAATTGATTCAAAATTGAATCAATTGTGTTGGACGTGATTTCTCGAACCGGGATCCAAATGTCTGAGTCAAGGTTCTGACTCGAAATTATACACCCTAGCTGATCAGGTTCCATTTGTCGTTCATGATTTTCTAATAGAGATTGATCGATACAATACTCAAAAATCGAGCCTAGTAAACCTTCTGGATTATTGGGAACATTTGTGATTATGAATTTGGTTGATAACTTAAGAAGATTAAATTTTTGGGTAAACTTGGTCTCATGACCAAGTTTTTTAACATAGAGGTCAAGACTCTCATTAGGGGCGATTTTAATTTTCTTGGGAGGGGTAGGTTGCATTTTTGAAAATAAAATTTAAAAATGAAAAATTAAATTTGGTATAAGATATGTATATGAAAGAAATTTAATCAAAAATAAATGTTTGTTTTTAACAATAAAAATGAAATTTTAGGTTATAGCTAAATTAAATTTTCTATAAAGGTAGGCAATGGGTAAATAAGGTTATGAATGTGGTATTTGTAGGATATGATCGTGAAGAAGCAGGCGTTGAACAGTAGATGATTTTTCCAGTTAAAATTCATCGCTTTTTATACTTCCGTCCTAGCTCCACCCATTAAAAGGATTTGCAAATTAAACACAGCTGGATTTTTTTAAAATTTCCTAACTAGGTTAAAATTTTTAATAAGAACCTTGAAAAAATTGACCTAGATTTTGGTAAAAATAAAAATTTTGAAAAATAAAATTTTATAAGGTGATAATTAATTTATTGAATGTAAAGAGAAAGTTAAATTATGTGGCAAATTCATTAAATAGACTAGATGAAGGTGTCGAGAGGATAACACTATCACATATAGATATTAACAATGTAGGCAAAGTGGATTGGGTAGGATTAGATGAAGGAGATCAGGAACTAACCGGTTAGTATGATCCAATTAGGCTAAGACTCACTGGTTTTTATACTATCTTAAGTTTGCATGACTAAATACTAAACACACCAGATAGCATTGGATTTTGCGTTTGTTCGAATTTTACTTAGAAAAGGAATATAAAGATGTTAAAGAGATATTGAAATTATATATTTTATTAAAAAAAGATTATTTAAAATAAGACTTATTAGATCTGGATAGTATTTTTATGTTTATCTTTTAATAACCAATTTTATTTTTTATTTATTTCATTGTTTTTTCATCATTTCTTAAACCTAAGTATTTACATAATTCAAGGACTCCTTTTTTCCTTCAAATTGAATACAATAGAAATTTCAGTTTTGTAGATTAAATCTTTGAATAGAAAGATCTTTCGATATCTACATAATACAATAAAGATTCTGAGCCTATTGAAAATTTTAATTGGTTTTAGGTCAATCTTTGAATAAAAAAAATTTTTCGATAGAAATTTTAATCCTCTAAAAATTTTGTTTTTTAGGTCAATCTTTGTATAGAAAAATCTTAGAATAAAAATTTTAAAATTTAGGTTAAATTTGAATAAGAATAAATACAAAAGAAAAATTTCAGTTCCTTTTTTTCACTCTCACACTGAAAAGAATTTTAATAATTGAAATTTTTAGGCTAATCCTTTCCATACAAAGAAGAATAGAAATAATGACCTCAAATGATTAAAAATAAGTTTTATAAAAATTTTACATAATTGGATTAGTAAAATAAAATTTTTTAAATCCAACAAAAAAGGAAAAGGAGTCGACGAAAAGTAAGGAAAATAAAGGGACTTAATTTTAAAATTATTTATCTCTTTATCTATCTCCCGACTGCCTACGCTATTGCCCTTTTTTCTCTGCCTACGGATACGTTGGTTTAACTACTATAAAATTTGCATATAAATAAATATTTTTAATAATACATACAAACAAAATTTTTCTCGTTTTCTTTCTCTCGTTAACAAATATTTATTTATAATGCAAACAAAAAGCCGCATTTTTCACCTATTTTTGCCACGTAAAAAAAATTTTTTTTTATTAATTTTATTAATATTAAAATCTCTTTTATATTAAAAATAAAAGAATTTTTATTAAATTAAATCAAAAATTTTGTTAATTTCTGATTGTTAATTTATTTCTTTTTAGTTCTAAACTCTTCTCTAATCTAAAAAAATTTTTCTTCAATTAAAAAATATTTTTTTGTTAACAAAATATTTTTTAATTAGTGGAAATTTGACCCAGACTCGGGATAGGTTTCGAGGATTGAAGTATGGATTTTAAAAATGGGGTGGACGGGAATTTTCAGACAAAATGATTAAAAATATCAGGGTCTATACTATGTACTGACATTCGGCCTTTATATTGGGTATTCGAGGATATTATCCGTATTTGTCTTGTTTTTAATATAGGAATTTTTTAATTTTTATAAATTTCCTTTTTCCACACCTACTTTATTTAATTCTAATAAATTAGTAAAATAAATAAAATATGAGCATCAGCTAAACCAGCCGTTAAAAGCCATACTTTAATTTAGAAATCCCAGTAGCGATTAAATTTTTTTATTATTCGATACAAGATCCTTAAACCATACCAATATAGTACCAAGTCAATACAAGAAAGTTTTTAAATTTATTTTGATATTTCTGTGGTCATTGTATTTTAATATTTCTTTACTTTAAATAGAATAAATTTTTTATTTAAGCATTTAAAGAAGAAAAAATAAAAATAATTTAAAAAGAAATTTTTTTATAATATTTAATTTAAAAAATGGAAAAATTGAGTGAAGCTATTGCTCATCGTTTACGAATTGAAAGTTCATTGATAAGAGAAGTTATGGCTGAAGTTTGTATTTATTTTATAAATTTAAAATTTTTCTAATTAAATAATAATCTTATTTTTCCTTTTATGGAGAAAATGGAAGAGCTTTTTTTCCTTTTAGAGAAGGGAGAAAAAGGAAATTTTCGATTTTAAAATGTAAAAAATTACAAAAAATAAAAGTTAATTAATTTTTATAGTTTGCTGGAACTCTTCTATTTTTGGTTTGTTTTTAAAAAAAATTTTAGAAAAAAAATTATCTCTTTAACTCCATTAATAAATTACTAATTAAATAATAATCTTAAGAAAGATTATTTAATTTGTTTCAGTATGCATCTATTCTCAGACACCCAATTTTTTCCTAGAAATCACTAAAACATTACGATATGTGTTAAATAAAAACAAGACATTCTCATGTCAATGTTGAGCATAGGTGGAGGTAGGAAATTCTAAAAGTGTCGGAAATCGGAAGTAAGAACCATTGGAATTCTGCCAAAGAACGGGGGTTGAACCCTAGATTCACTCTGATTTTTTAACTTAATTTTCTCTCTAAAAATTATTTTTAATTAATTTTTAATTCAAAAAAAAGTTAATTGGAATATCAGCAAATATCCAAACAGCTTCAATTGTAGCTATAGCTACACAAAATAATGCTACACTGACAACAATTACTCAATTACACTCATCTTCTCATTTAGGCAATCAATTAGGTTGGGGATTTGGTTTGGCTTTGGGGGTTTATTTGGCTTTACAAATATCTGGTAAATTTTTAAGATTTTTCGTTGAAAATGATTGGAAATATTGGAATTTTGTTAGAATTTATGGAGAGTCAACTATTTTTATTTTTTTCGATCACGGTCTTTGAAAATTTTCTTTCTCAACATTTTTAAGAATATTATTTCATGATTTCAAGAAGAAATAGTAGGAATAATTTTTTACTTAAAAAAGTATATTTATACGCTCCATCACTTCCTTAGTTTTTTTTAAATTGTAAATTTTTTTTAAGAATCATTTAAAATTAATATTTGCCAGTCAATTAACCTTATTTTAGCGGATATAATATTTGTTAAGACAGGGGCTGTCAACAATCATTAAATTTTACGCAGCCAACCCGCATTCCACATTTAAATTTTAAGTCCTCGAAGTTACAATCTGATTGGGAGTCTATAAAGAGGAGATTATTGGGAGTTTATAATATGCTCATTGTTAGTATATTATTAGGCCCTAGCATTATAGCAAAAATTTATTCATCTTTACTCTTTTTTTATCCCTGATGGATTTGAAATAAAATAAAAATCAAAAAAAAATTTTAATAAATAATTTATTTTCATGTCAGGTGCCCATCTAAACCCAGCTATTTCATTTGCCCAACTTTTACGAGGTGCTATTTCACCTTTACGATTTTTATTATTTATTCCTGCACAATTAATTGGTGCTTTTCTCGGTGCAGCTTTAGCCTTTCTTGGCCATTTTGGTTTCTTTTTAATTTTATTCCTTTACCTCTTATATATTTCACCAAAAAATTTTTATGTGAACATTAAACATTTTTAGATAAGTTTCCGACCTTTATGGAATTAATTCCGCTCATTTCATTGTCATTATTTATTCCCAATTTTTTATACTCAAATTTTTTCCAGATTCGAATTTTAAGAAGGGAGATCCAGCTGTCTAACATTTAGCTTAATAAGCGAGGGATCATCTATTAGAAGAGAAGGTGAAGCATCGCCCTTGGTAGCTCATAGAGTTTTGCCCGAAGTTCCGGTTCCGGCCAAATTTGCGGTTCCAGCAAAGCACTAGTAGCTCAGTCTTTTACCTCTCCCTTACCGTATAACCCGATCAGACAAACCTAGAATATAAAAATAACAATAAATATATTTTGGACAGAGAGCGGATTAACCCCATCCATGTCCTAGATACCTAATAACCCAAAAAATTATTTTATTTTTTAGAGGATTGCAGCCTCATACGTTCACAACGAGGCGATCAAGAATTGGGTAAAATAAATTTATTTTAAATTAAAAAACAAATTTAAGCCAGTCAATTCGCAACATATCCTAGAGATGTAATAAATTATTTTTAAATTTAATAAAATTATTTTATTTTAAAAAGGGACTAAGTATTTATGGAAGTATAGTAGATCAATTATTCGGAACTGCTTTGTTAGCTGCTGGACTTTGGGCAATTACTGATAAAAGAAATAGAGTTCCCAGTGGTTTTATTCCTTTATTGGCTGGGTTAATACTTACTATGGTAAATTTTTAGAAATTTTTTTAAAAATTATTTGTCTTTTCCAATAAAAATTGAAAACAAGAAGGGGCCGAAGGAAGAGTAAAAACAAAATTTAATGGTGAGAAAATCTGAAAACTTAAAAAATCCGAAAACTTAAAAAAATTATATAGATCTCGATAACCAAGATTGTTGAATGGATCTTGTCTTGAATTTTTTAAAAGTCCATAATATAGAGGGTTGAAGTTGATAAAATAAAGTTTAAAAAAATGATTGGAGTTGATAAGGAATATTAAAATTGTTTAAAAATATTTATGTAGTAAATTTATTTACCCTTAAATTGACCTAATTCTCCCCCAAAAAATATAATTTTCAAGAAAAGCCCACTAATATTAATCCCGTTTATTCCGTTGTCAATATTTGTTACGAACTTCTCGGATATTCAAAAAAATTTTCAGATTCGGATAGTAAGTAGAATTATGTAAGTAGGATCGTGCGGGATTATCCTGACTTTTTGAATTAATTTAAAGAAACTCTCTCCTCATTTTAGTTTCTTTAATCAGAAACAAATAGAAAGATTTTTTTATAGTAAATCTACCCTTAAATTAGCCTAATTCTCCCCCAAAATATATCCATTTATTTAGATTTCATTAACATTTGGCCTAAATGGAGGTTTTGCAATTAATCCAGCACGTGATTTAGGCCCAAGACTTTTTATGTTGTAAGTTCTATTTTTAAAAATAATTTAATAAATTTATTATTTTTATAGAAGTATTGGATTGGGATGGGGAATGTTTAGGTAAATTAATTAATAAATATAAAATTAATTAAAAATTATTTTTTAGTAACAATAATTTCTACTTTTGGATTCCTCTTGCAGTTCCTTTCGTTGGTGCATTGATAGGCGCTTTTGTTTATAATTTATTAATTGGGTAAATATTAAAATTAAATTAATTTTTTATTAAATTAAATTTTGGTTCTCACTTTCTTTCGGGTAATGGAAGAAATTTTTGATTTGTTAGCAAAAAAATGTTTAATTTTAAATTCGTTCACCCTTTTTCTCTTTTTTCTTCCTTCCTTTCAAAAAAACCTTAAATTATTCAATGAAGGATAGAATATGTTTAAGATGTCGGATCTCACTTTTACGAAACTTCTTGTACTGAGGAAATTTAGAGTTAAAACAAAAGTGAGGACTGACTGAAGTTATTTGATAATAGGGTTGGACACGACCGGTTACCAGCCGGTACCCACAGGTTCGGTTCTCTCTGGTTGTTGACCTCCCGGTTTTCAGTTCCGTTTATTCCCCAAAAACACAGACTTTCGATTCCGGTTCGGTTAACCGTTTGTATCCAACCCTATTTAATAACATAAAAAATCTTTTTATTAAACAAAAAATTAATTTTTTAAGTGTTCATGGTTTGGACGAACAAATAGAAATTAGTGGAGCAAATTATCCAAGGGAAAATGATCGTGGATATAAGGTTTTCCCAGAAGAGTTTGTTTTTGTTCATTTAAAATAAAATATTAAATCCCCAATTAAATTATTTTTTAAATAAATTTCCTCAATTTTTTAAAGGAATACAACTCAAACCCTGCCTCCGTGGGTGTCACCAGCCACTTGGTCTCTTACAGCAGCACAATAAATCGTTGAAAAGAAAAGAAAAATTCGAAAAAAGCCTTAAAAACAATGCCAAATAATAATACAGCCAAACCTTATTTTTAGATACATATAACCTTGGGCTGAAAAATCTTGCCTTATAATGAGTTGTGGGGGTAACATTTAGGCAGATTTTTATTTAGACAGATTTTATGTATTCATGGTTTGGGCAGTACACCTTCAATATAAAAATTTCTGGTTGGCCCTTCATTGGGCAACCAAAATTTAAAAAACGTTTCTTAAAATAAGGCGTACTTTTGAGGGCATCTAAAAATAAGGTTCAAATATAATATTTTACTTAAATTTTTTTCCTTTAAAATTTTTTATAAAATAAATTTTCCTAAATTTTTATTTAAAATTATTTTTAAAGTTTCTTAAGGGATTTTCTAATTCCAATATAAAAATTTATTTATTTATTACTAACAAAAATGAGCAACAATAATACGAAATTATATGACGAACATATTTTTATAGAAATTTAAAAATTAATTAAATTTCTAGATTTTTGTACCAAAACTGACTAAAATTAATTAATATTAAATGTCGTCAAACAATAAATTAAAAATAAAATTAAAAAATAAATTAATTAAGTGGTCAGCAAGAGTATATAAAAAATAATGGCCTTTATTCAGTTTGTGTCCCATTAATTGTTTATTAAATTATTCTTTTGTTTCAAAGTTAGGGGTTCCAAAAAGAGAAAATCCAAAATATAAATTTATGTGACACACAAAACTTGAACAAAAGCCAAAATATCTTATAAAAAAATAAATTATAAATGCTCATCTAAAATAGCATATGGGAAATATAGGTATAAATATATAAAAAATAATAAGAAAATTTTTCAAAAAAACCGTTGGAATAAGAAAGATGGCAACTTATTTAAATTAACAAAAATATTTTTTTAAGTATCTTAATTTTAAATTATTTAGATTCTAAACATTAATTAATTATTTTTTCTTCCTCCTTTTTCTAGTCTAATTCCCTTCATTATCATCTACCCATACCCATTTACCTCGTTTTGTAGGGACTGTATTAATGTCTGCTAAAGGACGTGATGATTTTGAAGTTTGTTGTTGTTTTCCATTAAATTTTTGTTGATTTTGATAAAAAGATTGTTGTCTATTAATATTATTTTGTTGTTGATAATTTGGTTGCCAAGGACGGCCACGAGGAAGGTAATCATTGTAAGAATTAGTATGTGACGATTGTGGTGGTTGTTGACAATTCTTTTTAAAAGATATCTTTAAAATTAAATTTAAAAATCTGGCAGCCCCCCCCCCAACCTCCCGAAAAAAATCCTGGTTACGGGCCTAAAAGCAGGGATGGGCTGGGCTGAGAAAAAAAAGTTGGATCGTGCTTCGGAGCGGACTCTAAAAATTGTCTCCAGATAGTTTCGAGTCAGAAAAAAAGTTGTGTTTATTTTCAAAAAGAAAGTCCGACAGATCCAGAATGTATAGAATAATAGAAAATCGAAATATCGAAAAGTTCAAAAAATTTTAAAAATATTCACCACCCAGACAAGGATTAAGTCAGTAAAACCCTCATATCTGTCTAGTAAACATACCCGTGAATTCGAAAAACGCTCTGACTGTTGATTTTGAAACCCACGCCGTCCTCGATCAAAATCTCTGTCTCTAATATGGCTATCATAACGACTTTGACGTTGCTGTGGATAATAATCATTATTCTTTTGTTGTCTTTGCTGATTTAGTAATTGTTGTTTAAAGGACTTTACTGGAGAATCTGAATCATCAGAAGGCGGTCTTTTAGTTCCAATTTGAGGTTTTTGATAAGAAGATGAACAAAAATTATTTTGTTGTCGATCATGATAACGAGAAGAAAACTTGTTGTGATCTCTATTAGAAAAGTTGTTGTTGCGGTATTGTGATCGACGACGTTCTGGTGATGGGGAACGACGACGCGGAGTGCCTAAAGATAAAGTATACCTTTTGGATGTTAAATCATTTAATGGCAAATCTTTTGGGGAACTAAATAATATTCTTAAATAAGTTGCCAATTATAGAGGTTTTTATTCAGATTCTCACAATTTTCTAAATAGTCCGATAAGATGGGAAATGGGAAAAATCCTATTAAGCAGCATTACAACCTAAATTATAATCTAAAATTCTCAAGAAAACCCCCAAAATCTAAAAATTTTTTAAAATTAATACATGTTCTTTGTTGAACATCTCTAAAATTATTGCTGTTGCCAAAATTTGTTGTTGATCTAATTCTACTAGAATTATGTAGATTGTTATTCTCTTTGTATCGTTCTGATGGTGCCATAGAAGCAGAACGCCTAAATTTAGGCGATTCAAATCGAACTCGTTTTGATGTATATTGTCCAAAATCGTCATCAGTAACAGAACTTTTATTAGAACGAGCAGAACAAAGCCATTCACGATTCTTCTCTTGATTTTTGGGTGGGAAACTCCGTCCTAAACAAAATAGTATTAAATTTTTTAATTAAAGAAAAGTCAACTTTTCGTCGATAAAGAAGAGATTGTAGCCATCCAACTCCATCGATGTTGTTGTAATGTTTCCGATTTTGATGGTGAAGAATTTTCTACACTACAAATATCTTCTTGTTTAATATCCCCATCAAAATTGTTGCCGTTCTGATCTCGTACAATAAAAGGCTCATTATTTGTTCGATTATGAAAAAGAGAATTAGACTCTGACGTTGAAGAATTTTTATTAGCTCGTTGTTGACGATAACTGTCTCTATCCTAAAATTAGAAATTTTTAAAGTCTATTTTGTAATACACTGTCATGGACCGGATTCTGGGTCTGTAGTTCAGAAAAATCCAGGTAACATAATAAAGACAAGGAAGCTCGAAAATGCCTGGGTTTAATGGCCCCAGACCCATCTCAAACTCTAAATATTTTCTTTAATTTTTGCCATCTAATATATTTTAGCTTTCGAATAATTAATTATAAATAAAGAATAAGAAACCTTATTATTAAAATTCTCTTCTGGTACTTCAGCCAGTCCAATATGTAATTGTTGTAATAATTGTGGTGTTGATTGTTGTTCATTTTGTTGTTCTAAAGTCAATTCAGATTGAAATTGCTTCCTACAAGGAAATTGTTGTTTTTGAAGTGGAAAATCTCTTAAAGACATTCTTGTACTACAATCAGAAAATTCAGAATGTGTAGATTCTAAAGGGCGTCTAAAACCAAAATTGCGTTGAATCGGTGGAATTATTGCTGCTGATATTTTAGAATTTAAATTTGGATTACTTTCGACATTATTGATAGAAACTGAAGATATTGTGTTTGTTGAGTCTAAAGATGAATGTGAAGCAGAATTAGCTTGAGCATCTCCAATGTTAGATTCAACTAAAATTTTTAAAAATAAGTCGAAAGAATCTCGCAAGTAAAAAAACAAGAGAGTTAAGTCGTTCATAAAAATCGGAAAAAAAATAAAATTTCTGTGAGGGGAACTTAAATCTAAAAATAGAAAAAATTTTTGGAAACCTCTGTTGAGTAAATTTTCTATAAATATTTCAAACAATTAGTTAGATGATGGGGCCTATTTAAATCTATTTAAATAAGAGTTTCACAAAACCGGTTAACCGTCCTGTTAATTTTTTCAAGTGGCGGGTCAAATAGAAATAAAAGCATACGCGTCTCCACAAGGGAAAATTAACTAGTCGGTTAACTGGTTTTGCGCAACTCTAATTTAAATATCCACAAAATATTTAGAATAAAAACCTTGAGTAGCATTTTCACCAAGTTGATCCATTTTCTTTCTATATTCTTGATCCATTAATTCAAGACCAGTAGCACTCGGCGTAATACGTCTACCTGGGCCAACAATCTTTAAACAAAATATTTTTTCTTAATTTAAATAAAATAACAAACATTAACAAATTTTAATTCAACCAAGGCATTTAAAGTATCCAGAATTAAAGAATTTCCAACAGCACGTTTTTCAAGCAGTTCAATAAATTCAGATTCTAAAATATGTTCGGGGACATCTTTAGGTAAATCAACTTTTTTGATGTCACTTGAAAAAATTAAAATAAATATTTTTCAATAAAAAATTCGAATTACTAGTTAGAATTAAAAATATGAACTACCCAATTATAAAATCAATTTACAAAAAAAATTATTTCCCAAATAATGACTTGAAAAATAATTCATTTGTTGAAATACCCGAAACATTGTAATTTAATTAAAAAATCCTCACGTCACAAAATATTCTCTACTCGGATTTCTCTTTCGAAATTCTTCAGGTAATTGATCACTAACATTCGGTGGGCGCATCCAAGGCAAATAAGTGGTAAAACCGGGTGTTGCCAGTACTTGACATTCACACATAAAACGTTCTGGGCCAGCTTCAAACCTTTAAATTAATTTTAAAAAATATTAAAATGAAAACAAACTCAAAAGTATGAACAGAATAAGTAAAAGGCTGAAGACAAGTAGCGAAAAAATATTGACAAATTAATTTTAACAATTCCATTTCATCATCTAAAAAATTTTAAAAATTATTTTTTACTTAAAAGATTTTCTTTTACTTTCCAAACATTGATCCAACATTGTTTCAAGATTTTCACTCGTAGACAAAATACAAGGATGAATTGGAACTGAAGAAGTGTTTGAATTAACACCACCAACAGTCGTATTATTGCTATTAAATCCTCTCAATTCTTTGCTTTTTGGACGAACAAAATTGGCGAGAATAAGCTGGAAAGAGGTTGAATTGAAATCTTTTTATTAATTAAAGGAAAGAGAAAATAGATCGGAATAAACATCCTTATGTGAAAAAATACTTGTCGAATATTTTACTATTCGAAACTCCATTTTTATCCCACTAATTGTAAGTTTCACGTGAGGATGATCTTCTTCTTCAGTTAAATAAACAGATAAAACTCGATATAAAATACGCATTTAATTAAATAATTGGCCACTGGGTGAAGTAGCTGCCTAGGTGTTTCATCTGAACCGATATTTTGACCGGAACAGGATCCAATCTGAGTTCCGGATCCCGGAATCAAAAAACGCCAAAACTTTTCCGGAACTTCCGGTGAAACTCTACTGCCTGAGCGATATTACCAAATTAAAACACCCCTAGTCATAAGGTATTATTTTTGCAGCCCCAAAGAGGACACAAAAAATGAAGTATAAAATTCGAATAAATTTCATTTTAACCATTAAAAATCCCTTACCCTTGTGTCAACGCGCAGCTTACAAAGTTCATCAGCTTGTTTAATAATGTTTTTAATAAAATCTTTAAAAACAAAAATTAAAATTACAATAATCAAAAAACCTTCATTTGGAAACCCAGCAGGATATGCTTTAGCAAACGTTGTTGGATTTGTTAAAAGCTTGCTTTTATGCAAACGATTTGCCAATTCCATTGTGTATTTTGGAGAAAAATTTAAACGCTCGCTAAAAATAATTTTTTGAAAAAAAAATTGAAAAAATAACCTAGCAATTCGAATAAGTGTAAATAAATTCATAGGTGCCGGTTGTTTAATTTCCTCATATCTAGCATTTGAAGAGACAAGTTTCGCCCGACCAAGCTTCTTTAAAAATAAAATAAAAAAATCTTTCTAATATAAAAAACCTCAAGATCTCGAAGGCGTGAAGCAATAAAAATATGATTGGTTTGGTTAAACGGACCATCTTTATGACGAACAATAGCGCCTTCTTTTCCCTGAGTTGCTGAGTTTCTGCTTCGCAAACGGCAAGTAATCTTCACGAAAAAAAATTTTTAAACAAAATTTGAAAATAAAAAACCGTATATTCATCCAAATCTGTTTGCTTCTCTTTATTATTGTGATGCTCAATAAGCAAATATAAAGCCTGGACAATTACAGAACGAGAAACAGCGGGCGGTGGAGCTCGCACCAAATTACTGAGAGTTACGGCATCCTAGAATTTTTGGTACTTATTTACTTACCCACCCCAGCCAATATTTTTGTTGACAACGTACGAAATGGTCAGTCTGTCAGAAGAATGTATAACACAACGTATAACACAACGAATTGGTCTCATTAGACTAACTCGTTGAGTTATACATTCTTCTGACAGACTGACCATTTCGTACTTCTTTAACAAAAAAATTAAATGGGGGTGGGAGAGTTGTTAATCGAACATTTAAAAAAACTGACCAATTCATTATTCATTGTTTCCTTTTGTTGATTTTTGGAAGGTGAAACGTTTCGTGTATCAACATCACCAGTAAATACCTCGTCACTAATTTCACCTTCATCGACTTCTTTGTTCAACTGTGAACTTATTGGAGGTTGAGGCCCTATCGGCTTTTGTACTTCTGTGCAATCAATTTGTCCACTAGTAGAAACCATAGTTTTTAATTAATTAATTAATAATGATACAATACTTAAAAACCCTGAAAAATATTATGTATTAGTTTTCTAAATCAATTTTAAAAAATGTGAAGATAAAATTTGGTTCTTGATTGACATTTCGTGGGGACAGCCCAAAACGGCGCGCCGTTTTGGGCGCCGTACGGCGCACGGCCACAACGACGCAAGCCATAACCAGCAGGAAAATTTCTGGCCCTTATCAATTTTGGAATTTTGTTACATCAAATAACTTTAGATCAGGGCTTCGATCTCGAATTTTTTAAAATCCGCAATTTTGATCGAAAAAATCCGCATTTGATATGAAAAATCCGCAAAAAATTTTCAAACACAAAAACTGAATTAAAATCATTTTATGCGTTATATTTTTTGACTCCATCAATTGAATTGAGCAATTTTTTCACTACTGATGACTATATTATTAAAATCCGAATAATTAAATGAAAAATTACAGCTGACTTGAGCCAATGCTTTCACCATCCCTATGTAGTTATAGTGAATTGTTTACTCGAGAAATCTTCTTTTTTTGCGCCGCAGGCGAAAATTTCGGAATTTTGGAGGATCATTAAGCCAAAAATCGTCTTTTTTCAGCGCCGCAGGCGAAAATTTTGAGGATTTTGGAAGGCCAGAGACAAATTTCTTCCATTTTCAGCGCCGCAGGCGAAAATTTTGAGGATTTTAGAGGGTCTTAGCAGAAAAATAATGACATTTTATCCTAAAAACTACAAGAAAATACAAAAAATCCTCATAATCTTCAAAAGACCACAAAAATCCGCAAATCCGCATTTTTAAAAATAATCCTCATCGCTCTATCAAAAAACCACAAAATGAGGAAAAATCCGCAGAAATCGAAGCCCTGCTTTAGATCGATGAGTGGAGTCGTTTAAAACTAAATTTGTTAAAATTCGGAAATCTTGAAGCAAGTTATGGCTTTGCGCCGTTATGGCCGCGCGCCGTTTTGGGCGTGTCCAACATTTCTTTAATTTATGTTTTTTCGGGTCAGCCCATAAAGGCGCGAACAAAAAGGCTCAAGGCCAAAAAGGCGCACGGGTAAAACGGCGCAAACCGTCGGAACAACATCCCCCGTTGTCGGAACAACCTTGCCCGTTGTCGGGAAAGATTTTTTAATGTCTTCTTGTTTTCATTGTTTTTTCAAATTTAAGACAACCATTCTAATTCTATATTTTTTTCAATTTCAGAACCTTCAATTACTTTTACAACCTAATTATGTCAAGCTCAGACGAGAATACAAAATCTCGGGGGTTGCGTGCTGGAGCTGTACGGTTGCGTGATTCTATACGTCCAGCCTTTGCTGAAGACGGTATATACATATATTTTAATTATTTTTTTTAAATCCTTTTCCTTCAGTTTATGGCGGCCCTCGTCGCTCATCTTCATCAGAGCCTAGATTGCCAAGCAGTAATGCCACGGCTAATACAAACGTTTCCTCGACTGGTAGTGACCTTTGTGTTTCTGCACTTGCACAAAGACGTTCAGCGAATTTACCAAAATTGCGTGAGCTATGCTCCGGTACTTCTAATGAATTAAATATTTCTTCAACTGAATGTCCTTTAACGGTTTTTTTTGTAAAATGTAATTAAAAAAATTTTTTTAATTTATAGAGTGCGCGCGCAAATCTGACGGATGAATTGGAATTCATTTATGCCGATGCAGATTCCTATGAGACAGAATTGGCTGAGTTTTATACATATTCAGAAATGGATGAATTTGCACTAAATTTCGAATGTTTTGTTAAATATATGCGAGAACAGAAAGTTAATTTTTATTTTTGTTTAAAACCCTCCATTGTTTTATAGAAAGAACCAGTTTGGAATAAACTTACAAGAGCCGAAAAGTGTTCGATTATACAAGGATTGGCTGCTAGTTTTGACAGTACTGAACCAGAACAACGTCTTCAAGCTGCTCGGATTATTCTATACATTCTTCAGGTATTTTGGCTTTTTAACTTTAATATTAGACTATGTTTTCTTAGGGTTCCTATGGAGATTTTTCTGAATTGGAAGGTAAAAAACAAAAGGCACAATCATTAGCAGATTGTTCTTATCATACAAATAGTCGCAGTAAACAACGTCGGCGTCCTTCATCATCTCACAATTTGGGTGATATTGGTGAAAATAAATCCTGCAACGATGGCGATGATGACAGCAAAAGTAGCATTGATAGTTGCGAAACAAGAAGTGGAGAGGACGAAAATGAGACAACGAGTGAATTAGGATTGCCTTCAAAATGGTTTGGGCCCGACCATGGAACGGGTGATTATGAATCTGATTGTTTGATAAATGCTACTTTAAATGCTTATCTTTTATATGAACAAGGATTGTTTCAGGTTTTTTTCTGTATTTTGATATCAGTAAATTAATTTTTTTCTAGCCCCTATGTTCTCTTCTACGTTTGGAAGTGTCTTTACCTTTTGAACGATATGCCGACCATTCTCGTCAATCTAGTGTTTCCAACTCACGTTCAACTTCTCATATGGATTTAACGACAGGGATACCTCCCGAAGGAGGCGGTGGATCTGCTAGCGGAACTTTCGAACGAAGACGTTCTAGGCGTTCGGCAACTTTGGCCGATAATGAACGAATTCGTGTTGTTTTGAATTGTATATATCACATGGTTTATTTTTTAAACAAAAATTAAATAAAATTTCATTTTAAAGGTTGAGTCTTTACGTCGTGAAGAACTAATTTTTGATGATATTTGTGCTATGTTTGAACACCAAAAACCGAGATATCAATCACCGGAGCATACTTTCTCTCTTTCTAGAGCATCTTTAGAAAGGTGTAGCCAATCTCGTTTGAAGACGCTGAGGACACAATTTATAACAGAATTAGGTTCTTATTTTTAAAAACGTTGGGCTAACATATATTTTTTTTATTTTCAGAGGAACCGTTGGAGCACAGCAAAATGCCATTAGCAATTATTTTGCTTGATATGATGCCTACTTTTGTTCGTGCCAAAAATCCTCATTATCCTATTAAGAAGGTTTAACTTATCTTTTGTTAGCTTTAATTTAAAATTAGGTCATTTTACTTTGCTGGAAAGTATTACTGACAACACTTGGCGGGATGGAATTCCTTCGTGAAGAGAAGACCCGTAAACGACTAGATGCATTACTTGAACCTATTGAAGATACGCTTGAGGCAGCCATTAATATGAAGCCACTGACTCAATCTACTGGGCCTTCTATGGGTGGAGGAACTGGAGGAGAAAGTGCTTTAAAAAGTTTTGTTTTTATTTTATATGAAATCAGATTATTTTAGGAGTTGTTGGCGAATTAGGATCAAAAATTCGGCTAATGCCTAGAGCTAGGCAATTTAACCGTCAAGTTGCATGCTCTTCTGCCACTGACGGAGGTAGATTTATATAAATATTAAACAGATGCTAATTAATTTTAAAGGTTGGGAGAATAAGGAAAGCATAACTGACGGAGGTTGGAAGAATAAGAAAAGCTTCAAAAACAAAGAGAGGGATGATAATGAAATCCTAGAATCAAAAGAATTAATTTCAAAGTCTGGCGCTGATAAGTGTGATGATGAGTTTGTTGATGTGAATGATGCTATAATGCCAGCTGATGATAATAATGAGGAAAAAGGAGGTGAAGATGAAGAAGAGTATGGAGAACAAGAAAAAGTAAAACGGAGAATTGAAGATTTTTTCGCTTTAATATTCTTATTTTTTAGTTTTCTGAACGTGAAATTAAGAAAATGGCAGCTGTATTAAAAGAGCCAGGAGATGCCGATTTACTTGACGAAATTTTGAAAGAATTGTCTGTAGATGAAGAAGATGCAGAGGAAGGAACAAAAAATAAAACTATTTCTGAAGATGCAATATTTTATCGTGATCGTGAGCCCTTTCGTTTAGTTCCTAAAGGTGCAGTCAAAGATGACAGTGAAGCTTCAGTTTTGAATGATACTACAGTTAATAAGGTTTTTAATTGTAAAATAATTATGCATTTATTTTTCACTTGCTACAATTTGTAATATTTTCAGCAACAATACAATCGTCATCCACTTGTTGCCGTCCAAATTAGCGAATCTCTAATTCGTCGGCATAAAAACGAGGGTAGTGCCGATTCTTCTAATGGTGGAGGAGATCAAACACCTAAAGCATGTCAATCTCCTGTGAAGATCGCTAGTCCATGGCCTCCGCCTCCACCGCCAGGTTTCCGAGTTTTATGTTTATATTTACTTATTGATCTTAGGGCTTCCCTGGCGCTCTAAGGTTCGTGAGGAGGATGTTAAAAATTTTTTGCAACATGCACGGTTATAAATATATTTTTATTTATTCATCCTTCAATTTTAGTCAAAAATATTTCAATTATCAATTACCTAATGATTCCACTACTTTGTTTGGTTTACCAATGCCTGTTCAGACAAGCGTTGCTGCTCTTCGACGGAATTTATACACTTCATTGGGAGAAGTTCAGGTTGAAATTTTATTTGTGAACATTGAAAGAACCTATTTTTAAGTTAAAAGCAGAAGAGCGTTACAACAAATACCCATTTTCTCAAAAAGAATTTATTGAGGAAACACCTACCGAACGATTATATTCACGTATATTACCTGAAATGGCGGAATATGTAATTGCAATACTTAAAGTAATTCTCGCATCGTTGCCTTCTTCAAAAGTAATTTTTTGATTATCGTTTTATGAATTTAGTAAGTGTGAGATAAATGTTTAGTTTCGTGCAGGTATCAATGCTGCAATCTCTAATATGTAATTAGTTAAGGCCGTACGCTGTTTTTCCTCTAAAAATATGCGTTTTAGTGCTAGCCTGCTGGATCTCCCTTCATAATTTTCTTATTTTCAGGCGAAGAATGATGCAGTAACAATTCTGTCGGATGTACTCACGCCAGAAACTGATACAAATGAGTGAGTTTTGGATCTTGACTTTAAGATATTTAACATTTTTCTAGGGTTTTATCCAATTCAATAAGTCTCGATCTTGCTCATTTGGGAAGTGGGAATGTGCTTGAAGACAATATACGTGTGGCGATTGATATAAACAGACACAAAGAGGTCTTTTATTCTTTAAATAAAGACTTTGATTGAAATAATTTTTAGTTAATTATCAAAGGAGCGTCTTCAATAATCGTCTTGTTACTAAAGCATTTCCGTCTGAATCATGTCTATCAGTTTGAAAATTTTGCTCAATATTTGGTAAATATTTCAAAAAGTAATTCTCCAATAATTTACTTCAGATATTGGCAAATTGTATGCCCTTAGTGTTGAAATTCCTTGATCAAAATATTTGCCGTTATTTTCAATCCAAACATGATTTGGCACCCTTTAACTATCCTCAATGTGCACTTTATATTGTGAGAAATGGAAGTGAGTTAGAAACAATTTATTAATGTAAATACATTCGACTCGATAATCTCCATTGTCTGGGCTAAATTTTTCGTCATAATAAAGGGGAGAGACAAGCTATCGAAGGCTAAATTTTTATGTTTTTCCATCAAGGCACACTTGGTCCCGAGGGATGTTATAGATTGGTCCCGAGGGATGTTATATATATAAGATGTTATATATAAGATTATTATATATATAAGATGTTATATATTAATGTATTTACATTAAAAAAACATAAAAATTCTACTATAACAGATTTTTTTTTCCCTTTATTATGACGAAAAATTTAGCTATAACATCCCTCGGGACCAATCTATAACATCCCTCGGGACCAAGTGTGCCTTGATGGAAAAACATAAAAATTCTACTATAACAGATTTTTTGTTAATAGATGAACGTCCACCACTAACAGCTGATAATGTTGATGGTGGGACCAATACTGAATCTCCTGGATACTTTCGTTGGCGAAATGTTTTTTCGGTAAGTGATAAAATTTTGTAGATTAAATTGTTCTTTTTAAAGGCAATTAATCTGTTGCGTGTTATAAATAAACTTGTCAAAGGAAAACAAGCACGTACAATTTTGTTGGTTGTTTACAAGTCGGCGCCTGTCCTCAAAAGATGCATGAAAGCGAAACTTGTCTGTTTCCTTTAAAATAATGACAAAAAATTTCTTAAGGGAATATTTCAACTTTATGTACTCAAACTCCTTAAATTACAAGCACGATATTTGGGCCGTCAATGGCGTAAAACAAATATGGACATTATCTCTGCAATTTACATGAGGTGTAGACACAGACTTAACGATGATTGGGCATATGCAAATGAGACAACCCGAACAAAATCCTTCGATTACCATAAAGAAGAGAATGAATTGAGTATAGCCATAAGAAGATTCAATACAAGGCGATATCCACATCTTCAATTACGTGGTGGTATTGCTGTTGCGGACACTTCTAATCCCGCTGGTACTGAATAATATCTATTTGAAGTATCATTATTTTTAGAACATCCGTATAATACTTCCTCTGAATGTCAACAACAAAACAATCAACTTAGTGATATTCTTACACACTCTTCAAGTCAATTGGATGAACTTGCTGGTGAATGGGACCCTAAAGTTTGGGAGCCTATGGACAATGTTTTTAGATAATTCTGTTAAAATTTAATGTTTACGCTTTTCAGTCTCTTCAAACTGCTTTGGCTTGGGAACCAGTTTTCAGTGATCGTTTTCTCCAAAATTATGAACAATGGTTAGAACAAGAAGTATATGGACACCAGACTGATTGGGATGGATTATTATTAAAGTCACGTGGTCTTTTGGACATCTATTGTTGATAGAAGATAAGTATTTCACATGTCATTAAATACATAATATTAACCTCCTCAGTTTTTTGTATCCCCTTTATTATTTAATCCATATTTTAAATAAGGAAACGTTTTGTTCCGGTTTTTTATAAGTTTGAGCTTTTTTCTCAATCTGGGCAAAATTTCAGTTCCGTATTGGATTTGACGGAACATTACACCCTTTGGATTATTTGTAAACTACTAACTACCTTACACTTTGTTTATTTAATTTATTTTATTAGCGTTTAAAACAATTATATATGTAAAACTTGAGTACCAATCTTACTGGAAATTAAATAAAAACCTGGTTCTAGGGTTATTTACTGTTTTTGTGGGAGTGTGAAGTATTTGGCATGCAGGCTGTCATTAAATTATTTATTAGGAATCCGCGAGAAGCAAAACGCCAAAGGACTGTAAATGACTATTCATCCCACTTTTTAGAAAATCTCCTTTCTCTTCATTTATGAATATCCATAATTTTATTTATTTCACTTTAGATTTATGCTTTTATAAAATTTATTTCTTGCTTTTAAGCTCATTTTTGTTTTTATTTAAGTTCACAATTTTCTTAAATTGCAGATTTTCTTTAAATATTTAAACAATAAGAATTTATTCGGTTTTTTGCACGCGAACGAACATTCTATGGATGAATTTAATTTCAATTATGCTGACGCAGATTCCTATGAGAGAGAATTGGCTGAGTTCTATACATATTCAGAAATGGATGAATTTGCATTAAATTTTGAATGTTTTGTTAAATATATGCGAGAACAGAAAGTTAATTTTTATATTTAAGTTTAAAAAACCCTCCACTGTTTTATAGAAAGAACCATTTTGGAATAAACTTACAAGGACTGAAAAATGTTTGATTATACAAGAAATGTCTGCTAGTTTTGACAGCACTGAACCGGAACAACGTCTTCAGGCTGCTCGGATTATTCTATACATTCTTCAAGTATGCCTTTTTAAAATCTAAATATCAAAATAATTTCTTAGGGTTCCTATGGAGATTTTGCTGAGTTGGAGGGAAAACATCAAAACTCACAATCAAGCTGTTCTGATTGTTCTACCTGTTCTGAAGCAAGAGATCTTGACAAAGAAAAAGCGAGCACTAGTGAATTAGAATTACCTTCAAAATTGTTTAAATCCGACCATGGAACGGGTGATTATGAATTTGATTGTTTGCAAAATGCAACTGCAAATGCTTATCTTTTATATGAGCAAGGAGTATTTCAGGTCTTTTTTGTCGTTAAAATCTGTTACTAGTGAAGACCCAATTTTTTTTCTAAATCTCCAGCTAATCAGGGTTGCGTTGTAATTACGAATTATTTTATATTCTCTTTTCAAGCCCCTATGTTCACTTTTGCGTTTGGAAGTGTCTTTACCTTTTGAACGATGTGCCGACCATTCTCGTGAATCTATTGTTTCTAATTCCCGTTCAACTTCTCGTATGGATTTAGCGACTGGTCTCAATGGAGTCGGTGGATCTCCTAGCGGAACTTTTGAAAGGCGTTCTAGACATACTGCTACTTTGGCTGACAATGAAAGAATTCGTGTTGTTTTGAATTGTATATATCACATGGTTAATTTTTTAAACAAATATTAAAGAAAATTTCATTTCAAAGGTTGAGTCTTTACGTCGTGCTGAAATCGTTTACAATTCAGTTTGTCTCTTATTTGAACAACAAAACCCAGGATATCAATCGCCGAAGTATACTTTCGATCTTCTTTTTGACAGGAATATTCACGCTCGATTAGAAACGTTGAGAAAACAATTTATAACAGAATTAGGTTTTCTTTTTAAATGCATCTATACTTTTATGTTTTATTTCCAGAGGAACCGTTGGAGCACAGCAAAATGCCATTAGCAATTATTTTGCTTGATATGATGCCTACTTTTGTTCGTGCCAAAAATCCTCATTATCCTATTAAGAAGGTTTAACTTATCTCCTGTAAGCTCGGCATATTAATTTAAAATTAGGTCATTTTACTTTGCTGGAAAGTATTACTGACAACACTTGGCGGGATTGAATTCCTTGGTGAAGAGAAGACCCGTAAACGACGAGATGCATTACTTGAATATATTGTAGATACACAACATGTATTTTCTCTTTCTAAGCCCAAAGTTCGTGAAGAGGATATCAAAAATTTTCTGCAAAATGCGCGGTTTTAATTTTTTTTTATTATTAATTCACACTTTCAATTTCAGTCAAAAATATTTCAATTATCAATTACCTAATGATTCCACTACTTTGTTTGGTTTACCTATGCCTGTTCAGACAAGTGTTGCCGCTCTCCGTCGGAATTTATACACTTCATTAGGAGAAATTCAGGTTGAAATTTTATTAGAGAACATTGAAAGAACCTATTTTTAAGTTAAAAGCAGAGGAGCGTTACAACAAATATCCATTTTCTCAGAAAGAATTTATTGAGGAAACACCTACCGAACGATTATATTCACGTATATTACCTGAAATGGCGGAATATGTAATTGCAATACTTAAAGTAATTCTCGCATCGTTGCCTTCTTCAAAAGTAAATTTTAATTAATTTCATAAATTTTACTAATTTTAGGCAAAGAATGATGCAGTAACCATTCTGTCGGATGTACTCACGCCAGAAACTGATACAAATGAGTGAGTTTTGGATCTTGACTTTAAGATATTTAACATTTTTCTAGAGTTTTATCCAATTCAATAAGTCTCGATCTTGCTCATTCGGGAAGTGGGAATGTGCTTGAAGACAATATACGTGTGGCGATTGATATAAACAGACACAAAGAGGTTTTTAAAAAAAAGCTTTTAAATAAGCACGTTGATTTAAATAATTTTTAGTTAATTATCAAAGGAGCGTCTTCAATAATTATCTTATTGCTCAAGCATTTCCGTCTGAATCACGTTTATCAGTTTGAAAATTTTGCTCAATATTTGGTAAATATTTTAGAAATTAATTATTCAATCCAGTAAATTACTTCAGATATTAGCAAATTGTATGCCTTTAGTGTTAAAATTCCTCGATCAAAATATTTGCCGTTATTTCCAATCCAAACATGATTTGGCACCCTTTAACTATCCTCAATGTGCACTTTATATTGTGAGAAATGGAAGTGAGTTAGAACAATTATTAATTTAAATACATTCGACTCGATAAGCGTCATTATCTGGGCTAAATTTTTCGTAATAATAAGGGGAGAGCAGACTAGGACATGGATACTGATTTTGGTATCCGTATCCGGATATTTACGGCGGATACAGACGGATATCCGCAGGCATTTTTATAATATCTGTATCCATATCCGTATCCATGTCCTAGTCTGGGGGAGAGACAAGCTATCGAAGGCTAAATCTCTATAACATCCCTCGGGACCAAGTGTGCCTTGATGGAAAAAAACAAAAATTCTAAAATAACAGATTTTTTTGTTAACAGATGAACGTCCGCCACTAACATCTGATAATGTTGATGAAGGGAATAGTACAGAATCACCTGGATATTTTTGCTGGCGAAATGTTTTTTCGGTTAATTTTTCTATCGGAAAATTTGTCATTAATTAATTATTTTTTAAAGGCAATTAACCTATTGCGTGCTATGAATAAACTGGTCAAAGGAAAACAAGCACGTACAATTTTGTTGGTTGTCTACAAATCAGCGCCTGTCCTTAAAAGATGCATGAAAGCGAAACTTGTCTGTTCCTTTAAAAATGACTAAAGATAAAAACAATTTCTTAAGGGAATATTTCAACTTTATGTACTCAAACTGCTCAAATTACAAGCACGATATTTGGGACGGCAATGGCGTAAAACAAATATGGACATTATCTCTGCAATTTACATGAGGTGTAGACACAGACTTAACGATGATTGGGCATATGCAAATGAGACAACCCGAACAAAATCCTTCGATTACCATAAAGAAGAGAATGAATTGAGTATAGCCATAAGAAGATTCAATACAAGGCGATATCCGTATCTTCAATTACGTGGTGGTATTGCTGTTGCGGACACTTCTAATCCCGCTGGTACTGAATAATATCTATTTGAAGTATCATTATTTTTAGAACATCCGTATAATACTTCCTCTGAATGCCAACAACAAAACAATCAACTTAGTGATATTCTTACACACTCTTCAAGTCAATTGGATGAACTTGCTGGTGAATGGGACCCTAAAGTTTGGGAGCCTATGGACAATGTTTTTAGATAATTTTGTTTAATAAAATTTAATTTTTACGCTTTTCAGTCTCTTCAAACTGCTTTGGCATGGGAACCAGTTTTCAGTGATCGTTTTCTCCAAAATTATAAGCAATGGTTGGAACAAGAAGTATATGGACACCAAACTGATTGGGATGGATTATTATTAAAGTCACGTGGTCTTTTGGATATCTATTGTTGATAGATATTTATTCTACTTATTAAGTTGTCTCAAATTCTTTTTTCTATTTTACTTTTTTCTTTTAAATTTTTTTTTGTAATTTATTTTGATCGCTGAATAAATATTACTTCAGTATGAGAAATCGGTTAACTTCTTGTTAGCAAAATTGAGTTTGAAACTTGTTCATATTTTTAAGACTGGTTCACAAACATATTTTTTCTGGTTCATTATATCATTATAAAAAGATTATTTCTTCATTGTACAGAGGTGTATCTAAATATAGCTTTGGCATCTGCTTCTATCAAGTTTGGAAAATGCCGCCAAAAAAGAAGATTAATAGTTCGAGAAGTATTGCAACGCTAGGAGTAGCTGCTGTTGCTTCAAGAAAAGTTAATAATTTGGATAAATATACTTTGAACGCCTACAACATTCTAACCACTAGGTCTGGCCGAAATTAGTAGGTTATTTACACATGTTTTTTAAATATTTCCTCCATGTCTACTCAAAACAGAAACTTTACAATCTTCCAATACTGTATGGTTTAGATTACATGTATAATTCTGCCCTCCTTTTTTGTTTCCATTTCCTTATATTGTGCGCTCTTCGCCTCTCAACCTTAATATTTATATTTGATAGTTTAATATAGGGTAGCACCCCGAGTTTCGGGGATGGGAGTGTCGGG
This sequence comes from Meloidogyne incognita, assembly GCA_036172945.1. NCBI lineage: Eukaryota > Metazoa > Nematoda > Chromadorea > Rhabditida > Meloidogynidae > Meloidogyne > Meloidogyne incognita. The sequence goes on from JARQAC010000013.1 coordinate 1,051,660, forward strand.
TTTCGGGATTTGAGGGGTAGAGCCTTCGGGGTTCGGGTCGGGTTTTTGCCTAAAAATACGTCGTGGTTTTGTGGGACGAGGTGCACACTAGCTTAATAACCCAACCCGGGTAAAATTTTGAGACCCAAAATACAACGAGGGTTGTATGTAGCATTTCTAGTAAGGGGATGTCCTCTAATTGTGTCTTTTTACTAGTGAGAGTTGCCTGTTTCGATTTTTGCCTTTCGCCTTTTTCTTCTTTTTCCCTCACCTGCTTTCCCCTTCTAAATTATCGTTGCTGTGAAAAATAGTGGTCAATCAGTAAAAATATATTTTTGTTTGGCTAATTTTTTACCTTCGAATCTCCATTTTAAAATAAACATTTAAAACTTTTACTTTTTTAGTGAAATGGAGAAAATGACTGGTCCCAAAGCTAAGGTATAATCTTGTTTTTTAAATTTTTTGGATTAGACTTTAAGAGTTACAGCATTAAATCCATCTGTTTAAAATTATTTTTAATCTACCGTAAATACTCTAATAGAAGCCCTGGGCTTATATTTTTCAATGGGTCTCATATGGGCCTATACTAGAGGGGGCTTCTACAAGAGGCTGGGCTTCTATTAGAGTATTTACGGTAATTTGAGTTTTAGGCAGTATTAAAGAAGCAGACTTCTCTTCCTGCTAAAGAAGTTGAAATTAATGGGAATATGAATAATCTGAAAGGTAAAAAGAAAGAAGAAAATGTTGGAAAAATTGTAAAGAATGCTGGAAAGGCTGACAAAAATAATGGAAAGAATATCAAGAATCAAGGGAAGAACGTCAATGAGCAAGAAGAGAATGCCAAAGAGCAAGGAACGATTGTCAAGGATCAAGGAAGAAGTGTTAGATCTACTAGAGCTACAACTAGACAGAACGGTCAATCTACTAGCAATAATAATGGAAATGATGAAACTGAGGAAGAAGAAGAGAAAGAGAAAACTCCAAGAAAGCGAAAACATTTCCCTCTTTTTGAGAAAACTCCTGCTAGTCAGAAAAATAAGAAATTTAAGAAAGGGCAGCCATTAAAAATTTGGACTTGGAATGTTGCTGGGCTTAGGGCGAATGTTAAGGTTTTTTTGGAATTTTTGAACTTTCAAAAAAATTTTTTCAGAAAAATGGACATGTCAAAATTAAAGAATCTGATGCTGATATTGTTAGTCTTCAGGAAACAAAATGCCCAGAATTGCCTTCAGAAATTGAGGCTTTGGATGAATACTGCTTCAAAAAACTTGCTAAATCGACTAAAAATTTGGGACACGCTGGAGTTGCTATGCTGGCTAAAGAAATGCCTATTAATGTAACGAAATTTATGTTTTAAAATTTTTATAAATTTGCTAGACTTGAGATTTATTCGTTTCTTTTTGACTTTCCAAACTTGTAACCTCATATCTTTTTTTCGACCTTTCATCCTATTTTATATAGTATTTTCTAATCCATACATATTTGCGTTTCTTATTTTCCTTGCTTGGAGGTTTTTTTCTGCCCAGATATTATAACAACTTTAAGGCTTCGACTGGAGTCAGGCCCGTAACCAGTACGCCCTCGTTTTTATTCACATTTATAAGTCAAATTCTTATTTTCTAAAATAATATCTTTTACAGGTTACTGTTGGTCTTGGAAACAAAGATTTCGACGAATTTGGACGTTATATTGAAGCGGAGTACAAAAACTTTTTCTTTATTTCTGTTTATGTTCCAAACAGCGGTTCTGGATTAGTTAATTTGCCAGCTAGAGGACGTTGGGATCAAATGTTTTTGACTCGTGTAATTGATTTGGATAAACGTAAACCTGTAATTATTGCTGGGGATATGAATGTTGCACATCAGGAAATTGGTAATTTTAACTTCTTATTTAAAATTATTTTTTTCCAAAGATTTACGCAATCCTGACTCAAACCGAAACAAAACAGCTGGATTTACTGATCAAGAAAGAGAAGCTTTTACTCGATTATTGGATGCTGGTTTTGTGGATGTTTGGCGTTCTCGTAATCCTGACGTGGCTGAGATTTATACTTATTGGTATTTTTTAATATATACATACCTATAACTGAATCTCATTAAAAGATAATTTATTGGGTCTTAAAATTTATCGTATAACGGAGTGTATAAAATAAACCAAACAGGCCAACCACCCAAAGGCCAACCAACATAATAATTAATTTTGAAAATATCTAAATCGAGCTTCAACTGTATATTAAGAAAATATTTTCGGAAAAAATTAATTTTCAAACAAATTTTGGTAATTGTTCGGTTTAGACCCCCCACCCATTTTTCTGACCATTTTTTTCATTTTTCCTTCCCTTTCTCCCTTATTTTTTATGAGGCAATTATCAAAAAGGATTATACGTAATATTTACTTTTCTTCAAGAGTATAAAAAAGAGAAACATGATGCCAAAAATGACAAAAAACTTGAGAAAAATCACCAAGTTTTCGGTATGTATCAGTGTTTTTGTCTGCTTGATGACGGAACTTACGCTTTTCGAGCCAGGCATCGAGATCGTTGTCGCTCAATCTCACAGTGTGTCACCGAAATTAATCATGTAAAATTTTTTAGATGCTCCATATTGATTATTGAATGATGTAAATGAGTTTTTCCAGAACTTTTCTCATGCATAAATACATATGAACATAATCCTTTTTGATAATTGCCTCATAAAAAATAAGGGAGAAAGGGAAGGAAAAATGAAAAAAATGGTCAGAAAAATGAGTGGGGGGTCTAAACCGAACAATTACCCAATTTTTAATTTATCTTTTAAAATTTTTCAGGTCTTATATTGGCACTCGTCGAGCTAAAAATATTGGTTGGCGTTTAGATTATTTTGTTATTAGTGAACGTCTATTGGAGAAAGTTATTGAATGTGAAATTCATTCGGATATTACGGGAAGTGCCCATGGAAGTGATCATTGTCCTCTTTCTTTAATTATTGATATTTAAATAGTTGGTAGAAATGGAAAAGTATATTTATTTTTAAATTATTTTTATTTGTTTAGAAATTAACACTTTTAAAAGGTAACAATCTTAGAAATTGTTAATTTTTTTTTAGAAATTCCTGGTATTTGTCGATTATTCACGCACGCAGATTTGTGAATTTTTTTTATTTAGGCCCTCAATTATTTTCAAATTTGCGGTTAATTGAACCGAAAAATTCTCGGTTTTTCCCACTCCTAATACTATACTTTCCCTATTAAAAATAAATTTAAATATAAATCTTAAATTATACATACAAAAAAAATTTATTACAAATTATTTTCAATAAATTCTTAGGGCAAAAAATTTTTTTTCGAGGATTTTCGGTTCGATTAGAAACCAACATTCCCTTCCAATATTTTCCCGATTAAAAATCAACTTAAATTTTAAACTTAAGTCATTCACAAAAAAATAAAATTTATTACAAATCTGCGTGAGAATAATCGACAAACAAAAATACCAAATTATTCCTCGTTTTATCACTCAATTTTCTTTTTTAAATAATCCTATTTATTAAATATCCAAACCAAGCCAATTTATTGTTTCGAATAGCTCACATTCAAATATATTCGGTTAATTTATTTAACTTTTATTGTTTTGAAATAAAAATTTTTATTTGTTTTTATTTTCTTTTATATTTTAAATGTAATTAATACATTTTTAAAAATATTTTTGAATTTTTTTCTTTTTCTTATTGTTAGTTAGATAATTTTTTAAAAATAATCTCTTTAACCCTTTTAAAAATTCCTGGAAATTGGAATTTTTTTGGATTTTTTTAAAAAACAGACCTGTTTACGAAAATATTCCTAAATTTATTATAGATCAGAGCAGGGGCGTAGCCAGGGCTGGCTGAAGCCCCCCCGAAATGGGAGAAAGGGGAGAAAAATTAGGAGAAGAATTAGCAAAAAAGTGAAAATTTTCCGCCTACGACCGTCCAAATTCAAAAAATTTTCGCCTGCGGCGCTGAAAAAGAAAGAAATCTGGCTTCTTGAGGTCAAAATTCAAAAAATTTTTGCCTGCGGCGCAAAAAATGGAAGAAATCTGGCTTCTTGAGCTCCAAAATCCTCAAAATTTTTGCCTGCGGCGCAAAAAAAGTGAATTTTTTTGGCCTACGACCTTCCAAAATTCAAAAAATTTTCGCCTGCGGCGCTGAGAAGATGAAAATTTGTGTACAAAAAAATTTGCGTCCGGAACGCCAAGGTAAACGCCAAAAATTTGGCGCACACCCAGTGTTAGCCCCCCCCCCCCCCCCGAAATCGACCCCCTGGCTACGCCCTTGGATCAGAGGTGATTCGAAACGGTCAGAGGTATCAGAAATCGGAAGAGCCGGAAATCGTAACTGACTCAAAATTTAGAAATCGGAAATCAAATTTTTTTTTTCGGAAATAGTAATTCAAACCCACCTTTAAAAACCTTTTATTTTCCTTAAAATAATTTTTTAATTAAAAATTTTTTAATTTAGAAAACTTTGCATGGCGTCATTGCTTGACGCCAGTTTGCAACAGTCATCATCAAAAGACGTCCAACATCAATTTCAATTGGGGCAACGACGGAAAGAAATTTACAAGTTTTTTTTAAATAAATTTATTTTTTAAAAATTATTTAAAGATATTCTGCACCTTTTGGTTTATACGCCTCTGCTTGGTCAACAAAGCCTGACCATCATTTAAAATTTCGTTTAGCAGTTGGAAGTTTTATTGAAGAATATAACAATAAAGTATTAATTTAAATTTTATTCAATGGAATTTTGATAAGACAAAAATTTTATTTAAATTATGTGTCAAGGAAGGGTTGATGTGAGTTGAAAGAAAAGTCGGGTATAGTTTCTGTTCACATTGTCAAAAATTTCTAGAGTCGAGTTTCGTGTTGAAAAAAGTTGGCGACGGGTAATTCGGCTCACCCTAGTAATCATTAAACATTAATTAAAATAAATAATTATCAAAATAATATGAAGGAATTCTGGAAGAGAATAAAGGTGAAATAAACTGGTCAGAAAAATTGGCCTTTATCTCTTTATAATCCGTAAAACGGGAATTAGAAAAGACCAGAATTTTATTTTATTTTTCACTATTATTTTTAGGTTTCAATAGTTCAACTCCAAGAAGAGCAAGGAGAATTTGCACATATTGGGACATTTGAACATCCGTAAATTTTTTCCTCTCTTTTTTTTTATTAAATAAAATATTGATAGATTTACTAAATTAACTAATTACTAAATTTACTAAATTCCCCAATTTTTCTTCTTCTAGTTATCCAGCAACCAAAGTTTTGTGGATTCCAGACCCTAAAGGAAATTACCCAGATTTATTAGCTACAACAGGCGATTATTTGAGACTTTGGCGTGCTAGTGGAGGAATTCAAAATAATGGAATTTCTTTGGAAGTTAGACTTGATAATGTAGGGGAATTTTAGTTTATTTAAAAATTATTTTTTTGTAGAATCGTTCATCAGAATATTGTGCACCTTTAGTTAGTTTATTGTTTTTTTTATTTAAAAATAAAATATATTGAGTTTCTAATTAAACTAAATTATGGACAAGCTGGTTAGCCAGAAATATTCTAGTATTACTCTAATGATTTTCGAAAAGATTACTTTGATGGCCGCATGATCCTGAGTATTTGAAAATATAAAAAAATTCTGAAAAAAAATTTTTTTGTTCCCTTTCGAAAACGTTCCATTATTTTCGTTAAATATTTTTTATAATTTCATAAATAAATTTATATTTCCCTATTTTAAAGACATCAGCAGATTGGAATGAAATAGATGTCTCATTGGTAAATAAATTTTAATTAAAAAATAATTTTTTTTCAAATTTTTAAAGATTGCAACATCGAGTATTGACACAACTTGTACAATCTGGCAAATTGAGGTATTTGTGAATAAATCAAAAAAAATTAAAAAAAAATTTTTTCTAAAGACAGGCCAAGCAATAACTACAACAGAACGTGCAATAGAAGGAAATGTTAAAGTAAAAATTAAATTTAAAAAATAATTGAATTTTTAATTAAAAAAAGACACAATTAATTGCACATGATAAAGAAGTTTTTGATGTTGAATTTTCTAAACTTTCTTCTGGCCGGGATATTTTTGCTTCTGCTGGTAAATTTATTTTTTAAATTAGTATTCTATTTTAAAAATAATTTAAAGAAAAAACTTTATAGGGGGAAATTGTGGGGAAAGATTTAAAATTGTTTTACGGTGGGACCTTTATATGACGTCCTTCCTCGGACTAATTTTATCTACGTAATAAGAAGTGACATGGGGGATGGGAGGGAACGACGTTAACTTCCATTTTTAATCTATTTACGAGCAGCCATATTAAAAAAATAATGCTAATATTGGTGGAAGTAATAATTAAACAAGAAGGATAAAAATAAATTTAAAAAAAAGTATAGAAAAAGTAGTATACATATTTATGGGAATATTTATATTTTAATAAAATAATTTGGTTAGGAATTTTAATTGAAAGAAAAATTTTAGAAAAACTTCAAAAAATCTTTAAAAATATTTTTAAGGAGCTGATGGAAGTATTCGAATGTTTGGTAAATTTTACAAGAAAATTATTTTTTTCGTAATCTTTTTTTAAAGATCTTCGTCATATGGAATATTCCACAATTGTTTTTGAAGAACCTTCAAGAAAACCGTTATTAAGATTGGGTAAAAATTAAAAATATTTTTAAAATTAAATTTTAATTTTTAAAGCTTGGAATAAACAAGATCACAATTTTCTTGCAACTTTTGCACAAAATTCTAATGAGGTTATTTCTTTTTAATTATATTTTTATTTGGTGAAGAAATATTATTTTAAAATTATTAAAATAGTAAAAAAATTTTTTAAATTATTTTCGAACAAATTTCTGAATTTTGTATCTATTATTTTTTTCTATTTTTGCCCCCATGTTTCTTTCGATTTTTTGGATTAATAAAAAAAATTTTTTAAATTTTTTTACTTAAATATACAGTCTGGTGCAAAAGTATATGGCCAAGGGTGTGTGAATTTTTATTTTTCTTCGCCTCGCTGTTAAACCGCAATATTTAAAAACTTTTTCTATCTCAATTATAGTATTTTTTTCGAGCTTTAAAATGATGTCAAATTTATAAAAAAATATTTCCATTTCATAGAGTTACGATTTTTTAAATAAATTTACTCCTATTTTCGTTGGTGCAAAAGTTTACGACCAAAACTTTAAATTTCATTTTTTTCCAAAAAATTACACATCTGATATTAGAATAATTTGTTTTTATCTTAACTTAGTTTAACAGCGAGGCGAAGAAAAATAAAAATTCACACACCCTTGGCCATATACTTTTGCACCAGACTGTATATTTAATGATTTAATTTTTCGGTCATTCCATTTTTTAAAATTAAATGAAAATGAGAGACGATTAATTTATTTTATGAAAACTCCTTTGGTAAATAAGAAAAAATTGTCATGGGAATAAGAAAAATAAGAGAGGACATATAAAATTCAATTAAATTAACACTTTAATATCACCAAGTCTTTTAAATTTTCCAAAATTTTGATTTTAAAAAATTTCAAAAATGTTTTTTTTTCTTTTAGATTTTTATTCTCGATATAAGAATTCCTTCAATGCCCGTTTCTGTCCTTAAAAATCATACTGGCTCTGTTAATGGAATTGCTTGGGCGCCCCATTCAGCCTGTCATTTGGTCACTGCTGGTTATACTTTGATTAATTTTTTTGGAATTTTTAAATTTTTAGCAGAAGATTGTCAAGCACTTATTTGGGATGTCCATCAAATTAGGGGTAGAAAATCAAAAAAAATTTTTGTAAAAATATTTTTAGCAGTGGAAGACCCAATATTGGCATATTTAGCTGGAGGAGAGGTTTTTTTAAAAATTTAAAAAATAAATGTTAATTTTTTAAAATTTAAAAAAGATTAATCAAGTTTGTTGGTCAAGTACTTTAACCGATTGGATATCTATTTGTTATGATAAGAATTTGGAACTTTTACGAGTTTAGAAGTGAATAGAAGAAAAAAAAACAAATTTTAATTGTATATATAAAATGTAAATACATGTAAATATTAATGACTAGGAAATGGAAAATGCTCGGACCTGTGTAAAAACACCATTTTTGGGCTTCCCTCTTCAAGGCATATCCGCATGAATTTTCGCATACATATGCACTTGCATGTTTTTCCCTTCACTGATCATCAGAATTCTCAATGATCATTTTTAAATTAGTAATAATTTAATTTAGCACAAGTGAGAAATGGATTTAGTAGATTAAATGGGATATAAAATGGATTAAGGGTGATATTGGGGGGGGGGGGGGGTAAATATACATACTTTAATTTTTACAATTTGAATTTCGCTTTTAATTTCCTTCTTTTACATTTTTTTCGTCTTCAATTTCTTCGTCAATCTTATTCAATTTTGGATTTGGTTTCCATTTTGGTTTTTCCTTTTTCCCTTTAGACTTTTCTTCAATTAACCAATCTTCTAGTTTAATATCCTTTGCATTTTTAGAAATATTTTTGTTTATTTTAATTTCAAATTTCCCAAATTTGAATTCTAATCCAGCTGAATTTAAGACATCTCTTGACTTTGGCAATACATAATAAACACAAAATGGATTTAATACCTTTACTATATATTCTCCAAATGAATGTTTTAGTGTGCCACAAAATTGAAGAATTCGTAAAAATTTTATGACAGATTTAATATCTTTTTCATTTTCCTGAAGAAAAAATCTTTTTAGCGAATATTTTTATTAGGTATGAAAAATAAATAAATTACAGACCCCTGGAAATTGTATAGGAAGGAAAAAGTTTTTTTCAAATGGATTAAAAGTCTTTGTTTGTTGTTATCGTAGGGTTAAAATGGTTTGAAAAGAGTTGGTTGTTGTACTTTAGAGCAGAAGCAAGAATTTTTGGTATTTTTAACGGGTTAAGCGTCTTCGAGTATTCTCCGATTATGCAGAATAGAGGATAAATTCTCAATTTTAGCGCAAAAGTTTATAGATTTATGGAGGGCCATGAAAACATGAATTTTTTATATTGAAGTAGTCGGGAATCCAGAATTTTTCAATTCGTGGTAAAATTTTCGCGAGACCGGCGGGGGTTGAGACTAGGGTTGTCGATTTCACCAAATTCCTCGGTTAACCGGAACCGAACCGAAAATCTTCGGTTTTTCGGTTCGGTTTAAAACCGACAACCCTAGTTGTGACAAATATATATTTAATGTTCGAGCCCCTCCCATCCATGGATATTTTCTATAAAATAATTAATTTTAAATTAAAAACCAATTTGTTAAGAATTTCCTTAAATTCCTTAGTTGCTTTGAAAATATTATCTGTTTCATAGTATAAAGTAAATAAATTTATAATTTCTTTTTCTTTATCCTCTCTCAATTTATTTTCCTTCTCCAATTTATCTCCCAATTTATTATCCTCTCCCATTATCCTCTCCCAATCTCCCAATTTATCCTCTCCCTTATTTTCCTCCACCTTTTTGTTTATATTTTTTAATTTATTTGTCAAATTATTTTTTTCGGTTTCATCTTCTAATAAATTATAAACTAAACCGATAAATTTGTAAACTTCTATTTCAGAAGTGCATAAAACACTGAAGGAAGTATTATAATATTTTGAAATATTTTCATTTTCTTTTTGAATTGCACGAAATATTGTTTCTATTTTCTCTTTTGAATACGCTAAAATTATTTAAAAAAATTTTTTATTTTTAGATTGATTCAACTAAATAGCATTATTTAAAACGGAGAAAAGCAAAAGTTGTCGCTCCAGTAAGGCTATCTCTCAGAGACTCCACCCCAGAATATCGAAACCCAAAAATAAAAAAAAAATAAAATGAAAACCCCAAAAACACCCTAAATATCGCCACCCAAAATGACGAATTACTCTAAGTATCAAAAATCATAGGATCAATAGCAAACTTTTAAATTTCATAATTATGTATTCAAAGGACAGGGAAGTCTGTTTTAACTGTATATCATTATCCCCCCTCACCCTTCCTCTTTAAGGTTGGCGAATAGTTGGAAATATCCGGATATCCTGCCTTCCTGTTGGTCGGATCCGGATCCGTCAACCTTACTCCCCTCCCCCACTCCTTAAATGCTTGCCATCAATGTTTATCTTCACTTTCCTTCATTCTCATAAATAGGGCTGTCAATTATATGGAAATCCATATTTTTTTCCTGAATTGCTTAGGGTCTGAAACGCACGAAAAACACACTTTCCGCTTTGTTTGCTTTCAAAAATGTGGACTTTCATTTCCATATTTTCCATATTTTTCCATATTTTGGCATTTCGTCCATATTTTCCATATTTTATCCATATTTCGCCATTTTTTGGGAAATTTTGCCAAAAATTGGTCAAAATTTTAAAAATTTATGAAATTTTTTTGTTCAAAAAATTTTTTATAAAAATTTTTTGTAAAAATTTTTTAAAAAATTTTTCGACAAAAACTTTTCAAGTAAATTTCAACTCAAAATTATCCAAAGTATTTTTAAAAACTAAATTATTATTATAAATTATTTTATTTGTAATCAAAATTAACTTAATTAACATTTTTCTGCTTAAAAATGAAAATTTTCCGTAAAAATTTTCAGTTTTCGGCCCATATTTGATCCATATTTTGGGATTTTTCCCATATTTTCATCCATATTTTTAAAAATTTCATCCATATCTTATGTGCATATTTTCGATTTTCTCGTCCATATAATTGACAGCCCTACTCATAAAGATTAAAAACTGGCCAAATGATTAATAATTCAGAATATACAGAATTTAATATTAAATTTAATGAATTTATTAAGCAAATTTGATTCAAACTTAATGTATAGAAAATAAACAAACCACATGTTTGTTTATTTTTGGGAAAATTTTTTCTTTCCTCCTGGTCAGCTATCATTTGTTCTATCATTTTTCTTTTTTTCTCCATTGCCTCCTTTTCTTCCTGTGTTATAATAATTTGAGCCTTTTTTAGGGGTGCTCGTTTTTGGCTAGGAGGTAATGTTACTTCTGAAATTGGAGTTATTTTTGAAATACTTGGCTTAATCTCAGATGTTTTCTTTTGTTTAATAACGATTGAAGGTACAATTGAAGGAATAATTCCTGCCGTGTGTTTACATGATGTTTTTTCTTTGAAATCAGTATAAACTTTTTTTACCCTATCATTAATAGCGATATTAAGAGCGGTTATGCAGAAATAAATTAATAAAAATATAAAAATATTCATTAAAAATATATTTTTGATTAAACCTAAAAATTTTTATATTTAAAGTATAGAATGTAAAACACACAGGAAAAGTAAATATTGAAATTCTTTAAATAAAGCTATCGGCCGCTTATACCATCGGTTGGATAATTCTGTAAATTTCCCGCCTTCACGTTGGGATTTGGCATCAGACTCGTAATGCTCTATGCCCTCCTACCATCTTAACTGCGCTCCACAAAAAAATCGGAGCGCAGTAGTTTCATCGGACATCGATGCAATTCAGTTACATGCAAGTCAATGGGCCTTTAGTGGAGTTAAGAGAAGATTAACGAGGGATTTGAAGGAATATATCTATTAATTAAACCAATTCCTTATCAAAGTATACGAATTTTGTAACCTTTTCCCTCCAACAAAATTTTTTGTCTTTATAAAAATTTAGCAGAAAGACCTCTGGTAACTAGTCAAAAGCCACCAAAAGTTCACGTTCTTTTAGTACGGGCCCAGGTGCTCTAGCTTCTGAGACGCTACTTTCATCTTAACTTTTAATAATTGTTATAAGCTACCGTCTGGCAAGAGTCTCAAATTTTAATAAGCTGGATCTCATTTCCTCATTACATTAATATAATAAATATTTTTTTGAAAATATTTTTAATTAAATTAATTAAAAAGATTTATTTTATAAATTTCTATTAATTTAAAAATAAAATTTTGAAATTAAAAATTAATTTTGAATATTTCAAATAATGAGGAAAGGAAGAGGAAATAAAATTAAAAAAATTTAATTGCCAATAAGAAGCATGTGTTTCTCATTGCCATTGAATTTTAGACAATGGCAAGCGAATAAACGGAAATAAATTTTATTGAATTTTACAAATTGATTTAATTTTAAATTTAATAAATGATGGAGAAATAAATTATTTAATTTAAACATTGCCTTGAAAAGTTTAGATTTTTCTCTTAGTTTGCGAGTCACATTCAAAACTTAAGTCTACTCATTTTCGGCTCCAAGCTGACAATGAGTCGAACGGTAAAATAGATTTTCGTATTTTACTGATATGGAAGATTGGCATTACGGAATATAAAATAAATAAATATAATAAATATAAAATATATCTCATAAATATAAAATAATTTTCAAAAAATTTTAAAGGCAAAATGTGTTTCTATTTTTATAATAAATTCATTTTGAACTATAATTCAGCCAGTAAAATCCAAAAATTTATGCCCGACAACTTGTAAGCAAAAAATTGATAGAAAAAAGGGCATTAAATCTTATAGTAGTATTTTATTTAAGACAAGTTTATATTTTATCTAAAAAAGTTCCCCAATATCAATATTGTCTACAAGCAAATTTATTTTTACTTTTACACCCCAAAGTTAACAACAATTTTTGTAATTTTTTGATCAAGCTATTATAATCCTCAAGCTTAATCTGGATGATTTGATTTTTAATGAAAAACCAGATTTGATTTTTAACACCTAGATGACTTCTCTTTCCAAAAAAAATTTTTTAAGGACGGCGATACCTTCCCAGAGGTTCATTGCAAGAAGGGCCTAAAAACAAAAATGTTAGAATTCTGATTATTAATTACATGAGTGTTCAACATCCAAGCAACAATTAAGAACAAAAGGCACCCAACAAAAGAACCAAGGGAGGATCAGTAGCCAGCCAATGATAAAACAAACTACCATAATGCTTAAAATAAATAATTTAAAAATTTGGCTTACCGTATTTACTTGATTAATTCCCCTGGGGAATAATTTTTTCAACCCTTTCTTGGCATGGAGAATTAATCGAGGAAGGAGAATTATTTGAGTTTGGCATTTGAACGTGCAGTGGGGTATTTGGGGGAGGGGAATTATTGTTTCAACCTAACTCTAGCATATGGAATTAATTGAGAGGGGAATTAATTGAGAGGGAGGGGAATTAATTGAGAGGGAGGGGAATTAACCGAGAAAATACGGTAGATGGGGAGTCGAAAACATTTGCTTTTAAAATAGTTGTAACAAACAACTTACTAACGATCAGGGAGAACCTAATTTTATTCCTCTGTTCAATGGGAGAAATAGAATGAGTTTCTAACTCTGCTCCAAAATACTAAAGAGACCTCTTAAATTTTAATTATAATATTAAAGTCTAACATCCAAGGCAGTATTCCAACTTTTTTACTCGTTTGACTGACAATATGTTGACGACAATGTGGGCTAAATTTAAAATATTAAAATATTCTTTCGAGTTAAAAAATTACCAATCCATTTCAACAGGGTAAGGCCCAAATTGAGGTTTAAAAATTGGCCGAGTTATGACGGGTGAGGGCTGAGGTGGTGGTGATATATTGGATGGACGTGGGGAAGTGGGTGGACGTGGGGAAGGTGCTGCTGATATATTAGAAGGTTGGTGTTGTCCATTATTATTAGTAAATATAGAAGGCTAAATTCTTTGAATTTTATTTTCGAAAAATAAACAAAATCCAACCCCAATATTCGGCTGGTACGGCGGTGGTGCTGTTGGATATGGTGGAGGTGTATAAGGAGGCAGTCCTTAATTTGTAGAATTACCCGAGTCTTGATTTTGTTCGTACTCGTACCATGTACTAGCCTTGTATTTTTCGTACAAACAATCCAAAACTTTTATGATTTCTGGACTCAAAAACATCAAAAATTTAAATTTTAGTATATATAATGTGCCAAGTATGAGCTAACTTTGTTTGTATTTATAATGAAGTGTCGAACTTTGCGGATTCAAATTTGCAGCCCCAAAAACTTGAGTACATAAGTGGGGACAACTTAATCGCTTAGACATCTTTTCCCCCGAACTTGTGGCCAACCATAATGAAAAAACTACAACACTAGACTGAGAATTTAAAAAATATTTTTTGTTTTCTTAATAATTTTCTTTTTAAATAATTTTTTATTGTGGTTTGTAACGTTTGCATTAGAGATCGAAATTTTTGAAAAGCTTGGACCTATTCCTGGACTCTGGGACAGGAAAAACCCAGGCCTTTGTCCAGGTCCAGCTTGATCTCTAGTTCGCACAACAACTATCCTTTTTTGTGGCCTTGACTCGTATCATGATACGAGTACGAATATTAGTACGACCTGTGCAACCGTTACTCATCCTTGCTGCTATATAATTATTTGATTAGAATATAATAATTATAGGGGAAAATAATTTTTTAATAGAAAATAAACAGAAAATGGGAATAAACTATTAAATAATCAAGTTATTGGAATCAAGAAAATATAAAATATTTGTTTTAATGGTGATATAAAATCAAAATGATTACCTAAATAAAGAGACGTGAAATAAGAAATAATTAACCAACAAAAAAATTTTTTTAAATAAAATTCCAATGTAACTAAAGACAAATTTTCTTTCATAAACACCTAAAAAATAATAGAAAAAAGATCAATCTTCTTTTGAAACAAATTTGTAAAAAAGAAAAGGAAAGAGTAATTTAATATAAAATATTATTTATTTAGTAAATAAAATAATTTATTTAACTCAATTAAGAAAAAACGGAAGTTAATTAAAGTGGGAATGCTAATATTTCAAGTAATAATTTTGATAAAAAGAAACTTCAATAAAATTAAGTATTTTCTAAATTTGTTTTTAAGTCTGAAACAAGCTCACAGTTTTCTTATAAATTTTGCTCAAAATTCAAAGGAGATTTTTTAATTATGTAAGGCATAAAGCTATTTAATTCCAAAGACTATGCAGGGAGGTGTAATCAATAAATAACACATCAATCCGGTCAATTGAAGATGCCGGTTCGTTCTTAGCCGCCGGATAACCTTTTGCACTAGCTGATGGAAAGAAATAGCCGTGGTCTATTTCAGCTTCATAATTATTAAGTATTATAAAGGAAAAATAGTTTTAATTTAAAACGACAATTAAATTTTACAAATTTTCATCACTTAAAAATATTAGGACACTCACTAAAAATTAAATTCTTCGAAAAGTTTATTGTGTTTAAATTTTTATGGTTTATAAATCATAAACAAATAACAGTTCTTCCAAAAAAAATTTCTTTTAAATTCGAGAACACCTTCCCAACGGTTTTTTGCAAGAAGGACCTAAAGAGAAACAAAAATTAAACGATTAACCCCCTTAAAATTACATAAATGTTCAACATCCAAACAACAATCAAGACAAAAAGGCACCCAACAAAACAACATAGTGATGAATGTGAAAAATCCAAGAACAAAACAAATACACATAATACTGAGAAAAATAATTTTAGAATTAAACGGTACTTTAGTATAATATGGGTGCCGAGTTCTTAACTTATAAAATAACAATATAAGGTAAAAATCATTCCCTCTAATTTAATTGCGTTCTAATCTGGATAATCTTCCTGCTTGGTCCTTATGTGGATTTTTTGATTTTGTGGACTTCTAACTCTAAAAGTTCCATATTTAAAATTCACTCGATGACACGGCTTCCTTATACTAAAGCGACCCCCTAAAATTTTAATATAAAATTCTAACATCCAGGGCAGTTTTCCAGGTGTTTTACGCGTTTCGGTAAGAATATGTTGACGACAATGTGGACTAAATTTAGAAATTAAAATATTTTTTCGTTAAAAAATTACCAATCCATGTGAAGAGGATAACGCCCAAATTGAGGTTTAAAAACTGGCCGAGTTATTATGATGGGTGGAGGTGGGGGTTGAGGTGGTGATATATTTGAAGGTCCATTACTAGTGATAGGTTTTGAAGACTAAATTTTTCTTGTAATTTTATTTAAGAAAGAAAAATAAAATTCAACCCCAATATTCGGCTCTGATTGCGCAGGTCGTGGTGGATATGGATGTGGTGCATATGTAAAAAAGTTAGGCAGCCCTTAATCTGTAGAAATACCTGAGTCTTTATTTCCCCTATACTCGTACCATGTAACACATTTATAAGCTTAGAATTTTCGTAACTAAGGCTTGTGAAAACAATCCAAGATTTTTATATTTTTTACAGTCGAGGAAATCAAAATTTAGATATTAGGGTAATAAGAATCCTGGAGACACTTTAAATTTATTTTTTTACTGAAAATTATTTTACAAGATATAATCCCGCCCGATACCGGTCGGGATCCCGATACCGCCCAACTCTACTCAAAGCAGAAGCAAAACCAATCAAAGTTGATTTTTAAAAATTTGGCTTTTTTGACTGCATAATAAATTAAAGACATAAATTATTGAGTCAATAATTTGATTTTCAGTAGAGATTGATATTTTCAAAAATCCTGGATCTGGATTTAGGTTGGTAACCTGGACAGAATTCTTGATCTGGATCCAGAAAAATCCAGGACGACCAAAAACTCTGGATCCAGGAAAAATCCAGACTGGATCCAGATCCAGACCGATCTCTAATTCTCAGTCAACAATTGATTTGTCTAGAAAAAATCATAGATCATAGAGTCATCACCCGGATTCTTCACTACTACCGATATTAGCATGTATCTAATGCCAAGTACGAGCTAATTTTGAATGTACCCATTTTTGTGGCCTTAACTTGTATCTAGGTACGAGTACAAATTTTTGTACGACCTGTACATCCGTTATCCATCTTTGCTGCGATGATAACTATTTGATTAGAATATATAATTTTTATAATAATTACGAGTCTATAGAAAATAAGCCGTAAAGGGGGAGAAAAAGAAAATATTGAGATTGGATAATTTTTTATTTTTTTAGATGAAATAAAATTAAAAAATACTACAAATTATGGGTATACAAAATAAACTGAAATCACAAAATTTCTTGTTCAAGTCAAAATTTCAAATGTGTTTGAGAAACTGGTTTTAATTGAAAAACTGGTTTTAACCTTCCCTAAATGATTATAAAAAAAGATCAAACACCAAATTTGTAAAAAATATTTACATTAAAAAGGAGTATTTATTGCATTGTTTAATTAAATTATAGAATAATCTTAAATTAGAATCTTTATTTGATTAATAAAAAATATTTTATTTAAAGAAGGGAAGTATTTTTAATTGAAAATTAATTCAATTTTTTATTTTAAAAGTGGAATAAACAAGAGTATAATTTCCTCAAAATTTTTGCATAAAATTCGAAAAATGTTGATACGTCCAAAAAATTTTATTTTGAAATTCAACGTCCAAACAAGAATCAATACAAAAAGGCATACAACAAATAGCGAAGCAGCCAATAAGAAAACAAACTCCCATAATACTAAAAATAAAATTTAAAATTTTAATAAAATTTTAAAATTCAAACATCAACGGGAGCATTCTAGGCGTTTTAACTGTGTGTGTGACAATATGTGAACTACAATGTGGACTAAAAATATAAAAAATTAAAAGTTGGGGTAAATAAAAAAATTTAGGGAGGATTAGCTTTAAAAAATCTGACAGCAACCCAAAGGTTTTTTATTCTACCCGACATCTACGGTTGACTTTGGGGAGGCCCCAGTAAAGTTTGAATCCTATTCTTTGCTGTCTAGCATAGACAACTATCCCATTGACTAGATCATTAAGATTTTTTGCTTCTTGTGTCCATTTTTGGTAATTTATAATTTATGGTGCAAATGCTTGAGAATTTCACTACGAGGTAGTGAAGTTCAAAAAATCGTAACTTTATGAATATCTCTCATATATACCTAAACCTGGTATTAAAATGAAGAGTTGATTCAGATCTTTATGTTGGTTAATAAGAAAAAAGAATATTTGTAAAATAACACCTCTAAAAATTTAATCGAAAAAGCGACACTAATTATGACCCGACCTAATAATAAAAAAAAGTATTACCAATCCATCTCAGGTGGATACGTCCTAAATTTAGGCGAACATGAATTAGGGGAGAATATTTAGAATAGAAGTATATTTAGAATATAAATTAAAAAATTTTTGAGTATTTAATATTTAAATAAAATCAAATTTAATCAAATTAGAGACTAATTTTCGTTTAATTTAATTATTAGCCAAAATTTATTCGTTTAAATACCCCTTTTTAGCTTAAATTTATTTTGATGATTATTCATGAGAAATGGATTCAAAATTAATTTTTTATATTAAAATCGTACAATTCCCCCTAATTAATTTGGTCAAAATTCTATAATTTTGGTTAATTTTGGGCAATAAAAAATTATTTTTTAATAATCATAGGACAATATTTTTATGATTTTTAATTTAGGTATATTTAGTTGTGGGAAAATTTTAAATTTATGAATCAATAAAAAATATAATTTTTTCTAGTTTTTAATTAATTTTATTATTATTAATCTTGTCAATGAAGGATTAATATTAGAGTTCCACCGGAAGTTCCGGTTCCTGAAAGTTCCGGTGTTTTTTGGTTCCGGGAACCGGAACTCAAATTGGATCCGGTTCCGGCTTCGGTTTACAAATTGGTTCCGGTGAAACACTAATTAATATCCATTATCCTTCTGAATATCCATCAATCCCTCAATATCATTAAATTACATTAAGCCTTCTCTTATTCTCCCAAATACCTATACATATATTAGGGATTTTTTTCGATTTTTCGGTATTCGGTTTCAAAAATACCGACCAACCCCTCCGGCCGATCTCCACTATATATATTCCCTCATTGAGGATTAAATCGATAAAATTTCCTCAAAAAGGTCCTCAAATCCTCTAATCAGCCTGAATGATTGGTGTTATTTAAGAAAGGTTTTTTTATAACGACTGGTTATTCAATTTTCAGGTTTCGTCAATTTCGTCAAATCTACTAGAATATTTAAACATCTTAATCAAGAATCATTGAAAGAGTTCAACTAAATAAGACTTTTTTAGATTACTATAGGTCATTCTCTCATTCCCGTGAATATTTTTATACTGATTTCCTCCCTCATTTAATAAATTTTTTATCTTTTGCTTAATAATTTTCCTCAGTTTCTCGAAAAATCCCATAAACAAAACATTCAAAACAACTCGGAAGGATCTTGAACCTCCTTGTATGTAGGAGAGGTTTATTTGTGTATTGAGATTTCCCCTTTTAAAATCTCAAACATTTAAAGAAAATAAACATTGTTTTGGTATTTTTAAAAATAAAATTTTGCTTGATAGGATGAAAGTCTGGCGACAATCAGGAATAGACTTACTGAGGCAATCCTTAATTTGTAGAATTACTCAAGTTTCAATTTTCCCCGTACTCGTACCATTCCTCATTTTAACTTGTACTTTTTCGTACCTAAGTGAAAACAATCCAAGATTTTTATTATTTTTTACAGTCAAGGAAATCAAAATTCAAATTTTATTTATATAATGTGCCAAGTAAAAGCTAATTTTGTTAATACCCATTTTTGTGATCTTAACTCGTATTAAGGTACAAAATACGAATTTTTGTACAACCAGTGGATCCGTTATCCATTTTTGTTGCTATGTTAATTATTTAATTAAAATATATAATTTTTACAATAATTACGAGTCTATAGAAAATAAGCAGAAAAGGAGGAGCAAACGATAAAATATTGGAATTGGATTAATTTTTTTATTTTTTTAATGAAACAAAATTTCAAATGGAATATAAATATAAATTAACTAAAATCACAATTTTCTTGTAACTTTAAGTTAAAATTTTGAAGGTGTTTGGGAAACTGGTTTTGACCTTCTAAATGATTATATATATATAAAAAAATTAAACTCCAAATTTGTAAAAAATATTTACATTAAAAAAGGCGTGTTCTTTGCATTAAATTAGAATATCTTTATTAGGTAAATAAAATATTTTATTTAAAAAATGGAAGTGTTTTTAAAGAGTCAAAAACTGCCGCTAAAGAAAGGAAAGGTACTTTTAATGAAAAATTTTTATTCCCTAAAGCAGTTTAAGGTGGAAACTAAAATTAAATTTTTCCAACTTTTCAGCACATTTAGCGGCAATTTTTAGGGCATTTATTAAAGATGTAATTCTTTCAAAATTTAAAATTTCTTGGGTAATTCTTCGGTTTAGACCCCCCTACCATTTCACTAAACCACTCTGCGGCATCTGTTATCTTGTTATGGCTAATTATATATCATTCGAAAGAGCTTTTCGAGCTGAGTCGAATGGAACTAAAATAAACGAAATCTGACTTAATGAACAAAGTTATGATCACTTTTTTTAGTCCGTTGTGGAGGAACAAAAAGCTTTGACATAGAAAAGCTTTGACAGAGAGAATTTTGTTAAGTCTACCCGATTTAGGTATCATTCTACCCAGTTCGAAGAGCTCTTTCAAATGATATGTGCTAAATTATAGATCAAGCAAAAAAGCCCAAAATGGTCAGGAATTCAGGAAAATGGTGGGGGGGGGGGGGGGGTCTAAACCGAAGAATTAAAAAAACCGATGGGTCTAAACCGATGAATTACCATTTCTTGTTTAAACAAATTTATATCGATTCTCTCAAAAAAAATAATTTTTTTATTTTGAAATTCGCACAAATTTTCCTAAATGTTTTTTGCAAGCTGGACCTTAAAAATAAACAATTGTTTTAATGAAAGCAAAAATTATTTAATTTTAATTACAAAAATGTTCCACATCCAGAAAAGAGTCCACACAAAATGGCATACAACAAATACTCCAACACCCAAAAACAAAACAGACGCCCATAATACTAAAAATAAAAATGATTTTTAAATTTTAAAAATTTTAAACATCCAAGGCAGCGTTCCAGGCGTCTTAACTGTGTGTGTGACAATGTATGCATTACAATGCGGACTAAAAATTTAAGAAACTAAAAGTTGGTGAATAAAAAATTTTGGGAAGATTAATGGGATAGCTTCTAAAAAATCTGA
Organism: Meloidogyne incognita; assembly: GCA_036172945.1. Classification (NCBI taxonomy): domain Eukaryota; kingdom Metazoa; phylum Nematoda; class Chromadorea; order Rhabditida; family Meloidogynidae; genus Meloidogyne; species Meloidogyne incognita. The sequence continues at coordinate 1,072,592 of JARQAC010000013.1, forward strand.
AGTAAAGCAGCTGGGCTATAGTAGCTATTTCTCTCCTTTAAATAGTGCAAAGGGTTATTGGCGGCTTTGGCAAATTTATTATAAAAAAAAGAATTACCATTCCATAGCAATAGGATACGGCCCAAATTTGGGCGTAAAAACTTGGATTAAGGGAGTCGAAACAGGTGACATTTTTGTTGTCAAATTAAACAAAATATTTAAATATTTATCAGAAAAATTTTTTTTAATAATTTTTAATTGGTTCTGAAAATAAAAATTATAATTAATTTTTAAAAATTAAGTTTTTTCAAGAAATTTCGCGATTAAATAAGCAGGAGGTAGAATAAAAATTTAAAAAAAAGTACAAAAGATAAATTAATAAAATTGAGGGAATTCTTAAAATTCTTTAAAAAATTTTTCGACCCCTTACAGGTGAAATAAAAATTTTATTTTGGGCTAATGTGAAAGCCCCTGAAATTTGCTACAAGATAATTTTTATCTCATAATCCAGAAAAAATTTTTATTTGAGAAATAATGAGCTTAGTTTATAAGTTACATTTTTCAAATTTTTAGGGGGCGTTTGAGTGATTTTTATGACCTGAAAGTTTATCACTTTATGTCTTAAAGGAAAATTTTTTTGGAAAATAAAATTACATGCTATCTTGTAGCAAATTTCAAGGGCTTTCTAATAAGCCCAAAATGAAATTTTTATTTAACCTGAAAGGAGTCGAAAATATTTTTTAAAGACGTCTACCTCGGTTTTCCTTTGATTTTCAGGCTTCAAGATCTCGATGATGGGCTACATCAAAACTTTATTTCTTTTGTATTTGTAAAAATGTAAAATCTTTTGTAAAAATCTTTTCTATTTGTAAAGTTAAATAATCAACGTCCGTAAATTAAAAAATCTATTTCAGTATTATTGCTTATCCCTCGGCCATATATAATTATCAAAAAAAATTTTTTTAGAAAAATTGATTGGGACATACAATATGGAGAAAAATAAAACAAAGGACCCGAAAAATAACAAAAAATGACAGCCGTTTAAAAAACTGCTGCATCTCTCCTAATCAAATAAACAAACTAAAAATAAATAATGCATTCACGTGCAATCACATAAATTATATTTTGACCTTTTTTTTTAATTAAAAGGACTCCCGACCGTCCTCAGAAGACAAAGAAATAAAATGAACTTAAAGGAAAAACATTTTTAACTATATTTAATTGGAAAAAAATCAAAAATATTTTAAAAATAATTAAAGAAAAAAATATTCCATTTTTAATAAATTTATTTTAGAGCTTCGCCGGTAGTTCCGGTTCAGGCCAAATTTGCGGTTCCGGTTTGCTCAGAATTTCGAATCTGTTTGGAAAGCAGAAAAAAATCAAAAATATTTTAAAAATAATTAAAGAAAAAAATTTAATTTTAATTCTTTAAAATTTTGAAAAGGAATAATCAAGTTTATTGGTCAAATACTTTAACCGACTGGATATTTTACTATAACACATGAAAAATTTTAAGATAACCATTATGTAATTTAATTATAAAATTATTTTAAATTTAGTTGTTAATTTAAATTTAATTTTTTTCTAAAACTTGGGATAAAGAAAGGAACACAATTTCCTTGCAACTTTTAGACAAAATTTTAAAATTTTTTAAATTCGTATTAGAATAATTGTAATTAAAGCATTTTTCAATTTTTCAAAAAAAAAATAATTATTTTTTGGGTAAAAATAATTTTAGCCCAATTTTGGCATATTTAGCTGGAGGAGAGGTTTTTAAAAATTTAATTTAATTCTTTAAAATTTTGTAAAAGGATTAATCAAGTTTATTGGTCAGTACTTTTACCGACTGGATATTTTAAAAGACAAAAAGAAAAATAATAAAATGAATTAAAAAGAAGAATATTTTTAACTACATATTTAATTGGAAAAAAATCAAAAATATTTTTAAAAATAATTAAAGACAATCTATTCCATTTTTAATAAATTTTTATTTAAATTAATTCAGTGTATTTTTACAAATTAAAAATGGAATATATTTAATAACCCAAAATACAAATTTTCAAAAAAAAAGGATAGAGTCCAAAACCGTCACTAGTCCAGCATAAGTGTAAAATCCAAAATCCGGTTTCTGGGCCCGGAAAAATGATTTTGCTGGTCACTACTTTTTAGTAACATTTAGAGCAGCTTAATTAGGAATCTCAAATTAAATTTTTAAATTTTTTCACTCTTTAGTGACAATTATTAGGGGCAATTATTTAAAAATTGAAATTCTTTCAAAAGTTAATTAAGTACTTGTTTAAACAAATGTTTTTTATGACTTTAAAAAAAATATTTTTAAGTAACGATTCACCCAAAATTCTTCCAAAAAAAATTTTTTTTCAAATTCGAGAAAACCTTCCCAAAGGTTTTTTGCAGGAAGGACCTTAAAAATAAAAATTATTTTATTTTTTTGGACTTTAATTACATAAGTGTTCAACATCCAAGCAGGAATCAATGCAGAAAGGCATACAACAAATACACCAAGGGAGCAACAAGAAAAATCCAATGACAAAACAAACTCCCATAATACTTAAAATGATTTTAAATTTTAATAAAATAAGAAAAAAATTCAAACATCCAAGGAAGCACTCCAGGTGTTTTAATTGTTTGCGTGACAATGTGCGAACGACAGTGCGGACTAAAAATACAAAAAATTAAAAGTTGATAGATAAAAAATTTTTGGGAGGATTAACGAGATTAGCTTTTAGAAAATCTCAGCTTCCCTCCTACACAACCTGGATAGAAGCACACCATCTTCATGCTAATATTCAAATATAGGTACCCTAATCCTAAAGGTTTTAAAGATTTTTAAGCTAGAAATAATTAGGCTAATCATATCATCCTGCAGACAGTAACAAAATGTTAACTGTGGACAATCGTGATTTATCCCATTTATTATGTAACTTTTTAAGAACAGAATAAGACAGAGTCGACGACATTTAAGGTTGATTTGGGGGTTTGAAATTTATAATAAAATAAAAGAATTACCAATCCATTTCCAGAGGATAAGGCCCAAATTTAGGTGTAAAAACATGAATTGGGCGAGTCATGACAGGTGGTGGTGGAGGTGGTGAAATATTGGAAGGTTGTTGTTGTCCATTATTTGGTCTAAATAACTAATTTTTTTGAATTTTTAAAAGAAAACAAACAAAGATCCAACTCCAATAATATACGACTGTGCTGGAGGTGGTGGAGGATATGGGGGTGGTGTAAATACGGGAATTCCTTCTTTTGTTGGATTACCCGGGTCGTTAAAAGTTCCTGAATAATAGGGTGGTGGAGGTGGATTATTATCCATTTTTTGTTGTTAAATATTTAAATAATTGTCAGAAAAAAAATTAAAAAAAAAAATAATTTTTAAGTAGCTCTGAAAATAAAAATTATTTTTCTAAATTCTGTTAACTACGCGATTAAAGGAAATAAACAGAGGGTGAAATGAAATAAAATTGAAAAGGGTAAACTAATAAATTAAGAAAAATTCAAGTATCGATCAGTGCCAAAAAAAATAATTTTTCAAGAAAATTAATTGAATTATCTTGGTTGTTGAGTTTTGAAGATTCAAAATTCTTTCTATATATTAAAGTGGATGAGGGGAATATTTGATGTGGAATTTAAATTAAAATTGAAATAAGGTCGCAATATCACAAATAAATTAATAATTAAATTTTAAGTGTAATAAATAAAATTTAAAGTGAAAAGGCACGAAATTTAAAAAAATGATTAAATATACTAGTAATTAGTAAACAAATATATAATTAAATTTTAAGTGTAATAAAATAAAAAGTGAAAAAAAATTGAAAAAAATATGTTTAAAAAATTAAATATATTAGTAATTGGTAGGGATAATTTAAAGGGAAAATAGAAAATATGAAGCATAAATTATTTGTAATCAAATAAATTTTAAAACAAAATTCCCCTGTAAAAGTAATTCAACGGAAATTCTTTTTTTACTAAACTTCTAATCGATTATAGAAGATCAAACACTAAAAATTTGTAATAAAAAAAGGAAAGAGCGTTTCTATAGATTTTTTTATTTAATCCGATTAAAATCAGAAAAAATAGTTTTTAAGCAAAATAAGAATATTTATTTTGTTTACATTTTTTTAGGTTAAGAGAAAAGGGAAGTGTTTCCTGAGTAAGTAATAATCAAATATGTAAAGTTAATATTAGAATAGATTAATTATATATTAAAATTATTTAAATTTGATAATTTTAGTAAACTCCCAAAAAAATCTCAAGCTTTCTGAAATTTCTATTTTATCAGTTAAAGTTCAATTTTTGATTTATTTCGAAAATTAGGGGTACAGCGCGCGGCCAAGTAGGCGCAAAGCCATAACTTGCTTCAAGTTTTACGAATCTTATCAAATTAAGTATTAAACAATTCTCCTCATCGAGTTAAGGAGATTGGTACAAAAAAACGAGAAGGGCCAGAAATTTTCCAGCTAGTTATGGCTTTGAGCCTACTTGGGCGTTTCCCGAAAATTAGATTTTACGAAATGAGAGATGACTACATCACACAAAAGACAATTAAATTTATAAAAATTATGACATTAAAAACATTTATAATTTAAACAACCTGAGATCATTTGTTATTTTTTTATATTACTCCTAATACACATATCGGCACTTCACCTTGCTAGAGACGAGAATACTTTCCTAGATAGACATTACAGGACGGACCTTAAAAATATTTTTTAAAATTGATCAGAAAAAATTTTATTTAAAAATCCTTTCAATTTATCCAATTACTTACAAGAATGAACAACATCCATGCAGTCCTCAATGCAAAAAGGTAACCAACAAAGAAAACAGCAGATCAAACCAACCCATCCAGTAAAGAAACATAACATGCAAATGCTTAAGATAATTTGTAGTTATTTTAATCAAACTATAAAATCTTACATCCAAGCAAGGGCACCAGGCGTAGTAGCAATGTTGGTAAGAATATGCGATTTACAGCTTGGACTGAATTTATAGATTAAAATTATAAAAATAAAATAAAGAAATACCAGTCCATTTCAACCGGATTGGGTCCCAATCTAGGTGGAAGAATTGGAGTAAATGTCCGTGAACTAGCAGATCCTCCTGAGAAGTTTGGAGACCCAACAGACGCATTTGACGATACTTTCCCAACACCGCTTGGATTGCTACAAACTTTAGAATATGGTGGCGGAGAATCCATTTGAGATGCCAATATATCGGAGTTAATGGGTTAAATGATTTTAATGTTTTTGTGCTAAAGAAAAAACTGATAAAAAAAGTAATCAATATATTTGTTGTTAAATACATACAACATTTTTAATATAACAAAAATTCTCTTTTTCATTTAAATTTTTATTTAAAACCAAATTTATATGTGCGTTTTTGTGTTTTATGTGGTGTGTAATAGAACAAACGATAATTTCAAAAATGACAGATGAATATATTTATGTGGAAGAGTGTGGATTGTTTATTTTTGTTTTGGAAAAGGAGGAGGATGAAGAATATATATATAAATACTCTTCAGAATTAAGGGTTATAAGGAATATAGATAGAAAAAAAATAAAACGATAACATAGTCATCAGAGGGGGTAATAACATTTCCTTTTTATCAACTAAAAATCAAAATTTTTTTCTGTCAACAATTTTCTTCATTTCTTATCCCATTTTGATATCTTCCTCTTTCGCCTTACATATAAGGACGATAGGTGCTGTTGTTCACGAACTTGTTAACATATGATTGATGACCACCTGCTCCTCCACCAGCAGGACCACCGGAATGTTGTTGTTCATTAACAGAATCAGCACCATAGTTTTGAACATCACCATGACGCGGTCCTCCACCGTTTCCTTCAGGAGGAGAAGTTTGCGCTGTAGGACGCTGAGGAAGACAATTAGCGTTTGGCAGCATAAATTGATGTTGGTAAGACATTTGCGGATGATATGTTGGCATCTGAAAAAGAAATCAAATAATGAAAGTCAAAAACAATAACCTGAAACAAGGACTGTAAATTCGCAGGTTGTGGCATATACGACGCCTGAGCCGGTGGTGTAGGCATCCCAAAACCTGGTGGAGGTGCAACATGTCCTCCTCCAAACATAGCAGCAGCTGCTGCAACGTCCGCTTGAACGGGTGGTCCTGCACGTTGCTGTTGAGCCGCAGTTACAGGATTATGTGAAAGTTGACCTTGCTGATTTACTAAATAGCAAAAATAAAAAATGATTTTATTAAACTAAAGCATGCCTGCTTGTTGTTGTTGTCCAAATTTATTATCCATAAAAGAATCCAATTGATTACGATGAGATGGAGCTAAAGTTGTAGGCGGTCCAAGCGTCTTAAAATGTTCGTTTATATTTAGAATTGGAAAAAACAAATTTACCATAGCACCAAGCTGCATATCCAATCCTCTATATGGTCCATATTGTTGTAACAAAAATCTGTCAATCTCTGCTGGAGCTCCCGGTATAGTTTGTGCAGTGGCAACAGGAGAATACATATACCTTTTGAAAAAATAATAATGAGAAAAAAAAAACAAAAGGCTTTAAAAACTTACGGCATATTATAACTCGGGAACTGTGCAACAGCACTCGCTGGTGGAGGTGCAGTCGAAGTTTGATGGTGATGATAAATTGCCTGTGGAGGCGGTTGATGCTGTTGCAAATGATGAGTGAGCGGTGGTGGCATATGATGAGACGCTGCAGAAGGTTGCTGTTGTATAGAGACAGTTGCTGCTGCCGCCGCTGCTGCCGCCATCATTGAAGGATGCATCTGTTGTTGCTGAATGAAAAATATTTGTAAAAAAATTTTAGACAAATACAAACCGATTGATTAGCAGCTGTATAATATGATGTTGTCGTTTTGTTAAGTTGCTGATGCTGTGACTGTTGCTGCATTGCTTGAGAAGAACCAGATGTTGTAGAAGGAACCATTGATGCCTGTGGAGGATGGCTGACCGATGACACAACATTAGGCATTCCACTATTAGAATTATTTGCAGGAGGATAATTGACAGAAGCAGTATCAGTAAATCTTAAATTATTTTGACTAAGAACTATAAATTATTTAAAAACTAACGAAAGAGCTGCAGATCCAGGTTGAGAAGCATTACGATGTTGCTGCTGTTGTTGCTGCGATCGGTAATCGTGTGATAGATGTTGAGTTGCTGGATGAATAGAAGTAGAAAAATGAGCAGTAACACTTGAGCTTGTCGTTGGTATACTTGTCATAGTGCTGAGAACATTTGCAGCCGTGGAATTTTTTAACATTGAGCGATCCATCTGAAATTAAGGCAAAATTATAAAGAAAAGGTTTAAAAAATACTTCAACTGAGGAAATATGTTTAGTCGACCAAGCATCATTTAAAGAAGCAGCTGATGGAATACCAATCTTTTCATCGAACCCAAACTGATAATTACTGGTCATATTTGCTGCAGCAGGAGGTGGCAAATCACCGGTAGCAAATTCCACTTTTTTATCAACTAAAAAGTTAAAAAAACATTTTTATCAAAAAATGATAACACATACAATCAGATGCATCAGCCGCAAGTGTATCGTGCATTTGAGACATTTGTTGCTGGAAAAATTCAACAGATGAAGCAGTGCTCAGTCGTTTTGATTGCGCGATATTAGAATTCTGCGATGTCAAATGTTGTTGCTGATTGGTCATCGTGGATTGTTGCTGCTGATGATTAGTTTGATGTTGCGGTTGTTGCATAAGTCCAATTGCGCTTTTTAATTGATTTGTGTATTCTTGATTGACAGTTATAGAATGAGCAGCAGATGAACCAAATGAATCGGCGGGTGCCATTGCAGCAGCAGATGATTCAGAATGAGGTGGCTGGTTTGCATTGGAAACGACAGGTTGGCCACTATTTAATCTTGGACTAACAGGCACTGCCCAGTCGACCGTCGTGCTCCACCTTAAAAGAAAAATGATAGAACAAAGAAAAATAGTCAAAAGGGATGTGTAGGGATTAAGTTAAAATTAGATAACATTCTTAAACTAAAAATATCATACTCTTGTTCAACTGACGTATTTTCCGATGGACAATTTCCGCTGGTGGCTTTTACATCCAAAAGCATAGAATCATTTTCGGCAGGTTGTCGATGTTGAAGCTGACAATTTTGCTGTTGTTTGACCTAACGAAAATTCGGGTAACCAAAGTTTGAACAAATCGAATAAATTTTTTACCTGTGATGATTCATACACAGCATTGGAAGATGGCTTGATATCATTAAATTGCTGCATAACCATCATTGGTGGCGGTAACGGAGGCGGAGGTTGCGTCTTCTTGGAAGCGGCTACTGAAGCAAAAGTCTTCGGTTTAGGCGGTTGTTGAATATCCAAAGAAGTATTTGCCGTAGTTCCATGATTTAAATTGTTGCTGTTATGCTCCAATGATGGCCAGCTTGAAGTGTTCGTAGCCGGAGCTTGAGCCACCGAAGAAGTGATAATTGAGTTGTTGGCGGTATTGGCAGATTGCAAAGTCGATGGCATGAAAACGCGAGGTCCACTCTTCTGAAATGAAAAGTTACCTATTTTGTTTCAAAAAATTTAAAAAAACCCAATCATCATTTTTGCTGTTCGCGGCATTTCGTCCTCTTGTTGTATTCTGTGCATCTTCACCAGGAGAAAATGTTCCAATTGGGAAGCTCGCATCATTTGCCTTTTCCTCAACTTTGTTATTATTCCATTCACCGCAATTGTTGTCGTTTGCATTCCAGGTTCCAGCACTTGTAGCATTATTGTCGTTAGGCGTCTTCGGAAATGAATCACCTTTACCTAGAAAATAAATTGAACTTAAGTGAAAAAATAAAACAAACCAGCAGAATTGAAATTGTTTCGACGACGAAAACCGGTTGTTGCACCACCAGAAGCATTGACACGATCACCTCGTGGTTTGAAAGGCCTGTCTCCAAATCGCTCGTGTGACTTGGCACGGTCAGCACTAAAAAATAATTTCAATAACAATTAATACCAAAAACAAACGTACTGTCCGTTTTCCTGTTGTTCTCCATTTCGATTGGAAGGCGTTCGCTTCTGTCGATTTACTCCCGTTTGACCTTGCTTTCCTTCAAATAAATTCTGGCCATCACGACGGAAGCGATTCTCTAAAAACATTGTGTAAAATGAATAAAGATGGAAATTACCTCCTCGCTGCGAGTCTCCACGACGTCCACTGCCACCATAAGATGTCATAAGTGATTTAGAGAATTGCTGCTGTCCCGTTGGTCCTGTTCCGGAATTCGAAGCCCCTGTCGCACCCTTGACTGGACGATTGCGCGCTTTCGCACCCTGTTGACTCCAAAGTACAAGCTCATCTGGTTTATCAAGCAGCAACGCAACAGCCGCCTCAACACTACCATCAGTGTCAATAAGAGCAACTTCAGCTGCAGATGGTGTGCAGTTTGTAAGCTCGATAACCTGGAATTTGGGTATTTATCGACTATTTGTATAATTTAACCCTGATATAAAATTAAAGTAACCCCAAATAAAAACCCGGACAACCGATAAATTCCAAGAATAGTTCGCTTAAAATTACAAAGATAACCTTTTTAAGTCGTTTTTGTGAAGCAGCATCGTCAGTCGTACTTAACGTTTGACGTCCTGGTTGTATGAGAAGCTCTGCAAGTCTTAATTGCTCTTTTGTCGCTAATTTCGGTTGCTTTTGAATATCTGTCATCACACCACTCTGATGATCAAAAATCAATTTATTTAAAGTCAAAAATCTGAAAAAACTAAATAAGCAATTTAAAAATTGAAACAAAAAATTAAGAGGTATCATGTGAAAACAAGAATAAAAATATTTAACGCGCTCAATAAAGAATTAAATTTACGATTTTACAAAAATGCAATCGAAAATAAATAAACGAGTGACTCATAAATTTAAAAGGAAACAACACCTAGTGCAGATACGCATATATGCAAATAATAAAGATTTTTCCCTCCCCCTCAAAATAGGTAATTTTCTTCAAAGATAAACACCAAAGATCAAAGATATTAATGGAATAAGGTAGGTAATTAAAATAGATTACAATTAAAATGATTATCAAGAAAATAACGGATCTCAAAAAACAAGGGATAAAATAAATATACAAATTTATTTTAGAGTGAACCTACACTATATCCTATTTATAAAATTCAATAGTCCACTGCTTAAAAAATAGAAAAAGGCCAAATTAGTCACGTTCACTCTAGGTAAGAAAACGTGATTCACTCGAGATGAAAGAAAACATGGAAGTTTAAGAAAGGAATCTATTTTAAAAAATAACTCATAGAATCATCAAAAACTTAAAAAAAGAACAAGACTTCTAAAACCGTAAAATCTGATCTGTTTAAAACTGATTTCATAATTTCCTTTTATACTTGCCAAATACGGCGGTGACAATTAGACATTGGGATCGTCGGAATAGTTGGACACTAGAGTCAGAGTGATATAATCAACTTTTTTTCATTTGTCCTGACTTGGGATTTTTCCATCGTGGAAGAGAAAATATAAAGTGTTCACCGGATTCGAAACCCAACTTAAAATACTTTATTGCTAATAACCACAATTCCTCGTCAAGATACAATTTTTCTTAAAATTTTTGAAAATCCATGAGATAAATGTTAAAAATGAGAGATTTATAGAAATAAATTAAAAAGGGTACGATATTTTTTTCGACACGAATGGAAAATTTAGCAGTCTAAATGCTAACACGACAATTGGGCAGCGAGACAATTGAACAGTAGAACAATTAGGGCTGAGGACAATTGGTCAATTAATTAAAATTACATTTAGGCATTTTATAAGGGGAATTCGCAATATTGAATTTTTTAGATTTTAGAGCCGAAAAAATTATTAAAAGTCAAAATGTAATCAAAAATTAGTTAAATTTAGGCCAATAATTACATTCAAAATTGGCCACATACGTATTTTATCAGAATTGATATTAAAAATATTTTTGAGTCAAAATTTAGATCAAATGTCTTTTACTGACCAGTTTTTGAAAATTTTTTTAGAAAATTCTGGCCAGTAAATTGGCGAGAAGGAACTTCTTTGAAAGAAACTAAAGTAAGAATGATAATTGATGGTGATTTTATTTTGACAACTCCTTTATTTATTAAAGAAATTAATAATTATAATCAACAATAATAAAAAATTTTTAATTTTTACCAATAAATATTAGGGAATTAAAAACAATTTAAATACAATTTAACAACGATTATAATTTAAGACATTTACTTTAATACCGTATTTTTCCCAATGGAAGCGCATGCGCTTCTATTTTTCAACCTCCTCGTAGACTGCGCTTCTATTAGGACGTGCGCTTCAAATGGGACGTGCGCTTGTATTTTTCAACTCCTATGCGAATTAATTTCTATAACATTATGGAAAGTTAACACAAATATTAAATCTCTATAGAATTATCAATTTCAATTCCGTTTTCATTATCTTTATTAAGATCAATTTCTACCTAACTTTCTGAAATTTCTTTATCCTCTCAAGCCTGATGTAATAAAGCCTGACCTTCTTGTCTAAAACAATGTATTTCATCATTTTCGGAATCGTCACTTCGAATTCCAATTCTACAAACCCAAAAGCTTTTTGCAACATTTCTTTTGAAATCATATCTCATGATTCAACTACCCATCCCAAATAAAATTTCATGGTGGTGGACCCAAATAAGCAAGTTTTGTGAGAACAATGGTTGCCCTAAAATTGCTCTCAAATATTCGATTGTGAGGGCATCATCCATCTAGCTTTTTCCACTACTTCCCCAAGGGAAGATGGAAATAAGTTTTTCCTCAATTATAACTCAAAAAACCTTAAATCGTTTCGACAAGAGAGGGATCTGGTCGTTTACGTGGAAGTAGTACAAAGGGAAGATTGGAAAAACTATCGATAAAATAAGTTTTGCGTTTTCGAGTATAACACCGGTTACATTACTTGAACATTCACCTAAACATCAATTTCCATTTTTTATAAAAAAGTGTAAATTCTTAATCTAAATGTAAATGAATAATACTTGTTTAAAATAGTAACTAAAAAGTAATTAAAAAGTAACTAAAAAGTAAATAGTAATTCTAAATTTTTTGAAAATTAAAATTTATATTGCTCAAATAAGTATACCATAGGGTGCGCTTATAATAGAACGTGCGCTTCTAATGGGACCTGCGCTTGTATTTTTCAACCTCCTCGTAGACTGCGCTTCTATTGGAACGTGCGCTTCAACTGGGACGTGCGCTTCTATTGGGAAAAATACGGTATGTATATATTCCTACAAATATCGGCACTTCACCTTGCTAGAGACGAGAATACTTTCCTAGACGAGTATTACAGGACGGACCTGAAAAATTTTGAAATTGATTAGAAACATTAAAATTACAAGTTTTTCTTTTTGCGGACAACTCTTGCAAAAAAGATGGCCTTTCTTAAATAATCTCTACGAAACATTTTTAAATTTGACGGCAAAAGTTGCCCGCAAAAATGCGATAGGCTCTCCCTTTTGTCTTCTCTCTTTTTTAAACTTTAAATCCCATCAGAATACTGATGATATAAATCAGTCTTTCAATATGGGTAGAAACTAACTTTATATTAAATACTTACAAGAATGAACAACATCCATACAATCCTCAATGCAAAAAGGAACCCAACAGAAAAACCAGCAGATGCCAAAAAAACAAACTCCAGTAAGAAAACATGACACGCAAACACTTAAAATAATTTGTAGTTATTTTAATCAAACTATAAAATCTAACATCCAAGCGAGAGCCCCATCCTTAGTAGTAGTGTTGGTAAAAATACGCGATTCACAATTTGGACTGAATTTATAAAGATTAAACATAAAAGAAAATCAAAGTCTTACCAGTCCATTTCAACCGGATTGGGTCCCAATCTAGGTGGAAGAATTGGAGTAAATGTCCGCGAACTAGCCGATCCTCCTGAGAAGTTTGGAGACCCAACAGACGCATTTGACGATACTTTCCCAACACCGCTTGGACTGCTACAAACTCCAGAATAGGGTGGTGGAGAAGGATAATTAGCCATTTTTTATGCCAATATTATTGAAGTGTAATATTATATAGGGAATTAGCTAAAAATAAATAAAAGACATTATAGTAAAAAATCATGTAAAACAAAAACAACTAGAATCAAATAAAAATGAGGATTGTATTCGAGCTTAAATAACAAACTTTTTTTGAAACTTTTAAAAAGTTTCCTAAAGGACTACGGTATTTTTGTTTTAAAGCGAAAATGAAAATGCGACATTTGAGTCCTAATTTTCAGTTAAGTAGAGTATTCCTTTAGTTATTTCTGTTGAATTTATTTCAGTATTTATCACAACGTTGATAATGTCATTAGATGAAACTATTTATTCAGAATTTAACACAAGCAGTGAATTTCATGGTATGATTTTAAAATAGAAATTTTTTTCAAATTTTACATTCTTTAGAAGTTTACACGAAAACAACTAGCAGAATACGTCGTATTCTGTTTCCGGAAATTGTGACTGGCGATGAAGAAACTGAAGCTGAATACTCTAAAGCTTCAATTGTTTCGCGGTTTGCTGTCCCAACACAACAACTTAAAGAAGCAGTTCTTGATCTTTTAAACGTTCGAGCTCAGCCACAATTGGCACCGGAAGTTGTTGTGACAAATAATATTCCACAATTTGTTCAGAAACTTTCTTCTACACATGACCAGGTTTTTATTTTAATTTTTTGTTTCTTTGTTTTTATCTCTAGTTTTTCTCATTAGCGACATAAAAATTTCCTTCTAAATTTAGCATGAAGTCCTACAAGCCGCTAAAATGGTTCATCAATTGTCTAAAGAAGAAAAAATTGTTGTTAGTCTTGCCTCAAGTGAACCACTTGTTGATGCTTTAATTCGTGCTTTAAAGTAATTTTTTCCTTTTCGATTTTTCTGATTATTTTAATTTTTAGCACTGCTTCAGACGAAGAAACAAGGCGGCATGTAGCTGCAGCACTTTCCCATCTTTCAGCCAACCAACTTGGCGCTGCTTATATTTTCCGTAGCGGCGGGATAGCCGAGCTTGTTCGCCTTTTACGATGTCCAATTGCTTCTGTAATTAATTATGCAACAACTACTCTTCATCATTTATTAGTTTATGTCGAGCAATCAAAGCAAGAGGCTATTGCTTGTGGAGCTTTGGAAGCTTTTGTTCCATTGTTGGCGCCACAAACTGTTATTCCGCAATCTGGGCCTAATCCGAAGCTTCAAGCTATGGTAAATTTATAATTTTTTTAATTTTTTAATCAAATTTAGTTAACAAAAATATTATTTAAAATTATTTAACTCAAAAACGTACATAGTTTGCCTGGAAAAAAATAATTTTATTTTAAGCGTTTAAATCCAAATTTTACTCCTTTCTGTCAAATGAGTCAACAATTTTTTTAATTTTAGGTTGCCGATTCCTTATATTTTCTTCTTTTGGATCAACCTCAATGCAAAAATACTTTCCTTTCTTTACAAGGCCCTCGCTACTTGGTTGAAATTTTGCGTACAGAGTCTAATTATATCAAATTATTATATGCTGTTGTAAGATGTATTCGATCAATAAGTACACATGATGAAAATAAAGCAATGTTGATTGCAATTGGTTTGAATATAATTTTTAATAAATTTATAAATAAAATTAGGAGGCATTGAGCTTTTGCATCGTGCTCTTAAATTAATGGATGATGATAAAAGGAAATTGGCTACATTAAATGCTCTCAGGTTATTTTTAATAATTAAAAAATTCTTAATTAGAAAATAAATCATCGGCAATTACAAAAATTTATGGTTTGAACCTTCTGTTAAAAAAATTTTTTTTAATTGTTCGATTGTTTATTTTTTAAATTTTCCATACAGGAACCTCTCAGATGCAGCTACAAATCTAGAAACACTTAATAATTTGGTTAATGATCTTATTATTTTGGTTGCTCAACAAGATGATGATGAACTAGTTGGGTGTGCTTGTGGAATTCTTTCTAATCTTACTTGCAACAATATTTTAAATAAAAAAGCTGTTTGTTTAAAATTTTTATTTTCATAAAAATCACTTTAAAAGGTCTGCACAGCAGGTGGAATTTCTTGCCTAGCTAGAGCTCTTGCCAAATTTTGCAACATTGAAGACGTCACAGAACCAGCCTTATGCACCCTTCGTCACTGTACAGTTCGCCATCCACTTGCTCATCAAGCACAAAATGAACTGAGATTTGCTCATCCAATAATGCTTGCACTTTTGGCTACTGGAAGACCTCCAATTGTTAAAGCTTCTCTGGGATTGTTGCGAAATTGTTCTCTATCTAACGAAAATTTGCGGCTTATCTTAAATGTTTGTTTTTTCTTAAAAAAATTCTCGCTTTAAAAAAATTTTTTTAATATTTTGCAGGAAAAAACTCCAGACGGTGCTAACGTTTTAACATTATCGATAGAATTTCTTGAAGAAACAGGCAGAGAACTTGCCAAAGATTGGCTTGGTTTAAGAGATGGTGTTTCATTACTCGAAATGGTAGAGGGTGCAATTTCGGCTCTTCATCAATTTGCAAGAGATCCTACTTCTGCCGCCCTTATTTTGCATCGACCTGTGGTTATGAATTTGCTTGTTGATGTAAATAATTTTATTTCTCTTAATTTTATAAAAATTATTTTTAAAGTTAATTTCAAATCCGGATGTTAATTCAACAAATGATGAATTGTTGATGCGTGAAATTATGGGACTCATTTATCAGTTAACAAAATCTCGTGATGGAGCAAAAACCGTAATTGCATATGAAGCACAGCCACATATTGTTGCCGCTCTTCAATCACCTCACAAGTCCATTGGTTTTTTAAAATTAATTTTAGTAAAATATTTTCTCTAAAATTTAGCTGCATATGCATCAATTATTCTTAAAAATATGGGAATTGATCAACAATCTTTCTTTATGTCTCGAAGTGGGAATTACAATGGAACTACAAATAGCAATGGATTTTCTGTAAGAAGTACTAATAATTTACACCAACAGCAAAATTCGGCTACAAATTCTCTTGAAAGAAATAGAAGTAGACAGCAAATGGGATGGCTAAATGATGGAATGGTAAAGATGGTTTTACAATAAAATTAGAAATATTTTCCTAATTTTTAAAGGAGCCAGAATTATACAACGAACTTTACAATTATCCACCAAGTCTTGGCGAACTTCGGCAAGACCACATTGAAGGAAACCAACATAACGGTTCTTGGTTTGACACTGATCTTTGAAATTACCCAAAAACAAAACGAAGACTTTTTGATGATTTATTGTGCATATAAACAAAAAGGTTTCTCTGTCTGTCACTTTTTTTTAATTTCAAAATTAATTTAAGCTAATATTTATTTTTATATGCCATTTGCAATTGCACTTAAATATACGCATTAATTAATCTATGCCACATAACCAAAATAATCTCATATCTGATATGTAATAATTTTTATTCTGATATTTATATATTAACAAAAGATATCTTTGCAGTACGTCTAGTTTAATTTTTATGCATGTCGGTGCCTAATCTTCGAAAAAAGTTTTTGGAATTTTTGTTAAAATTGATTTTTTGATAATTTAAGCTTTTCGTTATTTTTAAGTGCCGACATATAATTAATATTTATTTTCTAATTTATATTTAAAAAATATTTTTATATTCTTATATATAATCAACCATTCCTGAAAATTTTTGCTTAATTTTCCACACATCTTATATTAAAATTATTTTTACTTAACCTAAATGATAGTTTGAAATCTCTATTTTACTAGGTCGTTTCATAAAAAAGTTCGTTTTTTTTCATCTCATGTTTTTTGAGTGTTAACTATTTTTATCCGATTTTGTTTTTATCCTATTTTGTAGCCCTAAGTCTTAGCTTCAAAATGATACCAAAATTTTAAAAATAGAAAAGACCAAAAACCTAGGTTTAAACTTTTGTTACCTAGGTTTAAACATATGCCAATTACGATAATAATATACAAAAATTGTTTGGAGGAAAAAATATTAAGACCCTCTTTTGGTCCCCCGCCCAACCAACTACCCAAAAACGTATGTTGTGTATTCTTTTGGATGGTGCTCGGTCCGTTGATGACGGAGGTACTTCAAATTGGTACCACTACAAACTCCAACATGCATATTAACTAACTCACCCAGGAAGATTTCGTTTGTTACCTTCAACGTCGCCAGGGACTGTTTACTAGACCTCTGGTTTTCCATTAAAATAACGCTCCTTTACACCGCTCATTTTTGACGACCTGTCATACCCCAAATAAACTTTGTTGGAAAGTGTTACCCCACCCCCCTTGTAGCCCAGAGTCTGCTCTATCAGATTAACATCATTTCACTTCTTTAAAAAATTTTTTACGGGACGGGCACCTGACTGAAGACGACAAGGTCGAGACTGTGGTGGGGAAGACAGTGCTTCAGAAATGGGGTCAGATTTTTTTAAAAAGAGGTATCCACAAACTTTTTTCTGGTTTAAGAATGTTGCTAAGACTCGGGGCAATTATTTAGTACAGTTAGATTTTTTATCTGTTTGATTTTGTTTAAGATTTATCGATTTTACTTGGAAAATTTATTTCTGAAAAAAACGAACTTTTTTATGAAACGACCTAGTAAAAATTATCATTTTTGCTTTGTTTTTATTTAAAAATAAAAGTGGCAGCTTTCTTTTCTTTTAAAATATTTCTTTGTGGGAGGGTTAATTTTGGTGCTCCTTTAATTATTTCTTACTTTTTAATAATAATTCTTTATAAAAAAGTGTATAAATTTATTATAATTTTTTAAGTTTCTTTTGTTGTTTTTTTTCTTTTTCTGAAAGTAATTTAATATTTAAAGTTCTTTTTCATTTTTAAGTTTAACATAATTTAGAATTTTTCAAAAAATTTTATTAAATTTCTAAAATGACGCGTAAACGAAGATTTTCAAAAATAAAGGAGGAAGTTGTTGATCAAAAACCTGCACTAACAAAGGATCCTGAAAATAATATAGAGGATGAATTGCCAGCATTAGAATCATGTGCAACGGAAAAAGAAGTGGAAGAGAAGGTTGATGATTTGATAGCTGAACGTTGCAATTTTCATTTATATCAACCGCTTGAAGTTCAGGCAATGGCACATTCTAAATTTACAAAAAGGGTATTTTTATAAATTTAATTTTTTAAATTTAGTTTTTTTGTATTTAGTTATGTGTCCTTAGACGAATGGAAAAGAAAAGGTTAGTTTTATGGATCGAAGTAAATAAGTTGGAATTTTCCTGTTTTCTCTGGAGCTAGTATGGGGTTTCCAACTAGCGACCGAGACGAGATATCGATCGAATCTCGGTTATCGTGAATTTTTAGAGAGTTTGATCGAGATTTAACGAGAGTTATCGATATACTAATCTCGATTATTGAGAATCGATATTTTTTGAGATATCGATTCTCGTACGACACTCCTAGTTCGTTCTCTATTTCCAACCGTTAAAATTCTTAAAATATCCTATTTAGTGGATGTAGAATTTTTGAGGAGTTTATCTCGTTTTCATTGTTTTTATATTTTATTATCTTCAATTTTAGTTCTGCTTCAACAGAAGATGAGAAAAAATTAAGTATTTTGTCTTTTGTTGAATTCTACAATGCTTCAAATCCACCACTTCTTTTTCTTGAAAAAAGTATACCTTTATTAGACTCGCTTGGTTCACTTGTGTGGATTGATACTTGGGTAGTTGTTGGTGGATTATATGGCCAATTATATTTCTTTTCTCCTTTCACTACTCGATTTAGGGTTTGATTTTTATTTATTTTTACTTTAATTTTATAAAAATATCGTTACAGAGAATTCAACTTTGCCCAACAGAAATTGTTTCAATGGCACGTTTCGATCATGCAAACTTTTGTGTTATTAGTAAAACTGGTCAATTAATTTTACTTGGAAGAAATGATGCAGAAACTGATATTTCTCTTGATTTGGATGAAAAGCCAGTAACTAGCAGTAGTTCAAATACTTCTTTTACTTCTGAAAGAATTAATCGGATTCCAACATTTACAACTAAAAAATTATTAAATTTTGATTCTGATCGTTATCCAACTTCTTTGGCTTGTACGAAGTGCAGGTTTTTAATTTTAATTTAAAAAATTATTGTCGGCTCTTTTTTGTTTTTTTAAGCTTTTGTCTTTTTCAAAGATTTGTTTATGTTGCCTATTTTATGTTTAGTTATATTACTATGTTTGTAATCTAAATTTAAGTAAACTAACATTATTCGTAATGTTCGATTCCTAGTCTCATCTATGTAATTTATTGTTGTCCTCGTATTATTTTTTGTTTGCTCCGTCCTTAGTTTTATCTTCGTGTAGCACTCAACTTTTTTTAAATTTTTATTAATTTCCATAATATCCCTTGTATCAATGAATTATTGATTTCTACAAAAATCCCATTCTCTAGATGTGTTCTCCGCTGTCTCGATAACACGCCAAAAAACCCAGGACTCTCAAGGTCTAAAATTCCAATTTAAATAATTTAGTTCGAACCTCTTAATTGTCCTTGTTTAGTTTACTTTTTTAAAATTTGTTTTTATCGAATCTTTAAATCAAATTTTCAATCAATTTTCCCTATTTTTAAGGTATAAAGGAACTCCAAAACAAAATCACAAACCTCACAGTATTGCAATTGGAATGGTTAATTGGTTAACTATTATTACTTTAAATAATGAAAAAAATGTGGATCAAATGAAAATTATTTCTCGTCGAGATATTCAATTACCTCATAATAAACAAGCTAATATAATTGTTTGGTCACTTCTTTTTTTGTAAGATTTTTCATTTAATTTTAAATTCAAAATTCTTTTTTAGCCATGATTTTTTATTTGTTGGTGATTCTATAGGTCAAGTAACCATTTATAATCCATCAAATGGTGTTGTTTATAAGGTTTTTTTAATTATTTTTTAGCCATTCTTTAATTTTCAAGATTTTTAAATCTCATCAAGCACATATTTTAACAATAGCTACAGATTATTTAAATGTATTTGCTTCTGGCGCTGATTTTAGGATACAAATATTCGCAATGACAGGCAAAAAGAAAAACGTAATTTTTACATTAATTTTTTATATTTTTGAATAGGGTAGCAACCCGACCTCCGAACCCCGACATGCCCTTCCCGGCAAACCCCGACCCCGAGGGGTCTAGTGCTATCCTATTTTTGAACTTTACATTATTTTCCCTATGTTGATGATTAAAAATTTAAAAAATGATTTTCTCTATTTTTATTTTAAGGATCCTATGAGCTGGCTTATGGTTGGTCAACGACAATTTCATACCAATGGTTTTTTTACAGATCAAAAATAAATCATTTTTAATTTTTTTATAGATGTTCGGTCGTTGTGTGCATTAAATAGGCAATGGCTAGTTTCTGGTGGATTTGAGGGCTTTTTTGTGTCTAATCGAACTTTGTGTTGCAAACCTCAGAAAAGAGTAGATATTTTTTATAAAAATTTAGTAAATTTAATAATTTTAGCCAGAATGTGATTTTTCGCCTGATCGTGGTCTTATAATTACAAGACAGCTTAATTACATTGATGTATGGTACAAGCCAGATCAATCTTCAGTCATGGATTTTTCTGATATTAAACAAAGCAGGTTAATAATTCTTTTCTTAAAATGACTTCTTATTGATTTTTCAATTTAAGATATTTAAAGTGTGTTTTAAACCCGAGAAGGTTAATTAGAATTCAAAGCGGAGACATGGGATTTGTTAAACAGGTTTCTAATTTTTGCTACAAATTTGTCTAAATTATATTTCCATTTGGTTCTGAATTATTTTAAAGTATTGGGATTTGTGTCTTAAAATAGGGAAACTCAAATTTCGTTAGATGAAACTGACTGACCAGTTTTAAACAGGGTTTAAGCTACTGAAGTTGAATGTACATATAACGGCTTAAACACATTATGTCTGTTTTTTGTTTAGGAAAAAATTTATGATTTAAAGCATTTTTCTAACCTTTGATTGATTGCTAGGGCGTAGCCAGGAGGAAAATTTTGGGAATCTTGTGGGTTGTAGGCGTAATAAACTTTTCTGATCATTTCGCTCCTAAAATTTTTTCATTTTCCCCATTTCAGGAGCCCCTGGTTACGCTCTTGTTGAATTGTATTTTAATTTTTGTTAATAAGACTATTCTTTAAATTTAAGTCATGTATTTCACCTAATGGGAAATATATTTGCTTTGCTGGCACAATAAAGGGGGCAATCTCTGTCATAGAATTACATGAAAATGTTATTGAAGAATTGTTGAAAAGAGCAATAGAAAATAAAAAGAATGAAATTAATATTGGAAAAGAGGAAGATAATTTAGATATAAATATATTAATTAAACAATATTGGAGTAATCAATTAATTTCTAAAGAAGATTTTGAATTTAAAGGAGGGAAAACAGTTTTTGCAATGCAATGTACAAATAATTATTTATATTATGCTACCGGTGAATATCAATTAATGAGACTTGAATTGGCCACAAAAACGTTGATTACGATTACACATAAATGTGAGGATTTAACTAAAATCTAATTAATTCAATTTAAAAAAATTTTCAGCTGATTTTGGTCACATAACAAAAATTTGTGTTAACCCTTCTGAAACTTCATTATTTGCACTAACAACAGAAGGAAGCTCGTTGTTAATAAATCTTAATAATGATTCTCCAATAGATCTTGAAATAACAGGTATTTTCTTTCCTTTATTATTAACGTCTTTCTTTATTTTCTCATAAATTCAAAAAACTAACTTTTATTTTTAGAACAGTCGAAAGAATCAAAGTTAATTATAGATGAAGACGAAAACAATGAACCACAAAATAAGACTATAGTAAAACAACCTTCATCTCTTTTTGCAGTACAACAACTCCAGATTTTACCTTCAACAGCTCCAAAAATCATCTCCTTTTTTGACTGTCTATTTGTTGATGATACAACAATTGTCCTTTTGTCTTCGGATTTGGAACAACATTTTATTTTATATAACATTACTAATGGTCAAAAATTAGTAAAATCAGCCTCTAATCTTGGATGTCGAGATTTGGAATGGATTTCAAATTTAAATTGCCAATCTGTTGAAAATGGTCAACAAACTAATATTCATCAATTGATTGGAACTACAAATAAAGGACGAGTTTATCTTATTCAGATTAATGGCTTAAATGAGGTTTTTTTTCTTTTCGAATCGAATAAATGTTTAAAAAATTTTCTTAAAATTATAGGAACTAAATATTTATGCAATTCCTGATAACGTTGAAAATAATAATTTTTTGTCAAAAATCCCGGACCGCTGTATTGAACCATTCTGGAGCCGTAAATGTGCAAATAGTCAAAAACATATTGTACTTGTGGGCCACGAGGAAATGAAGCCAAGGGTATTCCACAAAAATCCTATGAATTTACGTTCTTTCAAGAAATAAAGAAATTGATATTTATTTTATATTTTTTCAATAATTTAACTTGTTATTGTTGTTAATTTATAGTTTAAATTTTTATTTTAAATAATGTTTTTATTTTATATTTGTTTTGAAAACAATTTTTAAAAATATCTTTAATTTAATGCTACTATTTGACTTTTTTTGTTTAATTAGACCTCTTTAAATGGTCCTTAGTCCTGAACGTCGAATTGAACTGAATCCATTTGATGTGGATGCTTGGAATTTACTCTTAAGGGAATCACAGGTTATTTAAAAAATGAGTTATCAGCTGTTTAAATGTATTCAGGCCCGTCCAATTGATCAAGTTCGGGGTTTCTATGAACGCCTCGTTAGCCAATTTAACAATGCTGGCCGCTATTGGAAAGCTTATATTGAACACGAATTGAGAGCAAAAAATTTTGAAAATGTCGAGAAGATTTTTGAAAGATGTTTAGTTCGAGTTCTCAATGTTGACCTTTGGAAGTGCTACGTTTTTTATGTTCGGGAAACAAAAGGGCATTTGGCTTCTTTCCGTGAGCAGATGGCCAAAACTTATGATTTTGCAATTGATAAAGTTGGAATGGATTTTCAGAGGTTTTTGATTCTTTAAAAAAATTTTTTCTAAATTTTGTTTCAGTTATTCTATTTACAATGATTGTGTCACATTCCTAAAACAACAGTAAGATTAAAAAAATTTTTTAAATAAACTAGGCAATTTTTTAAGAGAAGTTAAAGGACAATATGCAGAGAATCAAAAAATTACTGCAATTCGAAAAATTTTTAAAAAGGGATTGGTTACCCCGATGGCAAATATTGAACAATTATGGAATGATTATTGTTCTTTTGAAAAGGTTTTTTGTTTAAATTTTAAAACATCTTTTGTAAACTTTAAATTTATTTAGAGTGTAAATCCAGCTTTAGCTGAGAAAATGATTTCTGACATTAAAAAGGATTACCTGGTTAGTTTATTTTTATTAATTCTCTATTCACTTTCCCAGTAATTCAGCCTGCTTTATAAAAAATTTTCAAATTTTATTTTAACAGAATGCTTGTAAAGTAACAAAACAATATGAACAAATAGTACGTGGAATTAATCGACAAGGTTTTTAAATCTTCTAGATCTTCCTCTATAAATTTTCTAGCCATTTCAATCCCACCAAGAGGAACTACAACAGAAATAAAACAGGCTGAACTTTGGAGGAAATATATACAATGGGAAAAAAGTAATCCTTTAAATACTGAAGAATATGGGCAATACGCAAGAAGAGGTTTTCTTTTATTATTTTTTGAATGTCAAAAACCCGTTTTTAGTAATTTATTCATATGAACAAGCACTCTTGTGTCTTGGTTACATGCCTGATATTTGGTATGAGGCAGCTTTCTTTCAACAACAAGCAGCACAAAGATTGGCTGAAAAGGGGGATGTAAAACTTTCAACGGCAATGTACAATGATATAATCCGTAAATATTTTTTGTTTTTAATAAATTTTTACTCGTCGATGGCTTTTTTAACATTTATGGGCTTTTTTTAACATTTATGATACTTGTTAGATCACCGGCTGAAATTTTAATTTTTCTAAAAATATAAAAATCACAAAAATATTTTAAATAATGGAAATTAAAATATTATATTTGATATAGTTCCTTTTCTCCTAAATTTACAAGATAATGATAGATAAGGGTCTGGGACCTGAAATGGTTTCTTTTTCTCAATTACATATTAACTCTACTACTCATAAGATAAAAAAATTTTTTTTAGATTTATATGAAAAAGCAGTATCTGGTCTAATGAAATCAAATCAGATGTTACATTTTGCTTATGCTGACTTTGAAGAAGAGAGAAGAAAATATGACAATGCAAAGAAAATATATGATCGATTACTTTCTCAACAAAGTGTTGACCCAAGTTTGGTAAATATAATTTTTTTAATTTTTCAAAAAATTTCTTTTTTAAGACATATATTCAATTAATGAAATTTATAAGACGAACAGAAGGGTTAAAACAAGCTAGGCTAGTATTTAAACGTGCACGAGAAGATAAACGTAATAATTTTCATGTTTATGTTGCTGCTGCTTATATGGAATATTATTGCAGCAAGGCAAGAATTTTATTTAAGCAAATAAAATTATTTTAAAAATTTTGGATAGGAAGTTTAAGTTAGCTTGGATTTGACTTTTCTTTCTCTTCTACGGTTGTCGCTTTCAAACCAAACCGAAGATTTTCGGTTCTGTCTCTCGGTTTCGGTTAACCGAAGAATTTGGTGCGACTGACAACCCTATTCTCTTTATAATCAATCTGTAAACGATATGGGAAATCATGAGAATTACTTTACTTATTACCCTCTAGTTTTTTTTCCTACTATTTGAAATGTTTTCACTTTTTGTGTTTCCTCCTTATTTAGAAATTATTTAATGAAATATCAGTGATTTATTTTAAAACTTTTTTTTATTTAGGAACCAGAAATAGCAAAAAGGATATTTGATTTGGGT
This sequence comes from Meloidogyne incognita, assembly GCA_036172945.1. Classification (NCBI taxonomy): domain Eukaryota; kingdom Metazoa; phylum Nematoda; class Chromadorea; order Rhabditida; family Meloidogynidae; genus Meloidogyne; species Meloidogyne incognita. Next base: position 1,097,491 of record JARQAC010000013.1, read on the forward strand.
TTAAGAAAGTTTTCTAAAGATCCAGAATATGCACTAGCTTATGTTGATTTTCTTTCTAATTTGAATGGTTTTGTTTATTTTTAAATAATTATTTTAAATTTATTTTTTTTTAGAAGAAACAAATACTCGAGTAGTTTTTGAACGTCTTTTAAATTCTGAAAATGCTTTGGCACCTGAAAATTCTGGGTAAATTTATTATTTAAAAATATTTTTCTAGTTTATTTTATTATTTGCCTCTTTGATTTTATTTACTTTCCCTAGTTTAATCAAAAAAAATTTTCCTCGAAATTTTTTTATTTAAATAATTTTCAAGAATATAAATAATTATCATTAGCACTTTTTATTTAGCTAGTTTTTTTCCATTTCCTAGTGAAAAATTTTTGATCTTTTGCTAGAAAATTTTTCTCCATAAATTTTTATTAAAATAATCTTTCAGAATAACAGGGGGATTTTTTAGGTGAGTTAGTATATTTGCTTAATTTTCTGATTTTTTGACATTTTGATTTTATTATTTTTGCCTATTTTACTAGAAGATTTACCCCCAAAAATTTTTATCAAAATAATTTTGTAGAATATTTTTGGAATTTTTTATTTGTTGTAGTTTTAACTAGTTTATTATCTTAATTTTCTGATTTTTTGACATTTTGATTCTATTATTTTTGTTTATTTTAATAGAAAATTCATCTCTACAAATATTTATTAAAATAATTTTCCAGAATATATTTTAATACTCGTTATGAGCTATTCGTTCGATTAGCTTAGATACTTTTATTATTTCCATTTTCTGAATTTTTTGACATTTTGATTTTATTATCTTTGCCTATATTACTAAAAAATTGTTCTCAAAAAATCTTTATTAAAATTATTTTAATTATTTTTTTTATTTTTTAATTTTTTTTTTGTAGAGAGGAATTTTCAATTAAAATAAGCAAAAATAATAAAATCGAGACGCCAAGAAATCAGAAAATTAAGATAATAAACTAACCCACCTAAAAAATCCCCCTGGTATTCGTAAAGATTATTTTAATAAAGTAATATTCTATTAAAAGAAGCAAGAATAATAGAATAAAAATGGTAAAAAAATCAGAAAATGAAATAAACTACTCGAAATAAAAAGTGGTATTAATAATTTTTTATATTTGCGAAAATTATTAAAATAAAAAAAAAAGAAAATACGAAAATGAGCATAATAAAATAATTCTTATAAAAATATTAATTTTTTTTTTAATTTTTAGGGAAATATGGGACAAATATTTAGACTTTGAATCACAAGTTGGTGATTTAACAAGTATTTTAAATGTTGATCAAAGAAGGCGAGCAACAAATCCACATAGTGAAGAACACAATTCCCTTTGGTTAATTGATCGTTACAAATTTTTAAATTTGACTCCATGCACTTTGGATGAATTAAAATTAATGGGTTATTCTTTGGTTTGTTTTTTCATAAAATAAAATTTAATTTGATTCACCTAATGATTTCTAAGATTTCTAATAGAAAAAAAATTTTTTTTCTAAAAATAAATTAACCGAATATATTTTAAAACCCTTCTAGAATATATATAGCTAAACTAACTGCGGTTTATAATAGAATTTTATTTAATACTCAGCAAAATTGTTTTTGTAAAAATTTTTGGAAAAGTTTTGGATAACCCAAAAAAATTTCTTATAAAAATAATTTAATCGAATAAATTTTAAACCCAGATTATTAATGAATAGCTAGCAATCCCTGGGTACCATGACAGGGGTTTATTTTGTATTCCACAAATTATTTTCATAAAATTTTGGGGAACTGTTTGGAGGGGCCAAAAAATTTTCGAAAAATAAGTTGCCCAAATAAATTTTAAACCCAGATTATTAATGAATAGCTAGCAATCCCTGGGTACCATGACAGGGGTTTATTTTGTATTCCACAAATTATTTTCATAAAATTTTGGGGAACTGTTTGGAGGGGCCAAAAAATTTTCGAAAAATAAGTTGCCCAAATAAATTTTAAACCCAGTTTATTAATGAATAGCTAGCAATCCCTGGATACCATGACCTGGGTTTATACTGTATTCCACAAATTATTTTCATAAAATTTTGGGGAACTGTTTGGAGGGGCCAGAAAATTTTGGAAAAATAATTTGCCCAAATAAATTTTAAACCCAGTTTATTAATGAATAGCTAGCAATCCCTGGATACCATGACCTGGGTTTATACTGTATTCCACAAATTATTTTTATAAAATTTTGGGGAACTGTTTGGAGGGGCCAAAAAATTTTGGAAAAATAATTTGCCCCAATATATCTTAAACCCAGATTATTAATGAATAGCTATTAATAGCTATTAATTAATAATTATTAATGAATCCCTGGATACCATGACCTGGGTTTATACTGTATTCCACAAATTATTTTCATAAAATTTTGGGGAACTGTTTGGAGGGGCCAAAAAAATTTGGAAAAATAATTTGCCCCAATATATCTTAAACCCAGATTATTAATGAATAGTTAGCAATCCCTGGGTACCATGACAGGGGTTTATTTTGTATTCCACAAATTATTTTCATAAAATTTTGGGGAACTGTTTGGAGGGGCCAAAAAATTTTCGAAAAATAAGTTGCCCAAATAAATTTTAAACCCAGTTTATTAATGAATAGCTAGCAATCCCTGGGTTCCATGACAGGGGTTTATTCTGTATTCCACAAATTATTTTCATAAAAATTTAGCTAAATTTTAGTAAAAAATTTTTTATAAAAATAATTTTGTAGGATATATAATAAAACCGCCTTTATTAAAAACACCATAAAATAGCTATCTTATCAATGTTCCATCACTTAAATATTTTAAAATATATTCGATTAATTTATTTTTATAAGAAATTGTTGCTCCATCAAAAATCCTACCCAAAACTTTTCTAAAAATAATTTTGGGGAATAAAAATGAATTTTAATATAATTTTTTTATTTATTTAATTTTAACTATCCAAATTTATTTATTTTAATAATTTTCTTTTTTATTTTATAAAATTATTTTTATAAAAATATTATTATTTTTTATTTAAAAATTTTATTTTTTAAGAAATGTTCCAAACATATTTCTCTATCTGGACATTCACATAATATTCCCTCTACAGCAACACAAAATGGACATCTAAAACCTACTCAAATTCAAAATATCAGTAGCTCTACAAATATTGGTACAAATTTGCTAGAATTGGGGGCTGCTTATGCTAGACCGGATACTAGCCAAATGTTGCCGTTTAAACCAAAACTTCCCCCAGCAGCATACCATCCAGTGCCTGGAGGTTTCCTTTAGATTCTTTTTTTGTTAATAAAATTAATTTTTTAGGAGTATTTCCCCCACCTCTAATTATTTCTCAATTACTACAATTATTGCCACCTCCAAGGTCATTTACTGGTCCATATGTGGATATTGAAGAATTAGTTAAGAGTTTGGGAAGTTTTAATCGGGAACGTGAGTTTTTTGAATTTAAGAGAATTAGTTTAAGATTTTTCGTTTAGCCCCAAGAGTTAATCTAAAAGAAGGCCCTTCACTTGATCCTAATGCAACTTTTGATGATTATAGAGCAGCAGATGTAAAAAAAGAATTATATCAATTACTTAATACAACAACGGATCCTATTGTGGTTAGTTTATTTATTTAAATAGTTAAATTTTAAACTCCCCTTCCTTATACTTACTAATTAATTCTGGTTTACATACACAATTTTTTTAAAATTTAATTGTGGTCTTTACAATTGAGGAATTTGCAGGGACTCTAAACTAGAGAAATATAAATCTTATCGGGAAGTTCTATGGGTCTTTTGGCTAGCCGAGGCACAAATATACTATTTCCTTATAGTTTGTTTAACCCCACCTAACATAAGCATTTTAAAAGTCATCCATCGAAAAATTTAACTCTTATTAGCCAAAAGAAAACTTCAAATAATTTAGTTAATGGCATCTTCTGAATATCAACAACAACAACAATCAATAATTGGTTCAAGAAAAAGAACATTTAATAATACAGGAGATTCAGATTCTGAAGATGAATCACAAAGACAAGCACTTGGAGGGGATTTATATAAAAGTAGAATGCAAATTAAAACAGTCAAATAAATATTTTTTGTTCTCATTTTTTTGTTTATTTTTAAATATAAATTTAATATTTAGAAAAATTATTTAATTTATATTTAAATAAATTTTGAATTTTTTAATACCTCTTATTAATTATTTTTATATTTTTTCGTTTTTGAAGTCTTTTAGTGTAGACTTTTTGAATGTCGAAGCGAATACGTCAAGAAAATTGTAGGTTTTTTTAAATTTTGAAAAACGAATTGAGTTTAAAATTTAGTTGTAAATGGTGATAAAGGAAATGTTCAAACAGCAAATAAGCAATGGAGCAAGCCAAAAACTCGTTTGCCTGCACGTTGGCTTTATTGTCCGCCTATGGGAAAGGTTTACTTTAACTTTTTAAATTAAGGAAGGGGTTAGCATTTAGTAAAACGATTAAGCTTTAAGAGTAAGGCTATGACTCCGTTGCGGTCGAGCAATAAAAGCAAACGGTTAGGGTTTGATTCCTGTTCGACGTCTTAATCTGTTTTAAATTTTTGTTGTTTCATTTTTCCTTAACATAATGGCAAATTACCAACATCCTCGTTAATTTTCTAATAAAAATGAATTAACTTAATTATTACTTGTTGATCTTTGGATTTTGAATTTACAAAAGTCTTTTTAAATTTCTGCTAAATTATATTTTAATTTTCTTTTTAAATTTTTAGGTTGTAGCAAGAAAATTTCTTCCAATGAAAACTCCTTTGGATACTTCCTACGACCATTTAATTGAATCCCCAAAATATTATTTTCATCCAGACATGGTTTTTCGCACTCCTTTGCGTGATGTTAATTCTGGTGCTCAAATTTTGTTATGGATTGATTTAACAAATTCTACTAGTTTTTATCAGCCTAGCGAGGTTATTTTTTAAAATTTTTATGTATTTTATTAATTGTTAATTCCTTTATAAATAATATTTTTTAATTTTACCCGGTCAAAAGATTGAAAAAAATATTTTATACAATAGACCCTTATTTTTGTATATTCCCAATGATGGATACACTTCAATTTAAGATACATCTTTTAAATTGGCTGGCTTTGGGTTGGGGGAGCTTCCGTTGTTTTTTACTCCTGTTTAATAACCCTATTATTGATGAAAAAAATTTTAACACAAAAGGTAGATCTTATATCGAGTACCAATTATATGAATCAAGGGATGTGCCAACCCGAGTTCCGAAAATCGTTAATTTATTTTTTATGTCGGAATGTTCATGATTTAAATTTTTAATTTTATATCTTCAAATTAATTTTTTTATTAGATTCCATCTCCTTGTAAATACGAGAAAATTAAGATGGTTGGGCATGGAGAAGCACCTTCTGTTGAACAAACTGAAAGGTTTATTGGAATTGTTGACAAATTTTTTGAGGTTTTTAAAGAAATTTTTTTAATTATGACAATTCATTTCAGGAGCATCCAAATGATATTGTTGTTGTTCACTGCACACATGGATTTGTAAGTTTTTAAAAAATAGAAATTGCTGCGTGTTTATTTGAATTTCTCTTAAAACCCCCTAATCTTTATTTAGTTTTCCTCATTTTTCTGCCAGTTTTAGATCCAAAACTAACCAATTGATTCAATTCTATTTTATTGCTAGAAAATAGTTAGGAGCTCTCCTACAAAAATTTTTAAAGTAAGGAAAGCTCTCCTACCACAATAACCAAAAATAGTTTTTTTTTTCTATTTCCTTTCCCTTTTAAGCTTATAAATTTCATTAAAAAAATTTAATTTTGTTCATTTTTAAATCAGAATCGTACTGGTTTTTTAATTGCTTCTTATTTGTTTAAACGAGATGGATTAAGTATTGAAATGGCAGTTCAAGAATTTGCTTCTTGTCGACCTATGGGGATTTACAAACAATTATATTTGGATGAATTGCATCAAAGATTTGGGGATGAAGATGATGAAAAAATTGAAGTTTTTTTTAAATAATTTTCTGGAAAAAACTTTTTTTTAAAGTCTCATGGCCGTCCTCTTTGGGAAAATGGGCCCTTATCAAATGAGGAATTTACAATGGATGGAATTTTTACAATTGGAGAAGAAAAAGAATTAAATAGTAATGGACATCAACAACAAAATGATTTATCAATTTCTCCAAGCACTTCCAATTTAAATATTGACAATTTAGTATTTAATTCTAATTCTTCTTCTCCAGGTATTTTTTAGAAGAAAATAAAATAAAAAAAATTTTTTTAAAGGTAAAAAAGCAAAAACAGCCCCTCTATTTATGGATGGAAGAGTACCTAATGTTTATTTTGTTGATGATCCTGATTTACGTAAAAGTGTTCAAAATCAGGTAAATTTAAGGGGAAATAATTTAAATAAATTTTCTTTATTTTAAAGGCTATCAATTATTGTGGATATAAAGGGAAAGGATTCCCTGGAAGTCAAGTAATTTTTATTTAAAAAACAATTTTCTAAATTCAATATTTTTTTAGCCAGTTTCATTAGAAGGTCCATATGGTACTAATAATATTCAATTTCTTGCTATGGAACCTTATATGGTTTCATGGAAGGCTGATGGTGTTAGGTAAATTTAAAAAATTTAGTTGAACCTTAGTTTTAGATACCAATATTCAATACTCCCCCAAATTTAAAATGCTTTTTTAAAGCTTTGGCCACGGGGTAGGGGAGCTGTTTAAGTTATACTCCCAATTTAAGGTACCCCTCATTATTAGAGACTATCTTCTAGTCTCAAACAGAGATGCACGAAAATTTTCGTTTCATTTCGCGTTTCGTTTAAAAATAATTTTTTCGTTTCGCAAAAATGAAAATTATTTTTTTTCGTACATTGACGAATTTATTTTTTTTCGCTTTCGTTTCGTTGAGAGCGAAATTTTATTTTCGTGCATCTCTTATCCCAAAGGTATCTAAAAGCGAGGTTCGACTGAAAAAAATTTAGAGAATAAACTAAAAATTTTCAACAGATATTTGGTACTTATTGATGGGCCTAATCGTGTTTTTGCTTTTGATCGTGATAATAATCCTTTTCAAATAAATAATGTTACTTTCCTTAATGCAAAAGCAAAATGTCTTTCACATTTAAAATGCCCAATTTCTGATGATGATTATTTAAAAGAAACTCTTGTTGATGCAGAAATGGTTATTGATACATTTGAAGGGAAAGAAATACCTCGCTTACTTATTTATGATTTAATTTATTTCAATGTAAGGAATTTTTGAAGCATCTGGGGGTAAAAATTAGAATATCTGATAGTCCTTTAGTTCTTAAGGAATAAGTATTTTAAATATGGTGTTCCGCTTGATCAGTTTCTAGCTGATCAAGTGGTCTAACACCCATAGTTCAACCAATTTTAGAAAATATATCCTAGGTTGATTTGGGACACGCCCAAGTAGGCGCGCGGCCATAACGGCGCAAAGCCATAACTTGTTTGAAAATTTCTGTCCCTTATTAATTTTGGTACCAATATCTTTAGCTCGATGAGAGGAATCGTTTAATACTAAATTTGGTAAGAATCGGAAATCTTGAAGCAAGTTATAGCTTTGCGCCGTTATGGCCGCGCGCTACTTGGGCTGTACCCGTTGATTTGTTTCTAGAAATCGGTTCTTGATTAGTCCGACATTTATTTTAAATGTGATTTTTATTTTAATTATTTTTCAGAATTTTAATATGAAGAAAGAAAAATTCAGTGTTCGATTTGAAGCAATTGAGAAAGAATTAATTAGGCCACGAATAGAAGCTTTTAAGGCCGGCATAATTAATAGAGATTCTGAACCTATGGGTGTTCGCAGAAAAAGTTTTTGGCCTATTGAATCAACTTATAAATTATTTCAACCCGGCTTTTTGGGAGCAGTGACTAGTTGTCATGAAATTGATGGAATTGTATTTCAACCAGTTAATCGGGTAATTTTTTAAAATTTTTTTAATTCAATTTGGAAGAGTAAAAAATTTTCTTCTCTTAATTCTCGTTTTCCAAATATAAAATATTGCAGAAATCGTATTCAACCAATTAATTTACACAGCAAGTCCATTAAAAAGATTCAAAGAAAGAGCAGGCCAGTTGGGAGTATCTCTTAGACAGCTCCCCCTCCCAACTAAAAATGATTAGCAAGTCCATTTTTGTATCAGAAGATTCAGCCTAATCCTGCTCTAATCTAGCTAAACTTGTCTTTATTCGATTCCATAATTCTAGTTTTAAGCCTGAGGTAGACTAAGCTACGATAGGTCTGGTGATAAATAATATTCTAAACTAAAAACTAATTTACTTTTTATTTTATTAGCATTATGAACCTGGCCGTTTTGATTATTTATTAAAATGGAAACCACCAGAATTATCAACAATTGATTTTCGTTTAGAAATTAAAAAGATTCAACGTCCCGGAGAATTAACTCAATGGGTTGGGGATTTACACGTTTTACATTTGGATAGACCTTTTGGACGTTTACTTAAAGTAACTAATCAAATGAGGCAATATGACAAGAAAATTATTGAATGCAAATTTGTGGTGAATTTGATATTTTTGAGAGATCCGAATCCCCAAACTCCGAATCCCCAAACTTAGTATTTAGGGGGTATTTAAAAGAATAAACAGTTTTTTAGGAATAAAACTTTAAATGCACCCTTGGGGTTGAAAAATCATAAATAGTATTTTATGATGAGGGATATATTAAATTTGGGAGTATCTCGTAGACAGCTCCCCACCCCTCTCAACGGCTAACCAAATTAAGAAAATATTTTACTTATAAAGTGAGGTGTATTGACTAGGGTTGGCAGATCTTGGAAAATCCCTCGATCTCCGATATCCTATTAGAATATTTTCGAATATCCGGATAATTTTCAGGTCCTGAGATCCGAATCCCCAAACTTAGTATTTAGGGGGTATTTAAAATAAGATCCGACATTAAAAACTTTCTTTTCTTTTAGAGAGATAAAGGTGTTTGTGGTTGGGAATTTATGCGTGAACGTACAGACAAAAGCCATCCAAATGCTCTTTCAACAGCAGAATCTGTTTTAAATACAATAAAATACCCAATTAATAGAGATGATATTTTAAATTTTATTCATTCTTTTATTACAAAAAAGAGACAAGAACAACAACAAAAACATGAAAATGTTCATTAAAAGTGTTGAAATAAATAATATTTTTTAAATTTTATTTTTGTGAAAAAAGAGGGCAACAAACTTTAAAATTCTTTCTTTTAAAGAGAATTAATAATTATTATTAGTAAATTGGTTAGGTAGACTTTTCTATGTTGTAGTTTAAAATAGGGTAGCAATCCGACCCTTCGGGGCGGGTGTGTCTGGGATTGGTGTTTGCCGGGGTTCTTTTTTGTCTTTTTTGTGCTTTGTTCTAAATTTGGTTTTGGCTAATAAATTTCTAACGTTAAATAATATACCTCATTTATTTAAATTTAAAACTACAAAATAATAGTATTAATAAGCTAATGTTAATTATTTTATTAAATTCAAGTTCTACAGAAAAGTCTAACTTTATTTCTCTTTGATTATTTATTTTGTTTTCCCCCTTAAAATTTATAGTATATTGTACTTATTTTTCTGTTAAATAAAAATACTCAATGTTTATTTACTATGAAATTATCGGTATTATCCTTTTTTGGATACCTCATTTATATTTTTTTATTTTTTCAAATTTTTATTCAAAATTCAAAAATATTTACTAAAAGAAATGTCAAATTCTATGGATAATTGGCCATTGGAGGCAGTCAATAGATTATTATTAAAATTAGTTAATCACAAACCTGTTGGGATTAATAGACATTTTAATATGGTAATTTAATAATTTTGAGGGTTTTATAATTTATATTTTTTTGTATAGGTTCTTCTTACAATATTTTTAAATAATATTTTTGATTTTGAAGAAGACATTAATTTTGAGGTGATTTTTAATTTTATTGTGAAAGAATGTTTACTTTGAGTTCTTTAAGTGGATAAGATGGTACTGGTCTTTAGGGCGTGTGGGACTTACACAAAAGTTATAAAATGTTGAACTTTTTTAAAATAAATATCCCTCTATGAAAACAGCCGTTAACCTCACCGGAATTAAATATTTTGGTCACAATATTGACACTTCTTTTTCATAACTGGCTATGAGTAGACTTTCAATTTTAACCTTATTTTATTTCTTCATATTATGGACTTCCCCCTCATGAGAAAATTATCTCGACAAAATCCTGAGACAGTCCCTCGAATATCTAGATCCGTCACCCTTACATTTTATGGGGAATTGGTCAGAGAAGTTTAAATATCTAAAAGCCAAACCTCATTTTCAGATACTCCCCGAGGTATGAAAAGTATAGTATGGTAATGAAGAGGTATTTTAAATTAGAGTAACGCTTTAGCTAACCAAATTGTTTCTCTAATGTTGGGATACCTAAATTTTGGGGATATCTAAAAAATTGGGTTTGTCTCTACTTTCTAATTAAAACTTTCCTTTTTTAAGGATTATTTATGTGAAAATGATTTTGAAATATTAAAGAAACGTCGACAAGAAGGCAAAATAGACCCAAAAAAGCCAATGGCTTTTTCCCCAAGTTATTCAGTTCGACCAACAATTAAACAAGTTGAAGCTAAATTAAATGAATTTTATGATTTGGAATTAATACAAGAAAATGAATTAATTCCTGAAGAATTGGAAAGAAAAACTTTATTTGATTTGAGTAAATTCTTTACTCTTCCCTATAATTTTCAAACACCTTTGTAGTTTAATTGGTTTTTTTAAATAAAAAAATATTTTTGAAAGATTTAGAGGTTGTCTATTTATTTAAAAACAAATTACCCTAAAATATTTACAAAAATTCTTTCCGAGAATCGGAGAAAAATTATTTTTAAAGAATATTTCTTATTTGAATAAAGTATTCGATTAATTCCCCGCGGAATTATTATTTTTCAAGTCGTCTTTTGAATGAAGTTTGGACATCGTTTGGAATCGAGTAAAATAAGGTGTTCGTTCACAATAAGACCGAACACTCCAAATTGTCTACCTTGGCTTTTTCCTATCCCCATTTTTGAAGTTTCCGACTATTAATATCCCACTTAAGAGCCTAATGATTTCTCATATGATACCTTACCCCTAGAATAACTGACACAGAAAATAAAAATTTTCTTGGTTGCTTCAAAAAATTTGTACATTAAACTAAAATTTCACACCAAACAAAGGGATTCGTTGTCGAATTTCAAAATTTAAGATTTAATGAGTTGAGTATTTCTGGAGTTAGAACGACAAGGTTTAATCTGGCATATTTTCCAACGGATATAGTGGGTAAGTTGAACTTATCACCTACCAATTTCTCTAAACCCTCCCTAACTTTAAATTTTAATTATCCTAGGCCTATTTCTGAAAATAAACTCATAGTTAATTCAATCCAAAACTCAATTACAATATCCAACATTTATTTACAACATTTATAATATATACAATACATCAACAGCAACAATAATATATATGTTGAGAACACACACAAATATAGGTACAACATACAAGAGCATCGATATATAGCATTATAGGAAATATATAGTTGTGCCACATATATAGGGAATATAGAAAAGTGGATCACAACAATAATTATTAGAGAGATGCTCATACATATATTATTAGAAGGGGGAAATGCCTATAGAGAGGGGAGGGAGAAAGAAATATTTATTTATTTATTTGGACATATTCTTCAATCATCACAACGTCCAATCATTCTTCTCTTCTCACTTCTTCGTCGTCCCGCCACCAGCAGTCTTCCCACCAGCAGTCTTTCCACCAACAGTCGTCCCAGCCTTGGTTGCCGCAGCGGCCGTCTTTGCAGTTCCCCCAGCTTTGGTCCCAACCGTTGTCAGCCCTCCAGTCTTTGCCTGAGTTGCCCCAACCGTTGTTCCAGCTTTGGTCTTTGTCGTTCCACCAGCCTTCGATGTGCCGAAATAGTCTTCCTCAACTGCATCGGGCTCACTCTTCTTGATGACGAAGAAGAAGACGAGAACACCGCCAACCACAGCACTGAAAATAAATTTAGAAAATTTAGTTGAGTAAATGATTATTTTGAAAAAAGCAAAAAACTCACACAATCAAGACGATGGCAATTATGACGAAGACGATTCCCAGACTTCCTCCACCTTCTTCCCGCACAATTGTTGGCTCTGCAGTGTTCGGATCTGTCTGTTGTGGTGGAAGAGTTTCAACGGACGGAAGCTGAGCACCACCACTTTTGGGCACCAACAGCTTGAATGAACTGCCTGGCTAAAAGTTAAAGAGAAATTTAGAATTGAAAACGAAATCAAAAAAGAATAATGAAATCTTACAAATTTGACGTAGATCTCGTCACATTTCGGTCCATCAAGTCTTCCATCATAAAGCAGGTATTTCTCGCTGGAGTGGGCTTTGGCTGCTTTTTGAGGAAGCAAAGCAAAGGTGAACAGCTGTTTGAAGTCAGGATCAGGCTGAGGGGACTCAATATCCCAGGTAATCTTTTCACCCAGCTCTTGTGCCATGCTATTCTTGTTGACGCATCGAGTGTCTCTCGGAAACGCTCCTTCTTCCCAAGCGCAGCCTTCCGTTTTGAACCAATGCATATTTCCATTGTCGACTGTTATCTTGTAGTTGGCATCATTCCCCGCAGTCCCAGTTGCCAATGCACAGCTCGACCCACCGGGATCACCGACTAAAAGGGATTTCAAGAAAAAAATTAAATTAACAAAAATAAACTCACTTCCAACAACGGTCCTCACAACTTTGTCAAAATATTGGCCAAATCCCGCAGCAAGACCAGTCCATTTCCTACAGACCGTATTCCCACCGCAATACACAGGGCAGCCATCACCAATAGCCGGTTCAGAGTTACACATCGACTGGAACTCCGCGACAGTACGACTGTAGATGAATGGCAACCTGAGAAAAAAAATTAAGGAGATTAAAAAACGAACATAAAATATTGCAAAAACGAACGTGTTTGGGAAGGCGCTCCACAGATAATCATATGGATAATCGCATCTAAACCAACCGCAGTTGGCTTTATATGTGTCCGGGTCCTTCAAGCAATGTTCCAAGCCGTTGCCGTTCTTGATTCCAATGATGAAGTCGACTGATGTTGTGTGCTTCGTAAGCAGATCCACCATGCATCCAACTTCTTTGGCTTTCCCATCCTTCCTGTACTTGACAATGCTGAAATAAAAATAATTTTATTGAATTTTAATTTGTAAAAATAAAAAAGCTCTCACATGTCCCCGGTTTCCTTTTCGTATTCGATGTCCTCACACGGGTTCATGGCACCAGCATCCTTGTACGCCTTCAGATCTTCAGGGCTAGTTGCTGCACTCCAAGCGGTGGACACTGTGACCTTATTGCCTGATTTTGTGTGACGTCCAAAGCCAACAGTGCTACCATCAGAAGGAGGAGCAGCAGCAACAGGAGGTCCAGAAGAAGGTTCAGGAGGACTTTCGCCAGCAACTTGATGGATGAGCACCAGCAGAAGCAGTTCCCACAGCATCCCGAACGCGGCAGCCCGATTCCGTCCGTGTTTGAAGAGAAGCATTTGTTGTTGTTAGGTCCTGTTGAGAGCACTCGCAAGGCCAATAGATTGAAGATTTGTTGATGATTGATGGTTGATTTGGAGAGTTTTGATCAAGAAAATAACAGGGTGCTTTTATAGTATCAGATCGCTTAAAATCCGTTTACATTCCTCCAAATCCATCGATATCCTTATTTATCCCTCGATTTAATGTACAAATCCCTTAATGCCCACTTTAATCCCTCCAAATCCTTATTTTTAAAGTTGCTTAACTTGCTTAACCTCGATGCTGATGACATTCCATTGTGTTCATGCTTAATCCTATTCCTTGTATATTTAATTGCATTTTCCATTCTAAAAATATAAAGGTAACGAAGAGATTCTCAAGATTTATCATCGACTTAAAGACTTCCCAAGTAATACTGTAAGAAAGAAATATATGGCTTGCGCCATAGTGGCCCTGCGCCATAGTGGTCGCGCCGTAGTGGCCCGCGCCATAGTTTCCGTTTCCCTTTTTTTACGGAACATCCCACATCAGTCCCGCCATTTCAGTCCCGCCGTTTCAGTCCCGCCATTTCAGTCCTGCCATTTCAGTCCCGTGCCATTTCAGTCCCTGCCGTTTCAGTCCCCCCTATAATCCCAAGATATTTTTTATTTTGTTTTAAATTTTTCAATTTTTTTTCGAAACTCTAATTTTTAAAACATTTTCTAGGGGTTGTCAATTTCTAGGGGTTGCCTCCTAATCCCCCAAATCCATAATATCCCTCTCAATCTCTCCCAATCTTTTGATAACTACTTAATCCACGATATTCCCTTGTTCGTTTAAGATCCATTTATATCCCTCCAAATCCATCGATATCCTTATTGATCCCTCGACACAATGTACAAGTCCCTTGACGCCTACTTAATCCCTCCAAATCCTTATTTTTATAGTTGTTTTATTTATTTTTTCATATATAGGGGGGACTGAAACGGCAGGGACTGAAATGGCACGGGACTGAAATGGCAGGACTGAAATGGCGGGACTGAAACGGCGGGACTGAAATGGCGGGACTGATGTGTCCCCTACCGCTTTTTTTAGAATATTTTCTGGTTTCAGTCTTGCTCGTGTTATAGTTTATTCTTTATTGTGTTAGCTTATTTAAAATCATAATATGTAAATGAATAATTTAAATATAGCCAAAGATCTGACTTTTTTAAACGTTTCATATAATCTTTAAAAAATTTTTTTAGGATCACATATTTAACACTTAAGAATGACAAAACAAACCCAAATTCTTATTCTTGAGCCGAGCACAGAATTGACATTTACAGGTTTATTTTTAAATCAATTAAATGACTATTAAATAGGTCCATTTACTGAATATGTCAACACAAACCTTACACTGGCAAATCCTTCATCAAGAGATGTTTACTTCAAAGTCAAGACTACGGCACCAAAATTTTATTGTGTTCGTCCTAATTCTGGGATTATTAAGGTTTTTTTGGAAAAATTAAATTTAAAAGAAATTTCTTTAAAGGCAAAGGACAAAGCACAAATCAATGTAATGCTTCAACCAATCGATTCGCCTGAGATTTTGGAAAGCGAACGAAGCCGCCACAAATTTATGATACAGGTAAAATGTGGTGATGATTTTTTTGAAATTTGTTAAATAAATCGTCCGGGGCAGGTATAGGATGTGGTATCCGAAACCCGAATCAGGTCTTTTTGAAACCCTCACCTCCGACTTTTCTTAACTCGTCCCATCCATGAGGGATCGATTATCCTGAACCCGAATCAGGTCTCATTGAAACCCCGACCTCCGACTTTTCCGAATCAGGTCTTATTGAACCCACGACCCCCGACTTTTCTTAACTCGTCCCGTCCTTAATTCCGAGTGCTTGTGTCTATTAGTCATCAAAATTATTTTTTATTCATTAAAATCTGATTTTTAAGAGTGCATTTGCTCCTGACAATGCTGATTATTCGACTAGTTCTTCACCAACGCCACCAGAACAGTTTTGGAAGGAAGTCGATGCTTCTCAAGTTATGGATTCTAAATTAAGGGTTATCTTCCAGGTTTTTTTTTGGAATTTATTCTAATTAAAATCTGAACTTTTTTAGTGGCCATTCGGATATTCTCCAAATGAAGGGTTTGGGGGTGATGCTACTAATTCATCTGCAAATCCATCAGCTGCTAAAAGTTCGGAAATTAAGCAAATGCTTCGACAGCAGGCTGAAAAGCCTGTGAATAGTCCTACAATGTCTTCAGAATCGGTTAGTTAATGATAATTAAAAGTCGTGGATAGAGTTTGTGTTTGTTTAGGTAATTCTAATATCCCTCCGATATGGTGTAATATTTCTTTTGCAGGCCTGTAACCAGGGGAGTTATGGGGAGGAGAGAAAGAATCCCCCCCCCCCCCCCCCGAAATGGGGGAAAGGATAAATTTGTGGAGGGGCTCTCCGAATTCTCAAAACTTTCGCCTGTGGCGCAAAAAAACAAAATCTTTGGCACATTCGGCACCGAGAATGATCCTCCCTCCCCCCATTCCCCCGAAAAAATCCTGCTTACTGGCTTTTTCTCTGGTATTAATAAGTTTGAGAATTTTTATTGCTAAAACGGATTGAGATTAGTTAAAGTAACAATTACTTTAATAAAAAAGCAACATGAGTAAATAACAAAAAATTTTTAATTAAACATATTTTTATTTTTCAAAGGAATTGTTTACTACTGATCCTCAAGCGGCTCTTCAAAAAGAAATAGAATTACGAAAAATGTATCAAGATGAGAAAGCAAATCTGGAAAAGGAAAATTTCGCTTTAATGGTTTTTTATTGTTTACTTAATTTTTAAAATATTCTTTTAGGAAAAAGTTGAACAACTTGCTCGTGCTTCACGTTCGGTTGGCGCACTTACTCAACAGGACAGTGTTTCTATTGTTCAAGTAGTTTTTGACATTAATTTTTTAACACTGAAAGGAAGTCTAAAAGTCTTTGGTTAAGTACTGGTGCCTGCCAGTGCTGGGCTTGGTTCCGGAGCTTGAGGGTATGATTCCGGACTCGAAGCCTAACCCATAATACTTCCAATACCCAGCACTTGTGCCTTGTTGATAAGTTCAATTCAAAAAGTTACCATTTAGCATCGTTAAGGGCCTCTAGCTATATTTCTTAAATTTTATGATTTTCTAATAACCAAAAAATAGTTTTTAAGATAAAACTCTTTTCTTTTATTTTAAAATTTTAAGGCTGTATTGTTCGTCGTGTTGGCTCTTTTGCTTGGGTTGATCATTGGCAAATTGCTGTGAATATAAAAAATATTTAGTTTAAAAGAAGAAAAGACGATTCTCTCTTAATAAAAAAATGAAAAGAGAATTTTTTGGATAATTCGGTTTTTTTCTAATTTTCTCTCTCCTTCCTACAAACCTTTACCCAGTTGGCCATTTATGTAATTTTGCTTAAACTTTTGTTTTAAAAAATGTAAAGGTTATTTTAGAAAATTTTGATTTTAGATAATTTTTGTTTTTTTTCTAAAAAAGTTCAATTTTGATTTAAAAAAATTTATTTTTCTCTCTAATATTTTGTTGAAAGTGCGGAAATTCGTTAAAAATTATTTTTAAGCACTTTTCTTTTTTTTCAATTATTTTCTTTTAAAATAATCCGCAGACAATAGTAGGTTTTGTGTGTGTGTTTTGTTTTAAAACTCAATCAGTAAATAAATAATACACGACAAGACACATTTATTAAAAGCAGAGCTGCGTCGAAATTTCGACTTTCGATATTTTTGGATTTCTTTCGAATTTCGAAGATTTTCTTGTTTCGACGCAGCTCTGATTAAAAGTCGTTCAGCAACTTCTCTTTATTTTTAAAAATTTTCCCGTTTTTGAATAAAATGAATATGTAACAAATTTTTTTAAAATTTTTATATTGTTTTAAAAACAAAAATTTTATTTTTATTTTATTAAATACTTTTTTTTAAAAGTAAGGAAAATTTTCTTTTGCTTCTACCTACTAAAATATGTTTGTGAGACATTTTATTTTTTTCGCCATATTTTGGAAAATAATGACTAATTTTTTTGTTTAAGAGATTAAACATTTTAGTTAAAAAAATTGAAGAAAATTCTCTTATTTTTTAATTTTAGAAATTAAAAATCACTTTTTAAATTCAACTATTCAATGAAGTGATTACTTTTTGTTGTATATTTTGATTAAAAACATGGTTGGAGGTCGTCGTATTCCTGGTAAAAATAATTTCTGCGGAAGGAATTGGTGTGTCTATGATGCTTGTGGTATGTTTTATTAATAGAATGTAGGTATTTGGGTGAGATAATGCCCGTTTTGATAGAGCAAAAAAATATTTTTTGCAAAAAAATATTTTTTGTGGTGGAATTAGTCCATCTTGTTTAGGACTGGATCCTTTCGAATTTCATGTTTTAGGATTTGTCTTATTCTGATGTGAGGGATTTTTAGTTTTAATTAGAGACCGGACCGAGACGATATCTCGATCGAAATCTCGATTATCGAGAATTTTTCGAGATCTCGATTCTCGTACGACAATCCTAGTCCGATCCCTAGTTTTAACTTTATTTTTTAGCAATTCGCTCATTAATTTTATTTTTATATTTTACACCTATTTGAGAAAAAGAAATTACCTACTATTTATCACCCAGAATATCATTTGCTGACCTTAATTCATCAAAAAATCTTTTAATTTAACCATTCAAAAAAACAGAATTTATTTCATTCAGGCATTGTTTGTGGTCTTTTTACATGGTTACTTCTTAGCTATGGCCAGTTTTGTATTTTGGCCATAATGATGACTTCCTTTGAAGACAACAAAATTCACCAGTCAATTAATTTTTTAATTTTTGAAATTCTTTTTGTTCTTTCTGGCGCTGCACATTTAAAAACAATGTTTTTCTTTTTCTAAAAATTCATTTAAAAAAATTCTTTTCAAAAGGTTTACTGATCCCGGTGCTGTTCCAAAGGGTACTTTAACAGAAGAATATATTGCACAATTAGAGAAGGAACAACAATTTAATGGGACTGTTTTATATAAATGTACAAAATGTTCTTCAATAAAGCCGGAAAGAGCCCATCATTGTTCTGTTTGTAAAAGATGTATAAGAAGTTTGTTTGTTTTTTAAATTTATTTTTAAATTAATTGACTTTTCAAAAATCTAATTCTGTTGACTTTTTCATAACTAAACTCTTAAAAATCCGGGTTTTGTCAAAAATTGTGGGTTCCGAACAACATGCTTTTGAAAATCCTTTCTTGAATCTGGTCCTAGTTCGAACTCCCATATGCCAGTACTTCGTTGCCCTTACACAGGGCCAAGGGCGTAGCCAGGAGGCTAAAATGAGGTGTTTTTTCACTTTCCACATTTCAGGGGGGGGGCTATAGCCCAGAAGCCCCCTGGCTACGCCCTTGCACAGGGCTGTAGCCGTGATTTTTTTCGGGGGTCCTGACCTTACATTATGTATTTAAACAAAAATCCACAAATTCCCGAAGAGTTGGATTTTTATGAAATTTATTTTGATTTTACTTTTTTGTATTTTTGTCCTTCTGATAAAATTTATTTCATTTTTATTTTAAAATTATTTTTTAGGAATGGATCATCATTGTCCTGTATGTCTTTTTTATATGTTTAATTCTTTAAAATATTTTTCCTTTCTTTTTTAGTGGGTAAACAATTGTGTTGGTGAAAATAATCAGGTAAGTAGAGTTTAATAAAAATTTAATTTTAAAAAAATTTTCAGAAATGTTTTGTTCTCTTTACGGTATTTTTTGATTAAATTTATTTTAAAAATTCCTTTCAAGTTCTACATATCTCTCCTTTCTTGTCATACACTTTATTGGGCTATTAGGGTATTTTTTAAAAATTTTTCTTTTAAATTCCCAAAATTTTTTCAGCAATTTGTTTGGTGTGTTGGAAGTGATTGGAAGCCCTGTTCTGTTTTTAGTCCACCAGCAACCACAATTCTTTTAATTTTTCTTTTATTTGAATCTGTTCTTTTTTCAATATTTACTGCTGTAATGTTTGGAACACAAATTTCGGCAATTTGTTCTGACCAAACTGGAATTGAGAATATAAAACAGGAAAGAAATGTATGGTTAAATTTTGTTTTATTTTTTTATTAAGTTTAAATCCCTTTCTTTTCATTTCTGGTCAAACATTCTCCAAGGACTTTCCCTGATACTTTAAACGCCCATAAATTCGGCCCAAAGTCATTTTGTAAAGAAAATGGTTATCACTTTAACATAGGAACTCAGGGTCCTTTATTTAATGGTACCAAAAATATATTGAATTCTCACAGACAGTGGACGATGTTCCCTTGTCAGCTTGACTGATTTTTAGTGAAAACTGTTTTTCTTCAGTAAAAACTTTTAACATAAGCAAATCTAAGGGGGTATAAATAAAATTTATTCATTGTTATGGTTACAAGTTTAATTGCTAAAAGTTGGTGTATATGTCCTTAGTCATCATATTCTTAAACTAAAAAATTAGAGGAAATTTACAAAGAATAATAAAAACATCGATTTGACTAACTTTTCTTGGGGGAATGATTAATTTTTCAAATCATATGAAAATTGAAAATAATTTTAAAAAAATCTTTTTAGTGGAATAATAATGGAAGGAGAAGTGTAAAACCCAATACAAACGAAGATATTGAAAATTGTGACAATAATAATAATAAATCTTCTCCAGCCTGGAAGAATTTACAAGTTGTTTTTGGTGGGGGAGGTGGTCAAAAATTTTCTTTTAAATGGCTGGTTTGTTCTCTTTTAAATAAAAATTATTTTTTAAATTATTTTTAAAGAATCCATTTGATGTTCCCTACCATTCAGAAAAAGCTTTTGAATTTTCTGTTTAAAAAATTGAATTTTACTTGAAATTTAACACCTCAAAAACACTAAATATATTTAGCAGCATATATGTATTCTCTGATTTTTGACATTCCATTAACTAAATTATGTGTAGAATATGTCATTTTAATAATGAGTAATTTTTCAATAGAAAAACGATTAATTTTGTTTCCAAATTAAAATGTTTGTGTTCCCCGTAATTTTTCAATTTCATTTCTCTTGGAGTTTTTCTCTTGGAAAACTCCAAACTCCTTGGAAAACTCCTCACGGAAAATTCCAAAAACTTTTGGAGTTTTTTAAAACATTTTTTGGTTTATGGCTTTCTTTTAATTTTTTTGGATTTTTTGGTTTATACTGGTGGTCCTTTCAATTTAATTTGTATAAAACTAAAACGATCCATTTACTTTAAAACACTACTGGAGAATCAGAAATTAACCACAAAACTTAAAAATTGTAATTAATACGGGGAACAAACTAAACTTTTACTAAAAAAGAATTAAAATGACATATTCTTCTATTATAGGTATACAAAAAAGATTCTTTTCAATTTTTCATGTTTTATTAGAAATTATTTTAATATTTGTTTGACATTTTATAATTATTTTGTTTGTATTTCTCTCTATAAAGGACAAGCATTTTAATTTTTTTTAGAAATTTTATTTTCAATTTTTCCAAATTTATTGTGCTTGTCCTTTCCTCCTTTTCCTTTTATTTTGGACATTTTACTGTCAAACTTTTTTATATTGCCAATATATATTTAATTATATCTAGTTTTTATTTTTATTTTACTCATCTCCAAAATCTCAAATTTTTAATTTTATAAAATTACGCAAAAGTTTTGAATTAAATTATTTTAAATTAATAGACTATATTATTTCGATTAATTATCCGTTCAAGGAAAGAATTAAAAAAAAAATCCGTTCAAAAATTATTTTTCCGTTCAATTAAGTACCCAGGGTTATTTGTAATTTCAAACATGTTCTAAGAAACTTTTGTGTATTTTCTTCTGCATTTTTCTTTTTAATGTACTTTTTGTTGATCAAATTCTCTCATATTTTTATAGATTTAAAAAAATATTTAGACAATTATTTAAAAATATTTTGAAGAAAAATTTCTTTCTATTTTTTTGTTCTACTCTTTAATTTTATTTTTTTGTATTTAAATATAATTTAGATTAAATATTGTTTACTTAAATTCGTTTCTAAATTGAAAAATAGAATTTTTTGAATTTTTATTTTTTAAAAATTATTTTTAATTTTCAAACATTTTTCTTTAAATTTTTTAAAATTTAAAATGCTTCGTACACGTTCAATTCGTTCTTCTCAACCACCAGCCTTTTTAATGAATATAATTAAACATTCTGCATTGATAGGCTTTTTATTTTTTGTTTTGGCTATTATTTATACTTTTTTGTTAATTTCTGGAGAAATTGGGGAATATACAAAAATACAAGAAAATGCTCTTTTGGTAGGGGAAAATAGAAAGTTATTTTGAAAAAAAATATTTTATAGGCAGGGCTAGTTGATGAACGTTGGCATGATATAAATAAATTATCTCAATTACTCGAGGATTTGGGTGAAATTAAAAATAATCAAATGTAAATTTTAAATTTAATTTTTTTTCAAATTTTTTTTACTGGAAAAAGTCTAAAAAATTATTTTTTATTTAAACATTAATATATTTTAAAATTATTTTAAGAATTAAAAAAATTTCCCTTCTTATTTAACTTAAGATTTAAGACTGATTGACAGACCTTGATCTTTTCTTAGGTTCAGATTCGAGATATTTTTTTTCAGAGTACCTTGATTTTTTTATTGGCTCAGAGCTAAGAATCACGTTAAAATAGACAATTTATTTGTTTTATAATTTTTCTGAATGTTAGTGACCTTTCTTAAGGTCCTTTTCTGTGAATAAATAAAAATTAAAATCGAGGTTAAGAATTGAGAATTAATTTAAAAAATTAAAAAAATCTCGGTATTTAATTTCTATGAAATTAATTCCTCAAAAATAATCTTTAAAATTATTATATTTAACTTCTATTCCTAAAATTTCCTCTTTTTCTAAAATTTATTTTTATCATTCTAGTGAAATACGAAATTTTATTTTTGATGAATTTGTTAAAATGCGAGTTGAAGTTTATCGGCAAAAGTTTAAATTATTGCCTTCTTTTAAAGTAAATTTAATTTTTAAAAAATTAAAAAAAAATATTTTTAAAGTTAAATAATACTTCAAATGGAGAAAATATTTACGGAATTATTAGGGCATTCCGGGCTTCGCCTGTCGAGGCTATTTTATTGGCAGTACCTACAACTAGTATTGAGTCAATTGCTGTGGCTTTGGCTTTTGCTGATTATGCTAAGGGTAAAAATAATTTTTAAATTTAATTGTAAAAACTTGTAGAAATTAAAAACTAAAGGGCAAATTACCATCTGACATTTGGTAGATTTTTATTTATTGCCAGAAAGCATTAAATAACAATAAAAGTTAGAACCTTATTAAAAGCTTTTTATAGAAACAAGTGATGAGTTTATATCCTCGAATAGTCTAGCTCTTGTAACTTAACCAAATGGCTGTCTATTCTCAATTTAATTTCCTCAATCTTCTATCTGGAATTTTTGGACAGCGCCTTTAAAAGTTGTTTGTATTTACAGTCATAAAATTTCTAGGACAAAAATTAAATTGAGTTTGATATTTTTTAAACTACTTATATGACTAGGATGTCCATTTGGTTTTAAATTCAAAATTATTATGACTAACTCAGAAGTAATGATTTTAAATTTTCAATAATCTTCTTTTCACTTTTCTAAAGACCAACTTTACTGGTCCCGTGATTTGGTTTTTCTTTTTGTCGATGGTGGGACAACCCAATCTGCTGATATTTGGCTTTCTGCTTATCATGGACAACAACAAAAGGAGGGAATTGAATTAATTGATGATGAATTAGAGGCACATGGAGGGACTTTTATTGGGGCGTTTGGATTGGATATAAATGGAAGTGTTTTTGAAAATGTTGAAGTATTACATGGAATGGTGAGGAGGAGGGTTTTTTAATTAAATTTTGAGCATTCAAGTAAAAAACTTTTCCAATTTATTAAGTACACTTGTTGGATCATAAGACTGGCTGCACGTAATCCTTAGTGATGTTCGGGTGTCAAAAAAGCCGAGAGTCGAGATCAAGACCGGGAATCAAACCCCGAGACCCAGGTCAAGAGATATCACTAGTAATCTTATTAGATAATTTCGATTTTAAATTAAATTTTAAAAAATCAAATTAAATTTTAAAAACTCTTGTTTTAGGCTTCCCAATATCTATTGGTTTAATTTGGTGATTTTATTTTGGATTTAGTGAAAAACCCCTCTCTCTATTAATCCCCCTCCTTATTAAACACAATTTTTCAATCCTAAACCTTTTCACACCCAAATTCCCCCGCCCCCCCCCCCGATAATTAAACCTACAAACACTATTTCCTAAAATTAAATTTTAAAAATTAAAAGATTAATGGAAAATTACCAAATATGGATCTCTTCGATTTGGCTGTTTTATTAACAGAAAAAGCTGGGGCAATTCCAACAGTTCATAAAATAACGCGGACAAGAAATCATTTTAATTTTAGAGGAGCTGCAAATACTTTTTTGAATGGAATTATTTCTCTTGTTTGTTTGTTTAAATTAAATTAAAAAATCTTTATTTTATTTACAAAAATTAGTTTATTGAATACATAGCTCTCAATTAGAACCCAAATTCTGAACACTGGATTCCCTACTAAAGTTTGGATAGAGACAAAGTCCTCTCAAAAATCTCGGTCTTCATTATTCCCGACATTTTTTAACCTTTCAGATTTCCAAAATATCTATCTCGATCATCCCCAAGTCATCTTGACCTGGGATTCATTTTTCGAATACCAAACAAAAATTTTTCTTGTATTTAAAATAAAGGTATCTATCTATTATTAAAAAAATAATTTTTAATTTTTAAAAGAGTTTTAACGAATTAGAGCCTTTTACTGCCATTTATGGACGTTATGGAATTAATGCAGTTACATTACGTGCCAACAAAAAACATTCTGGGCCAATTTCAATTGATTTGTCTGATATTGTTAAAATTATTGAAGGGGGAATGGTTGGGGGAGGAGAGAATAATTTTAAAAATATTTTTTTTAATTTTTAAGCGTTCTTTAAATAATTTATTAGAAAAATTCCATCATTCCTATTTACTTTATTTAATTATACATCCACATAGATTTGTCCCAGCAGCACTTTATATGCCTTTATTTGGATTAATTGTTGCCCCTATGTTTTTACCGGTATCTTTGAAAAGATTTTTTAATTAAAAAACTTTTTAAGACGATTTTATTTAAATTTTCTTTACAAAAATTAGTAGATTAATTAAAAATTCCTTAATTAAAGACACCCAATTTAATATACATTTTTTGGTTGTAGAAAAATTTGAAAAAATATAAAAGAAATTATCGAGATCGAGAATCTCAATAATTGGAAGTTTTTGATTAATTTCGTTTCAGTCCTATCTCTAGTTAGGATAATATTAAATGATTGGTTTTGTGAATTTTTTTGGATTTAATTAAAAGTTAATTTTAATTAATTAAGAAAGAGTCCATCAACAATTATGCTCATATCTATTTAAAATACTCCTCATAATTAGGTACAAAATTTCCAATCCCAAAAGGAGTAATTAATACCGAAGTCTGAATATTTAATTTATTTTTTAGACTTTACGTGAATGGTTTTTATTAAATCAAATAACAACTAAAACAACATCAATATTTCCATCAATTAAATTTATTTGTTTTTCACATTTATTATCTTTCTTATTTTATATCTTACAAATTAATTTATTTAAAGAAAATATTTTAATTAATTTATTTATTCCTTTAATTATTTTATTTTTAATTTTTAGAATTAAATTGTAAGTTTTTTAAAAAATTAAAAAATAATTTCTTTTATTTTTAGAAATTCAAAAAATTTTCATTTTTCCCGTTTTGTTATAAATTTGGAATTGTTATTATTTTTGGGTGCTCTTTCACTTGTTCATTTTCCTCTAACTTTAATTTTGTGTTTTGTTTTATTACCGATAGCTATTGTTGGGTTAAGTATGTAAGTTGGTTAATTTAATTGAAAAGAATTATTTTGTAAAATTTAATTTAAACTTTAAATCAAAAATTGGGGAAAATTTTATTGGAATGGATTTGGATAGAATTGTCAGCGGGAATGTCACGGGTCACTGAACTGAAAATTTCGGTAAAAAATTGAACACCGAAAAAAATCACTCGAAGTCCGATGCCCGACTCGGCTTTTTTCTCACCTTTTGCCATCCCTGATTGTCGATTTGAAACCAGACTGAGGAGATTTTTTGAGTTCGATTCTTCGTTTCGATTTTGGATATCCGAAGAGTTTCCTTCAAAAATTGATAACCCTTAGTTGTGGGATAGAAACGAATTTTGTGAAGGAAAGACCCAATCCAATAATAATATCCAATAATAATACTCTAACACGATGACTGATTAAAAAAATTTTTTTTCAAATTTATTTTAAGTAATTAGGGTTGTTGGCCCGATTCGGCCTCCGAAAGATCGAGTCGGGCATTGAATTTTGGCCTGAAAAAGACTCGATACCTGACTTGAAAACCCCAACCCTATAGGTAATGTAAATTTTTAAAAAAAATCTTTAAAAAATCTTTAAAAAATTTTTTTAATTTATATTTTTTCAGTTCAAAATCAACATCTTTCCTTTGTCGACTTTTCTTTTTTATATTTTTAAATCCAATTTCCTTATCTCTACCAATTATTTATTATCGTTTATGTACATCAATTACAATAAATAAATGTTGGAATAATTTAACTTTAAATTTAATTGAAATTATTAAATCTCATTTATTTTATGGAAGTTGGTTATTTGCTTTGTTAATTGGACCTGGTAAAAATTAAATTAAAATTTAATTAATTTTCCCTTCAAGTTTTTGCCATTTGTTTATGTCAAATACAAATATTATTTTCAATTGTGGACGATTCTAAAATTAAAAAAGAGGAGGATGAGGAAGAGGAAAATATAGAAAATAAAGAATTGAAAAGTGATAAAGAAAAGAAGAATGAATAAAATTTTAAAAAAGTTTTTGTAATTTTGAATTTTGTATTAAGACTTAAAATAGTGAACAATCGGTAAAATTGAAGTTCGTATACCCCTTCCTTCATTCCTCAAAATATTAAAAATGAGAGGGTAAACTATCTAAATTAAAGTGATTTGTATTTTATGAGCCTTATTATTAGGAGTTCGATTTTTCGAGTCCGGTCTACGTTCGAGTCATTTTTTATTCGTGCCTCGTTTTTATCGAACAGGGCACCAAATCTTTTTCGGGGCAAGATTCCACTAAAAATATTAAACAAAAATTAATACAAATGCATGGGAGCGAGTGTTGGCATCTTTATTTTTCAAAGAAACCAAGTAAAGTCCCTCTCGATCTTTTTCCTTATCCAGATTTTGATCCTCCCCAAAGGGAGGAATGCGCCGTTCCCGGAGGTAAGTGCAAGACCGGGCCGACGCGCGGCAGAGAGGAAGCAAGCTTCCACCTCACGCCCTTTTCCAAAAATTGGTTAATCTCTTTGATCCCGGTAGGGATCGTTACGGAGATTAAGCCGTAAAGAACAGATACTACACTTTGATCTTAGCCAAAAGGCCGAGAAGCGATGGCTAAACTGCGTAAGTAACTATAGAAATGAATTTTATTTTAAAAAGAAAAGCATAGTTTATAAAAGAAGGTAGAATTTGGTAAGAGAAAATGTGTGAGAGAGTAGACTTTTTGATTTAAAAAGAAAGCAGAGGAAAACAGAAATGAAGGAAATGGCTGGTAAATAAAGAAGAGAGAGAATGATGAATAAATGACAGACAGCAAAAGATTTTTAATTATGTGAATGGGTAGTGAGTTAAGAGATGTATGAACGGGCTTTTGAGTCTCACGCCTATTATAGCCGTAACGGAGGAATAGTGGAGGAATAGGGCTGCGGCCATAACGGCGCAAGCCATAACTTGCTTCAAATTTACGAATCTTATTAAATTAAGTATTAAACGATTTCTCTCATCGAGCTAAAGAGATCTGTACCAAAATTGATAAGGGCCAGAAATTTTCCAACAAGTTATGCTATAATTTAATTTTTAATTAACCTCTAATTGTTTTTTTAGTGCTGAAAAAATATAAATATTCGTTCAAGAAATGATATATCTCTCGGGACAACTTTAACCACTCTAAAAGTCGTAGGTCTTAGGTTGTCGAAACCCCCCGTGAAAAATCATGATTTACGTAAAGGAGAAAATCCTTACTACGTTTGCGTCTGACGACGACAAACGAGTAGATGTTACTCCTCACTGATCATCCTTTAAAATTTAATCAACAATTTTAATTACAAAAAAGTGGCACTATATACACAAAATTATATACATTCTTAATACTATTTATTATCACAATATCGAGAGATATTTATCTATTTATCTACCTACATCCCCCTTCTCTTTTTTATTCTTTTTATGTTGCAGGCATCGACATCCAATCAGGGAGTTCCTTCGTCTGCAAATCTGGCGCTTTTCTTTTAAGTGCATCCAAGAAGCTTTTCAATATCATTTCATATTTGGGACTTGTAGTTCCAGGGGTTCGATTGAGTTTACTAAAAAAGAATAATCTTTTAAAAGATTAATCCGATTAATTTTACTGATATAGAAGACGAATCTCTCTAGGCAAACGAGTGAAGACAACATGATGGGCAAAAGTTCCACGCAATTGAGCAGAGACAGCAACCGTTTTTGCTGCACGCCAAGGAAGCCTTTAAAAATAAAATTTTTGTTTAAAAAATATTTTTTTATTTTTACTCACTTTCCACTAATCAATTCGGCAACAATATAGATTACAGAAATAAAGTCATCTGCTGGACCCTGAAAAAAATAAATTTAATCAGAAGCACCTTAATGAGGAGGGGAGTTTTAAGGGGAGACCCCACAAAAATTACTCTCCCAAGTCTCTCACTTATCCCAACATTTATTCAACTCTCTCAGTTATCCCTTTACTCTCAACAGGGTATGATAATTAAATGAGAAAAGTCTCTCCAATCAAGTACCTGAACATGCCGACTAAGAGCTCTCTTTGAACTATATTTGCGTGTGCCAACCAAATCGTTTTGCTTGTTCTGTCTAAAAAATTTAAAAATTAATTGAATTCTGTTTCGTTATTCCCTCCCACCTGGAAGGCCATTTAACAGCCAAACTAAAATCCACGTGCATAACATCATCCCTTAAGCCTTCTATTGTGAATGGAGTCTTCAACAAAAAGTTCCAAGGAGTAACATAGCGATGGATGAATCCCAATTTGTGAAGAGAGTTCAAAGCTTGTACTAGACCAATTCCAACATTTAAAGCAAGCCAAGGCTCCACAATCCTTTAAAAAAGACAAAAATTAAAGTAAAACTTTTTCTCTCTTTCTCTCACCCAAGAGGAGCATTTGCCAACAAAGAACTAACAAAAACTCCTGCCGGCATAGTGTAAAGAATTGCTGGTCTATTAATCCAATCCGGATCGTGTTCGTATTGCTGGAATTCTTCAATGCCAAAGACAAGCCTTTTCAATTTCCCTTTCAATACACATTTTGGGATGTGAGGAAACTTAAGCCCGTTCTTTCCTTCTTTTGCATCATGAGCTCTCGAGACTTGCAGGAATGCATCAAATGACTCCTTTGCATCTCTTCGAGTTGCTTCTGGTCTAGCAATATATGCAACAACTGGCTAAAAATTAAAAAAATTTCTTTAAGAAGGAAAACTAAGCAATTACAGGTGCCCAAGGCTGCTGCGAGTTGAAGATACTGTAGATAGCCAAATCCCTTTCCATTTGATCGTCAAAAGGCTCCACAATCAGATAGGTGTCCTCAAAAATTCCGCAAACATTGTGGGCTCGTCTCGGCACTTCAAGAAAACGTCCTTCTCCCAGCAAACCTTCCCCAACAATCCCATCCTCCTTGTCGTCGTCCTTATCCTCTCCCTTCATATTGCTTGAGGCCGGAGTTTTGTCCATAGCAGATGAATCTGATCCAGCCGTTCCACGTTCGCCTCTTGTAGCTCTGGATGTTTTCGAAGCAATGGACTTTGACTGTCCTCCACCCATGATGATCTTCTTTGCCTTGTGATTTGTTGTTGGTGTTGTTGTCGACTGATGTTGGGAAGTTTTAAATTGTTTTTGTTTAGGCCTTTTATAGTAACTAAAGAATACAACAACAACTAAATATTTTTTTGTTAAAGCCATCTTAAAAATAGGTAAGCTTGCTTTACAGTTCATTGTCTTAATGTCGTATTGTCCTATAGTCTCTCTAATTTATTAGAGTAGGCCTTTTTAAAAGTAGATATTATAAAAATTATGTTTTTTACATTTTATTATTAAGATAGAGAGAAAAATAGGAAACAGGGAGAGCAAGGGATTGAGAAAAAATTCTCTTTTCTTTTTAGAACAGCGACACTTATTTCCAATAAATTTTCATCCATCTTTATATTTAGAAAATTTATACTATCTCTTGTTCATTCCAAATGGACATATACTAAAATTGGAACAATACAGAGAAGATTAGCATGGCCCCTGCGCAAGGATGACACGCAAATTCGTGAAGCGTTCCAAATTTTTTGTACAATTTGGATTAATTTTTAGAGGCTGGTTTATTAATTTTTAATTAATTTTTGGTTATTTTTATTCTGATTCGAGTTAATCAGAAAATCTTTTGTGCTCTGCTGGTTCTTGGCTCTTTCAAATATCGAAACTGACTTTTGAACTGCCTTTTTTACTGGCTAGCATCACTTTAATAGACTTTTTAGTTGTTTCTTTCAATTATTTTACATGCCAAAATCCCTTTATATCCATTAATTATTTTAGAAACTATCCAAAAAAGTAATAAATAAATAAAAACCCTCTCCATTATCGACCATCTGCTATTTTACACAAACTTTTTAATCCTCCCCTTTTGACCATTCTCGTTGACCCTTTGGAGGATATTTTAACGGAAATATTTTTATAAAAAGCACCTGTTCTTTGACAATTGACTACTTTTTGGATGACTAAACACAACAATATATGCTTAAAGGATTTGTAAAGTTTCCTTACTCCATTCCGTTCCGAAAAGGGAAAAAGTATTGGAAGTGAAAGGAGTTAAAGGTAAAAAAAGAAGTCAAAAGCAGATTAAAAGAAAAATTTTTTTTGGTTTATTTTTATGTTTTGGAAAGAAATTTTAGTGGCAAATAGTAGTAAATGTATTAAAAGTTTAGAAAATCCTTTTCATTCCCATTCATTCCCTTCCTTCCTTTCCCTCATTCTTTACCTTATTTCGAAAACACATTTGTGTATGTATTACATATTTTAAATGATATATTTTGTTTATTATTTATTGTTAAATTTATTTAGGAGTACAATATTAAGTAGAAAATGAAATTATAAATTATATTAAGGATTATTTTTGACTAAAGATATATTAATTAATAATGTTATTCTTCTTTTTATAATAACATTTACAAATTTTTTTTGATTTTCAATAAATTATTCTCGAACATTTTTTATACTTATTTTAAAGGACACTTAAAGAACTAATTTTTTGTATTGAAATTTTAATCGAAAGAAACTAATTTAACTAATTTAACGGCCTTGGTCCTATCTTTTTTTTCTGGCACTGTATATATTAGTAATAAATATTAGAATTAAAAAAAAATAAAATTTTGATTTATTAATATTATTTCAATTCTAAAAATTAACAAAAATTTATTATGACTTATTGAGAATTTGAGAAAATTATAAAAGATTTATTTTTATATTTAATTTATTTTAATTATTTGGATTTATTAAAATAAATTTTTATTATATTTTAAATAAAAATATATTTAATTATTTTAACTAATTATTTTAATAAATCCAAATAATTAAAATAAATTAAATATATAAAATTAATCTTTTATAATTTTCTCAAATTCTCAATAAGTCATAAAATAAATTATTTTTAAATTTTAGAATTCAAATAATACATATTAATAAATGAAAAATATAAAAATATTTAATAACTTTTAAAAATAACTTTAAAAAATTATAATTATTAGGCATGGATTAAATAATATCTAGTAATACTTTCAAAACTCTAATAAAATATTAACTTGTTATTTTTTACATTTTCTTCACTCTTTTTTTGCAAAAAAATTTTTATAAAAAATTATTAGAAAATTAAATTATATTTAAATAAAAATCCTTTCAAAATTCCCCAAATTTAACTTCGTTTATTGTCAAATTCAATTTTTTATTTCCTTTTTAATATTTGAGTAAAAATTTAAATTTTTAAAGTTATTTTTGAAAAGAAAAATTGTTTTTAGTAAAATTTGTTTTTAAAAATTTTTTTAGTAATTTATTCAAAAAATTTCCAAAAATTAATTTTCAATGTTTTTAATTTTTATTTGGACACCTTTTCTATTTCAATTTGTTTTAATTACTTGGTTAGCGGCTGCTTGCCGGTTTGTTTTGTTACTTTAAAATTAATTAAAAAATTAATTACTTAAATATTAAAAAACTTTTTTTCTATATTGAATACTATAATTTTTGAATTTGTCTATTAACTGATTCCTCATAATCAAAGGTCAAAATAAACTTTCAAGCATTTTACCCTCAAACGATTCCCCGTATATCAACAAAATAAATTACCTTATTTTCTCAATTAATTTCCCATACCAAGGATGGTTGTAGTGTTTCGCCGAAAGTTCCGGTTCCGTTAGGCCGGAAGTTCCGGGATTTTTTGGTTCCGTTTCCGGCCAAATTTGCGGTTCCGGCGAAACACTAATGGGTCGGAACAATAATTCCCCTCCTCCAAAACTCTAATAATTCCCTCTCCCTCGAATAATTTCCCCTCCCATCAGTGGATTGGAATATCAATTCCACAGGGTAATTAATCGAGAAATTAATCGAGTTACAGAGAACCCTTATTTCTAACTAAATATAAAATAGCCAAAAATAAAATAAAAATTTTTTAAAAGGACCCCAATAAATAAATCCACATTGTGGGCTAATTGTAAATGTCAAGAAATTGAAAAAGAAAATGAGGAGGAAGAAGAAGAAAATATTTTATTTGACGAAGAAACAAAAGAAGAAAAAAATAAAAATAATAAAATAAAAATAATTAATAATTATTTAAATTGCAATGAAGAAGATTGGTTGGAATTACCTTTATTAAATGAAATTTGGGAGAAAAAAGAAGGAAATTTACTAAATTTGGTAAAAAATAAATCAGAAAATTTTAAATATTATTAAAAATATTTAGCTTTGAAAGAAATATTTGAGGGAGGGGGGAGGAGGGAGAACGGGGCTTTGAATACTTTATTGAAGGTTTTTGTTTGTTTTATTTTTTTATTAGGTATCAGGGATGGGACGGTTTGAAGAAAGTCGGTCCCTCCCTGATAGGTATGTATTGCCGATTATTTTTAATTACCGTATTACTCCGGATAATTATTGTTTTAACCTAAGTATAAATTATTGGAGAGAGAGTAATTAATCGAAGGGGGGGGGAGGGGACGGCAATTAATTGTGTAGATAATATGTATTTAGATGTAAGAAATATTTAAGATAATTCACTATCAAATTATTAGCATATTCTTCCTTCTCTATTAAAAAAAATAAAACTTTAAAATTAAAATTTATTTAAATATTTAATCAAAAATTTATCTTTAAGCAACAACCAAATAATATAAATATTTTAACAATTAAAAACACAAAAATACGTACATTGGGGCAAGATGTTTTTAGAACAGAACCAAAAATACAAAAATTAGATTTGTCACAAAATAAAATTGAAATATTAAATGCTAATACTTTTAGAGGGTTGGAGGTATAATTTATTTAAAATTTTATTAGTTTAGATTTTTTAAATTTATTTACTTTTGTTTAATCTCTTTTTTAACCTATTTTCTGTAAGTTATAAAAATATAAATTATTTCCATTAATTTTTAAATAGTCAGACATTTATTGTTCCTGCTTCTCCCCCAATACAAAATAAAGTTCTATTGTAAACACAATTTTTTCTCGAATCCTTATCCAATTTAAGATAAATTTCATTACAAGATAAATTTATTTTAAGGATATATTTAGAATGGAGGTCGACTATAGATATGAATGTTAAGCTTTTCATCGGTTTCGTCTTTTTAATCTTTTTCCTTTCAGTCTTTTTCTTTTTAATTTTTTAATTCCGACAAATCCTTTATGTAATTATTAAAATAATTAATTTTTCTTTTTAAAGGCCAATTTATTAGAATTAATATTAAAATCAAATAAATTCCATTCCCCATCATTAGAATGGTTACCTTCATTTACACATTTACAAAATTTAGAAAAATTAAATTTAGAAGATAATAAAATTGAAAATTTTGAAGATTTTTTATTTAATATAAAATTAAATAATTTACAATTTTTACATTTGGATTTTAATAAAGTAAGCTTTTTGGAAATTAATAAAAATAAAAATTTTTTGAATTATTTTTGAATTAAAACAACCTCAATTTTTAAAAGGCAAATTTTAAAATTAGGATAGGGGAAGGGAAGGTAGATGTTTTGTTTCATCGGAGCTGAAATTTTGACCGGAACCGGATCCAATTTGAGAACCTCTAGTAGTTGTCCAAACAAGATATTCCAATTTAATGTAATACTCATTATAAGCCAAAAAAAGTTTTTTAACCTCAAGGAAGCATAGTAAGACCCGATGTTATTAAAAATTATGCAGAAGATGACATCCTAGATTTATCTTTTTGATAAATTATTTATGGTATATCTGCGGAAATTCTTTGCTGATTTAAAATAAATATATAATTTTATTTTAGATTTCAACAATAAATATATCAACAACAACAACAAATAATTTAATAAATAATAATTTCCCTTCACTTCAAGTTTTAACTTTATCAAATAATTTAATTGAATTTGTTAATTTTGAACATTTTCCAAAAACTATTGGTTTTGTCGATTTGAGTAATAATTTAATTAAAAATGTATTTTTTAATTTATTTATTTAAATTTGGGGGATTTTACATACAAGTTTGGGGATGTAAAATTTGAAACTGAGAGCTATTTTGGGTGATGTAAGAATCGAGATCCGACTGCAATTTTTTGAAGTTTAAAAATTAATTTTCGGGGGCTCTAATTTAATAAAAAATGGGAAATACTGAATGATTATTGGGAAAATATTGAAAAAAATATTAAAATTTAATTTTTTCTAATTTTCCCTGCAGATATCCTTTAATTCTTTATTTAATTTAAATTTATTGTATATAATTAATTTACAACAAAACAATATTAAACAAATATTGTCAATTAATAATTCAGTAGAATCAACAATTTCTTTAGAACATTTAAATTTAGCTCAAAATTTAATTACTTCAATTAATTCAAATATATTTAATATTTTTAAAAGTATTAGAAGGTTGGATTTAAGTTATAATAAGGTAAATTTGGAATTTTAATAATTTTAATTTTATTTTTGAAAGAGTTTAAAATAATTTTAAAAAATTCATTTTAAAAATAAAATTCTGCCAACAAAATTCTGCATTATTTTATTTTAACTCTTTTTTCGAACATTGTACAATATTTAAAATGGATATATTTTGATATAAATTTATATGGAATAAGAAAAATAAAATATTCTGTACAAATTTATTGTGATGTTAATATTTTTTGAAGATTTTATATTTTTTTAAATAATTTTTAAACTGTCCAAGATCAGAAGAATATTCCCCAAAAGAACAAAAAATAAAATGTTGCGGAATTTTATTCGCAGCCTTAAATTTTATATTTTTTAAAATTTTAATTTAGCTTTTTTAGTCTAAATTT
Source organism: Meloidogyne incognita (assembly GCA_036172945.1). Classification (NCBI taxonomy): domain Eukaryota; kingdom Metazoa; phylum Nematoda; class Chromadorea; order Rhabditida; family Meloidogynidae; genus Meloidogyne; species Meloidogyne incognita. The sequence continues at coordinate 1,132,776 of JARQAC010000013.1, forward strand.
AAATTCTTTTATTTTTTTTGACATTAAAAAAATTTTTTTAATTTAATTTAGATAATTTAAATTCTTACTCATTCACCTCATAAAATCAACAAAATATAACGTTAAAAAATTTTTTCCAGATCACTTCAATAGAAGAAACTTCATTTAATTCATTAATTTTTATTGAAAGGTATTTAATTAATTTAGAAAAATAATTCTCTTTTTAATTTTCCAGTCTAGATTTAAATTCAAATAAATTAAATAAATTACCTCTAAATTTATTTAAAAATAATTATTTAAATAATTCAATTAAACAAATTAATTTGGCTTTAAATAATTTTACAAAAATACCTATAAATTCTTTAAATTATTTAAATAATTTAATTTATTTAAATTTTGATGGAAATTATTTAAATAATGGAGAAAAAAATTATTTATTTAATAAAAATAATAAATTGAATGAATTAATTTTATCTAGAAATTTATTTGGTAAATTTAAAATTTAAATAAATGTTGGGGCTAATCGTACATTTAAATAAAAAAGTAGAAAAGAGAAAAGGGACAATATCCGAAAAAACAAAGATCCTAGTATTTCGAGTATTTGGATATCCAAAAATAACCCCAGATATCTCAATCAGTTTCCTAGATTTGAGCAAAACCTTTAAAAACCCAGTAAGGCCTGTAAGTTCAGTCTCGGTGGATCATCAAAATTTAAATTAAAAATCTCGTATAAATTTTGTAAATAATTAAATTCATTAATAACAGAAAATTTAAATTAATATTCTTTCTAATTAAAATTAAATTTCCTTCCAAAACACTTTTTCTCGTTTAAAAAATAAATTTTATTATATAAATAATATTAAAAAATTAAAAATTTTCTTTTCACCTTTTTTCTAGAGACAATTCCAACAGAAATACTAAACAAATTAAATTCTCTACAACTACTCGATCTTTCGTTTAATTTAATTTCAAAAATTGGTAAAATGGCTTTTGGATCTTATTATGAAGGATTGGAAGGTTCTAGTCCTTTACAGAAATTAAATTTGGCTAATAATTTTATTGAGGAATTGGTTGGTAATTATTTTTGTTTAGATTTTATTTAAATTTAAAAGCTGAAATTCGATTTCTTGGTCAATTTTAGTAAATTAATATTTCTAGAGGGGGTTGACAAAATTGGATTTATTTTTGGGATTAATTAGGGAATATTTTTGAATTAATATTGAATACATATTCCTAAATTTTTTTTAACGAAATTTGTCTGGGTTTCCTGATTTTCAAGTTCTGATAAAAATAAATTCAAGTTAATGGTTGTTTATTACCGATTATTCTCTCCGGGCGTTTACCTGGATTTTGGTTTCTTAACCCTTTTTAAAATTACCTAATTAAAAAATATTTTTTTGTCTAAATTTAAAGTCAGAACCCTCAACTTTCCTTTACCTTGTAAATCTCATTCAATTAAATTTAAAAAACAACAAAATTAAATTAATTACAAAATCGGCAATAGAAAGGCTTGAATCTTTGGAAATAATTAATTTAGAGGTTTTTTAAATTAATCAGGAATTTTAATCCTTAATTTTAATTAAAGCAAAATAAATTAACAGAAATTTCTCTCCATTCATTTTCTTCACTTTTAAAATTAAAAGAATTAAATTTAGAAGGAAATTTAATTAATTTATTGCCTAATTATTATTTTGAATATTTTTTAAATTTATTTAAATTAAATTTGGCTAAAAATAAAATTAAAGAAATTAATTCTAAAATATTTCAATCAACCAATATTTTACCGGTAATTAATTTTTTTAGAATTATTTTTAATAATTTAAATTCAATAAACGTACCGAAATGTCTATCTCCAAAATTTATAAAATTTTGGACTATTTTTGGATTTTCAATCTTTCCAATTACTAGAGAGCGAGATTTTCAAAAAAACCTTGACCTTGATTTTGGTTGGGTACTTTGACCAGATTCTTGACCTTGAGTCAAGGAAAAATCAAGGAACGCTGAAAAATGCCTTGATTTGGACTCTGTATCCAAGAAAAATCAAGGTCCGGATTTAGATCCAGACCGCTCTCTACCAATTACATTTACTCGTACCCTAAACTAAATTTCAATTTTGCCAAAATTTTTCTATGCATAATGTAAACGAGGAATTTTTAAATAATTTTTAGACAATGAATCTAAACTAGAATCTTTATTGTAGTCCAATTTTTAAATTTTTTTTAAATTAGTCTAGTCAATAGAGACTAATTAAAATGATAATTAAATATTAAATAAAAAACTTTCTTTGTTCCTTTAATTAATTTTAAAATTAAATTTTAGATTAAAATATTAAATTTGGCACACAATAAAATTACAAATATCCAACAAGAATCATTCCAAAATTTACCTAAATTAGAACAATTATTTATTAACAATAATAAATTAAATATATTGGAAACTAAAGTAATTTTTAAATAAATAAATTAATTAATTAAAATTTTAATTTAATTTAAAGACATTCAATTCCCTCAATAAATTAAAATATTTATTTATTTCTAATAATTATGTAAGTTTTTTATTTTTATCAATTGACTAACTTGGAGCAGGGAAGGGAGGGAGGGGGATGTGTTTTCTAGTGTCTGTTTCAAAGGGGGCTTTTTCGCTTTTGGGGCTACCGTATTGTCTCTAATAGAAGCCAATCTCCAATAGAAGCCCATGCCCTATTATAAGCCCACCCGATGAGGGGTATTGAAAAATACGAGCCCAGGACTTGTATTAGAGACAATACGCTATTTAGGTTTTAACCAATATTCTTTTAACTTAATTAATTAACATAGAAATTTAAATTTTAGATAAACGAATTAAAGGAGAATGTGTTTAATAATTTACCCTTTTTGGAAAAACTTTATCTTTCAAATAACAAAGTTTATTCAATTTATTTATTCCTTAATTTTAATTTTTTCAGTTAAATTTAACCAAACCAAATTTATTTAAATTACCAAAACTCAAATTAATTGATATTTCAAATAATTTAATTGAAATATTTAAATTAGAACAATTTGTGGATTCTCAATTACTTGAATATATTAATTTATCTAATAATAAATTAAAAAGGTTTGGGAGGTTTTTAAATACATATATTTTATTTTACATTATAAGTATACATTGGATTTTCATAGAATATCATCCATTAATAGAACTCTTCTTTTTTTTTGCCCAGGGATTTAGCCGACAAAAAATAAATTCGAGAGGGAATTAGGTCAACTACTAGATCCTTGGTTCTGAGTGTGACTTGCTATAAAGATTCGATTAAATTATGAAAGGTACCATGTACCGTCAAATGAAAAATCCCAATCGCAATTTTTAAGGAATCCCTTTTTTAACTAAAAAATATCTTTTTTCAAAAATAATTTTAAATTTAAAAGATTTAATATTCAACAAACAATTAATTCACTTAAAATATTTATTGCCAAAAATAATCAAATAGAATTTTTAAATTCTGAAATGCTTCAAAGTTTTGGACAACTTGAGAATGTTGATTTAAGTTATAATGAATTAATTGTAAAATTTAAATTAATTATTTAATTAAATTAAAAAGGAATTAAATTCTGGAGCATTTTGGGGAAGTACTCGTCTTACAAAAATATTACTTGGAAATAATAATTTGAGAAAAATTTGGAAAAATACTTTTAAAGATCAAGTAAATATTTTTTAATTTAAAAATTAAATAATTTAAATGAGAATCACAAAAAAAAATTTTTTTTAATTAAAAGTAATAAAGTCAAATCTCGTTACTATATACTCCCACTAAAATACGCTCCAATCTAGTTTTGGTTTTTTAAACGTGCTAGGCTTTGGGGTAAGGAGAGTATGGGTTAGAGAGATGTTTAAGCTTCAACTTTAGTTTACAAAACATTTTCGTGTAGGATATTTTCAGCTTCAAGGATGTATGTTATAAATGAGATTCGATTGGATAAAAATAATTAAATAAATAATAAAAAATTTGTCTCGGATATTTTTGGCTGAAAGCTTATTATAGCTAAACTTTGCCGAAATCAATTTTAAAAAACCCCAAACAGAAATACCCGCTAAAACATGAAATTTAACTTTTAAAAATTTGGTTATAATTTTTGAAATTGATGATTTTAACAACCAAACTTAATTAATTAATTATCATTATTATTATAATTAATTATGAACCTAATTATATTATTTATGATTGAAAAATTTAAAAATAGGCATCTTTTTTGTTTTAAAATTCCTTTTTTAAGAAACAAATTCAATTTTTGGATTTAAGTGGAAATATGCTTAACAGTTTAGAAGAGGTAAAAAATTAATATTTTAATTAAAAAATTTAAAATTATTTTTAAGGGAATATTTGGCAAAAATAATTTAATTTCTTTGGATTTAAGCAAAAATAATTTTTCTATTTTCCCAACAAAAGGATTAATTTCTGTTAGAAAAAGGTATTTTTAAATTTAAAATAAATTTTTTAAAAAATATTTTCAAGTCTAAACTCACTTAATTTGGCAAATAATGCATTAAAAATAATTGAAAAAAATAATTTTGAAGAAATAAATAATTTAAATTATTTGTGCCTCTCTGAAAATAAAATTGAAATTTTAGACGAGGTAATTTTGAATTTTTAAAATAAATTAGGTATTTAAATTAATTCCTATGAATATAAGAGAGCCTTCAGATACTAAATTCTTTACTACAGGTCTTTTGGGTGGTTGACATTTTTCCTTTAAAAAAGTCCTAATCGGAGTATGGGAGATATATGGAATTTTACCTTCGTTTTAACTAGAGCCTGGATGGTACCGTACTACCGACGGCATTTACCTATGTATTCAAATAAAATCATTATTTTCTGTATAAAATTGCCAAGAGGAATCACACATTTGGAAACTCGGGTGCTTTGAAACAACTCAGAAGGAACAGCGCGGGGTGTTTAGCTATAAGGAAGTACTGATAGAGGAAGTGGCATACCAAACCGATATCCCAACCGAAAATTTCCGGATACTCGGGGTTTTTTCGCTTCAAGATACTAGGAACCGCCAAACTCAAAGCCGACCGACCCCTAGTTTGGACAAAATTTTAAACAATCTCAAACAATTTAAAATACACATTTTATTACAACATACAAAGAGAGATATACAACATTATATACACAATTAATATATACAATCCAAGCAATAAACATACACATATACATTTATATATTATTTATAGAATACACACAAATAATCATCGCAAATATATATCCAATCTTCCCTTTTATATATTTTCCTTTTATCCTCATCATCTCTCCATTTCCTCTATCTTGTGCTACCAGTGTTGCGCATAGAGCTAGAAGTAGTGCCTGTAGTTCCAGTGCCGGCAGTTCCAAGAGCCTTCTTTTGCGATTCGGTTCTGCTCCTCACAGACTCGGTTTTGCTCCTCTGTGTGTGTTCCCGGACGCGTTCAGATGCGGCTGGACGAACACTGGCCCCGGCGCGGGCAGAAGTATTGGAGCGGACAGAAGTGCTGGAGCGGACAGAAGTGGTTGCAACATTGCTAGTACCTCCTGCTGTTATCGGCGGTCCTGGCGGTGGATATTGAACCGGCTTTTGTTTGCAGCAACATAGACGAATGATATGCCAAGTCAGAATGCTACAAAAAAAAGAAAAAAATTTTTATTTTGGATCAAGAGCTATTTTTTATTCTCACAGGATAAGAGCGATCATAACACCACCCAATGCACTGTCGACGAGTCGGCCATCATCCATGCAATCTTCCTGGAATGTTAAAAATTTATTTTTATCATTTAACAAAATTTTTGTTACCGAGGTCTGTGTTGGAGTAGCAGACGGTGGCTGTGGTTCAGGTTCTGAGAGAGCAACAGAAGGCACCGGAGCGAAGGCTGAGAGCATCAAGGCAATTGGCAACAGCAACAGAAGCACGTTGACGGACAGGGACCCTTTGCGGGTCAAGCAGAACATTATTACTTGCAGGGCAAAAGATGAGACCAAGTGTAGCGAATTTTTGAGAATTAGTAATTGGGGGTTTTTATAGTAAAATTTTTACGAAATTTTAACTTATTCCTTTGCTTAACAGCATTTCAACAATAAGGATATATTCGTTTTGTAGCTATACTCCACTATAGCTCCTGTCCTAGAGTGCCGGAAAATTGGGCTCTGGAAAATTGGGCTCCAAGATTTTTCGGAAAATTGGGCTCCAACTTTTCGGAAAATTGGGCTCCAGCGGAAATTTGGGCTCTACGTGAAAAAAACGGAAAATTGGGCTCCAATTTTTTAGGCGCGGGTAATTGTGGGCGTCAGAGTGAATTTTTGGATTTCAACGAAAAATGACACAAAATCAAACAACGTAAACCTATGGGCGTCGGCGAGGCGCTTGTGCAAAATCCCGCGCTTCGCGCGGGATTTTGCGGCACGCGCCTCGCGGGAGTCAACGGTCGCTGGGTCTACAACAATAACATAAACCTATACCTTTTACTTATTTTCAGCTTTGAAATGCCGACCTACCCACTAAGTATCAGCACAAAAATAGTTATTCCAGAGAATTTTGCGATATTTTTCGAATAAATCCAAAAATTCACTCTGACGCCCACAATTCCCCGCGCCTAAAAAATTGGAGCCCAATTTTCCGTTTTTTTCACCTAGAGCCCAAATTTCCGCTGGAGCCCAATTTTCCGAAAAGTTGGAGCCCAATTTTCCGAAAAATCTTGGAGCCCAATTTTCCAGAGCCCAATTTTCCGGACACCCCTGTCCTACAATCTTTAAAAAAACTAGTTCTATACTATCTAGTTTACTTTTATTTAAAAATTCATAAAAAGAAATTCTAAATCTTCTGTAAATCTTCACGAACTTTTTCTTTAACCCACCCGCTACTAATGCACCGTCTGATTAAATTTTCTCCACTTCTATGTCTTTACATATAAAAATAATTTTTGCTTAATAAATTAGTAGTTTTTAATACAGTACAGAATACCGATACGTCTTTATTAGTATTTCTGGTATTAAGATGCGGAATACGGTACCATACGAAATCCCTGGCTCTAGTTTTAACTTTAGAAAACAATTAATAAAGGGATAGATCCAGTTGTAATAGATTTAGTTTAGTATTTCCTAAATTATAAATTCAAATTTGTAATTATTTAATCTCTTAATAAAAGTAAAATAATATAAATATTTTTAAAGGAAGTTTTTTCACTTCTTCCAAAACTTAAACATCTCGATTTGAGGTAATTTTCAAAAAATTATTTAAAAAAATAAATTTATTTAGTGGAAATCCAGTAAATAGTTGGTCACCACACACTTTTCTGGTTTTTTAATTAATTTTAAATTTAAAAAAATTTAAAAATCCAAGGGTTTAAGCCAAATAATTACAAAAATAGATTTATCAAATGTTGGCCTATTTTCTCTACCTCGTCTGCGTTCATCTTCATTAGAATATTTAAATTTAAGCAATAATTTTATTTATGAAATTGACCCTAAAGAAATTGAAATATTCCCCTCTCTTCTCTCGCTTGATTTATCTGGAAATAGAATTGTTGAAATAAATGCACAAATTTTTGAAAAAATGCCTGAATTGAAAGTATTAAATATTAGCGATAATGGTAATAATTCTGTTATTTTTAATTATAATATTCTGATTTTGATTTTTAATTCTGATTTTTAAATTCTGGTTTCTAAATTCTGATATTTTAAATATATCAGAATTTCAATAAATTCTGATATTTCAATTTTTGATTTTAAATTCTGATTTTTAAATTCTGATTTTTTAAATTCTGGTTTTTAATTCTGTTTTCTAAATTCTGATATTTTAAATTTCTGATTTCAATTTTTCATTTTAAATTCTGATTTTTAAATTCTGATTTTTTAAATTCTGGTTTTTAATTCTGTTTTCTAAATTCTGATATTTTAAATTTCTGATTTCAATTTTTCATTTTAAATTCTGATTTTTAAATTCTGATTTTTTAAATTCTGGTTTTTAATTCTGTTTTCTAAATTCTGATATTTTAAATTTCTGATTTCAATTTTTCATTTTAAATTCTGATTTTTATTTTCTGATTTTTCAGATTCTGATTTTTAAATTTCTGACTCTGATATTTCTTATCAGAATTTATTTAGAATATTCTGATTTTAATACTTCTGATTATTTAAAAATTTTATTTTTTTTCTGATCTCCAATTACTGGACGACAACCACTTTCGTGCATTAACTCAATTAGAAAGTTTAACAATTGCTCGTTTACCACAACTTGTTTCTCTTCCTTCTCCTCATTCTTGGTCTAATTTAAAAAGATTGAAAGAACTTGAAGTAAATTTATTTTTAAATTTCTGAAATTTTTTCTTCTTCTCAGTTACATTCTTTACCACCAAATATTTCTCCACAAATTTCCAAAATTTTACAATTTTTACCTCCACTTCATTCTCTACATTTTGAAAGCCGTGAAGCTGAATTTACTGGTTCAGAATTGGAATTATTAGATTTAAGATTACTTCGAAAATTAACAATTACTGGAAGGTCTATTAGACGAGTTTTGTTGTTTTTTCAATTAAAAATAATTATTTTCTTTTAAATTTTCCAACAGATTTCCCCAAATGCTTTTAATAATCTTAGAGGTTTCCGTTTAGAATTAACAATTGAAGGAACTCAATTACGAGAATTCCCCATTCAATCATTACAAAATATTAAAGGAATTACTTTTTTACGTTTAAATTTATTGAATAATAAACAATTAAATTTTTTCAATTCCTTTGGAAATTTTAATTGGTCACCGCCTTTTTTGAATGGATATGGTACTATTTTGGAAAAATTGGAAATTAAGGTAAAATCTCAGAAATTAAAAAAAAAATTTTTAACGCTGAAACATGTCAAAAGCGATACGAATTAAGCTTTCGAATGGTATATAGATAATGTATATCGATAAAGTATTAATGCCAAAAACATGCTAGATCGACAAAACTTATTGCTCAACCTAATATTGTTTAAAAGAGTGATAAACTTAGAAAATATTTGAGATAAATTAGAGATATCCATTTTTATAGAGGGACATGAAAGTTGGTAGATTTTTACAAAATTTCCTTAGATACACACAGGGGTGTCGATTTTACCAAATTCTTTCGTTAATCGAAAGAAAATCTTTAATTTTTCGGTTTGAGAACCCGACAACCTTATTCTCAGCCAATCCACAATAAAAAGATTTTATTAAAGCAAAATTCACTTTTCTGTGATTGTAAAATGGCAGAATGGCTATTTAATTGGCTGGAAGTAAGGATATCCTCAAATGAAATATTAAATGATAAATTAATGATTGAAAGCCTTTTAATGCAAAGTGATTGTCTTATTGGTGATTCTTCTGTTTTAAATCAAGTAATAATTTAAATTTAATGGTTGTCTTATCTACAAATTTTTAATGGGGAATTTAGCTCAGTTTACTAGTCTTTTTTATTTTGTGTATAAAATAGAGTTCGAATTATAATTTTTGTTTTAGTTTAAACAAGGAATTAGAGGCTAAAACACGCTTTCTTTTAAATTTTGTTCAAAGAGAATCTAGGCCAGATTAATTCAAAGTTTCAATTTTTAATGTAAAATTTAGTTGCTTAGAAGGAATTTTGTAAGGATGATTTACCTATAGCATTTAAAACGCTTAGGCGGGGGTTGAACGATCTAAACGGATAAAAGGGAAAGCATTAGTCGATGCTCCAGTCGTTCAGGGGTAGAGCTCCTGTATGTGATGAGCGAAGCACCTAGCAATAACTGTCAGGAGGTCGCAGGTTCGAATCCTGCCCGATGGCTAAACTTTTCTAAACTCTTTCTATTTTATTTTAAAAATTAGCAATCTTTCTAAATAAAAATCTGTTCCAAATTTATTTAAAAATACATTTTTTACTAATTTTTAATTTTAAATTAATAGAAATTGGATAAATCAATTAAAAATAATCATATTGGATTTAAAACAATTTCAATAACCAATTGGATAAACGAATTGCGAGAGTTAGCAAAGGCTTCTGATTTTGAAAATTTCTATGAATTTTGTAATAATTTAAATGAAAAAGAAAATTCTGGAACTTCAAATTTAATTAATTTTAAAATATTTTATTTTATTATTTTATTTATTTCAATATTGAGAGTAATTAATTTATAAAAGAAAGATTTGGAAAAAAACAATTTTAAGATAATATACTTTATGTAGATTATGAAGGCACAAATATTTTAATTTTATAAAAAGTCTTAAAATATCATATTTCTTCGGTATCATCCAGCCAGAAATTTCGAATTAAAACTCTAAAAATTAAAATCATTTTTATTTTTCCAAAAAGGAACTAAAATAAAAAATTTAAATACGAGTTTTTAAAGCTAATTCCATCAAACTAATAGCAAAATCGTTATTTTTAGCTTTAAAGTCCATCCATTCTTTGCTGTTCAAAAACTTTTTTCGATTGGCTGCAATATATTTGACACAAGCCTTTTAAAATTTTTAAGTTAAAAATTAATTTTGGCACTTTTTGGATATACTGACCCCCCCCCCTTCCTATTTTAAGTATCATTTATTTTTCCCTTCTTCAATTTTTCTTTCATTTCACTTAATTTCTAAAGGAAAATAAACGACTGAATATGTAACTACTTAAATTAGAGAAGGGGGCGGTATATTCAAAAAAGTGCCTTAATTTTTAATTTAAATTAATTTTTTAATTTTTCATATATAAAAACCATTACATTTTCTACACTAGTAAGATAATATAGTTGAGAAAAACTGCACCGTTTGGCAAAGTTTTTTTGATCTGATAAAATAAATTGTGTAATTTTAATATTTAACATAAATATTTTAAAGATTTCGAATGTCATCTTTATGATTTACTTAAATTTGCTCTTTTATTACAGGGTGACCCAAAAAGTTTAGGACAAAAGTAATTTTGCCATAACTTTTTTTCTCATAAATATTTTTTTATATTTTTTCGTTTATTTTGTAGCTCAATTAATTCTCTATCATATAGTAAAATTAAAAATTTTTTGATTCAGGATTAAGAAAGTTATGTAATTTTAGGTACACCATATCAAAATTTTCCCCTTAAAATTTTATTTTCTGTATCTCAGAAAGGAGAAATCCAAACGGGATGATCTCAACAGAATTTAATTAAGATCATTAGCGAACCGGACAAATCTGAAAGATAAAAACTCCAACTCCTACATGGATGGCTCTGAGTAGATGTAAATCAGTTTTGGGGGGAATGCGATTTTCTCATTTTGGGAGGGTTACGCGTAATCGAATATCTCTTTAAGCGTTAGTCTAAAAAATTTTTTGCTTTATAATTTCTATAGATAAAGGACTGCTCTAGATGCCAAAAAAATTTTTTGTAATTCCGGCCATCTGTTCTAATGTTATAGGCAAAATGCCTCAAAAAAAGGTGCGACCTGAAGCAATAATTTTTCGCACTTTCCTTTAACCTTATCTCAAAGTAGAATAGGGGAAATTCTAAAAGATTTTTTTATTTTATTCTCCATTTAGTTCTCTATAATTTCATCATTATTTGATCTCATTATCTTTAGATTGAATAAAGTTATGGCATAAAAAGTTTGTCCTAAACTTTTTGGGTCACCCTGTACTTATCAAATTTTTACCGATTTTATACCGATTTTTAAAATACCGATTTTTAAAATTATTAAGCAAGAGACGTAAGCAGTTGAGCCCAGGAGACCAGTATTTGGAATTTGAAATTTGCTCGTACTCATACGTTCGTATAGGCCTTATTTTTTCCACGTACTTCGTACACAGGTACGAGTACGAATTTGGTGCGAGCTTTCAAACACTAGTTGAGACAAAATCTCTCCTATATATATTTTATTTTAAAACAACTGGCTTTTACTATTAAAATTAAAGCCATCTTATTGTAGATAATTTTATAAATTCTGAAGAATTTGCCCTGTGTAATTATCGTTTTAATCACTTCCTGGAGGAGGTAATTAGGTAATTATTATTATTTTAGCATATACGGTATTTTATTTTTATTAATTCTACCAATATTTGAAGCCATAATATTTTCGCATTTATACATCAAAGAATATACTTCGTATTTGTTTGCAAGTGCATATAATTCATCAATATTATTTTCCAATAAATTGCCTTAATTTTATTTAGACGAGGATTAAAAAACAAGAAAGAGAACTTGAATTAATTTGCCCAAGATAAAAATATTCAATCATAGCTTTAAAACACTCAGGGGAAGAATCAAGAATTTCGAGTTCGCCCTTAAATTTTAATGAATATTTTGAATTAATTTAATTTTTTTAAATTTTTCTCTAATTTTTAATCTGTCTCAGATTTGTATAAACATTGGCTTTGTTTTAGGATAAAAGTCATTAGTTTTGAAAATTAAAACCAGTTGTTAAGATTACTATTTTTAAAAATTTGCAACTTTTTAAGACATTCAGATCTCGATAACACATCTTTCCTTTCTTATTATAATATAATATGATTTGGTCTTATAATGGCATTTTACAACTCGATTCGGTTCTGAGGATGATTATCTTATCGAGATTTGACTGTAATTAAAACATTTTTTGCTTCAATCATATCCTTCTGTTTAAACATTGTTAAAAATACATTGCTGTTTTGAGCTAGAATACAACGATGGACATTTATTTTCTCGTCTCCAATCTGTAAAATAGAAAATAATTTTACCAAAAATTTAATACCTTAATGACAAAATCTGAAAGCGTTCTATCTAAAAACAAATCTTCTAGCAAATTTCGTTTTTCAATTTGATAAATCGAAATTTGATTATTTTCACATTTTATGTTGTGAGGCACAAATTCAACTTCACAATATAGCAGTATAGAACCTAAAGAAGCTAATTAACGTCGTTAAAAATGTCTGGAAATTTTTAACAATTTTTTGTCTTTTTCGTAAGATATTTACTGAGTTTCACCGGAAGTTCAGGTTCTGGGATCCGGAACTCAAATTAGATCCTTTACCGGTTCCGTTGAAACACTAATATTTAGTATTTTAATATGAATTTTTTCGCTAATGTTGGAAATATTTAAAAAATTTAAATAAATTTCACCATCAGCATGACAAATTTTCTCCAAATTAATATTGGATTTATCAGTTTCAGTTTTATGTCCAAAAGTTGTCGAATTAGGTCTAAAACGAAAAATATAAGATAAATAGTTCAATCGAAAGAGCTCGACGAACTGAGACGAATGACACCAAAATTATCGTGATTTAACAGATTTGGACAAAGTTCGATGGTACTTATCCCTTATACCACACCCCCTCAAAGTAGTGTCCAAAATGTCATATATGGGGTAATAAAGGGTGCTGATCACGATTATAGTGTTTATTTCTCAATATAAGAACCCCCTCACCCATAAATTGTCATGGTTCATAATGGTCAAACTTCAAGTTTGGATGCATTTGACTAGCACAATGGAGAAACGTTCAGTATGAAGCAAACCGCAATTTTGAAAAAATTTTGCAGCGTTTGATTCATCAGGACAACCCCCCATTAGTGTGTCGTAATTATAGGGCATTTTTTATTTATTTTTATTATTATGGGTTCAAATGAATGAAATCGTTTATATACTCATTAAACGACCAATAATCACACAGAAAATAAATATTAAATATTAGTGCATTAATATTTCTCATACCTATATATTTATTTAAATAAAAACTTGAAGTTTGACCATTATGAACCATGACAATTTATGGGTGAGGGGGTTCTTATATTGAGAAATAAACACCCTAATCGTGATCAGCACCCTTTATTACCCCATATATGACATTTTGGACACTACTTTGAGGGGGTGTGGTATAAGGGATAAGTACCAGTTCGATACAAAAATAAACCAATTAAACCTATGATCAATAAATAAACAAATTTAGCCGCTTGTGCAAATGGTACGCGTCTCGTGGGAGTCAACGGTCGTTGGGTTCTGCACCTCTATGCTTTTTCGGGACCTAAATCTCTGTACGAGGTATTTCCGCGTCTAGAGAGTGGTACTGTTCGAATCTTGTATTTTGTTTCGAAATTTTGCCACAGGTTTACTGTACCACAGCCAACTATCTAAGATATATGATTGGTATAACTTACAAACAAATATTTACAAGCTTCCCTACAATATCATAGGCATAAATATCATATTTAGCACACAAGTTAACTTTTGACTCTTTTAATCCTGTTTGAGTAAGCGAAACATAAGTACTAGCGCAATTGAGATATTGGTAAACGCGTAATTCCCAAACAACTGAAGGGCATTTTGGATTGTAAAAATTCTTGCCTGTATTAAGTTTGAAATAAAAATATGTACTATTGAAGAACATACTGGTCATATGCTTTTCCCCCAAGAATTCCTTGCGCAATTTTAAATCATATATTTTCCATTCAATTTTACATTTAATTAAATCAAGCTAATATAAGAAGAAAGATTTTGGAGAATAAATATGTATAATAAATTAAATTTACCTTATCAGAAACATCAAAGAACATTTTAATTTAAAGATTTAAAAAAGAAAAGATCAGGAAATATTTTAATAAAGTACTGAAAAATTATGAAATATATATAAGAATGGGTTTTAAAAACGAAAAAAATAGTGAGGATGTCTCGGTATATTGAAAACTTTTTGTGGAATGGCTGATCCTTATGTATTTTTGGCTTTAAGTATTGGTGATTATTTTCTGGAATAATCTGATTTTTGAAGAGCCAAGGACCTTTAAAACATTGACTTTAAGTATAGGGAACTAGTTAGCTGCAAACAAGAATTCGTAAATTCATAATAACATTGAAACAAATAACGAAATTAAACAAAAATTATTTTATTTTACAAAATGCTTATTAATAAATAAAAACTACACGTGTATCACAGTTCGTTTGAATAAATTAAAAACCTTGGTTTGTAATTTATTTAGCTTTTGTATCCTTATTTATAAATACATATTTTTAAATATTAACAGTTTCTCCTCCTTTTAATCCTTTCACAAACTATTAAATACTATATATGTAGATGATTAAACAAAAATTGCCTTCTACCTTAAACATACAATTCAAAATTTACCCTAAAACAATTTGTATTAGCTGCCGACAAGAATTCGCAAATTTAGTCAATCAGCAAAATCTTAAAGATAGATCAGTTCTGTTTGACCCTGACTACATAGTTCTTTTTCTATTCTCACTCTCTCTCTCTCCGAAAATGGAGACGGAGTCGGAGCAGCATTTAATTTAAAACATCTATGTGTCAAAATTTTCGTTTGGCAATTTTCGAATTCTTAAAATATGCCAAACGACATAACGCCAAAATCGGACAAAAGTGACGCCAAAACGCCATAACAAACGTTATCGTGCATAGCCCTCTTGTTAATCTTTCCTTAATATTTTAATTATTGAAATTAAATTTCCATTATTTTTAGTTGTATTTGTATGTCATCAGCGTCAGAATATTCATCAGATTTATCATCTTCGCTTATTTCTGGCTATACAAATTATTGCAGTTCCTGTAATCAAAACAGTAATATTTCCACTTCTTCGTCTTCATCTACTACTAATTCTCGTAAAAGTAGTCGTGAAACTGTTTCACCAACATATTTGCTTTCTACAAGTTCCTCTGGTTCATTGGAAAGTCTTAGAGCGCCTGCTGAAGTTTTTAAATTGTGACTGAATTTTCTATAAATTGTCTGGGAAATATTCCTTCATACTTTCCCATTCCCTTTTTCTAATTTAAAAAATTTTTTTTTGTTGAAAAATCCTCTTCTATAAAATTCTTCTTTATTTCAAACCCAAAAGATCGAATATTTTTTCTCCATATTTAATTTATTATTTTCGATCAACTGGGTGTTCACCAATATGTAGACCATTTCTTTTTATTTAAAAATTATTTTTTTATTTAATTCTCATCATTTTTAAAATTTATTTTAATTTAGAATTACAACAAAAACATATCAAATAATGAAAGACCAAATAGACAATAATCGTGAACTTCGATCCAAAATAAAGGATGATGATTTTATTAAACAACAATTGTCTTTGTTGTCTCCAGGAATTGATAATTCGGAAAAACGATTTTTGGTTCACGAGGTTTTTAATTTTTAAATAAATTTTGTGTAGGGTTTAAAGTTCACTCACATTTTGTTTGGGGACTCATTTTCTGCCTTTATAAAAATTATTTTTCCCCGGCCGGGTTCGAACCCACGACCCCCCCCCCTCCCTACCCATTTACCAAATATTTATTTTTTAGTTTACTCGTTCAGCAATGCTTTTGCCAGATTTTAATGAATATCAACGTCTTAGTCCGTTAATTAATGCTTTAGTTAATGAAGTAGATACAAATGATTTGCTTGGATGTTCTACAGCATTGGAAATGTTGGCTGATATAGCTTCTTCTAAACAAGAAAATATCAATTATTTTGAAAGTATTGGACTTTTACAAAAAATTTATAAACTTTTCCAAACGACAAAAGAAGATACGGACATGGGTATTACACATACAGGTTTTTAAAATTTTTTTGAATTTTTTCTCCGATAGATTCTTTCCCTGGGTTAGACTTTCTATCATCTTTTATTTAAAAGACAGTTTAAATATTTTCTGGTTTATTTGGTTACGGGAGTGTGTCTGGGCGTTTTCAGGCGTTAGGTTCAATTCTTTCCTATTCAATTTTAATTTAAATAAAAATTAATTTTCTCCAATTTCCCCAAATATTTTTATTTTTAAACTTAAAAAAAGTTTTATAAAAAATTTTAAATTTTTTTTATTTTCTAAGCCTGTATTCGTTTCTTTGGTTATTTAAGTACAACAGATTCTAATGCTTTAGAGAAGTTTCCAATTTTTACTTCTGATGTTTTTGATGCAATCTATCATTTTGATTCTCTCGATCCTCTTAGACGCAAATTGGCTTTTGAAACATTTGCTGTTGTGACAAAAACTATTGGAGCAAAAAGATTTTTGAGCAGCGAAAATTGTATTTATTTTTATTAATTTTTAAATTTTCCAAAAAAGCTCCTCACCCTTGTTATCAGGCCCCTTGAAAAAATAACTTGAAAGAGCTATTGGGGAAAGGGGGGGGGTAACGATTTTAATTTAATTTTAAACTTTATGGTTCTCATTTTTCATTTCTTACTAATGTTCCCTAATGACTGGCTATACTAAATAAATCAAAAAATATTAAATTTGGATAATTTGAGAAAAAATGAAAAAGGTCAATTAGAAAGTTCAAAATTAACTCTACGATATTTATATTATTTTTATTAAAAGGTTCTTATTTAAATTTTCAAAAATTATTTTTTAAAGGTCCATACAATATTGCTAAAGCCTTTAATTGTCTTGCTGCAGCAATTGCAAGAGGATCAGCTACACCAGAAAGAAAGGCTTGGTATTTAGATAATATTACTACAATATTTGGAAATGTTGAGAGTGCTGAATCTTCAAATATTTTAAAAATTTGGTTTAATTATTTGGGCGAACACTTCCCTAAATTACTTTTTGATTGTCTTAAAAAATTAATTCCGGAACTTCAAATTGCTTCTTTAAATGCTTTAATTGCTTTAATGAAACATCAATGGACACCAGAATATTTTTGTTTAATTGATGGGTTTGTTTTTTAATTTAAAATGTTTTTATAAAATCTCGGATAACTCGAGACCTCCGAACAGATTTTTAGTGAAATACTTAATTTTTGCGTTTAGTTTTGAATTTCAATTAATGAAATAATTGGGTAAATACGGGGAAGAGGAATAATTTTTTAAATAACCAGATAAATTTTTTCTTAGATTTGCGAAATAAATTTTATTGTTTATTGAGGATTTCTGAGGATTTATCATCCCGCTTATTTATAAAATTATCCTTCTTCCCCGTATTTACCCAATTATTTCATAAATAGGAAATAAAAAATATTCGAAAATAAATATTATTTTACTAAAATGTTCTATTATAGAAGTATTTTATTTTATCTTTAAAGTTTTTTAAAAATGGGGCGGATAAAATGAAATAAAATTTTAGGGATTTCTTTGTGATTTTTAATTGTGAATATAAACTAGATTCTTTAAATTAAAACAATTATTTTTTAGATTTATTAATTTCCTTCTTGATCGAGAAATTCATTTTTCTACAATTGGTTATCAACTTAAATATGATCTTATTTGTCGTTTTATTGAAATTAAGCCTTCCTCGATTAATTCTGATTTAATGGAGAAATTAATTATTTATCGAAATATGGGAGTTTATGCGCCTCCAGAAAGGCAGTTAATTGCTACAAAGAAAATTGATTAATTGTGAATATAAAATTTAGTTTTGTTTTTGGTTGAAATTTATTTGTTTTATATACATAATTGTTTAGTAAATAAAATATAAATCCGTGTTTATAAAAAGACTTTGGATTAGAAAATCATTTTCAATTGAATAGCACTAAATCAAAATTGCAACTCCTATATTGATATGTCTAGGGGTTTCGTCTATAAACGATTAATCTTTTGAAGTTTGACACAATGTTTAAGTTGTTTAAAATTCTCATAATTTTTTAAATGAAATTGATTTCGATGCATTTCTCGTTTTCGAGTAAATTTTTTCTTTTGTTTTAAAGCACATAATATAATCAGTAGGGATGGGGAAACATGATGCACGTTTTTGTATGCGGATATGCCATGATGAGAAGTACAAAAATGGTGTTTTTACATGGGACCGAGCACTCTAGGACCCGATTCTTAATGCATATTTTGGTAAACTGCAGAGCCACATAAGATGATTAACTTCAATCAGAATGAAAAGAGCAAAAACTAATTTAAAAGATAATAAATATAAATAAGAAAGGAGCATAAAATATATAAAAATTAATAACAGCCTCTAAAAATTAATCCAAATTTTACAAAAAATTTGGAACGCTTCACGAATTTGCGTGTCATCCTTGCGCAGGGGCCATGCTAATCTTCTCTGTATTGTTCCAATTTTAGTATATGTCCATTTGGAATGAACAAGAGATAGTATAAATTTTCTAAATATAAAGATGGATGAAAATTTATTAGAAATAAGTGTCGCTGTTCTAAAAGAACAGAATTTTTCTCAACCCTTTGCTCTCTCGTTCCTATTTTTCTCTCTTTCTTAATGAAATGTAAAAAAGATAATTTCATAATGTCTACTTTCGAAAGGTCTACTATAAGTTAGAGAGACATTAGGACAGCGAGATATTTGGACAATGGATAGTAAAATCAAGCTTATTTTGCTTATTGTTATCAAGCTTATTGTTTTATTATTTAGTTACTATAAAAGGCTTAAACAGAAACAATTTAAAACTTCCCAACATCAGTCGACAACAACACCAACAAAAAATCACAAGGCAAAGAAGATCATCATGGGTGGAGGACAGTCAAAGTCCATTGCTTCGAAAACATCCAGAGCTACAAGAGGCGAACGTGGAACGGCTGGATCAGATTCATCTGCTATGGACAAAACACCGGCCTCAAGCAATATGAAGGGAGAGGATAAGGACGACGACAAAGAAGATGGGATTGTTGGGGAAGGTTTGCTGGGAGAAGGACGTTTTCTTGAAGTGCCGAGACGAGCCCACAATGTTTGCGGAATTTTTGAGGACACTTATCTGATTGTGGAGCCTTTTGACGATCAAATGGAAAGGGATTTGGCTATCTACAGTATCTTCAATTCGCAGCAGCCGTGGGCACCTGTAATTGCTTAGTTTTTCTTTTAAAGGAATTTTTTTAATTTTTAGCCAGTTGTTGCATATATTGCTAGACCAGAAGCAACTCGAAGAGATGCAAAGGAGTCCTTTGATGCATTCCTGCAAGTCTCGAGAGCTCATGATGCAAAAGAAGGAAAGAACGGGCTTAAGTTTCCTCACATCCCAAAATGTGTATTGAAAGGGAAACTGAAAAGGCTTGTCTTTGGTATTGAAGAATTCCAGCAATACGAACACGATCCGGATTGGATTAATAGACCAGCAATTCTCTACACTATGCCGGCAGGAGTTTTTGTTAGTTCTTTGTTGGCAAATGCTCCTCTTGGGTGAGAGAGAGAGAGGAGAAATTTTCCTTTAATTTTTGTCTTTTTTAAAGGATTGTGGAGCCTTGGCTTGCTTTAAATGTTGGAATTGGTCTAGTACAAGCTTTGAACTCTCTTCACAAATTGGGATTCATCCATCGCTATGTCACTCCTTGGAACTTTTTGTTGAAGACTCCATTCACAATAGAAGGCTTAAGGGATGATGTTATGCACGTGGATTTTAGTTTGGCTGTTAAATGGCCTTCGAGGTGGGAGGGAAAAAGGAAACAGAATTTAATTAATTTTTAAATTTTTCAGGCAGAACAAGCAAAACGATTTGGTTGGCACACGCAAATATAGTTCAAAGAGAGCTCTTAGTCGGCATGTTCAGGTACTTGATTGGAGAGACTTTTCTCTTTTAATTATCACACCCTAGTAAGAGTAAAGGGATAACTGAGAGAGTTGGGTAAATGTTGGGATAAGGGAGAGACTTGGGAGAATAATTTTAGAGGGTCTCCCCTGTAAACTCCCCTCAATTAATGTGCTTGTGATTAAATTTATTCTTTTTCAGGGTCCAGCAGATGACTTTATTTCTGTAATCTATATTGTTGCCGAATTGATTAGTGGAAAGTGAGTAAAAAATAAAAAAATATTTTTTAAACAAAAATTTTATTTTTAAAGGCTTCCTTGGCGTGCAGCAAAAACGGTTGCTGTCTCTGCTCAATTGCGTGGTACTTTTCCCCATCATGTTGTCTTCACTCGTTTGCCTAGAGAGATTCGTCTTCTATATCAGTAAAAAATTAATTAGAATTAATCTTTTAAAGATTATTCTTTTTTAGTAAACTCAATCGAACCCCTGGAACTACAAGTCCCAAATATGAAATGATATTGAAAAGCTTCTTGGATGCACTTAAAAGAAAAGCGCCAGATTTGCAGACGAAGGAACTTCCTGATTGGATGTCGATGCCTGCAAACTAAAAAGAATAAAGAGAAGAAGATAATAGAGCAGATAGATAGACAAATCTCTCGATATTGTGATAATAAATATGTATATAAAAATGTAAATATATGTAAATATGTATATAAAAAATACTCGACATATTGTTTGTCTGAATGAGTTTACTGTATTTATGAGGAATTTTTCCAGTTGTAGTTTGACCCTTATGAGGCCACGACAAATTCTAGGCTAGAGGTTCATTATTTCGGGGAGGTGGTAGAACGGAAAAGTGCCTTTTGTAGTAGCATTTTTTGTTTTGTGAATATTTTTATTGTTCAATTCTTGAATTCAAAATAATTTTTAATAGATTTTTTAATTTACAATATCATTCTTTTAAAATCCTTTTTTTCTCATTTTTTTAAAAGAAAAGGCATGTCTATTTAGCTTCTACTATCGTTAAGCTTCTTTAAATTTTTCTTTTATTTTCTTTAAAGTTTAAAGTTATAGACACAATTTAAACGTTTTCTACCTTTTAGTTTTCTCCTCTTAAAGAATTTGAAAGCAAACAAAAATTAAAAAGAAAAAGAAGAAAATTATCTCTTTTTTAAAGAATAAAATGGAAGCGCAAGGAAAAGATTAGCAGTTAAAAGTAAATAAAGCAAAAAAGAAATTTTTTAAAGTAATTTTACTTCATTATTTTACTTGTTTTTCTGCAAAAAAAATATTTTTTAAAATTTATATTGATAATGTCAGACCTCGATTTTACATAATCTCGATTTTTAAATGCCTTCTCTTGGGGCTGGAAAAATACTTAGATAAATTAGCCTCATTTTTAAACATCCTCTTGGGGCTTAAATTGTAGATACCCTTAATACCTTTAATTTACCAGATACCTCCAGATACCTTTAATTTATCTGATAACTTAAATAGCCTAATGTCACCCTCCACCTAATGGCTAACCAAAAATTTAAAAAAACAACCAAACGATGTGTACTTAATTTTGCGAGAAAATTTAAATTCGAGATCTGACTATTTAAAATTTTGTTAGTCTCTAAAAAAATAAATGGCAGCAGCACCAAGTATTTCTTCTTCTAATCAAAAACGTTCATATTCTCCTTCAATTAAATCCCCTCCACTAATTTTACATAATCGTTCTGTAAGTAATAGTCCATCATTGTTGGTAAATGCCAATAAATTGCTTAGTGATCGACCACAACTTATTGACTGTCCTCGTTGTAAGGTTTGCTTGAATATACCTAACTTATTTTTAATAAAGCATTTACAATATCCATTTTTTATATATTTTTAAATTCTATTTTAAAATAAAATAGATAGTAATTATTTAAGAGAATTTAATTATGTAAGGAAAGTGAAGTTCCCTCCAATCGTAGTAAATAAAACTAGAGGATAGTGGTGGCTGTCGAGAGGTTAACAACCTTGTATCGGAGATCTCTCAGAATTAGGTCCTATCCAATTTTTTGTTATTTTCTGGTATTTCTTCTGACTGGATGGATCACGTATGATCACTAATTAAAAAGTTACAAGTCGATAAGTGTGAAAAACAACGAGAACTTGGACTTATCGACTTGTAACTTTTTAACCGGCGATCAAACTTGATTTATCCAGTTGGAAGAAATATACCGCTTATCGAGAGCTTTCGAATGATATAAGATTCATTCGGATTGAATCAATTATAAAAAAGTTATAGGCGGGCGCTCAACTGCCCCGCTCAACTAACAAATAACTTAATTTGTATTAAATTAAGAAACAAAAATTATTTTCTATTAAAAACTTAATTTAAACTTTTATTTTTCCAAAAAATAGGGTCATGGCTATACAGAAATTAAATTTGTTGCTGGATTATTCTCTTGGGTTTCATTTTTGATTATTTTAATTGCTGGAGTTTTTATTCTTCCATTATTTTTTCTTTGGGTTCCATTCATTATTGAGACATTTAAAGATGCTGAACATAGATGTCCAAATTGTAAATCACATATTGGAACATTTAGAAGGATGGGAAAATAAAAAGAAAATAAAAAAAATATTTTTTAAAGGATTGTTTTTTAATGTTCTAAAATTTTTATTTTAAAGTTTTATTTTTTAGAAAAAATAAGAAAAGCTATATTTGATAATTATAAGGCTGGCAAAGTTTTCCCCCATCCTAGCAAATAAACAAAAATTAAAATGATCAGTCGGTAGTTAATGTATTTTTGGAAGATTTTTAGGCTAGTTCTATTTTTAATTAAGTTAACAACCCTGTATCGGAGAGCAGTCTAGAATAGGTTCAATCTCTTGATACAGATGAATTTAATTTCTAAATTCCCTCTTTAAGCTAAAATCGTATATCTTATAATAAGGGGTATTTTGAATCAAAAGGCGTATTTTAAAAACAGCTCCCCTCCCCTAAATTAAAAAAAGTATATTAAATCGAAATTTTGGTGTCACTTAAAAATGAGTCCCGACTGTTATATTTAAATCAACATTAAAAATAAAAAAATTATTAAGCAATGGTTGATTCACTCAAAATCATTTATTGCCTTGAAAAATAAATGAATCATTTTAAAGAGGTTTCCAAATTTTTGTTTATTAATTTTTCTAAAAAAGGTATAATTATTTTTTAAAAAATAAGAAAACAATTTCTAAGAAAAATTATTTTTATTTAAAATATATTTTAAATGAATCCAAGAAGGCCATCAAATTTTCCAAGTTTGTTAATTAAAAATTTATTTTTTTGTTTAAAATTAGAATAAAGATTTATTTTTTGTTTATTTTCTCTTTCCTATATTGAATTTCCAAAAAATAATTTATTGGTATAATTTATGTATATCCACTAAAATATAAACAAAATAAATAAATACCCCAAAATCAGTTTTATAAAAAAATATCAATGAATATTAAAAATAAAAATATTAATAATTCAATAAATTCTCGTCGTCATTCTATTCAATGTATTTTTGGAAGATTTTTAGGCTAATTATTTTATTTTTAATTTTTAAAATTAAATTTTATTTTTATAGAAGAATTCCCAAAAGTTGAAGATGCAAAAAAAGGAGAACAAAAACGTCGCGGAACTTTGGCACAGCTTTTACTTGGTGATAAACAATCAGGGAAAGTTAATGCCAAAGAGGGAAATTCTGGCAAGTTTTTGGGGAAAAATATTTTTGAAAATTAATTTAAATCAAATTTTTGGCGTTTTGTTTTTTTTGAGAAAATAAAACGCCTTTTTGTCGCGATTTTTTATCGCATACACAAACGACTTCCGAATTTTTTCGAAAATAAGTTTTTAATTGTTTTTCTTATACAGAAGCTGGAAGAAGTACTTTTCATTTTGTTTCTCCCAAAGATAAAAGGCAGTCAAGAAGTACTTCGAGAAGATCTGGGGCGACAGAAACTTTCGAGTTAATGAAACCAAAAATATTGCATGTTATGGTTTTTGGGCCTAAAGACGTTGGAAAGGTTTTTAGAAATTAAAAATAATAAATTTAAATATCCTTTTTAGACAACATTTCTTCGGACATTAGCTTTTGGACATATTCCAACTTCATCAACTAGAAATACTTCACGTTTTATATCTCCTTTGCTTGAACAACAAGTAAATTTTTATAATTAATTTTTGTTGAAAAATTTAATTTTATATTGGGGAAAATATTTTTACAAATTTTTAGAATTTTAAACAAAATTTTTGAAAAAATTAATTTTAAATTTATTAATTTAATCTTTACTTAAAAATTAAATTTTTAATTAAAAATAACTTCTTTTTTCAAGAATTATTCCCCGACTAGAGAAGACGACACATATCATATTCAATTACATCGTTTTAACCCAACCAATTCTTCAATAGAAGGAAATATAAATAAACAAACACCTACTGAATTAATTTTATTTCATGACACTGTTGGAATTCCTCCTTTCGGAAATATTGAATTTAAAAGGGGATATTTACAGGTTTTTTTTGGTTTTAATAATTTTTATATTTTAATAATTAAAGTTTAGACCCGGATAGGGCCCTGACTAAGGGTTTTTCAGAGCATTGTAGATGGCATTTTAGGGGAAGCCAGGCCTTTCGGGGATTTACTATTAGCCCTAAAAATCCAGTTCATAAAAGATTTCTGTAAACCCGGAACAGACCCAGAAATTTGGAATGGGCGAATTCTTTCAATAATTTACTCGGTATTGGACTTGAAGTGAAGTTTCAGTCAATAAAATGAAAATTTCCTTATCTCTTCCTTATAGCTTTCCATTTTTCTTCTAATTTTCTTTAAAAATACAAATTTATTTAGATAGCAGATGCTTTTATTTTGATTTATTCAGTTACGGATTTGGACTCATTTAATCGAGTAGATGCAATTAAAAAACAATTAGAAAAGGAAAAATTTGGAGGAAAAGAAAAACGTGGAGGGGGAGGAGGAGAGGTTATTTTTATTTTTAAAATTAAATTAAAATTTCTCTGCCTCCTTTTTCAATTTTTTAAAATCAAAATTAATTTTAACAAAAAAATTTCTTCATTAAGAATATTCAAATTATTGTTATCGGAACAAAATGTGATTTAATTGGTCGTCGACGTGTAGATAGTCAATTTGCTTTAAATTGGGCTAATCAAGAAAAAGGTTTTTTGTCTAAAAATAATTTTTAAAAAATAATTAGTTTTAAAGTAAAATTATTCGAAATTTCTTCTTCTGATCGAAATTCAATTGTTGAAGTTGTCAAGTATTTATATAATAAATTATTTAAAAGTAAGTTTTGTTAAAAGAAAATTTTAAAAAAATTTTTAAATTAAAGGCGAACCAAAATTCTCTTTGAGTCGAAAATTGAGACCAGAAAAGTCAAATGCACAAATTGTGATGGATTTTTAATTTATTTTTTAATTAAAAAATAAATTGTATATTTTAGGTATTTTTTCTTTATTTATTCAAAATTTTGTTTGAAAAACAAAAAAAAATTTCCGAAAATATTAGGTAGGAAATGCTTGGTTTTATTCTTCAAAAGTAAAATTTTTCTGGTTTTTGAGAGAGAAAAAAAGCATTATGGACTAGCCAATAAAATTTGTAAAATTTTGAATGGATTAAGGAAAAGTATCAATTTTTATTAAAATGTTTTTAATAATTTTATTTTTATTAAATTAACAAGGATATTTTTTGCTTTCTTTTTTTAAGTAGGAATTTGTTTAAAAAAATTTTTTTAACAAGTTTTGTTTAGACAGAAAATTAATTTTTCTAATTAAATTTTATTAATTTTAAAAAATTATTTTTTGGAGGGCAAGAATTAAATTTTAATTTAAAAACAATTATTTTGTTGTTGTCTTTCATTTTGTCTTTTATTTTTATAAGCAATCCATTCCATTTGGCCGTGACTGCTAAGTATATGTTTACGTAAAGAAGAGGGATCAGTATATGCACATTGACAGTCTGTACAACGATAACGTTTCTTAAATAAATTCTGGATTAAAAAATTTTTTAAAAGGAAAAAACCTTTCCCCCGTGAACACGTTCTACATGTTTAGAACCTTTAAAAAATATTTGTAAAAATAAAAATTTTTAATTTATTTTATCTTTTTACTTAATGATCTACGGAATAGATATAAAAAAACGAGAGGTTATAGAAGAAAATTTCCATTTTTGCAGAAGAGGTTTCATAACGGAGTGAAGCCGTTCTCCCTTTTGTTTCGACGGATAGATTATGAATATACCAAGGTAGTCGATTCAAATCATAAATTGTTGGGTGGGAAATACCCAAAGCAAAGATATAATTAAGTGATTAGTATCCAATGCTTGGAATTTTTAAATTTGATTGTACTTCGTTTGTTATGAGCTTTCCAAACACTATTACATATTACCTCCAATTTTTTAATTAAAAAATTTATTTACGATCAGATGCATTAGTAAATGCAGAATCACAAGAAGTACATCTGTAAGGACGTTCTCCTGTATGTTTTCTTACATGTGTTTTTAGATTTTCAAGTCTAGAATAACGCTTCCCACAATTTTGCCAAACACATTCATAAGGCTATAAAGAATTTTTCTTCATTAAAATTTTATTTAAAAAACTTTTTCTCCAGTATGTGCTCTCAAATGTTGTTGTAACATGTAAAGTGCTCCAAACGGCCTCCCTCCACGTGGACAGTCACGCCAATGGCAAATAGGGGTGTTATTATTTCCATTATTGTCATTACCCAAATGTGAGGGCATTAAATGTTCAATCTAAATAAATATTGAAGTTGATAGAACCTCGATTTAATGAATCAGAACCTCCAAAGAACCTCCACATCTCCCCTCAATAATACCTGTATAATCCGGTCCCAAGCTAGAAGGGCTATCGAGATTCGAATGTATTTGCATAGATATGGAGAGATGGGGAATGGACAATGGGCTCTTTTCTTTCCTATTTTAATAATCCCCCTCCGAATCACTCCTCAAATTCTCAGTTTCCCGTGAAAAAAATTAACACTACAAAAACCTTTCAAAACCCCCTCTTCATTTTAACAGAAAAAGATTAAAATTTACTTGAATATGCCCAAGAAAATTTTGTCTACCAAAAATTCTTTTAGAACACCCCAACCATTCACATTGCAGAATTATCGAATCCGAATTTAAAGAAGATGAAGGGGAAGTGGAAGAAACAAAAGAAGGAGAAGGTTGAGATAAATATGTTGAAGATGGCGATAATTTGTTTATTGAAGAAGAATTATTTAATAGAGTAGAAAGTGATTGAATACCAGAATTTGGATTTGGTTCTGAATAAAAAAATATTTAATTTTTAAAAAAGGTGACAATGGTTATAATGACACAAAAGTGAGGCCCAGATTTTATAGTAGGGATATGATAGGGTTTCCCCCCAAAAAACAAGGTGGTTGGAATAGTTGGAGAGATGATGGAAAATTAAAGAGAACACCTCTGCCCTCAAAATACATATAGTTCCCTTCCCTTTATAACATGAGTCAAATTTAATTCAATTTTTCTTACCAGAACAAGTTCTACCACGTTGCATAGGCTCAACAAATTGAGAATTATTAAATTTAATATTATTTTTAATTAATTGTTGGGGTTGTTCTTCTTCTATTTTTATTTCACTTTGTTGTTTTGTTGTTGAAGGGTAATTGTTAGTGTTAATTTGTTGGTATATTTCTGTTTGTTTATTATTAATTATTTGTTGTTGTTGTGATGGGGGTGGTGGAAAATAATCATTTTGGCTAAATATTGAATTAAGTTAAAAAATAAGAAAGACACTCATTTGAAGGTTCAAATGTATACCGTACATATATATACTCTATTAATTACCCTGGGTAATTATTGTTTCGATCTCTCGCTGGAGGGGGTAACTAACAGAGGCGGAGTAATTATTTGAGGGAGGGTAATTAATAGAGTATATACGGTATATTCTAAAGAAACTTACACAATATTATTATTCTGTGTAATTATTTGTTGTAATGTTTGTTGTTGATGATATAACAACAAAAAATTTCTCATATCCATTAAAACAAAAGGAGGTGATTGAACAGAATCTGTTCCAGAAATTGTTTGATTAATTAATCCTTGAAAAGGAGGTAAAAGTTGATTTGAGGAAGGAAATAATATTGGATTATTGTTGCTGTTAATGTTCATTTATTCTTTTAATATTTTTCTTTTTTAGTTAAAAATATTTCTGAAAATTATTAACTATTAATGCTCAATTAACCTTCTCCCTATTTGACCATTTCACTTCTTTTCGCTCCATTTTTTGAGAAGACATGCATGACTTTTGGTGATTTGGAGAGGGTTTCCCCGATTACCTCCCTCAATCAAGTGATTAAAACGATCATTGAGGGGAGTAATAGTAAATTAAAACTACAAGTGTAAATATTCGAGCATTTATGGAATTAAAAATTATTTAAAACTAAAATAAAAATTTAATAAAAGCAATTCAACTTTTTATTTTTTTCAATTTAAAAATTAAAAGTGCAATAATCAAAAACAACAAAAACACTTTACTTTCTCTCCACCTGTTTTCTGTACTTTTCTCTTTTTCCCCTATTCATTCAAAACAAACAAACAAATTTTCTTCCTCAATTTATTATTTCAAGCACAAGACAAAATGACGAAAATAAAAATTAAAAAAAAATTTTTTTCAAAGTTGACGTAATTAATTTTGTGTTTTTGTTGTTTTTGCCAATTCTTTAAAGGCACAGAACACAAATTTTAGTGGGTGGTCTGTCTTTTTATTTTTTTATTAGAAAAAAAGGGGGGTTAAAGAGCTGAAATGGAGAGAAAAGGCCTGTAAATATTTGTGTGGTCTCTTCTTTTTTTTCTTCGCCGAAGGAAATAATTGAGGGTGTTTTGATGGCTGTCGGCAAAATAGTAAATTAAAATTAGAGTCTAGACAACTTTTTTAAGTTTGGGGGGAGTATCTTTTAGAAATAAATTTTGGATTCGTTAATCCTTTGAGTTAGTATTAGCTAACAGCATATATGGGAGAAAATTAGGAAAGGACATTTTTTAAAGCTCTAAGAATTTTTTGCAGTACTCACTGTATGTAAACCCCTTGGATATTATAGTGAGATTTTCCTCCTCCCACTTTTTAAAATTTTAAAAAATTGGATACGTAAGCGTGAAAAAAGAGAGAATACTAAATGAAGGAGGGGGAAGGTATACATCAGGGTTGGACCTGCTTCCGCGTTCCACTTTTTAATATTGGAAATTATCCATCCCTGGTATACATGAACGATTCTAACAAATACCTAATAAAGCATTTTGTTCTATCTTTGAATCTAAAATTTTTATAATTTTGAGAGAAAACTATCACATTTGTAAAATAATATTTGTAACCCAATTATAGTTAAATTCGAGGGAAATAAATATTTTTAATGAAGGTGTGAAAATAAATAAAACCTCTTCTTTACTCTTAAATACAAATAAATGCGCGGGTATATTTATTTATTGTTTATTATTTTAGACGGTCCGTGAGGTCCAACTTACTAACAATTATTTTCTTTTTTATTTTTACCACCCACTCTCTGCGGGAAACGAGAAGCCACAAATTGTCTAGAAAAATTGTTTTTAATCTTTTCTTCTTTTATTGTTCGTTTTCACAACCTCGCAAAAAAAGGGGGTAGGGGAGGTCTTCTTTATTCCCCCTCCTATTTATAACAATAAATGTTTTTTTAATGTTGTGACTGGAGGCTGAATTCAATGAGGGACGCGTGTTAATGCTGCCAACTGTTTGGGTGGTCCTTCCTTCCCTTCAAAATCTTTCCCTCTTTATTTTATACCATCATGCGTTGTTTTTGTTTTGCTTATAGTTTAGTCAGAAGCAGAAAAGTGCAAGTGCGAGAAAGGGCGGGAACGGAAAGGTAAGGAATGCGTGAAAATAGAAGGGAAAGGTGAAGGTGAGAGAACATATAAAATTTAAGAGAACAACAAGACAACGAGAGGGAGAAGGGAAAATGAACGTAAGTTTGGCCATAACTTTAGGCACGGGATTGGAAAGGCGCCAGCCGTTTCTCACCCTTTCTGCCGTTCCTCTAAAAATATCAGAATGCCAGCTTTGCACTTTTATATATAATCTTTTTATATTAGTCCAAGAATAGGGCGGGAGCGGAAACTAAAAGGAAAGGCAAAACATCCCTTTCCCCTTCTGGTTCACGTCTCTAAGAGGGCAACTACGCCCCTCCCTTCATGTTTTTTTTGTCTTAATCCAGGCAAAGGCCACACACGAAATATGTGGGCAAAAGATAAAAAAAGTTGTTTATAGTACGATTTTTTTCAATCATTTAAAAAAAATATGTGGCCTGTTGGACCTGAGGATGTTGTGAAGAAAAATAAGGGAGGGGAGGACCACCCAGCAACAAAACGACAGATGGACAGTCAAAATATATTTATAACTGGACAAAATAAATTGTAAAGAAAAAAGAAGGGAATAAATGAAAAGGAATTAACGTGTGAATGCATGGACTTGAATTAATGGGTTGTAAGAAAAAGATTTATGTGTGTGTGTGGTCCTGTGCCGTTCTGACTTTTTTTTGTAATTTTTTAATGAAGGATTTGGAAGTAAATTTTAGTTTTAAATGTTTGAATTGAAAGTTTTTAGGAAAAAATTTTTAAGGCCTAAGAGATTAAATGAGGCATTATAGAATTATTCTATGCAGACTTGGAAATGGTCTTGGAATCCTTATTTGTCCGATTTGAAGGCAACAATAATTTTCGGTACTAATCCGGTATCGGGACTTAACTCAACTACTAACAGAGTCTAATAAAATTGAAAATATTCCAAACAACAAGAAAAAATGAGCTGCATATTTCCTAGTCTTTAAATAAAAATCCCACCAATTCCTAATATTAAAATAATAAAATTAACAAGTCAAATACAAATAAATACCAGATAAAATTTACAAAAATATTTTATTTGTAATTATTTGCAGAATTATTTACTAATCCCCCGAATAATCCAACTAGTCTGATATGTATTTAGTGTGAAAATCACACCTTTACTACAAAATAAAGTCCACCACCAAAGCACAAACACCACACATGTTGATGTGTTATTGTTTGGAAAAATAGGGACAAGGAAATGCAGACCACCCATAGCTGCGAGAGATGAATGCGGAAGGGACAAAACAAAAAAAGTGAGAAATCCTTTTCACCGACTGTCGCTTATTTTTTTTTATAAATGGGGTTTTTATATTTAACTGCTTGTTTTGGATTTAATGCTTTATAGAATGATTAACACAAGGGATTATATTTATATTAAAAACATGATGAAGAAAATCTGTTGAGGATATTTTAATTTCAAAGAATTAGAAGTAGGAATATTGACGAAGAGAGAATTTAAAAATTAGCTAACATAAAATGTAAAATTTATCTGGAAGTTTTCATATCATAGGAAAAATGTTGGAAAAAAGAAAAACAGATTTTTAGAAAAATTTTAATTTTTTGTTTTCGAAACCTCGATGAAAAGATGGGAGAACTTTTAAATATATTATAGTACTATTGTCTTTTGTAGAATCTCAATAGGTAAAAAATCAAAACAGAGATTGAGGAATACCCAATTTTATTTGCTAATGTAAATTTAAAAATTTTCAATTTAACTTCCTAACAAATTTAATTATTTTATTACAATAAAATATAATTAAAAATATTCAAAACCTCCATTTTATGCTGTTCGATTCATTGAAAAATAAAGAACATCTTTGCCGGCTTCATTCTTTTTACGAAATTGATATGGCTCAATCTTCTTCAAAATTTCTGCTAATTGAGCCACAATTTTCTTGTCTTTAACAGGCGGTGTTTGGTTATCATCTTGTTTATGTTGTTGTTGAAACCGTTGAT
Organism: Meloidogyne incognita; assembly: GCA_036172945.1. Classification (NCBI taxonomy): domain Eukaryota; kingdom Metazoa; phylum Nematoda; class Chromadorea; order Rhabditida; family Meloidogynidae; genus Meloidogyne; species Meloidogyne incognita. The sequence continues at coordinate 1,164,954 of JARQAC010000013.1, forward strand.
TAACTTTGGTTAAGAGCTGAAAAATAAATTTTTTAAAGGTAAATTTAAAGAATTATTTTTGGAAAAAATTAAAGGAACTGTCAATTTAGAATTTAAATAAGAAAAAGTAGGGGCAAACAAAAATAAGTAGGAGAACGCTCGTAGGGGCAAAACCCTCTCGGAAATGTCAAAATAATTTCTAAAATTTAAAAATTCTAATCTAACATTGTAAAATCTAATAGTAAAAACCTGTTTTGTGCTGTGAGGTCTCTTTTCAAGTAGTTTTCGAATAAAAGATTCAGTAATTACTTCAAATTCAGGCTCATCACTTTAATTTAACGAATATAAAAAATAAATTTAAAAATCAAATTACCTAGCGATTTTAGCCCGTTTAACCTCTGGTTGTTCAGAAACAGAAGATGATTGTTGTATTTCACCAGCTCCGCCTGGCTCTTGCCTTTTTCTTTGTTGGGAGGATGAAGTAGATGTAGCTGCCTTACGCTGTAAAAACTATTTATAAAATTTTAAAATTTAAAAAATAAACCTTATCTTGCATAAAAAGAACAGAATTAACTCTTGCACTGTCTGGGTCTTCATCAAAGTCAGAATCATCAGATTCTAACAAAAAAGGAAATTATTATAAAATATATTATGAAAAATCTCACCTTCAGCATTGTCAAAATCAGCTCTAATTTTAGAACCAGTATTTTGTTCCATCATTTTGTCAACATTTTTCACTGCTTTAGCACGCGAATCAGCTAACATAAGAAAAATAATTATTATATAAGAAAATCCAAAATTAACCAGTTTCATTTTGTTCCTTCACACCATTCTTCTTTCCTTCCTCTTGGTCTTTTTTCTCCTCCTCTTCGTCATCGTCTTCATCCTCAAAATCGTCATCATCTTCTTCAGAGTCAAGATCATGTTTTAGCCCTTGTTCATCAGCCACGCCAACTAAATCATCTTCCATTTTCTGATCAACATTTAATTCCTCTCGCCTGAAAATGAGAAATATGCAGCTAATTAAGAGAAATGCCAAAGTAGAGGTTTGATCAGTTAGGCTTTCAGACGCATTTTTACATGATCCCAAAATTTAGAAAATTTAAAAAAACAAACTCAGAATCGCTTCCAGAATCAGACATATAATCATATTCACGCCCTTCATCTTGTCCATCTTCAGACTCATAATCTTTAAAAAAAATAATCATGAAAAACATTTTCTAAAAAACCTGCAATTTCGTCAGCAGCTTTTACACGTTGTTTTTTAGTTTTATTCTTCTCTTCCTTCTCATTTTTAACTTTCTTTCCCTTCTTTCCATCCTTTTTCTTTTTACTGCCATTTTTCGACTTTCCATTTTGTTCCTCCTCGTCAACATCACCATCTTCGTCTTCATCAGAGCTAGCCTCGTCTTTGATTTTCTAAAATATTTAGAAAATTTTAACAAGTAAAATAAAGGTTTTCAGTTACCAAACCGCCAGCCCGTTTCAAAGTATCACCAATTTTTTGACGTTGTTGCTGTTGTAATTGATCCTCTTGTTCAGCCAATTGTTTTTGGATTTGTGCTTTCAAAGCGAAATGATTGAGAACATTATCACGTTCTTTAAATCGTTCCTCTGCTTGTTCGGCGTCCAAATATTTGTATGTTACAGCAGGCAAAAATTGATACCATTCATCAACTTTGTATGCCTCTAAATCGTTGCCAGACTGAAAAAAAATAAAAAAACAATTCTTTTTAAAATCATTTAAACCTTATAGAAAATCCAATAATCTGCATGCTCACTTGCACCAGCTTCTCGCATTGAACGAAATTTGCGTACTTTTGTTGCCTGTTTAGAGTCAGCATCGCCAGAAACGTTTTGTTCAATAGTTAAACGCCAAGGTTGTTTATCATGTTCATATTTGCGAGTTTGACGTCCAAATTTTTTAAGTCGAGCCTCTTCACGAGCAGCCTTGCCATATTCGCTCCCTTCACCAAATTCTTGTACAAAACTACCAGAAGTGGTTACCTAAAGGATTTTGAGTTTAACCCGAAATTTCAAAAAGAAACTAACCCCAGCTCGTCTATTATCTTCTCTTTCCATTCTAAGTGTTTCCATTACCCATCGTTGCGGTCGAACATTTAAACTTTCGTTGAATTTTAGTATTGTTAAACGTTTATTTGCAGTTCTATAAGTAGATGGAATTAATTAAATATTTAAACAAAATTACTTTGGTATCCGAACTTGAAATTCTTTCTTTTGTTGATTATGTGCATTAGACGAATTTGCTGTTTTTGAGGTCATTTATAGACTTTAATATCAGAGCTTGAAATGACTAAATTTCTGTTAGATTTGTAAAAAGAAAAACAAATATTTAATGTATAAAACATTTCAAATAAAAAAAACATTTTACTAATTAAATAATTTATTTAAAATAATAAAATCAACAAAAAATCTATGCAACAGCAACAGTTGTATTTTGTTTGGAATTCTCCAAATTTGTCGTTTTTTGATCGATTACCTTCGCGTCTTTGGAAACCATAGAAGATAATTTATCAATCCAAGATTTGCCAGATTTTCCATGTTTCATATCCCATTGAAGTGCTTTCATTTTAATAACTTGTGCAATTTCACGGGCTCTTCTATTTTGGCCATAATAATCGTGGAATTGGCCATCTGGGTCAATTAAATAACTAAAAATAAACTACATATTATTTTTTTAATAAAATAAACAAACCAAATAACTGTGTGGTCAACAATATAATCATCAGGATCTGTTTTCTTCAATCCTTTAGTGTGAGGACCTTCACTATGATAAATGCGAAAAGCTTTTGCCACTTTGCCAACCTGAATATTTCAAAATCAGTTATTTAAAATAAATCGAAAATATTATTCGGAAAGATTGTGTTCTATTCGGATTTCAAAAAAATTAACAATTTTAAGAAGAAATTCATAAAAATCATTTGGTAAAATTATTTTTGTAATAAAACATCCCAAAAAACGAGGTTATGAATAAGTCTATTTATATTTAAAAAACAAACCTGTTCTTTAGTTCCTGTATAACCACGAAGTTTTGGGGAAAATTCAGCACAATAACGACGAACACGTTCAATTGTATCGCGTTCTGGATCGACAGAAATAAAAATTGGAAGAATATCGACTTTTGCGTCTTCTCTATCAAGAATATCAATAACATCAACCAATTTCTCAATTTCAACGGGACAAACTATCAAAAGAGAATTTAATAGGAAAAAATTAAAAACAAACTGTCAGGGCAATTAGTAAAGCCAAAATAGATGAGTAGCCATTTTCCAAGCAAATCTTTACTTCCCTCCAATTTCCCTTCCATATTAGTTAATTCCCATTCACCACCAATTCGAGCTCGGCCAATCATCATTTTACGGCTTCTTTCTCTCTCATCAACTTTCTAAAAATTTTTAGGTAAATGTGGAGATTACTGGTCCCGAAAAAAAATGATAAAGAAATGCTTTTTTGGTATTTTTGAGGTTTGCCAGTAGGTAATCGAGTGTGCTGAGTCCGAATCTGAGCTTAGAATTTGCTTATTTCGAATCCCGGACCCGGATTCGGCCAAGTCGAATTAGGTGTAAAAATTCGAAATTCCGATATTATGGTTGTTCTGGCTCGTCTCTTTATTTTGAGTCGAATGGTAGCAAAATTATTAAGTTTTGACCATTTTAAACGGAGTTATGATCAATTAAATAACGTTGGGTGGTACTTCTGTATACAAGTTAGACACCATAACTTCGTTTAAAATGGTCGAAACTTGATAATTCTGATACCACTCGACTCAGCTCGAATAGGCGTGTCAGATTAGCCCTAAATTTTTAATTTCGAATTTTTTATTCCGAATTCGACTTAGTCGAAATCGGGTCCGGGGTTCGAAATAACAAATTCTAAGCTCAGATTCGGACTCAGCACACTCAATTACCTACCGGCAACCCTCAAAAATATCAAAAAAGCATTTCTTTATCATTTTTTTTCGGGACCAGTAATCTCCACATTTACCAATTTTTAAAAATTTCTTCTTATAAAAACAAAAAAACCTTCTGCCAAATAAAATACAAAATAACAAGCAAAGAACCAAGAAAAGTAAAAATAACTCCAACATATTTCCATGAAAATATTAAACGAAAAGGGCCTTCATATTGTTGTTTCTAAAAATTTTAAAATTTTAATTTTTGTTTTAATCTTTAAAAAACATACAGTCGCCTGAACACTAAAATTCATAAAATTTTTATCCAATTCAGTTTCTTTCCCTTCTTTGGCATATTCAAATTCTTTAGCTACTTTTCTACTAATTTCTTTCAAATCTATTTTTATTTCGTCCTCAGGTATTTTATCGCCAGATTTACTGGCTAAATATTTACAGGAAATGCAGAATGGACGATCAAACAAAACTCCACTACAAGTAGTTATTGCCTTTAAATTTTTCAAAAAATATTTTGATGAAACATTTGAGTGATTGAGAGATGAAAAGTGAAGCATTAATAAAAGCTAACTAAATAATTAAAAATCTAAAAAGAAATTAAAAAAGAGCATTAAAACTTGAAAGTGAAAACTTGATAAACAGAGAAATTGTTTTAGGCGCGGATATGCATTTAGAAATGAAAAAAATAAGTGATAAAACTTATAAAATTAAAAAAAAACGAAATAGCCATTTATTAGTCAATTATTGAACTATAAACGTAAACTAAAACGGAATTAAAGGGGCCTAGAAAATCGAGGAATGCCAAGACTCAACCTTCCTAGGGACAAAACCGTTGGACTCAAATGGGAACATACGACATTTGCGAACAAACGACACTTGGGAACATATGACTATTCTTTCCGTCTGAAGAATGTTATTCCAGTCAATTCTCTTGATCCAATCGCGGATCCATGCCGCGTTTGATTGACTAATTCTGTTGTGGATATAATAATTCTGCTGTCGGCATAATTCTGTTGTCGATATAACGAGCAAAGATTAATTATTAATCTTTTTTTCAAAATTTAATTATTAAATTTATGGCATATAAATTTACGAAGTACACAAAGAAGAATATTAGTCATTAAAACAACACAGAAATAATTCATAAATACTCCAATCGTTCTCTAAGGATTTTTACTAATTTATTCGTTTCATCCCTACATTCAGCCATAGCAACTTCCACATCCCACAACATTTGAAGTAAACAGGCATCATCAGTTTCGTTTAAACGCTAATTAAAAGAAAATTTTCTTTACTAAAAATAAAATATTTCTAACCACATCTTTGTGTAGTTGAGGCGAAAAACGAAAAAAAGGAATGCCTAGAGCAGAACAGAATGTATTGCTATAAACAACTGGCCTTCCATTTGATTCAGTAATCTTTTCAAAAAAAATTCTTTTTAGTTTATTCAAAAAATTAGGCATCTTTTGAATCTCCACCCCCCACTCTAGTTTGAGTCTCATGTCAGAGTTTTCCTTAATATGTACATAATGGTCAGACTTCTTTCCTAATTTTTTTTCAAAAGGAAGAGGGGGAGGCGGAATATGCAAAATAGAGGTCGGCGCGGGACGGGATCCCGATGGGATTTTCCGGATTTTTTTTTGATTTTCGGGATCTTTCCATCGGGTTTCCGTTCCGGCATCGGTCAAGAAAAAAATCCCGATTCTGCCGACCTCTAATACGGAAAGTGCCAAAAAATTAAAAAACCTGTTTAACAAGACATTGTGCCATATTTCTCATAAATTCTGTTGTTTTAGATACTTTTTGAATAACTCTACCAATTAAAGGCCTATAAATTGTTAAACTTTTTGTTGGAGGAGTTCCTGTCCCAATTGAAATGACACAATATGGATAATTTAAATTAAAATAATTTTTAAGTTTTGTAAATTCTGTAAGTAATTCCATTGTTGGATTATTACAAATAACACCTCCATCAATATAAATATCGTCAAATGGAGGAAAATATGTTGGGGCAGCACTGGAAATTTAAAAAAAAATTATAAAAAAGGAAGGGAGGGGAAAGAGGGGGAAATCCATTATTCCCCTGACTGTGCTTAACGTCAGCCTCTCCCCTTCAAAATCATGACTTGAAGTGCTTTGAAGGGGGAAGGGTTGAAGATTAAAATTTTTTTGACCGTTCCTATTTTCTAAATCAAAAAGCAGAAGTACTTAAAAATATCAAGGGATTTAGAAAAAAACATTGAGTTGATTTCAGGCACAGCCAGGGGAATAATGGATTCCCTCCTTCTTCCCCATTCTCTCCTTGGTACTTTATGGATATGTCACCCCCCTCCAATTTTGAGTCTCAGGGTTTTGCTTAAACGTAGAAAATGGTCAGAGATTATTTTCTTCTCCGTGTCAATCATTTTTCTTTCTTCAAGAAAATAATTGAAATGTGGTAAATGAAGAAACGAAATGAGTGAAATGTAAGTAAAAATATGAGAAAAGGCAAAATAAACAAGCAAAATACTTGAAGAAGAAGAAAATGATTGACATGGAGAAGAAAATAATCTCTGACCATTTTCTACGTTTAAGGAAAACTCTGAGACTCAAAATTGGAGGGGGGTGACATATCCATAAAGTACCCTCTCCTTCTTTTTTTACCTCGAACATCTGGCAGCTTTCCAAATTGTTGTATTTTCATCTACATGACCCATCTATTTTTAATTAATTTTTAAATTAAAATAAATTTATTTACTTCATTAAATTTATCTTCTTTTAACAATTCCATCGGCAATTGATAATTTCTGAATAAAACTAAATTTGGAGGGGCAACATCCATTTTGGCTGCAGTTATCAACATCCTTTTTAAATAAAAATAATTTTTAAAAAAATTTTTTCAAAAAAAACTTTGGCTTTTCAATTGAAGACAGAAAATCAGAAGAAATTGATTGAATTAATAACCTTTCCAAAATTGCCGGATTATAAGGCCTTGTTCCATTAAATAACTGGTTTTTTAATTGTAAATAAAGCTTTTGGCAGTCTGATATGGATTTGCCTTTAAAAATAAATTTTTTTTGAAATTAAAAAAAATTAAAAAAAAACCTTTTGCTAGAGCACAAGCAAGAATTGAACCTGTACTAGTTCCTAAATTTAAATTATTTTTGTTTTGCTTGAAATTTTCTTTTCTTTTTTATGAGGATTAGAAGCAGAAATAATTTAAAAAAAATTATCAAAAAAAAATTTTTTTTATTTAATTTAAAGGAAAAATTAATTTAAAAAATACCGGCAACCCAATCAATTAAAGGCCACAAATCTGCGCCTAAGTTTCGTTCGATAATCATAAGTACCTAGAATTTTAATTTAATTAATTGATAATTCAAAAAACTTATTTATTACCCAAAAATATAGGGAGAATTTAAAACCTCCAAATATTCTCTTTTAATATATTTTCGAATTTTTGTCAGAAGACGAGAAAATTTTTGGAAAGTTTATAACAAAACAACTTTTAAAAAAGACTGGGAATTTTTTGTGACCTCTTCCCCTATTTCTTGAGGTAGTAAATATGACTTGAGGAAAGTCTTAAGGAAACATGGCATCACAACCGTATGTTCCCTTTCCCTCATTAAAAGAATTTACACAAGAAAATTCAAATATTAAAATGCCAAAAGCAACCCAAAAATAAAAGGACTATTTCAAGAAATAGAGGAAGAAGTTACAAAAGTCCCCTCTTGTGAGTCCAAAAAAGCCCAAAAAATCTACAAAAGTCCCCTCTCCAAAAAAGGATTAAAAGAAAAAACCAAACCCTAATTAAAACAAGTCCACGTATTCCACCACCATCTAAAGAGAGTAAAATAGGTCCATTTTCCTCTCTCTTCACATTTTCATTACTAGAACATTGTTGTTGTTGATTACAAATTTCTTCTTTGTTTGTTTCACAATGAATTGAAATAAAAAGTTGAATACAATCTCTTATTTTTGATGAATAACTTCCAGCCAATTGTAATGGTAATTCCCCATTATTGTTTTTCCCATTTAACATTTGTTCGTCAGAAAAGAGTAAAAGAATTGCTTGCAATGTTGAAATATTGTTTGTCTTAAAGAAAAAATTTTAAAATTTATTTTATAAGGGAAATCGTCCTCCAAATGCCTGGGCTCTGTGTACAGGAAAACCCCAGGCCTTGGTCCAGACCCAGTTCGATCTCTTAATATTGATCTTTGAATTTCGATTACTCTTTGATTCAGACGAAAGATAAACAGCAAAATTTACATTTTTCCCCAAAAATAAAAATTCAACATAACCAACACTTAATTATGTAAATCTCTTTTTTATTCAAAGTCTGGAGGAAACCCTCTTTTCAACAAAAAAAAACTTACTTTTACAGCAATATGTAAAGGATTATCACCATTTGTTGAATCAATTACCAAATTTGCATTAACACCTTTAATATAACAATTGACAATTAAACGAAGTGATGACCGTTTAATTGCTTGTAATAATTGTTCTTCTAATGATATTAATTTATTTTCTTTGTTATTTTTTGGTAAATGAAGTTGTCTTTGTTTTTGTTTTTTAGCTGGAGTTGTTTGAAACTTCATTCTTTTTGTTGAAAATAAATTAAAAACAAATAAAGAATTTAAAGTTTTTCTTTGTATTTTTAAATTGTGAATTTTCTACTTTTTCTTTTTTTCTTTTGTCTCTCTCAATATTATACACTCTTTTTCCAAAAAGAAGTAAATTCGAGTCCCAACGTAAATATAAAAAGTAGAGATGGGCAAAATCGCATTTCCGGTATCCAGTAACGTGATTAAGTTTGAAAAGATAAGGGGGAAGGATAATTCGGAATTAATCCCATTAATCCCAGAGTCCCGGTAATCCTGGGATGGGATCCCGCAATGTGCCGATCTCCCGTGCCGATCCCGGTGGATTAATCCCGTTAATATAGAGATCGTCAAGACAGGCAAACCAGATTTATAGGCGGCACTTCTCGATTTAAGATTCGTTTTGAAAATTATGGATTAAGTTGATTCTCATTATAGGGCTCGATTTTGCTTTATCATGCCCAAGGGTGCATCTATGTATGATTGACTTTAATTTGGAAATTAATTTAAAAGATTTAGCAAAAAATTAATTTTTTGAAATTTATTTCTTTATTTGTTTCCAATTTCGGAATATTTTTTTAAATTTCAAACAAGTTTTTGATGTTTGTTTATTAAATTCTTAATAATTTACTTAAATATATTTGTGTATAAAGTAATAAATTAAATATTTTTTAAATAACTTTTTCGCGTGTGCTTTGAGCATTATTTATTATTTTTAAATACATATTTTAATATTAAAAATTGATTCTCCTTTCTCACTTTTTTTTTGCAAGTTTCTCTCTTTTCTTTTTTCCTTTCCAAAAATTAAATTCTCACCTTTAAAAATTAAAAAAAATTTTTTTTTTGACAATTTTGTTAAAAATAAACAAAAATTCCCATAAACTTTGAACATCTAAAAATCAAAAAAATCAGCATTGTTTTACTTCTACTTCCTTCCCCCTTCTTTCAATTATTTAAAATTCATTTTATGACTAATCACGGGAAAACACAATTAAATTTTTTTAAAAGCATTTATATTTTTATTTATTAAAATTTTTTTGCAAATTTTAATTTTTAAAAATAATTTAAAAAATATTTTTTATCACTTTTTGATCTTTGACATTTATTTTGCACCAGACAAGTGGTTGAAATTTAATTCCCAAAAAATTTTTAAAATAAATTAAAACAAATTTGATTAATTCAAAAGAATAAAGTTTATATTCTTTATTTAGACGAGAAAACAATTTAAAAAAGGCTCAAATTTAATTTGTACAGTCTGATCATTTATTATTAATACACACATTTAATTTTATTTGCTTTTAACGGAATAGACAATTCATCGAATTCAAAATTCTTATTAAATTTCATAATAAAAATTATTTTAAAATACTATTAATAACAGCACTTGATATCTCCTTTCAACGTTAATCGTTTGCCTTATTAACAAATAAGTTAATAATTGTTAATAATTAATTAATAATTTTACCAACCTTATTAACAATAATTAAACCTTATTTGCCTTATCGTACAACCCCTACTCGATTAATTACCTTCTCCAGCCTCCTCAATTAATTATCCTTTCTAACAAATTGTTGAAAATACAACCAGAATAATTTATTCGAGTATATACAGTATATATCTAATTATTAGGATTGTTCTGCGATAGGGTGGGGGCAAGGAATTTTCAAAAAAAAACAGGGTATAACCCTTCTAATTATAACCCTTTATTCTATTTGAGTGATCTATCACTGACAACCAAAATATTTTCCGTGAACAGTCCATTCTTTTCATTTAAATAAAAATAATTTTTAAAAATTTATTTAGTCAATTAATTGACGCAATCATTTTAAAATTCTTTTATTATTTTCAAGATCTACTCTATTCATTGGCAATTATTTTTAATAAAAAAAAGAAAAAAAATTTCTTTTAAGATTTTCTTTTAATATTTATTTTTATTTCTTTTGTTAATTCTCTTTGTTTGTGTAAATCCCTCCCAACTATTTTTCAACTTTAAGCTCTTGAGACGTGAAAAGTTAGGCGAAATATAAAGCAAAAAATGCGCGAGATTGCTTTAACAATCATTAAAGCAATCGATGGATTGCCCTGATTTATTTTAAGATTTTTTTGGCCTAAAAAGCCGAAAAAATCTATTTTCTGAAAGGGGATTTTAAAAATAATTGTTTTTTCTAAAAATGTTTTTATGAGGGATAGCTCTTCTTAACAATGAGTTAATTGCTTTTTGAGTGCAAGAGGCGGCTCAATATATTTTTTGTTAGGTCGTAGACTTGAGGGTTCTATTGTAAACTTTCTTTCCTAGCTTTCGGATACTAAATGGACCCAAGTAACTTCTCCCAAGTCTAACAATCATAAAGATCAGATCGTCAACCATGTGTACCCAAAAAGGGGTCACTTGTAAGGTCAAATTATTCATTTTTCTCATGGAAAAATTGATGGATCGGAAGCCCTTTCTTAATGCTCATGTCTTTCGTCATCATTATTTTCTTCTAATTTTCACATTTTTAAAATGATTCAATTTAATTCTATTTTTAACAGTGTGTCTATTTTTAACAAAAAAATTTTTTAACATTATTTCAGATAATTATTTTGTTTTTCTTTATTAACTTTCTTAATTTTTTCAATTTTAATTCAACTAATCAACAAATAAATTAATTTAATTTAAATATAAAATGACCATTACTTACTCCCTAGACGTAGGTATTGTATTTAATTAAGTTAATAAATAAATAAACTTTTTATTAATTAAAATTAGCTTCTTCCACACTTTTGGGCTTCCATCGCCTTTTGCTTCGTTGGAAAGGTTTTTAATTGGGAATTTTAAAGAAAAAAATTTTTTTTAATTCGAAAGGGAGTATTTGGAAAAGTATTTGGCCAGAATTAACTTGTTGGTTGTGTATTTATTTTAGTTTATCTATTTGGTATAGATATATAATGAGTAAACAACAACAAATGTGAGGAAATATTTAAAAGAAAAAATTATTATTTTAACTTTTTAATTTTTAGACTTTTTGAAGATATTTGTATTTTCTTCAATACATATTCTGATTACATTGTAATTGTTTTAATTTAATTTAAAAAATATTTAAATGCTCAGAAATCTCTAAAAGTTAATATTTTTAGGGATATTCAAGCAATTTAGAGACACATTTTCTCTCAAAAGAGAATCAAAAGGGGGAAAATATATAAAGATCTGAGAAGCTGATTAGTCTAATTTTATCAGTAAAAATCCAAAAAAACCCTAAAACTGTCCATTTTACTTAAAATAAATTTATACCCTTAAAATCACAAATTACCTTTACCCATACTCCTTTCAGAGCCCATATCTCCAATTTATCCCAATTCACTCATTTCAAATTTTCACAAATTTAGTGATTTTGAGGGGATAAAATAAAATATTTAGAAAAATATTTAAATTTAATTTTATTTTTTAAAGCCAATAACGTTTATGCTCGGCTTTTATGTCTCAGCTGTCTTCACTCGCTGGGGCGAAATTTTTATGAATTTGGGTTGGATAGATTCGTATGTTTTTTTAATTTATTTAAAATTTCTCTATGTTCACTCATTTATTTTTAAATTTTCTCAAGCTCAGACCAGCAATTTTACTTGCCACAATTGTAAGGGGAAGAAGTGAGGAAGCGAGGAATATTCGAAGAAATATTATTAGATATTTAGTTAAATTTAAATTTATTAAAATAAAAATTAATTCTTTTAAAATTAGGTATTAGTCCAAGCAATGGTTTATAGAGATATTAGTGCTTGTGTTAAAAAACGATTTCCAACAATGGATCATTTAGGTATTTTATATTTTTAAAGGGGGATTTTTAGAGAGATTGATTGTAAGGATGATTCGCCTAGAGCATTTAGAACGCTTAGGCGGGGGTTAAACAATCTAAAATGGTAGAACTCCTGTATGGGGTGAGCGAAAGCGCCTAGCAATAACTACGAGGAGGTCGCAGGTTTCCTGCCCAGTGGCTAAACTTTTACTAAACTTTTTCTTAATTTGGACATCTAGGAACATCTAATTTTCAAAAATACTTTCCGGAACTTTTTTTGTTTTTTGTATTTTCAATTAATATTTCTGATTTTTTTCTAAAGAAAATAAATATTTTTAAAGTTACTGCTGGAATAATGACATCAAATGAATTGCGTGAATTTGATGCAATTGAGACTGAACATATAAAGTATTTGATAATAAAAAATAAATTTAATATTAAAATTAAAAAAAGATATTGGACACCAATCCAATGGGCATTTCTTCTTTTGAGAAGAGCTAGAGATCAAGGTCTAGTTGATAGCGACATTATTTATGTGGTAAGAAATTTTAAAATTAAAACTCAGAAATTTTTTGTAATCTGCTAAAGAATTTTTTTTTCGTGAACTAACAAAAACTTTCTAAAAAATTTAGTCGCCAATCCTTTCATTTTCTAATTTTTATCTTCAAATAACAATTCTTCCCTTTCAGTTATCCCGCATTAATAAGGGATCCTTTTATGAACTGCGTGGGCCCTTCTCCTAGGTTTTATCCGTTAGGATATCCAACCAACAATTAACTCATGTTTATTTTATTAGCAGCTTTCATAATTATTAAATGTTCACTTCCTTTTTGATACTTTTTCTTGGGTCACCCCAAGGTACCGCAGAGCTATAACTTCGTTCAAGGTGGTTTGATGCACCTGAACGAGCTGAGTCGAACTATAACAAGGCGCCCAGGATTAGACAATTTTTAACGAAGTTATAGCTCTGCGTTACCTTGGCCTGCTCCCATTTTTCTTTTCTATCGTCTAGTTATTGAAAAATTAAAAAATAAAAATTTATTTATTTTTAAAGGATATGTTAGAAAAAATCCGTCAATATCGCGTAAATGTATTGACACTTACTCTTTATGATTGGGTACCCATTCCTTTGGTAAATATTTTTTCTAAAGATTTTTTAAAAATTTATTCAGGTATATACACAAGTTGTTAATTTAGCTGTTCGTTCTTATTTTTTAATTGCTTTATTTGGAAGGCAATATTTAATTGGGGAAAGAAAAGAAAAAACTGTAAAAAATAAAAATAAATTTTTAGTAAAATTAAAATTAATTTAGATAGATTTATTTATCCCTTTAATGAGTATTATGCAATTCCTTTTTTATATGGGCTGGATTAAAGTTGCTGAAGTTTTACTAAATCCTTTAGGTAATTAATTAATTATTTTTTAAATTTAAATGGGTAATTTTCAAATTTATTTAAATTTGATTTATCTTTTGAGTTTTGCCCTAGACCTATTTTTGGACGCAAAAAAATATAGTAGTTTATGTTTCTCCAAAATTTAACAATAAAATCTTTCTAGATCCAAAAATTAATTTTATTTCCAAGAAGTTTTACTAAATAATTATATTTTCAAAAAAAAGACAGATTTTTTTGAAAATATCATTGGTAGGATTGTAGTTTCTAATACATACTATTTCTAAGAAGAACCAAAAATCCTCGGGTTTTCGGTTCTGTTAGATGTCTACTTATGAAGTTTGACGTTTCTCTTATTTTTCCATTATATTTTTATCTCTCCAATTATTTTACAAAAAAATATTAGAAAAATAATAATTTTAGATAATTATCTTAAATTATTTAAAAAGGTGAGGATGATGATGATTTTGAGACAAATTGGATTATTGACAGAAATTTACAAGTTGGTCTATGTATTGTGGATGATTGTTATGGAAGAGTTCCTGGATTAGAAAAAGATCAATTTTGGGAACAGAGTAATCCACAATTGCTTTATACAGCAGAAAGTGCTTCTAGACCTCAAAATCCAATGATTGGTTCTTGTAATGATTCGTGTGTTTTTTTTTATTTTTAAATTGGGGAAAAATTATTTAAACTCGGGCCTTTAATGAATACACTCACTCGGGCATTCCTTTCGTTTATTATTCGATTTTTTAAAAATTTGGTTAAGGAGCTGGGATGAAATGAATGCCCCTAATTATGTGTTCCCTTCATTGGAACACCCCATTTTTTCGACTCCAAGGATGTATATATAAACGAGATCTGACTATAATTAAAAGAAATTCCAAATAATCCATTAACTTCCAAATAAAAAATTAACAAAAAAATATTTAGAAATCAACAGGAAGACATGCTTTTATTACAACCTCGCCGTCGTAGACTTATGTCAACAGCAACTGGGCCAGAAATGTCTGGAGGGGCACATTCAAATAAAGCCTTTCATTTTGATGAGTTTTATAGAGATAAAGCCCCTGTTGTTTCTGATGATGATGAAAATAATAATAATAATATTGTTCCAGTATATAATCACAATCCAAGTAGAAGAATGAGGTAAATAAAAGGAAATAATTTGAATATTTTTAATTAATAAAGTGTTGTTTATAATGATGGAGGAGGGCCTACACGTATTTTGGATAGTATAAAACGAAAATTTTCTCGAGCAGCTCCAACGGGCGGTAGTCGGAGTGGAGAACATGATTTTGAAAAATCTTTTGAAAGAACTCAAAGGCAGGGATTTTAATTTAAAGTTAAAATTCTCTTATAGAAATTAATTCACTTAAGAACAAATTTAAATTTCCACTCAATTACAATATCGAATTTTGTAAATTAATTTTATGTAGGTGATAGTCTTCAGTCGGAAGTTCCAGTTCCGACTGAACTGGAATTTTTTGGCTGGTAATGTCCTATCCTTTAGTTTTGGTTAAACTTAAACTCCTTTACACACCTAAAGATTTCTTTCCCACAAAATTATTTTATCCCTTTAAATTATTTAAAATTATTTTTAATTTTCAATATATTTTTTCAGAAATTCAACAAAATCAACAATCTCCAATTCTGATATTCCCGTTCAAAATTTCCTTTGGGGTGCTAGTCAATTAAAGGATGAAATTATTGAAAATAAAGACCAACCAAAACAGAACGAACAAAAACAAAAAACAGAATTTTTAGAAAATTTAAATACAAATTTAAATATTAACCATTCATCCCCACCAACATCCCCAACAATATCCCCTTCATTACCTCCATTATCTACACAACAAATAAATAACGAAAATAACGGGAATTGTTTAACTCAATTACCAGCAATTCAAGAAGAAGAAAGTTGTGGAGGGGAAGGAATTAATAGTCAAAGTAGTTTGTCTATAGATTCTGTATCCAGCACAAATTCAAGTTCGTTAGTACAAATTGAGGAACAAAAGAAAAATTCTTCTGGTAATGAAGAAAGTAAAAATTAAAGGAAAAATAAATTTCTTTCAAATTTTTTCTTTAAATTTTTGAATAAATAATTGAATTTTTGTTTATTTTAAATAAGAATCGACTTTTATGTATCACCATTAAAAATGATCTTAAAGAAAAATTTAAATAAATTTTTGTAAAAAACATTTATTTATAAACTTTCTCCTTTCATTTCGATTACCGTATAACCTGTATTAATTGCCCTCCCTCAAATAATTACCCCACTTTTATTAATTACCCCATCCAGTGATAGATTGAAATAATAATTACCCCCAAACAAATGCCCTAATAAAAATATCTTAAAGAATCATCAGTTACCCTAAAACACGTTCAAATTTCAAACCTCGTATAATTACCCTCCCTCGATTATTTACTCCCTCTATCGGAAGGTCGAAACAATAATTACCCAGGTTAGTTATTAAAGGATATCAGAAATTGTCAACAAAAATGCCACAATTGTTAAACCTTTAGAAAAATCGTGAATCCTCTTAAATTCACAAAATCTGAAATATTTCGGTACATCCTACAATTTGTGATACTATAAAAGCACCCTGTTATTTTCTTGATCAAAACTCTCCAAATCAACCATCAATCATCAACAAATCTTCAATCTATTGGCCTTGCGAGTGCTCTCAACAGGACCTAACAACAACAAATGCTTCTCTTCAAACACGGACGGAATCGGGCTGCCGCGTTCGGGATGCTGTGGGAACTGCTTCTGCTGGCGCTCATCCATCAAGTTGCTGGCGAAAGTCCTCCTGAATCTCCTGTGCCTCCCGTTGCTGCTGTTCCTCCTTCTGCTGCTAACACTGTTGGCTTTGGACGTCACACAAAATCTGGCAATATGGTCACAGTGTCTGGCGATTGGGATGCAGCAACTAGCCCTGAAGCTCTGAAGCCGTACAAGGATGCTGGTGCCCTGAACCCGTGTGATGACATCGAATACGAAAAGGAAACCGGGGACATGTGAGAGCTTTTTTCTTTTTACAAATCAAAAGTTATATCAATAAAAGTATTTTCATTTCAGCATTGTCAAGTACAGGAAGGATGGGAAAACCAAATCTGATGGATGCATGTTGGATCTGCTTACGAAGTACACAACATCGGTCGACTTCATCATTGGAATCAAGAACGGCAACGGCTTGGAACATTGCTTGGATAAGACGTCGGGATATAAAACCTGCTCTGGGTTTTGGCCTTTTAAAAGTTGCAGTGCATATACAGAGTATCTGTATAACAGCCACTCAAACACGTTCGTTTTTGCAATATTTCATGTTCTTTTAATCCTTTTAATTTCTTCTCAGGTTGCCGTTCATCTACAGTCGTACTGTCGCGGAGTTCCAGTCGATGCGTAACTTTCAACCGGCTACTGGTGATGGCTGCCCTGGGTCTTGTTGGGGTAATGTGGTCTGCAGGAAATGGACTGGTCTTGCTGCGGGATTTGTCGACAATGGTGGCAAAGTTGCGAGATCAGTTGTTGGAAGTGAGTTTATTTTTGTTAATTTAAATTCTTTGCTTAAAATCCCTTTTAGTTGGTAATCCCGGTGGTTCAGGCTGTTACTTGGCAACTGCGACTGCGGGGAATGATGCCAGCTACAAGATGACCGTCGACAACGGAAATATGCATTGGTTCGCAACAGAAGGCTGCGCTGGTAGTGATGAAGGGGGGTTTCCAAGAGATGCTCAATGCGTCAACAAGAATAGCATGGCACAAGAGCTGGGCGAAAAGATTACCTGGGAGATTGAGGGGAATCGGCCTGATTCTGACTTCACACAGCTGTTCACCTTCGCTTTGCTTCCCACTCGAGCAACCAGGGTCCACAGCAGGCAGCACAACGTGCTTTATGGTGAAGTTGGTGGACCGAAATGTGACGAGCTCTACGTCAAATTTGTAAGATTTCACTATTCCTTTTTGATTATTTGTTTTCAATTCTAAATTTCTCTTTAACTTTCAGCCAGGCAGTTCATTCAAGCTGTTGGTGCCCAAAGGTGGTGGTGCTCCGGTCGTTGAAACTCTTCCAACATTAGCACCGGAACCAGAGATAACTCCACCGCCACCAACTGAGGCGACCGAAGAAGGTGGAGGAGGAGGTATGGTCGTCGTCGTCATAATTGTCATCGTCTTGATTGTGTGAGTTTTCGGCTTTTTTCAAAATAATCATTTACTCAACTAAATTCCCTAAATTTATTTTCAGTGCTGTGGTTGGCGGTGTTCTCGTCTTCTTCTTCGTCATCAAGAAGAGTGAGCCCGATGCAGTTGAGGAAGACTATTTCGGCACATCGAAGGCTGGTGGAACGACAAAGACCAAAGCTGGAACAACGGTTGGGGCAACTCAGGCAAAGACTGGAGGGCTGACAACGGTTGGGACCAAAGCTGGGACAACTGCTGGGGGAACTGCAAAGACGGCCGCTGCGGCAACCAAGGCTGGGACGACTGTTGGTGGAAAGACTGCTGGTGGGAAGACTGCTGGTGGCGGGACGACGAAGAAGTGAGAAGAGAAGAATGATTGGACGTTGTGATGATTGAAGAATATGTCCAAATAAATAAATAAATATTTCTTTCTCCCTCCCCTCTCTATAGGCATTTCCCCCTTCTAATAATATATGTATGAGCATCTCTCTAATAATTATTGTTGTGATCCACTTTTCTTGTATTCCCTATATATGTGGCACAACTATATATTTCCTATAATGCTATATATCGATGCTCTTGTATGTTGTACCTATATTTGTGTGTGTTCTCAACATATATATTATTGTTGCTGTTGATGTATTGTATATATTATAAATGTTGTAAATAAATGTTGGATATTGTAATTGAGTTTTGAATTGAGTTAACTATGAGTTTTTTTCAGAAATAGGCTTAGGTTAATAAAAATTACAAGATAGGAAGGGTTTACCATATGAGAAATTTCTAGGTAATAAAGTACATCTTCCCCACTATATCCGTTGAAAAATATGCCAGATTCAACTTCGTTCGTAACTCCTGAAATACCCAACTTATGAAATCTTAAATTTGGAAATCAGACAACGAATCC
This sequence comes from Meloidogyne incognita, assembly GCA_036172945.1. Lineage (NCBI taxonomy): Eukaryota > Metazoa > Nematoda > Chromadorea > Rhabditida > Meloidogynidae > Meloidogyne > Meloidogyne incognita. The sequence goes on from JARQAC010000013.1 coordinate 1,183,697, forward strand.
CTTTGGTTGGTGTGAAATTTTAGTTTAATTTACAAATTTTGTCAAACAACCAAAAAACTTTATATTTCCTGTGTCAGTTATTCTGGGAGTAAGTAATTCCGTAATGGAAATTAAAGATGAGATCTTGGTTTATAAAATGATTGAATAGGTATGTATATGAAATAATTAAGAAATTTAATTATTATACATATGTCGTTTGATTCTCAACACAATGTTGGTTTATTAGCTATTGTTGTTCTAATAGAGAATGTCTTTGTATTAAATTCTTTCCCCTATAAACATACAGTAATTTCAACAAAAATTCCCAATTCTTTATATAATTTATCTTCAACAATTTATTTTTGCCTTTAATTAGCTCTAAAACTAAATTAAGTGTGGAACAAAAAAATTAAAAGAAAATTTTGTTAAAAACTAAAAAAGGCATAAAATTGTTATTTTTACTTTAAAAAAGAATTGAGTGTTTATGTATTGTGTCAATCAAATGCTGTCAATCAAAACAAAATCTGTGGAGAACCTCTGTAAATACTTTTTAATTTCCCTCAACATTTATTTCCCTCAATTAATTTTTATTAGCATTTGAGTCTTTAACGATAAATTTAATAATAAAAAGATTAAATATTGAAATTAATCATTAAAAAAGAAAACAATTATCAAAGCTTGTTAGCCTCTCGTTTAATTAATTATATAGAGACATGTTAATATTTATTTCTTTTTCTGTTATAAATTTTTTAGGGGTTGGTATTTATGCAGTAATCAGAAACTTTTTCTAAATTTGAAAAAAACTTGTCAAATTATCATTGTTTTTGATAAGAATTTGGATTCATTAGAAGGAGAATACTATGATCTATCATCCAAAAAAGAAATATACTCATACATAATACTCCTAACTCCTGACCTAGATAAATACATGTTGACTTTATTTAAAAAGACCATTTATTTACGAGGCTTTGTTATAGGCCTTTTACAGTAAATATTTACAGATAAAAATTAACAATAAAATTAAAATTCTTGGAGGATTTGTTAGTTTTTTAGAATAAATCCCGGATTCCCCATCAAAAATAAAACCTTTAACATGTTATTGTTCCAGAGCCTTCCGACTCTTAGTTTTGGTTCTGCTCAAATTAGTTTTTTCGGACTTTAAATGGCTATACTAAATTCTTTTTTCGTACTCTGTTTACCTCAAAATTAACTACAACCACCACCATTCATTCATTAACCCTCAATTTCTCCTTTAATTTTTCCCTCCCACACATATTTATTGGTTGTTTGTATTGTTGAGGGATGACAGTTTTGACACGCATTTTAATTGTTATATATTTTAGTTAATGCGGGAAAAGATTGAAAGAAGAGAAAAAATAAATAAAGTAACAATTAACGCTAAAAAGCGTGTTTTCCCCTCTTTTTTAAGATGGCAATTTCTATAAATATTTTTAATTGGTTATTCTCTTTTTTTTGTTTTTAAATTTCTATTTGGAATTTAGTAAATATTTAGAGAGTTTTTTGTCCGGAAATTAGTTATTAATTTTTCTCTCCAACAATATACATACCGTATTTACAAAATAACTTAAAACTGTTACAATAACATCCTCTATTAGAATGGTTATTTAATAGAATGGCACCATAATTTCATAACATTTATTAGTTCAAGAAAATCATTGAAAAATAGAATATTTGTTTACTCAGAATTTTTATTTTCCTTTAAATAAAAATAAAATCGTGAGATCGACCTTAAAGTTTTGAGAAACAGTTGCAAAATCACGGTCATGGAACAGGTTTTTAATAACTGTAAAATTTTTAACCGAACTGTCAAAATCCTAGAACAGTTAGGAACATTTTTTGAACCTAGAAGTACTCCTTGTAAACTTAGTAAATGTTACTATCAGGGTTGTATAATTTTGAATGTTAAAAAGCGTAAGACGAAAGACGGAAACGGGAGACCCAAAAAAGACGGAGGTAGGCGGAAGACAGAAGCGTAAGAAAATACATCCCTGTTACTATTATATCCTATATGTACTTGTACTTGGTTTAAATTTTTATTAATTTTATAAAATTAAAGAAAATGATTGAAACAATCAATTTAAATCAAAAACAATTATTATTAACCTCAAATAATTTGAATGAATCTTCTTCTTCCTTAAAAACTTCCAAATTTAAAAACAATTATTATAATAAATTAAATAAAAATAATTCTGATTTAAATAATAAACTTAGAAGAAATCGGACAACATTTACAACTAGACAAGTATTTAAATTTAAATAAAAAAATATTTTTTTTAACTTAAAAGTTGCATGAATTAGAATTATCTTTTGAGGCAGGTCATTATCCTGATGTTTTTGCACGTGAACAGTTCTGTTTTTTAATAAAAAAAATATTTGGGAATTTTAAAAATTTGTAAATAAAAAATAGGGGAATGTATGACAGTCTTTTGTGTTTTTCATCCTCCTTTTAGTTTATGGACCCGAATTAAAGAAGTTTTTCAAATTTTAAATAAATTTGCTCAAATCTTTTTCTTAAAACCTATTTTATAGTTTTCTTATTTAGGTATGTATTTATTTTTGTCATTATTTTATTTCGTCATATATAATCTATTCTTAATTTGAGGTTTTTACAACCAAAAAATCCTGTCTCTATTGTTCTCCAAAATAATATTTCCGAATATCTTCAATTTAAAAAACTAATAAAGAGCTTTATTAAATAATTATATCCATTAAAATACAAAATTAATAAGACTCCTAAAGTAATTAAATTTCATTTTTTACCAGACTTTCAAAAAAGATACAATTACCAGAAGTCAGAATTCAGGTTTAAAATAATTTTAAAAATATTTTAAAAAATATTTGTAATATATTAAAGGTTTGGTTTCAAAATCGAAGAGCAAAATGGTAATTAAAGGGAATTTTTATTTATATAGTTGGCCCTCTATTTTACATACACTCAAAATTAAATGCCATATAGATTCTATCAATTGTCCGTCCTCAATTAATATTCTCCTTCTGGCAAGAGCTTGAAAGCAATAATTACCCAGATAATTAAATCTATTACTGGCACCTGTTCAAATAATATGAAGTTTCTGATATGACATCTCATATCTTTGGCATGTCATATGTAGCTTTTCAAATTGTATCATATTTACGATATGATATCATATTTATGACACAATTTGAACACAGATATAACTGCTAAGTATAACTTTACATATAGCATCCCATAGATATGACATGTCATATCAGAAATTTCATATTATTTGAATATGCCCATGGAGGGGAGGTGGCCTTTAAGAGATACTTTCATTTTTATTGCAAAGACAATTGTTTCAGCCCCTAAATTTGTGTGTAAAATTGAGATTCGATTTTATTTAATTTCTCAATTAAAAAAAAGGAGAAGACAAGAAAAGCAAGAATTAAATAATTTAAAATCATTTAAACTACCAAATACAAATTTAAATAATTTATTTCCAACAACAGAAAATAAAGAAACAAACAAAAATAATTTAATTAAATTAATTGGAAATAATAATGAATTAAATTTTAATATTGAAGAAATAAATAATGAAATAAAAACAAATAATAATAATTATTGGAATAGTTTTTCTGCTGCTTGGTTTGTTTAACTTTATTTTGATAAAATTATTTTAATAAAAAATCCGTATTAAAAAATTAATTTTGTGTAAACTAAATCAAAATGAAATATTTAAAGAAAAGTATTAATTAAAGAAAAATTAATTTATGCGATCCTTACATAAAATCCCCTTCGTCTTACGATAGAAAATTCAAAAGATGGAGAGTTAAAAACTCTCTTTCCTCTTTGCCAATTATTTGGGTAGTTATTGAAATCAGGGTGGCCCTTTTACCCTATTTATAGAGGATTTTCCCTATTTTTGACCTTTTCGCCCTATTTTTTCCCTATTTTCTCGTTTGCCATATTTTTGCCCTATTTTTACCATCTTGTAAAATTTTAAATATTCTTCGGATTTTGTAAGAAAAATGGTAAAAATGAAGGATTTCTGACTATCTGGCCTTCCAAAATCCTCAAAATTTTTGCCTGCGGCGCAAAAAATAGGAGAAATCTGGCTTCTAGCCTCCCAAAATTCTCAAAATTTTCGCCTGCGGCGCTAAAAATGGAAGAAAGTTGGCTTCTTGGCCTTCCAAAATTCTCAAAATTTTCGCCTTATTTGAAATTTTAATTATTTTTGAAGTGTTTAAAACAATGCCATAATTTTTGCCCTATTTTTGGCCGATTTCGCCCTATTTTTGCCCTATTTTTGAGTGGCTGCGCCCTATTTTAGTGTTTTGGAAGGGGCCACCCTGATTGAAATGATTAAAAATATTCTAAAAATCAATCAGAACTTATTTAGAATCCCAAACCCTCACTTAAACCCTCAATTACAACCTACCCAATTTTTTCCAAATTAATTTTGGTCGGGTCAAGTTAATAAAATATTTCCCTGTTATCTAATTTTATTTTTTCTTTTCACAGTTTGTCAACATCCTCATCAGAAAATCAACAATTAATATTTCCAAACAACAATATACTCCAAACAACAACAGATTTATTCCCCTCTTTATTTTATAATAATTCTTCTGATTTATTTAATTCTGATTTTTCTTCTTTTTCTTCTTCAGCTTTTTATTTTCCCTATTATTATTATTTTAATTTAGCTACAACAACAACATTTCCACAAAATGAATTAAATTATATTGAATAATTAAATAATTAGAAAATACATAAATATACATATATGTAATTTTTTTGTATAAAATTAATTTTAAATAATTATTTTTTGTTAAATTTAGATAATAAATCAACAAGAATTTAGAAAAAAAATTATAATAATTTTTGTTTATTAATTATTATATCCTTTTTTGGAACTAATTATTGTTATGTTGTATTCTATTCGTTAAATTAGGATGTCTCCATTGTGTTTCACCAGAACCGTAATTTTGACCGAAACCGGATCCAATTTGAGTTCCGGATCCCGGAACCGGAGCCAGAAAAACGCCGGCTTTCTTGAGCCGGAACTTCTGGGGAAGTTCCGGCTCAAGAAAGCCGGAACTTCTGGGATTCTAGTCAAATCTAGATTATATAGATCAAAAAATTTGAAATTATACTTTATTTTTTGTATTTTCTTTTAAAAATAAATAAAAATATATAAATTAATTTTAATAATTTAAAAATAAAAATATAAATTATCGAAAAAAAATTTAAAAATATTTTTTAATTTAATAAAATCCCTTTTTTTCTTTTTATTAAATTTGACATTCAATAGTACAACTTAATGTACATAACCGTTTAACACGTAAATCTGTACACAATCCATGCATTCTCCACCATTTACAATAAACAGAATTATCATAACTTTATTGCGAAATATTTTTTTAATTAAAAAAGAACACAAACCATTTAATAAGTCTAGGTGAAGGAGGAGAAGGTAATTCTGTTTAAAAATTAAAAAAATTAGTAATCTTAATTCAAGGTTCAAAGGATTTTAATATTTTAAAATAGTGTCCTAAGAGAATGCTGAAATTATATTCCGAAAAATATCAATCCAGAGATTTTTATAATAAAATTTCCCCCTGCTTTTTGGGAATCATTTAATGAAATATAATTTATTTTAAAATATTTTTAAATATTTATTTTAGCATTTTTTCTACCTTTATTTTCTCTTTTTTCATTTCCCTCTATTTCATCCTCCTCCCCTTCTTCTTCACTATTTTGTTCTCTGCTTTTTCGAGTTTTTTCAGGTAATTCATCTTCAACATCTTCTTCTTCCTCTTCTTCCGAAGATTTTCCTTTTGGAGGAAATGTTAATAAAGTTTCCCAACTATTTCTTTTTTAAAAAAAGATTTATTTTTAAATTCTTCTTCAAAAAAAACCTTTTACTACTTCCACTACTTTTTCCCCCTCTTCCACCTGTACATATTTTTACATTAACAATTGTTTTTCTAATTCCTCCTCTATTATTTTTTGATCTAATTTTATTTCTACTTTCTATTGATGCCCAAGGAATTAAATTTTCTAATTTATTTGAAATTGTATTTCGAATTGAGGAAGAATTTAATGAAGAGGAAGGAATTGATATTGTTGTTGTTGAGGTGGTTGTTGGAGGAGGAGGAGGTGATGTATTTCTTTAAAAGAAATTTATTTTCCCGAAAAATAAGGATTAAAATTTCTTTGCAGTAATTACCAATTAACCCTTAATAGTTCGAACCCCTTGAGTGGAAACAATTTTTATTTCGAACTAAAAGAATATTTCAATAAATAATTCATTCAAAAATTATTTTAAAATAAAATTACAATTAATTTTCTACTAGAAAAGATTTTAATAAAGCTGGGTTATTCTCTTTAAAAATTGCATCATTTATGTTTGATTTAATCATTTTTTAGTTTAATTTTGGTGAAAATACATGTTTAAAAATCAGAAAAAATTATTTTAGATTTGTAATTATTTATAGAAAATTATTTTAGTATTGAGGGATACTATTTTTACGGGGTATATGTATTATACATAATTTCTTTTGTTTAGAATTTAAAATTTATTTTCCCCTGCCCACCCACTTTGAAGTCATTAAAGTAGTTGTTGTTGTTTCTGTTGTTGTATTAACTATTAAAGTTTGATTAGTTGGTAACTCAGTAGTTGTGGAGGTTGTTGTTTTTTTGGTTGGTTTGGAAGGGGAATTTTTGTTGTTTTTTCTATTTAATTAAATTAATATTAAATAACTTTAATAGTAAAATTTAATTTTATTTTTTTCTAACCTACGAGTTGTTTTTATTGTTGTTTTTGGTGTTGAAGTATTTGAAGAAGCTTTAATTGATGTTGTTGGAGTAGGGGTTGCTGTAGGGGTTGTAGATGTACTACAATGTTCATTTCCATCAATTTCAGTTGAAGAAGTAATTCCTTTAAAAAATTCTTTCAAAATTTTATTTTCACAATTTTCTCGAGATACCCATTAAATTCCTTCCTCTACTTGTTTCAATAGGAGGGAGAGGTGCATATCTTTCCAACATTTTATCGGCAACTATTTTAATTGCCTCCCAAGTTTCGTCAGCGGTGTCCATAATTTCTGCTTCGGGTAATAAAAACCCGGTACTGTGAAGTGTGTTTTGAGGCCTCAATTCGACAAGAAAAGAAAATGGAATATTTAGAACACCTTTGGCATAATCATGGGATGAACCAGAAGCTTCGTCTTTTTTTTAATAAATTTAAAAAATATAAAATATTGAAAGTCATAATTTTAAAAATAATTTTAAATTTTTAAAAAATTAATTAAAAATATTTTTTAATATACAAGTGGAAAGTTAATTAAATTTTTTTTCTAACTTAATTAACATTAATTTCTAGTCAGAAAAAAGGATTTATTTTGTTAACCAAAATTATTTAAATATTATTTACATAAAAGGTCAGCTCCAGAACCAACTTGATATTCAGTTCCATATAATCTTTCCAAAGCTTTAACAGCACGTAAAGCAAGGGGTCTCTAAATACAAAAATTTGTGTAAATTATTTTACAAAAATTATAACAAAAAATTTAATTAAATATTAGCGTATACGACCATTTTTATTATTAAAAACTGTCCATTTTTTAGACCCAAAACAAGAATATTTATATAAATAAATTACTCAAAAATATATTTTTATTTATTTTTTGTTTATCCGCTATTTATTTATGCAGAATCTCCCTTTAAATATTTTTTGTTAGCAATTTATTAAGAGAATTCCCGTCAGAAAAATAAGGAAAAACAACTTCCGACGTTAATGAATCTAGATTTTCTTTTGATTTGGGAAAGGAAATAAAAAGAAGCTTGGAAGGAAAGATGGAGAGAGAGAGATTAGATATTAACGAACTAATATATTTATAAATCCAGTATTTTAAAAATTAGATATATAAATAAAAGGCGAAAGACAGAATGGAGCCCATTTTGATATTTATTTTTATCTCCTTTTTTAGTCTAATATACAACAAAAATAAATTTGTATTAAAGATAAAAATGTCTTAAATAAACTTAGCAACTATATGATTGCTAAACTAAATAGGCTCCGAAAATATTCGGGATAACTAAAAAAAGAGGGGGATTAATCTATGAGATTCATAGGAGGACCTAAAGAATGATTAGAGTTTTCTTGAATGTCCCAAAAAATTTCTATTTAATTTAAGAGAATATGTATTTGTATTTTTAGTTGTTGTAAAAAATGAAAGTCCATACAGCAACATTCTTGGCCTCTTCAATTTCTGGCCTATCCTTAATTGCTAGCCTTGTATTCATTGCAAATATATGTTCAGATGTTGCCCAATTGTGGCTAGATCTTGACCAAGAAATTGGGGTTTTTAGAGCTGAGACTGATGATCTATGGAGAGATATGGTGAATATTGGGCGTTCGCGTCAACGTCGTGATACTGGCTACGAAGAAAAGCCATCCAAAAAAGGATATGATGAGGGAGTTAATGGTTAGATATAATATAGAGACGGTGATATTATAGAGACAGGACTTTAGGGATAAATCGAGAATTTCGGTTTAACCGAGATTTTTTAACAAAATTTCGTCTCAGTCCGATCTCTAGTTATACAATAAAATAGAAAATAAAATCAGAAATTTAAGCCCCAGCAGCACCAACAGGAGTAAACCCCCCAAGTGTTCCACCTAGCATTCAATCTAGTTCACCTGGATCAGGAGGATGCAGTAAGTTTAATTTTAAGTTAAAACCTAACTAATGTTGTTAAAAATAGATTGTTTAACCGGCGCAGCAAATAAATGCCCAGCAGGACCACCCGGACCTAAAGGAGTATCTGGGCCACCAGGAAAGGACGGATTGGATGGTCAACCTGGAGTTAACGGTAAAGATGCGTTGGATGTGACACCTGATGTGCCAAAACCGGGATGGTAAGTTTTTGCATTAAGAGTAATAAATCCATAATAAATTTAGTTTCAATTGCCCCGCTGGACCTCAAGGCCAACCTGGCCCAGTCGGACGTACTGGACCTAAAGGTCATCCAGGAGCGAAAGGACAGCCAGCACATGCTGGACGTGACGGAAACCCCGGACCACCTGGAGAATCAGGCCCGCCCGGTCCAGTTGGACCACCTGGCTCCATCGGATTGCCCGGAGAGAAGGTAGAGATAAAGCAAAAAGTGTAATAAATTAAATAAATTTAAAGGGACGTGATGCTGAACAACCAATCGGTCGCCAAGGTCCTCGTGGACCAAAAGGTAGAAAAATCTCTCCGAATAATTACATTTATATTAAATTTTCCCAAAGGCCCGCAAGGCCCTCGTGGCCCGGAAGGCGATGCAGGAATAAGTGCCCCGGCTGGAGAAGCAGGACCTCAAGGACCCCCTGGCGGTCCAGGCCCTCAAGGCTCCCCAGGAAACCAAGGCACGGCTGGTGAGGAAGGAAATCCTGGACGAACCGGACGTGACGCTGAATATTGTCCTTGTCCTCAACGTTCAGCTGAAGTTAAAGGTGGAAAGGGATATGGAAGGAAAGCTTAAATGTTGTGAAGATAGAAGAGAGGAAATAAAAAATTGTGATAAATAATTAAAATAATAGAAAATATGGGCGGAAAAATAAATTTTTAGAATTATACATGGTGGATTAATTTGAAAAATTATTAGATTAAATTAAGAGAAAAATAAAAATAATTAAAAACAAGCCTGAACAGTATGGAAATCTTCTGGGTAATTTCGTTTTTTATGTCCATAGGGTAGAAGCCATAGTTGGGAGTAAGAATGTAAAGAAATGAATGCCTATAATTATTAAATTAAAAAATTAGTTTGTGTAGTACCTTCACAGGATGTACTTGAAGAAAATCTCTGACAGATTTTCTGAAACATTAAAAAAATTAAAAATTAAATATTAAAATTAAATGATTAATAAAAACAAAATTCACGCGACTCAGGTTCGCTGAACGCTGAAGGCCCGTGGTAAGTTTCGTGACATGGATCAGCACTTGAACCAGTTACTTTGAAAAAATACAAAAAATATATTTAAGTTATTTATCCTAATAGAAGGGTACTTATTTTATTTATTCATTAACTCCAATCTAGGTAATTGGAGTTGGATTTCATTATAAGATACAACCCAATAAAATAAGTTTTTTTAAAAAATTTGTTTGCCACTGGGAAAACAAATTTAAAAAAATTTGTTTGCCACCTAAACGATACTCTCTAAATAAGAAACACTTCCGTATAAGGTAAAATTCTCTATTCTCAAGGGTATGTATCTTAAGGGAGTCCCAACGTTAATATTTTCTTATTAAAGAACAGGTTCTTCTATTAAATTAAAATAAACATACTTGACCAGAACCAATCAAAATTTCTATTTAAATCCACACCAGAACAACAAATTCTATTAAAATATTGTTGTTTACAAAATGCGGGTCTTCTATTTTTCCTCCACATTCTATTCTATATTTTTAAATTTAAGAAACATTCTTTATTAAATTAATTAATTTACCTTTGTATGTGAATATTCATAACTAAAAAATAATAATTTTTAATTTAAACTGTTAAAAATAATCATTTTATAGGAATTTTTATTCTTATTGTCTATCTAGTATAATTTTGCAAAGCAGAGGAAGGTGGTCATAATTAGTTTCAGACACCCAACATTTAGATGTTCTGACTTCACTAAATTACGGACTGAACTGCCGAGACTACAATTTTGTTTTCTCTTATAAGCTAGAAATAAAAGGCTCCGTTCTTTACAATAACGAATAATTTTTTTAAATTAAATTTTTATTTAATTAAATATATTAATCAGTAATATTCTCACAATTAATTTTTTTAAATTTAAGAATTTAATTTACCCGTCAGGATTAAGTACGGGTGTAATATACCAGTCAATATGTTCAACTAAATGGCGTACACCTACATCTTCAGAATTATATCCATTTACTAGTGCTGCTATTAAAATCATTGCTGTAGCTATTTTTTAATTAAAAAAATAAATTTTGTAAAATAAATTATCAGATTAGGTATATGGCTTGATGATTTTTTAAAAACTATCTGTTTCTGAGAATTTATAAAAGCAAAGAATATTTCCTTAATGAAAAATCATAATTCCGAAATGATCAATTTAAAATAATTAAATAATAACCAGGTGCAATCCACTCCCTAGCATGTACCCCAGCATCTATCCAAATAGCCGGCCCTCTAAATGGACGCCAACTTTCATCAGGCATTATTTGTCTGGCTGATATCTTTTTTTAAATTTTAAATTTAAATTTAAAATTTAAAGAAAACTTTAGCTGTAACAATAGAACGATTTTCGTGTGTTCTGCCAATTTCATAAAGTGAAATTAACCGAGGATTCATTTCTCTCAAACGAAAAAGATGTTCCTCCATTCGAGTTAATGGATTGTAACGATCATATCTTTTTTTTTAAAGTAAGAAAGGGAAAATTATTTCTAAATAAATTATTGAGGAAATAATTCAAAAATAAAAGCTGAAAATACTTAGATAATAATTATTTTTTTAAATAGAGATAAATTAAAGATTAATTAAATAGAGATAAAAATCGTCTCGGGACTTAATTGTGCAGATATATTAAGGAATGGGATGTGCTAAAGGAACTATCAATATTCAAGTGCATGAAGTACATAGATCGAAGGAATGGGGAAAATTTATTTGAAAAAAGGAAATAAAATTTAAGGACGATTTAAGTATAAGAATGAGAACTTAAAGCAATCAAAATAAATGATGTTTGTGTAAAAACACAATAATTAAAAAATTATTTTAAGATTTTAAGATCTATTTAAAAAGAATTATGAAAGATAGAATGTTTTTGAGTGAAAAAATGAAAAAAAATTTAATTAAATAAATTAGTTACCGATTAATTTTAAATTAATTTTTAATCAATTTACCTATATTCGGGTTCTTTAGGTTTAGCCCTTCCAAACCAAAATTTATCTCTATGATTTTCTTCTAATAATAAAAATTCTTTTTGATCATCTGCTTGAAAATTTTGTTGAAAATTTAAATTTTGTTGATTTCTTTCTTTTTTAATTAAACTTTAAAAATAAATTAATTAAAAATATTTTTTAAATATATAAACATTAATGAAGAAAGGGAAGGGAGGGTGAGAGAAATTTTTGGAGATATTTTTCTAAATTTTACAGAGAAAGAGTTTAGTAAAAGTTTAGCCACCGGGAGGATTCGAACCTGCGGCACCCTCGAAGTTTTTGCTAGGCGCTTTCGCTCTACCACTGAGCTAACGGGGTGCATTGCTAGAGCTTTTTCCTTTTTTGATCGTTTAACCCCCGCCTAAGCGTTTTAAATGCTGCTAGGTTAATCATTCTTACAATAATAAATAGAATATTTTATTATGATGTCAAAATATAAAAATAAATATTTTTGTAATTTAAAACAAAAATATTTACACAAAAAAACACTACTCCCTCCCTTTCCATTCATTAATGCCAAAAATATTTAAAAATAATTAATTCTAAACTCTTCAAGATTATCAGCAATAACCAAATAATCTAATTCTCTATGCCTCAATTCTCCAAAAAATGCTGGGGCATCTATCGGAGATACTGTTAAATCAACTAAAGCTCCGATATTTGATGGCGGCTTTTTAAGAGATAATTTATTTAAAAAAATATTCTTTTTTAAAATAAATACCTGCCAAAAATCTAAATTAAAAAAAGGAGGGGCAGAATTTGTATCACTCGAATATAATTCTCTAAGCCAATTTAATTGTTTTTCTGTACGTGGATTTAGACGAAGAAGCTTAAATCTTGAAAAAGGAAAAATTCTATAATAATTTTTTCATTTTTTCACGTAAATACAAAGTCAGATCTCGATTTTATACCCAACCTAAATTATATTACATTCATATTACATTCACACTTGCAAGCACAATTTATTTTTAAGTGAATAAATTAATATTAAAATAAATTAGAAATAAATTAATTAAATTAATAAAATAAATAAAATTCTAAATTAATACTTAAGTAAAATTTTATAAATTTCAGAGAATAAAATCGAGTTCGGCTTTAATTTTAATTAAAATATTTTTTTCTATTTTTTAGAAGAAAAATTTTTTTAATAAAGCTTATTGTCTGATTATCTTTACTTTTGAAATTTTTTTTATTATTTTCTAAACAAAATTTTATCAGACCCAAATTTATTTTCTTTTAGTCAATTATTTCCCTTCAAGTCTTTAACCCCTTTTTTTAATTTTATAACTTTTAACTAAATTAATTTTAGCCAAAAATTTAAATAAAAATAACCCAGTAAAATCTTTTCTTTCCTGCCCATTTTGTTGTTTTAATTCCTCCTCATTATTATAATTTTGTTGAAATACCCATTCATTTGTTAGAGAAAATGTTAAATTAAACAAATAAAAAATAATTGTAATAAAAAATAAAAATATTAATTGTTGTCTAATTAAATTATTTGAGTAATTATTTGTTAAATTGTAGGTGGACATTTGAATATATTTTTATTTCAAAAATTATTTTTTTTTATTTTGAGAATTTTGTAGCTAATCTTTAAGGAGGAAATAATTAAAACAAAAAACAATTACCTTAACAGGATTCCACCGGAATTAAAAAAAATTTCCGGAGATTTTGAATATTTCTCGGGATGGGTTTTAAATCAGGAAAAGCTGGGCTTAGGTTAAACCTAATAATCCCTATGAAAAGATGCCTCGTTGAAGAACCGGTTCCTCAAACCGCTAAAATAATGGGAAAGTAAAACGATATGAAAAATAGAAAAAAGGGATTAAATAAAATATTTTTTTTCTTATTAGATAAATTTTTTGTAATTTTTAAAAAATATTTTTACTTAACTTCATCATAAAATTAAAAAGGTAAAAGTTTAACACAGACTAGCATAGATATTGAAACCTTCTGGCATTTATTGCTAGTCGCTGAACTAACGGGTCACTGCTTTTTCATAGATTTTAAACCCCCATCTGGTAACTTTTTAAATGTTAGCTAGCTGGACTCTTCCTTACAATTAAAAGATAAAAAAAGAGAGATCGTACTTTTGTTAATAAATGAAGATTTTGATATTTACTGGATATTAATTCTCTTTTTTTTAATTTTGATTCGATTGAAGAATTAAAATAATTTTGTAATATTTTTGGGATGAGAAAGTATAAATAAATAAATTTTTATTCAAATACTCTATAAGTGGAAAGAAAGAGAAGACCATCAATCGCTGAAAAATCGGCTTCTCAAGTGGAGAGACAAAAAATATGACACAGAAGATTATTATTATTTTATTATTATTATTTGGTCAAGACCTACACCAAATGTTTAAAAGAATAAGTGTATTTTTGGCGATTAAAAAATCTTTTTGGATTAAAAAGGGGAATAAAAATACCTAAATTTTCAAATATTGAATTCTAATACAATTAAATAGGGTAAAAGTTTCAATGCCAATTTAATAAGTATATCAAATATTTTATAAAACAAACAGGATTGAATTAGTACCTTTGATTTACGATTGGAGGAAACTTTAGTGAGTTTATTAATTATTTGAAAATTGTGGAGATTTTGGTCAGAGGAATTTAATAAAAAATATTTAGGAAAAAAGATTTTCAATAAGCTTTGTAATTAATTGAGATAATCTAAGTTTGTCAAAAATTTTGTATTTAAATTACAGATGATAAATTTTTTTAGTTTTTTAAAAAATAAATATTTTCAGCATATGTTTTAATAATTTTTTAAAAATATTTTCATCAATTAATTTTTAATTTTTATTTCCTTCATTCCATATCCATCTTTTAACACTAATTTATTTAATAATCAATTAACATGCCAGTTGCCAATGTTTCATTTATTTCTTAGCTTTATCCAAATATTTAAATTTTTCAAAAAAAAAACAAAAAGAAAATTAAAAAGAAAATAAAACAGGCAAAATTTAAACCTCTAAAATAATAAAATTATTTTTTTTAACTTTCAAATTATTTTCCTTTTTTTTAAATAATTTTCTTTCCACTTTCTTTAAAAATTAGAACAATTTTTATTTGTTTTACAAAAGAAATATAAAAAATAATTTTAATTGACCCTCATTTAAATAAAATAAATTAGGTAATTTTTCAACAAAAATTTAAAACAAAAGAAATTAAAATATTAATTAAATTCCTTTACAAATTTATTGTTTAGAAAAGGAAAACGAAGAACACAATTGCGTGTTCTTTTAAATTTTAAAATTAATTTATTATTTTAAAAATAATAAATTAAAATTAATTAAAAATTAATTTATTTTACACATTTTTGAACCTCACACAGTCCTTATTTTCTCTTTCCGACTTGCCATTGTGTGTATGTTAGCATAGAATTTATTTTTTTTCAATAGGTGATCGGAGAAAACAATTTGTTTTGGTACACATTTTTTGTGAAAAAATAATTTATTTTTTTTTTATTTATTTATTTTTCCATCAAAATGTAAATTATTTTCTTTGTAAAAATACAAGTTTTTTTACTCTTTGGAATGATTTTTGTATTTTTAATTTGTTTGTTTCTTCTTCATTGCTTTTTAAAAAAATTATTGTATAATTCAGACCTGGCCATGGATATGGATAATATTCGGATCAGGGGCGGGCACAAGAGATAATCTCCAAAAACGCAACGCAAGGCCAGTTTTTAACTCAAATAACGCAAAACGCAATCCCTCTGATCCGGATATCCGCGGGTATATCCGGACAGCAAAATCCGTGTCCATGGCCAGGTCTGATATAATTTTTGATTAAATTTGTAGAAGAAAAGATCAAGAATTTTTTAATTATTAAATTATTAATACATATGTTAGGACAGAACTTCAACAAAAGAAATTAATTTACTACATACATATTTAGTAACTTGTAGTAAATAATTAATTGACTTTGACCTAAAAATATTAAAATTTATTTTTACAAAAAAAAACTTCGGAGAGAACGGGCAGTCGAAGAACTGACAGTTTAAAAAAACTCGTCAAACATTCCTAAACATATTTATTATGCCTTTAGGGCATATTTTTGTTCATCAATAAAACAAACAAGCTTCTTTGAAAGAAAATGTTCTTTTTTCTTTCCTTTTTTCCCAATTTAATTCCAGTCTTCGCGCATCGGCTTTTTTTTTATTTATTTGCTTCTTTCGCCCATTTATCAGATTCTTTTTTTTTGTCTTTTTTAGCAATCTACTAATTTTTTTTGTTTATTTATTCTAACATTGACGCCCCCAAAAAGAAAAAAGAATTGGTAGAAACATAAAACTTTAAATAAAAAAATTAGCGATAAATGTTTAGTTAGCTTTTAAAAGGTTTAAAAAATAATTATTCTTTCTCTCCTCCCATTATTTTATGCCCTTCCATTTAATATATAAATAATTAAAATTTTTAATCATTTTTATATTTAATTTAATTTTTTTTTCTGAGAAAAAGTTGAAATGATTGACTTAGAAAATAGAATTAAAGCTTATCGTTTTGTGGCATATTCGGCTGTTTGTTTTTCGGTGGTTGCTGTACTTTCTGTATGTGTTACTTTGCCTATGGTTTATAATTATGTCCATCATGTTCGTAGAAGTATGCAGAGCGAAATAAATTATTGCAAAGTAAAATTTTTTGAAATTATTTTTGAAATTTAAAAATACTTCGATATATTTATGTTTGAAATAAAATACTTTCACTTCCATTCTAATTTAAAACCTTATCTAAATATAATCTTTATTAAATACTCAATTCTAATTAATTAGGTCAGATCATAATTTTTATTTTTTTCTAAAATAGTTATTTTATTTTGAGGGGAGCTGTGACATTTTAGAGCCTTTCTTTTATTTTCTTTTAATAAATTTAAATTAATTTTTAGGGATCAGCCAAAGATATTTGGTCAGAAGTTAACCAACTTCGTAGCATTCCAGTCGAAAATAGCGGAAACCGAACAGCTCGACAGGCCTATGCAGAAGGCCCTAGTGCTGGAGTAGGATCTGCAGCCGGAGGAGGAGGTGGTTGTGAGGCTTGTTGTTTACCTGGACCACCGGGTATTTTGTAAATAAAAATAATAAACTTTTTCAAATTTAAGGACCACCTGGTACACCTGGAAGGCCAGGAAGACCGGGAAAGCCAGGCAAGTAATCTAAGTTATTTAAATAAATACTATAGTAGTGTTTTAATATTTAGAAAATATTAATTCCCTTCTTTCATTTACTGTGTTAGTATACCTCTAGTCATCTCCTTTTAGTCCTTTAAGGGATTGAGAATTAAGTGAGAGAATTAACTTTTTATTTTTATTTCATTTAAAATTTTAGGAGCACCTGGCCTACCAGGAAATCCAGGAAAGCCACCTACACAACCATGCGAACCTGTTACTCCAGTAAGTACTTAAATAAATAACAAATATTTTATAGAAAAGGATTTCAAAAAATAATTTTATTATTACAGCCTCCATGCAAGCCTTGCCCAGCAGGTCCGCCCGGGCCCCCAGGCCCTGCAGGTCCACCTGGTGATGCTGGAGCACCTGGACAGCCTGGTCAACAAGGGCAAGATGCGCCAAATGGAGAACCTGGGCCTAAAGGACCGCCTGGACCTCCCGGTCCACCTGGACAAGCGGGACCACCTGGAGAACCAGGAGCACCTGCACAGTCTCAACCAGTCGTACCCGGTCCACCTGGAGAGCCCGGTAATTATTTTTAATTAATATTAAATTCAAAATTAATTTTAGGAGATGCTGGGCCTCCTGGACCACCTGGCCAGCCTGGATCACCTGGATCAGATGGAGGTGCAGGGCAACCCGGTCCAAAGGGTCCGCCAGGCCCCCCAGGACCTCCAGGCAATGATGGCCAGCCTGGATCCCCTGGACAACCGGGACAGCCCGGAGGACAAGGAGAAAAGGGAATATGTCCAAAATATTGTGCAATTGATGGAGGGGTCTTCTTTGAAGATGGAACTCGTAGACGCCGTTCTTTAAATTAAATTGAAGTGAAAAAAGAAAATTGAATGAAATACAGCAAAATAAAATGGAACATTTTAAAAATAAATATTTAAAACGGGCAAAAATAAATACTTTGAATTCTAATAAAGAATATTTACTATAAAAATGTGTATTTTATTTATTAAAAGAATTTTTTGTGTGGAAACCCCCCCCCCTAAACTAGAACAAAATGAAGCATTAATCTTCGAAAATAAAGAAAGACTTCAATTAAATTTTGTATTCTGAAAATAATTTGATTAAAGTTTTGTGTTGGCATTTAGCCAGCAGTTTCTAATTTTAGCAAGAGTCAAATAATTAATCAAAAAACATTTTTACTTCTCCAAAATTAAATATAAAAATATTTTTTCCTAATATTTTTTATTCTTTAATAATTATTTTTTCTAATTCTCGTTGCATTCCTTCACATTCTTTCTTCAAAGTATTTACTCTATTTTTAACCATTTCTTTATTATTAAATTGTTTTACTGTTCTAGTTAATGGGTAATAAATATTTGAATATTTAGGGCATATTGAATATGCAAAAGATCTTTAAAAAAAAGAAATTAATTTTTAATTAAATTATTTTTTAATTTATTACCTAACATCCTCTAATGCTTTTTTAATTGAATCAGCAACAAAATATACTGGTTGATAATCAGAATCTACATATGGACTGAAAAAATAATAAATGTTTTTTTAAATTTATTTTTAAGGTTGCTGCGCCTAAATTAGTCCCAACCACGATTCATCCCCTAGAATAAAACCCACGACTCTCTCACCTGAATAAACGATTTGTTCCCCATATTGGTAAATTAAATAAAAAAAATCTTTTTAATTACCGTAATGAAGTAATTTCTGGATTAAATGGTTCGTGTTCAGGTTCATTAGAACAAGCATACTATATAGGTAGTGTTTAATTAAAAATATTTAAAATTAAATCCCCACACCTTTAATTCTCCATAAGCGGAAAGCAACCCAGCGCCAATTGCACAAATTTTACCTTAGGAAAATTCAAAAAATAATTTTTAAATTTAATTTTTAATATTTACCGTTTTGTTTACAAAGTCCAAATTCAATAATAAACCAATAAACCTTTTAAATAATAAATTAGGTAATTTAAAAATTAAATATTAACTGTAGCCAATTGTTCAATTTGTTTGTCATTTGCTCCAAGTGAAAGAAGTCCAATATCTTGAGAAATTTGGGCTAAATTTTCGTCCTAAAATAATTATTTGTAAATTTAATTAATTTAATTTTTTTATTTTTAATTAATTTAAATAACTCTGTTATACTATATGAGTCCAATTAAATTATTGAACTTATAAATAGGGTTGCGGTTTTCGAGTTGGGCCGTCGTTCGAGTAATTTTTTCGGGCTTCATTTTTATCAGTCCGGCCCGACCGAATCTTTTTGTGGCAAAACTCGATGCTCGACTCGATCTTCCTGACCGGACCGGGCCCCTAACCCTATTTATAAATTCGTATAGAGGTACACAAACTTTAATTAAAAATAATTAAAATATTCAACAAACAGATAATTTCACAAAAACTTACAACAAACATTGGACAATGTCCAAGAATTTCATGTATTACATCTGGTTCGGGACAATGATGTGGAGCAATAAAAAAATAATAATTTTTAAATTAATTTTTAAAAATTTATTTATTTACCTAAAATGTCTAACATAAAGAGTTGCCTAAAGAAATTAAAATTAAAAAATAATTATGAAAAAATAATTTATACTTGAAATACTCTAAATGCCAGACTTGCAAGAAAGTCTCTAGCTGAAAGAAGTCCTCCACAAGGTCTTAATTCAAAACCTGTTTTTTCTTTAAAATTATTTTTATTTAAAATAATAATTGTTAATTTTTTACTTTGAATATAAGCACTTAACTCGCGAATTTGAGGAATTCTGTCAGCATTACTACAAAAATATTTTTTAAGAATAATTAAAGGGTCTTTTTTTAAATTATATTTAATAAAAAATATTTCTTCAATTTTTTATTTTAAATTTTGCTCGGGAAAAAAAAGAAAAAATAGATTAAGCTAATCTGTCATTTTAACTATTTATTTATAAATTCTTTCATGAGACAAATACCTTTTGAATTATTTTTATTTATTAGAACCTCTTATTTCTACCTACTATTTTTAGCCTAAAATATATTTTGATATTTTTTGAATTGATTTTAGGGGTTTAAGGATCAATCTGTTAATGTTAACCATGCTAGTCAAAAAATAGATAAATTTTTTAGTTCATCCAAAAACTTTTATTTTTTTTAAATTCCTTTACATTAATCCAATTCTTTCCATTTCAGCAATATTTCTTTGATATTCAATACAAGTATGTGTTTCTCTTAATTCAACCAATTGTTTATAAGCAATTTTCCATGTATTCTAAATTAATTTGTTTTTAAAGTTTTTATTTATTTTTTCCAAACATTTTCTTCTTCGGTATATTCAATTAAAGGAATTGGCTCTCCAAAACGATAAGAATTTGCTATTTTATTTAATTCTGAACGTCTTTCTATATATTTTTTATCACCAAAACCCTAAATAATTTTAATTAAAAAATCTTTTTTAAAATCAAACAGGATGTTTAGGATCTTCTGTTGGTTCGTATTTAACAACAACATGAGCACAAAGATCAAGTTCTGATACGTGGTGAGGGAACCAAATTGTTGAATTTACTTATAATTTAATTTAAATATTTTTTTTAATTGATATTAGCCCTTTTTCTCTTTTTCTCTTTTTTCCTTTTACAAATAATCTTGAATAATATCAAAATAAATATTTGAACTTAATCTAGTCCCGAAGATCAAAAAATGAAAATTATTGTATTTCCTCGATTAATTACCCTCATTTGCGAGAGATTAAACAATAATTAATTATTTAGGCTAATTATTTAGAGAAGATACGGAACTGTAAAAAATTCTAAAATTTCCCTATCTTATTAATTCTTAATAATTTTCGAAATGAATGAGAAAAAGGAGGAAGAGGAATATTCTAATTGATAACCTTAATTAATTAATTTACCATTATTTTCTTTACATAAAAATAAATTTTTAAGTTCAATTCTTTCAATAGAATTTTCAACAACAATTTTACTCAAAATTTCCAAAAACATCCATTTCTTCCCACTTAGTTTGGCACGCATTTCCAAATCTTTTGAATATTCTTTTTAAAAAATATAAATTAATTTATTTAATTTAAATAACCGAGTTCAGGAATTATTTCTAAATTATTTAAATATAATCCAATTGATAAAAATTGTTGTAATGCTGATTGAAGTATTTCTCGATTATTGTCTCCTTTTTTAAATAAAATTTAAATTTAAATCATTCTACAAGAGATTGAAAATTAGAAATTGGACTAAACTAAATACTTAACTTTGGACCTAATTTGATTTTATTTGAGCAAATATTTTATTTTGCCCGTTTTTAATTGGAAGAGGTTTTAAAAACGTAAAACAAAAATTAAAAAAAAACAAAAATCTAAGAAAAGCGAAACTCGCATAAATCATGACGACCAATTTTACTTAGAAACTAAAATTTTTTGGTAAAAATAAACCGATAGTCAAGAAAATATTAAAACTCAAATTCGATAATTTAATAAACAATTTAATAATTTTTAAAAATTCTTCTTCAGCTAAAAAATGAAATTTAACTAAAAAGCACTACCGTCTGATTAGATTATAAGAGGTCAATTAAAGAATTTGTGTTAATAAACTTTTAATTAACACCACTAATTTAATTAAATACTTACCTAAACAATTTAAAATTAAAAGTAAATTTAATTGTTCTTCCTCACTTGCATTTTTAATTAATTCAACACTTTCATCATTTAAACATTTCAATAACTTTAATTTAAAATTTTTATTTTTTAAATTTATAAAGAATTCTCTCAACTGTTTTACAAATAGTTAATGAGCGTTCTAATTCTTTTCGACTACGTAAAGTATTCTGACGTCGAATCCCTTCATTTTGTTCTCGATCTATTGATGCTAAATAAATTGAAAATTAATTGAAATTAATTTATAAAATTGTAAATAAATTCTTTTACCTTGTTTAATAAGAGAATCTCTTCTTCCAAAACGATTTATTTTTGTTGGCAAAATTGAATTATTCAATGACATTTTAAAAGGGATTTTTACTTAAATTTTTAATAAAAAATTAAATTTATTTTTAAGATAAATTAACTCAGAGGCTACTTTTTAAATATAATATACGAGACAATAAAGGCACTAGTTTACTATATTTTTGTTTTAAATAATAAAGAAAATTCTATATCTCAAAGGATTTCTTGAATTAATTTATTGAAGTACCTCCTACTTAATTGTAGGAGGTAGGAGGTACTTGAAGTACCTCCTACTAATATTGAAGCCTCCTACTTAATTATAATCTTTTTTATTGATGGTAAAATTTTTTTATATAAACAGAGAACCCAGTAGCTGTATTTGAAAAAAATACATGTGGAGGAATTAACCTCTGGAAAATATTTTTAATAAACTTTTAGTTAAAAATTAAGTCTATATTAGGGAATATCTTACTTGTCTCAAAAATATTATTAAATTTTAAATTTCCTTTATCTACATTATTTTAAATAATTCTAATAATAAAAAACACAAAATTATGTCTGCATTCCAATAAATATATTTTATGCTCATTTTCACAAAAAAAAATTTTTTTAAGTTTTCTTTCATAAAAATATTTAATTGTTTCCTTTCGATTATTTAGAAAAAATTGAAAAACTAAAAATATATTTTTGAAATTTTGAAAAAATATATTAAATATGTCTAAGTAATAATAATTTATTTCTAGATTTTTTAAATAAATAATTAGTGTAAAATGACGTAGATGAAGAAAGGAATATTTTGTAAAATTTTAATAAAAATAGTTAAGTAATTAAAAACTTGTATTCCAATAATTTTAAATGCTAATAATATGTACAATAACTAGAAATCTTTAACAAAATTAAAAAAAAATTTTCTTTTCAAAGAATATTTAATTTCAACTTAACAAATTATCACCCTCTCCATCTTCGCTCAATTTTTCATTCTCATCCATTTGTTGACTTTCTTTTCTTTTCTCTTCTTAAATATTTAGTTAAATTATTTATAAAATCAAATTGTATTTCAAATTAAATTTAATTTTAATAATAATTTAAATTAAAGAAGATAAAAGGGTTATTCTATAAAATATTAAAATATAAATATCCAAACCTTTACTATCTTCTTTCCCAACAACTTCAACCCGCCTTGTCACTAACCCTCCGGGCACAAAAGTTTCTTTATTCCCTTTTCGCCATGTTTCCTTTCCAACCTCTTTATTTGTACGAGGATCGTTGACAACAACAGAAATAAATTTTTCTTCGGAAGAAAGTGGGTCTAACTAAAAGAAATGTTTAAATTTTACAAAAATTGGTGCCTTGTAATTGAAATATAGTTAAATATTAAATTAATTGTAAATTAAATAATATACCATAGATACTCTTGTTTCTCCAATATTAACAGCATTTTTGTAAAATTCAAATTTTATTGGGAAAGTTTTTCCAATTTCCTGTTAATTTTAAATTAAATATTATCTCTCTTTTTAATTTAAAATCTTTTAAATATTAAAAAAACTTTCTAATAATCAGTCAAACTTCTCCAACACACAACCTCGAGATTAGGTGTTCGGTAATAGTGGCGGAAAGCGGAAGAAAATAAAAATCGAAAGACGGGACACGAAAGAGATTTGCGGAAGCGGAATGCATGTCATTCTGCTCGGTACCGAATTTAGCTGATTTGGAGGTGTTAAGTGAATGTGTGAAATCATATTAGTTAAGTTGTATTAAAAAATTATTCTCTTCTAATTTAAGTCTTAAAAAATCTAACAGTAATTAAATCATTTCCAATTAACATATCAGCAGGGCAATCCCAAGCAACTAACAAAGGAATCATTCCATCGCTTTTCCAAGGCCCAATTTCAATCGAAACTTCAACTTCCCCAATAAATTCAATTTGTGTTCCATCACTTGTATTTACTTTTGGTGAATTAATTAATTGTTTTGCCTTTTATTTTTTAATTAAATTTAAATTATTTTCATTTAAATTTACCGTTATACCCATATTTTTAATTAATTTAGACCCACAAAAAGAATTTGAAAAGTTTGTTGCAATTATTGCTCGACATTTTTGGTTATTTAATTTTACAACAATTAATGTCATTTTTTGAAATAAAAATTTAAATATCTTTAAATTTTAATAAAAAAATAATTTTTAAAAAATATTTAAAAAAATTTAAAATTTAAAATCAAAAATGATATTTATGTGTATACAAACAAATGTTTGATTTTGTTCTTCTTCTTGTGTGTGTGGGGGCATTTAAATAAAAACATTTTTATTTTTCTCATTTTTTTATAAATTTATTTACCAGCTGTTCAAAATTTTATTTTAGTAATCCAAAAATATTTTTAAAAAATTCCTGAAGATGACAAATATTTAAAAGATTATTTTTCAAATTAAATTTTAATAAAATACGAAAATCAACCTTCCCCAAATTTTCAAGTCCAAGATTAATTCTATTTTATTGAAGTATAGGAAAATTCGAGAATATAACGGGAAGTGCCAAAGAATTTTTATGAACAAAATATAGTGGTGATATTTTTAATATTGAAAAATGTAAAAAATATTCCAGTAATATTTAATTAAAAATTGGGGAAAATAAATTATTTTTGGAGTTTTTAAAATAAAATATTTTGTTATTTCAAAATTAAAAGATTTGATATTTTATCAAATATTTGATTTTGCCGCTTAACAAACACTCGTTATTTTTAAACAAATTTCCACGTAAAGTGCATTATTGACTCTCGTAAAAATTTCATAATTAAAAAAAGAAATGCCGAGTAAACAAGCACTTTAGTCATAAAAAGAGAAGAAATTAAATAATAAAAAAGGCGTTGTCTATATATTTCATAATTATATCTAAAAAATATCCATTTAAAGATAAGGCAATTTAAATGTTATTATATGTATTTACTCCTCTTGTTATTACCCAAAAATTAAATTTAAAAATAACAATTAATTAATGTTTAAAAAATTTTTATTAATTTTATTTTTTAATTTTTGTTTGGGAATTGATGTAAAATTAAAAATTATTGAAAATTATTTAGAAAGCAGACAATTTGATTATTTAATAAAAAATAATTTAGAACCTCCAAAATGTTTTTTGTGGTATAAAATTGATGAAAATAATGAAAATAAAATTTATGGAGAATTGGAAATATTAAATAATATTTATTTATTTAAAAATATTCAAAAAGAAATTATTTTTGAAAATAATGAATTTACACAATTTTGTTGTGAAATACAAAAACATCCAATTTTAATTGAAATAATTCCGTGGATACAAAAAGGGGTAAAAAATAGGGTTGAGCCTTCTTGTATAAAAATAAAAGGATAAAAAATAACTCTATGAGGGATTAAAAAGACCTCTCCTAGACCTTTGGAGATAACATCAATTCTCGTACGAACGACCCTCTGTCCAGTCTCCAGTGAAAGTTATTATTTAAACGAAGAAACGGCCATAAATAGTTATAAAATTGTTTCTTCCCTTTTTAAAAATACAATTCTGGGACTCCTTTTGTACAAAAAATTCTAAATTTATTTTGATTTTTAAAGAAAATCTGTCGGAAATTATTTAACGAGGACGATTTAAAATATAAAAATGAAGAATATCAACTTTCAATTTTGGGAAATAATTCTTTTATTCCAAAGGAATTGAAAATTAAAGAAGAACAAATCGAACAAATTAACGAAAATATAAATATTTTGAAGAGAATGTATTTGGAAAATAATTTGAAAGAAGTTGATTTAAAAGCGAGAATTGTTGTTTTAAATAATAAGATGCTAGAAGTTCCGTTAAATGAGAAAATGGGATTATTGTCAGAAATTAAGAAAGAATATAATGAAATAATACAAAATGGTTAATATTTAAATATTCCGGAGTTAAATATTCCGGTTCCGAGGTTTGCAAAATATTAGCTACGGCTCCAACCTTTGCTCAGTGTTACTGTTATTCCGAGGCAGGGTCAACATATTTAATAGAAGATCGGATCAAACGAATATTATTATGTAAGACTATCGGTGAGGTTTATATCCCAGGCTTCCTCCGCTACATCTTCACCGCATTTTAAAAAAGTAATTTTAGGAAAATATATAATTCGTTTGGGTATAAAGGAAGCAAATTGGTTATTGGTTGAAATTGCCTACATTATACAAAGATTAGTTTATTACACCTGCGATCGTGATCGGAATATTCTACGATTCATTTATAACTCTCTAACGAATAAATCTGTTTTACAAATAATTAATTTGTTAGCCAATATTTAGATATAGCAAATTCAATGCTTTAAATGAAATTGGAAAAGAAAATTTGTTTAAAGTTTTAGAAAAAGAAGGAAAAAATTTGTTGTCTTTAGGTAAATAATTAACCAATTTTTAAAAATAATTATTTATAGATTAAATTTTATAATAAAAATATTTAAATATAATTTTGACTTAAAATTGGAAGTTCCCGAAGTTTCTATTCCAAAACCTAAACTATCGCTCTCCTTAAATTGAGTATTAAAGATATAACTATTTAAGATAGAAGTTTAGAAAATGAAGATATTTTGAAAAGTTTGATGATTTTATTAAATTTAATAACGTTATTGGAGATGTACAAACCATTATCACAAAGATTGGGATATTTTAATAGAGAATATGAAGAAAGAATTGGACTTATCAACAACAAAATTAAACAGTGCATAAATGACCATAATGAGTGTCTTAAACTTTCATTACACCGTAGTAGAAAGAAAATTAAAAAAATGGATGAATTTGAAATTAAATGGAATGAAATTATTAAAAAATTTGTTAAAAACAAAATTGGGTTTGAAATTATTAAAGTTTCAATATTGGAAAATATTCAATACACTGGTGTTTATATTAAGGATTTTGAAGATTTGGAAAATAAAGGGAAGAGTTATAAATCAAGAACATTCTCTGATGAGGTAAATTATCATTATAAAAGTTTGTTTTTGTATTTAGTGCGGCACCTTTTCCGCCCCTTTGGTTTCGAGCATAACCTTCTTCAATTTCAATGAGAACTGATAATTCTTTTTATAACAGACGGGGATGTCTCTTGACTATAGAGAATTGAATGGTGAAAAGAAAGTTTTTAATGATTATTTAGATCAACAATTGTAAATATGTATAAAAATATGTAATTTTAAGAGAATATTATACTTTTTATTATTTTAAGGAAAGAAGGACAAGAGCTAAAGTTATCGAAATGTTTTACTATAAAAATAATAGAAATAAGACAGCTATTGGACTTGAACTTGGAATAACCAGAAAAATTGTTTGGGATATAATCAAAAAGTTTGAGGAGACAGGGAGTTTAGAACGCCGTCCAAAATAGAAGAAGATTGAATTTTATTCAAATAATTTAATGCGAGTTATTTAAGAATTTTGGAAAATTTTTCATCCATTTTCAAGTCATTAAATAATTTAAATTTTTATTTAAATTAACTCTAAATTTTAAAAATTTATCAATGAGATCGTGATTTTTCTTCCTTTTTTAAATGATAATTTTATTTGCAAAACGTTTTCAATGTATAACAAGACTATTTCAATTTTTTTCTTGAATAAAATTATTTTTTTTATTTACATATGTTGGTTTTTAGGACCGTTGATATTTGGAGTTGGAATTAATTAAATTATAATTAATAGAATTTTTTAAAAATAATAAGTAATTTATTTAAGTAATATTTTTTAAAAATATTTATTTATTTAAAATAAAATATTAGAAAATATATAAAAAATAATTAAAGATTTTAATATTAAAATTAAATTAAAAATATTTCTTTTTTTATTTGAATTAATTTCTAATTGTAAATCATTAAACGAGGAGTCTTTTGAATTTGTGTCTGAAGAGGATTGAATCTAAAATTTAAAAAAATATTTTTGAAAAGGCTTTTTTAAGATTACTTTTTGAATTTTTAATTTTCCATTTGTTGCTTTATCCAAAATTTCAAAATAATTACATAAATGAGAATTACAAATACAATGAACAGACAAAGGTGTAGAAGAATTGTTTAGGTATTCGATGGTACATCCAATGCCAACTTTCTTTAAGGAAAATAAGATTAATTTTTAATTAAATGAAAGTGGGATGGCTAATAAGACTGGAGATCAATACCGTCTCCTCCATCCACTCGAAGGTCTTTATATTTTATAATGATTTTATTTAAGAGAGGTTTTGAGTGTTTATTTTATTGAGAATCTTTGAGGAGGTTAATTGTTAAAATAAGATTAGGCATATTAAATTAAACTTTATTTTTAAAAATATTCCAATTATTTATTTAACTATTTACATTATCATCATCAACTTTTAAACACCCTCCCAACAATTCAAATCGTTGTTTAGACACACCAACAAAAGAATTAGTGCTAATACTTGTAGTTGAAGAACTTTCATCATTTAAAATTTCAGGTTCTACAGCCATCTCTCTAGTAGATAAACTAACAAAACAAAAATGTCCTTCACAAGTTTCTGACCTTTTTAAATTATCTTTATTAAAAAAATATTTTTTAAATAAAACTTTTTATAAATATTTTCATTTATTGGTTCATCAACACTACGTCCATGTAAACTATAACAATAATTTAAATCATCCGTTCGACGACCTAAAACTTTTTCCATTTGATGATTCCATGTTCGATTTTGTTGATTACAGTTCCCACTGGGTTCTGTACATACACAACCTTTAAATTAATTTAAATTAATTTTTTAGAGCATTAGATGGAAAGTAAGGTGACAGACCTAAAACCAAAAAATAGCAAAAAAATTTAAACTATTTACTGCGTGGATTAAAATTATTGAATCTCAACTAGTTAAATCAAATAATAACAAAATGTTGGAGATTCGATAATTTTAGAAGTTATAGCCTAGGAGTATCTTTATAAAACTTTCGGTTCAGTTTATCAGTCAGTTCCGGATATCCGAAAAATTTCTTAAAACCATATTCTCAACAATTCCATAACCGACTAGAGGATTTTTAATAACTATAATTATTAAAAAGAATCGCTGACCCCACAATTTTTTAAGGATATATATTAAATTCCCAACCATTAACAATTGTTTCAGTTGATGCCTGATAGTAAGCACAAACTAATTGTCCTTGTAATTTATTTAAATAATCAGATATTCTAAGAAAATTCTGCAATCTTGGAACCCCCTGTCCACACCCTTGTTCATTTCCTCCAAAATCTACAAGACAATAATTTCCTCTACAAACACGTGAACATACACCAGAGGATGATTTAACCTCAGAAGAAAGTAAAGTATTATCTGTATTTGGACATTGATCTTGTTGTTCTCCCCCACCACATTCACAACATTCAATTAAAGGTAATTTTGCAGGTAAATAATTATTTAACTTAAAATTTAAATTTAAAAGAAAATTAAATTTAAATACTTTAATTCTTTCATTGCATAATTCTCCTTGACAATAACAATGTATAGACTCGGTCTGTCCAGAATAACTACACCCATCTGTTGTTTTAGGGAGACCATTAACACAACCTTTCTGAAAATTTGGTTAATAAATAAACATTGTACTACAGTAGAACTATTATTTTTAGATACCCCCAAAATAAAGATACCCCACCACCCTCCCCCCCCCCCAAATCATCTTGAAAAATGAACGTTCAACTGTATTTAAAAAAATTTTTCTAAATTTTTTATTAAAAAATTTTTTGGGTGAAGTATATGAGATATCAAGGATATCCAAAACCAAATAAGTTTTTAGACACAATATCAATCTTGAGACAAATACTTTCTTTAATTAAATTCAAAACTCTTCTTATTTTCACAGCCAAAAACGAAAATTTTTTTACACTTTCCCGTTTCAGTCCCCATTCGTTACTTCGCCATTTTTAAACAATTTAAATTTTATTTGAAATAATATTCTTTTATTTAAAAATATTTATTATTAAATTAATTAATTTACGAGAGAAAATTCATTTTTTAATTTTACTTTAAAAAAATTTTAATTGTCTCGAATTAATTGTTCCAAAATTATAGGTCATTATTTTATTTTATTTTCCCCGTCTTCCCATTGTTTAAATATTGTCGTGTATAAAACAAAAAGCGAAAAACTGTGACTGGTTTTTGCGAGAAAAATGTTTTATTTAAACATTAAATAAAAGTTTTTTTTTAATTTAACGTTTGTCCTCAATATATAAATAGAAAATAATTTTATAAAAATTTAAAATAAACTTTCCATTTTTGAAAAAAATGGAAATTAAACATATTTTTATTAGAGGAATTTCTGGTATTTCTGCAATATTTGTTATTATTGCCCTCGGATTTATTGGATTAATACTTAAGGTTTTCTTTAATTAAAAAGAAGATAAAAATTTATTTAAGAGGTTAATAAATAAAATTACTATTCAGGACATTAGCTCTCTTTATGATGAAGTTATAGCAGAAATGGATGATTTTAAAGTTATGGCTAATGATGCATGGAGTCAAATGCAAATTGTGCAATTACAATTAGCTGGTGGAAAGCCTGCAACTGCAGCTGCTATAGGACGAGATTTTCTTGAGATGATACGTGAACGTAGAGGAACGTCGCATGGTGGAGGAAGTTACTCAGGAGGAAGTGGTGGTGGAGGTGGTGGGGGCTATTCTGGTGGCGGAGGAAGTGGTGGTGGAGGCGGCGGAGGTTATTCTGGTGGACGAGGTGGTGGGGGAGGAGGAGGAGGCTATGCAAAAGGAGGTGGAGGCTACTCTTCAGGAGTTGGAAGAGGAGGTGGTGGTGGTGGAGGAGGTGGAGGTTATGCCAAAAGTGGTGGTGGTTATGCAACAAAATCTAACCAAGCAATTCAAAACAATCGTGCTTCGCAATGCGTTCCTCGTCCAGGCCCACCTGGACCACCAGGACAGCCTGGATCTCCCGGAGGGGATGGACAACCTGGACGTGCAGGTCCTCCTGGATCAAGCGCGTCTGGTGGTGGCGGTGGAGAAGGTAGAAAATTTGTAAAGGACGGAAAACTTTTAAAATTTTAAAGGAGGATATGGTGGAGGTGGCTCATCATGTGGAGGAGGAGGAAGCGGAGGAGGTGGTGGAGGAGGAGGAGGTGGTGGTGGTGGTGGTGGTGGTGGTTATGGAGGAGGAGGTGGAGGAGGATGCACTACTTGTCCAGCTGGCCCACCTGGACCTCCTGGAAGTGGAGGACCTCCTGGACCACCCGGACCAGATGGAAATCCTGGCGCACCTGGTTCTGGCGGTGGTGGACCAAAACCAGGTCCACCTGGTCCACCAGGTGATGGAGGACCACCTGGTCCTCCTGGCGGAAATGGCCCACCAGGACCGGCTGGAAATCCTGGAACTGGAGGCAGAGGATTGGTATGTTTTGTAATAGAATAAATTATTTAATTAATTAAATTCACAGCCTGGACCAAAAGGACCACCCGGACCAGGCGGTCCACCAGGTCCTCCTGGTGGACCTGCACCTCCATCTGGTGCTGCACCACCAGGCCCGCCCGGTCCATCAGGCCCACCGGGCCCGCCTGGACCATCAGGAAATCCTGGACAGGGAGGAGGTAATGGCAAAGATGGAACATCTGGCGGTGATGGAGAATAGTTAGTTGTTAATTTTAAACATAAAATAAATCTACAAAATATTTTAGTTGTCCATGTCCACCTCGAGGTTCTACTTCCTCTACTTCCAACACCGGAAATGAAGTTAATGCCAGTCCTACAACTTCTGAAAAACAATATAAACTTCAAGCTACAGCAGCTTTGAAAAAAGCTCGAGCAGCAGCTACACATTCTAAAGGTGCTGGAAATATGAAAATGATGGGACATTCAGAAACAATGAAAATGAAAAGGGGTCGTATGGCCGTTAAGAAAGTATAAAACATATACATATTTAAAAATATTTAATAAAATAAATAATAAATATCAATGTTTTGAATTTTTTACATGGGCAATCTGAAAAGGATTTGTGAGAAACCAGTTAATGGAATTATATCCTAATAAATTTGGAGGGTCTATTTATAACAAAACCAACTTTATTTTGTTTAGTGTTCAAGTCAAGATACATTTTATGTCTTACAATAAATACCAACCCCCCAAAAAAGTCTTGATATTTCTCAGGATCAAAAATGTGATCGTTTCGATTAGCTCTATTAGGTAAATGCTTTGTTTGAAAGGAAAGATGGATTACAATAAAAAATATTTATTGAGATAGCATAAATATGAGCACAACCGGACATGTAACCATTAAGGTTAAGGATAGTTGGAAATCTTCAGATATCCGGATCCGGTTTCCGGATATCCGGCCTTTTTCGCATCCGGATCCGGCAACCTTAGTAACCATTGGTCTCTTATTTATAAATTAATTATTGTCACAAAAATAATATTTTTTATTTATTTAATTTTTTTTAATTTCAATTTACCTGTACAATTCCAATCATTTCTTCGAGAAAAAGTTCAATTTTTACAAAACAATTTTCAGCTATACAAGTTTCATTTTCATTATTATTTCCTCCACAATCACATTTATTTGGATCAATTTTCCCCCCTTCAATTAATTTACATTGAGCTAAACAAGAATGACATAAATTTGTTTTTGTTGAGGAAATTGAATGAATTAATAATAAAAAAGTGAAAATTAATGCTGAATGTCTTGTTATTTTATGTGAAGAATGTGAGGGATAAGAAGGTTGTTTGAAGAGAAAATAATTAAAAATATTTGATGAAAATATTAATGACATTGATTTTGTTTGAGTAGCTTTTTGGAAATAATAAAATAATAATTGTAATAATTCTAATATCTAAAATTTAAATATTTAGATGGTCCCTCCAGTTTTTTTAATTTTTCTTTTTAGGAGAAGGAAAGTTTTGGGGAGGGAACTTTTAATTTTCAAAAAATTCTTTTAACTATCGAATTTAATATTTAAAAATAGAAATTTGATAATTTTTTTTGGTATTCTTCAACTATAAACTTTTTAAAAATAAAAAAAAAGTAAAATTATTTTTTATCAAAAAATATATTTATTTATTTATTGTACAATCACTGAATCCAATTTTTTCAGGCTTCTTCCGATTTACTTTTTTTTCCTTTCATTAAATAAGTAAAAGCTTTTCCCTAAAAGGAAAAGAAGGATTTTCTTCTTAAATATTTAATGATCGGAAAAAGGAAAATAATTTTTAATAGAATTTTTTGGAAGATTTTTATAAATATAATTTTAAATATTTAAATATAAATTTGGAAATGTTTAATTAAATAAATAAATATCGATGAATATGTCCAGCCGTTTTTTCGAAATAAAACTTTTGTTAGCTCTATGCTAGGTTCGGGGAATCAAAAAAATTTTTTGCGCCGCTTTTTTGCATTATCATTTTTTCGCCTTTGATACATGTACTAGTTTGAATTCGTTCTCATGAAACTAAAGCGTAAAATAACTAGAAAATAAGTCACAGGGAAGGGGGGGGGTATGGGGACGGGGACGGGAAATTTTCAAAAAAAAACTCAAATTCCCCGACTTTCGGGGATGGGGAACACCCTAGTTTTAAGTAGTAATTTAAATCTTTAAATATTTTCACTTAAAAATTTTAGAAAAAATTGTGAAAATCTATTTAAATAATGAACATTAAAAAATATTTTAAATAAGAAATTTTTTTAGTAAAGACTCCTTTACTTTAATCTTTCTAATATTTAATCCTTTCCTTCAATTAATTTAAATTAAAAAATACTAAATATATATTTAGTTAATAAAACTAAAAGTTTATTAAAAAGATGTTGTTACTATAATATTTTGATATGTCCTTCGAGAAAGAGACAGGGAGGAAGAAAAGACCTTGACCACCATGAAAATAAAAAATAAACGGAAAAATCAAGAAAAATTCAAAAATATTTTTTAATTCAAACAATTATCCTTTTAATTTAAGAAAATTAAATTTAAAAAATTCTTTTAATACTTTAATGATAATTATTGAATTTTTAAGAGGGATAAAGAAAAATAACAGGAAATGATTTTAATTCTAATTTATTTTAATAATATTTATTTTAAGACAACAATTTTTTTTTTGAGGCTAAAATAATTAAAATATAAATTGGAAAACAAAGTAACATTAATTAATTAATGTTCATATCAAAATTCAAGTAAATACCAGGGATCCTGCCGTTCCGATTAACTAAAATCGGGAATTTATTTTTATATCGGCAGTATCCCTGGTACAGACAAAGCTGATATCAAAAAAATTTTTTGAGGCGCAATTAAACTATATTTTAATAAAAACAAAAAATTATTTTTATTATTAAAAGCTCTTTTACTTAATCTCTATCTAAAACTCAATTTATTGTTGTTTTAGTAATATCAAAAATTCTAAGCATTTTTAGGAAAATATTTATATTTTATTTAAATTTAAGCAAAAAACTAAAGAATTTAACACAAAAATACTTTAAAAAATGATGTACATATTTATTAGTTATTAAATATTTAATCCTAAAAATGATGAAGAAAGGGAAGATATTTAAAAGATTTGTATTTTCTTTCTTTTACTTTAAAGGTAAATATTTACATACAAAAAGTATATTTAATAATACTTATTAAAAATAAATTCTCAAGTATTTCATCTTATTGTAATGGTGATCCCTTTAGGCAAAAAATATTTGAGTGGATATACAAATAAATATTTTACATAGGTAGTATATAATAAAAATATTTAAATATTTTTAATATGTACTTTTTATCTTAAAATTATATTTTTTAACACTTAATTAATAATTAGGTTTTTGTGATAAAATAAAAATTGGATTGTCCATAAATCAAAAATTTTAATTAAAAAATTATTTTTTATTTAGATATCGAATAATTAAACAATAAAGAAGGAATACAGTCGAATCATCTCGTTTTAACAAATTAACAAATAAACTTCGCTCAAATACAACAAATCATTATTTGAATAGATATTCTAAATCAACAAAATTTTGATCTTAATCGACCCGAAAAAAAATTTAAAAATAATTTTGTAAAAATACATATATATTCTCAATTTGCAAATAAAAGATGAATGGAATGATTCGCATTAGATATCATAACTTTGTTAGTACCGTCTGTTCTGGATTTTGTATTTAAATTTTAAAAAGAAATTTCTGGAAGAGCCTAAATCGTGTTTTTGTTCTGAAATTAATCGCAGTCTCTGTTCAAGATGTCCGATATTTAATTTTTTTAATTTTTACATAGCCAATCTATTTTATTACTTATTAATTTTTCTTTAAATCTCAATTTAGGTAATTTACATAGCCAAAGCTGTGAATCGCCAATCAAAAAGTTATCCGCTGCTCCCTCCTCAATTTGTCCACTAGAAATGTTCAACCATTTTGGCCAATTTTCTTCTTAATTTAAAGTTTAATTCTTAAAATTATATTTTTCTATTTTTTACCTTCTCCTTGTTTTTTCAAATTAAATAACAATCTTGGAAATACTGTTGGCCATTCGATTGACAATCTTCCTTTATTTCCTTTAACAATTTCTTCATCATAATTTGGATCTCTTTAATTAGAAAATTATTTCTTTGAAAGGATTCTCTTTTTTTTACCCAAAATTAATAAACAAAGACAATCTATCAGCAAAATCACCAATTTCCTTTCCGATCCTTTTTCTTCAAATTCTTCAGGAATTAAGTTAAATAATAATTCGTCCAAACAGGCAGGTTGCCCAGATGCCCAAGCATTTGTTTGGCGAGATCCTTCCTCTGCTTTGTCTACTTTCGAGATATTTAAATTTGTTAAATATTCAAATACAAATCCATAAACTCTTGAATTATAAAGTTTTGAACGTACAAACCATTCTAAAACTATTGGCCCAACAATTGAGAAATCTGTGTGAATCTGAATATAGAATTAGATTAACTCTGTATTTATCGTTTATTTCCCACCCTCAGACAATTAATTACCCCCTACAGCGAGAGCTTGAAATAATAATTACTCAGGAAAAAATGTGAGCATAACATAAATATTTAACTCAGATTCCAGAAAATATCCACCTAACCTCAGATAGCATTGTTAATATGTACCAAGGGTCGATCGGAAATGGCTCAAAAGTCTGAAATCGGAAATCAGCCTAAATTTTCGGAAATCGGAACTGTTGAAAATCGAAAAGTCATGAGAATCTGAGCATTTTGGGAATTATTGGCTTGTAGTTATCATAATTCTTCTAGTATTTTTCTATACACTACAAAACCTCCACCGTTAAATTAAATTCTCCTTACCCTTCTAATTATTTCCTCCGGATTCTCCATAATTTCTCCATTATTAAATTCATTTAATAATTCATCAATTTTTTGTTTTTCCCCTTCATTTAAATAATATTTTAAAAATTCCTCACTTTCAATTTCTCCCCAATAATTTTCTAAAGTTTTTTTAAAATTATGCATTTGACGTAAATTTTCTGCTAATTCATCCTTTATTGCATTATTAATTTTGTGATGGAATGTTTGACTCGATAAACTTTCTGGTTTTCTCTAAAAAATATTTTTTTAATTGTTTAATTTTTAATCCTTTTAATAACATTTTAATATACACAAGTAAAACTAAAGAAATTAGGTAAATATATTTACTTTTTTAAAGAAATCTCTTTTTAATACCAATTGAAAGGCAACAATTACTTATCATTCTTTATTGTTTATTATAAAATTCCTTTTAATAATTATTCCAATCTCAATCATTGGGATAATTTTTGGAATAAAATTTTGAAAAATTTTATTTATTAATTAGTATGTATAAATTTAAATAAATTCACTTACAGCTTTTTCCTTTCCAAAATTTTTGGGAAAAGTACAAAACCCAATAATACTAGGAATTGCTGGAATACTAACAGAAAAAGGATTTTCTGGAATATAAAAATTCTTGTCTTTATTAATTAAAGAAGAAGAAGTAATTATTGGCCAATTTTGTTGTAAATTTTTTATTTTATTTTCAATAGAAATTATTTCCTTTTTAATTTTAAAATTAATTAATTTTTATTCAAAATTAATTTATTTACTTGTTGATTTAATTTATTTAAACATTCTTCTAATTTTAAAGAATTATTATTTTTTAATTCTTCATTTAATTCATTTTCATTTAAACAATTTGAAGAAATTAAAAATTTAATATTATAATTATTTGTATTATTTATATTTTTAATATCGGATTGAAAAATTGTTGGAGAAAATAATGATCCAGAAATAAATATTTGTTTTTTAAATAATGCTGGAAATTTATTTTTAAAAATTAAAAAAATTATAAATAAATTCCAAAATTTATTTCAACAGACACAAGTCATAATAAATTTTTAGCTTCAAAAAAATTTTTGTCTTCTTCTCAACCCCCAACTTTTTAGATGGAAAGGAAGTGCGATCCACTTTCCGATATTCAGAATTACTTTTTATAAAAGGTCTATTATTTATTAAAAAGGTTAAACTGATCATTTATTAAGTTGGTAATTAATAAAATATTTTTTGTCGGTAATTGAGTAGGGAGCTGATTGTCCCTTTTACCTCATTTGGGAGGCATTCGCCCCCTTTTGGTGATTTGTAAAAAGACAACCTAGGGAGGTAATTAATTTGTTTATTAAACAAAACATATATAGAATAACCTACATTTCCCTTCTTCTAAAATTCCAAGTAAAGAAACTAATTTAACACTTTCTCCGCTAGCCATAACAGTTATTTCTTCTCCATTTCCTCCGAAATACCCAATATTTTGTTTAATCCATTCTAACCCTGTTTTAATATCCCATAAAGCAAAATTTCTTTTATTCTCTGGCCAACCAGGTAAATAAAAATTTCCTTTAAAAAATATTTTTAATTCAAATAATTTCTTTTAAAAAGGCACAATAAATTCACAAATATCACATTAAAATTATTTCTTGTCAATCAACTCAACTTTACAAATTTTCAAATAAAATTTTTATAAAATTTTTGTATTTTTCCTTTAAATAAAATAAATTAAATCCTCGTTATTTTTATTTAAAAATTGTTCAAAGTTATGAGAAACGTCAGGAAAATAATTTTTTCAATAAATTTTCCAACTCAATGGTAGAATTCTGAATATCCGAATTCAAAAAATATTTCAGATACTGGATTCATTTATCAAAAATATCTAAAAATATTTATTTGTTTTTACCATAAAATCCCATTCTATAATTAATTGACACGATAATAATTCCATTATCACTATTTTTATTACAAGCAAAATTATTAATAATAGAAGTTGGTTCTAAATTAGCATTACTTCTCTTTAACCAATTCCCTTCATTAATAACAACAAGAATTGGCAAATTATTTTTAATATTTGTAGTAGAACACCGATAAATATTTAAAGTATGGCATTGTTCTGATGAGGAAATTATTTCTAAAGGAGGGGGATTCCAATTTAAATCGGGAAGTGCTCGAGTATGAATAAATCTTTTTTTAAAGGAATTCTTTTGTAAATTATATTTAAAGGCAAACCCATTAGGACAGCCATTTCCATAATTAATTGCATAAAAGTTTTTTGGTAATGGAGCTAATTTTGCTTGCTAAGGAAATAAAAAATAAACTTTTTACATAAATTCGGACTTCACTTAAAGGTAAACTCGTCATAAAATATGTAGAATTTTTCTTTCACAAGGGTGCCTCAAGTAAGGCCCTCTACTGAAGATATACATACTACTTTTCTCTCAATGATTGACTTGGCGAAGTAATATGAATTCCTTTGGGGAAATTGATTCCTTTTTTGAAAAATAAGCAATTTCCATATTTCCAGGCATTTACTTGAGTTTTAATTTCAAACTCACAATCATCACAAATTTAATTTTGGCAACTCCGCCTAACAGTGACACCCCAAGTAAGAGATTTATAAAATTTCTTACTTCAAATCTTTGTGTTCCTAAAGCATAGGGAATATCCAAAAAATAATCTCCACTTCCCAAAGCCAATCGACGGCCAAAAATTGAAAATTCTTCTGTTTGATTTCCATCATTTTCTTTTAATTTTATTTTAATTTCGGAGAAAATGTTATTTTTATTATTTAAATTAATTTCAAAAAATTCAATCAAACGAAATTGTAAGGCAATAATTAACATTAAAGTGAAAGATAAAGAGCCAAATAATGCTTAAATAAATATATAATTAATAGATCATCGAAATTAATTAAATCATCTACTAATGTACGTATTTTAAGACCCCGGTCTTAATTTTGGGCCGGGATACAGACTCCGAAAATTATAGGGAAGGATTTATAGGAAGGATTTACATTTGTTAAGGTCTACTTTGCTAGTTCAGAATTTAGAATCTATCTAAACATGAAACTGAGCTGCTATTTAGAGACTAAAATAATTTTATTTTTCTTAAAAACCTTCGATTTAACGACCTCTCTAAATAAATGTCTTCATTATTTAGAGAGGTAATAATCCTTATTAAATATTTAATTAACTAATCCCTGTCTAAACAGATAACAAAAAATATATTTTAATTATATATTACATACATGCTAAAAGTAATATTCGTCTATTCGATTGTTTATCATTTTTCTTCAATTCTGTTGATAATTTAGAATTTGTTGAAATAAAATTATTTTGACAATTTTTACAATTTAGCATTCTTCTTTAAAAATTAAATTATTTAAATTTAAATTATTTAATCTAAAAAAATATTATTTTTTTAATTCTTTGTTTACTAAATATATCAAAAATAATCTTTCCTTTTCTGGTTTTGCAATAATAAATTTTCTCTTTCGCGTATCTTTTATCTTTATCTTCCGCTAACTTTACCGAAGAATGCTTCTCCGATTTTAATTAAATATTTTAATTTATAGAAATTAATATAAAGATTAAATATTTTTTAGTAAAAAATATTTTACAGCCGAAACCTAACGACCGCACAGAACGACTGGTCGATGTATTATTTCTCATTAAAATGGCTCTATTTAACAAATCTTCTCTATAATCCCCTCGGGTTTGTTATAAGATTTTATTGTAATATGTTAATAAAATCAGAATTCCTGATGCTGAAACTTAAACTGAGAATTACAAAAATATATACCTATTTGAATTTAATAGTAAAGCTTTAACGACCAAAGGATTTATTATTGAATTATTTTGGTAAATTCAGGTTCATTAAATTGAGGGTAATTATATCGAGGGCTAATTGTAAGTAGTAAACATTTAATTTTATCAATAAAATTTTTTTAATTCTTGAACAAACAGATATAAATAAATACATATAATTATTTTAAAGTCACAAATAAATAAATATAACTAAATAAACATTTATTTTTAGCCTTTTAACAACATCCCCAAATTAACTTCAAATATATCTATATTTATTTATTAGCTTTTCTTCTTCTTTTATTGTCATTTTTGGATGTTTCTTGTTTTTGACGTTTCTTAAAAACTTTCTTCTCTTTCTTCAATTAAAAACTACTAGAAAAATATAATTGAGAAGCTTGTTTTTGTTGACCACAAAAATTATAAAAAAAATATTTTTTTAATAAAAAGAAAAAGGGATTTTTTAAACAAAGAAAATAATTTTTAAATAAAAGAAATTGAAAGTTCGAATGGAATTGTGAGGTAAAAATATTAAATTTTTGTGAGAGATTTACACTAAATTATATAAAAATTTAATTGTCACAAGTTATGATTAGTCGATGAAATTTTGTTGAGTCTCCCCATTTCAATTAATATTTACCGTATATGCTCGAATAATTACCCTGGGTAATTATTGTTTCAACCTCTCGCTAGATGGGGTAATTATTTGAGAGGGGGCAATTATTTGAGAGAGGGTAATTATTCGAGCATATACGGTATTTAAAATCAAGAAATAAGAAGACTTTAAATTCTTACTAAAAAATAATCTTTGCCGGATAATTTTGTTAAATAAATAATTAAATTTATTTATTTTATTTAGCTGTAATTAATACTCATATTATTTTTTCAACCTTTCACAGGATCAAGCAAATATTAGAATTTAAAATTCCACGAAGAATTATGCTACTTTGCACTTGCGGTTCGCTCTCTTGTTATTGTTATTTATGGCGCTCCGTTTACTAGCAGTTTACATACATCTTTTTAGATTAGGATAAGTGTCTGAACCAGATCAGGATGTTTATATGTACTTAAATATTTTTCTTTGATAAACAAAAATTTTATTTATTTTCCCAAAAAGTAAAATAACAAAATTAAAATTTACACATTTAGTTAATTGCTTGCCACGAGTTATGATTGGCCGATGAAATTATTTTGTGTCTCCCCTTTTCACTTAATATTTATTTAAAATCAAAAAATAAGAAGAGTTCAGATGTTTAAAGGCGAAGAAAAATTTTTGAAAAATTATTTCATTTTCGTTAAAAATTAAAAAATTTTATTCACAAACTAAAAAATTCTACAGTTTTGGCCTTTAAGTGAAGACAAAAGTAAAACATCTCTTCGTGAAATTTTCGCATAACTGCTTGAGGTTGTTTTTGTTGCTTTAACTCTTTTACATTATTTAAAAATTAAAAATATTGATGATTAAATTACTAATTATTCCTCTCTTATATTTAATTATTCTATTAAATATTCAATGTGCTGGGATGTTAATTAAAGTTGAAGTTAAAATAAAAAATGATTGGAAGGAAAAAAGAGAATTTATTTATTTGAAAAATGTTAAAATAAAAGAGCGTTTTGTATTAAAAACAATTGAAAAAAGTAATAATAGATATTTTAGCACAAATTATAATATAGATAAATATTTGTATCCAACTGAATTAAACATTAAAAAAAATATTTTTAATGTTCAAATAAATGACAGGTCATATATTCCCTCTGTTCAATTAAAAAGAAAAGTTTTGATTGAGATTGGCAATAATGAAATCATTCAAACTTTTTTACCGGAATTTGAAAAACGGGTATTTTTTATATTTTGATTATTCGAGTACCCCCTACACAAACTCTCGAGGGTATAAGGCTGAATTAACAAGATTATCGAGGTGAAAATTAAAAATGATTGGGAATCTGAAAATTTGCCTAGGTCTACTGGAAAGCGGCCTTTGTATTTTATTGTCTATTATATAGTTGGAAATTTGCTTTTTTGAAATTTGCTTTCAGTTTTATCAGTGAACTTCTAGTCCTAAAATCCTATTTATATTTCTATTTGACTTTTTAGTTCTCGGATCCTGACATTTATGTTTCGAATATTAGACCATTATCAGTATACCCGATGATTTTCCAAAAATCATCAACTCTACTTTTACTTTCAAATTAATTTAAGATACTCCGAAATAATAATTTTATTGACAAAAATAATAATTATTATACAACTTCCATATTAGGCGAGAATTTAGAAAATAATAATAATTCAAAATCAATTGAGGAAAATATAGAGAATTTTAATGACAAACTTTTAACAAGTTATTGGACACAAATTAATTTAACTGTATATAAAATTAAATTGTTAGAAAAACAAAAAGTTGGAGAATATCCAAAGGAAGAATTAAAAAGCAAAATTATTTATATTGGGAATAAAATAAGTAATTACTAAATTTTTATTTTCCCTTAATTAAAGTACAAAATGTTTTATTTTTAATTATTAAAGGCGGAATTAATAAAAGAAAAAACCGGCATTGTTTCAACTGCGGAACTACACAAAGTAATAAATGGGCTAATTATCTAAAAGAATAT
Source organism: Meloidogyne incognita (assembly GCA_036172945.1). Lineage (NCBI taxonomy): Eukaryota > Metazoa > Nematoda > Chromadorea > Rhabditida > Meloidogynidae > Meloidogyne > Meloidogyne incognita. Next base: position 1,226,310 of record JARQAC010000013.1, read on the forward strand.
TTGTGCCACGTTTGTCGCATATATACACTAAACTTTGGAAAGTTTAGACCAAAAAAAGTGTGGGGTAAAACTAGGAAGGTTTATCAAATCTTTTTAAAAATTAATTGATTAATAATAAAAACTTTTAAAATAAATATTTTAATTAGTTATCATATTTAAATTACCTATTGACATTTAAAATATTGCTCAAATATTTTATAATTCCCTCAATTATAAAAATTTAGGGAACTTATATTTTTTGGTAAGAAATTATATAAGAGTTCTTATAAATCAAGAATAAATCAAAGATATATAATTGACCAAAAAATATTATCCAAATATATAAGAAATTTTCAAAATTCCTTGTGCTAATTTAATATTCTTATAGCAAATTTCAAACAATCGCAATTATTATATTTGTGGAAACACAGAATCCGCAAATTGGTACCATCATTCACAACCTGGACAATATTTATGTCAAGCATGCTACAATCGGAAAAGAAGTACAAAGAAGACAAATAAAGATTTAAAAGGAAAATAAATTTAAAATTTATTCAAATCTCCAAATGATATACAATGTATCAAAATTCCAAGCACATCTTGTTGATAAATACAACGTCTTGTCCCATCCTATATTTTTGTCCCATCATAATTTTCATTTATATAAATTAAACATTTTATTTATGTACATAACCATAAATCTAAGTCTTCTTGAAGTTTTTTGCTAAAGGTTAATAACTAAAAATAAATTTAAAAAAGAAATCTTCGCAAAAATATATACATTACGCCAAAACTGTAATTATTAATTATTCAAAAATTAATTAATTTATAAAAATTTTATTTATTTAATTTAAAAAAGTGATAAATAAATTCAGTGGCAAGGAAAAAATTTTAAAAATATTATTTAAAAATAATTAAAATATATTTACTTTCATAACAAAAATATTTTTTAATTTACTCTTCTTTTTTAACGTCTTGTCCCATCCTCAAAGAACACACCTCCATCTATAGCACAATATTTAGGACAGATACCTCTCTCGCCTGGAGCACCAGGTGCACCTGGAGGTCCAGGAGGGCCGGGGATTCCTTTATTTATTTAAATATAGTTAAACTAATCAATTCATTCCTACCATCATTTCCTGGAATTCCGTCTGGTCCTGGAGGTCCTTTGGGGCCTGCTGGACCTGGAGCTCCATCACCTTAAAAATCAGTTTGATTTTAATCATTTAAATTAATTTAAACTCACTTCCAGGCAATCCAGGCGGTCCTGGCGGGCCCGGTGGACCTGGATCACCTAAATATTATTTTTATTAAGTTTATGTACTATAACATTTTATTTATAATATTGTTTAAAAGACATATCTAAGAATCTAATTTTCGTATTAGCTAAATTCAAGGTCTAATTGTATGTTATTTTTAATTTACCTGGCAATCCTGGTTCTCCTGGTACAGCTTCTTCACTAACTGCTGGCAATCCTGGGTCCCCAGGTGGACCCGGCTGGCCCGGTTCACCGGGTGGGCCAGGAGGTCCTTTTGGACCAGGTTCCTAATTAAAGAAATAAATTCATACATCATAAAATAACTCACTCCTGGCGCAGCATCCTGTCCTGGATTTCCGGGGGCTCCTGGCTGGCCAGGATCACCTGGCGGTCCCGGAGGACCTTGAGGTCCAGGCGGACCTTGAGGGCATGGTTTGCATGGTGGCTGTTAGTTTAAAATAAATTAATAATTATTTTATTATATTTACAGGAGTAATTGGTTCACAAGGCTGTGCTGGCGGTCTTCCGGGTATTCCTGGAATACCTGGTGCTCCAGGTTTTCCTGGTCGACCGGGCCTTCCCGGGGTACCTTTAAAAATATTTAAATTTTCAAAATTTTTATTTAAAAAATTAATTGCCTGGAACTCCTGGCGGGCCAGGAACACAACAAGCCTCGCATGCCGAATTAGAATAACCTCCTCCTTCGCTATTTGGTGCTGTTACTGTTCCAGAATTTCCATCTGGATATGTTTGTCTAGCAGTTCTTTTGCTGCTATTTGAAGGGAAGAAATGTTTAATTTCATTAACTTCAGAAAGAATGTCTTGTGCAGAATCCTAAATTATTTAATAATATTCCATTCATTTTTTAGAATTTTCCAAATTTATTCCTTTCTTACCTTACAATAATCCAATTCATTATGTAATTGCTTACTAACATATTTAACATAAGTATAAACCATAGGTAAGGATATACAAACAGAAATAATTGCAACAACCGAAAATATAATTGCTGCATAAGCAACGAATTTATAAGCTTTACAACGCCCTTCTAATTCCAAACAAATATCTCCATCTCCGTCATCTTCTCCGTTTGTTGGAATTCCTATAATATTTGAGGAATTTACAGTGGAATGTTGCTGTTGTTGTGTTGTTGACATTTATATAAATTTAATTTTTAGAAAAAATTAAATAAAACTGCTCCCTCAATTTTAAGTAACCCTTGATTCTGAAATATCGTATTTAAAATGAGGGGTATTTTGAACTGAGGGTAGGGCTTAGGAAGCTCCTCAGGCGAAAATGACCAACCAAATACTAGAAAATGTTTCTAAAATCGGGCTGTATCTAATTTTGGATATATATAAATTCGAGGTCTGAATGTGGCAGAATTGTGCCTTCCGGCGAATTCCTTCGCTTCCGTTTTTTATTTTTTTCCAAAGGTTTGGAGGAAAATTTAAAAAAAAACCACTTCCTAATACATAAATTTAAAATTATAAATTAAAAGTCGAAAATAAAATATTTATTTGGAATATTCTAGTTGCGCATATAAATATTTTCTTCCTCCATTTGAATAAATTTTTACAGCTTTCAAATAGCTAGAAGTATATCCTTAAATTCTTTTTTTAGCGCCGAAGGGGAAATACTTGAATGATTGTGAATTGCTTTTTCTTATTTAAAAGGATTGGAAGATGGAAAGGACTAAATAGTAGTAGTGACTTTTAATAAAATAGATATTCTTTCAATAAAAATAGATTTACTTTATTGGATTAAAATAGGTAGTTGAATGAATGAAAATAAATAGAAAAGGTATTTGTAGCAGTTATTAATAATAAATTTTTATTACTTATGTTAGTAAAATATAAGAGATATTTTGACCCTATCCGCAAAAGAGGGCGCCTTGATTTTTTTTCATCATTTTTTTCCTACCTTAAAATAAAAAAATGGTCAGTCTTTTTTTTCTCGTTCAATTCCACTCTTCTTACCTGTGGCATGCTCAAATGAGAGGACAGACAAAAACACACACACGGACACAGACAAACAAAACACGGATGAACTCGGACAGACAAAACACGGACGGACTCGGACAGACAAACACTGACGGACACGGACAGACAAACACTGACGAACACAGACAGACAAAACACGGACGGACTCGGACAACAAACACTGACGGACTCGGACATCAAAACACGGACGAACACTGACAGACAACAGAAAATGCCCGTGCTTTATCTGTCTGTGTGTGTTTTTGTCTATCCTCTCATTTGAATATGCCACAGGTAAGAAGAGTGGAATTTAACAAGGAAGAAAAGACTGACCACTTTTTTATTTTAAGGTAGGAAAAAAATGATGAAAAAAAATCAAGGCGCCCTCTTTTGCGGATAGGGCCGATATTTTAATCTCTGCATATTTTATTTCGACAAAATACAAAAAAAATTATGGAAATAATTTTGTTTTTCTCTTATAAATATTTTCAAAGCTTATTTACTGTAATACTGTATTTATTCCAATAGAACCACTGGTGGTTCTATTTTTCAAACCCTCCATTCGGGGTAGAATAAATACTGTATATTAATTAACTTGTGTTTTCTAAAACAATTAAATTGAATGATAAAATGGAGATCATAATCAGAAAAAAGTGGGACTGTCAAATTTTCTTTTTTAATTAAGATTTCGTCTCTCAAACGCGGCAGTCCACAAATTGAAGAATTTTTGTATGAACTGTCTAAAAATATAAAAAAATAATTTACAGTTAGTTTATTTTTACCCAAGTATATTGTGATCCCTCAACTTGAGAACAACTAGCTATTAATGCAGGTGATGATGTTATAGAAGCCCTTTGTTGATCATATCCCTCAACAGTAGCTGGTTGACTATCAGTTGTACATGTTACCTTTAAAGATTTTCTTAAATTTTTTTTAAATTATTATAACCGTCACAGAAGCCCCCAATCCGTGTGTATTACCAAATCCAACATCGCTATAGTCAAATCTTTTAACAAAAATTAATTTATTCAATTCATTAAATACCCACAATTACCTATATTGATCTGATTGATCAACAGCATTTATTGGATAAATTATCAAATCAGAACATCTAGCGTTTGAAATAGCTTAATAATTAGGAAAAAATATAAAAATTAATATATAATTTACAAGAGGGGTCTTGAGATGGAATAAATACAGGAGAAGCACAGGCATTTTCATTATTATTATAATTTTCTTTATTAATAATTAAAATAAAATATAAAAATAATAGATTAATATTGTAGAACATTTTTATTTATTTTTTCTTTTCAAAAAAGTAGAATTTTTTTTAAAAAATATTTTCGCTTTCACCGCGATTTTATAAAAATATGTGAGCAATTATTTTTTAGGAATTTTTTGACATTATCTAACGATGCGCAACCATCCTATTTTTGTATTCTATAATTGCAATTCCGTTGTGTCAATTGTCAATAAAAGTAAAAAAATTGAAAAACGTGCATTTGAGTTGGGGGAAAATAAAAAATAATTTTAAAAATACAAACTAAATTTGGGGTAAATGACCAAATACTTTGTGGGTAAATAAATATTATGACCTCACAATTTCAACAATTGTATATTTTTAAATAAATAAAAATTCATCTTAAGTTCTCTATAAACTATTCTTTTTATTTTCGCTCGATAAATAATATTATTGGATCAATTTTTAAAAATAATTTTTTATTTCACTAAGAATTATTTTGCACAGAGACTGAGCTTTGTTATGATTATTAAAGTTCAAATAAATACTAATCAAAAATCATAAGAAAATAAATTATCAAAATTTAATTTTCCTGTATTTTTCTACTTTTTATACAAAAATATTCACCAAATTAATTTTATTAGAAATAAAAAACTTTTGTACACAACTCTGGGAGGGCAAATAAAAAACCCATAAAATTATTTTATAATGGAACCGAGACAGGTTAAAAACAAATAAGGAATGAGTCTAGAATCGAGTATTTTTTATTCAAATATATTTAAGCTGGCCGTTGAGCAAAATTTGCCTAAAAATAAAAGAAAAATGTTTGCAATTTTTTAAAAATAATTTTTACCTTAAACCAATTAACACAATCCTCTGTACTGTTAAATAGTTGTTTTCGGAAACGTAATCCTTCTGGAGTAACACTCATATATTCATTACGTATCTTAGATTGTGCCAGGTAAGAGAGTACAAACTTTCCAGGATATTTCTTACTTGCCGTTATACAATAACTAAATAAGAAAGAATTTTAAAATCAAGAAAGTAAAATCATCCATAAAATGACTCCCAAAAAACTTATGAAAGAGGATTGAATTGAAAGAGAAAAAATTATTCTCCATGAAGGACTTAATCCTAGCCAGTGATATCACCCCGCTTTTCATGAACCAGTCCCCAGAACCACTGAAATGGTGGAACTGCAAGGAAACGCAACCAAGGAACCGTTCAAATTTTTGAAACCGGAATATAAAGCCCTAGCCACCCCACCCACACATATTTACTAAAAAATAATAACAAAATTAAAATAAAAATTATACGGTATTCTCTGTGGAGCATTCTTCTTTTGTGTACGAAGAACATTATCAATAACTTGAACACTCTCAGCAGCAACTGATGCCAAATAATATTTAAAGCTCATAATGTCACGAACAACTGCAGTCATAGGTTGAATATGTCGTGCTAAAATTTCATCTAAATCTTCAAATTCCTGAAAATTTAAAGATATTTAGGAAGAAAACAATAAATTTGTACATCTCCATTAATTATTAATTTTTTTCCAATCTCAAATTGCCTCTTCTTTTCGCGTTCTTCTACTTGGATATGTTGATAAATATCATCAAGTACTTTCCATGTGACCTTAAAAATAATTGGGAATAATTTATATAAATGAAGGAAAAATTTTAAAAAATCTCTAACCGTTAAATGGTCAGGAGATTTACCAGAAGGACGGATAATAGCTTCTCCCTAAATAAGACATTTATATAAAATATTCCCTAAAAATAATAACCAAATCCATTTTCCTTAACATACGCTCAGCATCCTTAAATGTAACATTATGGAAACATGGATGAGAAGTAACACGACTATTCATATGTCGTTTCTCATGTGCTGCTTTCCTCGCTTTTTCGTCAGCAATATTGTCTTCTTGGAATCGATCACTATCGAAATATTTGTCACGTCTATCTTCCTCTCCTCTTAAATCACTTGATTTACAAGAAAGATCACATTCTAAACGATCTGGTTTGAACTCAATGACGCGAAAATATTGGTTTTGGCCGGGCTTAAAATTTTAAAAAATACAAGAAAATTTAATTTTATTTACTTTAAATAATTTTGTTGGATCAGTAATTTTCTCAGATTGATCAGAAATATTTCTCATTCCAACAAATCCCATCAATCCATTGTCTAATCTAACGCGTAGACCAACAGGGACACCAGGGCACTCCCGAATACCGGTAAATTCACCAAAATGATTTGAAACATCTGTCGGTTCCTAAAAATAATAAGGTTAAAAAAGAATTTATCAAAAGTTTTTAACCTTAAAATTGTCGCGTTTACAACATGGGCACACCCAAGTAGAAGTAAAGTCATTCCAACGTGCTTTTAAATTGGTTTCCTTTTCATTAATTTTTCTATATGCAACAGAAAGAATTTGTCCAAGAACAAGTTTTCCTTAGAAATAAATTTTTCTTTGAAAAAGAATAAATCAAAAAACCTTGAACGTTTGATATATCATCGTGCAACAACATTTGAGCCAATTCTTCTCCATTTGGGGGCATATGAGGCATACGCAAATCTTTGTAACGATAATTAAGTTCAGCACGAATATCGTAGAGTGTAATGTTTTTGTTTCCAAATCCCTAAATTATTTAGAGAATTAAACGAAAAGAATTAATTTTCGAACCTGTCTAGTTAATTCTTCAGCAAAAGCATCCAAATCTAATTCTTTGAGTTTTTCTGGAGCCTTTAAAATCTCTTCTAAAGCCACCGTTTGATCAACAGCATCGTCCAATTCTAATGCATCAACAGCCATTTTCCTCGCCCATTCGTATGTTTCAGGGTGAACACGAGAACCATCCAATACTCTAAAAAATATTATCAGTCAGTCTCAAAAAAGACCATGTTTTAAAACATACTCCACATAAGAATCAGTTCTTTCAGCAATTTTTGCAGTATCAATTTTAATAAATCCAGCAGCATTCATAAAAACTTTTGGACCCATTCGACAAAATGTAACTAATTTAGTACGGCTTTCAAGTAAATTATCATTTTGTTTGAGAATTTTGAGCAAATGGAGTGCCTTTCTCGGGCCAAGTCCACAAACAAATTGTAAAAGACCAGCCGTGTGAGGAAATTCCAAACAACGGTTAATGTCAACACCAACCTAAAATATCCACATTAAAAGATTCTAATACAATTTAAACTAAACCTCATTAACACGATTTATACACTCCAGTTGCAATGCAAATAATAACTCTGATTTGCCAATTTCATTTTGCAAAGGATGAAATTTCATGTATAAAATATCGTCTTCAGCATTACATAAATGGCAAATTTCATTAAGTGGATCGAGGGCAAAACGGCCTAAAGAAACTGCTTGTCTCAAAAGAGGAGGAAATTCAACAAATTCTTGCTAAAAATAAATTTGTTTTTAAATAATTCTTAGAATGGAAACCGTTGACATTCGACTATTCATATAAACTTTTGCTGCATCACTATTTGTAATTTCAACAGGGATTTGCACAGGAAAAGTCTTATTGACCTCTACTTCAGTTTTTAGCATATTACGAATATCTTCGGCCAAACGAATTGCATCCATATTTTCACTATTTAAAACAATCAAATGAGGCCGACGTCTTTGAATTAAATAGAAAAGTTCTCTCAAATCCTTTTTCTATAAAAAATAACTTATAAATATTAAAGAAATATTAAAATTTTTGGTAAATTTGTGAAAACCCTACCTTGAGTAATACATCGTCAGGAAATTTTGATCGCATGCCTTTTGTAAAGTGAACCAATCTCATAAATTCCATTACCATTCCTTTAAAATAAAAATTAAAAAAAAAGCTAACAAGAAATAACCGTTTTCATCAATAACAACTGCAAAAGTAGCTTCCGCCCTATCAGCAGAATAACAAATTGATGCAACACGTGTGCCCAAATCAGGCATATCATCATCTTCCTCTTCATAAGAAAATGTCTTTCTATAAGCCTCCGTAGAAATTAAATGATTTAAACGAAGGGAGGCTTTCTAAAAAAAATTTATAGATTGAAACTTTTTAAATAATTTACTCGAATAACACAATCTCGTGCCTCCTCCAGTAACCTTTCATGTGCTTCACGTTGAAAAATGGGTATTAAAATATCACAAACACATTGCCGAAGTACTTCCTTTCGTAATTTATTCCATTCTTCAGTTATGTAAAAGTACTCTTCACGGCTGAATATTGGCTCTCGTGTTAAACTAAGCAGCATACAATTTGTTTCTCCTGTCGCATCGGTTTCAATGTGTAAATCGATTTCAATTAAATCATCATTCTTTGCCTAAATAAAGGTTAATGATCACATTTAATTAAAAAATGGAAAGGTTGATAAAGTCTACCTTAACATAATGTAAATAATCATCCTCCTTCAATTCGTTAACCGGCTTGTCTTTGATATAATGACGACCATAAAGCCACTAAAACAAAAAATTTGTAATAAAAATAAAACAAAAATAACGTGGCTCTCATCTATTTCGTTGCGCCCTTTTTTCGTTGGATAAATGGAAAGAAGTAAATTTTGGCGATAAATTTGTCGAAGCTTCTTTCTAACAGCAGGTTCACGACTAAAGCGCATTGCAAGTAAATACATTGCACCTTGAACAACCTAGTATAATTTGACAAGTTTGTTACTAAATTTAAAAAATAATTAACCTTTTCTGGCGTTGGGAATGTTCTAAAATTTTAAAAATATTTAATAGATAGTCTAATAAAAACAAACTCTGTAATATATTCTTTTGCATCATCATTAGGCTCTTTTGTACTTTGCCTCACCTCGTGCTTGACATATTCTGTGTAATTTTCTGCGAATTCTTCCGGTGTTAAACCGAAAGCATCAGCCATAGGCGAAAGACCACATTGGATACAAAGCTAAAAAAATAAGTGTTAAACATTTGAGGAAGGGTAATTGATTTAATTGTTAGAGTAGGTAAGTAATCTAAAATATTCAAGAGTAGCAGACCTTAAAGGAGATCCAAACGTTGATTTAAAATCAAAATTTTAAAAAATTCACCATATATTTATCTGTCCGACTTCCAAGTTTGAAACGAGAAGTAATCTCTACTTCGCTTTGTGGCTCTTGTAAAATGATTATCCTTTCCCATTCGACAATTCGTCTCATCTCACTTCCATAATATAATTGAAAATGTGCATAAACATCAGACAATTCTTCATTTGTTTGAACACCAAGAATTCTTTTCAAAAAAAAACTAATTAAAATCAAATAAATCTCTTACTCTCTAAAGTCTTTATCTGTAACACGTTGTAATACAGCTGCTTCATCATAACCAGATTCAGTTATATATTTTTGTACACGTTTAAGCAAATCAGCTATACGAACTTTTCGCATTTGAAGTCGACACCACTAAAGAAAAATAATTTTTGAAATAAAATAATGAAACCTTCTCATCAAATTGATAAACTTTCCATAAATCAGGCATTAACAGAGAAGACTCAACATATTCTTTGCGATAAAAGGCAATAAAAGGCACCTCAAAAAGTTGGATCCGAATGAAACGAATTGCTTCGCGTATTTTTTCAGGAGCTTCTTCCTCTGCTGTATTAACTTCTAATGTCCCTTTCCCATGCTTGTAAATACTAAGGCCGGTATCAGTCTGAAAATTGAAAAAGTGAAGGATAAAAAACATGAATAATTAGACTTGTTGAGAAAGAGTTTGAGCCTTGAATGCAAATTCTAAAATCCAAAGGGCTTCTAGTTGAAGATCGTGATCATCAATTTCTGTGACTGGAATTTTGCGAATCTAAGAAAATAAAAATAAAAGTTTTGTCAAAAAGATAAAAGTACCTGAAAACGTTCTGGCCGGTCCTCGCAAATGATTTTCTTATCCTCTGCCCTAACAAACCCCTTTTCAAGTTCTGAAGGTTCAATCGTATCCAATAATGTGACCTTGGCACCTCTTGGTCTCGTTGTTCGAATGCTTTCTTCACCCTCTTCAAGTTCCTCCTCAAGTACTTCTGAAATTGAAAATAACAGTAATTATTTAAGAATAAAGGAAACAAACCTTCATCTTCATAAAATTCATCCAAATCTTCAACACCAAAAATATCTTTCGCTTCATCAAGAACTTGATCACTATATTCACGTTTTGTACCCTTTTTGCGATGACGTCGACGTTGCCCTTCATCTTGCACAATAAACGGGTCTTCTAAAAGAATAAATCATGTATATCAACAAACAAAAATAAACCAGATTGTTCAGATTCACTTCTTGACCCAGCGTCCGTATATACTCGTTGCTGGTATTCTTGTTCGTTTGGACGGCCATCATCGACAAAATCAGACTGGAAAATGTTTTAAAAAATAAAGGATAAGTTAAACTTACAGTTCCAAAGAGCTGTCCTTTAATTCGTTCACGATCATCTTCATCATCGCTGATTTCTACACGTCCGCGTACATTATGGCCAATATTTTCGTTAAGAAGATCCAAATCATCTTCCAACAAATCATCATCAGAACCTGCTTTGCTACTCTAAATTTTTAAAACAAAAATAAAAAAATTTTTGTTTAAAATTCTACCTCATCATCACCAGCATCTCCACCATCACCACCTTCGTCATCCTCATCTTCGTCATCAACAACAAATCCTTTCATCTCTTCTCGAGCTCGATCCTCATCCTCTGCATCGTCTTCTTCATCCTCTTCGTCGCTACTAAAATTTAAAAAATTCTAAAATAATTTATGAAAAAAACCTTATTTGATGACGTCTTTTCTTTTCTTTTAATTTTCTTGATCGTTTTGGTGCAGGTTCTGAAGTTTCTGATGCAACTGATTCCGCCTGATCGGAAAGCTCTGCCTCGTTGTCAATAAAATTAGACATAGGTAGTTGTTTTTAAGTAATTTTATTGCTAAAAATAATTTTAATATTAAATTATTGAATGAAATCAACGGGTAAATAGCTGAATAAATTAATAATCAATGTAGAACGGATTAATCAAAATTAATAAAATTCTGGTTTGTTAGCCTAATTTCACAATGAACTACATAATGCAATAATTTGAAGGTTTTAGCCAAGTGGTTTGTGGCAAAATGGTTTTACCAATATCAAGCAAATTTCTCTTTTCGATCAAATAAAATTTTGGTAAATGAAGATTTTTTTGTCAAAAAAAATTTTTTTTTCAATTTTTAATTGTTTTTTTAAGAAAAATGCGTGGAAGTTTTGTTATATTTATTTACTAAAAGTGGAACTAAAATAATTTTTATTTTTAGGTAAAATAATAAACAAATAACTCTTCAAATTTTTCTACAATGAGTGAACCTCAACTGGGGGATAGTGCTAAAGAAAATGACCAACAAAAATCTGCCGATCCAAAAAATGAAGTCAAAACTTCTTCCAACTCACCTGAAAAACAAGATAAGGAAAAACCTGTGCAGCATAAACAAAATCGTCGGGCATCAGAAGATGTTCGAATTCATTCAAACCGTCAGCGTATTTACTATAACCAAAAACAATTTGTAAATTTTATTTTTTTTTAATTAAATTCCTTTATTTTCACAGCAACAACCATTATCTGTTGCCGATAAACGCAATGATTTTGCAGCAGGTCGAATGCAAAGTCAGCCTCAGGGCAATTCCAATAATAGAGGAGGTGGACGGGCATCTGATAAGTCTAGCCGATCATGGCAGCAAAAGACGCGTTCTCTTTCAACGAATACAGCACCTCCTCCTACAAAATTAGAAGTACCTGGAGGGCTTAATGAAGTGTTTAAAAAGGATCGCAAAGACCATAGACACAGAAAGTCAGCAAGTAAACATTTTTAAATTAAATGTTTTTATTCTGTTTAATATTTAGCGGATATTGGAACGAGTAATAATTCTTTGGCAACGAATGGCGAAAGTTTTGACTATGAAGAAAGTTTGTTTTTTTACTTTTTAATAACTAAAACATAAATAAATTGTTACATTTTTTAATTAAAAATTTTTAGTAGATCTTGATGAGCCTTTCTCTGAGTCTGAGGACGAAAGCGCTGCACGTCGTCGTGCTGCACAAAAACCATGCTTGGTAATTCCTCGTGGAAGGATTCGCTCTCTTTCGGGTTTTATAAATATTTTTTTAATTTTAAACGAATTCCCATATCAGGCACAATTCCACCAGTCGGTTATTCTCCTCATTGGGGAGGCCCAACAATGTGTCTGAAGTGCCTCCAATTTTTTCAATTACCTGAAATGATGGATTCTTTCTCTACTCATTTATTAAATGAGCATAAAGTCGTTATTGATGATATGAACATTATTGTTGATTTGAAACGCTATGTTGGTTCGTTTTGATTATTTTTGATCTTTAATATTTTAAAATTTAGAACATTGGCGACAACAATTTAATACTTGTAAAATTGAAGACGTTTTTCCAAAGATTATTCCAGAAGAAGGACATCCACTACACGGAAAGGTTACTTTTTTAAAAATTTATTTTTAATTTTTAAGCGCTTATCATCGAAACAATATTTATTTTATAAATCTTCCCTTTTAGGTGGATTTCTACTATAAAATGACCGAGGAAGTTAGAGAAGGTATATTTAATTTTATTACACTTTTTGACTCATCTTTCTAGATTACGGGTTGCGTCAACGTCTTGCAATGCGTCGCTTAGAGGAGGCATTGGCTTGTCAACAACGTGAACGTGAAGATCATGCTTTTATGACACAATGTCTTTTTTGGTAATTTTCTAGTTTAGTTTTATTTAAAAAAATTTTTAGTCGATATATTGCAAAAGGAAACCGAGCTAAAATTATTCATCATTTGTATACTATCCATCACTTAAATTTGGGTTCTCCTGACAATCTTGTTTTTGTAATTTTTTTATATTAATTTTATTTTGACAATTTTTCTAAAAGGTTATTGAATACATTGAACATTTACGGGACAAAATGACTCGTAACGAGTGTATTTATTGTGAAAAAACATTTGCTGATCGAATTACTTTAATGGACCATATGCGTAAAAAGAACCATAAAGAAGTTAATCCAAAAAATAATTATTATGATAAGGTTGGTATTTTTGTATTTTTTCCATTTATTTTTTTAGTTTTATATTATTAATTATTTGGAATTGGGTAAGCGCTGGCTTGATGTTTTGGCTGAAGATTTTGAGGTATTTTTGATAAACTTCGAAAACTTATTTATTTATTGTTAGGACACAATGCCTTCATTTTTGGACTCTGATGAAGAAGAAGAGGATTCTTGGGAAGAATTTGAAGTTTTTTTTAAATTATTTGAACTCTAAAAAACAAATTCTTTTTTTAGCAAGATAATACTGATGAAGACTTACTTGGTTTATGTCTATTTTGTGACCATGCAAATATAGAGTTGGATGAAATTGTTGAGCACATGAAGGATGACCATAAATTTGACATTTTTGCTTATATCGAGGAACAAAAGATGGAATTATATGATCGAATGAAATTTGTCAATTTTATTAGAAAACAGGTATTTTTCTATTATTTTGATTAGAGTAAGTGCTGTTTAATTTAGACCTACAATACTCGTTCACCAACAAAAGAATTGAAAGTTGCTGAAATTCCTGAGCGTGAAGAATGGGACAAAGATGAGCATTTGGTTCCAATGTTTGGAAATGTTTTTCTTTTAATTTTTAAATATTTTAATTTTTTAAAATTATTTAAAAGGACCATCTTCTCTGGATGTTAGAAAGTTGGTTTTTTGCAAAAGAAAATGAAGGTGTTAATGAAAAGTCAGCTAAGGAATGTAATGGTAATGAGTTATTGGAAGGAGGAAAAAGTGGATGTAAAATTCAATTAAATACTCTTGTAGAAGAATCCAAAAAGAATGCTGTCTCTGGGGTGAATTTCAAATTTTTTAAGGTTTATTTTCAAAAAAAACTTTCTAAAGGTAATTGCTGAGGATTTGCCAGATTTAAGTGAAAGTATTCTTGCCAACCCAGAGTTGCAGGATTCATTGCGTTAAACAAAAGCAACGAAAAATAAACGAGTGCTAATTCTAATTGGATGCTTTTTTGATATTAAAGTTAATACTTATTTTTATTATTACACTAGAAGTGCGTTGGAAAACTTGATTTCACAGAAAATCGTTTGTTGGTGATACATCATTCCCGTAAATTTTCGATTTCGGACAAAGGGTGTCTCGGCTTCTAGTGTATTAATTTTATACTCACATTGTTGGTAAACCTACGCAAACCAAAAAAAATATTTAAGCATATCTCCCTATTTCTAAAATTTATCTGACTTTTTGGTTATGACTAATATTAAATATCAATCATACCTTCAAATTACTATTTTGTTCTATTTTCTGTTTTCTCTACACTTCTTAAGTTTAATTCACACGTGTAGGCTTTATCTAAAATAATTATTTGTTACCAATTATTTGTTGAACGATCAAGATAATATTTTTGTGAGTTGGTCTATAAAATTTTTGACTGAAATTTTGTTAGAATTTTTGTAGTTTACAAAGAAATAATTTTTATAGACCAATCCAACCAATTAAAAGAATTCTGATATTAAACTAACTGTTGAACCCAACTTATTTTATTTATGGTAGATTCCGAGATTAACATTATATATTTAAAAATCTTGCTGGGGTTTTTACTTATGGACACACTTCCTGTTATTAAAATAAAATGTTGACTATTGTAGTACACGTGTAAACAATTAATAAATTGGTTGTAAAAATGTTTGTTCAATTTTATATCTTAAACTAGAATAATAATAAGCCTAGATTTTAACACAAGCGGTCTTTTACATAAAAGGTCCTTTTAAAATTTTATCTCTTTAAAAAAGACGATAACATCAAAAAACAACTAACAAAGTGAAAATAATTCTTTAAATTTGAGATAAATAACCTTTTCTCCAATTGTCAAAATTACGATGGCAAAGAAATCAAAGGGTTGATGTCCTTAGGCAAATAAGTAACGTTTTTGGAAGATGCAAGTAACTCGGCGATCTCTTCTGCCGCTTCTAATTTACGGAGTTCAATGAGTCCATCACCAACTTGCGAAAATACTTGGGCGAGCATCTGAAAATAAATTTAAACTTTAAGATAAGATAAAAAAGTAATAATGACCTTAGATGCTTGTGCATCTCCCTCTGCCGTTGTAATCGCAGCCAACTTCATCTGTTCTGCTTTTTCAACCTTAATTAAATTTTAAAATTTTACGTAAATCATTTATCTAACCAAATAACGCGCACGTTCAGCCTCTTGTTGTGCAACTTGTTTCATTTCAACAGCTTCGGTAAATTCGCGTCCAAAGGAAAGATGTGTCTAAAAATAAAAATTCTAACAAAAAATAATTTTTAAAATTACAATGGAAATGTCATCAAGCATCATTCCAAAAGTTTTTGCACGTTCAGCCAATTCGAGTGAAACACGATGACTGACAGATTCACGTT